>CM049428.1:78335849-79585849 GCA_026929855.1 Poa annua | reverse complement strand
AAACACAATTTTAAAAGCAAGGTTTAACACTTTAGTACAACTGTAAACATTTAATTTCATTTACCCAAGATTATGTTTAGAATTAAACTTAACCAAAATCAAATTCAAGAATTTCTTACTTTTCTCATATCTATACATTTTTAATTCCCAACTTCAAAGTTTGTAGTATTAATAATATCTTAGTTATTTAAATTGTTATAATGTTTTAAATCACATTTTTTTAGTAACACCTAATTAACCAAATGCATTTAAAACCCCTTGTATAGGAACTAGAACTATTTAAAAGGTTTTAACAAAACTTACTTATTCATGTTATGAAATATATTAGTAAACAGGAATTTGAGCTTTCTCCGGACAAGGAAAATTTGTTATGCCTTTGGTACAGAGTAATAAGTTTTAATTAATAAACCTTATAATGTGCTACAATAAATCAAATACAGTCTCTGACCTTTAAATTCATTTTAAATTGTTCAAACATTATTTATAACGAAATTTTATAAATGGAGTTAATAGGCAGAGGGCATTTAATTAAGTTCATAGTAATTTGATTAAATCAAAAATAATATTTCTATTAGTAGTTATGTCCAAAAATAGTCAAACTATTCAAAATAAACATACAACCATTTAATTATCAAATTAATTCTCAAAATTATTTTATAATAGATGCAACATATTACACATTTTACAGAGTGTCTAAATCAATTTTATTTGAAATTTTTAGAATTTACTGATGTAAAGTTATTACAAAAATACTCGAATTCACCATTTGAAATTTGAATGTTTTAAACTAGGTCACATTTGAAATTTAAATGCGGCTCGGTCGAGGACGGCGCGGTGGCTTCGGTGCTTCCCCGAGCCTCCGGTGGTGACGACGAGATGCGGTGCGGCGCGGCGGGCTCGATGGTGGCGACGACGTCAACTCGTGCGTCCTCGGGCGGTGGCGAGACGCGGTCGGGGTTTCCTCAAACGCCGGCGAGCGTCGGTGATCTCATTCCACTCCAACGACTGTGGAAGAAATTCGACCAAGGGGTCACGGAGGAGCGCAAGGACAAGGGAAAAAGGAAGGAGGGGGTCTCGGTCCCGTTCTTGCTCACCTCGTCGCTAAAGCAGAGAAAAACAGCGGCGGACTCGCGTTGCTCCGGCGAGCTTTTTCCGGCAGTCTGGGGCAGGATTTCTTAGGGTTTTGAGGGGCGATGAGAGAGGAGGGTGCGGGGTTTTAAATGGGGCAGGGGAGGGAACCAATCCCGCAAGAACCTCGACGGATTTTTGGAAAGAATCGGGGGCGTGAATCTCGGCCTGAGGAAGACGACGATGACGTCACGCTGACGTCACCCTTCCTTTTTCTTTTCTGATTTTTATTTCATTATTTCAGAACTTTTAATTTAAGTGTCCAAAAGCAGTCAAACAAATTTCTAAAAATTCGTAAAATTATTATCTTTGAGTTAAACCATTTGTGGGCATGTTTTAAACATTTTTGAAATTTAATATTTTTGAAAATTCATTAAATACCAATTTGATACTAAATATCAATTTTGTAATTATAAATTAAATTAAGTTTTCTTTTGGCTAAATAAAATTTGTAAAATACCCATATTCAATATGTTTTGGAATTAAGTTATCTAAACTAATATTCTATTATTACATAAAATCTAGCTTTAATAGATTATTAAATCACATATTATACCTATTTGAATTAAGTAGAGAAAATGTAATGTAATCATTTTAGTTTGAAATATTTTGGGCACCATTTTATTTATAATAAGATAACTCAATTGAAAGCTTCATAACCACTTTGGAAAAGATTTTAGATTTAAAAACACAAAAATATACTCCTGAAAATCATTTTATGTTTTGAAAATAAATGAAGATCATTTTAAGCTAATGAAATGTAATTGGATAATCCATTTATATAAAACATATGAAGTTATTAAAGTTATAAACTATAGGTTGAATTTTCAACACTATGTTTTTGTACTTAGTGGAACTAAAGCAAAACCATTTGGCAAATGGATCCTGTTTTAAATTATTTAAAATTACACTTGTAAATACCATTTTAAATCATGAATAGCTAAGGCTAAGTGGTGGAAACAAATATTTATAAGGAAACCTTTTATTATAATGTAATGGTTTGAAATTTTCGTAAAAACATTTGTCAAATTACATATTGAGGTTTAATAACTATAATGGATAATAAATTGTTTAACTTGGATCAACTTTTGGAAGTAATGATCTTTCCAAGATAATTAAAATATTAAAACTCTTCTAGATGCTTGAAGTCTTTTATAATTGGTTCTCTTATGCATTTTAATATGTTATTTTAATCAAAATAAAAGTTTTAAATTTTTGTGATTTTTAAACATTCCAAAATATTGGGATGTTACACTATTGGTTCAATAGCAGAGGAGAACTTATTAGACCTAAGCCTTAGGAATCTAGCAAGTCTGTCCACTGGAGGTGGTGGTGGTGGAGGTGGTGGGTTGTTGTTGTTGTGATTGTTGTTGTTGTTGGTTGCTGCAATGAATTGAGTCATCATATTCATCAACTGAGCTTAAGCGGCCATCAGTTGTTGCATGGCATCATTGTTGTCGGTATCACGACGAGGAGGCATCTGTAGGGTTTTCAGCATAGATGAGTGAAAGATAGATAGAACTAAGAGAAGAAAAATCCTACCCATGCACAAAGCAACCAAGTCAACACAATCAACACTCAAAAGACAATTTTAAAAAAATTACTTAGCAATTCGAAACAGGTATTCTAAGTTGATTTAATAAAACGACAGAGTCTGCAAATCATTCATTCTAACATTGTCACACCACAAGTTGGAGATCAATGTTTTGAAAACGACGAACTAAACGAGGAAGAACATGGTGGTCTAACTACTAAGTCTAAACTTCGTTCATGACGTCTCCTTCATCTTCTTCGACCTCCTCGATGGTGATGCCTTCCTTCATAAGGATCTCCTTGTAGTCGTTCACCTCCTTCTCCAAGGCCTCGTTCTTCTCCTGTAACATTGTCGTCTCACGGTGCAGAGTCTCGATCGCTTCCTTCTCCAGGACTTCAATCTTCTCTTGTAGCATTCTCTTCTCACGGCGTAGAGTCTCGATCAAATCTCGATCAGCTTCGAACTCGACGTCGGTTCTCAGAATTTCATCCTTCAAGGTCTTGATCTCCTTGTTCTTGTCTCTAATTCTCTTTTCTTGATTTTGGAACTTCTTCTCTTGAGCTTGGAATTTCTCTTCTTGAGCGTTGGCCACCTCTTCTTGGGCTTCAATCTTCTTTTGAGTCTCCTTGACTTGGGCCATTATTTCATCATTCTTCAACAGCTCGTTGCGCCTATCCTCTTCGAGTTGCCAGAGGTGAAGTTCTAAGTCTTGGAGATAAGGGTACAAAGGTTCTGGTTTGTTTTTGTCTTCCTCGCTAACAAGGTAGGGTATCCCATGTTCGTCACGTTGGCCAAGGTTAGAAAAGTAGTGGTCTTTTAACTCCTCCTGGAATTGCCAGCAAAGACGTCCTATTAGCTCCTGCGTGACGAGATTCAGCCCTTTCTCCAAGGAGTCACTAATCGACTTGTACTGGATGTCTTCGGTCTTGGGTTCAGTCTGGCGCCCTTGTTGGTAAAGACGAACTCCCCATAAGTCTTCTTTGTTGAAGTGCTTCAGCTGGCTTGCCTTGATGATGGGTGTTGGAAGTGCCAACAGTTCTACCAACTCCAGAAGATATCTTCCAAAGCGCATGTCCTTGAAGTCCTCCGCGGTTTGATACATGAAGAACGACATCCTTAAGTGATAAGGGTAGAGTTTGTTAAAACAGGACACATAAGGTAAGAAGTACTAGTCGTGGTGTACTTAAGTACTTAGAGAAAATAAGGGTTCTTTTCTAAAAGGTGATCAACACTATTATCAACTCTTTGTAAGTCGGATATTCACTATAGTGAGAGACAGACACTCGGCCAGCCACTTATAATTGTGGAACAGGTCTCATGTACGCGGACATGTAAGGTTAGTCACGGACCGCTTCATCCCACTATGCCGCTAGGATCCAACATACTTCAAAGATGGTAATATTATGATCAAAAAGAGGCTTAACCAATCCTAAGGGATCGAACCTACATGCAACACTTTAGCTCTGATACCATTTTGTAGCGCCCCATCTTTTAAATAAAGATGGAACACCTGTGTTATGTGCTAGTCCCTAGATCACTGCCAGCACCACAGTACAAAATATAAAGTATCATTGCATAAGTATCAAATTACTACAGCGAGATCCAAAAATAGCTAAGTATAGCTTTATTACAAAGTGCATAGTCATGAAGACTAGATAAAATATTCAGAGTTCACAACGAAAGCAATAACAAAGAGCCTCTTCTTTAAGCATGCGCCACAGGCAGACATGTTGGGTGTAGACTCGAGTTCAAACTCATTACTCATCAGAATTACCTGCACATTTGAATATGCAGCCCCCGAAGGAGGTCAATACAATGAAGTATTGGCAAGTGACTATGGTGGATAATTTATGACAAGTATAATTCTATATGCATATTTGGCTTGGTGGAGTTGTAGGCTATTTTGCAGAAAGCCAGTTTTCTCCTATCTTTTGTAAAACAATTTTGTTTCTCAAAGACTTGGCACCAAGGGATGAAGCCCAAGTGCACCAACAATTCTTTACTTAGTCAAATTTTACTTTATGAAAACTATGATGAGATTCTTCCGTCCATCCTTGTCCAGTTGCTCGAAGTAGTCCATCACCGGGGACACGGCTGAGTACTCAGATTGTCGACTCTGCAGAGGTTGTGCACTTTCACCTTTAGACCCAATTAACCCAGACATCCTATACACGCGGAGTGCATTAAGGAAAGGAGAGAATTGAGAGAAGAACTTTCAGAAGAAGAATGCAACCATACTAGCAAGACCCGTTCCACCTACCAACTCTATATCTGCTTGTCAAGCTGACAGGTTGCACTCTCACAACTTAATAATTCTAGACAGAGCCCATTGTCAAAAGGCTGCACGGGAAGCTTCTAAACTTGGAGGGACTTAGAAATCTCTTTGTTCCTGGGTGGTCGTCCACAAGTGCGCTTCTGGGTGACAACCACCATGCTCATGGCCCTAAGTAGAATAGACATTCGTCCTAGGCAATGACAACCACAAGCATAGTCCCAAAAGCCACTCAACATAAACCATACAACCAATTCCACCCAGGTATGCATTTTAAGTTTAACACTTAGCAATATTTTTATAACATGCTATGTAAACACTTTTTATAGCATAGCTAAGCATCTAATGAAACTTTTGATGGCTGCATGGAAAGGGATGGCTACACACTACTAGGATATTTTCAAAGTGTACTAACTTAGCATTATAAGATAGTTCAAAAATCCTTATCATGCATACTACTCAAAATATACCACTAATGCATATAGAAAATATTGGGTAGATTATGAATGTCACTTGCCTTGGTAACAAGAGGAACAAGCACAACAAGAATTACAATCACAAGAAAAGCCTTCCTCCTCTTCACAATCTAGAAACAAACAATACATAAAGATAAATAAACACACAATTACAACACTTAAAATATCAAGACAAAAATATGTATGCATGCTTGATATGCAATGAACTTAACAAAACAAAATAATTACAATTTTATTTCCTCTGTTATTAATGCATGAAATGCAATGAACAACATTTTATTATTTTATTTAATAATTTAAAACATTGAGCATAACATAGAAATATTAAGCCCTACAACCAAATTATTTAATTCTATTATGAAAAGTTTCAAATAAAACTCAAGTTGCACTCTCTGGACAGAGGGCATTAATAAAATTCTAAAACAGTTGGATTTATTTGGAAAGCATTTTTATTATTTAAGTTATAGATTTAATAGCCGAAATACCAAACAATTAATTCCGCAATTTAAAATACACTAAAATGACAAACTAATGAAACCATACTAAACTACACGAGCAGAGCTTTACGTGGATATAAAATTCATCAAATTTGGATAAACAGATCGAAAGTTATGAATTTTGCAAGTTCGTATTGTTTTTCTGTTCTAATTACAAAATCCAGCCGAAATAGAAAAAGGATATGCCACGCGGCGCAATCTGATTGGCTGGTACCTCTCCGCTCGGATCGCGATTTGCTAACCGTCCGATCTAACAGAAAATGAACGCCCCAGATCTATCCCACTTACCGACGGGGGCAGGCGGCGCCGGTGTGCCGGAAAAGCTTCGACCACGGCGGAGCCATGACCGGCGTCGTACGTACCCACGGAAGGAGAGGCTACGGGACGGATGAGTCGTACCAGGGTAGAGAAGGCGACGAGGCAGTCACGATGGCGTGGTTGGAGGCAGCGTCGCGTCTTCATTCGCCGGAGATCCCTCGTCGGAGTTGAAGGTGCGGGCGGCGGCGTCGGTCGCGGACGGTGGCGAGGGCTCGCTGCGTAAACAAATGGAAAACCGTGTCAAAAGCATGCGCACGGACGAAAGGAAATGAGGGGAGGAGAAGAGAGGTTCCGGGATGGCCGGAGTATCCCGTACGGTGAGCTTCACGGCGGCGGAAACAGCGAGATGCGAACTCCGATTGTGGGCAGCCCTGCGGCGTAGAGATTAGGGTTTTGGGCGGAATCGAGAGGCGGGGTTGCGGGGTATAAATAGGAGGCGGGGGCACGAGATAAAACCGTTCCAACGATCCGTATCGATCTCGAGTTTGAGATGAGTTCGGCGCCGAAAAATCCTCGTCGGGAGGTTGAGGATGACACGACGTCAGCGTGCGGGCCCCGCGTGTCAGCGAGAGGAGAGGCGATGCGCGGGCTGGGCTGCTCCTGGGTCGATGGAAGCTGCGCGCGCGGTAGATTGGGATGGGCCGGCCCGAATCTTCTTTTTATTTTTTTATTTACTTTGTTTCTGTTTTCAAAACCTCGTTTCAATAATAAATTCTAAATTTAACCAAAACATTTCAGAAAAATTTATAAAAATAGGTTTTGGAAAGCTTATTAGAATTAGAACCTTTTGATATCATTTTGCCAAATAAATAATCTAATAAAATAAAGATTAGTAATAGGAGTTCAAATAAAACTCTTTATGGAATATAAATTTATTTAAACTTATAATTAAAATTTGAAATTATTCTTTATGTGATTTAAATGCCATGCCTATATGATAAATGATGCATGAATGCAAGGTTTTAAATCTTTGCAAATTTTTGGGATGTTACAGAGTAGAACTAAGCTTGGGGATGTTGATACGTCTCCAACGTATCTATAATTTCTTATGTTCCATGCTATATTATACCAAGTTATCACATGTTTTATATGCATTTTATATAGTTTTATGCATTTTCTGGGACTAACCTATTAACAAGATGCCACAGTGCCAGTTCCCTGTTTTCTGCTATATTTGGTTTCAGAAAAGTACTTAAGGAAATATTCTCGGAATTGGACGATTTCTTTTCTGAAGTCAGTTTTTCATCGGGAACGTTCCAGAAAGCCGAACACGAGACGAAGTGGGCCACCGAGGCGGCGCCACCACGTGCTCGCGCGGAAGCACCCTTGGCCACGCGAGGACCAGGTGTGGGCCCCTCGGGGCGCCATCGACTTCGCCCTTTCGCCTACAAATACCCCCAGACTAAAAACCCTAGCACGGTGTTCATATTTTCCTCCACGGGTCCCGAGCTACCGCCGTCGTCAACACCAATTCGGGAGGGGGAATCGTCACCGGAGGCCTCTACGTCGCCATGACCGCCTCCGGACTGATGCGTGAGTAGTCTACCCTTGGACTACGGGTCCATAGCAGTAGCTAGATGGTTGTCTTCTCCTCTTGTGCTATCATGTTTAGATCTTGTGAGCTGCCTATCATGATCAAGATCACCGTTATGTAATACTTCATGTTGTGTTTGCTGGGATCCGATGAATATTGAGTACTAAAGTTATTGCTTCATAATATATCACGTGTGTGCTATTTAATGATCTTGCATGCTCTCCGTTACTTGTGTATGCTCTGGCCAAGTAGATGTTTGTGACTCCAAGAGGGGGTATTTATGCTCGATAGTAGGTTCATGTCTCTATTAAATCTGGGGTGGTGACAGCTAGCTCTAAGGTTGTAGCTGTACTATTGCTACTAGGGATAAAACAGTAGTACTTTGTCTAAGGATGATGTTACTTACTTACTTTACACACAGTGCTTAAGGCGATAATCTGGTGCATGCAACTTAATACTGAAAGGGGTTCGGACGCTAACCGGAAGGTGGATTATTAGTCATAGATGCGGTTGGAACGGTCTATGTATATTGTTGTAATGCCCGAATGAATCTCACACTAGACATCATAACATTGGTATATGCATTGGTTTGCTCATCATTATTCTATCAATTGCGCAGCTGTAATTTGTTTACCCGCATGAATGTTATAATTATTTATGGAGAGACACCACTAGTGAACTGTGGACCCCGGTCCTTCTCTTTAATCTAATAAACCACAAACTGCAAACTTGTTACTTTCTGCAAACAAACATCATTCTTCCACACATACGTTTAATTCTTTGTTACAGCAAGCCGGTGAGATTGACAACCTCACCGTTAAGTTGGGGCAAAGTATCTTGATTGTGTTGTGTGCAGGTTCCACGCCACCTACGTACCAGGAAGAATTTTCTGGCGCCGTTGACACCTCGGGGGAATTCATTATTTCCTACTGGTTCGATAACCTTGGTCTCACAACTGAGGGAAACTTGCTGCTGCACTACTTCATACCTTCCTCTTGGGGTCTCCCAACAACACACCCACCGTGTGCATCAACCGATGCAATTGTCCATGACCGGAAATTCTCGATCAACTGTTGCCCAATGAACTAGTTTATATAGAGGCTTACTAGGGACTCTGGTTTTCCTATGTATCACACGTGTATTAACAATTCCGATTAATACAGTTATAGCACGATACATAAACATATTATAAACTTACTGGAATAATGCGATAAATACCATATATTTATTTGCCTCTAGGGCATATTCCCTTCAAAAAGTGCTCTAGGTCTTCATGAGCAAGCAAGTTGGATGCACCCCAACTAGTTCCATTGGATAGCTTTCATAGACTTATAGCTTGTCGGCCCAATGAGGACCGGGGTGTGCATAGCCCACTCCGTACAGGCCTCGCCCGCGACAGATTCAACAAAACGACTAAGGACCAAGCTACTGCTTGAAGAGACCCTCGAGAGGCATCTCCCCTTGAGGGCCTAAAGAGGAAGTCAGGGCCTGAAGAGGACCCCGTGCTTCAAGAGACTCCCCAAGGCTCGGCAGGCCTGGAGAAAGGTCGGCAGGAAACCTCTCCACAGGCCACCACTGCCCTGTATAGACACTTCCTGGCGAAGCAAGCGTTGCAGGGCGCACATGGCCCCTGCAGCAGCCGCAGGGTGACGCGAGCATCCCAACTGCCATTCTGATGAAAAAAGGAGTCAGGCAGGACTTTCCTCTTTGGTGATAAAGCGGCTGGACGGCGCAACACTCCAAGAAGATTGTCACCGTGGGCTCCACCACGACCAATGCCACGCCTGCGAGTCGCTCTGCACCGTCTGCAGCCTGTCGGCCACGGTGCACAATTTTAGCATGGATGGACCGCGTCCACGGACGAATGAGCCGCGGTGGACTCCCGCTCCTTTGCGCCGCTGGCCTGTGGGATCCCATCAGCACGAGGATGAAGCCCGGGGTGCCTATAAAAGGAGCAGGAGCCCCACCATAAAGAAGGATTGATCTCCAATCGGCTCATTGCTTCCTAGGCCCAGGAAACCTTAGCCAATCGCATAGAATAGCCAGCTGCTGGAGGAGGAAGACGATCATTGTATCCCTCTCCAAGCACCAAACTGCCTCAAGAGAGCCCTCGGCAAGCTCATTGTTCTGTAACTTCCACAATGCAATACAGACAAGCAGGAGTAGCGGTTTTACCTCCTCCTGAGGGTCGTGAACCTGGGTACGGGCCGGTGTCCTTCTCTGTCGTGATTCTCTCTCTCTAGGCCCGGCGAGCACCATCGTCGTGCCTCTCGAGGGTCGTTTGACCTCCGCGTTCATTCCCCCCATCGAACCTCTCTTCAATGCGTGGCTATCCCTTCCGTGGGAGTCACTCTCCGACATTTGGCGCGTCAGGTAGGGGCCAGAGCGTGTCCACGCGGGAGCACCACGAGCCCGCCCCGCACACCGCGCTGCTCATGGCCCAGGAGCTCCTCCGCTTCTAGCCAAGTGTCGAGCCACACGACCAGTGGTTGGACCGCCTCCACCACCTCGTCGACATCGCAACCACGCGCCCTGCTCCGTCGCGCACCATCGTACCCTCCGGCCCTGCAGGGGCGGACGCACCAGGTGCGCCCCCACCGCCGCCAGGACCACCTCCGGCCACAGCACAGCGGGCTCCCTCCCTTGCTTCCTCGCCGCACGATTGCCAGATCGTGCAGTGCACCGCGCCTGAAGCACGTGTGGGCATGGAGCGACGCCGTAACCTCCAGAACTGCCTCGTCGAGGAGCTCGGCCAAGCGGGGAAACAAAACCGCAGGGCCCTCCAAGGAGGAACGGCCACCTACGCCACTGGCTGCATGGCCTTCACGCGCGCCCTGCGTCGTGTGGTCTGGCCGCAGAAGTTCAGGCCAGCGCTCCCCAAGGGTTTCGACGGGTCCACCAACCCTCTCGAGTTCCTGCACCTCTAGACCACCTCCATCCAGTCCGCAGGGGGAGATGACAAGGTCATGGCCAACTGGTTCTCCCACGCCCTCAGGGACTCCGTGTTGTCCTGGCTCCTCAACCTGCCTGAGGACTCCATCGACTCCTGGGAGGAGCTCCGCAGGCAGTTCGTCGCCAACTTCAAGGGCACGTACGAGCGCGCACTCACCCACAACGACTTGCGCGCTGTGGTGCAGAAGAAGGATGAGACTCTTCGCAAGTACATCCATCGCTTCAGCCAGGTGCGGAACAAGATACCGAACATCCCCGACACCCAGGTCATCGTTGCCTTCCGCGAGGGCGTCACGAACCGCAGGATGCTCGAGAAGCTCGGCATCCACGACAAGCTCACCTCTGTGGTGAAGCTGTTCGATCTAGCGGATAAGTGCGCCAAGGCTGAAGAGGGACTCCTCTTCGTCAAGATGAGCGTGCGGGGGGACGACCGTGCGAGGGGTCCAAGAGCCACAAGAAGAAGGAAGAGCCCAAGCGCAAGGCCACCGCGGTCCTCGCGGCAGAGCCTGACGCGAAGGGCTCCCGCAGGGGTTCTCCAGAGCGCGGCGACAAGGAGGTGGACCACCGCCCATTCTGCTTCTACCACAACAAACGCGGCCATGCCACCGAGAACTGCCACGACCTCAAGAGGCTGAGCAGGGAGCGTGAGCGCGAAGAAGCCAGCGGGAGCCGCGGCAGCGGCCGCGGCTACCGCCACTACAGCAGAGGCGGACGCGTTGGCGGCTACCAGAGGCCGCAAGGCACTCAGGCCAACGCCGCTGAGAGGAACAACAACCTCCCCGACGAGGAAGATGGAGGCTACCAGGCCCCGAGAGGCGCCATGGCCTGCATCCTCGGCGGGGCTCAAGCGCCCAAGTCGAACAATCAGTTCAAGCAGTTCGCCCGCGAGCTCAACGCCGCGCTCCCGAGCACCGAGACCTCCAGGCCCCTCAAGTGGTCCCAGTACACCATCGCCTTCGACGCCAAGGACCACTCCAAGTCGACCAAGACTGTTGGAGACCTCCCCCTGGTGTGCTCCCCCACCATCAACAACATCACCATCTCCAAGACGCTCATCGATGGGGAGCGGGCATGAATGTCATCTCTGTCTAGACCTTCGAGACGCTTCAAATGCCCTACAAGTGGCGTATGCCCTCTCGGCCATTCACGGGCGTCACCAGTGGTTCGATCGAGCCCCTGGGTCAGGTCCGTCTGGCTTTCACCTTCGGCACGCAGAAGAACTATCGCACGGAGCTGATCGACTTCGATGTCGCCCACATCAGCTTGCCGTACAACGCCATCCTCGGCTACCCTGCCCTCGCGAAGTTCATGGCCGTCACGCACCACTCCTACAGCATGGTCAAGATCCCCGGCAGCGCTGGCACCATTGCCATCCATGTTCATATCATGGACGCCACGCGCGCTGTCGAGAGCGCCTACAAGGCAGCCGCCATGGCTTTCCCGGCTGACGAGGACATGGAGCCTCTCGAGAGGCCCAAGAAGATGAAGCAAGTATTCTCTCAGGAACAAGCTGCCACGAAGAAGGTGTCGCTGGACACCACCTGCTCGGGGGCCGAAGGCTCGGGGGCTAGCGTCACCATAGGCGCTGCCCGGCCTCCCAAATAGGAAAGCACGCTCGTCGCCTTCCTTCGGGCAAATTCTGACATGTTCGCATGGACTCCGTCAGATATGTCCGGTGAAACAAGGGAGGTGATCGAGCACCACTTAGCCGTGTGTCCAGACGCACGCCCCGTCAAGCAAAAAACATGTAAGCAAGCCCCCGAGAAGAAAGCTTTCATCGTCAAGGAAGTAGAGAAGCTCAAGGCGGCAAATGTCATCCACGAAATCGCGCACCCCACTTGGCTCACCAAGAGCGTAGTTGTTTCTAAACCCGCTGGAGGAGGCCGACTCTGCATCGACAACACCGATGTCAACAAGGCCTGCCCCAAGGACCCACACCCTATGCCGAGGATAGACCAGATCGTGGACTCCACCGCTGGCTGCGACCTCCTCTGTTTTTTGGACGCCTTCTCTGGTTATCACCAGATCAAGATGGATAAAGAGGACGAGGAGAAGACGGCATTCCTCACCCCTTGTGGTGTGTACTGCTACACATGCATGCCCTTCAGCCTGAAGAACGCAGGAGCCACCTTCCATAGGCTCATGAGGATAGCCTTGGGGGCATAGATGGGCAGAAACGCTGAGGCCTACGTCGGTGATATCGTTGTCAAGTCTCGAGAGGGGGACACCCTCTTGAAGGATATCGAGGAAACCTCCCCTCAGTGCTCTGGTCCATACGCACAACTTCCTCAAGGCCCACAGGAGAAACGCCGTTCGCCCTGGTCTACGGAGCTGAGGCAGTCCTCCCCGCAGAAATCAAGCATGGATCAGCACGGGTCCTTGCCTTCAATGAGGACATCCAAGAGGGCCTCCACAACGACGACCTGCTGTTCCTCGAGGGACTGCGCCGTCAGGACGCCCTCAGAGCGGCAGGGTACCAGCAAGACCTGCGACGCTACCACAGCCGCCACGTGCGCTCACGCACCCTCGAGGCGGGCGACCTCGTCCTCAGGAGAATTCTCTCCAGAGAAGGCCTCCACAAGCTCTCGCCGATGTGGGAAGGCCCTTACAGGGTCTCCCACGTCGCCAGGCCTGGCGCAGTACGCCTCAAGACCGAAGACGTCATCCCCGTCAAGAACTCGTGGAACATCGCGCACCTGCGCAAGTTCTACTCGTGATCATTGTCATGCCCGTGATCATTGTCACGTCAAGACAGCTGGCTGAAGAGGCAGCTTACGGCTCCACCTTCAAGCATTTTTTGTCTCTAGAGGTTAAAAGCTCACGGCTTAAACCTCCAAGCCCCAAAGGCTTCTCTCGAGGGTCAACCCTCCGAGCTCTCCATGTAACGAGCCGCCTCAGGCCGTTGAGAGTCTCTGCCACTAATGGGTGGTCCCCATGCCTCGACATGGTCAAACATATTAACTTGGCAACTCCAAGCATAATGAAACAATTTCGTTCCTAAGTGAACAACGTGCTACGGCGCCACTATGTAATATTTTGGTGGTGAGTTTATTCCAGCATTATTTTATTTATTGAAAATTGCAATTATATCTCTCCACATGCGCACCTCGCGAGCGGGGGCTGAGTATGGTGTCAGTGCCTCAAATGACACACCAGCAACACTGCAAAACCCAAGGATCCGAGCTCTGGCAAGAGGGCAAGCTCCCACAAACACGCCATCTCTACAAAGGACCTTGGTACTCTCTCTCCTCGCAAGGAACGCCTGAGGGGACCTATAAGCGCGCATTAGTCCCTAATACCATGCACAAGCGTTTGGGTTTGCCCCGCTAACATCTATAGGGAACAAGCGTCTCTACAAGCCTGAGGAGGCAGCTGGGCAAAACCCTTGAAGAAGACCTCCTCGCTAGGCTAAAAAACCTCTACAGGGCAAAAGCCTCGAGAACCTAAGTCCCACACTCGTAACTCGAGAGCTTTTTTCTCCCAAGCGCACGTTTGTCCCTCGAGCGATTTCATTTTCCCTTGTGCTTCATGGACTACTCGCACGTCCAAGGGGGGCACTTGAGCATCGCGACTCAGGGCTCTTACCTCTCCAAGCCTTAAACTCCCCCCAGCCTTGCTGAGTCATTGCTCTAGCATACCGCAGTGGCGGAGTCCTAGGCGAAGAGATGGGTCCTAACGACGCAGAGAAAACATAGACATGAAAATAAGGTAGAAAGGGCCTCTCGAAGGGCACACAAGTTAACATCAAGTACGCAAGGAATATATTACATGCCCAAAATGCATAGTGTCTAAACATAAAACTGTTTCAGATACATGCGCTCAAAGGCGCAATGAATCAAGGGCTCAGGCGGAGTCCGCGCTAGCATGCTCCTCCTCCTCAGCGTCTTCCTCCTCGGCAAGGGCGGCCTCCTCCGCGCTGTCCTCCGCAGCCACCTCTGCGCGCTTGAAGCGATTGCAGAAGGCCTCGACCTGCTCGCGGAGGGAGTTGGAGACCCGCAAGACCTCGTCGCCCGTGTGCTCCTCGGTCACCGTGGAGAGGTCGAAGCCGGGTGTGAGGAGCCGGAGGTTGGTGAAGATGCGGTCAACAACCACCCCTAGGAGCTGGCGGCTCTCGACCTCGATCACCTCGCGGAGATCGGCGACGGGGCCCTCGAGGGCCGTGAAGAGCTGGTCGAAGTAGACCAGATACATGGCAGCGTCGCCACGGCCGCAAACCTCTGCGTGCGGCGCCTCCGCGCCAAGCTGAGCTGAAACCTCGTTGCCCCTGGCCACCAGCGCCTGGAACATACGCTCCCGCTGCTTCGTGAGCACGCGAGCCGCCTACACGGTGTCCACAGCCTCCGTCACCTGCTTGGCCGCTGAGCCCGCCTGCCCCTCCACGTCCTTGACAAGGGCGTCCAGTTCCAGGACAGCTGCACTGCGACCATCCTCCGCCTGGCGATAGGCCTCCTTGAAGCGCTGGAGGCGGGCCGCGACCTTGGAGTTGGCCTTCTCGAGCTCCGCGATCCGCTTGTCATCGGTAGCATGCTTGGCCTTGAAGCGGTCCTCCTGCTTCTTGTCCTTGTCGCGGTACTCCTTAGAGGTGGTCCGCCTGAACTCCTTCTCGCGCTCCACTGGAAAGACTCCGCCTCCTTCTTCTTCTCGGCAAACCGCTGCTGGAAGCGCTCCAGGGTTTGCTTCTAGGCGGCGGCGTTCTCGTCATGCCTCTGGAGCGCCTGGGCCAGGTCCCCCTCGCGCGCCTCAAGTTCTTCGCGCTTGGAGGCGAGCTCGCCCTCCGCCTGGAGCCGCTGCTCGTCGCGCTGCAGCACGTCCTGCTCCCTGGAGGCCAACAGTCGCTCGCGCTCGGCAAGGCTCTTGCGGTCCTCCTTCAGAGTCTCCTGCACGACCCGATGGACGGAAAGGAGCTGGGACTCCATCTGGGCCAGCTCCCGACGTTTCTGCGCCAGCGAGCCCTCCATAGCTTCATGCTCGGCCTTCACCTCGGCGAGGAGATCGGCGGCCGCGTTGCGCTCGTCCTGGAGAGGGGCAAGGAGCTCGTCAGTGTCACGGATGGCCTCCTCGCGGACCTCCTTGGCGAAGGGGACGGCCTCCTCGCGTGCGGCCTGGAGGGCCAGATCCTCCTGGCGGCGGGCCTCGACCGTGGCGTGGAAGCGCGCCCACGCCCCCACAAGCTCGTCGCGCTGCTGGGTGAGCTGAGCGTCCTCGAGGGCAAGTTGCGCCTCCAAGCCCTCTAGGGACTCCCTCACGACGCGGAAGGCAACCTCGCGGTGCCCCTTGCTCCAGTCCCAGCCGCCAAGGACCAGGTCGCGGTATGAGGAGGTGCCTGCCCCTGCGCCGAGCCTGGAGAATTGAGCTTCTGGGCGTTCCTGGGGGCTAGACCGCGCACCATCCATCGCGGCGCCCAAACTGGCCTCACCGACCTCGCCGCCCTGACGCGTCACCTCTTGCGCCTCGCCCCCCGCTGCGGGGCGTGGCGGAGACGAAGGAGCTCCCCCTACAGATGCGCCCGCGCTTGGGGGGCCCTGGTCTGTCCCGGCCTCTGGCTGCGCGGGAGGCGTGGTCGCGCGAGGTGGAGCAGCCTCGCGGGCCGGAGTTGGCTCGCGTGGTGGCGTGGCCGCGTGAGGCGGGGTAGGGGCGCGAGGAGGGCTGGCAACCCGTTCCTCCTGCGCCTGCACCACAATCGGCTCAGGGGGCGGCGCAGCTGCCTTCGCCTAAGGCGCCGCTGCCCCGGCTAAAGGCCCAGCTGCCTCCGCTTGAGGCATCTCTTCGGTTGGGCCTGTGGAGGCCGTCTCCAGAGGCCTCGCGGCCTCCTCAGCCACGACCTCAGCAATGGCTTTCTTCACCTCTGCCGCCTTGCGAATCTTGTGACACTTCACAGGCACAAGGTCACTGGCAAACACCAGGGAAAGATCTTCAGAAATAGGTGGAAAGAGAAAGAACAAGAAACAATCGGCTAAAGGCCTAAATCACTTACCCGGACTCCTTGGCGGCGGTGTCGACCCACGCCACGCCTTGCGAGCGCCAGGAAGGCTTGGCCTTAGCACCTGACCCCTCTGGAGGCACCTCGGCTTTCCTCTTGGAGGGGACGTCTGACGGCCTCGCCCCGGACCGGTCCACAGCCGCCTTGGAGCGGGGCTCGCTACGCCCTGGCGAGGCCTCCTCGTCAGAGGCCTCCTCCTCGGCCTCCTCCTCTGCATGGCGTGTGGGCACAACCACGAAGGCATCATCGTCATCGCCTGACGAGATGTCGCAAATCTCGTCAGTAAGGGGGCCGGCCCTCGAAGAGGAATCCTCCGCTGCTGCGGCCTCCTCCTCGCCTTACCCAGCTCCGGAGGCAGATGGCGTCTCTGCCCCCTCCGCCTCATGCACCACCGGCACAGGCACCATTTTGCCCGCCGGGCCCGACGGGGTGGACGAGGGCATCCCCTCCAGAATGGCCAGGCGCTTGGTCATGGTGTACTGATGCAGAAGCCGCAGCGTGATAGGGAGCTCGTTCATGGCTGTCGGCCCAGTGGGAACTAGGGTATGGCGAGAGCCCATTCCCACTCAGGCCTCGCACGCTGGCCAGTCAGACGAAACGGCTAAGGACCAGGCGTCACCGCCTGACAGGACCCTCGAGAGGCAACCCCCCTCGAGGGCCTAAAGTGGAAGCGTTGCCCTCAAGGGATTCGCCTCAGGGGACCCTCCCAAGGCGCCAACACGCCTCGAGTGAGTCCCGCAGGAAACTCCCCTCAGGCCTCCCCGTGCCTGAAGGGAAACGTCGCGGCCAAGGAAGTACGACAAGACGCACATGGCCCCTGCCACGCCCACGTGGTGACGCAAGCACTCTCGTTGCCGTTTTGGTGATAAAGGGGTCGATAAAGCGCCTCTGCCTGTTGTGCAACTGCCAGGACCTTCTACTCTGACGATAAAGCAGGTGGACGGCACAACCCTCCAACAGAGAACGTCACCGCAGGCTCCACCTCAGAGATTGCCCCCTCTGCGGGCAGTACAGCGCGGTCGGTCGCCTGTCAGCCACCGCGCCCACCTTTATCAGCAATGGACCGCGTCAATGGACAAAGGGACGGCGGTGGACACCAACTCCCCCGTGCCTCTGCCGTGTGGGAGCCACCTTGAAGGCCAAGCCGAAGGAGAGCGCTAGAGGGGCCTATAAAAGAGGCAAGACATCCATCGTAGCACGGGCCGGCTCTTTGCGTGCTACAACCCTTGTAAACCCGATCAACTCTTGTTAGGATAGCCTTGAGCCGGAGGAGGAGGAAGATCATCGCTTCCCTTCCCAGCCAAGAACTGCCTCAAGGGGGCCTCCGGCAAACTCCACCGTACTGTAAACTCCATCATCTAATACAGACAAGCAGGAGTAGCGGTCTTACCTCCTCACGAGGGTCGTGAACCTGGGTAAAGGCTGGTGTCTATCTCTATCGTGGGCGTGTCGTCTTCAGGTCCGGCGAGCAACGTCGCGGAGCCCCTCGAGGGTCTAGACCTCCGTGTTCAACCCCCTATACGAACTACTCTTCAGGAAGTGACTACCCCCGATCCTTGGGAGTCATAAGCCGACATTTGGCGCGCCAGGTAGGGGGTTGAGGCGTGTCAACAACCTTCGAGTTCGTCTCCGCGCTATGGTGAACACCCGCGCCGCCCGCGCCTCCCGCGTCGCCCACGTGAACCGACGCGCGCCGCCGGGCACCGCGAACACCCGCGCTCGGCGGGGACGACCCCGTCACGAAGAGCGCGTCCCTTCCGGCCCTCATGCCGAGGCACCGGAACTCGACTCCGAGCATCAGGAGGACGCGTAGTCGTCACACCCGACGCAGCACCCGAGCGGCTCGGGCCCGGGGAGGACAGACCCTGCGCCTCACACCGCGCTGCTCATGGCGCAGGAGCTTCTCCGTTACCAGCCCACCGCTGAGGCCCACGAGCAGTGGCTCCAACGCCTCAACCACCTCGTCGGCATCGCCACGACGCGCCCCGCTCCGTCTCAGCCCAACCTGCACCCCTCTATCGCGGGCACGGTCGTGACAAATGCGCCTCCGCCACCTCCGGGACCTGCACCGGCTGCGGCGCAGAGGGCTGCTTCGCACGCGTCCTCGCCGCACTATTGCTTGATCGTGCAACGCACCGCGCCCGACGCTCGCGTGGAGATGGAGCTCCAGCGAAACCGACAGAACAGGCTTGTGGAGGAGATTGGCCAGGCGGGTCAGCAGAACCGCAGCACGCTGCAGCACGGGGTCGCCACGTACGCCTCAGGCTGCATGGCGTTCACCCGTTCTCTGCGTCGCGTCGTCTGGCCCCCAAAGTTCAGGCCTGCTCTCCCTAAGGGCTACGACGGCTCCAGCAACCCCATCGAGTTCCTGCAGCTCTACACCACCTCCATCCAAGCTGCGGGTGGAGATGACAAGGTCATGGACAATTGGTTCTCCCACGCGCTTCGCGATTCTGCGCTGTCGTGGCTCCTGAACCTCCCTGAGGACTCCGTGAACTCCTGGGAGGAACTCTGCAAGCAGTTCGTCTCCAACTTCAAGGGGACATACGAGCGCGCCCTCACCCACAACGACCTGCGCGCTATTGTGCAGAAGAAAGATGAGACGCTCCGCAAGTAAATCCAGCGCTTCAGCCAAGTGCGCAACAAGATCCCAAACATCCCTAACACTCAAGTCATCGCCGCATTCCGCGAGGGCGTCACAAACAGCAGGATGCTCGAGAAGCTGGGCATCCACGACAAGCTCACCTCTGTGGTCAAGCAATTCGACCTGGCGGACAAGTGCGCCAAGGCTGAAGAGGTACTCCTCTTCGTCAAGATGTCCTCGAGAGGGGACGATCACGCTAAGGGGTCCAAGAGCCTGAAGAAGAAGGAGAAGCCCAAGCGCAAGGCCACCTCGGTTCTCGCGGCAGAGCCTCACGCGAAGGGCACCCGCAGGGACTCCCCCGAGCCTGGAGAGAGAAGAGATGACCACCGTCCTTTATGCATATACCACAACAGGCGCGGCCACTCTACAGAGTCCTGCTTTGACCTCAAAAGGTTGAGCAAGGAGCGCGAGCAAGCAGAGGGCAGTGGCTACCGCGGGAGCGGACGCAAGAGCGGCTACCAGAAACCATCTGGAAATCAGGCCAACGTCGTGGAAAAGAACGGCAACCTCCCTGACGAGGAAGATGCCGGCTACCAAGCCCCGAGAGGCGCCATTGCCTGCATCCTCGGGGGGGGGGGGGGCGCAGGCGCCAAAGTCGAACAACCAGTTCAAGCAGTTCGCCCGCGAGCTCAACGCCGCCCTCCCTAGCACGGAAACCTCCAGGCCCCTCAAGTGGTCGCAGTACACCATCGCCTTCAACGCTCAGGACCACCCCAAGTCCACCAAGACTGTTGGAACCCTCCCGCTGGTCTGCAGCCCCACCATCGACAACGTGGCGGTCTCAAAGACTCTCATCGATGGCGGAGCAGGCCTGAACGTTATCTCCATAGATACGTTCGAAGCGCTTCAAGTGCCCTACGAGCGGCTCATGCCCTCGAGGCCCTTCACGGGGGTCACCAGTGGCTCGATCGAGCCTCTAGGCCAGGTCAGGCTTGCCGTCACCTTCGGGAGCAAGGAAAATTACCGCACCGAGCACATCGATTTCGATGTCGCACACATCGGCCTGCCGTACAATGCCATACTCGGCTACCCCGCGCTCGCGAAGTTCATGGCCGTCACGCACCATGCCTACAACATGGTCAAGATCCCCGGCAGCGCTGGCACAATCACCATCTGTGGGCATGTTTTGGACTCTACGCGCGTTGTTGAGACAGCCTACAACACCGCCGCCATGGCTTTCCCCGCAGAGGAGGACCTAGAGCCTCTCGAGAGACCCAAGAAGAAGAAGCAGTTGTTCTCCCAGGAGGCAGCTTCTACAAAGAAGACCTCTCTGAGCTCCAGCAGCTCGGGGGCTGAAGGCTCGGGGGCTAGTGTCACCATTAGCGCCGCGCTGCCTCCCAAATAGGAAAGCGCGCTCGTCGCCTTCCTCCAGGCAAACTCTGACATGTTCGCCTGGACACCGTCAGATATGTCTGGTGTACCGAGGGAGGTGATCGAGCACCACTTGGCCGTGTGCCCAAACGCGCGCCCCGTCAAGCAAAAAGCAAGAAAGCAAGCCCCCGAGAAGCAAGCATTCATCGTCAAGGAGGTCGAGAAGCTCAAAGCGGCAAAAGTTGTTCGCGATGTCGCGCACCCCACTTGGCTCTCCAACGGTGTGGTAGTTCCAAAGCCCGCCGGAGGAGGCCGTCTCTGCATCGACTACACCGATGTAAACAAGTCCTGCCCCAAAGACCCGTATCCCATGCCCAGAATTGACCAGATTGTGGACTCCACGGCAGGCTGCAACCTCCTCTGTTTCCTCGATGCCTTCTCTGGTTATCATCAGATAAAGATGGCTAAGGAGGACGAGGAGAAGACGGCTTTCCTCACCCCGTGCGGTGTGTATTGCTACGTCTGCAAGCCTTTCGGCCTAAAAAATGCCGGAGCCACTTTCCAGAGGTTGATGAGGATACCCTCGGCGGGCAAATGGGGCGGAACGCCGAGGCATATGTCGATGACATCGTCGTGAAATCACGAGAAGGAAATCCTCTCCTCGGAGATCTTGAAGAAACTTTTGCCAGCCTGCGCAAGGTGAACATCAAGCTCAACCCGGCCAAGTGCGTCTTTGGAGTGCCTTCAGGCAAATTGCTTGGGTTCCTCGTGTCTCATCGAGGCATAGAGGCAAACCCATACAAAATCAAGGCCATAGAAGACATGCAACCTCCACGCTGGCTCAAGGACATGCAACGCCTAGCAGGCTGCATGGCCAGCTTGGGTCGATTCATCTCCAAGTTCGGTGAAAGAGCCCTGCCGTTCTTCAAGATCATGAAAAGAACGGGCACTTTCAAGTGGACCCCTGAAGCTGAAAAAGCATTTGAGGACTTGAAGAAGTATTTGGCCAGCCCACCAGTAATGGTCGCCCAAAGGCCTGATCGAGCCGCTGCAAGAAAATCTTGCCAAGGAGCCTCAGGAAGCCAACCCCCTCGAGGCCAACCCCCTCAAGGCAAACGCCCTCGAGGCCCACGCCAACCCCCTCGAGGGCCAAGCTGAGCCACCTCAGGCAAAAGATGCCGAGGCTACAGGAACTACCATCGTCGAGCATCCAGTCTATTTCGTCAGCACAGTACTGCGTGATGCTCGCGAGCGGTATACAATGCAGCAGAAGCTTCTCCTCGCACTCCTCATCGCCTCAAGAAAGCTGCGACACTACTTCCAGGGGCACCCCATCACAGTGGTCACCTCTTTTCCCCTGGAGCAAATACTGCGCAACCCAAACGCCACAGATCGTGTCGCAGGATGGAACATAGAGCTACAGCCATTCAATTTGCGCTTCGATACCACAAGAGTAATCAAAGGAAGAGCGATGGCTGACTTCGTCGCCGAATGGACCGGCCCAACCGCTGGAGAGCCTTGGGGAGAAGAGCAAGAGCCCTCTGGAGCCGCAATGCCCAGCCACTGGACCATGAAGTTCGACGGAGCTTTCTCTTGTCGCCGCGGCGGGGCAGGCGTAGTCTTGATCTCCCCCAAAGGCGACAAGTTGTATTACGCAGTCCAGCTGTGCTTCGGAATCGACAAGATATCCAACAATATCGCCGAGTATGAAGGATTGCTTGCCGGCCTACGCGCCGCAATCGCCCTAGGCGTCAAGCATCTACTCATCAAGGGCGACTCCCAGTTGCTCGTCAACTTCTCTAACAATAGCTACAAGCCTAAGGACGACCACATGGCCGCATACCTTGAAGAGGTCCGTAGGCTCGAGAAGAACTTCAGGGGAATGGAGCTCATGCACATCCCAAGAAAGGAAAACCAAGAGGCTGATGACATCGCCAAGCACGCATCAAAGAGGCAAGCTCAGCCGCCAGGTGTATTTGAAGAAAGGCTCGTCAAGGCATCCATAAAGCAGCCCCAAGAGGCCCTGCCGCAAGCACAGACAAAGCGCTCCCGCCACCACCTACAACCGGGGCTCCAGGCTGCGGGCCCCCTACAGGGGAGCGTCTATTGCTCACGGCGGTGCACCAAGAAACAAGATGGATCGACCAGATCAAGGGCTACCTCCACAAAGGGATCCTTCTGGAGGAAGACGTCGAAGCGGAGAGAATTGCCCGCCAAGCAAAATCATACCAAATCCTCGAAGGAATTCTCTATCCCAAGCGCCCAAATGGCGTCGCGCTCAAATGCGTCCCTCCTGAAGAAGGCAAGCTGCTGATCAAGGACATCCACAGCGGGGAATGCGGCCACCATTCGTGCGCCCGCACCCTCGTAGGTAAAGTCTTCAGGAGTGGCTTCTACTGGCCTCAAGAACTTCAAGATGCAATGGACATCATTCAAGCATGTGAAGCCTGCCAATTCCACGCCAAGCAAATCCACCAACCAGCGCTGGGACTACAGACCATTCCGCTCTCGTGGCCGTTTGCGGTCTGGGGGCTGGACATCCTGGGACATTTCCCAACGACGCAAGGTGGATATCGCTACCTCTTCGTGGCAATTGACAAGTTCACAAAGTGGCCTGAAGTGGAGGCGACGCGCACAATCACAGCAGGCGCGGCGGTGAAATTCATCAGAGGCATGGTCTGCTGCTTCGGAGTGCCTAATCGCATCATCACCGACAATGGCTCCCAATTCACAAGTGGCATCTTCAGAGCCTACTGTGAAAAAATGGGCATCAAGCTCTGCTTCGCCTCAGTCGCCCATCCACAAAGCAACGGACAGGCTAAGCGCGCAACCGCAGAAGTCCTCAAAGGCCTAAAGACCAGGACCTTCGATATCCTCAAGGGCCACGGCAAGGGCTGGATCAACGAGCTCCCCTCGGTGCTCTGGTCCATCCGTACAACGCCACCCAAGCACACCGGGGAGACACCGTTCGCACTCGTCTATGGAGCCGAAGCAGTCCTCCCCACAGAGATAAAGCATGGATCCCCGCGGGTCCTTGCCTTTAACAAGGACCAGCAAGAGGACCTCCACAACGACGACCTACTGCTCCTTGAAGGGCTATGATGCCGCGCCGCCCTACGGGCGGCCAAATACCAGCAGGACCTGAGACGCTACCACAGCCACAACGTGCGCTCGCGCACCCTGGAGGCAGGCGATCTCGTCCTCAGGCGAGTCCTCTCCAGGGAAGGCCTCCACAAGCTGTCCCCTATGTGAGAAGGCCCCTACAGGGTCACCCACATCGCCAGGCCTGGCGCGGCTCGCCTCGAGACGCAAGATGGCGTCCCCGTCAAGAATCCATGGAACATCATGCACCTACGCAAGTTCTACCCGTGACAAATCCCACGGCTCAACCTCCAAGCACTTTTTGTCTCTAAGGTTAAAAGCTCAAGGCTTAAACCTCAAAAATCTTTGTATCCACAAGGAACAAATTAAAAATGTGATCATTGTCACACCCGTGATCATTGTCACGTCGAGACTTCTAGCGGAAGAGGCAGCCTACGGCTCAACCTCCAAGCATTTTTGTCTCTAGAGGTTAAAAGCTCACATCTTAAACCTCCAAAGCATTTTTGTCTCCTAAGGGAACAAACGCAAACCGTGATCATTGTCACGTCCGTGATCATTTTCACGTCGAGACTTCTAGCGGAAGAGGCAGCCTACGGCTCAACCTCCAAGCATTTTTGTCTCTAGAGGTTAAAAGCTCACGGCTTAAACCTCCAAAGCATTTTTGTCTCCTAAGGGAACAAACGCAAAACGTGATCATTGTCACGTCGAGACTTCTAGCGGAAGAGGCAGCCTACGGCTCAACCTCCAAGCATTTTTGTCTCTAGAGGTTAAAAGCTCACGGCTTAAACCTCCCAAACATTTTTTGTCTCCTAAGGGAACAAATGCAACCGTGATCATTGTCACGCCCGTGATCATTGTCACGTCGAGACTTCTAGCGGAAGAGGCAGCCTATGGCTAAACCTCCAAGCATCTTTGTCTCTAGAGGTTAAAAGCTAACGGCTTAAACCTCCAAGCTCCAAAGGCTTCTCTCGAGGGGAAACCCTCTGAGCTCTCCACCTAACGAGCCACCTCAGGATGTTGAGAGTCTCTGCCACTAAAGGGTGGACCCCATGCCTCGACATGGTCAAAACATTAACTTGTCAACCCCAAGCATAATGACTCAATTTTGTTCCCAAGTGAACTTAGCGCCTATGCGCCGCTTTAAAATGTATTTGGTGAGTTTTATTTTCGCATTACTCTATTGAAGTGTGCGCTTATATCTCTCCACACGCGTACCTTGTGAGCGGGGGCTGAGTACGGTGCCAGTGCCTCAACTGACACACCAGCGGCACTGCAAAATCCAAGAGTCCGAGCTCTAGCTAGAGGGCAAGATCCCACAAACACGCCATCTCTACAGACGACCTTGGTACTTACTCTCCTCGCAAGGAACGCCTGAGGTGACCTATAAGCGCGCACGAGTCCCGTGAACCATGTTCCAGCGTTTGGGTTCGCCCCTCTAATATCTGCAGGAAAAAATCCCCCACGAGCCTGAAGGGGCACCCTGGAGCGACCCCTCAAGTGGGCAACCTCGCCGGACGAAAAGCCTCTGCAAGGCGAAAACCTCGAGAAGCTAAGTCTCGCACCCACGCCTTAAGAGCGTTTCCTCTCCCTAGCGCACGTTTGCCGCTCAAGCGACTTCGCTTTCCCTTACGCTTCATGGACTACTCGCACGTCTAAGGGGGGCGCTTGAGCATCGCGAATCAGGGCTGTTACCTCTCCTAGGACTAAACTCCCCCCGGCCTTGCGGAGTCATTTCTCCTGCATACCGAAGTGGCGGAGTCATGCCACGAGGAAATGGGACCTACCGACGCAGAGAACAAATAGATATGAAGATGAGTCCAAAGAGACCTCACGGGGGGCAAACAAGCTCGAATTGAACAACAATAAAGAGTATATTACAGGCCAAAAGGTCTTAAGAAATCTAAACACACAGTTGTTTCAGATACAAGCGCACGCAGGCGCAACAAGAAGAGGCTCAGGTGGAAGCAGCGCCGCCTTGGACCTCCTCCGCGGCACCCTCCTCAGCCTCGGCAGAGCAGGCCTCCTCCTCGATGTCCTCAGCCGCAGCCTCCACGCGCCTGAAGCGGTTGCAGAAGGCGTCAACTTGCTCACGGAGGGAGCTGGATACCCGTTGCGTGTCCTCGCCCTAAGCAGCTTCTGTCACGGAGGAGAGGTCGAAGCCTGGCGTGAGGAGCTTGAGGTTGGTGAAGATGCGGTCAACAGCCACCCCCAGGAGCTGCCTGCTCTCGTCCTCGATCATCTCCCGGAGCTCGGTAACAGGACCCTCAAGCGCCGCGAAGAGCCGGTCGAATGTAACGCCCCGGGATGTATCCCCTTTTAGTTTTGTGTGTTTTCTTTTTTTTTGCACCGACATGGCATCGCATCGCATCTCATTAATTTAATTTGTTGCATTTAAATTAAATTTCCATAATTAAATTCAAATGCATTTCAAATAAATTAAAAACGTGTTATTTAAAAATGTTTTGCAAATGTTAAAAACTAGTTTATTAAATTGTCTATTTAAAACTAAAAATATTTTGTATAGTTTTCGTATTCAAATTCCTCTTCGTTTTGGTTTTAAAAATATAAATCGGAAAAGAATAAACGGAGAGAAATAAAAGCCCAAGCCCATCTAAGCCAAAACCCTAGGGTTTCCCTGGAAAAATTCTTTCCCACCCCCTGCCTTTTTGCAGCCACCCTCCTCTTCTTTCCTGCTTTTGCAAAAGAGTCCTCCCACCTCTTCTTTTTATTTTTTCCCCTTCCTTCCTTCTTCCTTTCTTTTCTTTTTCCTTTCTTTTCTTCCTTTATTTCTTCTTTTCTTTCCTTTTTTTCCTCTCCTTCTTCCTCCCGCACCAACCGGCCCGAGCCCGAGCTCTTCCTCCCGTAGCCCCCACGCCCCCTCCCGAGCCCCTGCGCCCCGACCCCGCCGCCGGCCGAGCCGCGCCGTCGTTCCCCGCCGCCGCCGCGCCGCTCCCCGAGCTCTACCGCGCCCCGACGCTACCGCTCTGAGCGTCTTGCTCCGGCCGCCCCTGAGCGCCGCCACCCCCGCACGGCCACGCCGCGCGCGCGCCCTGCCTGCGCCTCCCCCGTCGCCCGCCGCGCGTACGCCGGCCGCGCCGCGACCTCCACGCCGCGCACCTCCATGCCCGCGCGCCCCGGCCTCCCCCTGCTCCGGCAGCCTCCTCTGCGCCGCGCGCCCCCAGTCCGACGCCTCCCGGCCTGCCCCGCGCCGCTCGCGTCCGTGCGCCTCCGGTCGCCGCCGCCGCAGTGCGCCCCTGCTCCGGCCACGCCGCTCGCTGCCGCCGCCTCCTCCATGCCACGCACCTCCGCTCCCGTGCGCCACCGCCTCTTCATCCGGTCGTCGTGGCCTCGCCTCCACGCCGCCGCCCCCACGTCCGCATCCGCCCGCTCCGTCCGCGCGTCCGCGCCGCCGTCCACTCAGCGCCCCCCCGCGCGTGCCCTTCGTGTCGCCCGCCGCCGTTCGCATGCTCGCAGCCCGCACCGGCCTCCTTCCATCCATGGTTGCTCCGTCCCAGTGGCCTCCCCGCATCCACCGCGCGCAAGGTGTTCGGGGGAATGCCCGCAAAAACCTCAGGTGTTTCATTCGTGCCCGAGTTTTCCACCCTTCGAGGTGCTGCACTGTGTTACCGCGAACGATGATGATCGGGTACAACGACTCCGACCACTCCCACGACATCGACAAACGACGATGCCCCGGTTCCGCGACGGCTACTTCCCCGACGTCGACTACTTCCTCTACGGACCGAATACGTCGGTTTTCGAACCCTAGTTCACCCGATCCGACGTACGGACCCAAACCCTAACCCTATACCTATTTTATAAAATGCCATCTATCTTGTGCATATCGCATTATAATTACATGTGTTGCATCTCTTGGGTTTGCGGGTGTAGCAATTCACCTAAATAATTCAATATGGAATGTGTGGGGTAATAAATATATAATGCCCTATTCCATTTAATTTAATTAGATCACCCATGCCATGTGTTGCCATGTTAACCAACATTTAATATTGCTGGTAAATAAATAACTTGCACCTAAATATTAATCGCCGGGGTTGCTTTCCCGATTAATTTGGATTACCTGCATTGTATTGCATCTTGCCATGCCATGCATCATTCTCGTATGATCATGCTGAATCTTTTGCCGTAGTAGTAAAATGCATCTTCTACACTTTCCACTGTTTGTTGCTTCTTCGCGGATAAGACGTTGAGATGTGTGAGCAACGACAACATCTGCTTCCATGCGGGATTCCAGGCAAGCAAGGTTTGCTTGTTTACCTATACATTGTCTTTCATTCCTGCCGTTGATCTCTGCTACCCTAGTATTCGATTCTTTATTGCGATCCCATCACATGTTTATCCTGCAGCCTATACAGCTTTACCCCCACATCCCATCACATGTTGTATGTTTATCTGTTAGCCTTGCGAGTCGTAGTGCATGCTTAGAGTTGGTTGTGCGAGTCGTCAGTTGGTCTTTTATTTCATATGCTTAGCTTGATAGATTATGCTACCCTAATAAAATGTTGTATTATATTGGGGTATTATAATTAAAAGATAAGGCACCAGGCGGAAGGCCTTGCGAGGTGCTTTGTTCTGCTCAGTGTCGACCTAGGAACTGAGATTTTGTCCTCGGATCCAATTTTGAGCGCACTAACCACTTGTGGGAGGCCCTATGGAGCCCCCCTCGACTTTGAATGGAACTTCAACTTGTCCGGGAGCTGCACCTAGTTCGGGTTTTCCATTTGTCTCATATGCATCAATACTAGTGTAGTATTTTACTTTGGCGGTGTGCCTTGTTACATGCATATAGGGTGCGGCCTGTTGGTGCGGAGGGGTGTGTCCTTCGGGAGTCCGCACCCTTTTGGCCGGGACCAGCATAGCTCCCGTGGCTCCTGGACTTGTTGCGGTGAAGGAAAAGAGTTGGGTTGAAAAGGCCCTAATGTTTTTGACTGGCTTGATCATGCGAGTATGGGTCTAGTAGTGCACCCCTGCAGGGTATAATCTTATCGATGAGCCGTGTCCACGGTTATGGACGTTTTCGTGATAATGCTGGCTAACAAGATCTAGACAACTTACACCTAATTATTGTTAATTAATTTGACTAGTAATATAGAATTACTTTCACAATAAATGGTAATTATTCAACGTGTGAGTTTCCCGAATTGTTTCCTCATACTTGGTTGAGGGGGGTTAATTTGAGAATGGGTTATGTTTGGTGTTAGTAGTAGATGGTTTCTTATGCGCTCTCTTATCCCTCTCTAATTAGACGGAAGTTGTAGCGTGTCTCTTTAGGTTGCTAGTGCTGCTGCCGCTAAGTCCACCTCCCCTATATTTTGGGAGATGGTGTAGAAAGTAGGCAAGTCGGTTTTGCTTGCCAGGGAATGCCCTGACCCTCTTTTGGGTTATGCTTTATGTGCAGTCAACAGGTTTGAAGTCTGACGACGTTAGCTTGGGAATCCCTCCGGCTTGGCTGGGCAGGGATATGGCGCCATCGCTTATCTTCAGAACTCTTAGTCCAATTTGCATCTTATCCGTAGTCAGATACTATTTTGCTTCCGCTGTCATTTGAATCATTGTATTTTATTATTTGTATCTTGACTCGTTCGAGTCGGTGTTGTAATTATATCTTCTGTTGTATTTGTGGACGTATCGGAACTGTTGTAATGTTATCACAATTCCACCCACATAATGCGCATGTTTCGGCGTGCACATTATGTCTGGTGGGCGACCTAAAATCGTTATTATGCGGATTTCGGCGGGATCGCTTAAATCTACATAGTACCGATTTTCGGACGTCACATCGAAGTAGGCCAAGTGCGTGGCGGCGTCATCGTGGCCTCGATCCCCGGTGTGCGGCGCATCCGCACCAAGCTGCGCCGCGAGCTCATTGCCGCGCGTGACCAAAGCCTCGAACAAGTGCTCGCACTGCTTTGCGAGCGCGCTGGCCGCCTGGACCGAGACCGGCATTTCCGCCACCCGCTCCATCGCCGGAGCCACCTGCTCCTCCATACCCTTGGACAAGCTGTGGACGGCTTCGTCACGGGCTTCCTCCGCTCGGCGTTGGCCAGCCTTGGCGCGCTTGAGGCGGCGCTCCAGTTTGGTGTTGGCCTTCTCAAGCTCAGCGAGCTGCTGAACGTCCGCAGCATATTTGTCCTTGATGCGGTCTCCCTGCTTCCGGACCTGAGCGCAGTACTTCTGCAAGAGGGACCGACGCAGCTGTTTCTCGTGCTCCACGAGGGCCTTCTCAGCCGCCTTCGTCTTCTTGGCGAAACGCCGCTCGAAGCACTCATAAGAAAGCTTCTGAGCAGCGACATGCTCGTCGAACTTCGAGATCGCCTGGGCCAGGCCTTCCTCCTGCGCCTTGAGAGCCTCGCGCTGGGCAAACAAGTCCTTCTCCGCCTGAAGGCGTTGTTCCTCGCGCCGCTGCTGCTCTCTCCCCGTGAGGGCCAGCTGCCGCTCACGCTCAGCCAAGCCCTTGCGGTCCTCCTCCAGAGCAGCCTGCGCGGCCTGGTGGGCGGAACGCAGCTGGGATTCCAGCTGGCCCAGCCCGCGGCTTTTCTGCGCCAGCGAGCCCTCCATCGCCTCGCGCTCAGCTGTGGCCTCTCGCAGGAGCTCCGCAGCAGCGTCGCGCTCTGCCTGAAGAGGCTCAAGGAGCTCTGCAGTGTCGCGGATGGCCCCCTCGCGAATCTCCTTAGCAGAGCGGGTGGACTCCTCGCGCGTGGCCTGCAGCGCCGCATCCTCCAGCTGGCGCGCTTCGACCGCCGCATGAAAGGACGCCCACGACCTCGCGAGCTCCTCCTGCTGCTGGGCGAGCTTTATGTCTTCGAGGGCGAGATGAGCCTCCAGGCCCTCCAAGGACTCCCGCACAAGGACAAAAGCCAGCTTGCGGCGTCCAGCGCTCCAATCCCAGCCTTGGAGGACCAGCTCTTGACTAAACGAAGGCCCAGCCGCGGCGTCCGGTCCCACGAGCCTGGCCCCAGAACGAGCTCAGGGGCTAGGTGCAGCTTCGCCTCCGTCCGCGTCTGCCCCTGCTTTGGTGCTCGGGCTGGTGGGGCACTCATCTTCTCCAGCGGAGCAAAGAGGGGAACAGAAACCCCCTCCTACAGGCGCACTTGCGCCCGCTGGCGCCTCGCTCGTTCCCCCGCGGGCGGCGCAGAGGCCGCCGGGGTGCACGGTGAAGATGTCGCACGCGTTGGCGTCAATGCGCGCGGCGGTGTCGGCTCGTGGGGCGGAGTAGCCCCGCGCGGAGGCGTAGCCGCGCAAAGGGGAGTGGGAATGCGAGGCGGCGTGGAAGCCTTCTCCTCCGCGCTTTCCACCACCTGAGGCTCGAGAGGCGATGTAGAGGCCCCTTGGCGTGGCGCGCCCTCCTCGGCTTGAGGCATGGCCACTCCCACCGGGAGCGCGGCCGCCTCTATGTGACGTGCCCCCTCAACATGGCCCGAAGTGGCCGTCTCCGCAGGCCTCATGTTTTTGTCAGCCACTGCCTCATCTGTGGCCCTCTTCACGTCTACTGCCTTGCGAAGCCTGCGGCGCTTCGCGGGCACGAGATCGCTGGCAAAAAAGCCCAAGAAAAGACATTCAAGAGAGGCCGAAACTGAGGGAAAAAACCAAGAGCCAAGAATGACCAGGAACCGTAAATACTCACCCTGAAGGGGAAGCTCCGGCATCGACCCACGCCAGGCCTGGAGAGCACCAGGAGGGAATGGCCCTGGCGCCTGATCCCCCAGAGGCGTCTCCGCTTTCCTCTTGGAGGGGACGTCAGAGGGTCTCACCCCAGAGCGATCCACCACGGCCTTGGTGCGAGGCTCGCGCCTCCCCAGCAAAGCACCTGTCTCGAGGGCCTTCCCCAACTCGGTCGCCTCCACCACGGGGCGCAAAGGCGCTACAGCGAAGACGTCGTCGTCACTGGACGATATGTCGCAGATCTCGTCGGTGAAGGGCTCAAGCCTCACGGGGGACGCCCCTCCCATCGCGGCCTCCCCCTCGTCACTCCAGGCACGGGAGGCTGATGGGGAGTCAGTGCCCACGACTTCATGCACCGATGAGGTGACCACCTCATCCCTCGCCCCCGCCAGACCGTACGATGTAAAGGCTGGCATTCCATCCAAAATGTCCATGTGGTCGCCTAGAGGGAGCTGATGCAGAGGTCGCACGGAGCCGGCGATCTTCCCGGGCACCTCCGGATTGGCAAAGAGGATGTTCAAGATGGAATTGACAACATCCGAGTCATGGTCCTCAGGGTGAAGCCGCATTGGGTCCGAGGGGCCAGTGTACATCCACATCGGCTGATCATGGGCCTGAAGAGGAGCAATACGGCGCTGCACAAAGTCCGGCACGACTAGCTGCCCCGTGAGGCCCTCCTCCCGGAGATACGCCAAACACCCCACCAGGTGTGCGTTGTTTGCGCCGCGAAGGGCACACTTGCACCAATGAGAGTTCTTCACGGGCAGCGCCTCCGGGACGTCTAGGAACGCGCAGGGAGACTTGACGCCGCTAAGCACCCACCTCTGACGGAAGTCCCCCACCTTCTTGAGCAAGGCCGTAACAGGCTTGTCTCCACTCCATGACATGGGAATGTATACGCTCCCCATGCCGTCCGCAATACCGAAAGAGACGCACCCAGTCCGCTCGCCGGCAGCCGTGCACCACAGCGAATAGAAGTTCCGGAAGAGCGCTACTGAGGGGCGAACGCCCAAATAAGCCTCACAGAGATAGGCGAAGATAGAAAGGATGAGCATGGAATTTGGGTGAATATGAAGGAGTTGGATTTGATAGAACTCCAGTACCGCCTCCAGGAAAGGCGAGTACGGCGGCACCAGCCCGGCGGTGATGGCATGGAGAAAAAGGGGATAAAACGCCTAGGGGAATCTCCCGAACCGAGCAGCTTGAAGCGCGCTGGCGCGGTGCTCGTTGGTTTGCCCCGCAACTAGGTGGTGAATCTTCTCCAACGCTTGAAGATCCATGCGCACCCCCACGAGAGTCGCGCCCTGCACAACCTCTAGATCTTCTACCTGGGAGGAAGTCCCCGCAGCGGCTTTGCTCTTACTCTTGACAGGGCCCATCGTCGCGGGTACGGAGGACTGAAGGAGATGGAGAATGGAGATTCGTAGGAGAGAGCGGAGGCGGAGAGCTCTGGGAAGCAAAAATCTCTGCGAGAAGAGTTGGAAACGGTAACGGCACTCAGCCGCAGCGCTTGGGCTAAGTCGCCTCGAGGAGCAATTACCGGGACGTGGTGGGACCCCCCACGACTCACACCCCAGATCATGCGAGGTCGTTATTCGTCCAAGTGCCGCGTGGCTCGGGCTGGCTGGGCACTAAGGGCCCACGACGCTTCGCCTGAGCCCATGGGCTCAACCGTGCCCATTATGGGCCCGGGGGCTACTGTCGGCCTAGTGGGAACTGGGGTATGGCGAGAACCCATTCCCCCTCAGGCCTCGCACGCTGGCCAATCAGACGAAACGGCTAAGGACCAGTCGTCACCGCCTGACGGGACCCTCGAGAGGCAACCCCCCTCGAGGGCCTAAAGTGGAAGTGTTGCCCTCAAGGGATCGCTCGCCTCAGGGGACCCTCCCGAGGCGCCAATGCACGTCGAGGGAGTCCCACAGGAAACTCCCCTCGGGCGAAGGGGACGGCCTCCTCGCGTGCGGCCTGGAGGGCCAGATCCTCCTGGCGGCGGGCCTCGACCGTGGCGTGGAAGCGCGCCCACGCCCCCACAAGCTCGTCGCGCTGCTGGGTGAGCTGAGCGTCCTCGAGGGCAAGTTGCGCCTCCAAGCCCTCTAGGGACTCCCTCACGACGCGGAAGGCAACCTCGCGGTGCCCCTTGCTCCAGTCCCAGCCGCCAAGGACCAGGTCGCGGCATGAGGAGGTGCCTGCCCCTGCGCCGAGCCTGGAGAATTGAGCCTCTGGGCGTTCCTGGGGGCTAGACCGCGCACCATCCATCGCGGCGCCCAAACTGGCCTCACCGACCTCGCCGCCCTGACGCGTCACCTCTTGCGCCTCGCCCCCCGCTGCGGGGCGTGGCGGAGACGAAGGAGCTCCCCCTACAGATGCGCCCGCGCTTGGGGGGCCCTGGTCTGTCCCGGCCTCTGGCTGCGCGGGAGGCGTGGTCGCGCGAGGTGGAGCAGCCTCGCGGGCCGGAGTTGGCTCGCGTGGTGGCGTGGCCGCGTGAGGCGGGGTAGGGGCGCGAGGAGGGCTGGCAACCCGTTCCTCCTGCGCCTGCACCACAATCGGCTCAGGGGGCGGCGCAGCTGCCTTCGCCTAAGGCGCCGCTGCCCCGGCTAAAGGCCCAGCTGCCTCCGCTTGAGGCATCTCTTCGGTTGGGCCTGTGGAGGCCGTCTCCAGAGGCCTCGCGGCCTCCTCAGCCACGACCTCAGCAATGGATTTCTTCACCTCTGCCGCCTTGCGAATCTTGTGACACTTCACAGGCACAAGGTCACTGGCAAGCACCAGGGAAAGATCTTCAGAAATAGGTGGAAAGAGAAAGAACAAGAAACAATCGGCTAAAGGCCTAAATCACTTACCCGGACTCCTTGGCGGCGGTGTCGACCCACGCCACGCCTTGCGAGCGCCAGGAAGGCTTGGCCTTAGCACCTGACCCCTCTGGAGGCACCTCGGCTTTCCTCTTGGAGGGGACGTCTGACGGCCTCGCCCCGGACCGGTCCACAGCCGCCTTGGAGCGGGGCTCGCTACGCCCTGGCGAGGCCTCCTCGTCAGAGGCCTCCTCCTCGGCCTCCTCCTCTGCATGGCGTGTGGGCACAACCACGAAGGCATCGTCGTCATCGCCTGACGAGATGTCGCAAAACTCGTCAGTAAGGGGGCCGGCCCTCGAAGAGGAATCCTTCCCTGCTGCGGCCTCCTCCTCGCCTTACCCAGCTCCGGAGGCAGATGGCGTCTCTGCCCCCTCCGCCTCATGCACCACCGGCACAGGCACCATTTTGCCCGCCGGGCCCGACGGGGTGGACGAGGGCATCCCCTCCAGAATGGCCAGGCGCTTGGTCATGGTGTACTGATGCAGAAGCCGCAGCGTGATAGGGAGCTCGTTCATGGCTGTCGGCCCAGTGGGAACTAGGGTATGGCGAGAGCCCATTCCCACTCAGGCCTCGCACGCTGGCCAGTCAGACGAAACGGCTAAGGACCAGGCGTCACCGCCTGACAGGACCCTCGAGAGGCAACCCCCCTCGAGGGCCTAAAGTGGAAGCGTTGCCCTCAAGGGATTCGCCTCAGGGGACCCTCCCAAGGCGCCAACACGCCTCGAGTGAGTCCCGCAGGAAACTCCCCTCAGGCCTCCCCGTGCCTGAAGGGAAACGTCGCGGCCAAGGAAGTACGACAAGACGCACATGGCCCCTGCCACGCCCACGTGGTGACGCAAGCACTCTCGTTGCCGTTTTGGTGATAAAGGGGTCGATAAAGCGCCTCTGCCTGTTGTGCAACTGCCAGGACCTTCTACTCTGACGATAAAGCAGGTGGACGGCGCAACCCTCCAACAGAGAACGTCACCGCAGGCTCCACCTCAGAGATTGCCCCCTCTGCGGGCAGTACAGCGCGGTCGGTCGCCTGTCAGCCACCGCGCCCACCTTTATCAGCAATGGACCGCGTCAATGGACAAAGGGACGGCGGTGGACACCAACTCCCCCGTGCCTCTGCCGTGTGGGAGCCACCTTGAAGGCCAAGCCGAAGGAGAGCGCTAGAGGGGCCTATAAAAGAGGCAAGACATCCATCATAGCACGGGCCGGCTCTTTGCGTGCTACAACCCTTGTAAACCCGATCAACTCTTGTTAGGATAGCCTTGAGCCGGAGGAGGAGGAAGATCATCGCTTCCCTTCCCAGCCAAGAACTGCCTCAAGGGGGCCTCCGGCAAACTCCACCGTACTGTAAACTCCATCATCTAATACAGACAAGCAGGAGTAGCGGTCTTACCTCCTCACGAGGGTCGTGAACCTGGGTAAAGGCTGGTGTCTATCTCTGTCGTGGGTGTGTCATCTTCGGGTCCGGCGAGCAACGTCGCGGAGCCCCTCGAGGGTCTAGACCTCCGTGTTCAACCCCCTATACGAACTACTCTTCAGGAAGTGACTACCCCCGATCCTTGGGACTCATAACCCGACAATGGCGGGTGCCGCCGGGTTGATGAAGAGCGCGGACAGGACGTTGTCGACAGCGTCCTTGTCGTTGTCCTCATGGCTGAGCCGAATCTTGTCCTGGGGGCCGGAGTACATCCACATGGGCATCACGTGCGCCTGGAGTGGAGCAATGCGGCGCGTCACGAAGTCCGCGATGATGATCTGCCCCGTGAGGCCCTCCTCCCGAAGGTAGCTCAGGCGGCCCATCAACATTGTGTTCTGCGCGCCGCTGAAGGGGGACCTTGCCCCTGTTCGAGTTCTTCACGGGCGGCGCGTCAGGGACCTCGAGGAAGGCGCATGGCTGCTCCACCCCGACGAAGAACCACCGCTGGCGGAAGTCGTCCACCTTCTTCGTCACCGAGGTGACGGCCTTGTCCTCGCTCCACAACATGGGAATGTAAACACTCCCCATGCCATCCACGATGCGGAATGACACGCATCCAGAGCGCTCATTCTTCGCCGTGAGCGCGTAGAAGCACCGGAAGAGATCCACCGTGGGCTCCAGGCCCAAGTACGCCTCGCAGAGGTAGGCGAAGACGGCGAGGATGAGCACGGAGTTGGGGTGGAGGTGCAGCAGTTGGATCTGGTAGAAGGCCAGCACTCCCTCCAGGAACGGAGAGAATGGCAGCACCAGCCCCGTAGCGACACAGTGGGGAAAACCCTCGCGGGCGTTTCTCGTGCGCCGCGGCCTTGAGCATAGTAGCGCCGTGCCCGTTGGTCCGGGCCGCCACCAGGAAGCGGACCTTGGCGAGGGCCTTGTCGTTGACGCGCACACCCAGCAATGTCGCGTCGTGCGCGACCTCGGCAGGCTCCGCTTGTGAAGAAGACCCTGCAGCGGCCTTGCCCTGGCTCTTGGCGGGACTCATCGCCGGGGAAGTGGTGAGCGCGGCGCGGGGAGAAGTTGGAGAAGAAAGGAGTAGGGCGCGTCGGAGAGAAGGAGCGGAGAGCTCGGGGCGGATGCAAGAGAGAATAGGAGCAGTAACGGCTCCCTGCTCCGGCGCGAGGGCTTTATGTCCCGTCAAGGAGCAGTTACCGAGGCGTGGTGGGACCCCCCACGACGCACGCCCAAGATCGTGCGCGGTCGTTACTCGTCTGAGTGACGCGTGGCTCGGCCCGGCCGGACACTTTGGGCCCACGACGCTTTGGCTGCGGTCATGAGCTCAGCCGTGCCCATCGCGGGCCCGGGGGCTACTGTCGGCCCAATGAGGACCGGGGTGTGCATAGCCCACTCCGTACAGGCCTCGCCCACGACAGATTCGACAAAATGACTAAGGACCAAGCTACTGCTTGAAGAGACCCTCGACAGGCATCTCCCCTTGAGGGCCTGAAGAGGAAGTCAAGGCCTGAAGAGGACCCCGCGCTTCAAGAGACTCCCCAAGGCTCGGCGCGCCTGGAGAAAGGTCAGCAGGAAACCTCTCCACAGGCCACCACGGCCCTGTGGAGACACTTCGCGGCTAAGCAAGCGCTGCAGGGCGCACATGGCCTCTGCAGCAGCCGCAGGGTGACGCGAGCATCCCAGCTGCCATTCTGATGATAAATGAGTCAACAAAGCCGCGCCGCCTGCGCCAGGACAGCCAGGACTTTCCTCTTTGGTGATAAAGCGGCTGGACGGCGCAACGCTCCAAGAAGATCGTCACCGTGGGCTCCAGCACGACCTCTGCCGCGCCTGCGAGTCGCTTTGCACCGTCTGCAGCATGTCGGCCACGGCACGAAACTTTAGCACGGATGGACCTCGTCCACGGACGAATGAGCCGCGGTGGACTCCCGCTCCTTCGCGCCGCTGACCTGTGGGAACCCACCAGCACGAGGATGAAGCCCGGGGCGCTTTTAAAAGGAGCAGGAGCTCCACCATAAGGACGGATTGATCTCCAATCGGCTGATTGCTTCCTAGGCCCAGGAAACCTTAGTCAAGCGCATAGAATAGCCAGCTGCTGGATGAGGAAGACGACCTTTGTGTCCCTCTCCAAGCAGCAAACTTTCTCAATAGATCCCTCGGCAAGCTCATTGTTATGTAACTTCCACAGTGCAATACAGACAAGCAGGAGTAGCGGTTTTACCTCCTCCCGAGGGCCGTGAACCTGCGTATGGGTCGGTGTACTTCTATGTCGTGATTCTCTCTCTCTAGGCCCGGTGAGCACCGTCGTCGTGCCTCTCGAGGGTCGTTTGACCTCCGCGTTCAGTCCCCCCTTCGAACCTCTCATTAGGGCGTGGCTATCCCTTCCGTGGGAGTCACTCTCTGACATAGCTCTATGTGAATCCGTTGTGTGGCAATCACTACTCCTTGCATAGCTTCGATTATAAGACTTCCTCTTGTCTAATGATCACTTTCAGCTGTGTGAGACTTTCTTCCGTTGGCATTCCAAACCCCCCTTATCATTCTTTTAGCCACAACATACTGGTGCCAGGAACAAAACGCTGAGCGCTTGCTTGGTTTTAAGTGAACAAATAGAGAGATGATTTTCTACGTGCATATTATTACTGCTTGACTTGATCCTTTCACAAAGTTTTCATGAGTGTTGGATGCATTAGATGATTATATTATTATTCTTGAAGCTTAAATCATCTTTAATATCTACTATGCATGTTTGATTGTTCTCTAGTATTGATTCATTGAAAGTTTTACTTTTTTCTTCCTACTTGTTTACTCATTACTCATTTGATATCAATATAAACTACATCTTTTATTCATTTGATCTCCATTTACATGCATTACATTATTATATGATCAAGATTGTGTGAAAGCATGTAACTTCAGAAATTATTCTTGTTATCGTTTTACCTACTCGGGACGAGTAGAACAAAGCTTGGGGATGCTTGATACGTCTCCAACGTATCTATAATTTCTTATGTTCCATGCTTATATATTATACCAATTGCTACATGTTTTATATACACTTTATATGGTTTTTATGCATTTTCTGGGACTAACCTATTAACAAGATGCCACATTGCCAGTTCCATGTTTTCTGCTGTTTTTTGTTTCAGAAAAGCTGTTAAGGAAATATTCTCGGAATGGGACGAATCAAAAGCCAAAGTCCCTATTTTTTCCGACAGGTTCTATAAGTCCGAAGAGGAGATGAAGGAGGGCACCGAGGCGCCCACATCACGTGGTGGCGGGGCTCCCTTCCTGGCCGCGCCAGCACATGGTGTGGGGCCCTCGGGCCTCCACCGCCTTCGCCCTTTCGCCCATATATTGCTCCCGACAAAATAACCCTAGGCACCGAAGCCTTTTCCCGAGAAGAGTTCCGCTGCGCCGCCGCCATCGAACACAAGTTTCGGGGGACAGAAGTCTCTGTTCCGGCACCCTGCCGGGACGGGGACTTGCCCCCGGAGTCATCTCCATCAACTCCACCGCCATCTCCACCGGCGTTGCTGACTCCTACGATGAGGAGTGGGTAGTTCTCCCCCGGGGCTGCGAGCTCTACCGGTAGCTATGTGGTTTATCTCTCTCTTCCATGGTGTGATCTTTATGTGATCATGAGCTTTGTAATCTAGTTGAATATGTGATGTTACTTTTTATCTATTATGCACTCTAGAGGTTACCTTAATATGAACTCTGGGTTTATTCACGGTTGTGAAGGTTACAGTGTCCGCACCGTGTGTGATTCCTTTATGACGTTGTGGTGTTAGTTTACTCAGACTTTGGGGGTGCTTTTTTAGCCCTACGCAGTGAATGGTGTTTATCATCCAACAAGAGAGTGTTTGAGACTAGTATTTATTATTCAGCTTTGATGTCATTGTTGAGAGTGTCCACTAGTGAAAGTATGATCACTAGGCCTTGTTTCCAAACATTAAAACGCCGTTTACAACATGTTCTTCTACATGTTTGCTTTCTGCCATTTTTATTTCAGATTGCAATTAGTACTTATAATCATCCATATTACTTGTATTTCACTATCTCTTCGCCGAACTAGTGCACCTATACATCTAACAAGTGTATTGGGTGTGTTGGGCACACAAGAGACTTCTTGTATCTTAATTGCAGGGTTGCTTGAGAGGGATATATTTGACCTCTACCTCCCTGAGTTCGATAAACCTTGGGTGATTCACTTAAGTTTACGAGAATAGAAGCGTGCGTAGACATCAATAACTTCTATGCAAGATTCTGCTCTGAAGATAAAACATTATTGGATACTGCTTGTTCAGGATCACTCACGCGTAATAAAGAAGAGTTTAAATGGGACCTTCTTGGTCGTATTGAGGAGAATACTCAAGCATGGGAGAACGACAAAGGTAGGGAGTCAGGTATAAAATATGACTTTGAATGCATTAAATTTTTCATGAATACTGATGCATTTCAAAATATTAGTAGTGCTTATGGTCTTGACTCTCAAGTTATTGCAAATTATTACAAAGTCTTTGCTTCTTATTTCGGCTTGCCTAAGGATGGTTTTAAGAAATATCATGAACCTTATAAAGATAAATCTATTTCTCCTATAGCTAAAAGCATTGTAATTAATATTGTTGATCATATTATTCCTGAGCCTTATATTGAAAAAATTCCTTTTCCTATTAAAGTGAAAGAACATTCTATTATAACTAGTGTGGTTAACAAAAGTATAAAGAAAGCTATAGAATCTGATGAACAAATTAATATTGAACCTTCTGTAGTTATAGGAAAAGATCTTGTTACTGTAAATGTGGAAGATGAGTATATTATCTTTTGTGAGGATGCTTCTAATGTTGTTTCTCGTCCTAAAAGTTCAAGGAAAACTAGTGTTCATGTGCTTTCTGTTAGAATTGGTGATCATTGTTATTAAGGTTTATGTGATATTGGTGCAAGTTCAAGTGATATTCCTTATGAGCTTTATAGAGAAATTATGCATGAGATTGGTCCTTGTGAACTTGAAGAAATTGATGTGGTTATTCAACTTGCTAATAGAGAAACTATCTCTCCGATTGGTATTGTTAGAGATGTTGAAGTTTTATGTGGTAAGACTAAATATCCAGCTGATTTTCTCGTACTTGGTTCAGCTGCTAGTAAGACTTGTCGTATCATTTTTAGTAGACCTTTTCTAAATACTTGTGGTGCTGTTATAAATTGTATGAAAGAGCAAATCTTTACTAAGTTCGCTGGTGATTCATATGAATTCAATTTTTCAAAATTTGCTAAAGCCCCTTATGAAACCGAATTGCCTAATGAGGATTTTAAAGTTGAACAGCTTGCCTCTATTTCTCTTGCTCCTAACAATGTTTTGCAGCAATTTATGGAAGACCTTGAAAGTGAAGTCTTTATGGAAGAAAGGAATGAGCTTGATGAAATATTTCTCCGTCAACCTATACTTAAACATAATTTATCGGTGGAAGATTTGGGTCAAACACATCCACCTAAGGAGGAACCTGTCTTTGATTTAAAACCTTTGCCTGTTACTATTAATTATTCTCATATAGATGGTAAGAAAAGATATCATGTTATTATTAGTGCTAACCTTTCAGGTAAAGAAGAAGAAAGATTATTGGAAGTATTGAGGAAACACCGTGGAGCTATTGGTTATACTCTTGATGATTTAAAAGGGATTTCTCCTACTATTTGTCAACATTCTATTAATATGGAACCTGATGCAAAGCCAGTTGTTGAACATCAACGTCGTTTAATACCCAAGATGAAGGAAGTGGTAAGAAATGAGGTATTAAAACTTCTTGATACTAGTATTATTTATCCTATTTCTAATAGTAGATGGGTAAGTCTTGTGCAATGTGTCCCTAAGAAAGGAGGAATTACTGTTGTGCCTAATGATAATGATGAGCTTATTCCTCAAAGAGTAGTAGTTGGTTATAGAATGTGAATTGATTTTAGAAAGGTTAATAAAGTTACTAAGAAAGATCATTATCCTTTACCCTTTATTGATCAAATGTTAGAAAGATTGTCTAAGAAAACTCATTTTTGCTTTCTTGATGATTATTCTGGTTTCTCTCAAATTGCTGTTAAAGCTCAAGATCAAGAGAAACACACCTTTACTTGTCCTTATGGTACTTATGCTTATAGATGTATGCCTTTTGTTTTATGTAATGCTCCTGCTACTTTCCAAAGATGCATGTCTGCTATTTTTCATGGTTTTTGTGAGGAAATTGTGCAAGTGTTCATGGACGATTTCTCTCTCTATGGAACTTCTTTTGATAACTGCTTGCACAATCTTGATAAAGTTTTGCAGAGATGTGAAGAAACTAACCTTGTTCTTAATTGGGAGAAATGCCACTTTATGGTTAATGAAGGGATTGTTCTTGGACATAAAATTTCTGAAAGAGGTATTGAAGTTGATAGAGCTAAAGTGGAAGCAATTGAGAAAATGTCTTTCCCCAGAGATGTTAAAGGTATTCGTAGTATTCTTGGTCATGCTAGTTTCTATAGAAGGTTTATTAAAGATTTCGCTAAGGTATCAAAGCCTCTTACTAATCTTCTACAAAAAGATGTACCATTTGTTTTTTATGATGATTGTAAGGAAGCTTTTGAAATTTTAAAGAAGGCTTTAATAAGTGCTCCTATTGTTCAACCACCTGATTGGAATTTACCATTTGAAATTATGTGTGATGCTAGTGATTTTGTTGTTGGTGTTGTTCTTGGACAACGAATAGATAAGAAGATGAATGTTATTCATTATGCTAGTAAGACTCTTGATTCTACACAAAAGAATTATGCTACAACTCAAAAAGAATTTCTAGCTGTTGTTTTTGCTTGTGATAAGTTTAGACATTATATTGTTGATTCTAAAGTTACTATTCATACAGATCATGATGTGAATAGATACCTTATGGAAAACAAAGATGCAAAGCCTAGGCTTATTAGATGGGTGTTACTCTTGCAAGAATTTGATTTGCATATTGTAGATAGGAAAGGTGCTGAAAATCATGTTGCTGATAATTTGCCTAGATTGGAAAACATTGCTTATGATCATATTCCTGTTAATGATAGTTTTCCAAATGAACAATTTTCTGCAATAAGGGTGAGTTCACGAGATAGTCCTTGGTATCCTGATTATGCTAACTTTATTGTTTCGAAGTATTTGCCTCCAACCTTTTCAGCTCAACAAAGAAGGAAATTCTTTTATGAATTGAGGCATTATTTTTGGGATGACCCACACTTATATAAAGAAGGAGTGGATGGTATTATGCGAAGATGTGTTCCGTAATATGAACAAGAAGAGATATTGAGAAAATGCCATAATAGTGCTTATGGAGGACATCACGCTGGAGATAGAACTGCACAAAAGGTTCGACAATCAGGTTTTTATTGGCCTACTCTCCTTAAAGATGCAAGAAAGCTTATTTTATCTTGTGATGAGTGTCAAAGACTAGGTAATATCTCCAGACGTAATGAAATGTCTATGAATTATTCTCTTGTTATTGAATCGTTTGATTGTTGGGGTTTTGACTTTATGGGTCCTTTCCCTTCTTCAGAAGGTAATACTCATATACTTGTTGTTATTGATTATGTTACTAAATGGGTAGAAGCTATACCTACTAAAAGTGTTGATGGTGAGACATCAGTAATAATGCTTCAAGATATTATTTTTCTTAGGTTTGGTGTTCCTAGATATCTTATGACTGATTGAGTTTCTCATTTTATTCATGGAGGTTTTAGAAAAGTTCTAGCTAAATATGGTGTTAATCATAGAATTGCTTCAGCTTAGGGACAATTGCTTTTGTGCTCTGGTTCTCTCTAGTTTATCCGTTTGTGACATACTTGCGTAGTTTCTCTCGTCTGTGCCCTGGATGGCTCGAAAATCGGCCAAACGCGATTTAATTTTCTTGTTACGTGCAAATATGCGTCGGTGCATCCGTGTCAACACACCAAGCACGATCTGGACACGAAATGGACGTGAACTGGCACCCACAAAGCGCGCTCTGTGTAATTACGCGATCTGAACGTGTGTAGACCTTGTTTATCAACTTGAATCGTTTGTAATATTTGTTATTTTACTTCTGTCGAACACCTTCAGTGCGCAGTCTGGACGCGCCACGGCGTGCTCCGGACGCGCCACGGCGTGCTCTGGGAGCGCACTAGCACATTTGGGCGCGAACTAAGACTAGACCATTCTTAGTCACTCCAAAATGATACTTTCGTGAGTATTTTGAAGTTACCATGTTGCAATTCCAAAACCACTTCTCTTCCAGCTTAGACCTCATCGTTTGAGTTTTGCGATATCACATGAGATACATGCCCTTCTAATTTTGAATATATGTAGACCATGTTTTCAACTTGAGTCGTTAGTATATGGCATATGAAAACTATGTGCGTCGGTTTTTCAATTTTTCGATAATTTTTTAATTTATTATGGTTATTTTAAATTCGGTCAAACCTAAGTTTGATCAATATTGAAACAAGTTTAAAACATGAAAATGAAAAACTAAGCATTAATCCTTCTTAGTCACTCCAAAATGAATCTTTTGTGAGGTTTTTGAAAATTTCATGTTGTAATTCTAAAACCACTTCTCTCTAATCTTAGACCTCATAGTTTGAGTTATGCAGTATCACATGAGATCCATGCCCTTGTCCTTTTGAATTTATGTAGACCATGTTTCTCAACTTGAATCGTTAGTATATGAAATAATACGACTATGTGCGCATGATTTTCCTTTTTTTGATTTTTTTTGAATATTTGAAGCTCATTTCAAAAGTCGATTAAACTGCAGCCGTCCGATTTCCTCTAGATGGAATCTGCACGCAGACTCGGGGCGATCCGCGAGAAGCTCATTCTGCGATCTGATTGGACGCGCACGTAGGACAAGGGCTGTACACCCGCTGACAAGTGGACCACGGCGGATCCAACTGGGATTTTGGCTCGCCCACCCCCATTTGCCCCAGTGACACAAAATGGGTATTTTGGCACACCAAATGCGGATTTTGTCTGTTACCCGTCATCGTAACTTAAATGGGGATTTTGGCAAACCAAATGGGGATAGCCATGAGCTTGCTCAAATATAGCTTGAAACCATATAAATTTTCAAATGAGCTTGGACTCGCTGAAAAATGTGTTTCAAATGAGCTCCAAAGGTAGGGTAAACGGGTCCGTTTCTAAGCAAAAATGGTGGACTTGCTGAAAAATGTGTTTCAAATGAGCTACAAAGGTAGGGTAAAAGGCCTCATTTCTAAGCAAAAATGGTGGACTCGCTGAAAAAATGTGTTTCAAATGAGCTCCAAAGCTAAGGTAAACGGCCCCATTTCTAAGCAAAAATGGTGGACTCGCAGAAAAGGTGTTTCAAATGAGCTCCAAAGGTAGGATAAACGGCCACATTTCTAATCAAACTTTGCAAACTGAAGTGGATTGGATTTACACACACAATTGGAAACGTCAAGCACAAGGCCATTGCCAAATTTCATGGTAGTACAAAATGGACTTGCCCTTGCTAAATTATAAAATAGATCAACAACTAATAACTAAATTGGCACTTGCCCTCAATAAAGCAACTAATAACTAAAATGGACTACCACTCGTCCTCGTCATCGGAAACCTCCATCGACTCGGCCTTGCCTTTGCCCCTTCCCTTGCCCTTGACATCAACCTCTTCTGGGGCGATGTTGTTCGACGTCGACCACATGTCCTTCTTCTTTCCCTTGCTCTCCGAGGAGATCTTGAGTCGTTCCTGCTCGGCGGAGGAATGCTTGGCCAGCTCCAAGGTTTTATGGTTGGCCATGGCCCAGGCCAAACCCGGGTCCAGGACCTCCGTGGCCTCCTCCTTCCAGGCCATGGTCCCGTCCATATGATGGCGTTCTCATCGTCCTCTTCGGACAGATCGATGAAGGGAATGGGATCGGCTGCAATGGCCCTGCCCCTGCCCTTTGGACACTCCCTGTCCCATGTCGCTTCCCCCGCTCGCCTGCTGCTCGAACTTGGAGGAGTACGCGCATGCCCACGCCCCATGCCGCTTCCCTCGCTCGCCTCAAGAAACCAAGGATAGGGGACGTGGCGGTGGCAGCGGTTCGAGCTGGGAGTGGAGCTGCCATCACCACGAGGCATGGTGAGATGAGGGACTTGGGGAAGGTGTCTAGGAGAGGAAGAGGGGATTTGTGAGCGCAATGGGCAAGGAGATGGCTCCTTTTAATGTTAGGAGCGGTATGGACGGCGTCGCGGTCTAGACGGCAGTAATGGCGATCGGACATTGATTCGGCTCCAAACTGCTCATCTTGCAGCAGGATAGAGTAGGCAAGAGAGACGCGAGGACGGCGGAGCAGATGCGCGACCGGGGCGGCAATGTAGACGGCGAGGCAGCTTTTTGCCGGCCAGGGGGGCACGCCATTGAAGGCGCGTCAAGCACAGGTGGAACGGCATGGACGCGCACGTACGACCGCATGCATGCAAGTGGGACGGGGTGCATGCACTTCGCTGGGCCCACATCAAAGGTCAAAGGGCCGGCCTCACTAGCCAACCCCAAGAAAACCCAACTGAGCCGAGACAAGCCGACCCCACCAGTCAGGCCAAGTGACGGTTACCAGAGGGAAACAGAGCGTTTGGCCGATTTACGAGCCATCCAGGGCACAGACGAGAGAAACTACACGGGTATGGCACAGACGGATAAACTAGAGCCAACCAGGGCACATAAGCAATTGTCCCTAAAAACAAGCAAGCGTTAAACGTTAGTTCCTAGCACCAGGATGTTGTGGCTAAGAGAATGTTAAGGGGGGTTTGGAAGGCCAACGGAATAAAGTCTAACAAAGCTGAAAGTGATCATTAGATAATAGGAAGTCTTATAATCGAAGCTATGCAAGGAGTAGTGATATCCACACAACGGATGCACATAGATTTATAAGTTTTTGAAAGCTCTCCAATCGAACTAGTGGGGGTGCATCCAACTTGCTTGCTCATGAAGACCTAGAGCACTTTTGAGTAGGCTCATTGACGAGGGGTGTCCTCATAAATACCCATGACAGATATGAAGGGGTTCCGGTGCAGAAAACAATAATTTTTCTAGCGGATGAAACCCTAACTAGCCAGGATCTATCTATCTAGTACAAGTGATAACGGTGGCAGAACTGGTTACATTACCTCCATGTAGACCGATAGCGGGGATTACGTTCCCGCACAAGCACTGACGATGAAGTCGTACGTAGCCGATCTCGAGGTCGCGGAGAACTTGCCGCGATGTCGTAGACGATGACGCCGGGGTGTCGACGATGACCTGCGTCGACGGGCGTCGGGCAGAAGGTGGCGAGGCGCCGGCGGCAGGGGGGAGGCGCCGGCGGAAGAGGGGGAAGTGGCGCGGCGCCTGCAAGGGGGCGAGACGACGTCGCCGAGGCTCCTCAAGAAGAGTTACCTCCGAGCACTCACAAACATACGGAGCTTAACGACAACCCCCGGTCATTCAGATCCAGCTGAAATCGCAGGGGTAGATCTTATCTGGAATACCGCAGGGTAACGGCGCCCGGCGGTATTGCTTAGGTGGAGAGAGGGGGCAAAATGGGCGGAGAAGACCCTCGGCCGGCCTGCTATATAATTAATTGTATTTTTCTGTCATTATCCAATTAATATGCCTTGCTATATAAAGGGGGGAGGGGTGTGCAAACACCTTGCCTCCCCCATGTGGGACTAAAGGAATACGAGGGGGAGGGGGGTTCGGCCGAACCCCCTAGTCCGAGTTGGACTAGGGCCCAAGCCCCTTTCCCCTTGGGAGGTGCGGCTCCCCCCCTCTTGGGCCCTCTTAGGGCCCATGTAGGTGGTAGCCCCCTTTTTCCTTTATTTAATTAATATTAAATTAATATCAAATATAATCAATTCATAATTAATATATTTAAATACTATTTAATATCCCGTGACTCCGAAACATTTACCGAACCACCCGAACAACTTTCGGACATTCCTGGAACCCTTCCAGACCCTCCCGGAACTCCTTCCGGACCACCGGAACTCTTTCCGGATCATTTCTCTCTCTCCAACAAAATCCTATATTATTCCAGAACCTATCTCCTGGTGTCGTTAAGACCTTAAGTTTGTTACGCTATGGTTCGAGAACACTCCAGACATGGTCGAGACACTCCGCTCACCAATGACCGTCAGGGATACCTGGATGCATATGACGGCCCCTATGCATTCTACGAATATCGTCGTTGAACCATAAATATGATATTCATTCCCTTTGTTTCTGTGATACTACCTTGTCTGAGATATGATCGTAGACACACTGATGTCTTTGTTGTATCTCGTTACCGACAAAGGTTATTAACTCGTCTGTGATATTACATCTCCATGACCTAGTCATAAGTTGCGCAGCCATATAGATATAATCTCACCGAGTGGGCCCAGAGTATCTTTCCATTACAAGAATGAACAAATCCCGCTCTTGATCCTTACGTCTCGATGCTCTTTCAGGATACCCAAGATGGACACCGTTATTGGTATGCTATATAAGACACAACGTTTGATGCTCTCAAAGCACCCCTACGAAGCACCAATAAGTACGGTCTCACGGTCTAAGGAATAAGCTATCATATTCTTATCTATTGCAATTGACAAACATCGTAATACGATCTTATTGCAATACTTTGCGTATGTCCATCATCTTATTCAACTAATAAGATGACCCCATTGTCAACCGAAGTCATTGTCCTAGATCGGGAATCTCGATCAACTGTTGCCGAATGGACTAGTTCATATAGAGGCTCACTGGGGACCTGGTTATCTATGTATCACACGTGTATTAATAATTCCGATTAATACAGTTATAGCATAATACACAAACCTATTATAAACTTATGAGATAATGCAATAAATACTACTTATTTATTTGCCTCTAGGGCATATCTCCTTCAGTCTCCCACTTGCACTAGAGTACAAATAAACTAGCTGCATTTTAATTTATCAAAATCCCTTATCAAATAAGAATCATTTGATAATGCTTGCTTGTGGAAGAGTGTTACTCTGACAATCTGCACAATACATGATTGTGCATACTTTTGCGATTCATTGATATCACCATGTTATCGAATAACATACATGCAAATATCGTAACTAAGTGAGACTTCTGCTTCCCAGCGCTTAATCTGGTTATACCAACCAGATAACTGACTAGAAAAACACACTCAGTCACAATGAGCCCCTTGTAACAATTACAAACTCGCGGTATCTACATACTTTCACAACAATGTAGAAAACTTGACATTCTAATGTCAATCCATCAACTAACACACTTCTACTTCCATTAAATTCTAAATTTACTTTTATAACTGCTCTTCTTCTAAGAACATCGGTTATATTTCATCGAGCAGATAATATGGTTTCTGTATGATGTCTAATATTACATGATAGACCAACATGTCATACAACCATTACTACCTTGTATCATTACTCTTAATGATGAATTGGATTTCCAAGGACCATCCTTTTGATTCTTTTCTGACTCCTCAGATATAATCCAAAACAACTCGATTAACTATTTAAAATTCCCGTTCTATTCCAAATAGACACTAACTTTCAAATAGTTTCACAATTTCATCCTTCTCATCTATTCTACTGGTACAATTTCACAATGTGTCATTTACACAAGATGAATTTAGCTCCCACTCAAATTATGTTTCCACATATTTGAGAACACGAGCTCCCACTCAAAAATATGTCCTTTACATATTCCACCTGAGTAAACTAACTTTGACTCCCACTTAAAATCGACATTTTGGTCAAACTAAAATCATTGATCTATTATCAATTCGAATTCAATACAAACTACAGTATTACATTAATACAAATCCCTCAGACTTCAAGCATGTCTACATAAATGTAGTCAACAAATTTGATCTTGTCCAAGACACATTTCTTGGCAAGACATGCTTCCACGTCTTTCTTATAGTCACATTTCTCATATAACACTTTATATGATGATTAAACAATCTTATTCCTCTAATAAGAATTGTAGCAACAATTACTATTTTAATCCACTCAAATGTAACTTGGATTTTCAGGCTGAAAAGCTTTAGTTTGTATTCTGATATTTTCTCAACTCTCTTTGTATTCATAAAGTGCACCTTGATCTGTCAACAAGATCTGAAACACGTAATATTGTGTTGTGACCTGACAGCAATATTAAATATAACAACACTTTATTTAGAAGCTTCTTTCATGAAAATATTATGATCTTTATGAAAAGGATTGCAAGCAGCAAACAATTTTCTAGTCTCCCTTACTCTTAATCACCAAATTTTCATTTGTAGACATATACTCTTTGGAACACCTTCCAACATTCTACTTTTATGAATATAGGTCTGACACCTTATTTCAAGCTTCTAATTCCAATCCATAAACCATAATTCGAAAAATCATATTTTCCTCGGAATTACATAGACAACAAACCAAGTTTTGTTTCTATTTGGTTTTGGAATACACTCCCATCCAATGCGAGCAATCTACAAAGAACTATTCATGTATATTCCGAATTATCGTATAATCATATACATGTCGACACTATTGTCGATCCCACGAATTCTCGTTGAGAAAAATATCTATTTTCTAAAGTGGACATCGACTATAATTTTTCGAACATTTTAGGAGATTATAAGACAGATTCTGACAGACCACACTTTATTTTAAATAGAGTATGATTATAATACCCCATATATCACCATATATGACCTTTATAATATTGTGAAACACCTTTCCACAAGTCTTTTGTGTTGAAACCATAATTCAAAAATATTGTCCTTTGACCGAATCTTGTGAATACAATATTCACTAATCTTTCTTCTGAAAAACCCCATTTGATCTCTTATCAAATTAATTTCAGACTTATGATTTATCAGGCAAATACTCCTATTCACCAGTAATCATAGAAGAATTCGGATCAAGCAAAAACACCATTAATTAATCATTAAAAAAATGACTCTGAATTAATTTCCTCTTGTATTGCTACTTCAATACTTCATTTCAAACTTAATCAATTCGGCGCTCGAAATACTTAAATGGACTAAAATTATCCATTACTTCTTTCATTGCATTTATGACTAAATTCGATGGTGTTTGTTCTTTGGACACACAATTTTATCATTCCCGCTATTATAAATGTATATCATACGCATAATGTAATTGAGATGTGATGCAAATTACTCATAATATGAAACAACTGCTTTGTTTCATAACATAAAACAACTGATTTGTTCTATATGAATAATTATGTCTTGTAACATTCAAGACACCAAACTAGATCACACTCTCACTATTACAAAATGTCTTATCAAAAACTATTGATGATAACTAATATGATATCTCGAGGGCGTGAGCACTACTGGCCATGAACTTGCCATCACTTGCGCACTGTCACGTCACCCTTCGCCGCATACTTGTGATAATCAGGGACTGTTTCATAAACAGAACAAGTATCAAATACTTTTCATCAAGTATGAGAAGAATACATTTATATCTTCGTATATCAAATATACCCGTAGCGACGAAGAGCTCTTCTTCGATGGAGTCAACTTTTAGAGATTAGAACTTGTTCACGAACGTGAAGAAGCTCATCGTGTCTCTATAGCATATTCACGCACATGCTATTCACAGCTAGAAGGCAAAGCGCAATCTCTATTGCACTGGAGTTCTCTATCTAGAAATCGTAGATATTCGTAAGCCTGAAGTAGATGTCATACAACTTTTTCAATTGAGTCTCCAGACAGGTATGCTCCCCATGTGAATGGTCCGGCACTTTCTAAGCTGTCTGAACTGCTCAAGACTCAATTAGTCTTTGAAGTGACCTTTGATCGCATCAATCACGACATATGGCTCCATGTGTTGAAACAACTTTCAACTCTGGTGCTAGGCATACGCTCATGACGACCTTCACTTCCATGAAAATATCATGATGCTTACGGAACTCATCATCTTCCTCCTTGCTAGCAGAATCATCTAGTCTAACTACTAACTAATGTTCTAGGACATATAGGATGTTTGTTGTGTTTGGAGAATGTTTCTAAAACCAATGTACCAGCTGATGAAGTTGGATCCGTCGCCTTCTAAGGTAGAATCCGGGCTCTTGAGGAAGTAACCGAAGTATAGTTGCGTAGTCTACAGATGTGATCGCAAAAGAGGTAAGGTAAAGTTTATAATATATAGGTGAGTTTTAGTTTTATAATCACATTATTAAAACACACCACACCAAGATTATTATCCCTAAAAATAATAATGGTGATTACACGACCCTCATCCACCACACCACCCCCGGTCATCACGGCCGGCAGCACAGCTTCAAAGGTGGACATAAAATGTCGATCACAATAACTCTGTGACTCGTGCTCGATCTTTCGATCTTCCCGTGTTCCGAGGCCATATTTCTGAATATGCTAGGCTCACCAATCAAACCTCGAAGACCCTGCGTGTGCAACATGGCTTACACCCCATGTATGCGAACGACGAGATGTGTGACACCCGATCATCACGGCCTGCCTCATAACGTAGAACTTTCTTGGTGGTGCGCAACGAGGGAGAACACAATTTTGGTATTTGTTAGGGATCATGTCGGGGATGTAATCCCCGGGACCCCTAAAAAACATGGCAGTCGGTACGGAGGTTTCTTGGTGGCTTTCATTTTTCTAAGTTTATGCGCGATTCTGCGAATCCCCCATAAACTCGGGGACTAGTGTCGGGGATGTAATTCCCCGGTACCTCGAGGTTGCGGGGTTATTGTGTTAATATTGCAGGAATAAATAGGTGAGGTAAAGGAAAAGAGGAGAAAGAGCATCTCGGGCCAAGATGGGGAGAGCCGGGCAGATTTTCTCTGCGGGCCGAGGTTCTCGGCTCGGTCAAACCGAGTAAGCGCATCTCGGTGGACCGAGATCATCTCCCCCACGCCTCCCGCACAGCCTCATCGCCACGACCTCCACCAACTCTTTGTCGACTCCCACGGCCACGACCCCCTCACGCTCGAGTTCGTCTTCCCCAACCTCCTCCATGGCCCCTGCTCCCCCGATCTCTCCTCGGCGCCGCCCCGACCTCCTCGGCTGCCGACTTTGCTGCCTCCCTCAACCACGCGCCCGAGCCTCCCTTGTCGTCGCCCCCGGCATCGCCAGCGCGGCCCGGCATCGGCCACCCCCGGCACCACCGCCCCGACTTTCTCCACGCACCTCGCCGTCCGCATCTCGGCGGGCCTTTGGCTGCCCGAGCCCTCCACCTCGACCGCGCCCCCGGCTTCCTCCACCCCGCAGCAGCTCGGAGCGCCGCCGCCCGAGGTCCTCTCCCCGCCCGGCTTCATCCACCCCGCAGCAGCTCGGAGCGCCACCACCCGAGGTCCTCTCCCTGCCCGGCTTCCTTCCTCAACACCGGGAGCCTCCTCCACCCCGCAGCAGCTCGGAGCGCCGCCGCCCGAGGTCCTCTCCCCGCCCGGCTTCCCTCGACGACCACCGCGCCCTCGACCTCCGACAGCTCTGCGCCGCCCGGAGTCCTCCCCGTTCGTCCCCGACATCAACGACCCTGGCCTCACCTCCATCCCGGCGAACTCCCCCGACTCCGCGGCTCCGACTTCGCCTCCGGCCGGAGCGCCCCGGCACGACCATCTGCGCTCGAGTTCGTCACTCCAACTCGGCGATATCGCCCTCCTCGACATCACCCAGCTGCGCTTCCCCGGCATCATTGCCTCGCCTTGGTTGCCCTCGTCCCGGTGTGCCCCAACAGCACCTCGATGGCGTGTCGGGTGAACTAGGGGAATAGTGTCTCGGTTGGGTTCAAGAGAGCCTCCTGAACTTGCTAATGGATGAACCGACATGATCACCTCGATGGCGTGTCGGGACCGGCAAATAGGGATAAGAAGAGAACTAGGAGGTACACTGGACAAGGGTTAGAAGACAGGGAAAAGGACGCATGTAGTGATTATCCAGGACACATCCGGCATGGCTACAGTGCTCGCGACGTGACAATAGTGCACTGCGCATGACGTATGAACAGTGCGGACAAGACCCCATCGGTCATCTCAGCTACAGTGCCGGTGAACAGTGATTCCTGTCCCCTTGTCCCCAGGGCTCTCCTATATAAAGGGCACCAGGGGAGGGAGAAAAGAGGGCACCACCACCCCACCACTTCTTTCCACCCTTTTCATTTGCTCTCAAAACCTCATGGAGGCATGTGTAGCAGCTCACGGAGCGTGTTGTAGCCCGGATAATAAGAGGAGAAATATACCGAGTAGGCTAGATGCTGAAGTACGGGTTTTATCTCCTCACGAGAGCCCCGGAGCAGGGTAAATCCTGGTGTCACAGTGTCGGTTGAGTTTATCTGCGCGCGAGTTCATCCCGCAATCCCTCCCCAAGATCCCCTAGCGTCCGTCGGCCCCACATATTAGCCTATCCGTAGGCATCTGTCTGTTCGCCACGACGACAGTTGGCGCCCACCGTGGGGCTGAGTGGCGCTTGCGGGAAAAAATTCGGAGGATCCGACATCCCAAACCGGCATCCTAAATCCGGAATCTCTACGCTGCGGGCAGTGGTCACTGACATCCTGCGCCGTGGGTAGCGGTCACCGGCATCCCAAAATCCGGGATCCTAAATCCGGGAGCCCTACGCTGCGGGCAGTGGTCACTGACATCCTGCGCCGCGGGTAGCGGTCACCGGCATCCCAAAATCCGGGATCATAAATCCGAGATCCCTACGCTGCGGGCAGTGGTCACTGACATCCTGCGCCGCGGGTAGCGGTCACCGGCATCCCAAAATCCGAGATCCTAAATCCGGGATCCCTACGCTGCGAGCAATGGTCACTGATATCCTGCGCCGCGGGTAGCGGTCACCGGCATCCCAAAATCCGGGATCCTAAATCCGGGATCCCTACGCTACGGGCAGTGGTCACTGACATCCTGCGCCGCGGGTAGTGGTCACCGGCATCCCAAAATCCGGGATCCTAAATCCGGGATCCCTACGCTGCGGGCAGTGGTCACTGACATCCTGCGCCGCGTGTAGCGGTCACCGGCATCCCAAAATCCGGGATCCTAAATCCGGGATCCCTATGCTGCGGGCAGTGGTCACTAACATCCTGCGCCGCGGGTAGCGGTCACCGGCATCCCAAAATCCGGGATCCTAAATCCGGGATCCCTACGCTGCGGGCAGTGGTCACTGACATCCTGCGCCGCGGGTAGCGGTCACCGGCATCCCAAATTTGGGATCCTAAATCCAGGATCCCTACGCTGCGGGCAGTGGTCACTGACATCCTGCGCCGCGGTAGCGGTCATCGACATCCCAAAATCCGGGATCCTAAATCCGGGATCCCTACGCTGCGGGCGGTGGTCATTGACATCCCTGCGTCGCGGGTAGAGGTCGCCGACATCCCTGCACCGCGGGTGGAGGTCATCGACATCCCTGCATCGCGGATACCGGTCGTCGCATCCCAAAACCGGCATCCCTGCATCGAGGGCACCAGCCGCCGGCGTCTGCCCCGACACTCATCATCCACGAACCCCTGGCAGTTGTGCACCAGTTACCCGGGTTATGTCGCCTCCAACATCCCAAACCATTCACGTACTCTGTGAGTATCATCATTTGTACCATGCAATTATGTTATTTTAAATTTGTTCGGGAAATGCCCCTGCTTGCATAGTTTAATTGTTTACCCGGGAACGAGATATCATAACCCGGGGACTGCCCTGTTTCGCCTGTTTGGCATCTATGTGTTTTTCCCCGGGAGAAAGATGTCTAAACCCGGGGACTGGCTTACTGTTTAGTTCTACCTGGCATGCTTAGTCGGTAGAGTAACTCGGTTTATATTTATTTATATGCTTGTTGTATTTTGCTTCTTGCTGTGTCGTTTGTGAGCCGGCATCCCGAAACTGGACTCGGGGACTGCCGTGCTCCGTTGTCTTCTTGTTGTATCTGAAAATTTACCCGGGGACTCGGTGGAACCGGTATCCCCATGCCTGCCTCGGCAGCTAGTTGTATTCTTATGTCTCGTGTGAAATTCTCTTGGGCGTGTCGTTTATAGTTTTCACTTCCATCAAATATTTGTTACACATACTTGTTTGCGCTAACATTTTAAGGGGATGTTGGTTCTTCCGAGATGGTACCCATGTTGGTTTTACCGAGATGGTACCCATGTTGGTTTTACCGAGATGGTACCCATGTTGGTTTTTCCGAGATGGTACCTATGTTGATTTTTCCGGGATGGTACCCATGTTGGATAACGGCCTTACTGAGAGGAGATTCATGTCAAAAAAGGGATATCGGTCATTATATTGGTTATCTTGGATCCATCTGATGATTGGTTATTTTCTCAAGATATATTGCATATGATCTGTGGTATCAGTTGGCCCACGTATCGCGGTATCCTGCACAATTTCCAGATCGCCGTTTATTTTGGTTCGCCAATATATCATGGCATCCTGCAATATCTCCGGATCGCCGTTTATGTCGGCTCGCCATTATGTCGCAGCATCATACCATATCTCCAGATCCCCGTTTATTTCGGTTCGCCTGTGTATCATGGCCTCGGGCAATATTTCCAAATCGTCATTTATTTCGGTGTATCAAAATTCGTCAAAGACAACACCTGAGATACCAAAACAACTGTGATACACCCAGAGTGGCCGAGATACCGAAACACCTGTGATACGCCCAGAGTGGCCGAGATACCGAAACATGTGAAATATGCCCAAAGTGGCCGACATACCGAGATACCGAGACACTCGAGATACCTGTGTGACATTGTGTGTTTGGTTGGAGGCGTCTGTGTCGGTATACGCCCAGAGTGGCTAAACGCCGGCACGTGAGACTCTGTGTCGGTATACGCCCAGAGTGGCTAAAGGCCGGCACATGAGGCGTCCGTGTTGGTATACGCCCAGAGTGGCTAAGCGCCGGCATGTGTTATGTGTTTAGGTCAAGCCGGCAGTGGCCGAAGACATCTATGCCGGTAAAACGCCCAGAGTGGCTAAGGAACCGGCATATGATTGTATTTTTGCAGGTACATGGTGGAGCAAGCGAAGACGATGAGGTTGCTATTTTTTCTAAGTCTGTGTGCGACTCTGCGAGTCCCCCGCAGCCTCGGGGACTAGTGTCGGGGATGTAATCCCGGGGACCCCTAAAAAACATGGCAGTCGGTACGGAGGTTTCTTGGTGGCTTTCATTTTTCTAAGTTTATGCGCGATTCTGCGAATCCCCCATAAACTCGGGGACTAGTGTCGGGGATGTAATTCCCCGATACCTCGAGGTTGCGGGGTTATTGTGTTAATATTGCAGGAATAAATAGGAGAGGTAAAGGAAAAGAGGAGAAAGAGCATCTCGGGCCAAGATGGGGAGAGCCGGGCCGATTTTCTCTGCGGGCCGAGGTTCTCGGCTCGGTCAAACCGAGTAAGCGCATCTCGGTGGACCGAGATCATCTCCCCCACGCCTCCCGCATAGCCTCATCGCCACGAGCTCCACCAACTCTTTGTCGACTCCCACGGCCACGACCCCCTCACGCTCGAGTTCGTCTTCCCCAACCTCAACCATGGCCCCTGCTCCCCCGATCTCTCCTCCGCGCCGCCCCGACCTCCTCGGCTGCCGACTTCGCTGCCTCCCTCAACCTCGCGCCCGAGCCTCCCTCGACCTCGCCCCCGGCATCGCAGCGCGGCCCGGCATCGGCCGCCCCCGGCATCACCGCCCCGACCTTCCCCACGCACCTCGCCGCCCGCATCTCGGCGGGCCTCCGGCCGCCCGAGCCCTCCACCTCGACCGCGCCCCCGGCTTCCTCCACCCCGCAGCAGCTCGGAGCGCCGCCGCCCGAGGTCCTCTCCCCGCCCGACTTCCTCCACCCCGCAGCAGCTCGGAGCGCCACCGCCCGAGGTCCTCTCCCCGCCCGGATTCCTTCCTCAACACCGGGAGCCTCCTCCACCCCGCAGCAGCTCGGAGCGCCGCCGCCCGAGGTCCTCTCCCCACCCGGCTTCCCTCGACGACCACCGCGCCCTCGACATCCGACAGCTCCGCGCCGCCCGGAGTCCTCCCCGTTCGTCCCCGACATCAACGACCCTAGCCTCACCTCCATCCCGGCGAACTCCCCTGACCCCGCGGCTCCGACTTCGCCTCCGGCCGGAGCGCCCCGGCACGACCAGCAGCGCCCGAGTTCGTCACTCCAACTCGGCGATATCGCCCTCCTCGACATCACCCAGCTGCGCTTCCCCGGCATCATTGCCTCGCCTTGGTTGCCCTCGTCCCGGTGTGCCCCAACAGCACCTCGATGGCGTGTCGGGTGAACTGGGGGAATAGTGTCTCGGTTGGGTTCAAGAGAGCCTCCTGAACTTGCTAATGGATGAACCGACATGATCACCTCGATGGCGTGTCGGGACCGGCAAATAGGGATAAGAAGAGAACTAGGAGGTACACTGGACAAGGGTTAGAAGACAGGGAAAAGGACGCATGTAGTGATTATCCAGGACACATCCGGCATGACAACAGTGCACTGCGCATGACTTATGAACAGTGCGGACAAGACCCCATTGGTCATCTCAGCTACAGTGCCGGTGAACAGTGATTCATGTCCCCTTGTCCCCTGGGCTATCATATATAAAGGGCACCAGGGGGAGGGAGAAAAGAGGGCACCACCACCCCACCACTTCATTTCCCCCCTTTTCATTTGCTCTCAAAACCTCATGGAGGCATGTGTAGCAGCTCACGGAGCGTGTTGTAGCCCGGATAATAAGAGGAGAAATATACCGAGTAGGCTAGATGCTGCAGTAGGGGTTTTATCTCCTCGCGAGAGCCCCGAAGCAGGGTAAATCCTGGTGTCACAGTGTCGGTTGAGTTTATCTGCGCGCGAGTTCATCGCGCAATCCCTCCCCGAGATCCCCTAGCGTTCGTCGGCCCCACATATTAGCCTACCCGTAGGCATCTGTCTGTTCGCCACGACGACAGATCATCTTATTCGAGATGCTCTTGTTGTATATCTAGCATATAAGCAATCAATAGGATGCACACACAACAGCACACAATAACGATGCAATGAAGTGCGATGTGACATGGTCGATGCGCCTGGACCTTCATGGCGCCATGTGACTGGCCCCCGTCGCCCCGGCATGGCTCCGAGTCTACGGAGCCCTCCATTGCCTCCGACAGTACGAGTAATATCAAAACTTACCGTAACCATGTCACATAAAATAACGCCTCTGCAAAACAAAGTTAGATGCCTCTAGCTTTATTTAGTTTTGCAAGTTTTACGTGGCATATAGGCTTATTCGTAAGAGAATCGCTTCCCTACCTACGAACTTTGTACCACAACGTCGATCGTATAATTGCATGTTTAAGCATCCCTTTCGGGCCCTCCATTGAAAATGCTTTCCCGACTAGAGAGAGAGAAACAGAAACCCGCTAGCCACAGATACGGTGCAAGCCGTATGTCAGTAGTGGAACCAGTCTCGCGTAAGCGTACGCGTAAAGTCGGTCTGGGCCGCTTCATCAACTCAATACCGAAGGCATTGCAAGTGCACGCTAGAGGGTAGCAAATACAAGAAAGACGTCCTCATTCAACATGAGTTCTAACCGTACCAGCAGTACTACGCATAGATCGGCTCTGATACCACTGAAGGGGTTCCGGTGCAGAAAACAATAATTTTTCTAGCGGATGAAACCCTAACTAGCAAGGATCTATCTATCTAGTACAAGTGATAACGGTGGCGGAACTGGTTACATTACCTCCATGTAGACCGATAGCGGGGATTACGCTCCCGCACAAGCGTTGACGATAAAGTCGTGCGTAGCCGACCTCGAGGTCGCGGGGAACTTGCCGCGATGTCGTAGACGATGACGCCGGGGTGTCGACGATGACGTGCGTCGACGGGCGTCGGGCAGAAGGTGGCGAGGCGCCGGCGGCAGGGGGGAGGCGCCGGCGGCAGAGGGGGAAGTGGTGCGGCGGCTGCAAGGGAGCGAGACGACGTCGCCTATGCTCCTCGAGAAGAGTTACCTCCGAGCACTCGCAAACATACGGAGCTTAACGACAACCCCCGGTCATTCAGATCCGGCTGAAATCGCAGGGGTAGATCTTATCTGGAATCCCGCAGGGCAACGGCGCCCGGTGGTATAACTTAGGTGGAGAGAGGGGCAAAACGGGTGGAGAAGCAACTCGGCCGGCATGCTATATAATTAATTGTATTTTTCTGTCATTAATCCAATTAATATGCCTTGCTATATAAAGGGGGGAGTGGGTGTGCAAACACCTTGCCTCCCCCATGTGGGACTAAAGGAATACGAGGGGGAGGGGGGTTCGGCCGAACCCCCTAGTCCGAGTTGGACTAGGTCCCAAGCCCCTTTCCCCCTTGGGAGGTGCGGGTCCCCCCCTCTTGGGCAGGGCCCATGTAGGTGGGAGCCCCCTTTTTCCTTTATTTAATTAATATTAAATTAATATAAAATATAATCAATTCATAATTAATATATTTAAATACTATTTAATATCCCGTGACTCCGAAACATTTTCCGAACCACCCGAACAACTTTCGGACATTCCTGGAACCCACCCAGACCTTCCCGGAACTCCTTCCGGACCACCGGAACTCTTTCCGGATCATTTCTCTCTCTCCAACAAAATCCTATATTATTCCAGAACCTATCTCCTGGTGTCGTTAAGACCTTAAGTTTGTTACACTGTGGTTCGAGAACACTCCAGACATGGTCGAGACACTCCGCTCACCAATGACCGTCAGGGGTACCTGGATGCATATGACGGCCCCTGTGCATTCTACGAATATCGTCGTTGAACCATAAATATGATATTCATTCCCTTTGTTTCTGCGATACTACCTTGTCCGAGATATGATCGTAGACACACCGATGTCTTTGTTGTATCTCGTTACCGACAAAGGTTATTAACTCGTCTGTGATATTACATCTCCATGACCTAGTCATAAGCTGCGCAGCTATATAGATGTAATCTCACCGAGTGGGCCCAGAGTATCTTTCCATTACAAGAATGAACAAATCCCGCTCTTGATCCTTACCTCTCGATGCTCTTTCAGGATACCCAAGATGGACACCGTTATTGTCATGCTATATAAGACACAACGTTTGATGCTCTCAAAGCACCCCTACGAAGCACCAATAAGTACGGTCTCACGGTCTAAGGAATAAGCTATCATATTCTTATCTATTGCAAATGACAAACATCGTAATACGATCTTATTGCAATACTTTGCGTATGTCCATCATCTTATTCAACTAATAAGATGACCCCATTGTCAACCGACGTCATTGTCCTTGATCGGGAATCTCGATCAACTGTTGCCCAATGGACTAGTTCATATAGAGGCTCACTAGGGACCTGGTTTTTTATGTATCACACGTGTATTAATAATTCCGATTAATACAGTTATAGCATAATACACAAACCTATTATAAACTTATGAGATAATGCAATAAATACTACTTATTTATTTGCCTCTAGGGCATATCTCCTTCAAGATAGCATAGGGTTAGAGTTATGTGGTAGATAACGCGTAGTGTTAGTAGATTCGTCGGCTGACAAGCGGAAGTTACCCAGGTTCAGGGCCCTCGACTGAGGTAACACCCCTACTTCCTGTATGTCTGTTATTGATTGTGAATATGTGGCGAGTACAAGGTCTAGCGAGATGTTGATCTCGCTATGGTTTGGTAGTTGTGATTGAGCGTGTCCTTGATCGGCCGCCCTCCTAGCCCTTATATAGCGGGCTAGGTCTCGGATACGTAACCGACTAGAACTTCATACATGGAAAGTATAAACCGACTATAGTAACTAGGAAAGTAATCTTCGTCTTGGGCCTTCCTTGATGGGCTTCTTTAGTCTATTGACAATTGGGCTGTAGTCATTACGTGAACCAGGTACCCACATGATATGGTACCCGTTTGTTATAACCTCGTAATTAGCCCCCGGGTGTTTGGCTAATTCGTACAATCAGTCATGGACTCACTGAGTAGTGGACGTCTCATGTTTTATATGCTTTAAATTGTACGTTTTTGTATTGTGTTTCGACTGTGAATTATGACAAAGGATTTCGACTGAGTAGGCCTCGATTTACTCGATGAGTCGAGACCAGTTAACTGCATACTTGGGATAAACCTTACTACTCTTCAATCAAGTTCGAGTCCTCAGGCTCGAACCTGGAACATACTGGACAGACTCGGCTCGGGCCGTTGATGGACTTACTGATATGTTCTGCAGTTTTAACTTTGCTACCCAGCGCGTCCACCGGGATTTTCATCGCATCTGTTGACGCGGAAAGAATATGGACTTAGCACTGCCGGAGTGCTCCTTAGCCCTATCCGACTGATCGGTGGGTCTTACCCTTGCACTTCACGCATGCAGCATCCGAAGTGTCATTGACTGACTTCACTCGGGAATCTTTCTGAACTTTTGCTTTTGACTGAGGCAAGTCTTTTAATCGACTGCCGCCTTATGTTTTTTAATCTATCGGGTGCGCGACAGCGCTCCCGATGGGAGTAGCCTCCGAGATTGTGCTTTATTACTTGTAATAGAGTATAATCTCAATTTTGTTTTCTGATTTATTTATGCCAGTCGAAGACTTTTTATTCGCTCCCGATGGGAGTTTCACTCGACCATACTTTGTGTCATGATTTAGTCGTGAGACTTCTGATTTTTAATACGCCTGGTCTAGTCGAGCAACATGTCGACTTTTGTTTTTATGTATCCTGCCGCTTTGCCTGATAAATGATGCCATGCATGACAGTCGTGGCGTGCGCGCAGGACTTTGACAGGACGTGTCATTGCGGGCCCATCTCTTTGACCGCGGTGGACACTGGTTCAGTTCTGATTTGACTTGACGTGGCCAGATTTTCGCTGACGTGATGATGATTTCCTCGTTTTACGTGCGTAGTGGGCGGCGTGGTCTGCGACGGTTGCTCTCCGAGGGCGCCACGTGTTGCGGCGATTTTGTGTGAACGGCTAAGATTGTTTTCTCAGCCTTGGTAAATATGGATCTCGCCGCCGTAAGTTAATTTACCCTAGCATTTGCTCATTTCACCTTTGCCTTCTCTTCTTCCTCGCGCGCGCGCTCTCTGTTCATCCTCCCGTTTTGCTGCTTCACCATGGCTCCCAAGAAGTTTTCTGGTGCTATAGTGCCATCCTCTTCTACCACTGCTAGCAAGAAGAGGAAGGGCGACTGATACGTCTCCAACGTATCTATAATTTCTTATGTTCCATGCTTATATTATACCAATTATTACATGTTTTATATGCATTTTATATGGTTTTATGCATTTTCTGGGACTAACCTATTAACAAGATGCCACAGTGTCAGTTCCTTATTTTCTGCTGTTTTTGGTTTCAGAAAAGCACTTAAGAAAATATTCTCGAAATTGGACGATTTCTTTTCCAAAGCTCCTATTTTTCCCGACACGTTCCAGAAATCCGAAGGAGAAACGAAGACGGAGACCGAGGCGGCCTCACCTGGTCCAGGCGCGGCCAGGAAGCCAGCCGCGCGAGCACCTGGTGAGGGACCCTCGGCCCTCCATCGCCTTCGCCCTTTCGCGTACTTACCCCCCCCCCCCCCCCCCCCGAAAAATGGTGGACTCGCTGAAAAATGTGTTTCAAATGAGCTCGAAAGGTAGGGTAAAAGGCCCCATTTCTAAGAAAAAATGGTGGACTCGCTGAAAAATGTGTTTCAAATGAGCTCAAAAGGTAGGGTAAACAGCCCCATTTCTAAGAAAAAATGGTGGACTCGCTGAAAAAATGTGTTTCAAATGAGCTCCAAGGGTAGGGTAAACGTCCCCTTTTCTAAGCAAACTTTGCAAACTGAAGTGGATTTACACACACACAATTGGAAACGTCAAGCACAAGGCCATTGCCAAATTTCATGGTAGTATAAAATGGACTTGCCCTTGCTAAATTATAAAATAGATTAACAACTAATAACTAAATTGGCACTTGCACTTAATAAAGCAACTAATAACTAAAATGGAATACCACTCGTCCTCATCATCGGAAACCTCCACCGACTCAGCCTTGCCCTTGCCCCTGCCCTTGCCCTTGGCATCGACCTCTTCTGGGGCGATGCTGTTCGACGCCGACCACATGTCCATCTTCTTCCCCTTGCTCTCCAAGTAGATATTGAGCCGTTGCTGCTCGGCGGCGGAATGCTTGGCCAGGTCCATGGATTTCTGATCGGCCATGGCCCAGGACAAACCCGGGTCCAGGACCTCCGTGACCTCCTCTTTCCAGGCCATGGTCCAGTCCCTACCCTGGTCGTCCTCGTCGGACAGATCGATGAAGGGAATGGGATCGGGAGCAATGGCCATGCCCCTGCCCCTGCCCCTTGGAGACTCTCCGTCCCATGTCGCTTCCCTCGCTCGCCTCCTGCTCGAACTTGGAGGAGTACGCGCACACCCACGCCCACTCCCCATGCCGCTTCCCTCACTCGCCTCAAGAAACCAAGGATAGGGGACGTGGCGGCGGCGGCGGTTTGAGCTGGGAGTGGAGCTGCCATCACCACGAGGCATGGAGAGATACGGGACTGGGCGAAGGTGTCTAGAAAAGAAAGAGGGGATTTGTGAGCGCAATGGGCAAGGAGATGGCTCCTTTTAATGTTAGGAGCGGTCTGGATGGCGTCGCGGTCTAGACGGCAGTAGTGGCGACCGGGCATTGATTCTGCTCCAGACTGCTCATCTTGCAGCAGGATAGAGTAGGCAAGAGAGATGCGAGGACAGCGGAGTAGATGCGCGTCTGGTCTGGCAGTGTAGGTGGCGAGGCAGCTTTTTGCCGGCCAGGGGGGCACGCCATTGAAGGCGTGGCGAGCACAGGTGGAACGGCATGGACGCGCACGTACGGCCGCATGCATGCAAGTGGGACGGGGTGCATGCACTTCGCTGGGCCCACATCTAAGGTCAAAGGGCCGACCCTAGTAAATCCCAACCGAGCCGCGACAGGCAGACCCCACCAGTCAGGCCAAGTGACGGTTACCAGAGGGAAACAGAGCGTTTGGCCGATTTCCGAGCCATCCAGGGCACAGACGAGAGAAACTACACAGGTATGGCACATACGGATAAACTAGAGAGAACCAGGGCACAGAAGCAATTGTCCCTTCAGCTTATCATCCTCAAGCTAGTGTGCAAGTATAATTATCAAATAGAGAAATTAAATCTATCTTGCAAAAGATTGTTAATAGAACTAGCAAAAATTGGGCTAGTAAGTTAAATAATGCTTTATGGGCTTATCAATAATAGAAAAAGGCTTATAGCCACCAGGATAGCACTGGCGAGCAAGAAATAACGACCGCCAGAGCTGTTACCGTTGGCAAACGCATAGCCGTCAGAGCCAGCGGTAAAACTGCTATCGCTGGCGGACAACGAAACCTGCTCGCCAGCGCTCTATCTGGGCTAGGCGGGGCTGTCGCCAAAGAACACCACTCGCGAACGCGGTCCTTGTTCGCCAGCGGTAGATGACATAGCGCTGGCGAACACAGAAATGTGCCCGCCAGAGGAAGTGTGGCGGTTGTATCCTGGCTGGGGCGGCGATAGTGGCAACTACCGCTGGCGAGCAAATAGCTGGTTCGCCAGCGGTCCAGATGCGGCGCTGGCGAGCTGCATCCTTGTTCGCCAGCGGTAACCTGGGACCAAAGCATTAAATTGCATCACCCACCTCCTTTCCCCTCCATTAACTCCATTGAATTCTCTCTCTACCACGAGCCAACCCGAGATTTTGCTCTTTTCCCCCCTCAAATACTCTCTTTTTAGCCAATAAAACTAGATTTTTTGATAGATCTAGCTAAACCACTTTCCACCAAAAAGTTTTAGCTCACAATCCGAAAAAATAGTTTCAACTTTTTTAGCCAATCCATAGACATTTCGTCGGTGTTTCGGCTTGGTTATCTCTTGTCCTACGTGTATTGAATCAAAGGTCGAGCTCTATTTCTTTGAATATGTGTGAAATGAACACTATGTATGTAAAATTATGTGAAAATGTCAAATTTTGACATGAAGTGCATGAAGTGGGATAAATTTGTTAAAATCTTTGATGACGTGTAACACAATATGTGTGAAATAGGAGAGTGATGTCGATTTACTGCCGAAATGTTGATTCATTTCCGTTTCGGCAAATTTCGATACTCTTTCTTATTATGACCTCTACATATAGAAAGGTCATGGCGAAATTTTTCGTGATAAGCGCGGTATATGTATGATTCTCATGAGTTTGTTCTACACTTTGTATGCGAACGATAATGGCCGCCATGAGTTAAGCTATAGTGAACAGATATCTAAAACAGGGGACAGAGGACATGTTGCGACATAACCGCATAGAGATAAGATGTCCATGTCGAAAATGCAAACTAGTGGGATTGATCAACCCTTTCTCCGGAAAGTTGCTAGAGCACTTGCTCATGTGTGGTTTCATGGATGGCCACACTCAGTGGTTGAGCGATAATGGCCGCCATGATCATGAAGGTAATGAGGCACCTGCGACAAGAAATGATCATGATAATGATCATGAAGAGACTCTTGATTATCATGGATGGCCACACTCAGTGGTTGAGCGATAAGGAAGTTGAGCTCATGCGCTGGCACGCGGAAAGAAAAAAGCAAGTGCTCAAAGATCCAAAGCGTAATGAAAATATAAATCTGACAAACCCTTCAGATGCAAGTCAGTGGAAAGACGTTGATGCTGAATATCCAACCTTCAGAGCAGATCCAAGGAACATCAGGTTGGGTGCGAGCACCGACGGGCTTAATTTGTTTGGCAGCCAGAGCATCACACACAGCACCTGGCCCGTGTTTGTATGGATTTGCAACCTCCCGCCCTGGTTGTGCATGAAAAGGAAGTACATTCACATGAGCATGCTAATCCAAGGCCCAAAACAACCTGGAAACGACATCAATCTTTATCTGAAGCTACTGAAAGATGATCTAGACACCCTATGGGCCAAGGAAGGTGTTAACACATGGGACGCCGTGTCAGAAGAATATTTTCCTATGAGAGTTGTCTTGCTATGTACTGTGCATGACTTTCTCGGATACGGATATGTCGCAGGTCAGGTGTGCCACGGACATAACGCATGTGTGAGTTGCATGGATGATCCGACGTTTCTCCAGCTTCCAAAAGATCCCGGGTCTTCAAAAACCGTCTACATGGGTCATCGAAGATGGCTACCGAAGAAAGACCCTTGGAGAAAGCGTGGAGACCTCTTCAACAACGAAGATGAGCCCCGGGGACCGCCCCTTCAGAGGTCCGGGGAAGAAATCTTAGAGCTATTGAATGGTTGGCAACAGTGCCATGCGCCGGGAAAGAAGCAGAAGACACCAAAACCTCTCATGGGTGTATGGAAGACGAGGTCCATGTTTTGGGACTTGCCGTACTGGAAGATTCTCGGTACGCCTCATTGCCTTGATCTAATGCATATGACGAAGAATGTGTTCGAGAGTTTGTTAGGAACTCTGCTCAACATGGCGGAGAGAACCAAAGATGGGTCGAAATCAAGATACGACCTAGTTCATTTCAATATGAGAGAAGAGCTTCATGGGGGTCGAGGAGAGAAGGTGCCTGATGAGACAGAGGAGCAGGACGATCACGATCGTAGGGCCAAGAGGGTGAAGTTGCCTGATTATTACTACCCCCCCCCCCCCCTCCTGCTTCACCCTAAGTCGAAAAGAGATCGAACAATTGATGAAATGCCTTCTTCCTTTGCGTTACGGTGGACTGATAACAAGATTCCTAGACTCAACCAAACAGAAGTTCAGCGGGATGAAGTCTCATGATTGTCACGTGATGATGACGCAGATATTCCCGGTTTCGATCTGTGGTATAATGGACAAACACGTCCGTGAAACCCTGTTTGGCATATGTAACATTTTCGACGTGATCTCTAAAAAGGCAATCACCCTCAAGCGACTCAACAGGCTAAAGGAAGAGATCGTCGTGATCCTATGCGAGCTTGAAGTTTACTTCCCTCCCGCATTCTTTGACATCTGTGTGCATTTGTTGATCCATATCGTGGATGATATAACCCATCTGGGGCCGTTATTCCAGCACAACATGATGTCGTTTGAAAGGATGAATGGGGTCATCAAAGGTTTCGTCCGTAACAGGGCTCGTCTGGATGGAAGCATCGTTCAAGGATTTCTCACCGAAGAGTGCATTTCTTTCTGCACGAATCATCTGAACGTCCAGGATCCGGTTGGTTTGCCAAGAAAAAAGCACATCGGTAGGTTCCATGGAGTAGGTCACAAAAATGGCCTGAGGGACCTTCATGTGGACTTCGCTTGTCGATGCGTCGACTTTAACAGGGCAAACTTAGTGGCTCTAAAACACATTGCAATTGTCGATCCTTGGTTGACAAAACACCAACGAATGATTGAGAAGAAATACACCGACAAAGGCAAGCAGAGGACCGAAGGAGAAATAATCAGAGAGCACAACTCCTCTTTCCTTCAATGGTTCAAAGAACACCTTGTCGCTAATCCTCCCTCTATGAGTTCTGCACAAGGAAAAATTATTTACACATTGGCACATGGCCCCGCACCCAACCTCAGTACGTTCCAAGCTTATGATATAAACGGGTACACATTTTACACCGAAGCAAAGGACAAAACTTCCGATTATCAAAACTCCGGGGTAACAATGAAATCCTACACCGGAGACGGAGACGAGCAATTAAGATATTACGGTAGGATCGAGGAGATATGGGAGCTTAACTACTCCGGAGTGAAGGTGCTGATGTTCCGTGTTAGATGGGCTAGAAGATCAACCGTCAGAAAAGAAGACCAATACTTCACCACCATGGTTCTACCCAAAGCCGGAGCCCACAACACGCCGCCGGAGCCCCTGCCCTCCTCTCCCTTCCCCGGGCAGCACGCCGCCGGAGCCCCTGCCCTCCTCTCCCTTCCCCCACCACGCCAGTACGCCCACCACGTCGCCGGAGCCCCTGCCCTCCTCTCCCTTCCCCGAGCACGCGTGCATATCGACCGGCCGGAGCCCCTGCCCTCCTCTCCCTTCCCCGAGCAGGTATACCTCTCCCTTCTCTCCTTCCTCCTCTATCTCTCCTTCCTCCTCCCCCTCTCCTTCTCTGCCTCACTTCTCTCATGCCTCCTTCTTCCTCCTCCCTCTCGTCCAATTTCTGCACAGCAGGTGTTCGATGAAATGTCACTGCCACTGTTAGGGTTTTTTTAGGTTAGTTTAGATTAGGATTTGTTAATGTATATATTTGTATATGTAGACTGTAGGTTGGTTTAGGAATATTTATGATTTTGAAGAATTGCAAAAAAAAAGTTAAGTGTAGTTGTCACAGTTCTGGAATAGCTTTAAAAAGCACCTTCAATTAGGTGTTAGGAATTTTGAAATAATTATTTCTGGTCTTTAATATGAGGTACTAACTTAATACAATGGATCCGTGGAAGAAAAATGTCAATAGGAAAAACATTTGATAATTTGGTAAGGCTCCAAAGTTGGAACTTTTTAACAGATTTGAAGATAGGTTTTTCTCCCTCTTTTTGGATTTTATGAGTTTTACTAGCATTGTTGATTATTTTGTATGAATATTGTGTGTATGAATATTGTTGATAAATGGGCCGTGGACATGGCGAATGCCTCTGATGCCACTATCCGAAAGGAGTTCGGACGCATCCAGCAGGACCTTGCGCGAATAATCTGTAGGGATGTCTCCCGCGGAGGCGGGATATTCCACCTCAACAGGAAACCAACTTATAACACTGCGATTGAAAGGCTAATACAACAGCAGGGTGACTATAGACCCTTCAACTCGTTAGAAGGTTGTCGCCCTTTCCCGCCGAAGCCCAAGGAGAAGTCGAGCAACAAGAAGCCGAGCAAGGAGAAGTTCTAGATTTGATGTTTGTGTGACACATTCGTGTGTCTAGACACACTAAAATGATTCAGTTTACATTCTGTTTTCCATATGTCGATAATTTCATTGCTATGTTCTAACACTAGATATATGTGTTGTGTATAGGGATGAAGGAGTCGAGAGCAACGAGAAGAACATGAAGCTAGAAGCTTGGAACCGGAAGCTAGAACCGGATGAATGAACACTTCATTACCCGCCATGACTATGTGATGATTGTAACTTACCGTCTACTTGTTTTGGAGAACTTACGACTTAATTCCGATGTTTGTGTATGATGAAAACATTTTTGTAATGCCATGAACATGTTTTAAATGCATATGTGAATCTATGTTTGGGCATTGTCAAATTATAACTTTCTGGAATTCTGTACACTTTTAACTTTCTGAAATTACTGTACTGCAATTCTGATATATATATATATACATATGTATATATATAATCCTGTAATGCAATATTTTAACATAAAATATTTAATTTGGAAATTATACCGCTGGCGAACCAAAATGGTAGCGCTGGCAAACAGACGCCTACCCCGCGGGGACTAGCGCTGCCGAGCGGATGCGCAACCACTGGCGAACAAGGCTAGTTCGCTAGTGTTGTGGCCTACTGCCGCTGGCGAACATAGCCGTCGTTCGCCAGCGGTGGCCGCCTCTACCGCTGGCGAGCAGTTGTTCGCCAGAGGTAAAGGTTACCACTGGCGTAGCTCTGCTAGAGGACAGTTGTTCGCCAGCGCTAGGCAAAAACAGCTCGCCAGCAGTAGCCTTTTTTCTACTAGTGTATAGAACTGCTTATAAAAATCCAATGGGTATGTCTCCTTATAAAATGGTTTATGGAAAAACTTGTCACTTGCCTTTAGAATTAGAACACAAAGCTTATTGGCCAGTGAGAGAACTTAATAGAGATTTTAAACTTGTTGTTGAGAAAAGATTACTTGATTGAGTTCTTTAGATGAATGGAGAAGTGAAGCTTATGAAAATGCTAAACTCTTTAAACAGAAAGTTAACAAATGGCATGATAGGAAAATCCTTAAGAGAGAGTTTCATGTTGGTCAGAAAGTTCTAGTGTATAGCTCTCGTCTTAGATTCTTTGCAGGAAAATTACTCTCCAAATGGGAAGGACCTTATGTTATTGTGGAGGTATATTGTTCGGGTGCAATAAAAATTGCTTCACTTAAAGATGATTCTACACAAGTAGTAAATTGACAAAGACTCAAACATTTTCTGGAGATTCTTATAATGAAGATGTTGATATTATTCAAGTGATTACTCCGGAAGTTTTTATTAAAGAGCAATTTTCTGAGTCTGCAGAAGCTGAATTCGAAAAGGTAAAGTTTTGTTAAGAAAAAGTTCGCGTTTTAATTTTTGGAAGATATTTTAGATATTTTTAGAAAATATGGTTATGGGACAAAAACGAGCACGAGATGGTGCCCGAGGCCACGTCACCACGTGGTGGAGCGGGCCCCTTCCTAGCCGCGCCACCATATGGTGAGGGCGCCTCGGAGTTCGTATCCTACTCGGTTTCCTCCCTTTTGTTACGTAATTTTTTTCTATATAATCCCCCGGATCCCCCAAGGTCCGTATATCGTGTTTTCGACGTGTTTTTGTTTTGAGCTGTTTTCTGCCAGGAATCACTTTTAGTTTTAGAAGCACCATGGTCTCCCCAAACGACAAGGGTAAGAAGCCTTTGGAGGATGATCTCCAAGATCCCAAGCTAAAGGAGGAAGTCAAGAGTGAAGATGAAGAAGAGGTGGAGGAAGATCCGCGTCAAAACCCCCGCGCCACCGTTGCGAGCATTGGAGTGGTGGCAAACCCCTCCAACCACAAGATGGATGCAGGGATGAGCACCGGAGGGAAGGTTCCACGTCATCTTCTAGCTCCAAGGACATCTTACTCGAACTCCAACAACCATTTCCACAACTTAATCTATTTTGATCAAACTGAGAGAATTCCTAAGGCGAAGTGGCCAAATACTTGGAATATAGATCGTTCTAACAATGCAGGGAAAAGGAGCTCTAAGTCTGATGAGAAGTGGGGAAACAACTCCAAGAGCTGGGATTCACAGTCTGATATATTTATGAACTGTATTGAGCACAACGCGGAGATGATTTGTACCCTCACCTACAAGATTGATGAACTGAAGAAGCTGGTTGAGAAGCTTATTAAGGATTCTCCATCACCACCGAAGTAGTAATTCATCATTGGTATTGGCATCTCCCTTGGCTTGTTCCAAGCTTGGGGGGAGTGTCGCGGTATCACACCATTATCTTTTATCTTTTACCTTTTTAGTAGATTCATATCATGAGTAGGGAAGTTATCTTATATGATGGTTTGCAATGTGGAAGTATCTCTACTTTAGTTGGTTATCTATCTATGTATCCCTTGGTGTGAGTTGCCGATATGGAATAAAAATGAGAAGTTTTATTATTTACTTTCTTCACACTTTATTTTAGTTTGCAACTTCTATTATATGATGGATTTTGTCATTTAGTATTGGTATCACTTTGGGAGCATATAGTAGATCTTTTGGTTTTGGCAAACTTAGCATTGGTCAGTAGCTACAATACTTTGAGAGTTAAGTGGAGAAAATGAATTACATGTAGATATATTGTTCAATGATCTTTCTCACTTGTAGCTGATAAGCTTAGTATTCACAAATTAAAATTGTTTGTGCTTTCAAGAAAGATTGCATGATTGTTTTTACTACATGTATGTTTTTTTGTATCCATTAACTCTTATGCTTGCTACATAACCTTGCTAGCCAAAGACCTGTATCCAGAGGGAATGCTTCTAATACATCCAAATCTTGAGCGAAAACCCTTGCCACTTGTGTCTACCATACCTACCTATTATGTGGTATTTTGCGCCACTCCAAGTAAATACTTTGTGTGCTATATTTATTCAAAACTACTATCCCTTATTTGTATCAGTGTTTATTAGCTCATGAGGAAGTAATAGTTGGGTTTATTATCTTCCATACTAATTAAGTAATCCTTGACTTGCATGCTTCATATGTTCGTCATTAATATTGCAAAGAGTTGGTTAGACCACTATAATATCAAAAGGTTTGAGAAAGTTAAAAATAGACACTCCTCCATGGTTTGAGATTGTTGGTGGGCACCCGAGGATTCGGTTAGCCATGGTTTGTGAAAGCAAAGGTTGTGAGGAGTGTCAAGTTATATAAATAAAGTGCATATTATAAATGCTTCTTACTAAATAATTCGAAACCGTTCTAAACTTGCTTAGTATAGAAGATGACAAGAACTCTATTATCATTCGTTGACAACGACAAACACCGCTCAAAAAACTTACTTTTATGCTCTCTATATGATTTCAAAAACCTATAAAAACTAGAAAGCTCTAGCACATGCTTGTATCCCTGCTTCCCTCTGCGAAGGGCCTATCTTTTACTTTATGTTGAGTCAGTAAACCTATCTCATTCTGTCTTAAGCAAGCATTTGGTTGTTGTGATTCAACCATTTATACATTTGTATTGTTAATCATGTCTTTTATTATTCCTTGTTTAGCACAATGTTGTTATCTAATAAATATGACTTTGGGAATTAGTAACTACTTAAGAGGGATGTTTTGTAGAGTAAGTTCAATATGTTCATTGTTCTCTGACCAAGAACGAAGTTTGCCAACACCAACTATCATTGTCTTTATGCACCTTATTATGATTCACCTTTACTTGTTACAAGTTGATTTATATGAGTCGAGTTGTTATCTAAGATGACTTGTGTATTAACATATGTGATGCTTTTTGTCCGTATATTGTTTATCGACACTTCACTCCATAAACCTGTGATCATGTTTACTGAGTTCAGCTTTCGCTTGGGGACAAGCGAGGTCTAAGCTTGGGGGGAGTTGATACGTCCATTTTGCATCACTATTTTATATCATAATTTACTGATATTCATTGATATATATCATATTTAGAGATGATACTTATGTGTTTTCATCTATTTTGCATGTTTGATGATTATTGGAGAATGGATCACCGGAGTCTGAATTCTGCTGGAAAAAGCACCGTCAAGATACAATATTTGCGAAGATCAGAAATCCAAAGTGACCAGACAGAAGTTCCTATTTTACTAGATAATGGAGGAGGCCAAAAGGGGAGAGCAAGATGGGCCACAGGGGGCCCATACCATGCCCAGGCGCGGCCCCCCTTGTTGCCGCGTCGGCATGTGGTGTGGCCGCTCTGGCCCACCTCCGGCGCCCCTTCGCGTACTTCATCCCCCCCCCCCCCCCCCCCCCCCCCCCCCCCGAAACCCTAAGACACTATATACCATCGTGGAAATATTCCGCCACCTCCACGAGGCGGAAAACACCAGAGAGAGAAAATCTCTCCAGCAGAGAGAAATCTGCCGGGGAAATTCCCTCCCGGAGGAGGAAAATCATCGCCGTCGTAACCGTCATCGAACTGCACTTCGTTGGGATCATCACCACCACCATCTCCACCACCGACACTATCATCTCCATCGTTCCACTTCGTTCCCGCTATAACATCTAGGGCTGAATCTTGTCTATTTGATAGGGGAAACTCTCCCGGTGTTGATTACTATTGTTATTGATGCTATTGAGTGAAACCGTTGAATTACGGTTTATGTTCAGATTGTTATCCATCATTATATCACCTCTAATCATGTTCCATATGATGTGTTGTGAGTAGTTCGTTTAGTTCTTAAGGACATGGGAGAAGTTTAGATGTTAGTAGTGAACTATGTTGAGTAATATTTAATGGTTTGATTTTAAGTTGTGGTGTAATTCTTCTAGTGGTGTCATGTGAACGTCGACTACATTACACTTCACCTTTATGTGCCTAGGGGAATGCATTGTGTATTCGAATATTAATTGTGGGGTTGCCGGAGTGACAGAAACCTAAACCCCCGTTGGTATCTCGATGCATGAGGGATGGTAAGATCTCAGAGTTTAAGGTTGTGGTTAGATTTATCTTAATTACTTTCTAATATTTGCGGATGCTTGCTAGGGGTATAATCACAAGTATGTATTATTCCTAGAAAGGGCGGTGCATTAGCATAGGTTCACCCACACAACACTTATCAAAACATTAAAGATTAATCATCTATATGAAGCGAAAGTACTAGACAGAATTCCCGTGTGTCCTCAGAAACGTTTGGTCATCATAAGTAAACAAACCGGCTTGTCTTTGCTCTAGAATTGGGCCACTCGCTGCAATTATTATTATTGGACTTTATTTACTCGCACTTTATTTATATGTTATGTCGAAAACTCGTAAAAACTTGTATGCTAGTGTTTACAGTGAAATCCTAATCAAAACTGCTTGTCGACATCTTCTGCTCCTCGTTTGGTTCGATACTCTTATTTATCGAAAGTACTACGATACACCCCCTATACTTGTGGGTCATCAGTGGACTACCCCCCCCCCCCCCCCTTCATCATGGTGACGATAGTGGAGACGTTGGAGAAGATGAAGACAACACCGATAGCGCCCCACCGGGGTTTTCCCCCTCCAATCTGCAGCTTATCTCATGTTTCGTGTTACTGTGTTTCTACAACGCTCCTTTCCGAGACTCGTCGAGTGACTATTTTTATAGTTGTTTTTAGGTCAAACCCTAGGCTCGAGCAAAAGATCGACGACATCTGACGCTTGAGGACGAATCGAGCATGACTAACGCGGCCAAGCGTGGGGCCGCGTGAGTATCGCTTCTTTCCTCCTCGGCCTTCCTTTTTTGCGGATCCTTGGCTCGTATGTATTCTTATTTCCAAATAATAGGGGCGTCGTTTGGTTTCCTGAAACTTAAAAATATAGAAAAGGGAGTTTTCCTGTTGCAAATAAATAGTGAAATTGTGAATTATTCCCAAAATTCATTATAAAACATAAATATAACCCCTATGTAATGCAAATAAGTTGAAATATCAAATAATAAAGTGCAAAGTTCATGTATGCATTTTACATGCATCAACATCCCCAAGCTTAACATATACTCGTACTCGAGTATGAAGGTAATAAAACTAACATGGACTTTGTACTTTAATACTATGTTGGATATCAAAAATGATTATTATTGCTACACAAACTTAAATGATTCATTCTTAAAGGAGTAGCAATATGCATGATAGATCATAAAATGATATCTCATATACAATGTAAGGATGTTCAATAATAAATCAGAAAGTGTAACATAGAAGACAGAACTATGTACCAAATGTATGCAACATGAAATAATAAAAGTAAAGATAAAAACATTCTATAATGGTCATAGAGTAATCTTCTTAAATCTGAGTATAAAAGTGGACACTTTGGAGAAATAGATAATAAGCATAGATCAAACATTAATAAGTTTTATATAGCTTCCAAATGCTTTTTTTCTTAAGTTTATGTTTTAAACATGGTATTCACTAGTGTTGAGCTCCCATTGCCCCTATCATTAGCATATTAAATGATTAAAGTTAATGTGAGAGCAAGTATGACTTATATGCTTGACCAACTACAAGTTGGATATCTCATGCTCCTTAAATACGAGTACCTACACCACATGTTACTCAACTTGGGTCCCAAAATAAGTTTTTGTCATCATAAATATAAAAGTTTCAAACAAGAGCGTTAACCGAGATACCTCTTGCCACATGACATGGAGAAGTCCCTCGAGAGAGGCTTTCCATACCAAAATGACAAGACAAACAAACAATGAACATCTCATGAATGCTCGTTATGAGATAAATTTCCACCATAAATAATGCATGGCATAAATTAGCTGCTCAGACATCTCTCTAACAAATATACAAACTTCATAAATCTAAAATGTTTCCCTTTCATTTCACACCGATAGACATTTATAACAAAAGAAAATGATATCAACTAAAAATAAATAAGTGCAATGTTAAAAATGTGCCCAATGAAAGCATGGTTCTGCTAACTCCCAACCAATGTTGGGGATATCGCTTATCGAAAACTTATCGGTCGACCTATGATAAAGGCTAAATCGACCGGTTTATCAGCATATCGGCTGATTTATCGGTATAACGGTCGACTTATTGACCAATTTATCTTATCGATCAGACAACGATAAGCGATAAATCGGCTGATAAATCAGGATATCGACCGATATCTTGAATAGTGCTCCCAACTCATAATTTGTCAAGCACCTAACTTCATATTTTAGTCACAACGGTTCAGGTTTAATATTCCCAAACACTAAACCTACTAAAAAAACAAACTCAACACCGAACATAGTTATGTACTTGTACTTCATTACATCCATCTCAACCTGCTTCTTCTTCAACTGATCTTAAATTATCATCTCTCTAGTTCCTATTCAATTATCTAATCGATAAAAACATAGAAAATAAAGATGGAGATCATATGACCGATAAATATATCCCTTTAACTAAAAGTAAATATATACCAAATACCATATACCTGTGCTGCCATTTATTTGTAAGGTGTAACGTGCCGCCATATCAAACTGAAAATGACCGCGATTATGTCAGTCTGTACAGTCTGACTTTCGGTAGTTGCGCAATCACACAACGGATCAGTAGTATCACCCTTGCTGTGTTCACTCATGTGTCCGTTCTAATGTGCTGGTTAATGAATTAACACGAGGGTAACTTGTCAAAGAAAATACGGAAGCCGGGCACCAGTGCCGAAGAAATACGAACAAATTAGCACTTCACATGAGAAGTAGTTTCGGCAAAGTCTGAATAAAACTATTCACAGCCAGAGAGTTCATCAGCACAATCGGTGCCTCAGTGCCTAGCGTAACCATGGAAGTCGATAGTACTTTATTTATTTATTTATTCCTCAGAGCAAACAGCGTGCAAAAAGTTTGTGCTCAGCAATAATAATGAACATATAGGTAGTGCTTACATAGAGGATGAATACTTTAAACAATCAATGTTTGTGAAAAAAAAAGCGGAGTTCGTAGCAGCTGCAGGGTCAAACCGGCAACCATTACATAGAAAAAGCTGTACCATCACCAAAATACAAGTGCAGATCAGGCCGCAACAAGAAGCTTCCGGATCTGCAAGGGAACAAGCATGTCAAGTCCGGTGTAAGTTCTAGTCTCTGAATTGGGTATCCCACGGGGATGGGGCATGCACACAAATTACAAAGGGTAATCAATATGTTTGTTCAAAAAAAAAGTAGTCTCAGTGGTTTAGGGAATAAGGGAACTGATTTAGCAACAATGGGGGAAGATGTTTTTTCTTTCCTTCAAGGGTTACTTATGATGGGTATTCTATTTTCCTACAACAAAATAAATACTAAATGATGATGGCATACTTAAGCCATTTCATAATTTAGAAACATTGTTGTTTGCCATCATATAAGAATGCAAAATCAGTTAAAGTGCTGCTTCCCTGAGATAGACACTGGCTCCTGGCGAGAGATACAGAATGTTTGAATTTCGAATCTCGTTAGATCGTTTTTCCCTATATTTTTTAGAGAATACTTTTCTGTAGTTTTTAGAGAATACTGCATTGTGCAAACACAGGGGCTGGTGGAACAAAGTAATATTGAAGGATGCGCTAAATGAATTCACCTCTGGCAATTTCTTGCGGAAGACAACTTCCAGCCTTGCATCAACTGTATTCTCGAACACAATCTTTCCATCTCGAGAAGCCAGCACAACACCTCCATGGCTGCATAAACACAATTTTAGCATAAACAGCATAATCATGAAAAGGATAACAGTCAGCAACCAGCATGAAACTACTGAAAGACTATGGATTTAGAATGCCTGCAGTAGACCAGATTTAAGTGGATACTGAAACTGAAAATCTAGAAGTACACAAGTAAATCACACCAAGTGTATTGAAGCTAAATATACACAAGTAAATCAATACTGCAATATGCAAACACAATTTGGGACCCCAAACGCTAAGGATTCGGCCAATATTCCGCTATATTATCAAGTGACACTATACTACGCTATTTGTCATATCTTATAGCGCAATCTCAGCCATTCAGTATATGTGCATTTAGCACAAAAAGTGTATGGTAGTTTTGATATAAATGTTTACTAGAAGGCAATAATACATATTGTAGTGTTGCTTTGATTGGAGACATACTTTAGTTATGGTCTATGGACATGTGCTACTAGCCTACTACTGCCAGTGCTAAAACACTCTGTTTCTTTATAATTTTGTATGAGACTTTGTTACATTTATATTTTAAATATTAAAACAATATGATCAATAGTTTCCGTGATAGCTCCATAACTGTAGGCTGTAGCTGGGACCTCCCCCAAAAATCACGGTTTAAACCCTCAGTAATAAATAAAAAGATAAGAACATCCAAAAGATAATGTGCAATGCATTACCAATGCAGGCCATGCTCATCATGATGGCTTGGAGAAGCTGGCAGGTACACACTGTGGTCCACTAGTATCTCCGGCTCATGGACTTCTGCTTTTGATGCATACTCATTCTTGGCAGAATCCAGTACCGATTCGACATTATGGTGGTCTTCTTTGCGGCAGCGGAGCAGTACAGCTGGCTCTTTCAACCGAAGCAAGCACTGTGTTTTATACATAATAGAACTTGTTAATATATGTGTTTGGCAACGAAGGAAGTTATTAGGAGTACAAACCGATGCTGCTCACTCGATCCTATGGATCAAATTCACTCGAGTTTCAAAATGGATAAAACAAGGTTGCAACATGATTGAAAGGACCACAGTGGTTGTGTGCAGTATATTAAAACAAACCTGAACAACTAGTTCTTTTAACAGGTTCCTGTATTCATGGTGGTTGCTACTGATATTTAGGAGTTCCTTCATTGCATCCTCTTTCATTTGATTAACCAAGTCATCCTGGGCCTGAAGCACCTTAATGCGAGAAGCATTCAACTGCATAGAGTACTCACTGATAAAGGAAAAAGGTAAACTTTGTTAGGTAAAGAAGGTATAAACATGAATATACTAATGCAGATAGTTCAGTGAATTGAACACTTATCTAACGTTTCGTCTAAACTCACAAAAAGGAACCCCTAGTAGTACTAAAGAGCCAATATTGCACTTCTTTTGTAGGTAACGTGGTATGGAGGTGACATTGTTTTAATACTAGAGTATACTCCCTCCGTTTTTAAATATAAGATGTTTTAGTTATTGTACATGTTGTCTAGATGCGGAATAAAATGAGTGAACATAGACACTAAAACATATCTAGATACATGTAAATACATGTGCATGTGGATGAAGGCTAAAACATCTTATATTTAAAAATGGAGGGAGTAGTATTCTTCCTGTTTTGCTTTGTATTTCTTGCCCACGGTTTCTTTCTTTTCGTTGCTGGTTTTAAACTCAACACATGGACTATGTATATTAAACTTTGAGGTCATACTTTATCAATCTCTTCACTTCAATATACTGATCAGTTTACTTGACGAAAGGTATACGGTAACATTATAATATACTTGAGCTTACTTATAGACGCACGGAGTATATCACTCAAGTGTTCTGAAATGATGAACAAGTGGATACAACTGATGAAATTGTGAAGCCAAAGCAATTTGTGCTTATCTTGTACCACAAAAGTTAACATCGCTGATATATTTTGATCTAATCTTCTGCTCAGCTCTATCTACAACATATTGTGATATAAATACAGTGTAGAACAAGTTATCTAAAATCTCAAGATAAATGTACTGTAGTAGATAGCACTGTAATCTAGTGGGGAAAGAGACAGTTCAGAGAATTCAAGTCTCACATTTTCTTCCGAACATCGACCTGCTTCTCTTTCCGCTCATATTCTAGCCTGATCTTCTTTTTCTCAGCTTCAACAAGCTGCAGCTTCTCAATGTTGAATTCCTACGGTGTAATTACACAATAGTCAGACATACGAACAAATTAAGACAAGCAAGCAACTTATAGCAAACATGCAAGACAGAAAAATGCAATAGACAAGCACATGCAAAGGAAAAGTGTCAGTTACAAAAGGAGTGACATGTTGCTTCACGGGTAAGCCATTCTCACAGCTCAAGGAAACCCAGAATGCTGACAAATCATGTGTCCTAGTCTCCTAGACCTACTAAATATTAATGTACTTGATATGGCATAATGGAACATGGATTATACAACCCTCGGAAGGTAATAAAGAAATGCACAAGGCATCAACAACCATTAGGCTAGTCTATTGCTCAACATCCAGTACACGACCAACTCATCCTGCAGACAAACAGTTTAAATTTAACTATTTATGGACTTGTGCTCAAAGGTCCACTCTCCGTTGCAGTGATAACAGGTGAATAAAACGGAGGCTAAGATGTGGGGTGGCTAATGCTACAGCCTACACATGCAGTGGCGGACCCAGGAATTTCTTGAAGCCTGGGCGAGCCACATTGCAACTAAAAAATTTCGCAGACAAGTGCACAAAATATAGAGCAAATATTGTATATTTGTATTCAAAGTAATTTTAATGCATAAACAGGAATATAATACATTACACACTTACAACGTATTGCAGTGTTCATCCATTCACAACACACTAAAATACTCATATGCCCCAAAATTGGATATGCTAGAATTAACAAAAACTCCCAACAGACTAATGAAACTCCGACAATTGATGCCAAAAGTTGAAATGCCCAATTTCACCCACAAAGGTTGAAACACGCCTACAGCAGGTGTAGTCTAAACAGGTACATTCCTCAGTACAAACTCTGCTCCTACATGACCGCCGAAACGGAAAAATTACAACACGAAAGTTGTGAGAAACATCGAGATGAATCTTCTCGCCAAAGGATATTTAAAATGGTCAAACAAGTGCGACGAATGTAACAAAATTCGTCTAATAAAGCTTTGAGCATCCGTTTAAAATTGAGAATTTAAAGTCAAGAAACTCAAAACCGAGCATGAGACTGCAACGTACTAGTCGACGCGCATATTTTTCGTATATATTCTATCTTGAATCGAAATCGAAATATAGTTGTGTAGATTAGAGAGTGGTGGAGTAGTTAGTCTATGAAAGCTGAGTAGGCTTTCGGCTCTCACGAACTTGGCTGAGATGCATTTAGTCAACAAAACGTACTTGTTGGTTGATTCAATCTAGTCGCAGGGGCGATCGAGTGCTGGCCCAATGCCTCAATGCCCACCAGGCCGCCATGCAAAGAGTTTTCTAATTTTTGGGCACACGCTGAGCAGTTTTGCCCCTGATCGATCGGTATGAGCTAGCTTAGAAGTGCTGTCTGGCAGGAGGTGGACGACATGGAAGCCCGGGCAAGCGCCGGGCAGTAGTGGTGCTGCGTCCGCCCATGTACACATGTATAATGCATGGGGTGGATCAGAGGTGATGAGCGCAGAACAACATATCATAAGATAGCACAGTAGCAGGCAATGAAGCATGGGGATCAACTGCTTCAAATTGTTTTTTAACATGTAACCATTTTCCATATAGATCACGCTCTAGGTCTGCTTCTAGCAGCATCAGAAGCATAATGGAGGAACACGAACATAAGTTTATGATTCAGCTCAAGCTCTTTTCCTGGACCGTCTACATGAGTCTAATGCAACTTCCAAAATCGGTTATAATTGATTTAGTCATGCAGGTATCTGGATTTAGTCAACTCTGCTTCAGATCAGAAGTCTGCACTACATGGCTAAAAACTTCGCGATCTGGAATAGTTTGATTACGTGCCCCGAGGTTAGCTTAAGCTACACACCCCGAATCTAGATGCTTGTCGATCTATCTCCGAACTAGGGGTGTTCGTGACTTAGACACAGATCTTGCGATCCAAAATTGAAGCATTATTAGGCTTAAACAATCGAGCGGTTCGCAAGCAGGAGGGCACCCCTGTTCTGGACGCTTCGAGATCACAGGGGGCGACGAGCAGATCGAGCGTTTAGACGGCGCGAAGCTTTCTGGAACATTCAAGAGGGGAAGGGAACCGAGATGGGGGAAAACTAACCTCCTCGGCGGAGACGGAGATCTCGCCGGCCTTCTCCTCGGCCTCCTGGTGGATGAACCGCACCATCTGCTGGATCTGCTTGGAGACATCGGTGTCGTTCATCTTGGCGGCGGCGGTGGCGGATCTGACGGCCCTCTGTCGGTGGTCTTCTGCTTCCGGCGAGGGGCGACCACCGCGCGGGGTGATGGGAGGGCACGAAAGAGAAGGCGAGGGAGTCCACGGGAGTGGTCGAGATGGGAGTCGTGGGGGCTAGTCTAGGCAACGTGATCGGTTTGGTTCCGTGGTTGCCGCTACCTGTCTCTCTGCTGGCCATTACATCGTGGACCCGGTTCACAGATCCGTGATCTGTCTGGCCTTTGGGTCGTTACCACCCCGTCGCTATAACCCCTTTTTTTTAATAAAATAGAAACTCGTTTATATTTCTAAAACTAGTTGAATATCCGTGCGATTGCTACGGGATTATAAATATTTTTGTGATATGTAATATTATAATTTTTGTGCACGTCAAGCATTATTGTCAAGTTTCGAGTAAAGCAAAAAATAATACTCCCTCCGTACCAAATTATAAGACGCTGGAGCGATTTTCCAACCAGGTGAAAAACGTGAAAAAGTCTATAGTACCCCTACCCTCGCTACAGATCGTCTTCCTCCTCGCATCTCCGTCTCGCGCAGGTCCTCTCCGCCTCGCCCAACTCGTGGTCCAGAGACGGCGAACTGGTCCTGCAGCATCTGGGCGCGCTCCTCGCGCATGCACACGACGCCCTCCTCGGCATTGCCGAGCGTGCCACGGCGGTATTGCTAGTCCATAACGTCACCTCCCCCTTCCCCGTCGTCACCTTCGCGGCCGGAGCCACGGTTCAAGCTTCTCCCCTCCTCCCTCCCCCATCCCGGCAAGGCAGCAAGCCCAATTCAGTCACACGCGCACCAACCCCCAATCCGAAGCGCGAGGGGACAGGACAGCGGCGCCTGCTCCGGTTGATAGAGAGAGAGGGACGGAGGGAGGCCTGAAGCAGCAGCAGGATGCATCAACTCCATCTTGGCCTGCATCGGGCCGGTCCAGATCAACCGCATGCTCGCCGCGAAACCACCAGTCCACCAGTAAACGCAAATCCAGCACGGATCAGCACGTCATCGGCGCGTAAAATTGAACCTTTGACCTCCAAATTTCTACCGCAGGTGGGACTAGGAGAAGAATCGGGTGGTGGCGAGCAAGGCGGGATGGGGAGCGGTGAGGACCGGTGGCGACGGGAGCGAAATAGGGAGGGAAGCGACGGGAAGCCACGACGGTGAGCTAGAGACGAGGCGGGGACAGGGAGTGGGACGGGGCGGCGTCGATGCCGGTGGGCAGCGCACACTGCGCAGCGGAACGCGTGCGAGTTGGGAGGGGAACGTGTGTGAGTGGGGAGTGGGGAAAGATGAAAAACATTTGTATGTGATGAAGTTTGTACATGAAAGTCCAAACGTCTTACATTTTGTTGCAGAGGGAGTATTTCATTATATGCTCTCGTGTTCAGCGTCACCTTTCATGACTCATGGGCTTGTTGTAATTTTGAGTTTTTGACGAACAGAACACGATAAAAACATTTTAACCCACACATAGCAAATCCCACAAACGGATACGTGGGAAGGGGACACAATCGACTACACTCTCTGCAAAACAATCTTATTGTTGAATATCTTTTAGGGCATGAACATTTTCACTACCAAAGTGGAAGAAGATTTAGACACAAGCCATGATCGACTAATAGACACAAGCCATGATCGACTACTTTATACAAAACAATCTTTAATCAATATTGTAAAATATTACTAATAAAAGTAATAATCAGTATTGTAAGATATTTCCAACTCATATAATGGAACTGGTATAAAGTTAACCGAGACACATATATATCTAACCTACAAGCTCACAACAATATGTGGTCCTATGCTGAAGCAACAATTGAGGTAAAAAAGAAAACTTGGAAGGCTACACGGTCTTGCCCCCTTGTCTCCGGATAGTTTCCCGTATCCCTATAACATGATAGGTTGGCATTGGAGTTTATTACATCTTCATCAACCCTGACCGGATCATGCTTCCAAGGTTCTAAACAGTCTTAATAGACCAGTCAACCAACTCCCTCCTGATGATGCAGGTAAAATGGAACTCAAATTGTTATAACACATCATTCTAAAGGTAAAAGGAGACATAATTGTTATATACGTTCTCTGAAATTCAAACTACCGCCACGGTTCGATTCCATGGCATCTGAATACATACCACTTTATATTCTCGATTTAAGTCCAAATTTGTGTTCATGCTCGCAGGTGTACCTTCATTCATTCCTAGAGTAGATGGAATTTGACGTACCACATCTCATGCATGATTCATCACAACTACAAACTACATCTGGTGAAACACCATACACACAGAATCTTAAACATGGCTACAATGGACTGAAGCAAGATCGAGCTGCAGTGATACTGTTGTTTGCAACTTCGTGAGCCCACCATCCAACTGTCACTGCTTCTCTTCCGCTCCCTGACCCTCTTCCACTTTGCCTCACCATCAAACTTATTATCCATGCCGGACACATGTTCAAGTCAGCGAGTCATCACGTGCCTCAATGACAATAAGTTGTACAAAGTATGAGCTATGGAAAAAAAAAAGTTAAAGTGGTGCACCTCACTGCCTAAGTGCCTAACCAAGAATAAGTTCACATGATCTCTTATCCATCTTACTCTTAGTTAGTTACACCAGGAACTTCCAAGTCTGGTCATGCTTTTACAACATGACACAGCTGCGTATAATCAGCATTTCAAGGGTATTACATACAACTTGCAGGTGTAAATCGGCATAGATGTGTAGACATGATTACCTGATTTTCAACAGCTAATGGTTGAGGCTTCGGCAATGGCAATCTCCATGGAGTGCAAATGTGCTGACCGACAAGGCTCGGGAATCAAACCTACTGTTCCGTAGTGGAAGTCTGCAGCCTAAGTACAATCCAAAAGTTGTGACTTGTGAGACATTACCCCTCAAACATATAGAACAGTGCAATGCAACAACTTGGCAACAAATCAAAAGGTTTAAGAGAAATATCATAAGAACTGCACACTTTCTGATAAATTCTATAATTAGAGGCACAAAACAAGAACAAAAAGATTGCTAGCAAACATACCAGAGCTTTTGATTGTAGCAAACCAATAACTTCGCGATGTCATTTTTAACGACTCCGATCTGATGGTATGATACTGAAATTAAGATCCGCAATAATAACTAACTTCATATAAAATGCATTTGTAAATCAGATGAACGGAGGTTGTGGAGGCCTGGAGGGTAATTTAGAATGGTATAAGCAAAGAGTCCCATCTGCACTAACATCAAGCCCTTCCTATTTTCAAGACTTCATACCATAGTATTAAATGTATGTCACCCATACACCCTTATCACTTATATAGATGAAGATCGGCTAGTGTAATTCAATTGCATTCAGTTGAAGCATTTCCGCATTACAAGTTTGTGTGACAAAGTACATGCCATAAATAGTTATCCGTACTTTATTATCACTTGCATCCAACGAAAATAATCACACAGCAAGGTCCAATCATTTCCTTTCTCAATTATATGTCTCTATTATACCGTGGATGTACATATATTCATTTGCAGTAGTATGATTATATGCATCCTATAAACTTCTGAGACTGAAAGCATAAAAGGCATCATGCAAAGGTCTGAGCAAACGATTGGTAGAGAGTGAATAGTTGCGAAGGTAATGATTAGAATCTACCCACGGCCCATTGCACTGGGTTAACCACAAATTATAGCTCGAGCTCTTTAGGCGTGGTTATTCAGCAAAATAGTATTTGTTTCATAGGAAATTTCAAGCAAAATCTCCTAGTTGAACTGGCTCTCCAAATTATATATAGTTATACACCACTAAATTCAAATCATCACTTCATCCAATGTGTCATGAGTCCAACCGTCCACGGTGACCATCAATGTCACGCTGAAATGGTAGCAAGGAACAGGTGAGGTATTGACAAATCTACCACCCAAATGAAATCAAGAATTGCAAACTGCGTTCTGCCACCCAAATGAAATCAAGAATATTCATCTTCCTTACTCATCTCAAGATTATTTGTGTAGCATAAAAAGTGGCAGATATTGAGACATGAAACCAAGCTCGAAAAACAACTTTCAACTAAATAGTAACTGTATAACAATACTCTACATCAATAATCATTGGGAATTACCTTTTGCTGATACCCACATGGACGCAGAGGAAAATATTCCATTCAAGAATAAATGAGATTGACCGCATGAAGAAAAAGTAGGTGCAACCAAACAACAATGAATACAGTTCAGAAATACATATATGGTCGAACATAAATATATACCCAAGGGGAAATTTAAATGTAAAACCACAAGAGAGTAACATAGATATCTTGAGTTAGCGCATGACTACTCTATTATATTATAGAAGATAAAAATAAATAAGACAACAGAGATATCAATTCACAACAGGGTTGTTCTTTGTATGGTCACTGGGGTTGAGAGAAGAATACCTTAATTCCGAAATGCAGGGTTACAACAATACCAAGATGTTGCATTTCATACTCTCATATTAATATAAGAAGACCATGACCTGAAATTATGAAAAAGAGCATTGGTATTTCAAAGACATCATAGACAGATCATCCAGGCCATCATAAATTCAAATTAGCGGCTTACATAGAAACTAAGGACCATAATAGGTCAACAGGAAGTTCATCACTGTGACTGCAATCTGCACATATCAAAGCCCAAGTAATCCAAAGAAAAAATACCATGCACATTATATCTGAACTAATGATGAAGTGCCAAGCATAAACGAACACCTTAAAGATTTATATATGTATAATGATTACTAAACTGCAGAAATCACAAAGTAATTGTTGTAGAAACCTGTGTTTAGTTAAATATCCATGTATATCATATAAATTATGTTAGAATATACATAGGCAAAGCTAAACTCAAATAAGGCCTAAACACTTTATGAATTATAACTTTATTAGCCATTACTTTCTGACTATGCAAGATACATGGCAACAGTACATATATTTACATCTGGAGGGTAAACATTGTATATATAGTAAGTAATATAAATACCCTTGTATTTTTTCTTTTTGAATGTCAAATCCAGAACCAATCTTAGTTTTCGGAGGCACTATGAGAATAGAAATGAGCAAACTGGAATGAGATGTAATTTATGTAAAAACAGGTAGATAGTATGGGAAACCAAATTTAAGAAATATAGCATCCGTTCCGAGCAGAATTATTTCTGAGCTCTCCTCCTTTGACTCAAACAGGGTAAGTGGATTTAGTGACTGATTCCATGAAATAGGTTCAAATGATTTTCATCTTCCTCCTTGAGGTCACGATAAAATGTATTAATGCATTGCATACACATGGTTACTCAACTTATTCGTGGGGCCACAATCAAAAAACAGTTAGAGAAGATAATGGTCAAAGCAAACAAACTTGAGTGGGTGCCATGGGCTGTAGAAATAGAGGAAATCGAGAAGAAAGCACCTAGCTAAGCAACCTCCTCCTTCTGAGTTCCGGCACCAGCAAGCTCATACACGTTACGTGTTAGAAAACAATTAGATGAACACACACAACTGTGGGAAATGAAATCAATTACGTATTCAACATCCGAGTGGATTGACAGCATTCGAACCCACTCAAGGCTGGACGTCCTCGTTTTGCACCATGTCACGAGACCTGCTGGGCGTAGAATAACAGGGACAGAGGACATGCCCTCCTCGACGAATCTGAGCCGAGCACCGGTCCTTGAAGGTGGCCAACCAGCCGCTCCTCCTGGCATAGTTCTTCGGGCACCCCGTCGATGGATGCCTTACCAGACAGTCATGCATAAATGCCTTATGAAACGCTCATGCATGAATGTCTTCCCAACGAAGAAGATTCAGACAAAAAAAATGAAAGCACTCGGAGTAAAGTAAACGGAGACATCTTAGCAGTAACTGATGCATGGAGCCAAACAAAATTAGAAGATGCAAGCAAGACAAAAAATTAGCAAACAATCCGATAGCAGCCTGCAGATTTCATCAAAATTCGTTCCAAGATTTTGAACCAGTCGATTGGTTCCACAAGATGTCACCGGAATCATCTGTCCAACAATCCGAACCTAAGGACATCTCCTACGGGGCTGCTCAATTGTCCCGGACAGGCCGGATTTGAGTAGGCCCAGACAAAATCAGTCCCCTGTGGGGCTGCTCATTTGCACGAATCTGTCCGTGTAGGGTCCGCAGCTGCTTAAACCTGGACCAAATTTGGTCCAGGTTTTAGCAGCGACGTGGACGCCCGCGGACGCGCGCGCGCCCCAGCCTCTTGGCGGTCAAACTGCCCGGCCCCACCGGTCAGTGACCCGTCGACCATTGGCCTCCCCCACCGGTCTTATTTAATGTGACCGCCGCCCCCACCGTCCCCCACACTGTTCCCCACCGCCACGCCACCACCGCCACACCGACCTAGCCGCCACCACCGCCACACTGCCCTAGCCGACATGGGGAAGGGGAGATGGTGGCTCGGTAAGGGCGCCAACGACCACGAGGCGGGGAGCTCTCGCCGCTCCTCGCGGCCTCCGGCGCCACCTGCATTGCCGCCACCGCCCGCGCCCGCCGCCGCACTGCGCGCCACCGCACCTCCGGCGGCTCCCCGACGCGTCCGGCCTTACCTCGGCAAGAGGAAGTGCCAGTGGTACTGGGACAATGCGATCCCAGTACCATGGCCGGACGTCCACCTCTTCGAGGGGTGGCACCTGAATCCGGAGCGGATTCCGGTGCCGCCCGTCCCGAAGCGAGGACTCGAGAGGAAGGTGGAGATCCTCCGGCGGCGCGACCTGCTGCCGGACGACCTCCGCCACGACCCCGCCTACGCCGTGAACAGCTCCAACTGGGACACTTGGTTCCATGCCGAGCACGACCAGCGGCGGAGGGGGTTCTTTGGGGTGCGGCACGCCCGCGGCCCACCGCAGTACCCACCGCCCTCCCCACCTCGCGGCGACAACAGGCACGCGCCGCCGCCGCCCCCGGACGTCAAGATGGAGGAAGACGGTGACGACGCCGCCGCGGAGGAGGAGGAGAGGGCCCTCGCCCAGGCCATCGAGGAGTCCAAGCGGGAGGCGGAAGAAGCCGCCGCGGAGGAGGAGAGGGCCATCGCCGACGCGCTGGCCGCCGTCGCCGCGCACCAGGACATGGAGCGGCAGGAGGCGCGGCAGGCGATGGAGGTGGAGGAGGAGGACCGCGGCGAGGTCCCGGACTGGTTCATGCCACTAGTTGGCATGCGCTGGCAGTGGACCGGGCCAGCGGACGGGCCGCCGCCGCCGCCGGAGCAGCCCCAGACTCCACCGCACCGCCAGGGGCTGCCCGCGCACCTCGTCCAGGACCCGGACTACGTCATCCTTGAGTAGTCCGGCGTAGAAGTCCGGCCACCGGCCGCCACTTGCTTATCCAGTGGCTATTTTATGTATGTTTTTTTCTTTTTTTTAACTGTTAAACAATGGCCACTGTGGCCCCTACGCAATCTAGCCTCGTGTCCGGCCTGAAATGAGCACCCCCGTAGGGTGCACCTGTTTCGACCCGTGTCCGCGCACTGTCCGGGGCTGCTCGAACGGACAAAACCCGGACCAAATCGGTCCGGATTTGAGCAGCCTCGTAGGAGATGTCCTAAGTCTGATCCTACAATAGGAAAATAACAACTATAACGACCAAGACGACTCACGTACCTCAAACGTGCATCTTGGGGGAGGTTATCGCTTGGGATGCGCCGATGCAGCCCGTCTGCCGGTCGGTGGCGTCGGACCCTTCCTGCGATGAGACCGCCTGCCCCGGCAAGATCTGCAGTAGCACATCACCTCCGCCATCACCCATTCGTCTCGCCCTCTCCCGCGCAGCTCCCGATCCCGGCCACGGGATTGAAGAATCAGTAAGGCCTCGTTTGGTAGCCAGGGGTGGGCCGGTATTTTGTGGGAAAATCCTCTAGCGGATTAAAAGCCCATAAAATCCCCGACGGCCCGTTTGGTAGACCGGGTGGGGGTTGGGTCAGCCCGGCCAAACCTCCCCGACCCCGTTCCTTCCGCGTGGTTTACACGCCGCTCGGCCTGCCTCGCGGATCGAACAGACGGAAGCGAGGCGCCGCCGCCGCCTCCTTCACCACCACGACGGGCGCCACCGCAGCCTCCCTCGACGTCGTCGTCGCCTCCTCCTCGCTCATCGTCGCCGCCGCCGCCTACTCCACGATAAGCGCCACCTCCTCCCTGGGATTCTCACCGGTAATCCCCCTTCCATCACCTCCTTGCAAATCTTGCAGTATAGATCGGCCGGGACGCCGGCGTCATCTGGTGCCGCCGTTGCTAGGGCAGTAGGACTTTTACTTCGATCTGGGCTTTGCTCTCAGTCTCAGCCTGGACTCATGTGCGTGTGTTTTTGTGCTGTTTTTGTGCTATACGGAGGTTCTGATCCTTCTTTTGGCGTGGAAAATTAAGCTACTGAATTTGTTTTCAGTTTTGATTGGAGACACAGTATCTGTACCCTGTGCACACTTCGCAGTTGCCGTAGTACATTCATAGATAAATTATGAATTGTAACATGTAATGTTGTTGGTCCAAGCTAGTCATGATTTCAGAGCTTGTCTTTAGAAAGTATAGTTTCAGAATGAATATCAGGTCAATGCATGATGGCAGGGCGTCCAAAAAGTAAAGCTGAAGTTGCGTTGCAGGTTGTGTTGTAGGCTGGCAGTACACCTCTGTTGTGGGAGTCGATTCAGGCCCTGCTCTGAACATCATGCGGTCCCTTAGGAATTCTGAAACGATTCAAATTAATTGTTCTACTTATATTTCTATGTTATGTCCTTGCTGCATTTAACTGATTCGATAGGTAACCACCTAGCTGAGCTTTATTTCTTTTGAGTTTTGGTTCTGCCAAGTGCCATTATAAGATATTTTTGGGACTGCACTGGGATGAGGGAGGTGTCATGTTTTTCTTTATTACTTAACCAGTGAGCTGCATCTGCAGTTGAACTCCATTACTCAGTAGTTTCAGTTGTAACCTCTTTCAGCTGTAACCTCTGTGAATGCTACAGAATAGAGCAATGCTCCTTGGAGTGTTTTTGATTATGTGTTCTCCCTGGTTGTAGATACCTGCGGCTCCGGTTCTGATCGGAGTGGACGAGCCGCCACCGTCGTGGGATCCAGTATGCACGTCTAATTTTGGTATGCTTGCATTTATTATCTATACTATTACTACATGTTTTATAAGGTCATATAATCTTATAGTTATTGTGTCTTCTTAGCTGTTGTAATCTTATTGTCTTAATTTCTGTAGTCGTATATTGCAATGAATTCACGGAGGCTCGATCGAATTAGAAAGAGAAGAGATGAAGATGATGATGAGATGATGCTCATCATTTTGCCACTATTGCACCAACTCGGTAGTAGAGTACAAACTGAGAAGAAGCAACGGCATAGCTCCATTCGGAGCAAATGTTGATGGTGGTTGATTGTTTTGTGGCATGAATCTGTACAAATTGCTTAACCTGTTTCGGGAGAAAATTTCATATTTCAAATTTATGCTAATGTTCTGTTGTTTTGATTGTGCAGTGTATGTACCTTGTGTATGATAATTTTATTTAACAAACCCTGCGTACCAAACAGTAGACAAGGATTGTGGAGAATTGGAAGGGTTTGGGATTAGTGGGGAATTTAGAGTATTGGATGAAGGGGAGGGGATCACCAAATCCCCTACAATCCCTATCCCCTTTGGGGATGGAAATCATCCCGTACCAAACGAGGCCTAACTCGCATCAATCCCGCGAATCATCAAGGGGAGCTGAATATGGGGGAGCCATTGGCGGCGCATGACGGCGGCAAGACAAGACAGGGAGCAGGCCGGCGTGAGTCACCGGGACGGCGCACTGCGGTTGGTCTCCTCTATGATGGCGCTATGGGATGATGTGGATTGTGTCCGGTTGTGTGGAACGAGATCCTCTGGCGTAGAGGCATCTACTGCAGAGGAACATAGTTTGCTCTGGTCCACTTGATTTGAATCGGACGGGAGCAGACAGCTTGGCGCCTGCTGCTTTTCTTTGCCTACTGCACTCGATTAAAAACAGAATGCGCCCAGCACATGCGGCTTTCTATTGATTTTTTTGTACATGCAAAATATTTAGAAATTCATTTTGTACATGACCCAAATTTGAACACGGTTGTCCGAGCTGTCTGAGATGGGGAATTTTCTTGATTTATCTTGATTTTCTTTCACGGCAAACCGCGTCCGAGCTGTCCGACGCATTTCGAGCTCAATCAGGCCACTGGAGATGCCCTCACGGCAAAACGGACACAATCGAAAATGACGACGACGCTTCATTTTGCCATATGAGAGCAAATGGTTCTCCCACCCATTTAGTCATTTTCAATTGTAAAAATATGTATAACAAATATTTGACATGTTACAAATTAGATAATTTTTATTTATATAAAAATAGATGTATCTAGACATGATATAAGTCTAGTTACATCATTTTTTCGACAAATAGAAGTCATCTAATTCGAAACGATGAGAGTATATCTCAAAACGTTACCTGTGTCAAGTTTGGTTGAAAATTAACAATTTTTAAATGCCCTTTTGAGAGATATTCACCGGCATCTTGGTGTAAGTTTTGTTTGTTAGGACAACTTGGTCGTCGAATCGTGTGGGGGGCCTGAGGGCATCTCGAGCGGCCTGATGCATTTTGGACCGAAATCATGTTTGTTTTTCCGTTTGCGTCGGACCGCAGACAGGAAATCGGTTGTGTTGTGGCCGTTGTCCGGTTTGCGTCGGGAGTGGCCCCAACGGCCAGACGCAAATTAGTCCACTGTCAAAGGCGATGGAAGAATTAGCGGCGCCACGTCCCGCTAGGGCACAATTTTGGGCAGGGTAGGGGCGCATCAGCGAGTATGCGGCCGTCGGTGCAATTTTCGGTGTAATAGGAGGGGCTAACTATTTTAACGACAAATGAAATTATCTAATCTAAAATTGTGTACATGCCATGTCGGGTCATGAATGATTAAAGAGGACATCACGGTCCGTCCGGGGCGACGTAAACCGCGTCCAAATTTGGGCCACGAATGCGGCGTCGTCGCGGACAGTTCAGACAAAATGTGTATGTGCCAAATATTTGTTATACATATTTTTACAATTGAAAATGATTATATCGGTGGCAGAACCATTTACTCTCATATTAAAAATGAATTTCTAAATATTTTAAGAAAATCAATATAAAGCCCCATGTGCTAGACGCACTCTGTTTCTAATCGAGCGAAGTAGGCGGAAAAAAAGGGCAGCATGCACTAAGCTGTGGCTCCCGTCCGATTCAAATCGAGTGGACCAGAGCAAACTATGTCCCTCTGCAGTAGATGCCTCTACGTTAGAGGATCTCGTTCCGGTTGTGCGGGGTGGCGGTGAGCCGAAGGTCGGCGGCGGCGCAGGCGCCAGCCCTAGCCGCACGAGCACAGGAAGGGAATCAGAGTCGGCTTGTTGTGTTCATGGGCCGGTCCATACGAGCGATGAGGCGATCCGGCAGACCGCTCGCGGCGGGACGCGTCCCGGAAAAGGTACCAACTCTCATTTAATAGTAAAGATAATTAAAATTCGTCGGGCCTTGGGGTTTCAGGGGGCATTAGAAGCATCTCCACCATGTCTAAGATCCAATGAACAGTCCTAATCCCAAAACATAACCAAGTTTCAATAAAAGATAAAAAGGTGCTCGAGCAAACCCATTAGACAGATTTTAATCCTTAATTTGTTTGGGTTGTCCCAATTTGATTGGGTTGTCGACCTCTCCCGTTTGAAATGGAGTAGACTGCAAATCGGAAAGAACGGGTTGCAGATCGTACGCCTCGTTCGTCTCTTAACACGTCTCTTAACACGTAGGAATGGCGCGCGTTCGGGTCGTAAGACAGCGGCGGCGGCGACGAATTGCGAAAGATACTGAGACGAACTCATACCGACGAGAAGTCACCGGCTGGCGAATGGAACTGGCGGCATATCGGTGGCGTTGTAAGAGGAAGGGGCGCACCGCCTCTACACAAGGTCGAGACTGAAGGGATGCATGAGGTACGGGGAAAGTGGATTTTTTTTTTAGATGGAGAGTGGATTTTGTTGACGCATATGTGGTTCTATCAAACATCATAATCATGAATTGATTTCGGGGAGAGAAGCGGTTTGGGACATTCGGCTAGGATGATCGGATGGCCAAAAATGCTCTTAACGTGTGATCTGACGGCCAAAAGTGTTGAGTGCGTGAGGAGCCTCATATTTGGCTCAGTTTTATATCTAATGGAATGGATGAAATTATGTTTCTAAGTGAAGTTATATGTAAGGTTAGTTATCATTTTCAAGTTATTGTATTGTGTAGTGGGCTTTTGCAATCACGAGACCCATGTCCACATCCTTTCCTCCTCAAGCCAATATGGTGTTGCCTTGAGTTAATTTTTGGATCAAACAAAAATATTGAAAGATTCGAGTAATGGTAAAAGTAAGGGGAAAGTATATCACTCCCAAGTAATAATAAATGATAATGTTTCAACATACTGATTGATAATTGCAAAGTATGAGCAAGGGGAAAGATTTGAGTGATAGTATGAGCACAAATGCTTGCCTCTCCAATCAAATACATGAAAAACATCTTGTAATTTCTTTCTTCCTACACAAAGAGCCATTTCATGAGAAATTAATATAAGTGTAATTGGGAGCCATTTCATGAGAAATTAATATAAATGTAGTTGGGTAGGAATATACTAACAGGAACACGTAGTATTGAGGTTGTAAATTTGAAAGTTGAACCATCATGTTAAATAGTACAATTGAGATAGCAAAGTTGAAAGCTGGACCATTAGTAAGAAGTTCAAAGATAAACCATTAATGCCTTCAACTTTGAGCCTGCAGATAATGATTCTCATTACTACCTACAAGGATGAAAAAAAGTTCTCAACTTATTGAGTCAAACACTTTAGCTTGGACGATCTTTGATCATCCCAACATATTGATGAGTCAAACGTTTTTCGGAAGTCAAGTTTAAAGACTGCAACAGGAGCATCTCTCTTATGACAAGCTTGAACGATGTCAGCAACATAAATAAAGTTCTCATCGATCGGCCTACCGACAATGAAGCCGGTTTCATCTGGATGGACGAGAGTGGGTAGGAGAGGTCTGAGGCGAATGCTTAGGCATTCGATAATGGCTTTACGGTAAAAGATCTACAAGGAGATAGGTCGGAAAGTGTATGGCTTATTGGCTCCTGCCCTTTTAGGGAGCAGAATGATGTAGGATTTATTGATGGGGCGAAGGTTAGCAGGAAGCGAGTGAAAGTCTTGAAGGGAAGCAAGAAGAGAGTCTTTAGTTAGATCCCAATTGTGCTTGTAGAAGGCCAACCCAAAGCCATCAGGCCCGTGACTTGAATTATCCTTCATAGAGTAAATCACAATGCGTAGCTCATCTAAGGAGAAGGGGCAACTATGGCCGCAGCTTGAGAGGAGTCAAGGGAAGTATGGACAAGGAGGTTTTGAAGGTCAAACAACGTGGAGGCCGGGACAGGCCGGCAGAAGATCGCTAAAGAAGTTATGGAGAATGTGCGATTTGGCTTGGTGGGAGTAGAGGGGTGTGCCATCGTCATCCTCGAGGGCTTTAATTTTATTCTTGCGCAGGCGTCCCGAGGCCCATAGGTGGTCGTATTTTGTGTTTTCATCTCCTAAAACACAATGGTTAATTTTTACACGTTTTGTTTCCAATAGGTAGCACGGAAGGAGCTTTGACGATTGAGAGAGGCCTTGGCGAGGAGGCGAAGCTTAATTTCACCCGTTAATTTCACCTTCCCTCTTCGAGTTGATCAAATAATAAAATGACCGATCTGGGGTTAATGAGATATAAATCGAGTGCATGCGACGGGAACGAGCCCAGTGACGTGCAGCCGATCTAACTCTTTTCATCTTAAAACTAAGATGATGCAACTCACTGTTGGATTAATATGCATAATTTGTGTGATTAATTCCAGTATATAAAGCATGATCGTAAACGCTACTAACATGTTAATCTCAAAAATACAAGACGTATTAATTAACATGAACAATAGCATGACATCTACGAACACAGCCATAATAAAACAACACATCGAAACGTGGCGAAGTACCGAACGATTGTAGATGAAGTAGTTGTAGTTGTAGTAGTTGTCGGAGCAACGACGACAGCAGCTTGAGCAGCAACGGTAGCAGCTCGAACAAGACGACGTTGAAGACGAGTCACCCGTGGACCCGGAGATTGTCTAGTAAGTCGAGCCATGATGAAGACCTTGAAAGCAGTCGCGCGGAGCGCTTCACAAAAACCTTATTCGCCCTCTCCCATACATGATCACAAGGGCGAGCGATTTCGGAAACCTGCTGTCCCGTTCGCTGGTGCACGCCGGCGCTCGGGATGGAGTAGACTACGATGGAGGCGCAAGGCACGAGTTTGGCAAAACCTAGATTGATTCGGGGTGTTTGCAGCGCACGCAGTGCAGGGCATTATATAGCACAGCTTGGAGGAAAACCCTAACGGGTACGGAGTGGGCCAAGTCCACGTCGCACACGTTTAGGTCGGTTGGTAGCCCACGATCCGGGAGCGACCCGAATCGACCAACCAAGACGCGTCCGTCAAAACTGTTTTCCTGTACTATAAAAATATAGATTCCCGCAACCCGCGTCGTGACGCGACGGGCGGGCGGTGCGTGCGTGTGTGTGAGCGGCGGCGGCGGAGGAGGAGCGTGTGAGAGGCTCATCTTCTCACAAGCTTACCAAGTAGCACAACACTCCACGTCACTCCTCTCAAACTAGCAATGTGGGACTAAATTTTAGCTCCCACACCACTCACATGTGTGAGCTGCCATTTTTGCATGGGCTTTGAGATTTCAGAAATTGCTAATTGAGCTTCCCTCAAATGGACCTAAATTCTAACAACCCCTATCAGGTCTCAAATCCCATTTAGAGATATTTGTCAGACCTCGAGTCTTTTTTATATACCAGTGTTTCAGCAGAAACTGTTAAGTTGAACTTCCGCCTAGAATCTTGAGCTACATCTATCGGCAATTTGAACAATGGACGAACCTTAAATTGCAAGTTTGGTGCTTCTAGATTTCACACAAAATCATAACTGGTACTTAGCTGCCAGTAGCCTACCCCGCGGGTGTAGCATATGCGTCATATTACACTAGAGATCACCTAAATCTCATAGATTACGACGTTTTAACAATCTGACTCATAAAGGTGTGTTCTTTTAAAAATGCTCTGTAGAACAACATCTTTGCTAAATAGCCAACATAAACACATAAAGTCATGCTGCCAACCTGCATTACAGATTTTGAGAGTTTTCATCATAGAGAGGGTTAGGTAATAACTCTCCTCTGTCACACCACTAACTTGTTTTTCCCAGGTCCTAATTCACGGGATCTCCGATCACATAGGTTGGGTTGCCAATGTGGAGTAACGCTTATGGGTCTCAACCCCATCTCAGTCGATGCACTTTCTATCACATTACGTGATAATCCCTTCATAAAGGAATCTGCCAGGTTTTTGTCTGTTTGAATGTACGAAACAAATATTACTCCGGAGTTTCTCAATTTCCTGACAGACTTCAAACGTCTTTTAACGTGTCTTGATGACTTCGCGTTATCCTTAGCATTGTTCACTTTTACGATAATCGTCTGGTTGTCACAGTTCATAAGGATGGCCGGTAATAGTTGCTCAACCACCGGCAAGTCCATCAAGAGCTCACGCAGCTATTCTGTCTCAACAGAAGCTGTATCTAAAACAGTAAGTTCTGATTTCATGGTTGACCTCGTCAATATGCACTAGAGCAAAACAAGCCACTGGTCCCGGGCCGGCAGGGCTTTTTGTCCCGGTCACGCGCCCGGGACAGCGTGTTCGGGACAAATAGCCTCCCCTATTTGTCCCGGGCACGCCACGGCCCGGAACCAATAGGCGGGCCACGTGGACAAACAAGCCAACCTCTGGCTGCCACTCATTTGTCCCGGTTCGTAATACGAACCGGGACAATATATATGATTTTTTGTTTTGTTTTTTTGTTTTTTTTATTTTGTTTCCTGTTTTCTATTTGTGTTTCTGTTTTTGATATTTATGTTACTGATTCTTTTGTGTTTCTGTTTTTTCATTTATGTTTCATTTCAAACAAGATCGAGTTGCATATTATACGTTACTATATAATATATATCATGAATACACGATTTTTTTCTCGGGATATAGTCATGAATACTACTAGTACACGAGTTCTCCCAAACAAATATCTACAACAAATATTTATAACCGGAAGATCATGTCTAAATATTTACAAACAGAGATCATTACATGACAGAGAGGCATTAGACCCTATTTTTTCCTCGGGATGGTCTTTTTCCGCGGCTGGATTATACTGCATTCTGCGCCTGGCTTTATGACATAGTCAAGCAGAAAGCCCGCAATTTCCTCCGCAATAGGTAGTAGGCCGTCTTTTGCATCAAGCCTGTTCCGGATCGTCTCAAACTAAAAAGGAGAGATCAACACCAATATATCAATCATTATGAAAATAATTCAATTTTAAAAGTGAACAAGTTTGAATAAATTGTTAACGTACCCTATTCCAGTCTGCACCCTCATTGAAGTGAATTCGGATGAACTCGCAGACATAGAATCCACACAAATTGGTGCCTTGTTGCTGCTTCGCGCACTTTATGATAGAATAAGATAAGAAACCAATAAAAAATAATCAAAAATATTGAAAAAATGGTATTGTGAGACTGAAATTAAGAATATGCATACGTGGAACCTAGCTAGTACGGCTTACCTCTCGCCATTTAAAAGTGAGGTTCCGGGGTATACCGACGTCCTTGTGGAAAGAGGTGAACTTGTCCCAAACCCTGAAGTTTACGGTATGGAAAATTAGTAAAGAAGTTTACTAATTACTATATATTATTAGAAAAGACGAGGTCGATTGTGATAATGAACGAAATTACCTCTGGAGCATCTGTTTCGTGTCGTCGAACTTTTCTTCAGGTTTCGATAATGGGTCGAAGACATCAACGATTGCCTTTTCAATATCAATCTCAAATAATACCCAGTGAAATCTGCCATATGTTTATATTTGTTAATAACTAAATCATCAACTACATATACTTAACATCGAGTATGTATAAGAAAGTAAACAACTCACTCGAAGTTGAACGGGAAAAGTATGGTGTTTTTGTAATGTTGCGCCATCAAATAAGTAAGCAAAAGCTCCTCCGTACTCTCTGGGTAATGTAACAAACCATGATGATGAACTCGATTAGGGTCAATGAATCCAATCTTGTGATTGAGTCCCAGCTTTCGAGATTGCATAATTTTCAGCCTGCATAATAGAGTACAAAAGTAATATAGTGATAACTATAATTACAAGCAATGAAAAATAAGTTGAGCTAGAGAATTACTGACATATATACATAATTTAATTACTTACATGCAAAAGGCACTGATGATAGATTTGTCGAGCGCGTCAAAATTGAATAACTGCCATAATTCGCAATACTTAATTTGAATCTCATCATCACCTGGGCCATAAAAATCCGTTGGAATTTTTCCATAGAGCCAGTCTCCTTCTTGACTTTTCGTAGTATGCATGTAACATGCATTTAGTTGGTGCAACCTAGCTGCTAGAGTGCGCACCATAGCAGGGTCGACAAGATCTTCTCCTCTCACATATTTCCGCACCACCTCATGTATGGTGACACTCTCGCCAGATTGTAATGTCTTAAGCTCTGCCAGAGTTATACCCATATCTCTAGCTTGCTGTGAAAGTACATCATCGACCGGGTTCCGGTTGTAAGGCGCCAATATGAGTGGAGGGGCCGATTGTCCCGCCTGCATTCCGAGCTGTGGAACATCTCTCTTCTGGGTGGCAGCAGATTTTTGTTCTTCCCACACTCTCCTAGATGTACGCACCACAACGCGTGTGTAGTCATCGTCCATATTTAGTTCATATTGCGATGGATGCGTAAGCAATTCTATGGCCCACCGTATCGCATCCGAAGAATATACCGGAACAGGCAAAGGCATCTTTTTTGCCTTCTTTCTCTGGGAAGCCTGGATCTCGTTGACCCATATATCGACATCTTCGCGAGAGTTCACAAAGCGAGACTTCCCCGTTTCGCTTTTCTGAGTACTAGTCAACGCAGCGGTGCACTTCCGCTTCTTTTGCGGAGGCGGCAGAGTACGCTCATGCGGCGGAGTACGCTCACGCGACGGCGGAGATGGACTAGCGCCTTGGTTGTCGTTGTGGGGGGTGTCTGGACTAGCGCATTGGTTGTCGTTGTTGTAGTTATGTGGGCTGGCATGTGGACTGGGAGGGCGATTTTGCTGCATGTGTGGGAACACGATGTATTCTTTTTTCCATAAGCAGGTACTCTTGAGGGTAAATCTCAACTCAACCTCGTCTTCACCCGTAGGGAAGTCCAGCTTAATTCCCTCATATGTCTTGATAACCTCATCAACCCCGACAACAGCATAGCCATCTGGAATAGGGCGACAATGGTAAGTTCCATTTGGTTTAGGCGGTAGGGCAAAGCCGTGCGCCACCTTCACGGTTATGTTCAAGCATGGCACATGTAGGTCGCAAAGTTCCCGCTGCACGATATTATCCACGGGGTGACGAGGACCCGGCATATCATTGTGGCGATCGAGCTCCGTCGAAGCCACGCTGCTTCTCCGCATTGATTTTGGATCAGGAGAAGGATCTTCGGGCGTCTCAGATTCGCAGGGCATCCGTCGAGTCTGCGCTGCCTTCAGCTCTGCTATCTCCTTCTCATGTTGTAGTAATTTATTTTCCATCCACTGGGCCCGGTCGGCAAGCTCTTTCATCTTTCTCGATCGGCTTCTGTAAGTGCCAACATCTTTGGGAAACCCAATTATCCACGGTACGGAGCCGACGGTTCCTCGTGTTCGTCCACTGTGTTCAGGATTCTTAAGGGCTCGAGATAGCTCGTCCTTCTCTCTGTTAGGGTGGAACCTGCCTTCCGTGACCTCCTTCCATACCTCTCTGAGAGCTTCAATAGGGTCAGGTCCGTGCTCCTTGGTAAAAAGACAGTCACCTGTTTCAGGGTCTAACTTTCCACCATGCCCATAGAACCAAGCCTTAAGCCGGTCTGGCCAGCCAAATGTCTCGATCTCTATACCTTTAGCCAAAAACTCATCCTCCATTTCCGTCCACTTAGGCATGGCCGTCAGGTAGCCACCTGACCCCATGTTATGGTGATATATCTTTTTCTCTGCATTTTTCTTATTTCTCGCATATATTTTCTTAGCGGCTTCCGATTGCTTGTACGCCTTAAATTCGGGTCACTCATTTTTTATCTTTTCATAGACTCCGACAAATTCTGGAGACTTACCTTCAGTTATGAACCTGTTTAGCCTTTTCTTCCAGCTGCGGAACAATTCACCCATCTCAATATAAGTCCAGGCCTTGCATCGATTCTCTATAACCGGCTTCTCTACATCCTCCTCTTCCGGTAAAGTGAAATTCTGCATGAGCTCGTCCCAAAGGAGTTGTTTGTCTTCATCCCTTACATAAATAACCCCCTCTTTTGGCACCTTTGGCTTATACCATTCTTGAGCCCTGATGGAGAGTCTATCCCGAACGATGACTCCGCACTGAGCTACAAATTTCCTTGCGTGGTTAGCGGGAGCAATTGGTTTGCCTTTTTCATTGATCTCCTCGATGTGGTACTTCTGTTTCCCTTGGAGCTTTTTGGTCCCGGTTCGTGGCCCGCCTCGTTTCACGGATGCTTTTTTGCTTGGTCCCGGTTCATGGCCCGCCGACGGCTAAACACAAGAAAAGGTGATAGTTAATATATGTATACACACAAATCTATTCAACGGAGACAAAAACCTGAGGGCATATATCTACCTCGGCGGCCGACTTTCCAACAGTAGAGTCGGTGAACTGTCGGTGAGCTGAACTGTCGGTGACGTCTATTCCGTCTGAATGCCCCTCCAGTCCATCACCGGACTCGTTCAGAAATTGCCCGGTGAAATCGTCTAAGTGTTCCTCTTCTTGTTGGTCCAATCCATCACTTTCGCGGATGATGCCGAACATGTCCTCTTCTTGTTCAAGGTTTCTACCGGTGTCCATAGTTTCTGCAAGGGATTTCAATCCATTTACATTTGCAATAGTAATGTGTTAATAATGTAGTCGAACAATATATAATATGTTAATTTATATTTCAATCATCCATTTATATTTAGCCAAATGTATCGAGTATCTCAATTTCTATTTATATTTCTCTTTTGAAGTCTCTCGAACTTTACTAGGGCTCCGAGAGGGCGGTGGCTATGACGCGGTGACAAATCCGAGTACCTGCACGCAAAATCCAAGAAAGAAAAATAGAGACTTAACCAAAATTGGTAAATTCTAACACTTAACAAACATTGAGGATTTCTAACACTTAACACTTAACAAATTAACGAACTACACAACTGAACTAACTAAACAATTGATATGAACTAATATGAACATTTTTATGATACAACATTATAGATTATATTTTTCTGAACATTTTGATATAAAGTTTGCATTTGTCTGATTTAATATATATTAGTTATGAATTATCAAATTTTCAATGACGTAAGCATGACATCACGGATGCAATTCCTCTCCCGTGCGAGATCAATCCGTTGATTCACTGCGTATTTGGATAAATTGCGAGTGTACGACGTCAATTAGCGCGGAGACAAACCTACTGCTACTAGCGCCGCCAAGAAAAGGTCATCGGAAGCTCACCGGCGATGAACTCCGGCGGAAACCCTAACAATGGCGGAAACCCTAACCCTAACCGAACTCCGCCGGAAACCCTAACCTAATAGAGGGTACATGGAGGTTGGAATGCTCACCACGAGCCCTCCTAACTGCTCGGAGAAGCGAGCACGGCCGGAGGAGAGCCTGACGCGGCCGGAGGCGAAGAAGAAGGCACGCGGGCAACGACGTCGGGCGCGAAGACGACGGACGACCTCGGCGGGGAGCTCTCCGGTGACGGGGACGGAGTAGAGGACCGCGGTGATCTCCGGCGACGGGGACGGAGTAGAGGACCGGGGCGGCGGCGGCTCTCCGGCGAGGGAAAAATCGGGCAGCGTAACAGTAGGAAGGGGAAGTTGCTCCGGGTTGAGCCACCACCCGTGGCTAAGTGTTGTATATATAGCCCCCACCTATTTGTCTCGGGTGGTGGCTCAGCCCGGGACAAATAGGGGTCATCTGTCCCGGGCCGTGGCTGCACCCGGGACAGATAGCACCCCATCTGTCCCGGGCTGAGCCACCACCCGGGATAGATGGGGTTTTTTCTTTTTCTTTTCTTTTTCTGTTTTCTATTTTCTGTTTTAAATAACTTTGGAATTTGAAAAAACTTTCAGTATGAAAAGTGTTTGAATTTGACTAACTAATACAAAAACATTTTCTCTTTTTATAACCATTTTTTTAATTAGTTTAAAACTATTTTGAATGTGAATTTGTATAACTTTTACAAACTTTGGAATTTGAAAAAACTTTCAATATGAAAAGTGTTTGAATTTGACTAACTAATACAAAAACATTTTCTCTTTTCTATAACCATTATTTTAATTAGTTTAAAACTATTTTGAATGTGAATTTGTATAACTTTTGCAAACTTTGGAATTTGAAAAAACTTTCAATATGAAAAGTGTTTGAATTTGACTAACTAATACAAAAACATTTTCTCTTTTCTATAACCATTATTTTAATTAGTTTAAAACTATTTTGAATGTGAATTTGTATAACTTTTGCAAACTTTGGAATTTGAAAAAACTTTCAATATGAAAAGTGTTTGAATTTGACTAACTAATACAAAAACATTTTCTCTTTTCTATAACCATTATTTTAATTAGTTTAAAACTATTTTGAATGTGAATTTGTATAACTTTTGCAAACTTTGGAATTTGAAAAAACTTTCAATATGAAAAGTGTTTAAATTTGACTAACTAATACAAAAACATTTTCTCTTTTCTATAACCATTATTTTAATTAGTTTAAAACTATTTTGAATGTGAATTGGTATAACTTTTGCAAACTTTGGAATTTGAAAAAACTTTCAATATGAAAAGTGTTTGAATTTGACTAACTAATACAAAAACATTTTCTCTTTTCTATAACCATTATTTTAATTAGTTTAAAACTATTTTGAATGTGAATTTGTATAACTTTTGCAAACTTTGTAATTTGAAAAAACTTTCAATATGAAAAGTGTGTTTCTTTCAAGCACTTGTAAGCCGTTTGATCAGGTGTGTGTTTCTTTTGATTGCTTCTGAGCTGTTCGTTTAACGCTTTCAGTTTCAAACCGGGACTAAAGAAGCACACGGATCGTGTGTTTCTTTGAAACACTTGTTAGCCGTTGGATCAGGGGTGTGCTTCTTTTGAGCACTTGAGAGCTGTTGGATCAACACTATCAGTACCACTGGTTGAGCCTGTGACCCTATATATAGCCCCCTCTCGGACGAGGCGAGCACTCAGTGTTTCCTCCTTCTAGTGCCTAGCCGGGTGGTGTGTGGTATACAAATCACTCGGATTCCCTGCATACGCCCCACGGTGCATTTGATATGCAGGCACTCAGGAGCCACCGTGGGGCTGTATGCAGGTGAAATCGTGTGTTTTGTTTTATCAAAAGAATAGTTCAATTCATCTACTGAGGAATATATACAAATTACTCGGATTTCCTGCATACGCCCCACAGTGCATTTGATATGCAGGCACTCATCAAGAGCCACCGTGGGGCTGTATACAGGTGAAATCGTGTGTTTTGTTCTATCAACGCCGACGGATCCATTTGATATGCAGGTAAAAATGGAGCATCTTCTTCATATAAAAAGTTTAATATATTAATTATTACATATCGCACCAACATCTCCATCACACAACATCGCCAGTTCTTCTGCGTCGGAACCATGGAGCATCTTCTTCAATCAACTTGATGATTGGGTCAATGTTCACTACGAAAGGCGGAATTTCATCAAAATTATTATAATCATCTGACATGTCTGTCTTGTGTCGTGGTATCGGCATATTTGATAGGAGACGGGGGACCTCTAGCCTACGTATAGATTGTGGGGAAGAAGGTTGGTGTCGTCGAGGTCGGGATTGAACACGGCGAGTTTACCCAGCTTCGGATCCCACAGCGGTGGCGGGATCCTACGTGCTGCTATAATTCACTATGAGGCAATAGCCGTGAACAGGTTACAATGGGTATGGTGCCTATGGAGATTCCCTCTCTCTCCGAGCTTTTGCTTGGCCCTAAAGGCCTCCCCGTGGCCGGCTTATATAGACGGCCAGACCCCGGGTTACAAGGTAAGTACTTGGCCGGCAAGTAAACAGAGTCCTAGACCTAGCCGGCTCAGTTGCCGCCTTCCGTCTTGGGCTCGGTGGCTTGATGGGCTTCGGCCTTCCGCCTTCCTTGGACCGTCCGCCTACTTCCTTGTACGTCAGCTATCTGGGCCGCCCGGCAGGCCTCGGCCTTACCACCTTTGGGCCACCCTGGACTAGCCGGATTGATCCATGTTGGTTATACCCCTGGTTGATATATCCCCAACATCTTGTCCTCCACTCCCATGATGTTTCTTTTTCCTGAAAGAACTATGTGACGCCTCGGCTCCTCCTCCCAGGATGTTTCTTTTTTTGGGTCTGCTAGACATGTCTTTCACATAGAAAACCTGAGCCACATCATTGGCTAGCACGAATGGTTCGTCTCTGTACGCAAGATTGTTTAGATCCACTGTTGTCATTCCGTACATCTTGTCTACCTCAACCCCGCCTTTCAGATTGACCCATTTGCACCGAAACAAAGGGATCTTAAAAGAAGGTCCATAGTCAAGTTCCCATATCTCATCTATGCAACCATAATATGTGTTCTTCTGCCCATTGTTGTTTGTTGCATCAATGCGAACACCACTGTTTTGGTTCGTGCTCTTTTTATCTTGGACACTCGTGTAAAATGTATTCCCATTTATCTCGTACCCTTGGAAAGTACATATAGTTGGTAGATGGTGCACTGGCCAACAAGTGTAACTGTTAATGCCCCTTGTCTTTATTTTCAAGATGTGCTCGCAACCAACCGCCGAACGTCGCCATGTGTGTACGTACAATCCAGTTGTCAGACTTCCCCGCGTGTAGAGAGCGTACAAGATTCTTGTGTTCATCGATATACGGGGCCACCAAGGTAGCACTTTGTAGAACTGTATAGTGTGCTTCAGTGAAAGAATGTCCATCCATACAATTTTTTGTTTTCTTTCCTAGTGTGCCTTTTCCACTAAGTCTACCCTCATGTCGTGATTGTGGAACACCTATCGGCTTAAGGTCATGAATAAAGTCAACACAGAACTCAATGAACTCCTCGTTACCGTAGCCGTTGGAGAGGCTTCCTTCTGGCCTAACACGGTTATGCACATATTTTGTAGTGTACCTGCACCTAAAATATGGCAGATACCTGTGTATAGTGCAAATCACTGGATCGATTCGTTTGCACACACAGTTACGATGTAATATCACAACAAAGTATCAATTTATTACAACGCTGATCCAGACTAGGAAGATATTCATTACAAATTTGCATAGCATACAGCTAGCAGTACACAGAGTAAACAACGGAAACTTTATTCTTCATGGAGTCCCCAATCATCATCATGTGCCACAGGCGAGCATGTTGGTTGAAGACTCGAAACCCTTAGTAAAACTTTCACTCATCATCAGGACAGTCTGTAACAAGATATATATTGCAACAACGTGGGTCAGAACCATTAAAATGGAACTGGCAAGTGACACTATGGTGGACACTTAGAGGAATAACTCTATGACCTATATGCTTATTTGGCTGGTGGAGCTCAAGGCTATTTTGCAGAAAGCAAGTTTTTCCCTAACCTTTTTGAAAACACTTTTCTTCTATTCGAGACATCCGTGGCTCCACTGTCTCATTCTACCCTTGTTCACCCATCAAGTTTTTAATTTATAAGTTGGAATGGTGGAATCCTCCGTTGACATCCTCGTTTAGCTGCTCAATTGTCCGTTTCCGGGGACACGGCTAAGTACTTAGATTTTAACTCTGCAGAGGTTGTGCACGTTCACCATTGTACCCACTCACCCAGGTTACCCTTTTCACACCATTTGTGATAAGGAAAGGAAAGAATGAGACGAGATCTTTCAGAAGCATTTTCCCTCCCACTCTGGCCTGACGCGCTCCACCTACAAATCCTCTACCACCACCTGTCAGGCCGGGGAGAGTCCACGCAGCTTAGTTGATCAAGCCAGAGCCCATATTGGCAATGGCTGCACGAGAAGCAATCTTCACTTGGAGTTCTTCAGATTCCTTTGCTCCTGGGTGGCCTTCCACAAGTGAATATTCCACAGGTAAATCCCCTGGGAACAACACTCAACTCATACAGCCAAGCAACCAATTTCCACCCAGGTGTTTGATTAAAACTTAGTAGACTTTATCTTTTTCATCAAAATAGTTTTTTCATAGCATCACTATTCTACTAAGTAATTTCATAGGAACCTAGACACAGGAATAAAGAGGTGTATCATGGCTTGCATAGCAATACTATCCTACACATGCTTATAGAAAATACTCTACTCATGCATAGAAATAATAGGACTTTTATGGGGGTGTGCCACTTGCCTTTGAATGTTGTCGTTGTTCACAAACTCTTTTCAACAAGGAACGTTTGCTCTCCGTTCAATCTAAACAATATAAGCAAACAACAATACAAAAATCAACAAACACCAATCATCAAACATACATGTACATACATAGTGATCAAACAGGTTTCATAAAATTTCTAAGGAAAATAGGTTTATGCATGAGGTGCAAATATTCCTAAGAACTAGAGATGTATGTCATGCTAAGAAATCTTTTAAGTTAATGCAAAGCAAAAAAAATGTGTGTCAAAATAACTAAGGACTAGGGTCATAAGATGAATAAAATACTTTGTTTTATATCATCTTGAATAAGCACTCTAATGGCTTAGTCTTGATGTACATAAATACTTGAAGAAATTACTAAGTCTATAAGGTGAAAGACAAGATTGGGAAAGAGGGAAAAGATAGCAAGAAATATGTAGTTGTCCTCCAGGCTTCATCTCCAGACTTGTAATATTCTCCTTGGTGATGTCTTGATTGAATTCTTGGTAGACTTGAATAATCTTCACACTTGATGATTCTTGTATCACCTAGGCTGGTCTTGGATTTAACTTAGTCTTCATGAAGTTTCAGAGAAGGAGGGAGAAAAGAAAGCAAGAGGGAGCAAGACTTAGTAATATTTCTGGTTGGTCTTCATGAACTTCTTCTTGATCTTTCTTCTAAGTGCTTCTACTCCTTGGAGATACTTCTGAAGTCTTGTTTTGGCTAAGTCCTTCATTGGTGTTCTAGCTTCATGTTGAAAATTACTAGGTGTCCAAGTGTAGCACTTTACCAAAATGCTAAGTTGAAAATACTTCTAACTTAGAGAAAAATGGGGGAGGAGTTTTCTTATGGGAAATATAACTACAAAATAAAGTATGATATGCATGAAATGCAATTTTAAATCACAAGAAACATAATACTAATTTTTTTGTGATATTTACAAAATATGCATAAAGTTATAATTGCAATTCAATTATTTCTAATTTTGCAAAATATAATAAAAGAACTAAATATAAGATTAAAGTTTTCAATGATTATATTTTTACCGCAAAATTTTATAAATAGTGTTAATAGACAGAGAGCATTTAATTAAATTTATTGCAATTGGATTTAATCAAAATAATGTTTCTATTAAAAGTTATGTAAAAAATAGTCAAACTATTCAAATTGAACACACAACTATGAAATCATTTAAAATAATATTCAAAATTATTTATAATAGAGGCATCCATTTATGTATATTCCAAGGTTTCTAAAACAATTTTATTTGCAATTTTTGGACTTATAGATTTAAAGTTATTACAAATATAGTCAAATCATCCATTTGAAATTTGAATATTTTACACTAAGTCAAATTTGAATTTTGGCCAATCTAAAATAATCTACATGTCAAGGGCTTTCCAAATATATAAAAATATTTGAATTTGGATATGTGAGTAAAAAGTTATAACAATTCTAAGTCACAGGGGCTTTTCTGCAAAACTGTCATTTAAATAAATCGAGAAAAATCATTTACACGTCAGCGCTGACTGGGCAGTGACGTGGCCGCTGACGTGGCGCTTACTGGATTAAGTCATGAAATCTAGGCCATTGGATCTGGATCGGACGGATCTAAACGACCCGTACCGATTCGTTTTAAACTTCTAATCCACGCCGTACGTTGAAGATCGGAGGGCTCAGAGAGAGGATGGTGCTCACCGGCGGCGCGGGGTGACCGGAGGCGAAGACGACGGCGGCGCGGCTCTGGTCGAGGACGGATTTCTCACTCCGATGGCCTCTTTTCTCCAAGGAGGTGAAGGTGAAAAGCGGGAGGCCGCAGTGACGACGATGGGCAAGGTGGTGGCGCCGTATGCATGCGGGAACGGCAGGGCGCGTGGTCGGGCGGCTTCCGCCGGCGAGCTTCTTGCGTAGCTCCAACAGCTGCGTGAAGAAGCAAAGGAGGGGGTCAAGGAGGTGCGTGAGGACTTGGGGAAGCGCATGGGGAGGTCTAGGGCTCGGGAGCGTACTTACCTCACCGGGGACAGAGGAAATACGGCGGCGGACCGGCGGAGCTCCGGTGAGTTATTTCGCCGGCCTGGGGGCACCGTTTCGAGCGAGATGAGAGGGGAAATAAGGAGGAGGTCGCGGTTCTTAAAAGGGCTCGGGGTGGCGTTGAATTTGGTCTTAAACACGCGGATTGAAGAGATTGAATCACCGGCCGTTTCTTGACTCGGGGCGTGATTTGGGGGCGAGGTTGAAGACGTCCTGGGCGGTGGGGTCCACCGGTCAGTGGGTGAGAGAGGTGCGGGCTCTAGTGGGCCTGCTGCAATCTGCGCGCGCGAGAGAAGAAGCTGGGCTTCGGCCCAGTTAGCCTTTCCTTTTTTTTTCCTTTTCTGATTTATTTATTTCTTTTATAACTTTTGATTTAAAACTGCAAATGGAGTGAAATAAATTTCTATAAATTTGTACTATTCATATCTATGCTTTAAAACATTAGTGGGCATGTTTTGAATTTTTTTAAAATTAATAATTTTGAAATATTGGCTTAATACAAATTTGACACTTAATGTCAATTTTAAAATATAGCTTAATTAATATTTCTTTTGGCTAACTAAATTTTATGAAATACTCACATTCTGATATTGTTTGAATTTAAGTCATTTAAACTCATTTTCAAATACTAAATTCATTTTAGGCTTTAGTATAATAGTAAATAACATAACACATACTATATGAAAGTAAAAAGGGGAAAATAATGTATTCATTTTAATTCAAAATAATTTGTGCACCTTTACATTTTATATTTAAGATAATTCAATTGAAACTTCATAACAACTTTGGAAAAGATTTTTGTTTTAATTCATTTCTTATTTAGAATATATTAATCATTTCATGCTTTGAAAATAAAGAGCTCGTAGGTCAAATTCCTCATGTTTGTGCTCATCCCACACCCGTACACCTTCTTCCCGCCACAACTGTAAAAGTTCTTCAAACAATGGCCTGAGGTACACATCAAGGTCGTCGCCGGGTTGCTTCGGGCCTTGGATGAGCAATGGCATCATAATGAACTTTCGCTTCATGCACAACCAAGGAGGAAGGTTATAAATACATAGAGTCACATGCCATGTGCTATGACTGCTGCTCTGCTCCCCAAACGGATTGAAACCGTCTGTACTTAGACCAAACCTTAAATTCCTTGCGTCATCTTCAAATTCCGGGAACTCTCTCTCAATTTTTCTCCACTGCGACCCATCAGCGGGGTGTCTACACATCGCGTCTTTCTTACGGTCCTCTTTGTGCCATCGCAACAACTTGGCATGCTCTTTATTCGCGAACAGGCGTTTCAACCGTGGTATTATAGGAGCATACCACATCACCTTGGCAGGAACCCTCTTCCGGGGACGCTCGCCCTCAACTTCACCAGGGTCATCTCGTCTGATCTTATACCGCAATGCAGTGCATACTGGACATGCATCCAAATTCTCATACTCACCGCGGTAGAGGATGCAGTCATTAGGGCAGGCATGTATCTTATGCACGTCTAATCCTAGAGGGCACACAACCTTCTTTGCTTCGTACGTGCTGTGGGGCAACTCGTTGACCTTTGGAAGCATCTTCCTAATTATCTGCAGCAACTTTCCAAATCCCTTGTCAGTCACACCACACTCTGCTTTCCACTGCAGTAATTCCAGTGTGGTACCCAGCTTTTTCTGACCATCTTCGCAACTTGGATACAACAATTTCTTGTGATCCTCTAACATCTGGTCAAACTTCAACCTCTCCTTTTCAGTTCCGCACTCTCTCTTTGCATCAGCAATGGCCCTACCAAGATCGTCAGTGGGCTCATCTGGTGCCTCTTCAGCTTCAGCTTCCCTCGTTGTAGAATCTCTGTACTCCGGGAACATAGGATAGTTGTCATCATCTTCCTCTTCTTCATTGTCTTCCATCATAACACCTTTTTCTCTGTGCTTCGTCCAACAATTATAGCTGGGCATGGAACCATGCCGAATAAGATGACTTTGAAGGGTTCTCACGTTTGGGTGATCTGTCTTATTCTGACAGTTGACACATGGACAACACATGAAACCATTGGTACTGTGGGCCTGGGATGTCTTTAGAAATTTCCTCAAACCTGTCATGTACTCGGCAGTGCGTCGGTCACCATACATCCATTGTCGGTCCATCTGCATTATATAATGAACTACATCAATAACCATTACAGAACATCGACAAATAAACACTGAACATGCACGGTATCAATTAATTATAAATGAAATGAGAGAAAAATTAACCTTGATCGAAAAGAAGAATAAACTTCTTTAAGTGTACATCAAATCATTTCGTGAACTCTCTCGGACATTTCATCAAACACCTTGCATGCATACAAAAAAACAGACTAGCACACACCCCCTCCTTCCATTTCAAAAAAAATGCCTCCAATGGTTTTGGGAGGGGGCTGCTGATTAGTATATATAGGCACCCCCCCCATTTGTCCCGGTTTCAGTCACAAACCGGACAACAAGGAGGCCCATTTGTCCCGGTTTGTGACTGAAACCGGGAGAGATGGAGGTTTTTTCATTTTTTTTTTCTGTTTTCTGTTTTAAATAACTTTTGCAAACTTTGGATTTTGGAAAAACTCTGAATATGAAAAGTGTTTGAATTTGACTAACTAATACAAAACCATTTCCTGTTTTCTGTTTTAAATAACTTTTGCAAACTTTGGAATTTGAAAACACTTTTGCAAACTTTAGATATATTTCGGTCAATACAAGAGAACACGCGCACACAGAATTTTTGCGTAACGGAATACATAGATAGTCTACTCATCAACGACATTAAGATGATCATACTCTGTATTATAGCCGCGTAGGCTATCCCACTTCCGTGCAATCTCGAAGCCAAGGCGAGCGTCTAAAGCAGCATATACGACTTGATCGTAGCTCAATGGAACGTTGCCCCATCCGAAAATTAGGTCTTCTTCTAACGTGTCTTCCTTGTCGTCGTCCGTGTTCTTCTTCTTCTTGTATTTCTTCTTCTTCTCAAGATTTGTCCCAATGACCGCATTAGCGAGAGCATATAGACTAGGAGTAAAATTGCCGGTAGGGTTTCGGCGATCCCTCTGCAGGTCGACCGCGGACCGAATAATAATTCCGTAGTAGGCTAGCATCTTCATGTCATTATGGATTGCCACGCCGTAGAATTTGATTGTCTCATCACCTAAGAAATCCACGAGAACCTGTGGCACCCGATCAACTTTGCAAATTTGGAAGACAAGAGTCTCGGTCGCCACCGAGAGTTGAAGGACGGTGGCGCACTGCGGAGTATCCTTCCGTCGAGGGTCGGTGAACTCGCAATCGAGTCCAACGGCTTTGATCGGAGCGGCGTCGAGGAAGTAGTTCTTCACGTCGCGGAGCCACTTCTCCACGCGCCATGCACGAAGGGTGACCCACACCTTGAACCGCATGCCTTCCTTCTTCTAGTCATAAAACTCATCGGACCGAGGCACGAGTGGCTCCATAGGGACGGAGAAAAGAGAGGAGAGATGGCCGGAGAGATGGTGTGTGTGGAGGACTCGTACTGTGCAGTGCATTTTATAGCGCCGGAGAGGAAGATGAATCGCCGGCCGGAGAGCAGAGGAATTAATCGCCGGAGGGCAGAGGAATCGCCGGCGGCACCGTATTTCCGCCCGTCTTCCGTGTGCGTCGAAAAAACGCGGCGATGGCTCGGCTTCCGCGCACGCGTAACTGAAACCATGACATTTGTCCCGGTTCGTGACTGGAACCGGGACAAAAAGGGGTACGCTGGAGCGCTCGGCGGGTGCTACCTCATTTGTCCCGGTTCGTGGCTGGAACCGGGACACATGGGTGTCGACTGGAGCGCTCGGCGGGTTTTATGCCCCATCTGTCCCGGTTTGCAGTACGACCGGGACAAATGGGGTTTGGGAGTTTGGTCCTTTAGCCTGTTTTCTACTAGTGATGGTCTGTTTGCAAGACCTCCATGATACTGTGCCGCCTCCAAGAATAAACGCATATCCACTGGTGGCGTAGAGCTCATCAATACCTGAGATCCAGTTCGAATCACAATATCCCTCAAGCACAGCAGGGTGCCCTGAATAGTGAATCTCATAGCTCATTGTACCGTTCAGATAGCGCATGACCCTTTCAAGTGCATGCCAATGATCAGTACCCGGGTTAGACATGAACCTGCTCAATTTGCTCACAACAAAATAGATATCAGGTCTCGTCGCGCTCGCAAGGTACATGAGTGAACCGACCACTTGACAGTATCTTAATTGATCTCTCGTCTCTTTCTTGTTCTTTCTGAGTGTCACACTGGGATCATAGGGTGTTGGAGAAGTCTTACTGTCTGTAAAGTCGAATCGGCTCAAGACCTTCTCAACATAGTGTGATTGCGTTAACGTAATCCCACTCTCATCCCTAATAAGCTTGATGTTTAGAATTACATCAGTTTGTACCAGATCTTTCATATCAAAACTCTTTGACAGGAAAGACTTGACCTCATTTATCACTATCATGCTTGTACCGAAAATTAGTATGTCGTCAACATACAAGCATAATATGACACTATCGCCCCCACCATGGTGATAATACACAGACCTATCAGCCTCATTAATGGCAAAGCCCGCAGAAGTTAAGTCCCGTCAAACTTCTCATGCCATTTCTTAGGTGCTTGCTTCAGCCCATACAAAGATTTTAACAATTTGCACACCTTTCTCTCTTCACCTTTTACTACAAACCCATCAGACTGATCCATATAGATTTCCTCTTCCAACTCTCTGTTAAGGAAAGTTGTCTTTACGTCCATTTGATAAACGATCAGACCATAGGAGGCAGCCAGGGAAAGTAATATACGAATGGTGGTCAGTCTAGCAACAGGTGAATATGTGTCAAAGTAATCTTCGTCTTCACGCTGGGTGTAGCCCTTGGCTACAAGCCGTGCCTTGTACTTCTCAATATTACCATCAGGTTTTAGCACTTTCTTGAACACCCACTTAAAACGCACAGGTTTACAACCATAGGGTCGTTCAGATAATTCCCAAATTCCATTAGAAAGAATCGAGTCCATCTCATTATGGACAGCTTCTTTCCAGTCATCCGCATCAGGAGATGCAAATGCCTCTGCAATGGACGTAGGAGTATTGTTCACAAGGTACACAATGAAATCATCACCAAAGAATTTTTCAATCCTCTGTCTCTTGCTCCTCTTGGGAGCTTCATTGTCATCCTTCTCAAGGACTTCCTCAAAATGTGGTTGTTCAGAATGATCAACAGATATACTAGATTCAGTAAATATCTCAGAAGAAATGCTAGCAGTGATATGCATATCCTTCATAGGAAACATGTTCTCAAAGAAAGTTGCATCAAGAGATTCCATAATACTATCAACATGCATATCAGGTACCTCAGATTTAACTACTAAAAATCTGTATCCGATGCTCCGCGGAGCATAACCCAGAAAGACACAATCCACTGTCTTTGGTCTGAGTTTACGTTTCTTAGGTATTGGAACATTGACTTTCGCCAAGCACCCCCAAGTGCATAAATAAGAAACTGATGGTTTTCTTCCAGACCACTGCACGTAAGGGGTCTTCTCTTTATTCTTGTTAGGAACTCTATTCAGGACATGACACGAAGTCAATAACGCCTCCCCCCACCATGCCTTAGATAAACCAGCAGTGTCCAACATGGCGTTCACCAAGTCGGTCAGCGTGCGGTTTTTCCTCTTGGCAACCCCGTTTGATTGGGGAGAATAGGGAGGCGTCCTCTCATGAATAATACCGTGTTCCTCATAGAATACATCAAATATTTTAGAGAAATACTCGCCACCACGATCCGACCTGAGACGTTTGATCTTTCTCTCTAGTTGATTTTCTACTTCGGCTTTGTAAATTTTAAAGTAGTCTAAAGCTTCATCTTTAGTTTGCAACAAATATATATAACAGAACCTAGTAGCATCATCAATTAAATCATGAAATATTTCTTTCCACCTCTTGTCAACACGTCATTCATCTCACACAGATCGGAATGTACGAGTTTCAGCGGTGCTAAGTGTCTCTCCTCGGCTGCCTTGTGAGGCTTTCGAGGTTGCTTTGATTGCACACAACTATGGCACTTGGAACCTTTGGCAATAGTGAAATTCGGAACTAAACTCATACTGGACAACTGAGACATCAAACCAAAATTAATGTGACATAAACGAGAATGCCAAACACTGGTATCATCGGAAACACCGCCACAAATATGGTTTACTGATTTATTACAGAAATCTGAAAGTGAAAAACGGAACAAGCCTCCACACTCATAACCTTTACCAATAAATTGTCCAAATTTTGACACAACTACTTTATTGGACTCCAACACTAACTTAAACCCATCTCTGCATAGAAGGGAACCGCTAGCGAGATTTTTGTTCATAGTAGGGACATGCTGCACGTTCCTCAGCTGCACGATCTTCCCCAAAATAAACTCCAGATCTACCGTGCCAACAACACGAACAGTAGCATGTGATCCATTCCCCCCATTAGGACGGAAGAATCCCGAGCGACCTGATAAGAAGTGAACAATGAGATGTCAGCGCACACATGAACGTTAGCACCCGTATCAATCCACCAACATGGAGAATGAAATACTGAAAGCACATATGGTAAATTAAATACCCATCAGTATTGCTAGCGGTCATGACGTTGACATTGTTGGCCTTCTTCCCTTTCTTGTCTGCACGTTCTGTGCAGTCCACAGAGAAGTGGCCGAGCTCTCCACAGGTATAGCAACCTAGCTCAGATTTGTTCACCTTCTTCTTCTTCTTCTTAAAAGAATTAGTCTTGATAGGTACATTGAACGTAGGCTTGAGCTTTCCTTTGTTCTTGTCGTGGTTATGTTCTTCTGCACCATGTTGGCGCTAGACTGACCTTCACCACCTCTCTCAGCAGTGTCCTTAGCCTGAGCCTTCTCCTCAACATCAAGAGACGCTATCAGATTTTCAACCGATATCTGTCTCTTGTGTTTGAGAGCTGTGGCGAAGTTCCTTCATGAAGGGGGCAACTTTGCGATAATGCATCCAGCCACAAACTTGTCAGGTAAGGCACACTTTGGCGTGCTCAACCTCCTTTGCAATGCGCTGTACCTCATAAGCCTGTTCGACTACAGAACGGTTGTTAACCATCCTATAATCATGGAAGCTCTCCATGATGTACAGTTCACTGCCAGCATCTGCTACACCGAACTTAGCGTTCAGTGCCTCCCAGATCTCTTTGCCATCTTTGAAGTGCATGTACACATCAAACAGCTTGTTGCTAAGAACACTTAGAACGAGTCCCACAAAGACAATATTGGTTTCCTTGAACTTGTTCTAATCCTCGTCAGATATAGTTCCTTCAGGTAAACCCGCACTAGCCTCAAACACTTTCAGAGATTGCAACCACAACGTGCTCTTGTACTGCCATCTCTTAAAGCCCTCGCCGGTAAACTTATCCGGCCTCAGCGCATCAGCTAGATGTCCCGTGTTTAACTCAGGAAATTTCCTATAACACATATAAGGTTTTTGGATTGTTGGATTAATAGGCATAATTTCCGTGATTAATTCCAGTATAACATGTTAACCTCGAAAATACTAGACGTACTAATTAACATGAACAACATCATGACATCTACGAACACAACCATAATAAAACAGCACATCGGAAAGTGGCGAACGTACCGAACGATTGTAGATGAAGTAGTTGTAGTCGTAGTCGTTGTAGTAGTTGTCGGAGCAACGACGGCAGCAGCTTGAGCAGCGACGGTAGCAGCTCGAACAAGATGACGTTGAAGACGAGTCGCCCGTGGACCCGGAGATCGTACAGGAAGTCAAGCCGTGATGAAGACCTTGAAAGCATTCGCGCGGAGCGCTTCCCAAAAACCTTATTCGCCCTCTCCCGTACAGGATCACAAGGGCGAGCGGTTCCGCAGACCTGCTGTCCCGTTCGCCGGTGCACGCCGGCGCTTGAGATGGAGTAGACTACGATGACGGCGCAAGGCACGAGTTTGGCAAAACCTAGATTGGTTCAGGGTGGCATTATATAGCGCAGCTCAGAGGAAAACCCTAACGGGTACGGAGTGGGCCAAGTCCACGTCGCACACGTTCCGTCAAAACCGTTTTCCTGTACTGCAAAAATAAAGCTCGGCTCGGCGAGATTCCCGCAACCCGCGTCTGAACTGATAGACGTCTCCTAGAGGGGGGGGGGGTGAATAGGTGATTTAAAACTTTTTCCGAGTAGCCGGAATATCCGGTCCAACGATGACCCGGAAATTCCGGTATGCTTGATGAAGGCGGAATAAAACTAGAGGTTTACTTTAACAAGCATACAACCTAGATATAAATACTAGGCTCACCTATGTGCACCAACAACTTATGCTAAGCAATACAAGTAACAAGGTGATAGCAAGATATATGACTTCAAGCACGAAGGCTATCACAATGTAAAGTGCATAAGTAAAGAGCTCGGATATAGAAATAACCGAGGCACGCGGAGACGAGGATGTATTCCCGAGTTCCACCCAAAGGGTGTACGTCTCGTTTGGAGAGGTGTGCGCAACCACAACGGGTTAGCCGCAACGCCACAAAGGCTCACCTTCTTCTCCTGATGAACTCAACCACAAAAGGTTGCGAGTTCACCTTCCACTATTGATCTCCTTTGGCGGAGATCGAATCCCGTACAACTCTTGAGGCACACACCCACAACTTAATTGGGGGCTCCCAAGTCTTGAGGCACACACCCACAACTTAATTTGGGGCTCTCAAGTGAACACAAAAGGTCTTGACCACAAAAGGTCTTGGCCACAAAAGGCCGGCCACAAAAGGCGTCTAGGGTCCAAAGACCCAAGAGTAACAAGCTCACAAGTATCACCACCACGAATCCTCGTGGAGGGCTCAAACCGATGCAAATGCAATGGCAAGAGCACACGAAGTGCTCAAGTACTTCACTCTCAAATTCCAACACAACAACAAATGTTTATGGGGGAATAAGAGAGGAAGAACAAAGGAAACCACAAAGGAGTCAAATCCTTCACTCCCAAATCTCACCAAAAGCAACTAATGCTTATGGGGGGAGAAGAGAGGAAGAATAAAGAAGAAGAACCACAAAGGAACTCCAAGAACTAGATCCACTAAGTTCCCCTCACTTAGAGGAGAGATTGATTGGTAGGATTGTAGATCTAGATCTCCTCTCAAATTTCCCTAAAGAATAATGGAGGGATTGAGAGGGAAGTGAGCTTTCCAAGATCAACAATGAAGTAGGAGAGAGGGGAAAAACGTGCTACCTTGGATGGTCGAGGGAAGAAGAAGGGGAGGGGTATTTATACCCCCCCCCCCAGAAAATAGAACTGTTGCACCCAGAATTTAGACCGGAAATTCCGCCCAAAAGTGAAATTTCCGAGCTGATTTTCCGGTTCCAATCAGTGCCTCTTTTGCGAGAAAAACTGCGAGAATCGGATATTCCGGTTCAGTTCAGAATCGGATATTCCGAGTGACTGAAAACTGACAGAAACAGCAAAACGAAAACTGCAACATCTTTTCCACCCGGACTCCGTTTTCGATGATTTTTGGCTCGTTGGAATCGTTAAAACGAGCTCTACTTGAATATGAATAGAAACATCATAGTCCATCATGTGAGAATAAAACCAAATGGGTAAAGGTTTAACTTTCCTAAAACATTTAAACCGGTAAAACCTCCAATATCAAAAACGTAACAAGATATTCATACGAAATCCATTTTTGATGAACTAGAGCTTAGTATGGAGATAAACAAAGCTCTAAATCCTCACATGGATGAAAGCCAACAGGTTTTCCAAAGTAAGACCGTTTTTGATGAACAAGAGCTTGACATGAAGATGAATCAATCTCTAGTTCCTCACCACCATAAAAGCCAAATAAGAACCAAGAAACATGATATGCCAAGTATGCAAAAGTTTGAGCTCTCCACAAGAATGCGATCAAGTTACTAACTTGAGAGCCCCTCTTGATAGTTCGCCTATCTATCCTATAGCCCTATCAAGATCATACCTTTGCCTTGAGCATTCTACTTGAGTTAGATGATGACTATCTTGATCTCTTAAAGTGATTCATCTTTCTTGATTGTGCGTCCAAGCACATGCTTGATGAAGACTTATCCAAATACCCCCCCATGCTCACAATGGGAGAGTCTCGCTTAACTTCATCTTCATGTATCCATTGTAAGCACCAAGCATAAGATCTATTCAAGAAACTTCTATTGGTCTTGGTCTTGCACATCTCACCTTGATGATTATCACCACATGGCGCCATCCTCCATGAGCTATATGAAATCTTCATTTGATGCAACCCCATGGGAAGATACATAACCTCATATAAAGATACCACAAACACATATATCATGGGTTAGTTCACAAAGCTATGCGGACAAGTGTTTACCATCCCAAGAGATACATGATCGATCTTGGTACATCTTGTAGCTTTGTGTGTTGATCAACATCTTGATCAATCTTGTATATTCCAACATTTCTTCACTAATATGATTTCTTGAATCCTTCAAGACATACTTGCAGTATGCTCCACTCATCACATAAGTTTCAAGAGTCCAACACATGAACTCCACAATTCCATGGACATGATCTATAATGATATCTCAATGCAAACATTAGTCCATAGAGATTGTCATTCAATTACCGAAACCACACATGAGGGAAAATGCTCTTTCAACGTCGTGACGGGCGGGCGGGCGAGTGGCGGCGGAGGAGGAGGAGCGCGTGAGAGAGCCTCATAATTTCACAAGCTTACCAAGTAGCACAACACTCCACTATATAAGATGGTGCCACTCCTCTCAAACTAGCAATGTGGGACTAAACTTTAGCTCACACACCACTCACATGTGAACTGCCATTTTTTCATGTGCTTTAAGATTTCAAAAATTGTTAATTGGGCTTCCCTCAATGAACCCAAATTCTAACACTGACATGCCCAAAACACTCAACTTTAAAATGTCGCAACTCTCATTTCCAATATTTCACGAAGGATCCATCTTACCATGTACTCCCTCCGTTCTGAATTAATTGACTCAAATTTAGTACAACTTGAATTAAATCTGAGTCAATTATTTCAGAACGGAGGGAGTACGTACAAGAACTTTAAAATTTCAGAAATTGTTAGTATTAGGCGGCCCCGCCTAAATTGAACAAAAATCAAACCTGCACGGCTGCACATGATCGATCGGGAAGACCGTTGCCAAATAGCCACGGCGCTCGAACCCTACGCGCTCGCGTGTGCAAGGCGCAGAACCTTCATCCCGTCATAGACTCTATGGGAGGTCCCGGTGGCACCAGGAATGACGTCACCTTCCACATGACCGGGATACTCAACTTGCTATCGGTGGAGGGACGCGTGGTGATGCAGATTAACAACCACGGCGTGGCCAGCTGAGCCAACTGCCAAGTCTCACTGGATCGAAGAGGTCCCCTGCTCGCTGGCCCCAGACAATTCGAACGTGATATGAAAACTCATCACGACGAACAATTGCCACGACATCCCTCCCTAGCTCCTCTCAATTCCAAGGGTGTTGGAGCAGTCAAATAATCATATTGTTAGATTTATTTTATGGTGAAATCAGGTACGTCCGATTATATATATATATATATATATATATATATATGATATATTCATACTACACCCGGGTGTAACTACACCCACGTGTGTTTCACACGAGTATGGAGTATCTATTATACCGGTATTATACCGGGAGGTATGTAACATGTAGTATGGAGTATATAATGTTATTTTAGTACTATCGATACTTCTTTTTAGGTAGTATGTAAAAAAATTCTACATACTTCTCTTTTATATGCATATATATGCATATATGACGGTATTTTTAGTATATAGTGTAAAATATGAGGACAGTTGCAATTTTTTCATGAAACTTATTTTGAGATATTTTAGATATAGTATATGAACATACTCAAAGCGATAAAGTATAACAAATATTTCTGTAATATGGTATACGAGACGTGGGTGTAGTTACACCCAGGAGTAGAAAGCATTTAACCTATATATATATATATATATATATATATATATATATATATATATCTTTACTATTAAATGAGAGTTCAACGTAAGTACGTCAAACTTCTTTCGTCTGCCAGGCCACGCTCGCTCGTCGTCTGCGCCAAATCCCATCTAATTTGCGCGGCCCGTCGTGCTGACCACACACTCGCCTATCCTCTCCAGTCTCCCCACGAACCCTACGCCGCCAGAAGTCGAGCTCCTTGTTCGCAGTTATCTATGCCTATGCGCGACCGAGCGCCTCTCTCCCCCTCGGCTCCATCCTCACCACTACTCGAATCCCGTGCGGCGCAGCGTTGGTTCGTGGTGTTGCGGTGGGAGGCGGCGGCATCCCGGCGCGGCACCCTGCTGGGAGGTGAATCGCCGGCGCCAGAGTCAGAGAAGGGGGGGGGGTCGCGGTGGAGCGTCGACCCCTGCTCCGCTCCCTCCCTCCATTTTCTTCCTCCTGAAGCAGCGGAGGTGACGTTCGTCATTCCCGACCCGGCAACGCCTCGTCCTTTAACCATGGCCCCCTTGTGATCTGCATCCTCTGCTCGGCCCAAAGGCGGCAAGAAAATTCGCTGCCAGCGCTCCGACCACCTCTACCCCACCAGCGGTGGTTGCTGAGGATCCTTCATTGTCGGCTGGCTGAATCAGCGGCAATGGCGCTTGTTGCTAGCATGGTGACTAAGGCAGATCCAAATGCCAAATGGCCTTTTCGCATCCTGCAGATCAGCACTTCCATAGTCTCATTGGTTTGCATAATATAATTTGACATGTACCCTTTTTTTTGTTGCCTCACACTATGATGCAAGGAAACGTAGCTCAGTCCTAAGGATTTTAGACCAAGCTTTTTCTGTCTATTTAACCATATCTTTTCCATAGAAGAATATTAGCCAACGGCCTTTTGATTATGTCATTGCTTCACATCTTGTCACTTGCCACATTTTCAGATTTTAACAGAAGACTGTAAGGAGGAGTCACAACAAGCACCAAGCATCAAGAAAATTATACCCAATTGCTAATTATTTTATTGCCTATTTAAGGTACGTATTTCTGGGAATTTGTCTTCAGTTTTTGCTTTTATGATGCATTGTTTTAGTCGTTGAATGCCCGTCTGTATCTAGATTAACTCGATGATACACACAGGTCTTTTTTCTTTGGCAAGGTAAATGCTCATTAATTTCCTATCCTGGGGTATCCCATGAAGTTTTGAGCAACAATGATATCCCCAATTTTAGGCAAAGGTTCTACCAGCATATTATTATGTCTGAATGACTAAATTTTCTTCTTGTAAACTTTGTTTGTTAATTAAGAAGATAAGGACATGGCAATAGTACATGATGTTAGGAGCCGCTCAAACACAATATGATTTGCTTCACCTTTTTTCGGTTTCACATTTTCGCAAAACCCATAGTTGGAATGTGTCCATATTGTTTGATTAGTCTATGTACGTTCACTAGCTTTGTATGTATTTGTAGAGGTTATATGCTTGAGAAACCATGAATATTTACATGCGGATAAAATAACGTGAAGTAAACTGCTGGTTTGTGAGATTTTCTGAAGATGATGTGCGTGATGGAAGATGGATATTTTAGCCAGAGACCTTGTTGTGGTAGATGCAATCATGTTTTAAGTCGAACTGATGCAAAAGGAGAAATTACTTTATACTTCTCTTTTGCATTGATCCTGATTGCTCAAACCATCGTTGCTGCCTGCAGATTTTATGGTCAAATGGGCTTAAGCAGACATTGTGAAAACTAAGAAGCGTAAATTAATTTGAATATGAAATCGCGAATTTGGTGTCAAGATATAGGGACTAAAAGGTTTTGCAAATATGTCAGTGACTACAGGATCACTAGCCTGTACAAGATAGATCTTGATTTAGTTTGTCATTTCCATTTGCACTAGCCTGTAACGACAACACTTGTAAAAAGAAAGCGTTGACTACATAATTTTTCTGTACTTTTCTATTAGGCAATTAGCATGGTACTATTACCGTCATCTTTTTTCTTTCTCAGTCTACTTAATTGTAATCTTACTAGCAGGCACATTTAGATGGTTGCATTGCTGAAATAAGCTCATCTTGGTGATTCCGTGTCTCATTAACTGATAGTCTCAAGTCCTCTACATCTAAATGATAACAGAATCTCAACTTCTGTAAATGTACCTAAGTAAGGGTCAGAGCTAATATAACATTTTTTTCTTGGATATGCCTCTTTTCAGGTTTACATAGAGGCTACTGAAACTGCTTCTGTTAAGGAAACAAGCTTTGGACATCCTGTTCAGAAGGCAGAAGGAATGGCTTTTCCCCAGCACTTAGCCGCCCAAGGTACGTGCTCCTCCATGAGCAGTACCAATGAGAACAGTTTGTGAGGTCCTCGGTGGTGGCATCACTGGAATTAGGTCAAATAACGTGAAGTTAAGATTTTGTGTCCTGCTGTAGAGTTATGGGTGGCATCCCCGATTTTCTTATTCTAAATTTGTACTGCACATAACAAAAAATATCCCTATGCATCTCTTTATTGTCTTCATCGTTGACCCGTGCATAGGGCTGTTAGTTTACTGCTCCCTATACAAAAATCTAACTACGCTTCTCGAATTTCTCTGTACCTTTTGTCATGATCTGCTACATCCATACATGTTGATTAGGATCCTTATGTGGTGAGATGTTAGTTGTTTACTGTTCCGTATGCTTGGAACTAGGAATCAGGTCAGTTGTAGGGAAATCATGAGTTACATCGGATGGTGTGTTGCATGCTTATAATTTGTGGCTTGATTTCGTCTATGAATTAAATGGTAGATTTCGTCTGCCTGCTCTCCGCCCGGTTTCGTCTGCCTGCTCTCCGCCCCACCATCGCAGTATGTGGGCCAAGCCCAGTCAGAAATCCCGCTCGTTGCCTATCCTCGAACGACCAGATACCAAGACACAAGCAACGTCTAGGGTTTCCTGTTCTTCCCCCAGCGCCACCCTGCTATTCTTTGACGTCGCCTCCCTCCTCTGGTAAGAGGAATGGAAACCCCGCCGCCGAATCCCTACCCCCCAAGCTGCAGCACACTGTTCGTCGCCTCCCGCGTCCCGGTCCCGAGCAAAACTTGCCGACGATACCGAGCGCTCAAGATCGATGCCGACGAGCCTGCCCTCGCCCTCGCGTCGGTCTCTGCCTCTCCGCGAGGAGACACAGAAGAATTTCTATGGGGAGCAGCGTCACCAACAACACCTGCGACGTCTCGGGGAGGAGAAGAACCGTTGACAATTTTGACCGATGGTACGTTTCCTATATCTGCCCCTAGCATGTCGGTCTAGATCTGAACTTAGTTAGAAAATTTTCTTAAGGAAGTGACGAATCATCACGAGGTGGTAGTATGAGATTCAAAATGATACTTCCAAATCAGAGAGCGTATGGGATGTGTACACGATGACCAATGGCTGCGGATTTCTGAGTGAATTTTCAGTGACACCTTAGTGTAAATCTCTTCAGGTATAGGGGAAATTTTCTGAGTGCATTTTCATTGACACCTTAGTGTAAATCTCTTCAGGTGTATGGGAAATCGTATAGTTTAAGCCTCGACTGCCAAATACTCTCTCCTATATCCATTGTTTCCAAGTACTCTCTCCTATATCCATTGTTTCCTCATTCCTAGCATTTCCAAATCACCAAACTGAAGAGGAGACCTATTGTTTCCTTAATTGCTGCTCTATGTTTTCATGAACGTCCATGTCAAAGGCATTTTATCCATGTTTGTCCTTGAAATTACAGGCTTATAGCATGTCGTAAAATTATTGCATGCCTTATATTATTGTCTTTGGTGTTTCACTTTTTGGAGGAAACACCGAAGCTTCATTTATGTATGTCACTTATAGTGCAAGTCTAAATTTGCTTATATACATTGGCTCTCTAACGGTGACAGCAGGTGCAAGACAATACATTTATCGTGTTCTATGGCATTTGAATGCGGGGAGAAAGGAGGATAAGCGGAAAGAAGAGGTTGGGATAAATCATAAAAGAAGGCGACACACTTGGATCAACCTCCAGCCGTCGTACTGACCGCGTCGAGCATAGCACCCATAGTCGATCGTAGTCCCACACTCCGGGAATGGTATCAAGAATAGCATATGGCTGCATCAACGCATGTGAGTATGTCCATTACAAATCCCAACAACAATTGTTCCAACAATTTGCAACTAGGTTCATTTTCTATAATAACATATCAAATATGCTTATTAATTTTTGCATCATAATATGATTATGACGGATGCTACTCTGCACCGTATGAACTCTTTTATTTAACCTGGGAAACCTTGATTTTGGAATGGAAGACAATAGGTAAAAAACAATAACCAGAAAGCTGACAAGCTAGGAGTTGAACTAGCTTGATGTTTTCCAAAGATTGAGCTAGCTGATGTGATTCACGTAAATGGCCTCTTAAAACAAATTACCTGCTTGATTGACCATAAAATTGTTGGTGTGCTTAAGTTTGTTCAAATGTAACATATATTGTTCAGATATGATAGGGTGAAATGAGCTAAGGAATCGTAAGCTTTGATGCCCCTGCAATTTTACAGTTTACACTTATTTGTACTGTTAAATAAATTATTTTGATGAGATTTTCAGAAGAAATGAGGAGTATAGTGGATTCTTTTAACTGCTTGGTGCCCTCGATTCATAGCACACTAATAGCCTACAATTTCTACACTTCTACTTGAAAGTCTAAATAAGCATGTGGAGCTACTTAAGTATGTTTGCACTATTTCAGATTCAGTTCATGGATAATACGTGTTGATTCTCATTTAGTTTGGTGTTCTATTCAGCAAATATGTTTCAGAAGATTATACGTTGATACTATGAAAAAAATAATGTTTTCATGATTTTGTTCTACCTAAGCCAATCCAAATATCTACATGATTAAACATGTCAAAGAGATTCGTGTCCTGCTCAATGGCTGCTTCAAAGCCAAGCTCCAGTAGGTACCTTCAGACTTCAGTCTCCTCCGTACTGTCCTCGGAGATGCAGTTTTTTAAAATTATTATCCATGAATGGGCAGCCTAATGACATGGTGTTGATGAGTAAAATGGTGGATTTTGAGCATCTTGTTGCAGAAGAGTTTAACCCTGCACACGAGTGAAGGATGCATATCTGCTAATGCACCGTGCTCTCGTTTTTCTTATTAGTGCATCTAGGCTTTAGCTACAGATTTGGACTTTATATTATATACAGAAAGTATACACAATTACACTGATACTTCCTCTTGCACATCAAAGGAAATTTGAAAAAATATTAGTCAAATTGTTTAACATTAAGCAATTGAACCTTAAATTTAGATTTCCAAAAGACCAACAACCTGATTGTGTGGTTATTCTGAATGCAGATAGAAAGTCTTCGGCCATACCGGAAGCTGATCGATCACAAATACCTATCGCATCCTTAGGTGATTCTACGATCCCATGGGAATCCTCTAAAAGAATCACTTATACCATCCCAGCGAATGATCCTATACAATTCGTCTATTTATTTTGTCATTCGATCATGAAAACAATTATTATTGAAAAGAATGCAATTAAGGTGGTTTCACAAACCACAAAAAAATGCCTAATTCTACTTTCCGTGGGAAAACCACCTATGCCTTTGCAGAGTTAACATTATTAATTTCCTCTCCTGGCGACAAGAGAAAGGGTACCAATAAAAGATTATTTCTTTTCCAATGGATTTGCTACAATTTTTGGTTTCGAGAATTCAGTAGTTGTTGGTTTGTAGGAGCTGGAGATGTTCAAGGAGAAGCAGGCTTCGCTTCCTGGCTCTGCCCACCACTGGTGCTCCCGCGGCAGATTCGCCGGCCAGACTCAGGCGGGAGCCCACAGGGCGTGGATCTGGTTGCTCCTGCCAGCCGGCGCCGTGCTTCTGTGGGCGGTTTCCCTCGGGTGTATCCTCTCCTCCCACGAGCCGTATAGCCTACCAGTCTACCACCTAGCCCCCGCTTCCCGCCTCCTCTCCGCGGCGAAAGGAGGAGCAGGAACGCGGTCCTGGTGGTAGCACCCAGACGATGAGTCCATGTATGTTACTGGCACCTCCCATCGTCTTCTCTACTTTCTGTATGCTCTGCTGCTCTGCACATTAGGTGCTCGATGAAATTCATAGCTCATAGGGCTCTCAATACACATCATGTAGGACACCGGGTACTGATTGAGTGGAGTGGAGTGGTTTGTGAAAATGAGAATTAGGGAGTACACAAGGGAGGAGAGTATGGTCACCTCGACTCCATTAGATTGAGCGTCGAAGCTGGTTCTGGCCATGTCGAAGTCTGCGCATCCAACAAGCAAGATGGTGTTCTACTGTTCTATCACTCAGCTCTTTGCTATGTCGTGTTAGTTGTTTTACGTATAGTTCAATTCCATGTACATACGCTATGCTATGTACTGGAACTAAATTATGTTGTGTGATCATAATGAAGATGCTACTTAACGGTAATTGTAGGCATGTAGTTTTTTTGGTTACTAATATTTTTATGTGAAATATGATATTGAAGGGGTTACGGTGCAGAAAACAATAATTTTCTAGCGAGCGAAACCCTAACTAGCCAGGATCTATCTATCTAGTACATGCGATAACGGTGGCGGAACGGGTTACATTACCTCCATGTAGACCGATAGCGGGGATTACGCTCCCGCACAAGCGTTGACGATGAAGTCGTACGTAGCCAACCTCGAGGTCGCGGAGAACTTGCCGCGATGTCGGAGTCGATGACGCCGGGGTGTCGACGATGATCTGCATCGACGGGCGTCGGGCGGAAGAAGGCAGAGCGCCAGCACCGGGGCTGGCGCGCCGGCAGCAGAGGGGGGTGGCGCGGCGGCTTTAGGGGGCGAGACGACGTCGCCCAAGCTCCTCAATAGAGTAGCCTCCGAGCACTCGCAAACATACGGAGCCTAGCGACAACTCCCGGTCATTCAGATCCAGCTGAAATCGCAGGAGTAGATCTTATCTGGAATCCCGCAGAGCAACGGCGCTATGCGGTATGGCTTAGGTGGAGAGAGACCCCCTTCCTCAGCTCGGCGCGGCTCCAACTTGGGAACCACGGGATCGAGAGAGAAATTGGGAATTAACTGAATTTCCTATGAATTAAATCAATTAATATGCCTTGCTATATAAAGGGGGAAGGGGTGTGCCAACCCCCTTGGCTCCCCCATGTGGGACTAAAGGAAGAGAGGGGAGGGGGGTTCGGCCGAACCCCCTTGGGCCTCTCCCTCTTCTAGTCCAATTCGGACTAGGGGGGGAAGGCCCCCTTGCTTGGTGCGCCACCCCCTCATGGGCCCTCTTTGGGCCCATTTAGGTGGGAGCCCCTTTTTTCCTTTATTTAATTAATATTAAATTAATATAAAAATCCCATTAATTCATAATTAATATATTTATATATAATTCAATATCGCATGACTCCGAAACTATTTCGGAACCACCCGAACAACTTTCGGACATTCTCGGAACCCTTCCATAGCTCCCCGGAACTCCTTCCGGACCACCGGAACTCTTTCCGGATCATTTCTTTCTATCCAATAAAAACCTATAAAATTCCAGAACCTATCTCCTAGCGTCGCTAAGACTTTAAGTTTGTTACGCTACGGTTCGGGAACACTCCAGACATGGTCGAGACACTCCGCTCACCAATGATCGTCAGGGATACCTGGAAATATATGACGACCCCTGTGCATTTCACGAATATCGTCGTTGAACCATGAGTATGATATTCATTCCCTTTGTCTCTGCGATACTACCTTGTCTGAGATATGATCGTAGACACACCGATGCCTTTGCTGTATCTCGTTACCGACGAAGGTTATTAACTCGTCTGCGATATTACATCTCCATGACCTAGTCATAAGCTGCGCAGCTATATAGATGCAATATCACCGAGTGGGACCAGAGTATCTTTCCATTACAAGAATGAACAAATCCCGCTCTTGATCCTTACGTCTCGATGCTCTTTCGGAATACCCAAGATGGACACCGTTATTGTCATGCTATATAAGACACAACGTTTGATGCTCTCAAAGCACTCCTACGAAGCAACAATAAGTACGGTCTCACGGTCTAAGGAACAAGCTATCATACTCTTATCTATTGCAAATGACAAACATCGTAATACGATCTTATTGCAATACTTTGCGTATGTCCACCACCTTATTCTATTAACAAGATGACCCCACTGTCAACCGACGTCATTGTCCTTGATCGGGAATCTCGATCAACTGTTGCCCAATGGACTAGCTCATATAGAGGCTTGCTAGGGGCCTGGTTGTCTATGTATCACACGTGTATTAATAATTCCGATTAATACAGTTATAGCATAATACATAAACCTATTATAAACTTATGAGATAATGCAATAAATACTACTTATTTATTTGCCTCTAGGGCATATCTCCTTCAGATATGTTGTGGAACTGATTTGTTTTTACCAAGAGATGAAATGTGAAACTATGTTCTTGTTTAGGCCTTATTAACAAAAATGTGACCTCATCTATTTTACAGAGGGATCCGGTACAGATGGTTGATAGAATTTTCAGAAAATATTGCAACACTTTTCAAAGACAGCCTTGTTGTACTACCACTTTGCTTTATTATTGTCCACGAACGATTTTCTATTCATATCGGGAGGACATATTCTTATTATTGGTAATTTGGCGCACAAATGTAAACCTCCAAATCTGCACATGATTTTTCCACGGTCACCATCGATTTAATAATGTAGATCTTCCTGTGAGTTTGAATAATCCATGTCTCCTAGACTGGTCAGTGCATAATTGTAGAACTACAACTAAGGGATAATACAAATAAAACTACCTGCTAGATGTGTGCATAATTGCATATACTAATAAGTTCAGTTAACTCAACTCCACCTTTGCAGGTCCATCTCGATGACACCTCTCACAGCCTAACCCAGAGCAATTTTGAGATATTGGCTTACTGAAAAGATGGCTTCTCCATCTCGGACATTGCTGTCTGTGTATGTGCCATACTTCTCCCAGCCTTTTCTCGCACATAATAATAAAAATGTTGTGCTGTCCAAATCTGTTTGCAAGACGCAGAACATTGTGTTCTTCTTCATAACAGACAATTGCAGGTCTCATGGACGCCGTGTAGGTCGAACCAACTGGTGGTCGTACCGAATACCATGGAGGAGCTCGCGGCATATGGCATGGCCGACAAGGTATACAATACCATCAGTTTCTGCTTCTTGCTTTTTTTTGCTCACATGGTGTTTCCCTGTGGTGACGTAAATTACTTCATATTTTACTGCCTCGCACTTTGTCCTTTTTTGTTTTTCTAAGATGGTGTTTGGTGTAAATTACCCTACCTCCAAGTTACATGTCAGACTTTGAAAAGGTTCTTGTGAGGCACAGACCAACAGTTAGCAGGCGGAGCTTGAAGTGTACACAATGTTCACAGGAGAGTTTGGGAAGGAGAGCTGAACTATACACCTGGATTTTACGTTCTCTAAATGTTCTTAAGGATAGCTGACTTTAGAAATTGTAGCATTATTCATGGATATCTTGATTGGTTCAAATCTGCTTACTGATTCCAAACATAATGAATTTGTTGAGGAAACAATTAAAGAAACCACTTCAGAGGAAGTGAAAATAGTTGTTGAGGAAACAGTTAAAGAGAACACTTCAGAGCCATGCCTTAATATGGTGAGATCAATATCATCTATTCTTGTGGGTGCTCTTAAGGATAGTGAGAACTTTGACTTTTGTATTCGCAATCCACCTTTCTTTTGAGGGTATGGAGGAAGCGCCTTAATCCAAAACCTTTTTGTGTTGCAAGTGACAACGTGATGACTTATCCAGATTGCGATCAGGTAACATATATGAGTGTAATTCACGAAGTTCAGTTCTCCACTCCTGGTTTAGTTCTCCTTTTGCATTTGCAAGTGTCTTGAAGACGCCCTACGCTGCTAAGCCAAGGCAGCCGCCTGTGCTATGTAGTTGTAGTGCTTGCATTTGGAAAAGGGAGTCTTTTTAGTTTCAGTTTTACATCATGTATGAAAAGTGAGCATTTTGATTCTTAACAGGGTCTTTATAATATGTATACAGATTATGACCATGAAGTTGTATATGGATTATGAAATAATTTTGTCTAGAAAATCAAAATTATTTGTATGAGTCGAGAAAGTCAAAATTAGTTTAGTGCTTCATCAGTATTTCCTTTTCTTGTTCCATCTACTTAGCAGTATTTAGGGACTCTATTGACCTACAAGAATGGATTTGTTTAATCTTGTTAAATTTTATATGGAGTACTAAATCATATTTGTTGTATCAACATTACATGCAATGTATATCTCCTGGAGCTTGTATAATAGATGGCCACTTTGATGAATAATGTAATTATTTTGTGTATCAATAGTTCATACTAATCGGACTTATTCTTCTCTCCTGTTTCGACAGTAATATAACTCAAAATGCTTCACTAATTATATGATGTCAAGAAAATCCGTGATCCAGAATTGTCATAAGAAAAAAATCTCAACAAATGGCATGATTTTGTTGTACCAGTTTGTGTGTTCTTACTAAATCGAGATGCCTAAAGAAATCCACCAAATTAAAAATAAATTCGAACGACCGTAGGAACGTACGGGCATTCAACTAGTATTTGTAGAATTGCACAATTACAGAATGGCCGCACGTCACCTAAGATTCCGCTCTTGTGTTGCTCTTGCAGCCTCCTGCTGTAGCACTGTAGTAGCCAAACAACCCTCCTCGCCTCGGTGCTCCCCCAGGCATCAGGAGCTGACACGTGGTTGGGTGACGAGGCAACCACCTCCAGGCCTCTTCCCTCTCCTCCAGGCCTCCTAGCTTGCCTGTCGAATCAAACACCTCCCAGCGGCATCGCATTCGCATGCACACAACGCGGAGGACGGACACTAACAACGCTGGCCGCTTCCACCTCTCGCCGTGACTCCCACTCCGCCGCACGCCCGTCCGGTCCAGTCTAGGTGTAGCTTCTCGCGCAGCATCACCGACTCGATTGGCTCCTCCGCCGACCCGTCCGAATTCTCCTCCTAGGCTCTCCGCCAGTCCAGGTACGTTCGTACGGGTCGCTCGTCGTCATCTCCAATACTAGTACGTACTCCGTACGTCAGTACGTCACTTCGCCTCTGTGTATGTTGGATTGGATGGGCCAAGTTTTCCGCCTCATATAGTCAGCAATTCGCTGGGATCCTGTCAAGATTACATGGCCGATCTGGTGGTCCGGCTTGTCGAATGGCCATAGTGGTGTGTTGCCGTGTCGTAATCATGTGTTGATTTGATTTTATTATCGCGGGCGGTTGATGTGGTGGTTTACTCTCTTGTTATTGGTAGTGGACGCAGTATAAGAGACTAGAAAAGTATATGCAAATTACAAGAATGACGGTAGTGACTGCCTCATTGGTGAGGCGATGCCACATGACAGGCTAAAGGCCGCGAATGGCAAATTCAACTATGAATTCAGACACGATAGTATATTGCTTTGCCAGTTGTGGTGTACAGCTCTACCTTCTGTCCATGCTGAACAAGCTAGCATGATCAAGGATCTAATTTCTCAGGCAAAAGTCGACTTGTGCATTAAGTTGTCAAAGAGACCATATCATATATTCCTTCCTGTGTGTATAAGAAATATATTCCTGATTTTACCTCCCTAGTATTAAACCATTTAGTGAAAATTCTACCTAAATATCTCATTTAATAAACTTTGAACCCAATTTACCCCATTTAAGCATTTTGGCCTGCTGGATCGGACCGGTATGTTAGTCGATTTGGTTCGACAACGGTGTCTGCGTCACGTCAAACCTTTTTATCCATATGTTTCATTCCTTGGCATCCTCCAAATATACTCGAAGCTCAAGAGCACACACTAGAGAAAAAGGGTCGCATAGTTTCTTGAATTAGGTTTTTTAAGGGGAAGTTTCTTTAATGATGTAATCTGGATATTATTTTTTACTATATGGGTAATTTGTGTCACAAAAACCCAACTATGGAGTAAAAACTAAAATTCACTATGACAGCTTTGTGTTACCTGATATGAACATATATGTTGTGCGTCGGCATTACTCTTAACAGAAACCATCTATATTTTAAGTCGCAGAAAACTCTATTTTAAGTAATTTGAATTCTCAACATCTCTATGATACTGTTTATGCAGGCATTCATCAAAAAAAGCATGGGACATGATGAATCTGTAGTTACTCAGAAGCTAGGAAAACCACCATCACCTTCTAATGCATTTCTCTAGCATACTGGTTGCAGAAATTAACCAAGGTAGATAGAAAATTGTGATTGAGCACCATGACAGCTACACACCCTCTAAAATTTATTTTTAATACTAAACTACAACAATTTCTAAATAAAAGGATGAGTGTATTATAAGATTATACTATTAAAAAATCAAAGGAAAGCTTATAATACGTGGTATGGGATAATGAAAACCCATGACCTTTCAAAGGCGAAATTTCAACCACCGGCTGGGCGTGCCAACCGGGAGACATCGCCGCCTAAGCACCGTGGGGGTAACTCTTCATACAAAGTTTCCCCATCCGGGGTCCGCTTTGCAGCCGGTCTCCCAGACTAGCCGACAAGACAGAAGGCACCCCTCTGGCAAATGGCATTTAAGACTAAAAATATCGCAGATAGAGGCCATCTATATCAGATGTTTAATAAGAATAGGAATCGAATAAGCTGACCCTTCGCCAAGGCTGCCTCCATAGCCATAAAAGTCTAATGGTCAAGTCCCGTCCAAGACAATCAAGACAATCAGGGTTGACAAACTCCATAATGCCAAAGTCGTTCCCAAGGACCCGCAGAGTGGCTTGGGACCATGTTGTGTACGGATTGATCTGCCAGGCATCAGCTTTAGGAATCTAGTGTAGTTTCCATCCCATCATGGCCCTTCCCAGGCCTGTAGCACGACTCGCCATGTCTATTGAGGCGGTGGTGCGCCCCTATACAAGGGGTACGCCTCTCCTACGTAAGGCTTTGTTCGGTTCCTGTGGTTTAGAACCTCTAGTGGATCTGACACCTGCAGGGATTGGGTGAACCCCAATCATCACCCCAATCCCGGCTACCCTCTCACCTCGCATCCCCTACTAATCACTGTCGTTCGGTTAATCCCTGCAGCGGCAAGCAAGCAAGAAGCACAATCAGCGCACGCAGCGGCAGGAACTCAAGCAGCAAGCATGCCATAGCTCGGATGGAGGTGGCTCTACGTGGATCTTGCCCTGTGTTCGGATGCAGGTTGGAAAAGTTGGCGAGGAGAATCACATGGAGTCCTCTGTCGCCGCCGGCCAGCTGCCACTCCGCCGTCCAGAGGATACTTCGCCGCCCCCGGCCAGCTGCCACTCCACCGTCCATAGGACACTCCGCCGGCCACGTTCTCCGCCGCCGCCGGCCAGCTGCCACTCCGTCGTCCATAGGACACTCCGCCGACCACGTTCTCCGCCGTCGCCGGCCAGCTGCCACTCCGTCGTCCATAGGACACTCCGCCGGCCACGTTCTCCGCCGCCACCGCCACCGCCTGCTCCTCTGAATCGCGGGAGCGAAGATAAGTTTGGTCGAGAGAGGAGAGACCCGTGGCGTCTCGTGGATTCGTTCCACGGGATAAGGTTCGTGGATTATTTCCCCGCCAAACTGAACGGGGTCGGGGTGGAATAGGTCTGGGTCGAATCCCATCCAGGCGTAACCGAACGTGTCAATGGAGAGTGGCGGGATTTATTCGCCCGCGGGTCCGATCCCGGGTGGCAGGCGGGGATTTCGTCCAGATCCCGGCCGGGGTGGGCTGAACCGAACAAAGCCTAAGGGGGCTGATCACCTACACTCACATACCAGTAACACTATGGTAGAAGACCGACACAAACAAAAAGTACACAACTCAGATTTCATGCCACCACCTTCAACAAAAGCACGATCATGACGATTTATAGTTCATGATTCATGTTTTAGCGCGACATTGCCTGGTCAACGATCTTGTGTTTTTAACGGATTGCATATACTGTGCCACTTCCGGTCACTGTCTGACCACCTTCGGTCGAACACCAAGCCATGACTTGATGCCTCTTTAAGAGACACCGTGCGTAGCTCCAGCCCACAATGAGTATATTACACAAAACTACCACAATTACATGCTCAATCATGGGTCAGTACCAATTTTGGTGATTTTTGCGTGTCAGTACCATTTCTGAGGCATGTTATCACAAAACGCGCAAATTCATGTCCAGGTTTAATTTGACAGCCGCGCTGACTGGTGGGACCCATTTGTCAGGTCTGACATGGCTGTACACGTGGAGGAGGAGCTGAGATGGCCATGGCCCCACCTGTCAGCCTCTCTAATTATTTTCCCCTCAGTTCTCCTTCTTCCTCGGACGGCAGATTCGGTTGGTGATTAACACGAGAATCCATGGTCAACGGATCAGCTCCGGAGCGCGCGGTAGCTGGCCGTAGAGCTCGCTAGCTTGATTATTGACATTGTAGATGACGAGGAAGCAGGGGAGCACGGCGCGGCCGAGCACCACGAGCTCGCCGCCGCCCGCGTCTACGGAGTCGTGCTCGCTGCCGTGGCACGAGGGGTCGTTGGCGCGCCGGACGCGGCCACCTGGACGCGGCCGGCAATGACGCGCCACACAAGCATGCCCCTGCGGCCCGGGGCAGCGACTCCAACGCTGGCATCCGCGTCCGCCGCGCTGCTGCTGGCGAACGTGCGCACGGCCGCCGCCGACGGCCCGGTCGTGGCGACGGCGGCGCAGATGGCGGCGCGCCTCGTGTCCTCGAAGTGCGCCACCCTGTGCACCCGAAAGAACGCCTCCACCTGGGGGGACTCGGGACTCCGGCGCGTCAGCGCCGCCGCCCCATCCGGACGTGAAGATGAGCTCGACGACGCGTCAGGACGAGGGGCCCTCCGGCAGCTCCGTCATTGCAAGGAACGCCAAGCTCGGCCGGCCCAGTGTCCGGATCTCCGCCCGGAAGTCCACCTTGTGGAACGCCGTGAACCGCCATGCGCCGCCGTCGGACCCGCTTTGATACGACCGAGCTCGCTACACGGCCGCCACGGCGAACACCACCGAGCACGCCAGCAGCCCTAGCGCGAACACCAGCTTGTAGCCCCCCACTGTCGCCCGATGCGGCGGCCTCACCGTCCTCGTCGAAGTGTTGCCGCTGTCGCCGCACGGCCGGTTCACAACCGGTCCGCACACCCTCGGGTTGCCCGTAAACGCCGTCGCGTTCAGATAGCCTAGCTGGCCCGTGTCGGGCAGCTGCCCTGACAGGTCGTTGTACGCGAAGTCAGCTGCCGTCAGGCTGCTCATCGCCCCGATCGCCGCCGGGATCGACTCCTCCAGCTGGCTTCTGAACGGGGACGCCGAGCATCACCTTCCCCAAATCAGCTAAATGAGAGACGGGAGGAGGAAGAGAAGGGAGGGAAAAATAGGTGCTGACAGGTGGGCCACACATCCACCTTACCATTTTCTCCACGTGTACTGCCTAGTCAGCGCTTACAGATGGGTCCCACCAGTCAGCGCGGCTGTTAAAATGCTCTTATACACGGATTTGTGCGTTTTGTGACACCATGCCTCAGAAATGGTACTGACACGCAAAAATCACCAAAGTTGGTATTGACCCGTGATTGAGTGCGCAATTGTGGTAGTTTTATTTAATTTACTCGCCGGCAATAGGCATGACTTAACGCCGCAACATGAGACACCGGATGTGTAAATTCTAATGTCATAGTAATGATCAGCATTGCAGGTAGCAAATACTTGTAAAATCAATGGGTCTGTGACTCTGTGTAGATGTGTAACACACATTTCTCTATGAAGGAAGCGTGCTACTTAAAGATTTGGGGTCTAAGTAATACCCTCCATTCCAATAAAATTGAAGTTTTAGTGTTGTCCTCCTAAGTTTGATCAGGTATATAAAATGGTGCTAACATAACATCATACCTACACTGCACGAAACAATATTTTGTAATGAATTTAAGAAAAATAAGTTCTTTATATATTTTTTCCATAACTTGGTCAAAATTAAACTAGTTTAACTTAGGACAATCCTAGAACTTCGGTTAAATTGGAACAGAGGACAATACTAAACTGTGTATATTAATCTGCAGGATCAGCCAGTTCCATATCCATACCTTGATTGGTCAACTGTGCAGGTTAGGTGCTTTGCAGTTTAGTATTGCTTCTGGTAATTGAAAGCCAGTATTATCTTGAATAATTTTAACTGAAACGCTACATTATCATCCGTGCAGGCACATTATGGCCCAGGATTCGTGCCACGAACATATTTTGGTCCTGGAATACCTCCTGCACATGCTCCTCCGCCATATATGTGGGGTCCTCAGGTATCCTTCCTAAACCTAATCTCCCTGGTTATAGAGGCCTGTGGTGCGTTGCGGCCCCACTAGCGCTTTACGGTCCCACCTGTCTGCATCACAGTTCTCTTCAGCGCTGGTCCCATGTTTCAGTGGAACATCCATTCCAATCTTCCCTACATGTCAGCGAGAGAAATAGGTCGGTTTCCTTCCTCCTCTTCCCGCACCAGTAATATGATGACACGCGACACGAAACCGACGCTCCGAGATTTTCCCTTTGACCGCACCCTTCCACCTCGCCCAATTCCCACTCGAGACTTGTGTGACGCCCTAAAATTGGTACTATGTAGATTTAAGCGATCCCGCCGAAATCCGTATAATAACGATCTTAGGTCGCCCACCAGACATAATGTGCACGCCGAAACATGCGCATTATGTGGGTGGAATTGTGATAACATTACAACAGTTCCGATGCATCCACAAATACAACAGAAGATATAATTACAACAACGACTCGAACGAGTCAAGATACAAATAATACAATACAAAGATTCAAATGACAGCGGAAGCAAAATAGTATCCGGCTGCGGATAAGATGCAAATTGGACTAAGAGTCCTGAAGATAAGCGATGGCGCCATATCCCTGCCCAGCCAACCCGGAGGGATTCCCAAGCTAACGTCGTCTGACTTCAAACCTGTTGACTGCACATAAAGCACAACCCAAAAGAGGGTCAGGGCACTCCCTGGCAAGCAAAACCGACTTGCCTACTTTCTACACCATCTCCCAAAATATAGGGGAGGTGGACTTAGCGGCAGCAGCACTAGCAACCTAAAGAGACACTCTACAACTTCCGTCTAATCAGAGAGGGATAAGAGAGCGCATAAGGTAAACATCTACAACTAACACCAAACGTAACCCATTCTCGAATTAACCCCCTCAACCAAATATGAGGAAGCAATTCGGGAAACTCACACATTGAACAGTTTAAGTTATAATTTATGGGGAAAGTAATTCTATATTACTAGTCAATTTAATTAAAATTAATTAGGTGTAAGTTGTCTAGATCTTGTTAGCCAGTATCATCACCAAAGTCGTACATAACCGTGGACACGGCTCATCGATAAGATTATACTCTGCAGGGGTGCACTACTGTACCCATACTCGCATGATCAACCCAAGCAAGCATCAGGCCTTCTCAACACGACATATTCCTTCACTACAGCAAGTCCAAGTGCCACCCATATGAGTTGTTACCCACGTCAGGAGTCCGTCCGAATCTCAATTACGGACTCATTAGTTGGCGACTACGCCACCATCGCTCAAACCACAGTAGGAATTGTCCGCTTCATGTCGTACCGCACCTATATGACCCCCCGTATCACATACCCTCTCATCATCATCATCATCATCAACATCATGCACATGCATATGAGCAAATGGAAAACCCGAACTACTTGCGACACATGGACAAGCTGAAGATCCGTTCAAAGTCGAGGGGGCTCCATAGGGCCTCCCACAAGTGGTTAGTGCGATCAAAATTGAATCCGAGGACAAAATCTCAGTTCCTAGGTCGACACTGAGCAGAACAAAACACCTCGCAAGGCCTTCCGCCTGATGCCCTATCATTTAGTTATAATACCCCAATACAAGATAACATTTTATTAAAGTAGAACAATCTATCATACTAAGCAGATGAAACTTAAGACCAACAGACGACTCGCACAGTCAACGCTAAGCATGCGCTACGACTCGTAAGGTCAACAGATAAACAAACAACAGGTGATGGGATGTGGGGATAAAGCTGTATGGGCTGCAGGATAAACATGTGATGGGATCGCGATAAGAATCTAATACTAGGGTAGCAGAGATCAACGACAGGAATGAAAGACAATGTATAGGTAAACAAGCAAACTTTGCTTGCCTGGAATCCCGCATGGAAGCAGATCTTGTCGTTGCTCACACATCTCAACGTCGTATCCGCGAAGAAGCAACAAACACTGGAAAGCGTAAAAGATGCACTTTACCACTACGGCAAAAGATCTAGCATGATCATTGGAGAAAGATGCATGACATGGCAAGATGCATTGCGAGATGCACTTAATCCAAATTACGCGGAACCGGAATTCCGACAATTAATATTTATGTTTAAGTTATTTATCTACCAGCAATATTAAATGTTGGTTAGCATGGCAACACATGGCATGGGTGATCTAATTAAATTAAATGGAATAGGGCATTATATATTTATTACCCCACACATTCCATATTGAATTATTTAGGTGATTTGCTACACCCGCAAACCCAAGAGATGCAACACATGTAATTATGATGCGAAATGCACAAGATAGATGACATTTAATAAAATAGGTGTAGGGTTAGGGTTAGGGTCCGTACGTCGGATCGGGTGAATTAGGGTTCGAAACCGAAGTCTTCGACCCGTAGAGGAAGTAGTCGTCGTCGGGGAAGTAGGTATCGTGTAACCGGGGCATCGTCGTTTGTCGGTGTCGTGGAAGTGGTCGGGGTAGTCGTGGCACGTAGGAGCACGAAAACCGGACACCGGAAAGAAAACGCGCACGGGCGGGCACCGAAACACGAACATGGGCAGTCGCAGCCGGCGTCTTGCGGGCATTTTACCGAACACCTTGCGGGCGGCGGACGCGAGCACACCACCGGACGGAGAAACCGGCGGAGCGGAGACGCAGAGCGGATGTGTACGGTGGCGGCGAACGACGCGGGTGGAGGAGTAGGGGGCGACGCGGGGCGTGCGTGGCGGAAGCGAGGAGGCCGGGGGCGCGGCGGCACGCGCGGAAGGCGGAGCAGGGGAGGACGCGCGCGGACGGCGGCGCGCGCGGACGTCTTCGTGCGCTGCGGCGGCGACGGCGCGCACGCGGTCGGCGGCAGGGAGCTGGGGGCGGCGTGCGGGACGGCTCCGGCGACCGGAGGTAGGAGGGAGGAGCAGGGGCGGCGGCGGCGACCGGGCCGGAGGTGGCCGGCGAGGCGCCGGCGGAGCAGGCGTGGGCGGCGAGCACGCAGCGGCGGCAGGCATGGCACGGAGGAGGCGCGCGGCCGGAGGGGAGAGGCGGCGCGGGCGGCCAGGGAGAGGCGGCGTGGTGGCGGAGGCGCGCGGTGGGTGGCGGCCGGCGACGGGGCAGAGCGCGGCGAGGCGTGGACGGGGGTGGAGGCGCGGGCGCGCGGGGGAGCGCGGACGGCGCGCGGAGGGCCGGAGGCGGCCGGCGGGCGTGGGGCGCTCGGGAGTGGGGGAAGCTCGGGGAGCACGGGCTGGCCTCCCGTGCGGGATGGAGAAGAGAAGAAGAGAAAGAAAAAGAAGGAAAAAGAAAAGAAGAAAGAAAAAGGAAGGAGAGAAAAGAAAAAAAAGAGAAGGAAAAGGGAAAAGGAAAAAAGGAGAAAAAGGGGAGGGGGTGGCTGCAAAAATGCAGGGGGTGGGAAACAAGTTTCCAGGGGAAACCCTAAGTTTGGGGTTAGATGGGCTTGGGCATTATTTTTTTCACTCGTTTAATTATTTTTTTGATTTATATTTTTAAAACCAAATAGAAAAAGAATTTAAACACGAAACCCATACAAAATATTTTTAGTTTTGGATAGACAATTTAATAAACTAGTTTTTAACATTTTTAAATGATTTGAAAATAACACATTTTTAATTAATTTGAAATGCATTTGAATTTAATTATGGGAATTAAATTTAAATGCAACAATTAAATTAATGCGATGCAATGCGATGCCATGTCGATGCAAAAAAGAAAACACACAAAAAACTAAAAGGGGATAATTCCCGGGGCGTTACAATCGACACCACTAACAAGGGATCGCGTCCCGCGATCCACGCCGAGACCACAAGAAGAGAGGGGTAACTATCGAGTCTTCACGCTCCGGGATGAACTTCTCGACACCACTAACAAGGGATTGTTGCTCAGGACGAAGACGACTCCGAAAGATCGAACCTAATAGGGTAAAAGGCAAGAAATCGTCCACCCACACGTAGGATCCTTAAACTTGGAAAGTTGGATAAGAGAAGAGACTCTAAAAGCAAATAAGGTAAGAGGAGAAATAGAATTGAGGTAAGGAGTAAATAGAAACCTATTGAGATATTTTTAAAAAATAATTTAAGTCAAATAGTTTCGACACTCTAGAAACAACGACCGTTAGCGAGGTTATCCTACAGGCTTTTGCGGACCCGCTGCTAAGATAACCATTCGTATCGAAACAACAAGGAGATCGAAACCAAGTCTCTGATACCACTTTGTGACGCCCTAAAATCGGTACTATGTAGATTTAAGCGATCCCGCCCGCATAATAACGATCTTAGGTCGCCCACCAGACATAATGTGCACGCCGAAACATGCGCATTATGTGGGTGGAATTGTGATAACATTACAACAGTTCCGATGCATCCACAAATACAAAAGAAGATATAATTACAACAACGACTCGAACGAGTCAAGATACAAATAATATAATACAAAGATTCAAATGACAGCGAAAGCAAAATAGTATCCGGCTACGGATAAGATGCAAATTGGACTAAGAGTCCTGAAGATAAGCGATGGCGCCATATCCCTGCCCAGCCAAGCCGGAAGGATTCCCAAGCTAACGGCGTCTGACTTCAAACCTGTTGACTGCACATAAAGCACAACCCAAAAGAGGGTCAGGGCACTCCCTGGCAAGCGAAACCGACTTGCCTACTTTCTACGCCATCTCCCAAAATATAGGGGAGGTGGACTTAGCGGCAGCAGCACTAGCAACCTAAAGAGACACGCTACAACTTCCGTCTAATCAGAGAGGGATAAGAGAGCGCATAAGGTAAACATCTACAACTAACACCAAACATAACCCATTATCGAAAACCCCCTCAACCAAATATGAGGAAGCAATTCGGGAAACTCACACATTGAACAGTTTTAGTTATAATTTATGGGGAAAGTAATTCTATATTACTAGTCAATTTAATTAACATTAGTTAGGTGTAAGTTGTCTAGATCTTGTTAGCCAGCATCATCACAAAGTCGTCCATAACCGTGGACACGGCTCATCGATAAGATTATACCCTGCAGGGGTGGACTACTGTACCCATACTCGCATGATCAACCCAAGCAAACATCAGGGCTTCTCAACACGACCTATTCCTTCACTACAACAAGTCCAAGTGCCACCCATATGAGTTGTTATCCGCGTCATTTAATTAAAGTAGAACAATCTGTCATACTAAGCAGATGAAACTTAATACCAACAGACAACTCGCACAGTCAACGCTAAGCATGCGCTACGACTCGCAAGGCCAACAGATAAACAAATAACAGGTGATGGGATGTGGGGATAAAGCTGTATGGGTTGCAGGATAAACATGTGATGAGATCGTGATAAATCCCGGCGCGTTACAACTTGCGCCCTCCCTCTTCGCTCCGCACTGCCGCCGCCATGGGCATGCAGAAGCTCCTCGCCCCAACGACGTGTAGTAGCTGCTCGTCGCCCGGCAGTGGCGGCAGCAAGTCGGCCTCTTCGTTGCGGCGTCGGCGCGTCTGGAGGAACCGGCTCCCATCTCCCGGATGGACGTCGGAGCAAGAACTGCTGGACCTGAACGGCAAGGAGCGGTGGCAGCCGTGTCCCCGATGGCGCAGCGCATCCGGTTGTCTCATTGCAGTGGGGGCATCAGGTCGTCCTTTTCGATCCACCAACATCACATCTGGAGGAACCGGTCAGCAGGCGGAGCTGACGCGGGTCAAGGGCGAGATGGAGGAGAAGGCCTCGACGGCAGGACAGAGCTGTTGCGGGCTGCTGCTGCAGGCACGACACCAACGTGTTGCTGCCGGACAACTCCCCAACTTGCTGCAGCCGGTGAGGTTTCTCTCCTCGACTCCTCCTCCTCCTCCATTTAGTCTTCTCAGATTTGACAGTTGTTCTTGTGTGATTCTTCAGTTGTCTCGGGTCAGTAACTTGAGTATCTTTGCACAATTATCTTGAGTCGTGGCGCAATTAAAATTGTACCAATGAATTTTCTAGATATGGCAAAGTTTATCTCCTTTTTAGTCATCATGAAAATCCAGGCTTGATTTGGGCAATTGCATCGGTGTCGCAATTGTCTCACTTCATTCAATGGTGAATGTAAATAAATGGACTAGCGTAGTTGCCTCACTTAATTGATTAGTGATTTTGAATTAATGGATTATAGTTTGCTGTCAATTTAATTTACAAGTGTTGTGGGTTTGTTTATCTGGTTCATCTTGCTCAGATTGTCATGATGGCGATGCAGGGGAAGTATATATGAAGAAACAATAAATTTCTCCAAATCATCTGAGCAAATGAAGTGACTGAAGCTGAAATTTGGATTTTTCAATCCGGATAAGAAGGGATACAATGAGTTGCTTGCCCTTGATGTCAGCTTTTATGACTACCATGTTCTTGATCCAGGTAATCTGCTCTCCATCCCACAGGTTCAGTTTGCTGCTTATCCCTGAATTTAGTGTTTCACTAATATTTTCGGCTTTCCGCTGTTGTCAATAATAGGTAACAGTTCCTTTCCAATTCTTGCAGCCAAGTAGCACTAAGCCGGTGTTTGTTAGGGTACAAAAATGTTGATGTCAGTGTCCAGCGAAAGCGTACATGGTCGTGCTGAGCGGCCTCTCCACCTCGATGTGATGCTTGGTGGTGCCTCGATGTGAGCTATTGCCCATCCAAAAGATAAGATGCAATAAGAAACACAAATCCATTCTGCCAATCCTAAGAAGTTTCCCCATGGCAGCATATTTGGATTGCAACGATGGTGGGGGCTATCAAACCTATCTTCTGATGTTGCTTGGGTATACAGGTCCTATTGCGGTAAGAAATTTATGTTAATTATTGATTATGTGCTTGAACAAGAGCAACCGGTGGAGCTCGTAGTTTAGTTGAGAAGTCCGTAGTCTGTGGTTGGACACGCACGAGCAATTTTTTTTGGTAGTTTCTCAATTACTTATGATGGCTAGCATAGCATGGGTTAAAAAATTACCTGACTTACACAAATCATATAAATGGAAAAAATAGACTGAACTCTGATGGGCAACAATTCATTCTGATAATATCAAGAACCGTGCTTGATAGAATTGCATGATGTCTATCCTTCAGACCTACTATAAGTTTGTTGGCTTAACATCTATCCTAATGTATGCTTCAGATTAGTGGTTCCCCCTTATAGTTAATACATGTTTGTTTGAGGTACGGAGCAAAAAATTATGGCTCGTGTTCAGTTCAGATGGTACCATGGGCACGAACCATCTGAATGACACTGTGAAGCCCCATATTCGAGATTCAAAAAGGGTGCGAGGGGTAGGATAACTTCTTGAGGAAGCAAGTTAAGTTTCTTGGTTTAAAATGTTCAAGTCAGGTCTTTTGGACTAACCAAATCTCCCTGACTTATTTGTAGTTTCAGCTCTGGTTTCTATTTCTTTATAGAAGAGTGATGGATCAGGTCTCAGCTTTGGACATGCGACCTGCTGCCAATGGTCTTTTGCAGTTTTCACAAAAATTACTGCGACTCCTTGTGCCTGATGGGTTGGTGAGGTCAAAATTCATGGTTGAAGAAACAAGTTTAGGTATTTACCACCCTGAAATGAGATTTACTGCACCAGGCCCACTACTTGTATTGTAAGATCATTACATGTATATTGTATCCCCTTTACTTTTTTGTACATAGTGCATTGGTGATTACAGATGACTGTATGAAAATGGGATCAAACAAGCAAGCTAGCCCGGGCACAACTAGCAGTTTTCGAGCAACTATATGATTTCTTTATGAATTACGCACTGGTTTCTCGCTGTAATTTGTGACCATTTTGTTTTGAGGTGGTGTAAACTTGGTAATAAATAAGCAACGTGCTCTTTTTTTTCAAATGTTACATCCCATGATATCAGCCAGCTGTTAGAATATTTGCTAGACCGCAGTCTGCATACAAATCTTTTATCTCATTTGTTATCATCAACAAAACTACCAAGTTTTTAGTTAGGCGCAATTTGAGTTGACTGGAATCAATGAAAATTTGAGGCATTAGGAATAAATCTAGAATCAAGCCGGGTCTAAGGATGGGCATTTTGTACCTGATGGTTTAATTGTACAAATTGGACCTTCCTAGGGAATTTTATTATTTTTCTTACCTTTATTATAAATAGCTCTTTGGTGGATGAATATGGGGATATACCAATAATATAGTTCTTTAATTTGTGCTTACTGATAAGAACAATGATACATGTGAAGGAGATATGCCCTAGAGACAAATAAATAAGTAGTATTTATTGCATTATCTCATAAGTTTATAATAGGTTTGTGTATTATGCTATAACTGTATTAATCGGAATTATTAATACACGTGTGATACATAGACAACCAGGTCCCTAGCAAGCCTCTATATGAGCTAGTCCATTGGGCAACAGTTGATCGAGATTCCCGATCAAGGACAATGACGTCGGTTGACAATGGGGTCATCTTGTTAGTTGAATAAGGTGGTGGACATACGCAAAGTATTGCAATAAGATCGTATTACGATGTTTGTCATTTGCAATAGATAAGAATATGATAGCTTATTCCTTAGACAGTGAGACCGTACTTATTAATGCTTCGTAGGGATGCTTTGAGAGCATCAAACGTTGTGTCTTATATAGCATGACAATAACGGTGTCCATCTTGGGTATTCCGAAAGAGCATCGAGACGTAAGGATCAAGAGCGGGATTTGTTCATTCTTGTACTGGAAAGATACTCTAGGCCCACTCGGTGATATTGCATCTATATAGCTGCGCAGCTTATGACTAGGTCATGGAGATGTAATATCGCAGACGAGTTAATAACCTTCGTCGGTAACGAGATACAACAAAGACATCGGTGTGTCTACGATCATATCTCGGACAAGGTAGTATCGCAGAGACAAAGGGAATGAATATCATATTTATGGTTCAACGACGATATTCGTGGAATGCATAGGGGTCGTCATATATTTCCAGGTATCCCTGACGATCATTGGTGAGCGGAGTGTCTCGACCATGTCTGGAGTGTTCTCGAACCGTAGCGTAACAAACTTAAGGTCTTAGCGACGCTAGGAGATAGGCTCTGGAATATTATAGGAATTTGTTGGAGAGAGAGAAATGATCCGGAAAGAGTTCCGGTGGTCCGGAAGGAGTTCTGGAGAGGTCTGGAATGGTTCCAGCAATGTCCGAAAGTTGTTCGGGTGGTCCGAAAGAGTTTATTAGGAGACATGGAAACTTCCTTAGGAGCAGACCAAATCACTAGGTGCTGCAGTGTAGAAGTAATTAAGATATTACTGAAATCCCACTCTTTCTGGAAAGATATCTCAACGTGAAAGTCATCTCGTATGTGTATATTATATACTCCAAAAGCCAAATTCTGACTTTAGTTAGGCTTATTTCTGACTTTAGCTTATAAGCCAAATTCCAAAAGCCAAAAATAAGCCTCAACCAACCCCTAAAATCGATGAGATTATGGCAAACTTGTTTTTTTTTCATTTCTTGATTGCGAGATCCTGGCATTTTGGATTTTCTGTTTCACTTGTGTGTGAACCTTATGCTGTATAACTGATCTTCTTGTCATTCAATTATGATAGGTTTTCTGACAGTTTATTTTATGTTGTATTAAGATGGTGAATCCATTGAGCACTGAGCCTGCAAAATCTGTAAACAGCACGTACAGTCTAAATATGATAGCGAAGGAAGTTGGTGGGGCTGCTATGTCTACTGGCAGTACAAATAGTGAAAAAACAAGGTGATACTGGATTTCTTACCAAAAAAATCAATCGATAATTTAACTATTTTATTCCGGAATACATGTGCTATTCTTCAGTAAGCTGAATTCCTTTGCATCTTATTCGGACAATGCAGTGAGGATTGAAGCTTAGGAAGATCTAGCGACGGAAACGGCCGAAAGGTACTGATCTGTGATTAATGATTTGATGACACTCTTAACTCAGCGAGCAAGTACTTACCGTGTGAAGGTCTTTGTCTTCGTTCATTTTGTAGTCAAGTGGAACTCCCAAGAAAAGGCGTGTAGATAACAGGCCCATGTCAGGTACTCAACTCTGATATACTTACACATTCCTGTATTGATCTGTCATACAATCATCTGGTAACTACAGGAATGCCAATGATGCTCGGTTCAATTGTCTCGCCGGCATGAACTTTGTGTTCATTGGTTTTTTCTTTTTATTTTGTAACCTGTAGTCACATCTTTAGCACGACACCTACGACTACGTGATAATATAATCATTCTGCAAGTTTGCAGATAACAAGAAGTCTTCACATTGTTTTGTAGGCATAGAAGCATGTCATAGTCCAGGAATACTAGCAACTCTTCCAAATCTACGCATTTCATATACAGCAATCAAGCCACCGACTGCGAGCTTTGCTAGTGACTTCGGTGTTATCAGCACACCAAAAATCTTCTGAATCTCTATACCAGGTATGATTGTTCTCACTGGCGGAACCAGGGGGTGGCGAGCAGGAGCCATGGCCCCCCCTATGGCATGGTAATCTAAGGAAACTTATATGGATAAGTCAAAATTAGATATGATTTTTAGGGAAAATGACCATGATTGCCCCCCTCTAATATATAATTATCATGTTTAGCCACCCCTAAGCAATATTCCTGGTTCCGCCCCTGATTGTTCTAGTTCTAAATTTGTGTTTTTTGAAGTGTTTGGAAGTTTAGGACTTAACCAATGTTGTTAATCTCTCTCGGGTTTCTGTAATGTTGTTACTACTATACCTCTTCCGTGGTGCTTGCTTCAGTTCAGATTCCTAGTCTTTTTTTCTGGAATCAGTTCTTCTCGAATTGCCTGAGACACAAGTTATTAGCTCTAGATTTAATCCTTCTTGAATTACCAGGATGGCAGAGAATCAAAGCGCGAACGCAGGAAACAATCAAATAGGGACTCTGCCCGACGTTCAAGGCTGAGGAAGCAGGTATACTAACACGTTTTCATGTTACATCCTCCGTTAAGCCTTTCTAGTCTCTTTGTACACACATGTATCTAGATATGTTTTAGTGCAAGGTTTAAAGCTTTTCTAGTCTCTTTTTGCATACATGTATCTAGACATGTTTTAGTACAAGGTCAAGGCTAGAAATGCTTACATTTAGGAGGGAGTAGAAATTATGTTGTCAGTTGTTTTAACTTCAAAAGGTATGTGGTCTACCTTTCTTTGAGAAAATGCACAAAGACTTGTTTTGTATCGATGCGTAGCGCGTATGGTGTTCTTCTTCAGTAAAAAAATATTTATTTCTACATAAAACTGGAACATCTATATTCTGCTCGTAAAAGACCAGGACGCTTCTTTACTACGATTTGAAGCCTTCCCGACATGACAATTGCATATGTTTGTTCCTTCAGGCCGAGACAGAGGAACTGGCTAAAAAATTAGAGTTACTAACGGCAGAGAACACATCCCTTAGACGTGAAATAAACAGGCTAACAGAAAGCTGCAAGAAGCTCGGTTCAGAAAACTCCACTCTCATGGTACTTCATGTCTTGATGATGCCATTACTGAATTAGCGAATCAAATGCCATGCCAGATTACCTTCAGTAAATCGTATTTCTTCTGAATCTGAAACCGTTATCATGTGGCAGGTGAAACTAGCGGACGCCGCGCCGGACCAAAGGCAGGTAGTGTCTCTAGGCCAAACGATTGAACAATCAGCTCCCAAGCTTCGTCAACTCCTGGGCTTCGACAACACTACCGCATCAAGTAGTGGGCAGATGGGACATGGCGATCCCAAGCTTCGTCAACTCCTGGGCTCTGGCGTGGCAGCAGATGCCGTAGCTGCACGCTGATCTGAGTCCTCCCGCCATACTCGGACGGATTCATGTGGCCTGGTGTTTTTTATAGACACAAGCTGCTCGCGAGATCAAACTAGGCACGATCCATCTGGTCGGTGTACACTTGTAAATTAATCGCCTTAAGATGAGATAGACTTCCAAAAATTCTGCCGAGATATTTTTCCAAGGAACGGAGGAATCTGCACCCGAGATATATAGATGGCGACCGTGGCTGTTTGTTGTCTCTCAAGTTCTTTCGCGTTAACTAGCAAAGCGTATTGAATAGGTTTTAGACTATTTTGTGGTTTTAGAGTTAAAGGTATGAAAATCTTAAGTACATTGTCCTATGGACACTGCTGATAAGTAAAATAATATGTGTGAAAATAGTTGAAACCAATTTAATTTGTGACGGGATATTTGTGAGATTATTTTTAAAAATGTCATGCCATGGGTTTGTATGGAAGGTAGTGTTTTAGTAACTTAAAAACTTTTACAATCGTATTTTCTCTCTTATAATAACTTTCAGTAGCATTATTGATAAAATCCACAATATAAACATTACATGAAACATTCTTATCATGATCCATATGCATAAAAGTATCGTTATTTCCCTCATAACAAAAGTTCTTCTCATTAATAACAATGGGAGCAGGATCATCATAAAGAACTCCAACATGATAGAAAAGTTGTATATTAAAAGGATTGGTTTGAGTAATTCCTCTATAACTATGACAAGTTTTAAAAGGATAATTGTAATTATAACCCATGTCATAGTATTCTTTATAATTATCAAAGAATGGAGGCATAGTATCATCATAAGCAATAAAATTGTTATCCTCCAAAGTGTGTTTATTTGTAAACATATCATCATTTTTACTAGAAGGAGATGTATCAAATATATAATCATTAGTAGCAAAAGAATTTTCAAACACCTCATCCTCAAGCTCAGAGCTTTCTATATCATTATGAGGAGAAATATGGATAGTACTAATAGTATAACAATTATTAACATCATCATTTTCAGAATTAGTATCCCAGAGATCTTCAATATCAAAAGTAGTGTGCTTTTCCCAATCATGATCACTAATATAAATAACAGACATAGGTTCATCATCAAGTTCAGAATCATCGAATTCAGAATTATAAGTATCAATTGTAATAGGAGCAACATGTTTGGGAGAAGATATTGTTTCCTCTCTCCTTTTACTCCTCTTCTTCTTCCTCTTTCCCTTTTTCTTCTTCTTTTCATCTTTAGGAGGGAGGGGCTTGAAAGGAAGCTTCTCCACATAACCTGGTTTAGTATTAGAGACAATGGAAGAAACTTGGGGGATTCCTCTCTTTCATTAATAATAACAAAACACATATTAGCCCTGTCATACTTTGGTAAAGTCTCGTCCTTTATAATATTTTGTATGTAGGTGTTAGCATGGCATTTATTAACACAATAGAGATAACATCCATGCAACACACTATTCATATCAAAATCACTCATATCTAACAAAGAAGTTTTTCTTGATAACTCTTCACACCCCAAAAATAATGTAACTTCATCATGTTGATTAGGAGTGATTATGTTATCACAAAAAGCTCCTGCAATATCCTTATTAGAACCTGAGCATTGAAATTCGAAATGACCCTCTTCATAGCAAAGTTCACAAATAAAAGGATACGTGGCACAAATTGTTTCACCAAGATCTCTTAGAGCCTTATACCAAACTCTAGTTTTTTCATTCCTATGATGGATACAATATTCATCTTCGATATGATTATTTTCACAAGGTCTATGCACTCCACAAAAATTAACATGATTATAAGAAATAGTATTTTCAGAAGTTTGAACATGTTTATTGCAATCATTAACAACAATTTCATTTTCCATGCAAGTGTCTTTGAAAGGTTCATGATACACGTCCCAATTTTCTTTAGGAACATTAATATGAGAAGCAAATGTTCTAAAACAATCAACATTAATATGAGAATCAAGACCATATTTAGCACTAAGCTCTTGAAAACCAGCAGTTTCAACGAAATACTTAATGCAATCATATTCATAGTTTATACCTGATTTTTTACCTTTGTCATTCTCCTAATCTTCAGCATTGTTTTGAATTCTTTCAAGAAGATCCCATCTAGCTTCAACCTTCTTACTTGTGAAAGAGCCCTCTGAACAGACATCTAGATAATCCTTGCAATGTCCTGAAAGCCTTGCATAAAAATTATTAACAATTATTTTCTCAGGAAGCTCATGGTTAGGACATTTGAGTATTAATGTTTTCAGCCTTCCCCAAGCTTGAGCAATGCTTTCTCCATCACGAGGCCAAAAATAAAAAATGTAATTCTTATCTAAATACAATTCATAAGGAAGATAAAATTTAGAGTAAAAGAGATATTCAAGCTCCTTCCATTCCAAATGATGAGGATCATCTAGTAGCTTATACCACTCCCTTGATTTGTCCTTAAGTGACAGTGGAAATAATTTCTTCATGACATTTTCTCTTGATAAGCCTGCAAGCTTAAACAACTCACAAAATTCTTTAAGTTTCAACAAGTGGTCACTTGGATGGACGGTTCCATCTCCTACATAAGGTTTATCCATAACCATTTCAACAATTTCCATAGGTATTTCAAAAGCAATACTTTCAGTAGGTGGATTTAGAATATCACAAGCATCATTAGAATTATCACATATTGGAAACAAAGCATTATGAAGGCAAAATAAATCCTCCATAGCGGAGGAGCAAAAAAGATTATTTTCATATAAACTAGCTTCCCCAAGTTTAGCCTTTTCCACAGCCTTACCAATAATGGTGTCCAAAGAATTTATACTAATAACATTAATACCACTATTATGAAAACAAACTTCCATAGGTTTTTAATTTTCTCTTCAAAAGTATCATGTCCTAATTTAATATAAATTTCATAAGATCTCTAATTTTTGTTGTTGTTTTCCATTTAGCCTAACTAGTGAAATAAAAAAAAGAGACAAAAAGATAAAATTGCAGAATATAAAGGAGATACCTTCCAACGCTTACCTCCCCGGGAACGGCGCCAGAAAATAGCTTGATGTCTACGCGCGCTTCTATTCTCGTAGACATTGTTGGGCCTCCAAGAATAGAGGTTTGTAAAACAGCAGCAAGTTTCCCTTAAGTGAATCACCCAAGGTTTATCGAACTCAGGGAGGTAGAGGTCAAAGATATCCCTCTCAAGCAACCCTGCAATTAAGATACAAGAAGTCTCTTGTGTCCCCAACACACCCAATACACTTGTCAGATGTATAGGTGCACTAGTTCGGCGAAGAGATAGTGAAATAAAAGTAATATGGATGATTATAAGTAGTAATTGCAATATGAAATAAAAATGGCAACAAGCAAACATGTAGCAGAACAGGTTGTAAACGGTGTTTCAATGCTCAGAAACAAGGCCTAGGGATCATACTTTCACTAGTGAACACTCCCAAAAATGACCTCATAGATAAATACTACTCTCAAACACTCTCTTGTTGGATGATAAACACCATTCATTGCGTAGGGCTATAAAAGCACACCCCAAAGTCTGAGTAAACAAACACCACAACGTCATAAAGGAGTCATACACAATGCGCACACTGTCACCTTCACACCGTGGAGAGTAACTCCGGAGTTCATATTAAAGTAACCTCTATGGCGCTGGAACAGAGACGTCCCCCAAAACTTGTCAGAGGGGGAGCCGCGCCACCACATGGTGTGGCTTACTTCTCGGACCCCTTCGTCTCTCCCTCAAACTTCTGGAACATGTCGGAAAAAATAGGGAATTTGGCTTTTGTTTCGTCCAATTCTGAGAATATTTACTTAAAAACTTTTCTGAAACCAAAAACAGCAGAAAACTGTGAACTGGCAATGTGGCATCTTGTTAATAGGTTAATCCCATAAATGCATAAAAGTGATACAAAATGTGTATGAAACATGTAGCAATTTGTATAATATAAGCATGGAACATAAGAAATTATAGACACGTTTGAGACGTATCAGAGAACTACTCCCTCCTCATCATGGGAGTCAGCAGTGGCAATGAAGATGGCGGCGGCGCAACGGAACTATTCTCGGGAAAAGGCTTCGGTAGTTAGGGTTATTTTGCCGGGGGCAATATATGGGCGAAAGGGCGGCGTCGGTAGGCGCACGAGGGGCCCTCACCACGTGGCGGCACGGCCAGAGGGGGAGCCGCGCCACCACATGGTGTGGCTGCCTCCTCGCCCCCCTTCGTCTCTCCCTCGGACTTCTGGAACGTGTCGGGAAAATTAGGCACTTTGGCTTTTGTTTCGTCCAATTCCGAGAATATTTCCTTAACAACTTTTCTGAAACCAAAAACAACAGAAAACAGGGAACTGGCACTATGGCATCTTGTTAATAGGTTAGTCCCAGAAAATGCATAAAAGTGATATAAAGTGTGTATAAAACAAATGTCAAAAAAAGTGTGTATAAAACATGTAGCAATTGGTACAATATAAGCCTGGAACATGAGAAATTATAGATACGTTTGATACGTATCAAGCATCCCCAAGTTTAGTTCTACTCGTCCCAGAGAACTACTCCCTCCTCATCATGGGAGTCAGCAGCAACGATGAAGATGGCGGTGGAGTTGATGGAGATGACTCCGGGGGCAATTCCCCGTCCCGGCAGGGTGCCGAAATAGAGACTTATGTTTCCCGAAACTTGTCTTCGATGGAGGCGGCGCTGCGGAACTTTTCATGGATTCTGGTCGGGTGTTAGGTCTTATTTCGTCGGGGGTATTTGTAGGCGAAAGGGCGAAGGCGGTGGAGCCCCGAGGGGCCCTCATCATGTGCCGGAGCGGTCAGAAGTGGGGCCACGCCCACACATGGTGAGGCCGCCTCGGTCTCCGTCTTCTCCTCCTCTTCGATGTTCTGGATTGTTCCGAGAAAAATAGGGACTTTGGCTTTTATTTCGTCGAATTCCGATAATATTTCCTTAACAACTTTTCTGAAACCAAAAACAGCAGAAAACAGGGAACTGACACTGTGGCATCTTGTTAATAGGTGCCGAAGAGTGACTCCCACGGAACAGGGGTATTCACACCTTGAAGAGAGGTTCGAAGGGGGGACTGAACGCGGAGGTCAAACGACCCTCGAGAGGCACGACGACGGTGCTCGCCGGGCCTGGAGAGGGACAACCATGACAGAGAAGGACGCTGGCCCGTACCCAGGTTCGCGGCCCTCAGGAGGAGGTAACACCGCTACTCCTGCTTGTCTGTATTGCACTGTGGAGGTTACAGGACAATGAGCTTGCCGAGGGCTCTCTTGAGGCAGTTTGGTGCTTGGAGAGGGACACAATGGTCGTCTTCCTCCTCCAGCAGCAGGCTATCCTACGCGCTTGGCTAAGGTTCCCCGGGACTAGGAAGCAATCAGCCAATCGATCGATCAGTCCCCTTCTATGGTGGAGCTCCTGCTCCTTTTATAGGCGCCACGGGCTCCATCCTCGTGCTGGTGGGTTCCCACATGCCGGTGGCGCGAAGGAGGGGAGTCCACCGCGGCTCATCCGCCCATGGACGCGGTCCATCCATGCTAAAGTTGCGCGCCGTGGCCGACAGGCTGCAGACGGTGCGGAGCGGCTCGCAGGCGCGGCAGAGGTCGTGGTGGATCCCACGATGACGGTCTTCTTGGAGCGTTGCACCGTCCAACCGCTTTATCACCAAAGAGGAAAGTTCTGGCTGTCCTGGCGCAGGCGGCGCGGCTTTGTTGACCCCTTTATCATCAGAATGGCAACTGGGATGCTCACGCCACCGTGCAGCTGCTGCAGGGCCCATGTGCGCCCTGCAGCGCTTGCTTAGCCGCGAAGTGTCTCCACATGGCCGTGGTGGCATGTGGAGAGGTTTCCTGCTGACCTCTCTCCAGGCGTGTTGAGCCTTGGGGAGTCTCTTGAAGCGTTGGGTCCTCTTCAGGCCCTGACTTCCTCTTCAGGCCCTCAAGAGGAGATGCCTCTCGAGGGTCTCTCCAAGCGGTGGCTTGGTCCTTAGTCGTTTTGTCGAATCTGTCGCGAGCGAGGCATGTAGGGAGTGGGCTATGCACACCCCGGTCCTCATTGGGCCGACAGTAGCCCCCGGGCCCACGATGGGCACGGCTGAGCCCATGACCGCAGCCGAAGCATCGTGGGCCCAAAGTGTCCGGCCGAGCCGAGCCATGCATCACTCATACGAGTAACGGTCGCGCACGAGCTGGGGCGTGCGTCGTGGGGGGGGGGGGGGGGTCCCACCACGCCCCGGTAACTGCTCCTCGACGGGACATAAAGCCTTGGCGCCGGAGCAGGGAGCCGTACTGCTCCCATTCTCTCTCACAGAAGCCATCTGCCCCGAGCTCTCCGCTCTTGCTCTCCGGCGCGCCCTTCTCCTTTCTCCTCCAGTTTCTCTCCGTGCCGCGCTCACCTCTTCTCCGACGATGAGTCCGGCCAAGAACAAGGGCAAGGCGGCCGTGGGGTCTTCTTCGCAGGCGGCGCCTGCCGAGGTCGCGCATGGCGCGGCACTCCTAGGGGTGCACGTCAACGACAAGGCCCTCTCCAAGGTCCGCTTCCTGGTGGCGGACCGGACCAACGAGCACGGCGCCACCGCGCTCAAGGCCGCGTCGCACGGGAAATGCCCGCGAGGGTTTTTCCCCGTTTTCCAGCACTGTGTTGCTGCGGGGCTGGTGCCGCCATTCTCTCCGTTCCTGGAGGCGGTGCCGGCCTTCTACCAGATCCAGCTGCAGCACCTTTACCCCAACTCCGTGCTCATCCTCACCGTCTTCGCCTACCTCTACGAGGCGTACTTGGGCCTGGAGCACACGGTGGACCTCTTCCGGTGCTTCTACGCGCTCTGGAGCACGGCTAAGAATGAGCGCTCTGGATGCGTCTCGTTCTGCATCGTGGATGGCATGGGGAGTGTTTACATTCCCATGTCGTGGAGCGAGGGCAAGGACATCACGTCGGTGACGAAGAAGGTTGACGACTTCCGCCAGCGATGGTTCTTTGTCGGGGTGGAGCAGCCCTGCGCCTTCCTCGAGGTCCCTGACACGCCGCCCGTGAAGAACTCGAACTGGGGCAAGGCCCCCTTCAGCGGCGCGCAGAACGCAATCTTGATGGGCCGCCTGAGCTACCTTCGGGAGGACGGCCTCACGGGGCAGATCATCGTCGCGGACTTCGTGACACGCCACATTGCTCCCCTTCAGGCGCACGTGACGCCCATGTCGATGTACTCCGGTCCCCAGGACAAGATGCGGCTCCACCGTGAGGACAACGACAAGGACGCAGTCGACAACGTCCTGTCCGCGCTCTTCATCAATCCGGTGGTGCCCGCCATTGACGAGCTCCCTATCATGCTTAGGCCTCTGCACCAGTACAACATGACCGAGCGCCTGGCCATTCTAGAGGGGATGCCCTTGTTCACCTCGTCAGGTCCGGCGGGAAAGGAGGTGCCTGTGCTGGTGGTGTAGGAGGCGGAGGGAGCAAAGACGCCCTCTGCCTCAGGAGCTGGGCGAGGCGAGGAGGAGGCCGCGGCAGGGGAGGTGTCCTCTTCGAGGGCCAGCCCCTTCACTGACGAGATTTGCGACATCTCGTCAGGTGATGATGATGACGCCTTCGTGGTGGTGCCCACGCGCCATGCGGAGGAGGAGGAGGCCGAGGAGGAGGCCTCTGACGAGGAGGCCTCGCTAGGGCGTCGCGAGTCCCGGTCCAAGGTGGCCAGCGACAGGCCTGGCGCGAGGCCCTCTGACGTCCCCTCCAAGAGGAAAGCCGAGTGTGGGACTTAGCTTTTCAAGGCTTTTGCCCTGTAGAGGTTTTTTAGCCTGGCGAGGAGGTCCTCTTCGAGGGTTTTGCCCTGCTGCCCCCTCAGCCTTGCAGAGACGCTTGTTCCCTGTAGATGTTAGAGGGGCAACCCCAAACGCTTGTGCATGATACCAGGGACTAATGCGCGCTTATAGGTCCCCTCAGGCGTTCCTTGCGAGGAGAGAGAATACCAAGGTCCTTTGTAGAGATGGCGTGTTTGTGAGAGCTTGCCCTCAGCCAGAGCTCGGATCCTTGGGTTTTGCAGTGCTGCTGGTGTGTCATTTGAGGTACTGGCACCGTACTCAGCCCCCGCTCGCGAGGTGCGCATGTGGAGAGATATAAGTGCCCATTTTCAACAAAGAAAATAATGCTGGAATACACTCACCACCAAAATATTACATAGCGGCGTCGTAGCGCATAGTTCACTTAGGAACGAAATTGTTTCATTATGCTTCGGATTGCCAAGTTAATGCATTTGACCATGTTGAGGCATGGGGACCACCCATTAGTGGCAGAGACTCTCAACGGCCTGGGGTGGCTCGTTACATGGAGAGCTTGGAGGGTTGACCCTCGAGAGAAGCCTTTGGGGCTTGGAGGTTTTAGCCGTGAGCTTTTAACCTCTAGAGACAAAAAATGCTTGGAGGTGGAGCCGTAAGCTGTGTAACATCCCAAACTTAGGGTCCAGAAATAGAGTGGACACATGAGTGTGCATTGCATTCATGCATCAGAAAATCCGAATAATTTTTACGCATTTAATTTTAAAACACTAAGTGATTGAAGTTTCACTTGAGTTGGTGGAATTGAAGTAGATCATCAACTTGAGCGTTATAGACTTTGAGATGATCTTAGCTTACACCTTTTTTTGGGGTAAAGAGATACACGATGAGAGGTTACCGTAAAGAAAACAAAACCTGTTACAACAAAACAATATTTAGGAAGACATCCACAAGAGAAGATGATCAGAAAGGAGGAAATGCAACAAGAAGAATTTGAGAAGCATTCCATAGTTGGGCATAGAAGTGTTATGTCAACCTAACATGAAGAATTGGAAACTCTTATATCATTAACCATCTTTCTGTTCGACGCATTTTTGTGTAAAATTATGAAGCTCATGTACGTACAAGGTATATATATAAGAGTTGATCAACTACGCACACATCAGATAGCTAGCCTCACACCCCGGGGGAGACCATAGGAAAAGATCACGAAAGGGCTGCCCAACTTGGTGTGTAGCCGCGTGACAACCCTAGGGTGTGCCACCAAAAGCTCCAGATAAAGTGCCAGAGGGTTCCTTAGTCCACCAAGGTGAATGGCTGCCTTCCAAGTTCTTAAGGTGGGTCCCCAAAGGAGACGAAGAAGCATCATCAAGAAGTTCAATCAATCAAAGACAAAATTCAAGTCAACAGTTCAAACAAGTTCATCAAAGACGAGGCCGTCCAAAGTGGCTCGTACAAGCAGGTCTCACAAAAGGCCAAACATCAAAAGGTTCAAGCATCAAGTCCAATAGACTCCATCATCATGTGATCCATTGGAAAGAAGGCGGGAGGTAGCTATTCACCACCCCTCAATAAGGCATGCAAATTCCCAAGCTGTTATCCCAAAGCCATTTACCCTCGCTTACTATACCCAAGGTTCTGGGTTCGTGGGGCATTGTGTAGGGGGCATGGTGGAGCCGTGGGTCTCCTTGGCACCATGATGGGCTAGAGTATGACTTTCTACTGCCTTTGGAAGCATCTCCGAAGACGGCGTCTTCACACACGTACACAGAAAACAGGTTATCACCGTCATGGTCTTTCGACGGTTTCCGATGGCAAGTTCTTCGACGGCCTTTTCGGATATCACACAGTTAGCGGGTATTCACAGTAAAGTCAACATTTTTAAAAACACCACCCAAAACAATTTGTTCCTTTGCTTTTGTTTCATGCTTGCTTTTATTGGTTTTGGTCGGCAATTTTGAGCATGTACACTCAATAATGTTTTTGGGAAAAATACAAGTTTAAGCATAACCTTACACCGCCAATATAATGGATGTTTTCTTCCACTTGGCTGTCTATATTAGTACCTTAAAATTTCAGGAATAATGCAAGTACTAATGCCACCAACATGAACCGAGAAATCCTTCAATCAAGTCAGCGGATACCACATTAATTTGACGATCAAAGCAAGATATATATCTTTTTATTTTTTGTTTTCAGGAAAAGACATGTTATTTCGCTATGGAATGAAGACATATCAAGTTCCTCTTGTCAACCAGCATTCTTCATGCTATAGTTTGGACGAGCTCTTAAAATAATACAAGTGTGGATGGATATTCCTGCACCACATACAACAAATAACCAATCACGCTAGCCCGTCGTGGTGGTTAATCATCACGCCCACATCGACACTCCCTAATGCTTTTGCATTACCGTATCTATCTTACTTGACCTGTACACGTACACCTTTCTTTGTTTTGTTTTCTATCTTCTCATGTGCAGCACCCGTTGCGTCGGAACATCGCCAAGACAAGTTCTCTTTGCTTCGCACGTGACCTCGACTTGGCGAGGGGCATTTGTTCGACGCATTTTTGTGTAAAATTATGAAGCTCATGTACGTACAAGGTATATATATAAGAGTTGATCAACTACGCACACATCAGGTAGCTATTCTCTTGATCAGCAGTTGTTGCTTTGATCGATTCACGTGTGCCGGTCGAGAGAAGAGATATATACGCACGAGCCGCCAAACCTGAGAGAGAAGATAGGCCGAAGATAACGCAGCTCAAACAGCCAGCGTCGTGATCTGATCACCCTCCTTCCTATATAAACACTTACCCGGACGCAGAGGAAAGCAAGGAGGACGAAAAGAAGAAATAAGGGCAGCCGGAGCACAGCACCAAGAAGAGCTAGGGCGCGGAGAGAAGAGCAGCCGAAGGACCCGGAGGCGCCGCTCGTGCCGAACCTAGAGGAGATTAGAGCTAGCTCATCCGAAGGATCAGAACACAGCCATCCATGATCCATCCACAGCCAAATACACTCACGATTTCCACATACAAGCAGTAGAATCCTGCAAGGCGTATGGAGTCATGGAGGAGACGTCGGTGATCGTTAAGGGTGAGAACTATGGTTGAATCTCTCTCCTCTCCCTTTTCTCTCTCTTATACACAGGCATCTACATCACCGCGACGAAGGCGGGTCTGCCGGCAAGGAGCACGACGCCATCTACATCACCACGACGTCGGCAGGGTTATCGGCGCGACGAGCACCACATCGTCTAAATCTCCACGACCAGGCTGTCGGTGTAAAGCATGGCGCCATCTACATCACCGTGACGAAGGTGGGGCTGCCGGCAAGGAGCACGGCGCCATCTACATCATCATGACAGTGACGCCGAGGCTGCCGACGAGCGCGGCGCCATCTACATCACCACAACGGCGACGCCGAGGCTGCCGACGAGCACGGCGCCATCTGCATCACCGCAACGACACCGAGGCTGCCGACGTGACGCGCACGACGCCATCTACATCACCACGACGGAAGTTGGCGGGGCTGCCGATTTAGCACGGCGTCTTCTACATCACCGCGACGACGACGAGCACGGCACCATCTATATCACCACGAACGGACATCAGCGGGGCTGCCGGCTTTTAGCATGGCGTCTTCTACATCACCGAGACGATGATGAGCACGACGTCATCCACCTCTTCGCGACAACAATGAGGTTGCCAATGAGGAGCACGCTTGATTGTTTCTTCTTTTTCTTCACAGTTAGCAGGTGGAACAACGGTGTTCACTCGTATGTGGAGTCATGGCATCGTCACCGGAGACTTGCCGGCGAGGAAGGTGTCGTCATGGCACAGTCCATGTCTCGGTCGCAGGAAGAAAGAGAAGACGAAGACCATGTCCCAGCGCCAAGGCTGTCAACCTCTAGGGATGGCGCCGTTGTCCTCCAGCATGTAGCCGTTCGCCGGAAGGCATGGAGTCGACCAAGGCAGCGACGGCGTCAATATCCAGTTTGGCGTACAGGGACAACACGAAGTAGGAGTTTCGAAGGGAGTCCATGGAGGTATACACACGTGCACATGCATCTGGTTCCACGACGCTTTGAGCCGGGGGCATGGCGACATGATTGGTTGGACGACGACTCCTTTGGAAAACGATATGATGCAGGTGTCAGAGCAATCGACGCGCAGTCCGCCATGGAGAACGAATGACGACAATGGTGGCGCTGCTGGCATGCAGCCTACCGTCATCTTCATCTACCATGACAGAGTCAAGGCTTGCGACCGTGATGAATCCGGCGTCACTCGCATTATCGCCGCGCGACAACCCGGCGGAATCTCTATATCGACAACAAATCAAGCATATTCAGGTGCAATTTGGCGTATCTTGGCATGCCGGTGTAGCTTGGCGGCCGACGTACAGGTTCAAGTCCCAGATGGCGAATAGCTCAACTCGACGCACAGGTCCCCGACTTAGGACCAATGGCGATGACGAATCGTGTTGTCACCATCGTCACCCCACGATGGTGTGTCGCCATTGTCGACGCCCGGGTGACTGGCTGTGGCGAGCCACTAAGCTCGTACTGCGTGGTGGAGCTCACCGTCCATGGCCCATGGACACGTTAGATTATATTGTCTCTTTTGCAGCTCAACAAGCGCAGGTAGGGATTGCACCTCGGCGTCCCTTGCAGCAGTGTTCCTTGTTATGACGCACAGCGGCAACGGAATACATTTCGGTGTACAGGACAGCGTCCGCAGCGGCGCATCATCGGCATTATCCAGTCATATTATTAGTTCATCCTTTCACAGGTATATGCGACGGCGTCTCCGGCGTAGCCGACTGCCGTGAACTCGACGTTAGGACGAAGACGAGGCACCGACCATATCGGCCACGCCAATTTGAGCGACAGTTGGTTTTATACCGACGTCGGTCTCCTAACTACATACTCTCACGAGGCTTACCCCTTGCACACCCCGACAAAGTTGTTAGTTGTTTAGAAGTTCAAGTCAGACGGACTGCATCATGTTTCTTCCACAACAATCATCTACGCCGCTCAAGACCGACGAGGCGTGACGGCGAGGGCGGGCGAGGCCGAAACAAAGGCCACGCTTTTGGCGGCACGTGTACTGACGAGGACACGAGTTTTTGCCACTGCCCACACACTTCATATAATTTTGCATGCAGGACGTGAAGCGAAGACGACGACGACGACCACACAGCTTAATCGGAGGTGTCTCGCGGTGTAGCCCGTGAGAGTAATTAAGCGGGAGCCTTCCGAGGCCCCGTGAACCAGGAGACCGCAATCGCCCAGGTCAGGCTGGCCGCTAGAAGGCCATGGAGCGCAATGTTCGGAAATTGTATTTGTTATCAATATGATTAATAAAATACTGTTCCCATATCTTATGTGTTGTTTTCTTTGTGTACTTTGTACACTGGCACGCCCGCATATTTTATTTTCCCCGGCGCGTAGAAAGATGATAAACTGTGGTAAGATGTAGTTTATTATTTTTCATGTCAAACAAAATGGCACGCCCGGTGGGACATGGTTCTCCTCCCATCTTTGCTTCGATGTGATCGTCGGAGTCGTCTTCACCTGTTCATTATCTTCACAACATTCTGCATGACAAGCTCTTCAAGAAGCCGCAGTGCAGGTGATTGCAAAGAAGTATCGTGAGCTAAAGAGCCAACAATGGCAAATCCAAGGAGATGCGGAGGCAGCCCAATGACTCTATGCCGAGGCTGCCAACTCATACTTGTGTGGCGCCTCTTCATACACCCGCCATGACTTTTCTTCCTATGCGCCACCGACACCAACCACTAGGCGCAGGGTAGTCAAGTTCATTTAGGTCTTGGAGATAACCTCTTACGGAGGCTAATGACGAAACCTCGTTTGTCGGAAAACTCGCACTCTCTTTGCTGTTACAGGAGGATGAACCGCAAGGAGGTGGGGCGAAACCGTCGTGAAGAAGTTCTGGAAACGGCGGTCCACCAAGGAGTCTGTCCATCCATGCCCTTCGTTCTCCATCACCTTGAAGACGCTTAGCGGGGCTTGGGGCACCTTGTCTCTACACTTTTACCATTGACATGCAGCCTCTCCGAAACGAAAACAGGTTGGCCGTTCTTCGGAATGAAGCACCTGCACCACGCGGAGAAGACCTCCAAAAGGAGTTTCGCCGGCTTTAGGACCAGATTAATCGCATCCAACGGCAGCTCCAGGCGCATGGAGCCCCAAGTACATCATCAACGCAAGGTAGGAGTAGGATGAGGCGCTGAGCTCCTATCCAGCGCTTCCAACATGAGCGACAGACTTTGGCGCCTCGACGACGTCAAAATTCACCAACTCGACCCCTCCAACGGGGGCATTTTCCAAGCATGCCCCCACGTTGGAACCTGTCATCACGATATCAGGAAGACAAAAGGAGCCCTCGCCCCACTCAGCAGTGGCGACCTCGGGATCCTCTATGAGCTACGCTACCTCCTCGACCTTCTTCTCCACCTAGGCGGGGAGATCAAGTTCAGGTGCAACTGCCAAGGGAAACAGTCAACACTACCTCGATGCATAGTGTGATGCTTCCTATTGAGCCTCCTCTTGCTTCTTCCCAAGTGGTAGAGCAAGGTGGTGAGGCTATCCTTTAGCAGGTGAGTCGACATGTCATGCCCGTACGCATAATCGTATGATGGCCACATGATCCCGTCTGTACACTAGTAGGCAGCAAAAGATTGCGCCAATTGAAGCAGACGAGCTAGCACGAGTTGTTCGTACGTAGCCATGCACGCTAAAAGTCAAGAGTGCTAAGGCTGCGGACCTGCTTCTGGATACCACTGGAGCTTGGCTTTGTTACACCATGTTTTCTTCCTCTCTACATATATTTTCAGGTACAAGATGATGCCTGCATACCATTTTCAAAGTCCCTGCAATCTACATCGCCAAGTTCATATACCGTCACCATCAAGCCACGCTACGGCGTTAGTACGACACTCAAGTCAACTTCGACTCCTAGACCACCTTTCTTCCCCGACATCGTCCCGACACTGACGACGCCAGGCCACTCTACTGACATGTCTTCTTCCGATGAAGTAAACCGTTTCTTGCCAGGCACCGACGAGGCGAAGGCAAGCCATCAAGTCCGACCGACGAGGCGGACATCACCAGGCCGGGCACCGACGAGGCGAAGGCCGCCTACTTGTCTAAGCTGACGAAGCCAGACATATTCATCATCGTAGACTGACAAGTCGAAGGGGTGCGACTAAGCATCGCTAGAGTGACGGATGTACCGCTCCGCCTTCACTTCACCATCACATCGCCATCATCTAAACCAAGCAAAAGAATTGGTGTGTTTTTTTTCTTCTGATAAAGCAAACATTTTCTTGCCGGGCACCGACGAGGCGAAGGCAATCCATCAAGTCCGACCGACGAGGCGGACATCACCACTAGGCCGGGCACCGACGAGGCGAAGGCCGCCTACCTGTCTGAGCTTACAAAGCCAAAGAACTTCATCATCGGACATCGACAAGCCGGGGGATGTGCTAAGCATCGCCGAGACGACAAACGTACCCCAACTCAAGCTTACTCTCTCGTCTATGGGATTGAGGCGGTACTTCCACTAGAGGTCCAGCTTCCCTCGCTACAGGTAGCCATCCAAGAAGAGCTCACCAAAGATGAACAGGTACAACTTCGATTTCAGTAGCTTGAAGAAGAGCGCCTTCATGCCCTGCAGAACCTGGAGCTTTATCGCCAGAATATGGTGAGAACTTACGACAAGCTCGTCAAGCCGCGCGTCTTCCGGAAAGGAGAGCTGGTCCTGATGATAAGGCGTCCCATCGTCGTCACACATAAGACGAGAGGGAAGTTTGAACCAATGTGGGAAGGTCCCTACGCCACCGAGCAGGTATACGACGGAGGCGCATATCAGCTGGTCGACCCTCAAGGATCCCGGCCTATGCCCCAAATAAACGAAAGATTTCTAAAAAAAAACTTTTGCTAAAATGTTGGCTCTTCTATTGCCCTTTTTGCTTTTCTTTGGATTTTCCTACGAATAAAGAAGTTTTTTCTGTCGGCTCGGATCCATGGTGCATTTTCCTTTGCATAACGTGGATGTTTTTTCCCTATTCAAAACAAACGGCTTTCCCTCAACATGCCACGCTAGTGATGGAAAATTAGGTTATCGTCGAGCTTGTCAGAAGGTGGCACTAGGTGCCAAGTTGCAGGCAGATCGGATTCTACACCCATCAAGCACGGCACATCCTAGGTGCATGCTTCCGGAGGCAGTGGAGATGATTACTTGGGCACTTCATTGTGCCGAGGCTCCGCGCCCATCATGTTTTCTGGCGGGTCACTCGCTCACAGAGCCTCACACCCCGGGGGAGACCATAGGAAAAGATCACGAAAGGGCTGCCCAACTTGGTGTGAAGCCGCGTGACAACCCTAGGGTGTGCCACCAAAAGCTCCAGATAAAGTGCCAGAGGGTTCCTTAGTCCACCAAGGTGAATTGCTGCCTTCCAAGTTCTTAAGGTGGGTCCCCCAAGGAGACGAAGAAGCATCATCAAGAAGTTCAATCAATCAAAGACAAAATTCAAGTCAACAGTTCAAGCAAGTTCATCAAAGACGAGGCCGTCCAAAGTGGCTCGTACAAGCAGGTCTCACAAAAGGCCAAACATCAAAAGGTTCAAGCATCAAGTCCAATAGACTCCATCATCATGTGATCCATTGGAAAGAAGGCGGGAGGTAGCTATTCACCACCCCTCAATAAGGCATGCAAATTCTCAAGCTGTTATCCCAAAGCCATTTACCCTCGCTTACTATACCCAAGGTTCTGGGTTCGTGGGGCATTGTGTAGGGGGCATGGTGGAGCCGTGGGTCTCCTTGGCACCATGATGGGCTAGAGTATGACTTTCTACTGCCTTTGGAAGCATCTCCGAAGACGGCGTCTTCACACACGTACACAGAAAACAGGTTATCACCGTCATGGTCTTTCGACGGTTTCCGATGGCAAGTTCTTCGACGGCCTTTTCGGATATCACACAGTTAGCGGGTATTCACAGTAAAGTCAACATTTTTAAAAACACCACCCAAAACAATTTGTTCCTTTGCTTTTGTTTCATGCTTGCTTTTATTGGTTTTGGTCGGCAATTTTGAGCATGTACACTCAATAATGTTTTTGGGAAAAATACAAGTTTAAGCATAACCTTACACCGTCAATATAATGGATGTTTTCTTCCACTTGGCTGTCTATATTAGTACCTTAAAATTTCAGGAATAATGCAAGTACTAATGCAGCCAACATGAACCGAGAAATCCTTCAATCAAGTCAGCGGATACCACATTAATTTGACGGTCACATCAAGATATATATCTTTTTATTTTTTGTTTTCAGGAAAAGACATGTTATTTCGCTATGGAATGAAGACAGATCAAGTTCCTCTTGTCAACCAGCATTCTTCATGCTATAGTTTGGACGAGCTCTTAAAATAATACAAGTGTGGATGGATATTCCTGCACCACATACAACAAATAACCCATCACGCTAGCCCGTCGTGGTGGTTAATCATCACGCCCACATCGACACTCCCTAATGCTTTTGCATTACCGTATCTATCTTACTTGACCTGTACACGTACACCTTTCTTTGTTTTGTTTTCTATCTTCTCATGTGCAGCACCCGTTGCGTCGGAACATCGCCAAGACAAGTTCTCTTTGCTTCGCACGTGACCTCGACTTGGCGAGGGGCATTTGTTCGACGCATTTTTGTGTAAAATTATGAAGCTCATGTACGTACAAGGTATATATATAAGAGTTGATCAAGTACGCACACATCAGGTAGCTATTCTCTTGATCAGCAGTTGTTGCTTTGATCGATTCACGTGTGCATGCATGATGCATGGAGCTGAATCAGTCGATCGGCTTTATGCACGAGGCAGGGCAGCTAGTACATGTACTCTAGCGCCCGTATGTGAGGCCAGCCGTATAAAGGTCAGGCGGCGACTCGCTAGCGATAGGAGATTCAAACGGTGAGGATTCTTTAACCAGAAGATCAGGTGGCCGGCCGGTCGAGAGAAGAGATATATACGCACGAGCCGCCAAACCTGAGAGAGAAGATAGGCCGAAGATAACGCAGCTCAAACAGCCAGCGTCGTGATCTAATCACCCTCCTGCCTATATAAACACTTACCCGGACGCAGAGGAAAGCAAGGAGGACGAAAAGAAGAAATAAGGGTAGCCGGAGCACAGCACCAAGAAGAGCTAGGGCGCGGAGAGAAGGGCAGCCGAAGGACCCAGAGGCGCCGCTCGTGCCGAACCTAGAGGAGATCAGAGCTAGCTCATCCGAAGGATCAGAACACAGCCATCCATGATCCATCCACAGCCAAATACACTCACGATTTCCACATACAAGCAGTAGAATCCTGCAAGGCGTGAGGAGTCATGGAGGAGACGTCGGTGATCGTTAAGGGTGAGAACTATGGTTGAATCTCTCTCCTCTCCCTTTTCTCTCTCTTATACACAGGCATCTACATCACCGCGACGAAGGCGGGTCTGTCGGCAAGGAGCACGGCGCCATCTACATCACCACGACGTCGGCGGGGTTATCAGCACGACGAGCACCGCATCGTCTAAATCTCCACGACCAGGCTGTCGGTGTAAAGCATGGCGCCATCTACATCACCGTGACGAAGGTGGGGCTGCCGGCAAGGAGCACGGCGCCATCTACATCATCAGGACAGTGACGCCGAGGCTGCCGATGAGCGCGGCGCCATCTACATCACCACAACGGCGACGTCGAGGCTGCCGACGAGCACGGCGCCATCTGCATCACCGCAACGACACCGAGGCTGCCGACGTGACGCGCACGACGCCATCTACATCACCACGACGGAAGTTGGCGGGGCTGCCGATTTAGCACGGCGTCTTCTACATCACCGCGACGACGACGAGCACGGCACCATCTATATCACCACGACGGACATCAGCGGGGCTGCCGGCGTTTAGCATGGCGTCTTCTACATCACCGAGACGATGATGAGCACGACGTCATCCACCTCTTCGCGACAACAATGAGGTTGCCAATGAGGAGCACGCTTGATTGTTTCTTCTTTTTCTTCACAGTTAGCAGGTGGAACGACGGTGTTCACTCGTATGTGGAATCATGGCATCGTCACCGGAGACTTGCCGGCGAGGAAGGTGTCGTCATGGCACAGTCCATGTCTCGGTCGCAGGAAGAAAGAGAAGACGAAGACCATGTCCCAGCGCCAAGGCTGCCAACCTCTAGGGATGGCGCCGTTGTCCTCCAGCTTGTAGCCGTTCGCCGGAAGGCATGGAGTCGACCAAGGCAGCGACGGCGTCAATATCCAGTTTGGCGTACAGGGACAACATGAAGTAGGAGTTTCGAAGGGAGTCCATGGAGGTATACACACGTGCACATGCATCTGGTTCCACGACGCTTCGAGCCGGGGGCATGGCGACATGATTGGTTGGACGACGACTCCTTCGGAAAACAATATGATGCAGGTGTCAGAGCAATCGGCGCGCAGTCCGCCATGGAGAATGAATGACGACAATGGTGGCGCTGCTGGCATGCAGCCTACCGTCATCTTCATCTACCATGACAGAGTCAAGGCTTGCGACCGTGATGAATCCGGCGTCACTCGCATTATCGCCGCGCGACAACCCGGCGGAATCTCTATATCGACAACAAATCAAGCATATTCAGGTGCAACTTGGCGTATCTTGGCATGCCGGTGTAGCTTGGCGGCCGACGTACAGGTTCAAGTCCCAGATGGCGAATAGCTCAACTCGACGCACAGGTCCCCGACTTAGGACCAATGGCGATGACAAATCGTGTTGTCACCATGGTCACCCCACGATGGTGTGTCGCCATTGTCGACGCCCGGGTGACTGGCTGTGGCGAGCCACTAAGCTGGTACGGCGTGGTGGAGCTCATCAACACATATATTGTTCAAGACTATACGTGCATGCATGCTATACGTGCTCACGACACCGTCCATGGCCCATGGACACGTTAGATTATATTGTCTCTTTTGCAGCTCAACAAGCGCAGGTAGGGATTGCACCTCGGCGTCCCTTGCAGCAGTGTTCCTTGTTATGACGCACAGCGGCAACGGAATACATTTCGGTGTACAGGACAACGTCCGCAGCGGCGCATCATCGGCATTATCCAGTCATATTATTAGTTCATCCTTTCACAGGTATATGCGACGGCGTCTCCGGCTACGCCGACTGCCGTGAACTCGACGTTAGGACGAAGACGAGGCACCGACCATATCGGCCACGCCAATTTGAGCGACAGTTGGTTTTATACCGACGTCGGTCTCCTAACTACATACTCTCACGAGGCTTACCCCTTGCACACCCCGACAAACTTGTTAGTCGTTTAGAAGTTCAAGTCAGACGGACTGCATCATGTTTCTTCCACAACAATCATCTACGCCGCTCAAGACCGACGAGGCGTGACGGCGAGGGCGGGCGAGGCCGAAACAAAGGCCACGCTTTTGGCGGCACGTGTACTGATGAGGACACGAGTTTTTGCCGCTGCCCACACACTTCATATAATTTTGCATGCAGGACGTGAAGCGAAGACGGCGACGACCACACAGCTTAATCGAAGGTGTCTCGCGGTGTAGCCCGTGAGAGTAATTAAGCGGGAGCCTTCCGAGGCCCCGTGAACCAGGAGACCGCAATCGCCCAGGTCAGGCTGGCCGCTAGAAGGCCATGGAGCGCAATGTTCGGAAATTGTATTTGTTATCAATATGATTAATAAAATACTGTTCCCATATCTTATGTGTTGTTTTCTTTGTGTACTTTGTACACTGGCACGCCCGCATATTTTATTTTCCCCGGCGCGTAGAAAGATGATAAACTGTCGTAAGATGTAGTTTATTATTTTTCATGTCAAACACTTTCTTAATCTCTAGAAAGAGTGTGATATCCAAATGTTTGTGTTATATAGAAGTAGTGTGAGAACAAGCTTCGAAACCTTGTTAACAACTCACTTTTATACGCTCAAACACTTGAGTGTCATATGCAAATTAATTAAAGGCTAGATAATCCAGTACATCAAATACCTCAGCCACTTGATTATAAGTAGTAGTTTGGAGACAAGGTTCGCTACCTTGTTAACAAATTTTTCTTATATGCATAAGGACATTTGATGTCATAAATACACCTACATTCAACTATTTCCAAAAATGCCCATTTCAAAGACATCTATTCTGCCAGGAAGGAGTTATCAATCTTTGATCAACAGTGGGAGTGATGTAATAAAGCAAGACTACATTCACCTCATTCTATTTGTTTATCTAGCCACAAGACCTGACCAAAGGCAGGTTATCTATACCTTGTACTCAGATACATCTGATCATGATCTCTCATAATTTCATTGCCAAGTCTATGAAATCAATCCTATATGGCCATGCCTTAAATTTAAACATGAAAGTGAAATATTCCTATGTATATACTCATTATAGGAATCCCAATGAACATTACAATTACCACTTGACAACAACTTGGTGTTGACCAAGGAATTTTAAAGCACAAAATCATAAGAGTGAATAATTATATCTATCATTACCTTGGAGTAAGCCATCAAAACACAATTATCATTTAAACATATCGTAACTCCATCAACAAATAATAGCAATCCAAATATGAACAAATAAACAAATAGGAACATGCTTTCATGTCTAAAATACATCACTAAACTCAAGGGGTGAATACCACATTTCTTCGAAAGAAACTAATCAAAAACACCAAAGTCATTTTATATGTTATTTGAAATCAAAGTTATACAAGATATTCAATTTACAAAGTGGAATAATTAAATCCATCTATACCTTTGGGGCAAACCCAAATCATATTTAGAAGTTGACAATAATAAATGATCACAAATATTTGGTGGCATGTAAAAAAATATAATGTTATAGTTCTTTAATGCACAATAAAGAAGAAGTAGTGCAAGCCACATACTTTAAATAAGAAATACATCCAAATAAGCTCAAATCTACTTTACATGTTAAAAGTATTCCAAATATACAAAGTATTCAAAATACAAAGTTTAAATAAACATCCTAAAGCAAATACAAACCTCCCATGACTTATCTGTAAGCTCCAGAATAAAAAACAACTCCAAAACAGTAGAGAAGGGGCCTCTCTCAATTGTTCTTGTGGTTTCCGAAATATTTAGGGGGTTATTTGCAAAAATTCCTTTTCTTTTCGCTTCCTTGTTCCTTCGGCCAGAAGGACGGCAGCGCCGTGTCCTCGCGCCCGACCTGCCGTGCCGCGTCCTCTCGCTTCCCTCGCGTGGATAAGGCCGTGGAGAGGCGTCCGCATCTCCCCATCCTCACTATCTTCCTCACGCTATCTCTCTCTATTCCTCGCCTTAACCCTAACCCTAGTTCTCTCGGGCCGCCGCTGTGCGCCGGCGATACCCGACGATTCCGGCCGCCCCGTGCCAAACCGAGAAGTTCTGGAGGCTCTATGTGTCTCCCTCTTCCTCCCCGACGAGCCATGCGTGCAGAGGACCTCAGGAGATGGAGGATTTCGTCACCGTCTGACGCCCTTTTGCTTCTCCGACCACATATTTGTGCTCGTGGTGAGCTCCGCACTCTCGCGGTACCTTCCGTTCATCCCAACTCATTCCGGAGGTGTGGGTTCATCGTGGGACGGATTCGGCCGCCGCCGAACCTCGTCGTCGGCGAGCCTCCGGTGACCATTAGGGAGCGGCGCCGCAACCAATAGGTCCGGCTCGTCGTGCTCTACAATCTGGCGGTGTCAATTGACCAAATCGACTGCGGATTTGGCGAATTGGAGTTCGACAGTGGAGGAATTCCATTGCTGACGTCACCATGACGTCAGCCGCCTATTTTTCTTTTTCTGGAAAATTAATTCGGAATAAAACAATGTATGATAGGTGGGCCCAATTTAATTTAGTAATTCCAGAAATTCAATTTAATTGATTAAACTTTGATAATTCATAATTCGTTCATCTTAAATCATAAAAATCTAATCTTTATATCAAAATGTTTAGAAAAATAAAATCTATAATGTTATATCATTACAATTTGTATTTGAATAAAACTGAAATGGAATAAAATTTAAAATATAAATCACATAATCTTTTAAATATGAAGTTATTTGAAATGCTATTTTGGAAGCATTTCAAACTTTATTGAAATTGTCTCACATGCATAACTTTAACTTTCGTAATGTGTTTTCATTACAATATGAATTATTTTATTTTAATAAATCTATTTCAAAATGATATTATATTTTAAAATAATAATTAATAAGAATTATTTATCCTAATTTTGTAAATGAAGGTATGATCTTACAAAAGTTGTTCTACTACTATTTGGCAACCATTTAAAGTAAATAACATTTTAACTACTAAGTTCCATTATTTATAAATATGCATCTACTCCATGTGTTACTCAACTTATGTTTACTTATAATTGGTTAAGTAAAATTAAGGAGGAAATAAATTAAAAGTTCATAACACCAGGATGTAACTTGTTGTACTCCGAAAACAGAACACTCATTCATATGAAACATGCTAAGTTTAAAGTTAGTAAGTGTCTGATTAAAACTAGTATAATATCATAACGCAAAGTCTTGGGTAAAACACACAAAGAAGAATAGTGTTATAGGCTCTCTCTTAACCATGTCATATGATATCAATAATGTTAGACATTATTTATGTTCTTCAAAAGTTATTCTTTTTGCCATCATGAAATATAACACTAGCTCTCTACTTAATTAAAGTTAATACATGTTTTCTACCAACATAAGATGAACATAACCTAAAGCAACCATTGAGTGTTTATATGTGGTTTTACTTTACTCTTAAGCTTAATATGATACATGAACATTAATGTTAAACAACTCATCTTGCTTGTGAAGTAAACTTGAAGACAAAACAACTCTAAATGGAATCACCCAACACAAATAACACATAATCATTTAGAATGAGATACGGGGTACTTTGCGATGCATCTCATCCTTGTGCATTAATCATGCGGCTTCTTTAAACATTAGTCCTTACCGGACCAATGATGTTGTTTCCAGATTTCTCGGAGTTTATATTATATCGAAGACCCTGGCTGCATAATCTTGCAGTCAGAAAGGCAAGTTCATCCCTTTTATTCATGTCCTCTTGAAGTACTTGATAAGAAACTATTTTCAAAATGTTAGTATTGCATATCACACAAAAAGGGCAGAAAACTTATTTTATAATAATATGACTATGGTTATCCACCAGAGAGGTGGTAATCTCATATGGCTGGCAGATGGGACCATGGTAAGAATGTTGTGGTGGAGGTTCCATTCGCACGGGAAAGTATCACCTAGGACTTAACAACAAATGTCGCCAGTGATTCTTGCGCCGAATATTACGCACAACCATAAGATTTGGAATGGGACGGAGAAGTCAGCTGTAAATCCGCTCATGAGCTTGAGATGGCTCGGATAATAATCTCACCTTCGGGTTGTGGCTTCTAGCATCTATTGAAGGTTGGCTTCAGGAACTAAGTTGGGGTGTCTCCCACTAGTTTGCAACTAAGCTGGGGTGTCTCCCACTAGTTGGCAGCTGTTAAGCTGGGGTGTCTCCCACTAACATGCACCGGAGTAATGGGGGGTGTGCGGGGATGGTGGAAAGGCGCAGTGATTGGCTTGGATTACTGACTGGGCCCCACACCAAGGAAGTGTGGACGGGAAAGATTCGCCAGGTTGTGCAACAAGGTCTTGATCTCTTATGGGTAAAGCAGCGCACCTCTGCAGAGTGTATGAATGTGACATGTTACTCCACGTTCCAGGACGGAACGACGAACGCAGCAGGAAAGGAGGCTCCTCAAAGCCCTAGCCATGTGACTCGTGACGAGCATAGTCTTCAGAATAAAAGCAACCTTTTAAAGAAATGTTTTTGAAAACTTGTATTAGGCTACGACAATCCATTGTCTGTGGTTGTATTTATGCATCAAACTTCCCACCTTGCATAATGAACTTGCTGGGTAACGCAGTTACTCACCCTTGCCTCCTAAACCCCTGCTAGACATGAAGAACCACAAGAAGGCAGCAATTTAGGCTATGAAGACTCTGAAGACGGATAAACTCAAGATACCAAAGAAAGCCACTACATCGAGTTGAAGCAATTGAAGGAAGACGGAGGACAAATGAAGGCGTAGTGTAAAATAGGATAGATTCCTAGTCATAGAACCTATCTCTGTAGGCGTTGCTATAGCGCAATTGCAAGACTAGACGTATTAGAAGTAGTCTTAGTATAGGTTAGTTCCTCCGAGATTTTCCATTTGATGTTCTTTTATTAGGGCCTTGCCTCATTGTTTCGAGGAGGTTCTAAAGATCTGTTGTTTTGGATTTTCTGTTTGTAATCTATAGTCATGCCTTGGACCTGGGATGTTTTTGTTGTACCACTCAGATGACGTAACACTGGTGGACGGTGATCCATTGGTGCTATGTCAACGACTATAGCATACTACACCATGCAGTGGTATGCTGGGTCACCACAGCTGGTATCAGAGCAAACGCTTTGACCCTAGGATTAAAACCCTCTAAAGGAGACCTGTAGGTTGGGTAGTGACTATAGGTAGCCATCTCATCCAAACCAATATTCTTATTACTTGTGATGGATATTCACTCGAGAATAACCTCAACACAACAGAGTAAAATCTTCTTTCACATCTTATTGGAAGAAGTATTTCCTACGTCTTCTTCGATAAAGTTTTGTATGTATTCTTTAACGAGTACGTACATATCTCATCCTTAGTATGTAAGACCTAGTAAAGCTTATCCTATAACCACCGATGTTTGATGAACTGAACTAGGACCAAGTTAGTAGCACATATATGTGTTGATGGTGGTATCTTTTAAAGAGAAGCCATCTGAGGTAGTGTAACCACAACTACTAATCATGTGAGATTCACTTGGGATTCTTAGTGTGATGGTAGTAGCTTAACAAGAAAAAGTCTCATGGTGATTTTAGCTCCTAAACCATGATAGGAATGTTAGTTGTGACAATTTGCTAAGGAAAAAAAAACTTTGGATAAAAGTGTGTAGGATCAACATTTGCGAGATAGAGATAATTTAGGTAGGATAATGAGGATGTATTATAGACTAATAACAACTTGTGTAGCAATTGTGAGAGATTGTGTGAGGCTAGTACTTAGTTGGAACACAACTGGTAGCATGCATAGTAAGAGTGTTAAATCACATTTAGTGGTAGATAACTACTACTTTAAGATCACTTTGGCGTTGTTTACCCTGTTGCAAGTGGTCAACTGGGGTAATCAGTGAGATGAAGAGTAGTATGAACCCTATACCTTACCAAACAACGGTAGAGACCTATATACTACTATATGTGTGCATCATACTATAATACTTTATACAAGCCTTAGTACGAGAGATATTATACTCGAAGTGCTATGTTATAGGCTTTACTTATGCATGTATGCATATCATTTGGATTTCTTGGATTTTATTGGTTCTTTGTGTGACTAGATCTAGTCATGAAGCTTCGCTTGATGTGCAAATGAATGTTGCATCACTAAGCTATGGCTTAATGTTATAGATCTAGATAGAATAGGAATTCGTGAAAGGAAGAGACGAGTTCTAAAGGACAAGGATGAAGACTTGCATGAAGATGAAGACTTGCATAAAGATGAAGACTTAAGGTTCTTGGACTCTTTGTTATGCAGTTTTGGCTATGCCCGTGTTATGGCGCAACTGAGGGGTTGTGTGCCGATGATCCATTCTGAGCATGCCTACCGATGAGCATCGGTCTAGGATTGGTAAACCAAGGGACCCTTGGTTACGCAGCATGACCAGTGACACATAGCATTGCCGTATAATTTAGAGGTCGAGTCCGACAGTAACATGATTCTAGGATTCTTTGTTATGCATTCTTGGTTATGGTTAGCATGGTAGTCTTCCGAGGGGTTTGTCTGACCGGTGTTCCCGGCACGCCTGCAGTTCAATTCTGCCTGGGAGTGGTACCCCAGTAACTCTCGGCTAACATGTCTAAGAGCACATAACAGTTGTGTATAACTCTGAATTTCGGGATTCGCCAGAAGTATTGGCATCAGAAGAGACAAAGGACCTTCTAGCGTGAAGATTGTTTAGAGAATTCACCTCGGATATCCACAATTGTGTGGGTACACCGCATATTTCCTTTATGAGATCAGATAAAGGTAAATGTAAGGTAGACACAGACCGTGATCCCAACCCTAAGACCCATGTTAGTACACCCAAAGTGTGGAAACCATTACATAAATCTAAGGAGGGGAGTAAATAGAGAATTGGAAGTGTGGAGGTATGATCAATTGGAGTAAAAGATGAGAAGAAACCCAAGATTTGGTGCAGTTGGGCCTTATTTTCTTGAGGTTTGCTGTAACCCAGACAAAGATAGAACCTTGTGGTAATCTCAATGCAGGAGTTGAGATTCCTACCAGAAGGAAGTAAGGAGTAGACTTGAAGTGGAGATTGACAAAACCAAGATGTTGAACTACTTTTGTCAATAAAGGGTCATTCCTTGGTTCCAACCCAGAGAATGACAGGAGAAGTGGGTAGGAGAAATCACCTAGTAAAACATATCAGAAGACCGCATCGCATCACTAGGATGAGTGTGTTATGAAGACTCCAGATGACACGAGAAAATGGAAACCCGACTAAGTAAACCTTTAGGAAGTGAACCATCATGACCGATCATATTAGGGTGGCTTACGTATAGTGTCACCGGCAAGGTTGGTGGCAAAATAAGTAAATGTGAACCTTAGTAAGACTTCCTAAAACCCTAAGTACCTTCCAAATAGTAGGTCAGTTATTACGTGAAGAAATTTAGTTAGAGCTATTTATAGGACTAACAAGGATTAGATAAAGCCCTGATCTAAGGAGACTTTCAAGAAGACATGCCTAGAAGAGGAATATTCCAAGAAGGAATTACGGAAACAATGGAATTGACAGTTAGCAACTACTAATTCAAAAGAGGATCCAAGTCAAAATATGGATTTAGGGATACACCAATTATCTCCATTAAGGATCACTTCGGAGTTCGAGCATTACCATCTTATACAAGACGGTTCCACAATCCGAAACGTAAGAGAGTACGAACTTCGAGGATGAAGTTTAGTTTAAGGAGGGGAGACTGTAACATCCCAGAATTTAGGGTCTAGAAATAGAGTGGACACATGAGTGTGCATTGCATTCATGCATCAGAAAATCCGAATAATTTTCGCGCATTTAATTTTAAAACACTAAGTGATTGAAGTTTCACTTGAGTTGGTGGAATTGAAGTAGATCATCAACTTGAGCGTTATAGACTTTGAGATGATCTTAGCTTACACCTTATTTTGGGGTAAAGAGATACACGATGAGAGGTTACACTAAAGATGTGACGCCCTAAAGTCGGTACTATGTAGATTTAAGCGTTCCTGCCGAAATCCGCATAATAACGATTTTAGGTCGCCCACCAGACATAATGTGCACGCCGAAACATGCGCATTATGTGGGTGGAATTGTGATAACATTACAATAGTTCCGATACATCCACAAATACAACAGAAGATAAAATACAACAACGACTCGAACGAGTCAGGATACAAATGATACAATACAAAGATTCAAATGACAGCGGAAGCAGAAAAGTATCCGACTACAAATAGGAAGCAAATTGGACTAAGAGTCCTGAAGATAAGCAATGGCGCCATATCCCTGCCCAGCCAAGCCGGAGGGATTCCCAAGCTAACGTCGTCTGACTTCAAACCTGTTGACTGCACATAAAGCACATCCCAAAAGAGGGTCAGGGCACTCCCTGGCAAGCAAAACCGACTTTCCTACTTTCTACACCATCTCCCAAAATATAGGGGAGGTGGACTTAGCGGCAGCAGCACTAGCAACCTAAAGAGACACTCTGCAACTTTCGTCTAATCAGAGAGGGATAAGAGAGCGCTTAAGGTAAACATCTACAACTAACACCAAACATAACCCATTCTCGAATTACCCCCTCAACCAAATATGAGGAAGCAATTTGGGAAAACTCACACGTTAAACAGTTTTAGTTATAATTTATGGTGAAAGTAATTCTATATTACTAGTCAATTTAATTAACATTAATTAAGTGTAAGTTGTCTAGATCTTGTTAGCCAGCATCATTACCAAAGTCGTCCATAACCGTGGACACGGCTCATCGATAAGATTATACCCTGCAGGGGTGCACTACTGTACCCATACTCGCATGATCAACCCAAGCAAGCATCAGGGCTTCTCAACACGACTTATTCCTTCACTACAGCAAGTCCAAGTGCCACCCATATGAGTTGTTACCCGCGTCAGGAGTCCGGCCGAATCTCAATTGCGGACTCATTAGTTTGCGACTACGCCACGATGCGGCTCAAACCACAGTAGGAACTGTCCGCTTCGTGTCGTACCGCACCTATATGACCCCCCGTATCACATAACCTCTCATCATCATCGTCATCATCATCATGCACATGCATATGAGCAAATGGAAAGCCCGAACTACTTGCGGCACATGGACAAGCTGTAGATCCGTTCAAAGTCGAGGGGGGCTCCATTGGGCCTCCCACAAGTGGTTAGTGCGCTCAAAATTGGATCCGAGGACAAAATCTCAGTTCCTAGGTCGACACTGAGCAGAACAAAGCACCTCGCAAGGCCTTCCGCCTGGTACCTTATCTTTTAATTATAATACCCCAATATAATACAACATTTTATTAAGGTAGAATAATATATCATACTAAGCAGATGAAACATAAGACCAACAGACGACTCGCACAAACAACTCTAAGCATGCGCTACGACTCGCAAGGCCAACAGATAAACATGCAACGGGTATTAGGTTGTGGGGATAAAGCTGTATGGGCTGCAGGATAAACATGTGATGGGATCGCAGTTCAAGAATCGATAACTAGGGTAGCAGAGATCAACGGCAGGAATGAAAGACAATGTATAGGTAAACAAGCAAACTTTGCTTGCCTGGAATCCCGCATGGAAGCAGATCTTGTCGTTGCTCACACATCTCAACGTCTTATCCGCGAAGAAGCAACAAACACTGGAAAGCGTAAAAGATGCATTTTACAACTACGGCAGAAGATTCAGCATGATCATACTAGAATGATGCATGGCATGGCAACATGCAACACAAAGCAGGTAATCCAAATTAAGCGGGAAAGCAACCCCGACAATAATTATTTAGGTGCAAGTTATTTATTTACCAGCAATATTAAATGTTGGTTAACATGGTAATACATGGCATGGGTGATCTAATTAAATTAAATGGAAATAGGGCATTATATAAATAAAGCCCAACACATTCCATATTTAATTTATTTAGTTGCAATTAACAAATTGCACTAAGCAATTAAATAATAGATGCAAAATGACATACAAATGGCATATTAATATTCATTACATTTTTCTGATAAATAAACATCTATAGATTATTTTATTTGGAGTTATAGAATAAAAGTTATTAACAATTTAGTTTTAGGGTTCTTTCTGAAATTTACAGGGACCTGTTCGTGATGAAACTGTGTCGGTGGGGACCTCTGTGTGGAAAACAGAAAGGCAGGGGGCGTGGTGTAAGTTTCCCGCGCAGAGATTCTTCTCAGAACCTTTCTCACCAAAACAGAGTCCACACCTGCGGCTGCCAGGCGGGCCCAGGTGCCACGCGGGGTGCGGGCGTGCTGTGCGGGTTCCCACGGTCACTGACCGGTGGGACCCGGGTGTCAGTGCCCGAATAAAAGGAAAAAAGTGCCTTTTCCGGCGAACCGAGGAATCGAAGACGCGACTTCGTGTGCGTGGTGCGGATTGCTGCGCTGGCCACTATGGTCGATGCTGTGTTTGTGATACAAACTGAACCGAACCCTAAATGTACATATTGTGTAGCGTTGACTGAACAAGAACAGCAAATGTTCAGGCTTTACTGAATCCGCTCGATGGAAACGAGTACAGAGGGGCGGCGACTTCCGTGCGATGCGGGGGGCGTGGTGTGCATCGGGGGCGTGACGCTTGCGTTGCGTGTGTGGGGGGGTGGTGTGCGTGCAGGGGCGAGGAACCGAGCCAAACTTGGAGCTTGGAGCCTAGGCCATGGCTATGGCGGTCGGAGGGGAGGCGTGGATGAATCTGAGGTTCCCGGCGGTAAAACGAGGAGGGAATGGCGAAAATCGGAGGAGGAGCTCACGTTGAGGGTGCTGGGGGAGTGGTTCTTGCCGGGGCGGTCGGAAGACGACGAATTCGAGCGGCGGGCGTCGCCGGTGCCGAAGAAGACGGAGACGATCTCGTCGCGCTGGGAGCGTCCCTGCTCGATTCGTTCGGGGAGGATGTCGAGGACGTCGAGGCGCGGGTCTTGGGCCTCCTCTCGGTCCTTCGACGACGCCGGTGATGCGGGGCGACGGTGAGGAGGCTCGGTGGTGGGTGGTTGGAGCAGGAAACCGAGGGGGAAAAACGAGGGAGGAGATGGTGGCGGCGCTGGGAGGGGGAGAGGAGGAGTGGCGGCTAGGGTTCGGGAGGGGGCTCGGGGTCGGCTTAGTAGAGGGGAAAGGGGAGCAGGGAGCAGGGGCACATGGTGGGGGAGGCTCTGCTCGCTTTCTCCTCTGGGTCTGTTGACCGTACGGAGGTAGGGGAAAGGAGAAGTGGGCCTGGGTTGGAGGAGAGGAGATGGGCCAGGTAAGTGGGTTGGGGCCCAAGAAGGCTTTCTCCCTCTGAAAAAAAAATGTTATTTCTCTTTTAAATGTTTTTCTGTTTTTGTATTCTAAAACAAAATAGAAAATAATTTGTATAAAGAAACTTTATAAAAAGGCCTTAGTGTTTAAATAGGCAATTTAATAAATTAGTTTTTATAATATTTGTAAAAGATTTAAAATGCACATTTTAATTAATTTGAAATGCATTTGAATTCAAATTGTGTGATTTGAATTTAAAGGGAGTTTAAATTTAAATGTAATAAATTAAATGAAGTGACCAATGCATGATGAAATGATGACATGATGATGCACAAAAGAAAAACAACAAAAACTAATTGGGGATAACTCCCGGGGCGTTACAAAAGATAACAAAACCTGTTACAACAAAACAATATTTAGGAATGAGTGACCAAAACAAATATTCTTAGTTATTCTCTCATCATCTAATCTGATCAATTGTGCTAGACATATTTCTAGTACATGGAAACCATGACATTCTTGGAGACCAAACTGAATTACCTAAACCTTAATCCAGATCTTCTTACTTTATTTAGACATCTTATCTTCTTATCTCCCAATCTTCCCAAAGACATCCACAAGAGAAGATGATCAGAAAGGAGGAAATGGAACAAGAAGAATTTGAGAAGCATTCCATAGTTGGGAATAGAAGTGTTATGTCAATCTAACATGAAGAATTGGAAACTCTTATATCATTAACCATCTTTCTTAATCTCTAGAAAGAGTGTGATATCCAAATGTTTGTGTTATATAGAAGTAGTGTGAGAACAAGCTTCGAAACCTTGTTAACAACTCACTTTTGTACGCTCAAACACTTGAGTGTCATATGCAAATTAATTAAAGGCTAGATAATCCAGTACATCAAATACCTCAGCCACTTGAGTATAAGTAGTAGTTTGGAGACAAGGTTCGCGACCTTGTTAACAAATTTTTCTTATATGCATAAGGACATTTGATGTCATAAATACACCTACATTCAACTATTTCCAAAAATGCCCATTTCAAAGACATCTATTCTGCCAGGAAGGAGTTATCAATCTTTGATCAACAGTGGGAGTGATGTAACAAAGCAAGACTACATTCACCTCATTCTATTTGTTTATCTAGCCACAAGACCTGACCAAAGGCAGGTTATCTATACCTTGTACTTTCAGATACATCTGATCATGATCTCTCATAATTTAGTTGCCAAGTCTATGAAATCAATCCTTTATGGCCATGCCTTAAATTTAAACATGAAAGTGAAATATTCCTATGTATATAATCCTTATAGGAATCCCAATGAACATTACAATTACCACTTGACAACAACTTGGTGTTGACCAAGGAATTTTAAAGCACAAAATCATAAGAGTGAATAATTATATCTATCATTACCTTGGAGTAAGCCATCAAAAAACAATTATCATTTAAACATATCGTAACTCCATCAGCAAATAATAGCAATCCAAATATGAACAAATAAACAAATAGGAACATGCTTTCATGTCTAAAATACATCACTAAACTCAAGGGGTGAATACCACATTTCTTCAAAAGAAACTAATCAAAAACACCAAAGTCATTTTATATGTTATTTGAAATCAAAGTTATACAAGATATTCAATTTACAAAGTGGAATAATTAAATCCATCTATACCTTTGGGGCAAACCCAAATCATATTTAGAAGTTGACAATAATAAATGATCACAAATATTTGGTGGCATGTAAAAAAATATAATGTTATATTTCTTTAATGCACAATAAAGAAGAAGTAGTGCAAGCCACAAACTTTAAATAAGAAATACATCCAAATAAGCTCAAATCTACTTTACATGTTAAAAGTATTCCAAATATACAAAGTATTCAAAATACAAAGTTTAAATAAACATCCTAAAGCAAATACAAACCTCCCAGGACTTATCTGTAAGTTCCAGAATAAAAAACAACTCCAAAACAGTATAGAAGGGGCCTCTGTCAATTGTTCTTGTGGTTTCCAAAATATTCAGGGGGTTATTTGCAAAAATTCCTTTTCTTTTCGCTTTCTTCTTCCTTCGGCCAGAAGGACGGCAGCGCCGTGTCCTCGCGCCCGACCTGCCGTGCCGCGTCCTCTCGCTTCCCTCGCGTGGATAAGGCCGTGGAGAGGCGTCCGCATCTCCCCATCCTCACTATCTTCCTCACGCTCTCTCTCTCTCTATTCCTCTCCCTAACCCTAACCCTAGTTCTCTCGAGCCGCCGCTGTGAGCCGGCGATACCCGACGATTCCGGCCGCCCCGTGCCAAACCGAGAAGTTCTGGAGGCTCTCTGTGTCTCCCTCTTCCTCCCCGACGAGCCATGCGTGCGGAGGACCTCGGGAGATGGAGGATTTCGCCGTCTTCTTCAACTCCGGCCGCCGGCGTCCATGGATGAGCTCGTCACCGTCCGACGCCCTTTTGCTTCTCCGACCACATCTTTGTGCTCGTGGTGAGCTTCGCACTCTCGCGGTACCTTCCGTTCATCCCAACTCGTTCCGGAGGTGTGGGTTCATCGTGGGACGGATTCAGCCGCCGCCGAACCTCTTCGTCGGCGAGCCTCCGGTGACCATTAGGGAGCGGCGCCGCAACCAATAGGTCCGGCTCGTCGTGCTCTACAATCTGGCGGTGTCAATTGACCAAATCGACTGCGGATTTGGCGAATTGGAGTTCGACAGTGGAGGAATTCCATTGCTGACGTCACCATGACGTCAGCCGCCTATTTTTCTTTTTCTGGAAAATTAATTCGGAATAAAACAGTGTATGATAGGTGGGCCCAATTTAATTTAGTAATTCCAGAAATTCAATTAAATTGATTAAACTTTGATAATTCATAATTAGTTCATCTTAAATCAGAAAAATCTAATCTTTATATCAAAATGTTCAGAAAAATAAAATCTATAATGTTATATCATTACAATTTGTATTTGAATAAAACTGAAATGGAATAAAATTTAAAATATAAATCACATAATCTTTTAAATATGAAGTTATTTGAAATGCTATTTTGGAAGCATTTCAAACTTTATTGAAATTGTCTCACATGCATAACTTTAACTTTCGTAATGTGTTTTATTACAATATGAATTATTTTATTTTAATAAATCTATTTCAAAATGATATTCTATTTTAAAATAATAATTAATAAGAATTATTTATCCTAATTTTGTAAATGAAGTTATGATCTTACAAAAGTTTTTCTACTACTATTTGGCAACCATTTAAAGTAAATAACATTTTAACTACTAAGTTCCATTATGTATAAATATGCATCTACTCCATGTGTTACTCAACTTACGTTTACTTATAATTGGTTAAGTAAAATTAAGGAGGAAATAAATTAAAAGTTCATAACACCAGGATGTAACTTGTTGTACTCCGAAAACAGAACACTCATTCATATGAAACATGCTAAGTTTAAAGTTAGTAAGTGTCTGATTAAAACTAGTATAATGTCATAACGCAAAGTCTTGGGTAAAACACACAAAGAAGAATAGTGTTATAGGCTCTCTCTTAACCATGTCATATGATATCAATAATGTTAGACATTATTTATGTTCTTCAAAAGTTATTCTTTTTGCCATCATGAAATATAACACTAGCTCTCTACTTAATTAAAGTTAATACATGTTTTCTACCAACATAAGATGAACATAACCTAAAGCAACCATTGAGTGTTTATATGTGGTTTTACTTTACTCTTAAGCTTAATATGATACATGAACATTCATGTTAAACAACTCATCTTGCTTGTGAAGTAAACTTGAAGACAAAACAACTCTAAATGGAATCACCCAACACAAATAACACATAATCATTTAGAATGAGATACGGGGTACTTTGCGATGCATCTCATCCTTGTGCATTATGAAGGGGTTACGGTGCAGAAAACAATAATTTTCTAGCGATCGAAACCCTAACTAGCCAGGATCTATCTACCTAGTACATGTGATAACGGTGGCGGAACGGGTTACATTACCTCCATGTAGACCGATAGCGGGGATTACACTCCCGCACAAGCGTTGACGATGAAGTCGTACGTAGCCGACCTCGAGGTCGCGGAGAACTTGCCGCGATGTCGGAGTCGATGACGCCGGGGTGTCGACGATGATCTGCGTCGACGGGCGTCGGGCGGAAGAAGGCAGAGCGCCAGCACCGGGGCTGGCGCGCCGGCAGCAGAGGGGGGTGGCGCGGCGGCTGCAGGGGGCGAGACGACGTCGCCCAAGCTCCTCAATAGAGTAGCCTCCGAGCACTCGCAAACATACGGAGCCTAGCGACAACTCCCGGTCATTCAGATCCAGCTGAAATCGCAGGAGTAGATCTTATCTGGAATCCCGTAGAGCAACGGCGCTCTGCGGTATGGCTTAGGTGGAGAGAGACCCCCTTCCTCAGCTCGGCGCGGCTCCAACTTGGGAACCACGAGATCGAGAGAGAAATTGGGAATTAATTGAATTTCCTGTGAATTAAATCAATTAATATGCCTTGCTATATAAAGGGGGAAGTGGGTGTGCAAACCCCTTGGCTCCCCCATGTGGGACTAAACAAAGGACATGGGAGGGGGGGTTCGGCCCCCACATGGGCTGGCCGAACCAGCCAATGGGGCCCACCCCCCTTTGAGGTGCGGCTCCCCCTCTTGGGCCCTCTTAGGGCCCATATAGGTGGGAGCCCCTTTTTCCTTTATTTAATTAATATAAAAATCCCATTAATTCATAATTAATATATTTATATATAATTCAATATCCCGTGACTCCGAAAACTCTTTCGGACCACCCGAACAACTTTCGGACATTCCTGGAACCATTCCGGACCTCTCCGGAACTCCTTCCGGACCACCGGAACTCTTTCCGGATCATTTCTCTCTCTCCAACAAAAACCTATAAAATTCCATAACCTATCTCCTAGCGTCGCTAAGACCTTAAGTTTGTTACGCTACGGTTCGGGAACACTCCAGACATGGTCGAGACACTCCGCTCACCAATGATCGTCAGGGATACCTGGAAATATATGACGACCCCTGTGCATTCCACGAATATCGTCGTTGAACCATAAGTATGATATTCATTCCCTTTGTCTCTGCGATACTACCTTGTCCGAGATATGATCGTAGACACACCGATGCCTTTGCTGTATCTCGTTACCGACGAAGGTTATTAACTCGTCTGTGATATTACATCTCCATGACCTAGTCATAAGCTGCAGCTATATAGATGCAATATCACCGAGTGGGCCCAGAGTATCTTTCCATTACAAGAATGAACAAATCCCGCTCTTGATCCTTACGTCTCGATGCTCTTTCGGAATACCCAAGATGGACACCGTTATTGTCATGCTATATAAGACACAACGTTTGATGCTCTCAAAGCACTCCTACGAAGCAACAATAAGTACGGTCTCACGGTCTAAGGAATAAGCTATCATACTCTTATCTATTGCAAATGACAAACATCGTAATACGATCTTATTGCAATACTTTGCGTATGTCCACCACCTTATTCAACTAACAAGATGACCCCATTGTCAACCGACGTCATTGTCCTTGATCGGGAATCTCGATCAACTGTTGCCCAATGGACTAGCTCATATAGAGGATTGCTAGGGACCTGGTTGTCTATGTATCACACGTGTATTAACAATTCCGATTAATACAGTTATAGCATAATACACAAACCTATTATAAACTTATGAGATAATGCAATAAATACTACTTATTTATTTGCCTCTAGGGCATATCTCCTTCAGTCTCCCACTTGCACTAGAGTACAAATAAACTAGCTGAATTTTACTTTATCAGAATCCCTTATCAAATAAGAATCATTTGATAATGCTTGCTCGTGGAAAAGTGTTACTGCACAATCCATGATTGTACATGCTTTTGCGATTCACTGGCATCAACTTGTTTGATATCACCATGTTGTCTAACAACATATATGCAAATACCGTAACTAAGTGAGACTTCTACTTCCCAGCGCTTACTCTGATTATACTAACCAGATAACTGCCCTGAAAAACACACTCAGCCATGCAGAGCCCCTTGTAACAATTACAAACTCGCGATATCTACATACTTTCACACCAATGTAGAAAACTTGACATTCAAATGTCAATCCCTTAACTAATGCACTTCTACTTCCAGTAAATTCCAAATTTACTTTCATAACTGTTCTTTACTCCAAGAACATCGGTTATATTTTATCGAGCAGATAATATGGTTTCTGTATGATGTCTAATATATACATAATAGACCCACATGTCATACAACCATTACCTTCATGCATCATTACTCTTAATGACCAATTGGATTCCAAAGGACCATCCTTTTGATTCTATTCTGACTCCTCAGATATAATCCAACACAACTCGACTAACTATTTAAAATTCCCGTTCTATTTCAAAATAGACACTAACTTTTAAATAGTTTTACAACTTCATCCTATTCTATTGGTACAGTTTCACAATGTGTTAACTACACAAGATGAATTCGACTCCCACTCAAATTATGTCTCCACATATTTGATAACACGAGCTCCCACTCAAAAACATGTTATCCACATATTTGAGTTCCCAAGCTCCCACTTAAAAATATGTTCTTCACATATTTCTCCTGAGTGAACTAACTATGACTCCCACTTAAATCGACATCTTGGTTAAACCAAAATCATTGATCTACTATCAATTCGAATTTAATACAAACTACAGTATTACATTAGTACAAATCCCTCAGACTTCAAGCATGTCTACATAAATGTAGTCAACAAATTTGATCTTGTCCAAGACACATTTCTCGACAAGACATGCTACCGCGTCTTTCTTATAGTCACATTTCTCATATAACACCTTATATGACGATTAAACAATCTTATTCCTTTAATAAGAATTGCAGCAACAATTACTCTCTTAATCCTTTCAAATGCAACTTTGGATTTCCAGGCTCAAAAAGCCTTTGTTCCTATTCTGATATTTTCTCAACTTTCTTTGTATTCATAAAGTGCACCTTGATCTGTCAACAAGATCTGAAATACTTAATACAGTGATGTGACCTGACAGCAATATTAAATATAACAACACTTTATTTAGAAGTTTCTTTCATGAAAATATTATGATCTTTATGAAGAGGATTGCAAGCAGAAAACAATTTTCTAGTCTCCCTCACTTTTAATCATTAAACTTTCATTAGCAGACATATACTCTTTGGAACATCTTCCAACATAAGTCTGACACTTTATTCCAAACTTCTAATTTCAATCCATAAACCATAATTCGAAAAGTCATCTTTTCTCGGAATTACATAGAAAACAAACTGAACTTTGTTTCTAATTGATTCTGGAATACACTCTCGTACAATGCGAGCAATCTACAAAGAACTACTCATGTATATTCCGAATTATCACATAATCATATACACGTCGACATTACTGTCGATCCTATGAATTCTTGTTGAGAAAAATATCTATTTTCTAAAGTGGACATCGACTATAATGTTTCGAACATATTAGGAGATTCTAAGACTGATTCTGACAGACCACACTTTATTTATTTAAAATAGAGCATAATTATAATTCCCCACATATCACCATATATGACATTATAATATTGTGAAAACAAATTTCCACAAGTCTCTTGTGTTGAAACCATGATTCAAAAATGTTGTCCTTTTATCGAATCTTGTGAATACAATATTCACTTAATCTTTTTTCTGAAAAACCCCATTTGATCTATTATCAAATTAATTTCAGACTCCATAATTTATCGGGCAAATACTCCTATTTACCAAAATCATAGAAGAATTCGGATCAAGCAAAACACCATTGATTAATCATTAAAAATGACTCTCAATCAATTTCCTCTAGTATTGCAACTTCAATACTGCATTTCAAACTTAATCAATTTTGGCACTCGAAATACTTAAATGGACCAAAAATATCCATTACTTCTTTCATTGCCTTTATGATTAAATTCGATGGTGTTTGTTCTTTGGACACACAATTTTATCATTCCTGCTATTATAAATGTATATCATACGCATAATGTAATTGAGATGTGATGCAAATTACTCATAACATGAAACAACTGCTTTGTTTCATAACATAAAACAACTGATGTGTTCTATATGAATAATTATGTCTTGTAACATTCAAGACACCAAACTAGATCACATTCTCACTATTACAAAATGTCTTATCAAAAACTATTGATGATAACTAATATGATATCTCGAGGGCGTGAGCACTACTGGCCATGAACTTGCCATCACTCGTGCACTGTCACGTCACCCTTCGCCACATACTTGTGATAATCAGGGACTGTTTCACAAACAGAACAATTATCAAACACTTTTCATCAAGTATGAGAAGAATACATTTATATCTTCGTATATCAAATATACCCATAGCGTCGAAGAACTCTTCTTCGATGAATCAACTTTTAGAGATTTGAACTTGTTCACGAACGTGAAGAAGCTCACTGTGTCTCTATAGCATATTCACGCACATGCTATTCACAGCTAGGAGGTAAAGCGCAATCTCTATTGCACTGGAGTTCGCTATCTAGAAATCGTAGATATTCGTAAGCCTGAAGTAGATGTCACATAACTTCTTCAACTGAGTCTCTAGACAGGTATGCTCCCCATGTGAATGGTCCGGAACTTTCTAAGCTGTCTGAACTTCTCAAGACTCAATTCATCTTTGAAGTGACCTTTGATCGCATCAATCACAACATATGGCTCCAGGTGTTGAATACAACTTTCAACTCTGGTGCTAGGTATACGCTCATGACGACCTTCACTTCCATGAAAATATCATGATGCTTACGGAACTCATCATCTTTCTCCTTGCTATCAGAATCATCTGGTCTAATTCCTAACTAATGTTCTAGCACATATAGGATGTTTGTTGTGTTTGGAGAATGTTTCTAAAACCAATGCACCAGCTGATGAAGTTGGACCCGTCGGCTTCCAAGGTAGAATCCGAGCTCTTGAAGAAGTAACCGAAGTGTAGTTCCGCAGTCTCCAGATGTGATCGCAAAAAGGCGTAAGATAAGTTTATAATATATAGGTGAGTTTTAGTTTTATAATCTCATTATCAAAAACACACCACACCAAGATTATTATCCCTAAAATAATAATGGCGATTACACGACCCTCATCCACCACACTACCCCCGATCATCACGGCCGGCAGCACGGCTTCAAAGGTGGACATAAAATGTCGATCATAACAACTCTATGACTCGTGCTCGATCTTTCGATCTTCCCGTGTTCCGAGGCCATACCTCTGAGTATGCTAGGCTCGCCAATCAAACCTCGAAGACCTGCGCGTGCAACATGGCTTACACCCACTGTATGCGAACGACGAGATGTGTGACACCCGATCATCACGGCCTGCCTCATAACGTAGAACTTTCTTGGTGGTGCGCAACGAGGGAGAACACAATTTTGGTATTTGTTAGGGATCATCCTATTTATGATGCTACCGTTGTATATCTAGCATATAAGCAATCAATAGGATGCACACACAACAGCACACAATAATGATGCAATGAAGTGCGATGTGACATGGTCGATGCGCCTGGACCTTCATGGCGCCATGTGCCTGGCCCCCGGCGCCCCGGCATGGCTCTGAGTCTACAGAGCCCTCCATTGCCTCCGACAGTACGAGTAATATCAAAACTTACCGTAACCATGTCACATAAAATAACGCCTCTGCAAAACAAAGTTAGACGCCTCTAGCTTTATCTAGTTTTGCAAGTTTTACGTGGCATATAGGCTTATTCGTAGGAGAACCGCTTCCCTACCTACGAACTTTGTACCACAATGTCGATCGTATAATTGCATGTTTAAGCATCCCTTTCGGGCCCTCCATTGAAAATGCTTTGCCGACTAGAGAGAGAGAAACAGACACCCGCCAGCCACAGATACGGTGCAAGCCGTATGTCAGTAGTGGAACCAGTCTCGCGTAAGCGTACGCGTAAAGTCGGTCCGGGCCGCTTCATCAACTCAATACCGAAGGCATCACAAGTGCACGCTAGAGGGTAGCAAATATAAGAAAGACGCCCTCATTCAACATGAGTTCTAACCGTACCAGCAGTACTACGCATAGATCGGCTCTGATACCACTGAAGGGGTTACGGTGCAGAAAACAATAATTTTCTAGCGATCGAAACCCTAACTAGCCAGGATCTATCTATCTAGTACATGTGATAACGGTTGCGGAACGGGTTACATTACCTCCATGTAGACCGATAGCGGGGATTACGCTCCCGCACAAGCGTTGACGATGAAGTCGTACGTAGCCGACCTAGAGGTCGCGGAGAACTTGCCGCGATGTCGGAGTCGATGACGCCGGGGTGTCGACGATGATCTGCGTCGACGGGCGTCGGGCGGAAGAAGGCAGAGCGCCAGCACCGGGGCTGGCACGCCGGCAGCAGAGGGGGGTGGCGCGGCGGCTGCAGGGGGCGAGACGACGTCGCCCAAGCTCCTCAATAGAGTAGCCTCCGAGCACTCGCAAACATACAGAGCCTAGCGACAACTCCCGGTCATTCAGATCCAGCTGAAATCGCAGGAGTAGATCTTATCTGGAATCCCGTAGAGCAACGGCGCTCTGCGGTATGGCTTAGGTGGAGAGAGACCCCCTTCCTCAGCTCGGCGCGGCTCCAACTTGGGAACCACGAGATCGAGAGAGAAATTGGGAATTAATTGAATTTCCTGTGAATTAAATCAATTAATATGCCTTGCTATATAAAGGAGGTTGGCTTCGGGAACTAAGTTGGGGTGTCTCCCACTAGTTTGCAACTAAGCTGGGGTGTCTCCCACTAGTTGGCAGCTGTTAAGCTGGGGTGTCTCCCACTAACATGCACCGGAGTAATGGGGGTGTGCGGGGATGGTGGAAAGGCGCAGTGATTGGCTTGGATTACTGACTGGGCCCCACACCAAGGAAGTGTGGACGGGAAAGATTCGCCCGGTTGTGCAACAAGGTCTTGATCTCTTATGGGTAAAGCAGCGCACCTCTGCAGAGTGTATGAATGTGACATGTTACTCCACGTTCCAGGACGGAACGACGAACGCAGCAGGAAAGGAGGCTCCTCAAAGCCCTAGCCCTGTGACTCCTGACGAGCATAGTCTTCAGAATAAAAGCAACCGTTTAAAGAAATGTTTTCGAAAACTTGTATTAGGCCACGACAATCCATTGTCTGTGGCTGTATTTATGCATCAAACTTCCCACCTTGCATAATGAACTTGCTGGGTAACGCTGTTACTCACCCTTGCCTCCTAAACCCCTGCTAGACATGAAGAACCACAAGAAAGGCAGCACTTTAGGCTATGAAGACTCTGAAGACGGATAAACTCAAGATACCAAAGAAAGCCACTACATCGAGTTGAAGCAATTGAAGGAAGATGGATGACAAATGAAGGCGTAGTGTAAAATAGGATAGATTCCTAGTCATAGAACCTATCTCTGTAGGCGTTGCTATAGCGCAATTGCAAGACTAGACGTATTAGAAATAGGCTTAGTATCGGTTAGTTCCTCCGAGATTTTCATTTGATCTTCTTTTATTAGGGCCTTGCCTCATTGTTTCGAGGAGGTTCTAAAGATCTGTTGTTTTGGATTTTCTGTTTGTAATCTATAGTCATGCCTTGGACCTGCGATGTTTCTGTTGTACCACTCTGATGACGTAACACTGGTGGACGGTGATCCATTGGTGCTATGTCAACGACTATAGCATACTACACCATGCAGTGGTATGCTGGGTCACCACAAGCTGCCTCTTCAGCCAGATGTCTTGACGTGACAATGCTCACGGGCGTGACAATGATCACGGGTAGAAATTGCGCAGGTGCGCGATGTTCCACGGGTTCTTGACGGGGATGCCGTCTTCGGTCTCGAGGCGTACTGCGCCAGGCCTGGCGACGTGGGAGACCCTGTAGGGACCTTCCCACATCGGCGAGAGCTTGTGGAGGCCTTCCCTGGAGAGGATTCGCCTGAGGACGAGATCGCCCGCCTCAAGGGTGCGTGAGCGGACGTGGCATCTATGGTAGCGTCGCAGGTCTTGCTGGTACCTTGCCGCTCTGGGGTCAAGTGCGTCCCTCCAGGATGCAGTAGGATTTCGCCTGTCTACCACAAGCGCTCTACCATTTGGGCGCTTGTGGTAGAGGTTTCCCTCGAGGATGCAGTAGGATTTCGCCTGTCGAGCGATTCGCTCTACGTCAGCGTCTTCTTCAGGGAGGATTCCTTTCACCAAGTAGTCCTTGAGCTCATCAATCCAGCCTGAGGCCTGGTGGGTTGCCATCAGCAACAGGCGCTCCCCTGTGCTGGGACCGCAATCGGGTGACCCAGACTCCAGAGGCGGTGGGAGCGCTTCGCCTGCGCTTGCGGTAGTGGTCTCTCGAGGCTGCTTGATGGATGCCTTGGTGAGCCTCTCTTCAAAGACGCCGGCCTGCTGGGGTTGCCTTCGTGAGGCTCGCTTGGCGATGTCGTCAACCTCTTGGTTTTCCTTCCTCGGTATGTGCATGAGCTCCATGCCCCTGAAGTGCTTCTCGAGCTTGTGGACCTCTTCAAGGTATGCGGCCATGTGGTCGTCTTTTGGCGTGTAGCCCTTGTTAGAGAAGTTGACGAGCAGCTGGGAGTCTCCCTTGACGAGTAGGTGCTTGACGCCTAGAGCGATGGCGGCCCTTAAGCCGGCGAGGAGGCCTTCGTATTCGGCGATGTTGTTGGAGATCTTGTCGATCGTGAAGCACAACTGGACAGCGTAGTATAGCTTGTCACCCTTGGGCGAAGTTAGGACAACGCCTGCTCCGCCATTGCGGCAAGCGAAGGCTCCATCAAAATGCATGGTCTAGTGGCTAGGCACTGTGTCTCCCGAGGGCACGGCTTCTGCCTCGCGAGGCTCCTCAGGGCTTGGGTCAGTCCATTCGGCGACGAAGTCAGCCAGCGCTCTTCCTTTTATGACCCTCGTGGTGTCAAAGCGTAAGTTGAATGGCTGCAGCTCGATGTTCCATCATGCGACACGATTAGTGGCGTTGGGGTTGCGCAGGATTTGCTCCAGGGGGAAAGCGTGACCACCGTGATGGGGTGACCCTAGAAGTAGTGTCTCAGCTTCCTGGAGGCGATGAGGAGCGCGACGAGGAGCTTCTGCTGCATTGGATACCTCTCGTGAGCGTCCTGCAACACTGTGCTGACGAAGTAGACGGGGTGCTCGACAAGGGTTGTCTGAGGTGGCGCGGCGTCAGCCCTCTGTGGAGGCTCTTCAGGGCCCTTGTCGAGATCTGCCTGTGGAGGCGTCTCGACAGGGGTGGTGGAAGCAGACTCGTTTTGAGGCGGTGGGCCTGGCAGTGAGTCTGTGGAGGCTGCTCCTTCGACGGGGTCTTTGTCGGGGGGTTCTAGGCTTGGAGTGGCAGTGCTCTTCTTGGGGAGGACAGGCTCTTCCCTCTCGACCACCAAGACGGCGCTTGCGGTCTGAGGGGTGGCTGAGAGGTACAGCTTCAGGTGCTCGCCTGTCCTGGGGGCCACCAAGACTGGAGGGCTGGCCACATACTTCTTTAAGTCCTCGAAGGCCTTGTCCGCCTCAGGGGTCCACTTGAACATGCCCGATCTCTTCATGATCTTGAAAAATGGCAGGGCTCTCTCGCCGAACTTAGAGATGAAACGACCAAGGCTGGCCATGCAGCCTGCTAAGCGTTGCATGTCCTTGAGTCGGCGAGGAGGCTGCATTCCTTCTATGGCCTTGATCTCGTATGGGTTTGCCTCAATGCCGCGGTGGGACACCAGGAACCTGAGGAGCTTGCCTGAAGGGACCCCGAAGACGCACTTGGCGGGGTTCAGCTTGATGTTCACCTTTCTCAGGTTGGCGAAGGCTTCCTCGAGATCCCTCAACAGGGTCTCTCTCTCTCGAGACTTGACCACGATATCATCGACGTAGGCTTCAGTGTTTCTGCCCATCTGTGCCCCCAAGGCTATCCTCATGAGCCTCTGGGAAGTGGCTCCAGCGTTCTTCAGGCCGAAGGGCATGCATGTGTAGCAGTACACACCACAATGAAGGGGATTGTGGGCAGAAAACAATAATTTTCCTAGCAACGATATCCTTAAACTAGCCAATATCTATTCTATGCAGATATAGTAGTACGAACGGAGATCGGAATACATACCCTTGTAGACCGAAATCGGGGATTACGTTCCCGCACAAATGTTGTCGATGAAGACCGACGAAGCCGACCTCAAGGTCGTGTAGAGGAAGCAGGCCTCCGAGTATCGCTAGCGCAGCACCTCGCAGGGAGTCGCACACGTACGGTGGAGACGACGCCTCCGAAGCTCCAGTCTAGGACGAGCAGCGGAAGACTTGGACCGGAACACCAGCAGCGCGGCAGCGGGCTATGGTGGAGGAGATCCCCGACTCCTCTTGCTCGGCGCGGCTCCAACTTGGGAACCACGAGATCGAGAGAGAAATCAGGAATTAATTGGTGAATTAAAAGGCTGGGGGTGCCCTTTCTTATATAGGCTCCCAAGGGGAGCCAACCTTGCCAGCCAGGCAATGTGGGACTAACCCCCACAGCCTGGTTCGGCTAGACAGGTGCGCCGGCCCCCCTGGTGGGCCCCTTGTGGCCCACCTAGGCCGGCCCTCTTGGCCCCCACCGAATTCCCCTAGGGAATTTTCCCCTCTTGGGCCTTCTTTCGTCCGGAAGGCCCATTTAGGGAAATCTGCCTTAATAAATTCGAAAATAAATATATAAATCATATTTGCATATTAATAACACTAATTAATATCAAACATAATATATAAAATATTTCCTAGCTCCGAAAACTCTTTCGGCGCTGCCCGATCTCCATCGGACCTCTCCCGGGACTGTCCCGGTGATCTCCTTCCTTTCCGGTTGTCTTGTCGAAACCCCTTAAGTGTGTTACCCTAGCGGTTCGATATAATATCAGGTATGATCAAGACTCCTCAATGATCAACGACTAACTCGTAGGCCTGGACCCCCTGAATTAATCCCTGAGATATAACGAATGACTTTCATCTATCAAACCTGAACGTGAAGTCTTAGACCTTTTGCCATAGCGATACTTAGCACGTCCGAGTGTCGTTCCATAGATATCTCCATACCTAATCCCGACCTCGTTACCGACGATGCTATCTTCTACTCGTTCATGATCTCATGTCTCCGTGACCTAGTCACATGCTTGCAAGCTCATTAGACAAGATCTCACCGAGTGGGCCCGAGAGTATCTATCCTGCTACGCGGACTGGCAAATCCCGCTCTTGACCCCTCGTCTCAATACTCCTTTCCAATACCCAAAAGTATCACCGTTATTGTCATACTAAATAAGATACGACGTTTGGTGCAATCAAAGTATCTTCGGGGAATATCGATAAGAGTTGATCTCACGGTCAAAGGTGTAATGACTATGTTCTCCAAAACTGGGTATGTCCATCACATCACTCTCCAGCGACGTGACTCTCATTGCCGACCGGCGCCATGCCCCATGACCGGGAAACCTCGATCATCAATCGCGCAACGAAACTAGTCTTAGTAGAGGCTACTAGGGACCTGGTTGTTTACGTATCACACCCGCATTAATGTTTCCGCTTAATACGGTTCTAGCATGACACAAAAACATATTATGAACAAACGAGATATGATAAAGAATACACTTTATTAATTGCCTCTAGGGCATATCTCCTTCAGTCTCCCACTTGCACTAGAGTACAAATTAATCTAGATTACAACTTGGTAAAAGCCTTACACCCATAGCTAACTGGTGTTGTTCATGCTTATCAAGCGGAAGAGGCTTCGTCAGCGGATCTGCCACATTCAGATCCGTATGCACTTTGCAAATCTTCACATCGCCTTCTTGTACGTACTGACGAATCACGTGGAAGCGTCGGAGAATGTGTTTGGCGGTGGAGTGAGTCCTTGGCTCCTTGGCGTTCGCAATGGCACCCGTATTGTCGCAGAAGAGGACCACGGGGTCTTGCACGCTCGGGAACACTCCAAGTTCGATGACGAACTTCCTCAGCCACACAGCTTCATTCGCGGCCTCGCAGGCAGCAATGTACTCCGACTCCATTGTAGATTGTGCGACTATGGGTTGCTTCCCACTTCTCCAGCACACGGCGCCTCCATTCACCTTGAACACGTAACCTGTCTGTGACTTACAGTCATCGGGGTCTGAGCAGAAACTTGCATCTACGTAACCTGTTACGCCAAGTTCCTCATCGCAGCCACCATACACAAGGAACATTTCCTTTGTCTTATTGAGATACTTGAGAATGCTCTTAACAGCTATCCAATGCGGCATTCCAGGATTACTCTGGAACCGGCTTGTCAAACTTAGAGCTAATGCACATCTGGTCTAGTACTCAACATTGCATACATGATCGATCCTATGGCTGAAGCATAAGGATGTTTCGTCATTTCGGCCTTACCCAGTTCCGTCACCGGACACTGCGCCTTACGCAATATCTTATTCTTGATAACCGGCAGAGAACCCTTCTTTGCCTTTTCCATATGAAAACGCTTCAATATTTTATCAAGATAAGTACTCTGACTTAGTGCTAATAGGCGCCTTGATCTATCACGGTAGATCTTTATGCCTAAAACATACGCAGCTTCTCCTAAGTCCTTCATGGAAAACTTACTGTTTAAATATTCCTTCACGCTATTCAGAAGTTCCACATCATTCCCTATTAGCAATATGTCGTCAACATACAGTGCTAAGAACACAACCGAGCTCCCACTCATTTTCTTGTAAATACAGGTCTCTTCCACATTCTGGATAAATCCAAAACATTTGATTACCTCATCAAAGCGAAGATTCCAGCTCCGAGATGCCTGCTTCAATCCATAGATGGATCGCTGAAGCTTGCACACCTTGTTAGCACTTCCTGGATCGACAAAACCTTCCGGCTGTACCATGTACAACTCTTCCTCAATGTTTCCATTCAGGAAGGCCGTTTTGACGTCCATCTGCCAGATTTCATAATCATAGTAGGCAGCTACCGCTAACAAAATCCGAATAGACTTAAGCATCGCTACCGGTGAAAAAGTTTCATCGTAGTCAACTCCATGAACTTGTCGGAAACCCTTTGCGACAAGCCGAGCTTTATAGACGGTCACATTACCATCAGCATCAGTCTTCTTCTTAAAGATCCACTTATTCTCGACGGCCTTGCGCCCTTCGGGAATATCCACCAAGGTCCACACTTGGTTATCATACATGGATCCTATTTCGGATTTCATGGCTTCAAGCCATTTCTCGGACTCTAGACTCTCCATCGCCTCCTTGTAGTTCGTAGGTTCGTCTTGCTCGACTAGCATGACGGTGCAAACCATATTGCCATACCATTCTGGTGCGATCCGAGATCTACCAGACCTACGAGGTAGACCATCTTCCTCGACAGTTTCTCCCACTCCTTCCACGGAGGACGTTTCCGGAATTGCTTCCGTTGCGCCACTCGGAATCTCGAGTTCAGGATCAACGATTTCATCGAGGTCTACCTTCCTCCCACTTACTCCTTTCGCGAGAAATTCCTTCTCTAGAAAGGCACCGGTCTTCGCGACAAAAGTTTTGCCCTCAGCTTGGTTGTAGAAGGTGTACCCAACGGTTTCCCGCGGATATCCTACAAAGATGACTTTCTCCGACTTCGGTTCGAGTTTGTCGGGCTGTAGTTTCTTGACGTACGCCTCACAACCCCAAACCTTCAGAAACGATAACTTAGGCTTATGGCCATACCATAATTCATACGGCGTCGTTTCAACGGACTTGGACGGAGCCCTATTTAAAATGAATGCGGCTGTTTCTAACGCATAACCCCAGAAGGACACTGGCAGATCGGTAAGAGACATCATAGATCGGACACTATCCAGTAGAGTACGATTACGTCGCTCGGACACACCGTTACGCTGCGGAGTTCCGGCGGGCGTAAGTTGGGGCACTATGCCACACCTCTTCAAATGTGTGCCAAACTCAAAACTCAAGTACTCTCCACCGCGATCGGACCGGAGATGCTTGATTTTCCTATTAAGCTGATTCTCAACTTCACTCTGGAATTCTTTGAACTTTTCAAACGTTTCAGACTTGTGTTTCATCAAATAGATATAACCGTATCTACTCAAGTCATCAGTGAAGGTGACGAAGTAACGATAACCATTGCGTGTCGAAACGCTCATTGGTCTACATACGTCTGTATGTATGATCCCCAACAAATCCGACGCCCGTTCAACGAAACCTTTGAACGGTGTCCTGGTCATTTTGCCCATGAGGCATGGTTCACATGTATCGAGGGATCCGAAATCCAACGAGTCCAAGAGTCCATCGGAGTGGAGTCGCTTCATGCGCTTTATACCAATATGACCAAGACGGCAATGCCACAAAAACATGGCGGTATCGTCACTACACTTAATTCGTTTGGCCTCTATGTTATGAATGTGAGTACTACGATCGAGATTCAACAAGAATAAACCATTACTCCCGGGAGCATCAACATAAAAGATATCATTCATATAAATAGCACAATTGCTTGACACTGATTTAAATGAATAACCGTCTTGTAACAGGCAAGACCCACTTATAATGTTTACACTCAAGGATGGCACAAAATAACATTTATTTAAAACCAAAACTAATCCCGATGGTAGATGCAGAGGGAGCGTGCCGACAGCCACCACGTCGACTCTCGATCCGTTGCCGACGCGCATCGTCACCTCATCCTTCGCCAGCCGCCTTCTATTCCGTAACTCCTCCTGAGAGTTACATATATGAGCAACAGAACCAGTATCAAATACCCACGTATTGCTCCGGGCGGATGTGAGCTACACATCTATAACATGTATATCAAATATACCTTTCTCTTTGTCGACCGTCTTGCCAGACTTCCTATCCTCCAGATACTTGGGGCAGTTGCGCTTCCAGTGACCCTTCCCCTTGCAGTAGAAACACTCCACGCTAGCTCTGGGACCAGATTTGTTAGTCCTGGGCTTGGCAGCCAACTTTGCCTCCCTCCGGGACTTCCAGCTCTGCTTTCCCTAGCCACCGGACTTCTTGAAATCAACGGTCTTGTTGACCATCAACAGCGTGTGCTCCTTCTTAATCTCTACCTCAGCAGTCTTGAGCATCACGAACACTTCACCCAGGGACTTAGCCATGCCCTGCATGTTGTAGTTCATGACGAAGCCTTTGTAGCTTGGTGGCAACGATTGCAACACCCTGTCAATCGCCAGCTCATCGGGAATCTTGCACTCCAGAGCATTCAGGCGTTGAACGTAGCCAGACATCTTGACTACATGCTCGCTCACACTGCTATGCTCTTCCATCTTGGCTGAGAAGAAAAGCTCAGAAGCCTCATATCTCTCAGCCTTAGCCTGCGGCGCAAAGACAGCCTTAAGATCCGAGATGATCTCAAAGGCGCTCATTTTCTCAAAGCGCTTCTGCAGGTCGTCTTCCATGGCATAGAGCATGCCACTCTGGACAAAGGCAGAATCCTCCGATCGGGTCTGGAAGACCATCTTCTCATCCTCAGAGGCATCATCTGCAGGAGGGTCACCTATGGTGGCCTCAATGACGTAGTCCACCCTATGGGGAGTGAGGAGGATCCTCAGGTTGCGGAACCAGGCCATGAAGTTTGACCCATTGGTCTTAAGCTTTTCTTTCTCAAGGAACAGACCTAGGTTAAACGAGGGGCGAGACATCTACAATGGAATTTGCAACAACATAAGACTTTGTTCATAATAATTTTGAGTTATAGTATTTTTAGAAAATAACTGACATAACTCCCACTCAAACGAACATCCCTCCTGGTCGTTTAAGCGATTACACGACCCCCATCCATTGCACCACCCCTCATCATCAAAGCCGGCGGCACAACTTCAAGAGTAGACAAAATCGTCCGTCACACCAATTTTGTGACTCGTGCTCGGCCTTTCGGCCTTCCTGTTCCGAGGCCATACTTCTGAGTATGCTAGGCTCGCCACCAAAGACCTCCACGCTGACGCTTGTGCAACATGGCTTACACCCACCGTATGCGAACGAAGATATGTCTGACACCCGATCATCACGGCCTGCCTCATAATGTAGAACTTTATTGGTGGTGCGCGTTGGAGGGAGAACACTAGTGGTATTTTGAAGGGATCATCTTATTCAACTACCGCCGTGTAACACACAATCACACACAAAATAAGATGCACACAAAACATCAAATGTAATGCAATGTGATATAGTCCATCGCGCCATGGTCTTCTTGGCGCCCGCGGTTTATAAACAGTTTAATAAACCTACCTTGACCATATCACATAGCCCCTGCAAAATAAAGTTAGACGCTTCTACTTTATCTTTTGCATATTTTACGTGGCTTGGGGCTTTCGTAAATAGAACCGCTTAATATCTACGAATCTTATGACCACAACAACGATCCAATAATTGCATGTTTAAGCATCCCTTTCGGGCCCTCCATTGAAAATGCGAAGACCAACTAAAGAGAGAGAAACTGTCACCCGCCAGCCACAGATACGGTACAAGCCGTATGTCAGTAGTGGAACCAGTCTCGCGTAAGCGTACGCGTAAAGTCGGTCCGGGCCGCTTCATCAACTCAATGCCGCTGGAATACACAAGTGCACGCTAGAGGGTAGAAAATAACAGGAACGGTGCCCCCGTGCAGAGCACGGGTTCTAACAGCGTACAGCTATATCTTACGATAGATCGGCTCTGATACCACTGAAGGGGATCGTGGGCAGAAAACAATAATTTTCCTAGCAACGATATCCTTAAACTAGCCAAGATCTATTCTATGCAGATATAGTAGTACGAACGGAGATCGGAATACATACCCTTGTAGACCGAAAGCGGGGATTACGTTCCCGCACAAACGTTGTCGATGAAGACCGACGAAGCCGACCTCAAGGTCGTGTAGAGGAAGCAGGCCTCCGAGTATCGCTAGCGCAGCACCTCGCAGGGAGTCGCACACGTACGGTGGAGACGACGCCTCCGAAGCTCCAGTCCAGGACGAGCAGCGGAAGACTTGGACCGGAACACCAGCAGCGCGGCAGCGGGCTATGGTGGAGGAGATCCCCGACTCCTCTTGCTCGGCGCGGCTCCAACTTGGGAACCACGAGATCGAGAGAGAAATCAGGAATTAATTGGTGAATTAAAAGGCTGGGGGTGCCCTTTCTTATATAGGCTCCCAAGGGGAGCCAACCTTGCCAGCCAGGCAATGTGGGACTAACCCCCACAGCCTGGTTCGGCTAGACAGGTGCGCCGGCCCCCCTGGTGGGCCCCTTGTGGCCCACCTAGGCCGGCCCTCTTGGCCCCCACCGAATTCCCCTAGGGAATTTTCCCCTCTTGGGCCTTCTTTCGTCCGGAAGGCCCATTTAGGGAAATCTGCCTTAATAAATTCGAAAATAAATATATAAAATCATATTTGCATATTAATAACACTAATTAATATCAAACATAATATATAAAATATTTCCTAGCTCCGAAAACTCTTTCGGCGCTGCCCGATCTCCATCGGACCTCTCCCGGGACTGTCCCGGTGATCTCCTTCCTTTCCGGTTGTCTTGTCGAAACCCCTTAAGTGTGTTACCCTAGCGGTTCGATATAATATCAGGTATGATCAAGACTCCTCAATGATCAACGACTAACTCGTAAGCCTGGACCCCCTGAATTAATCCCTGAGATATAACGAATGACTTTCATCTATCAAACCTGAACGTGAAGTCTTAGACCTTTTGCCATAGCGATACTTAGCATGTCCGAGTGTCGTTCCATAGATATCTCCATACCTAATCCCGACCTCGTTACCGACGATGCTATCTTCTACTCGTTCATGATCTCATGTCTCCGTGACCTAGTCACATGCTTGCAAGCTCATTAGACAAGATCTCACCGAGTGGGCCCGAGAGTATCTATCCTGCTACGCGGACTGGCAAATCCCGCTCTTGACCCCTCGTCTCAATACTCCTTTCCAATACCCAAAAGTATCACCGTTATTGCCATACTAAATAAGATACGACGTTTGGTGCAATCAAAGTATCTTCGGGGAATATCGATAAGAGTTGATCTCACGGTCAAAGGTGTAATGACTATGTTCTCCAAAACTGGGTATGTCCATCACATCACTCTCCAGCGATGTGACTCTCATTGCCGACCGGCGCCATGCCCCATGACCGGGAAACCTCGATCATCAATCGCGCAACGAAACTAGTCTTAGTAGAGGCTACTAGGGACCTGGTTGTTTACGTATCACACCCGCATTAATGTTTCCGCTTAATACGGTTCTAGCATGACACAAAAACATATTATGAACAAACGAGATATGATAAAGAATACACTTTATTAATTGCCTCTAGGGCATATCTCCTTCACACAAGGGGTGAGGAATGTCGTATTTTCCTCGTCCTCTTTAGCCATCTTGATCTGGTGATAACCAGAGAAGGCGTCCAGAAAACAGAGGAGGTCGCAGCCAGCGGTGGAGTCCACGATCTGGTCTATCCTCGGCATAGGGTATTGGTCCTTGGGGCAGGCCTTGTTGACATCGGTGTAGTCGATGCAGAGTCGGCCTCCTCCAGTGGGTTTAGGAAAACCACGCCGTTGGAGAGCCAAGTGGGGTGCGCGACTTCGCGGACGACATTTGCCTCCTTGAGCTTCTCTACTTCCTTGACGATGAAAGCTTGCTTCTCAGGGGCTTGCTTTCGTGATTTTTGCCTGACGGGGCGTGCGTCTGGACACACGGCTAAGTGGTGCTCGATCACCTCCCTTGGTACACCGGACATATCTGACGGGGTCCATGCGAACATGTCAGAGTTTGCCCGAAGGAAGGCGACGAGCGCGCTTCCCTATTTGGGAGGCTGGGCAGCGCCTATGGTGACGCTAGCCCCCGAGCTGGTGGTGTCCAGCGACACCTTCTTCGTGGCCGCTTGCTCCTGAGAGAAAACTTGCTTCTTCTTCTTGGGCCTCTCGAGAGGCTCCATGTCCTCGTCCGCCGGGAAAGCCATGGCGGCTGCCTTGTAGGCGCTCTCGACAGCGCGCGTGGCGTTCAGGATATGACCATGGATGGCAATGGTGCAAGCGCTGCCGGGGATCTTGACCATGTTGTAGGCGTGGTGCGTGAAGGCTATGAACTTCACGAGGGCGGGGTAGCCGAGGATGGCGTTGTATGGCAGGCCGATGTGGGCGACATCGAAGTCGATCAGCTCCGTGTGATAGTTCTTCTGTGTGCCGAAGGTGACAGCCAGCCGGACCTGACCCAGGGGCTCGATTGAACCACTGGTGACGCCCGTGAACGGCCTGGAGGGCATAAGCCACTCGTAGGGCACTTGAAGCGTCTCGAAGGTCTCGACAGAGATGACATTCAGACCCGCTCCCCCATCGATGAGTGTCTTGGAGACGGTGATGTTGTTGATGGTGGGGGATCAGACCAGGAGGAGGGTTCCAAAAGTCTTGGTCGACTTGGGGTGGTCCTTGGCGTCGAAGGCGATGGTGTACTGGGACCACTTGGGGGGCCTGGAGGTCTCGGTGCTCGGGAGCGCATCGTTGAGTTCGCGGGCGAACTGCTTGAACTGATTGTTCGACTTGGGCGCCTGAGCCCCGCCGAGGATGCAGGCCATGGCTCCCCTTGGGGCCTGGTAGCCTCCATCTTCCTCGTTAGGGAGGTTGTTGTTCCTCTCAGTGGCGTTGGCCTGAGTGCCTTGTGGCCTCTGGTAGCCGCCAGCGCGTCCGCCTCTGTTGTCGCGGCGGTAGCCGCGGCACCTGCCGCGGCTCCCCTTGCCTTCTTCGCGCTCGCGCTCTCTGCTCAGCCTCTTGAGTTCGTAGCAGTTCTCGGTGGCATGGCCGCGCCTGTTGTGGTAGACGCAGAATGGGCGGTGGTCCACCTCCTTGTCGCCGCGCTCGGGAGAACCCCTGCGGGAGCCCTTCGCGTCAGGCTCTGCCGCGAGGACTGCGATGGCCTTGCGCTTGGGCTCCTCCTTCTTCTTGTGGCTCTTGGACCCCTCGCCAGGGTCGTCCCCCCGCGAGCTCATCTTGACGAAGAGGAGTCCCTCTTCAGCCTTGGCGCACTTATCCGCCAGATCGAACAACTTTACCACAGAGGTGAGCTTGTCGTGGATGCCGAGCTTCTTGATCATCCTGCGGTTCGTGACGCCCTCGTGGAAGGCAGCGATGACCTGGGTGTCGGGGATGTTCGGAATCTTGTTCCGCACCTGGCTGAAGCGCTGGATGTACTTGCGAAGAGTCTCATCCTTCTTATGCACCACATCGTGCAAGTCGTTGTGGGTGAGTGCGCGCTCGTACGTGCCCTTGAAGTTGGCGACGAACTGCTTACAGAGCTCCTCCCAGGAGTCGTTGAGTCCTCAGGCAGGTTGAGGAGCCAGGACAACGCGGAGTCCCTGAGGGCGTGGGACAACCAGTTGTCCATGACCTTGTCGTCTCCCCCTGCAGCCTGGATGGAGGTGGTGTAGAGCTGCAGGAACTTGAGAGGGTTGGTGGACCCGTCGAAGCCCTTGGGGAGCGCTGGCCTGAACTTCAGCGGCCAGACCACGCGACACAGAGCGCGCGTGAAGGCCATGCAGCCGGCGGCGTAGGTGGCCGTTCCTCCCTGGAGGGCCCTGCGGTTTTGTTGCCCCGCTTGGCCGAGCTCCTCGACCAGACGGTTTTGGAGGCCGTGGCGTCGCTCCATGCCCACACGCGCGTCAGGCGCGGTGCGCTGCACGATCTGGCAGTCGTGCGGCGAAGAAGCATGGGAGGGAGCCCTCTATGCCGCGGCCGGAGGTGGTCCTGGCGGCGGTGGGGGCGCACCTGGTGCGGCCGTCCCTGCAGGGCCGGAGTGGTGGACGATGGAGCGCGACGGAGCAGGGCGCATGGTCGCGATGTCGACGAGGTGGTGGAGGCGGTCCAACCACTGGTCGTGTGCCTTGGCACTTGGCCGGTAGCGGAGGAGCTCCTGGGCCATGAGCAGCGCGGCGTGCGGGTTAGGCTCCTGGTGCTCCCGCGTGGACACACTCTGACGCCGGGACGGGAGCGAGGACTCAGCGTCCTCACGACGCTCAGAGAGGTCCTCGTCGTCGCACTGATCTCCGTCGCGGTGCTCCTCGCTCTCCGGTTCCTCCATGCGCGGGCCGGTGCCAGCACGCTCGGCCGCAAGGGGGCGACCACGGCGGCCACGGGTGGGAGGAGTGTCGGGCTCGGTGTGAGCTTTCTCAGAGGCACGCCGGTTGGCGCGCGTCACACGGGTGTCCGTCATGGCGCGGAGTTGGGAGGTCGAAGACGCGCCTCAGTCCCCCTACCTGGCGCGCCAAATGTTGGAGAGTGACTCCCACGGAACAGGGGTAGTCACACCCTGAAGAGAGGTTTGAAGGGGGGACTGAACGCGGAGGTCGAGCGACCCTCGAGAGGCACAACGACAGTGCTCGCCGGGCCTGGAGAGGGACAACCACGACAAAGAAGGACGCCGGCCCGTACCCAGGTTTACGGATGGCAATGGGTACCCGATACCCGCAAACCTGGCGGGTACCCGGCTTAAACGGGGAGGGTATGGTATAAAAAATACCCATGGGTATGATTAACAGGGAAATTCAATACCCGTCGGGTATAGCGGGTAAGGGTATGGGGGTGCCATACCCATACCCGTTTACCCGTATACCCGACTGACCCCACCTGTCAGTGACACACAGTGTAAATGAAACCCTAGGACGTCTATTCCTCACACACCCGAGCGCCCCAGACCTAGTCACGCTCGTTCTTTCCCCTCCCAGCGCCGCCTCCCTCTCCCTCCACGCACACGCCGACACGCGCGCATCCTCCTGCGCGGCCGCGCCGCACCCTCCCCGCGTCGCGCCACACTCTCCCCGCCGAGGATCGACAGCGGCCAGCCCCGGTCGTCCTCTCTTCTCTGTTCCTGCACCGCGTCACATGGAGCCTTTCAATCTGGAGGGGAGCCATGGCGACTCCGGCCATGGTCCGATCGAGCAGCAACAAGAGGGCGAAGAGGAGCCTACACCTTCGCCGTCTCCGCCGCCGGGAGATGTGCCGACCCAGATTCCTCCGGTGGGAAGCGACGCACGGCTCTCTTTCTTGATGGGCATGCCGACGAGCTCGAACAAAGGCGGTGCGCGGGGGGATTGCCGCCGGTTTCCGACCGGAAATGTTGCCGTTCCTCGACGCCCGTGGATTCATTCTCCGGTGGCAGAGGGAAGAAGGCCAAGTCTCCAAGTACCGGATCTCCAAGTCCAATGTAAGTGAGCTCGAATTGGTGTTGTTTCTATATGATTCAGTAGGGTTTTTAGATGATTAGGTGTATAGTGTAGTAGATGATTAGGCAGTACTGGTTTTTAGAGTATTCAGTACTGTTTTTATATGCATAGTGGTGTTGATGATTAGATGCAATGTTGTTTTAAGTGATTGAGCAGGGTTCTTAAATGATTAGATGATTAGATGCAATGTTATTAGTGTTAGTTTAAGCCGCTGTTTGAGAATAGTTAGTGTTAGCTACTATTTTTCATTTAGTTTAGCAACTGAATATGTCATTCATTTCATTTAGTTTCTTGTTTGTTTTGCACAATAGCAGATGTTTCTGTTTTGCTAATTAATTTTGTTTGTTCATTCATGCAGCGGTACGAGCTGCAGCAGCGAAGCCCCATCCGAATTGCTGTCTGCTAGCCTATATTTGTTGAATTGCTGCTGAACTGCTGAATTGCTGAATTCCTGCTGAATTGCTGTCAACTTGTTATTTGCTGCTAATTTCTCGGGTACCCGACGGGTGTCGGGTATGGGGAAACTTTATACCCGACAGCGGGTATGGGTATGGGTAGCAGGGAGCGGGTGGAGGTGCGGGTGCGGGTATGGGTGTGCATACCCGCCCCCGAACCCGGCCGGTGCCATCCGGACCCAGGTTCGCGGCCATCAGGAGGAGGTAACACCGCTACTCCTGCTTGTCTGTATTGCACTGTGGAGGTTACAGGACAATGAGCTTGCCGAGGGCTCTCTTGAGGCAGTTTGGTGCTTGGAGAGGGACACAATGGTCGTCTTCCTCCTCCTGCAGCATGCTATCCTACGCGCTTGGCTAAGGTTCCCCGGGACTAGCAAGCAGTCAGCCAATTGATCGATCAGTCCCCTTCTATGGTGGAGCTCCTTCTCCTTTTATAGGCGCCCCGGGCTCCATCCTCGTGCTGGTGGGTTCCCACATGTCGGTGGCGCGAAGGAGCGGGAGTCCACCGCGGCTCAATCGTCCATGGACGCGGTCCATCCGTGCTAAAGTTGTGCGCCGTGGCCGACATGCTGCAGACGGTGCGGAGCGGCTCACAGGCGCGGCAGAGGTCGTGGTGGAGCCCACGATGACGATCTTCTTGGAGCGTTGCGCCGTTCAGCCGCTTTATCACCAAAGAGGAAAGTCCTGGCTGTCCTGGCGCAGGCGGCGCGGCTTTGTTGACCCCTTTATCATCAGAATGGCAACTGGGATGCTCGCGTCACCCTGCAGCTGCTACAGGGGCCATGTGCGCCCTGCAGCGCTTGCTTAGCCGCGAAGTGTCTCCACAGGGCCGTGGTGGCCTGTGGAGAGGTTTCCTGTTGACCTCTCTCCAGGCGTGTTGAGCCTTGGGGAGTCTTTTGAAGCGCGGGGTCCTCTTCAGGCCCTGACTTCCTCTTCAGGCCCTCAAGAGGAGATGCCTCTCGAGGGTCTCTCCAAGCGGTGGCTTGGTCCTTAGTCATTTTGTCAAATCTGTCGCGGGCGAGGCCTGTAAGGAGTGGGCTATGCACACCCCGGTCCTCATTGGGCCGACAATAGGTTAGTCCCAGAAAATGGATAAAAATATTATAAAGTGTATATAAAACATATAGCAATTGGTATAATATAAGCATGGAATATAAGAAATTATAGATACGTTTGAGAAGTCGACACGAGGGCCAAACGAGCATGGCTCGCACGGCCAAAGAGGGGGCCGCACGAGGCATGCCCGCTCTTTCCTTGGACGTCTCCTCGCCTTCGGCTTTCGCGGACCGGACCCCCTTATATATCCGAGAAAATAACCCTTTCAGAAGCACAAAGACATACACGAAACAGAGCGCCGCCACCACCACGGTCTTCATTTTTTGTCAGATTGATCATGCTCTCCACCCCGGAGAGAGGGATTCCGACACCGTCTTCACCGCCATCATCACCAACGTTATCCTTAACAATCATGTGCTGCCTCTCCTTCACCATGGGTGAGTAGTTCCCTATATGCTAAGATACTTGTAGGCCTCTACATTGCAAAGGAACAAGGCTGTGGTGAGCTAAGACTAGTCACAATGAGGAGTATCATATGGTAGTATCATGCATATGATATTAGTATATGATACTACTTTCACAATGCATGGTAACATATGAGTGGTATCATATGACACTACATTTATTAGATGCTAGACTCATATTGTATTGGAATCTGTTATGTTACGGTATCTAACTATGATACCACTATCATCTCTTTCTTCATTAACTGTTGTGACACATCATCATTTTTCCAACATGGTATGCATGATACCACCTATGATACCTCCGTTGTGACTAAGACTAAAGGATCAGTTCCTATTCAGTTCAATGCACGGCCACGGGTCGGCAATTGTTTTCCATACACACGCACTGTACATGAATATGTACATATTTGATCGGTAACACCATTGAGTAGAGGAAAGGGTAGGCAGTTTGGACTAACCAAACTATAGATCATGATTCATGCCCTCGATCGTTGCTTTTGCCATCCATTTTGATTTCCCACCAGTCCCAAGATTCACTATCGTTCTCTTGCCGAACATCTCAATCCGACAACACCATCAATGTGTTATGTAGTCGCACCACTCCTACTCGTCATTGTGCGCTCGTGTTTTCGCCAATACGTGTGTTGTGTTTTCTCTATTTCTGGTAAATAGTCGTAGTTGTTCCCATAACACATGACTTCTGGAAGATTGCATCAAACTATTAGATACCCAAATAACAAGAGGTGGTTGAATCTGACATCTTACATATGCAAATGGGAGATAAAGAAGACATTGTTCCGTCTGTATAGATCGAGCTTGACCTTTGTTGATTTAAGAGAGAAAAGAGCCTAGAAGAAGACATAGCGTGCTTACTAAAAGTATATTTCAGAAACTTGATACGAAACGAATAAAGCTAAACAAATAGCTAATCCTTCTTGCATTACTAGCGCTAGTGTAGATTGTTCAGAGGTCTTTTTTTAACTAAAAAATCATTTTAATTTATTGTACTTAATAGCATGAATCATACTCTAAATTAGAGGCTCCGCAGATCACAAAAGATCACAGGAAAATGAAAATACTACTGCAAAATTAGAAGACCAAAATTGATACCAATCATATCTTCCAACTGCACCCTAACATAGAAAGATTTGAATGCTACCTTTTTTTTAAAGATAAGAGGGTGCGGATCCCCGGCCTCTGCATCAAAATGATGCACACAGCCACCGCAATTATTCATCAAAACTTACAAGTTACAACATTGGTCAAACCGAAGTCAGCCACTCGGCAAAAAGCCGCTACCACTATGATGGGGGTGACCATGATCATAGCCGCATGCCTTGACCTTACACCTACGCGCATCATATACAACCGGAGTACCGGTCAAGCAGACCCTCAACGCGCACCGCATGCGCGCGCTATAGAAGTCGCTACCGCCATCTTCCTCGAACCCATCTCCAGGCAAAGATCAACGTCATGGTCTTGCAAGGCCAGCCGGCGACGTCACCATGACGCCGAACAGCACCACCGCCCTGCCCTCATCCATTCGCACGCATATACGCTGAGACTCCACTGCACCATGCCGCCGGGTCACCAATGTCGACGCGGAAAAAGGAACGCCGCTCCACCAATAGACCCCCTCCAGGCAGCATGTGTTCCAAGACCGATGCCCCCAAGGGGTACACGACACCAAAGATGCCGCCATCATCCGATCTAGTAAAACCAGATCTAGGGTTTCCCCCGGAACACAGCCCTGCTCCAAGACGATGCCCTCAAGAGGGAGAACGACGCAAGACGTCGTCATCATCCGATCCGGGAGACCCAGATCTAGGGTTTCCCCCGAAGCAGCCCGAGCGAAGGAGGGTGAGAGCTGCAATGACGATGCCTTCGACAAGGTAGCGACGCAAACACGACGCCATCATCCGCCATGACCAAAGTCGGCTCGGTTTTTGTAACATCCCAGAACTTAGGGTCCAGACATAGAGTGGACAGAGGAGTGTGCATTGCATTCATGCATCAGAAAATCCGGATAATTTCCGCGCATTTAATTTTCAAAACACTAAGTGATTGAAGTTTCACTTGAGTTGGTGGAATTGAAGTAGATCATCAACTTGAGCGTTATAAACTTTGAGATGATCTTGGTTTAAACCTTATTTTGGGGTAAAGAGATATACAATGAGAGGTTACACTAAAGAAAACAAAATTGTTACATCAAAACAATATTTAGGAGTTAATGACCAAAACAACTATTTTTAGTTATTCTCTGATCATCTATTCTTATCAATTGTGCTAGACCTATTTCTAGTACATGGAAACCATGACCTTCTTGGAGACCAATTGAATTACCTAAAGCTTAACCCAGATCTTCCACTTTTATCTTGACATCATATTTCCTTATCTCCCAATCTTCTCGAAGGCATCAACAAGAGAAGATATCGAGAAGGGAAGAAATACAACAAGAAGACATAAAGAAGCATTCCTTAGATGGACATAGAAGCGTTATGTCAATCAATCCTGAAGAATTGGAAACTCTCTCATCTTCAACCATCTTTATTAATTTCTCAGGAAATGGTATGACATTACAATGTTAGTGTGATATAGAAATAGGTTGATGACAAGCTTTGCAACCTTGTTGACAACTCATTTTGGTATGCACATACAATGGAGTGCCATATATACATGTATAGTAGGATAGATCATCCAGTACATAAAGTTCTTGGATGTCATAAACACACACGTTCTTATACCACCAACTCAAGAAAGTTGGTTTGGTTAAATTGAATTGTTTCCACCACAAGGGTGAGACAAGTGATGTTGGAAATTCAATACAGGACAAGAAGAACTTGTCTTGAATATTTACTTCCTGTTCAAAAGGATCAATGCCAAAGTAAAGCCAAATATGAATTTATGGTGTTTCTCCAAGGGGATCTTAACCAACGAGAAAGTAATGCCAAATCATAAGTGTATATAATCTATATACATATCTCCGAGTCACATGTATCATCTTTCATGACCATGTGAATCTGTATATCTACCACCAGAAAATAATTTATAAACATAAATAATGCCATAGAAATAACTTTCCCTATGGTTATAATGCACCATAAAAATGATTTAGTGGAAGCAACCAAATATAACAAAATGGAATATTCATGTTCACATATACTCCTTGAAACAAAATCTCAAATCAATTGATAATTTGGAAACAAAAAATTCCAAATTAAATGATAGCATAGGAAATATTCTCATATTCCTAAATGCATCTTAAAAATTTAATCAAGTGTAAGTTTTAAATTTCATTGGAAGGAAAATAACTAAATATGTCCAAACTCAATTAAAAGGATAAAATAATTCAAAATATACCAAGCAATGAAAATTATATAAAGGAAATAAACATTTTATCTCAAATATAAACTTTCCAGGACCTCTTTGCAAGTTCCAGAATCGAAAACAGGTCCAAAACAGGAGACAAGGGCCTGTTTCAACTGTTTCTTAAGTTTCCCGGAAACCCAGGGGGTTATATGCAAAATGGAGTTTTCTTTTCCTTCGTCTTCCTCGCGACAGAAGAACGACCACGCCGTGTCGTCGCCGCTACGAAGCTGTGCTCCATTTCCTCGCCTCTCGAGCGGATAAGGAGGCCGTGGAGCCGTCCCCATCTCTCACTCCTCTCACTCGCGTCTCTCTCTTTCTTCCTCTCTCTCTGTTTTCCCCAGAGACTGAAACCCTAGCCGTACGGGTCGCCGTCGTTCGCCGTCTATCGCCGCCGACTCCGGCCGTTCCTCGTCGCCCCGAGCTACTGCGGAGAAGCGTCTGGTCGTCGCCTTCCTCCTAGCCGAGCAACGCCTGCGGGGATGGCCGCAATCGGTGGAATCAGAGTGTCTTCTCCAACTCCGGCCGCCGGCCATTCTGGACAAGCTCGTCGCCGTCCGACCTCCATTCACTTCACCGAGCGTCTCTCCGTGCTCAGGGTGAGCCCACGGTGCTCGTGCACCTCTTCTCCTTCTCTATTGCGCACTGTATCGCCGTGCCACCGTGAACCGAGCGCCGCCGCCGCGTTTCTCGTCGCCGGCGAAGTTCCGGTGACCATTTGGTCAAAGCGCCGCCACCAATAGGTTCGCCTAGGTTCCCTCTAGCTTGTGCTCGCTCCAATTTGTAGAAGACTTTGCTTATTCGTCGAATTGGTCTTCGGCAGGGAGTGAAGTTCATCGCTGACGTCATGTGACGTCAGCAAATCGATTTTTAATCATTTTCTTGATTTCCTTTTCATATATTAATTCCAGAAATTCATACAAACTTTGTAAACTCATAAGTAATCCATATCAAATCAGAAAAATATAATTTTTATATACAAATGATCAGAAACATAAAATCTAAATAACTATATCATTATAATTTGTATTTGAATAAAATGGAAAAATAAAATAAAATTCAAAATACAACTCACTTAATCTTTAAATATGAAGTTATTTGAAATGCTATTCTGGATGCATTTCAAACTTCATTTAAATATTTCACATACATTCTTTTTAAAACTGAAAATATAATTTCATTATAAAATTTAATACTCATAATACAATTATTGCTATTTTAAAATAATATTCTATTTTAGAAAATAATAAATAAGTATTATTATTTCTAAATTAGAAATAAAAAAAAGTATAAGCTTATGAAAGCTATTCTACTACTATTTGGTACTCATTTAAAATAAATAAAAATCCAATAACATCTGAAAACTACTTAGATCCACTTTGTATGATTGTTCCACTTATTTCATGTATTACTTACATCTTGTTTGCTTATAACTTGGTAAAGTGAAAATCATTAACGAACACCTAATGGATTGATAACACTATGGTAGTTTGTAACTTGTTATATTCCAAACATAAATCATTCATCCACAAGAAACAATTCTAAGTTTAGAAGTAAGTGCTTAACTGAAATAAAATCTTATTGCAATGTCTTGGGTGAAACACACAAAGAAGAATAATCATATAACTTTTCCCTCAACTACTTCATAGAATACCAACAGTTGGTTACATTATTTATGTTCTTCAAAAGTTATTCTTTTTGCCATCATAAAAGAAAATACTACCCTATCTCTAGATTAATTAAAGATCATACATGTCTTCCACCAACATTAGATGAACACAACTTCAAGCAACCATTGAATGTTTATATGTGGTTTGACTTTACTCTTATGCTTAATATGATACATGAACATTAATGTTAAACAACTCATCTTGCTTGTGAAGTAAACTTGAAACTCTAAATGAAAACACCCAACTCAAACAACACACAATCTCCGAGAGTGAGATACGGGGTACTTTGCGATGCATCTCATACTTATGCATTAATCATGCTGCTTCTTTAAACATTAGTCCTTACCGGACCAATGATGTTGTTTTCAGACTTCTCAGAGTTCATATTATATCGAAGACCTTGGTTGCATAATCTTGCAGTCAAAAAGGCAAGTTCATCCCTTTTATACATGTCCTATTGAAGTATTTGTTAAGAAACTATTTCAAAATGTTAGTATTGCATATCACACAAAAAGGACATAAAACTTATTTTATAATAATATGACTATGGTTACCCACCAGTGAGGTGGTAATCTCATATGGCTGGCAGATGGGACCACAGTAAGAATGTTGTGGTGGAGGTTCCATTTGCACGGGAAAGTATCACCTAGGACTTAACAACCAATGTCGCCAGTGATTCTTGCGCCGAATATTACGCGCAACCATAAGATTTGGAATGGGACGGAGAAGTCAGTTGTACCCTTTTCCTCTCGTACACCAACGGGTGACTAGATCAAAGCCGGGCGGTGTGTAAATCCGCTGAGCTTGAGGTGGCCAGGATAATAACCTCACCTTCGGGTTGTGGCTTCTAGCATCTATTGAAGGTTGGCTTCGGGAACTAAGTTGGGGTGTCTCCCACTAGTTTGCAACTAAGCTGGGGTGTCTCCCACTAGTTGGCAGCTGTTAAGCTGGGGTGTCTCCCACTAACATGCACCGGAGTAATGGGGGGTGTGCGGGGATGGTGGAAAGGCGCAGTGATTGGCTTGGATTACTGACTGGGCCCCACACCAAGGAAGTGTGGACGGGAAAGATTCGCCCGGTTGTGCAACAAGGTCTTGATCTCTTATGGGTAAAGCAGCGCACCTCTGCGGAGTGTATGAATGTGACATGTTACTCCACGTTCCAGGACGGAACGACGAACGCAGCAGGAAAGGAGGCTCCTCAAAGCCCTAGCCTTGTGACTCCTGACGAGCATAGTCTTCAGAATAAAAGCAACATTTTAAAGAAATGTTTTCGAAAACTTGTGATAGCCTACGACAATCCATTGTCTGTGGCTGTATTTATGCATCAAACTTCCCACCTTGCATAATGAACTTGCTGGGTAACGCTGTTACTCACCCTTGCCTCCTAAACCCCTGCTAGACATGAAGAACCACAAGAAGGCAGCACTTTAGGCTATGAAGACTCTGAAGACGGTTAAACTCAAGATACCGAAGAAAGCAACTTCATCGAGTTGAAGCAATTGAAGGAAGACGGAGGACAAATGAAGGCGTAGTGTAAAATAGGATAGATTCCTAGTCATAGAACCTATCTCTGTAGGCGTTGCTATAGCGCAATCGCAAGCCTAGCCATATTGGAAGTAGGCTTAGTATCGGTTAGTTCCTCCGAGATTTTCATTTGATCTTCTTCTATTAGGGCCTCGCCTCATTGTTTCGAGGAGGTTCAAAAGATCTGTTGTTTTGGATCTTCTGTTTGTAATTTATAGTCATGCCTTGGACCTGCGATGTTTCTGTTGTACCACTCTGATGACGTAACACTGGTGGACGGTGATCCATTGGTGCTATGTCAACGACTAAAGCATACTACACCATGCAGTGGTATGCTGGGTCACCACAGCTGGTATCAGAGCAAACGCTTTGACCCTAGGATTAAAACCCTCTAAAGGAGACCTGTAGGTTGGGTAGTGACTATAGGCAGTCATCTTATCTAAATCAAACAAACTTCTTAGTACTTGTGATGGATATTCACTTGGCAATAACCATATCACACTTGAGTAAAAAAACTTCTTTCATATCATATTGAAAGAAGTATTCCCTACGCCTTCTTAGATAAAGTAGAACCATTTTAGTATTACCTATGGGTGTTGATGGTGGTATCTTTTAAAGAGAAGCCATCTGAGGTAGTATAACCACGACTACAAATCACGTGAGATTCACTTGTGATTCTTTACATGAGGGTGTAGCATCCTTGAGCCAATACTAGTATGACATAAGATAAGGAGTATGACGATAGTAGATTAATAAAAGAAAGTCTCATGGTGGGTCTAGCTCCTAAACCTTGATAGGAACGTTAAATTTGACAATTTGCTAAGGAACTTTGGATAAAAGTGTGTAGGATCAACATATGTGAGATAGAGATAACTTAAGTAAGATAATGAGGATGTATTATATACTAATGATAATTTGTGTAGCAATTTTGAGGGACTATGTGAGGTTAGTCTATGGATGGAACACAATTGGTAGCATGTATAATAAGTAAGCTAGATCACAATTAGTGCTAGATAACTATTAGTTTGGATCCCATTATTATAGTTTATCCTGTTGCAAGTGGTCAACTGGGATAATCAGTGAGATGAAGAGTAGTATGAACCCTATACCTTACCAAACAACGGTAGAGACCTATATACTACTATATGTGTGCATCATACTATAATATATATAAGCCTTAGTACGAGAGATGTTATACTCGAAGTGCTATGCTATAGGCTTAACTTATGCATGTATGCATATCATTTGGATTTCTTGGATTTTATTGGTTCTTTGTGTGACTAGATCTAGTCATGAAGCTTCGCTTGATGTGCAAATGCATGTTGCATCACCAAGCTATGGCTTAATGTTATAAATCTAGATAGAATAGGAATTCGTGTAAGGAAGAGTCGAGTTCTAAGGACAAGGATGAAGACTTGCATCAAGATGAAGACTTGCATGAAGATGAAGGGATATGGTTCTTGGGCTCTTTGTTATGCAGTTTTGGCTATGCCCGTGTTAAGGCGCATCTGAGGGGTTGTGTGCCGATGATCCATTCCGAGCACGCCTACCGATGAGCATCGGTCTGGGATTGGTAAACCCAGGGACCCTTGGTTACGTAGCATGACCAGTGACACATAGCATTTCTGTATAGTTCAGAGGTCGAGTCCGACAACAACAAGATTCTAGAACTCTTTGGTATGCATTATTGGTTATGATTAGCGTGGTAGTCTTCCGAGTGGTTTGTGTGACCGGTGTTCCCGGCACGCCTGCAGTGCAATTCTGCCTGGGAGTGGTACCCCAGTAACTCTCGGCTAACATGTCTAAGAGCACATAACAGTTGTGTATAACTCTGAATTCCGGGATTCGCCAGAAGTATTGGCATCAGAAGAGACGAAGGACCTTCTATCGTGAAGATTGTTTGGAGAATTTACCTCGGACATCCACAATTGTGTGGATAAACCGCAAATTTCCTTTGTGAGATCATAAAAAGCTAAATTCAAGGGGTGCAAAGACCAATATCCAACCATAAGACCAACGGTGGCGAACACCAGGTGTGAAAACCATGACAAAAATCTAAGGAGGGGGGTAAATAAAGAAGTAGAAGTGTGGAAGTATGATCAATTGGAGTAAAATATGAGAAGGAACCCTAGATTTGGAGCAGTTGGGCCTTATTGTCATAAGGTTTGCTGTAATCCAGACAAAGATAGAACCCTTGTGGTAATCTCAATTCAGGAGTTGAGAGTCCTACCAGAATGAAGTAAGGAGTAGACTTAAGTGGAGATTGACAAAACCAAGTTGTTGAACTACTTTTGTCAATAAAAGGTCATTCTTTGGTTCAAACCAAGAGTGCGACGAAATAATGGTGTTGGAGAAATCATCTAGGAATAGGGATCACTTTGTATCACTTGGATGAGTGAATTATGAAGACTCCAGATGACACGAGAAAAAGGAAACCCGACTAAGTAAACCTTTAGGAAGTGAATCTTCATGACCGATCATATTAGGGTGGCTTACGTGTAGTGTCACCAGCAAGGTTGGTGGCAAAATAAGTAAATGTGAACCTTAGTAAGACTTCCTAAACCCTAAGTACCTTCTAAAGTAGGTCAGCTATTACGTGAAGAAAGTTACTTAGAGCTATTAATAGGACTAACAAGGATTTGATAAAGCCTGATCCCAGGAGATTTTCAATAAGACATGCCTAGAAGTGGAATATTCCAAGAAGGAATCACAGAACCAAAGGAGTTGACAATTAGCAAAGTACTAAGTCAAAAGAGGATTCAAGGAAAAATATGGATTTGGGGATACACCAATTATTTCCATAAAGAATTAACATGAAGTTCGAGAAGTGCAACTTATATACAAGATGGATCCTCAATCCAAAACGTAAGAGAGTACGAACTTCGGGGACGAAGTTTAGTTTAAGGAGGGGAGACTGTAACATCCCAGAACTTAGGGTCCAGACATAGAGTGGACACAGGAGTGTGCATTGCATTCATGCATCGGAAAATCCGGATAATTTCCGCGCATTTAATTTTCAAAACACTAAGTGATTGAAGTTTCACTTGAGTTGGTGGAATTGAAGTAGATCATCAACTTGAGCGTTATAAACTTTGAGATGATCTTGGTTTAAACCTTATTTTTGGGTAAAGAGATATACAATGAGAGGTTACACTAAAGAAAACAAAATTGTTACATCAAAACAATATTTAGGAGTTAATGACCAAAACAACTATTTTTAGTTATTCTCTGATCATCTATTCTTATCAATTGTGCTAGACCTATTTCTAGTACATGGAAACCATGACCTTCTTGGAGACCAATTGAATTACCTAAAGCTTAACCCAGATCTTCCACTTTTATCTTGACATCATATTTCCTTATCTCCCAATCTTCTCGAAGGCATCAACAAGAGAAGATATCGAGAAGGGAAGAAATACAACAAGAAGACATAGAGAAGCATTCCTTAGATGGACATAGAAGCGTTATGTCAATCTATCCTGAAGAATTGGAAACTCTCTCATCTTCAACCATCTTTATTAATTTCTCAGGAAATGGTATGACATTACAATGTTAGTGTGATATAGAAATAGGTTGATGACAAGCTTTGCAACCTTGTTGACAACTCATTTTGGTATGCACATACAGTGGAGTGCCATATATACATGTATAGTAGGATAGATCATCCAGTACATCAAGTTCTTGGATGTCATAAACACACACGTTCTTATACCACCAACTCAAGAAAGTTGGTTTGGTTAAATTGAATTGTTTCCACCACAAGGGTGAGACAAGTGATGTTGGAAATTCAATACAGGACAAGAAGAACTTGTCTTGAATATTTACTTCCTGTTCAAAAGGATCAATGCCAAAGTAAAGCCAAATATGAATTTATGGTGTTTCTCCAAGGGGATCTTAACCAACGAGAAAGTAATGCCAAATCATAAGTGTATATAATCAATATACATATCTCAGAGTCACATGTATCATCTTTCATGACCATGTGAATCTGTATATCTACCACCAGAAAATAATTTATAAACATAAATAATGCCATAGAAATAACTTTCCCTATGGTTATAATGCACCATAAAAATGATTTAGTGGAAGCAACAAAATATAACAAAATGGAATATTCATGTTCACATATACTCCTTGAAACAAAATCTCAAATCAATTGATAATTTGGAAACAAAAAATTCCAAATTAAATGATAGCATAGGAAATATTCTCATATTCCTAAATGCATCTTAAAAATTTAATCAAGTGTAAGTTTTAAATTTCATTGGAAGGAAAATAACTAAATATGTCCAAACTCAATTAAAAGGATAAAATAATTCAAAATATACCAAGCAATGAAAATTATATAAAGGAAATAAACATTTTATCTCAAATATAAACTTTCCAGGACCTCTTTGCAAGTTCCAGAATCGAAAACAGGTCCAAAACAGGAGACAGGGGCCTGTTTCAACTGTTTCTTAAGTTTCCCGGAAACCCAGGGGGTTATATGCAAAATGGAGTTTTCTTTTCCTTCTTCTTCCTCGCGACAGAAGGACGACCACGCCGTGTCGTCGCCGCTACGAAGCCGTGCTCCATTTCCTCGCCTCTCGAGCGGATAAGGAGGCCGTGGAGCCGTCCCCATCTCTCACTCCTCTCACTCGCGTCTCTCTCTTTCTTCCTCTCTCTCTGTTTTCCCCAGAGACTGAAACCCTAGCCGTACGGGTCGCCGTCGTTCGCCGTCTATCGCCGCCGACTCCGGCCGTTCCTCGTCGCCCCGAGCTACTGCGGAGAAGCGTCTGGTCGTCGCCTTCCTCCTAGCCGAGCCACGCCTGCGGGGATGGCCGCAATCGGTGGAATCAGAGCGTCTTCTCCAACTCCGGCCGCCGGCCATTCTGGACAAGCTCGTCGCCGTCCGACCTCCATTCACTTCACCGAACGTCTCTCCGTGCTCAGGGTGAGCCCACGGTGCTCGTGCACCTCTTCTCCTTCTCTATTGCGCACTGTATCGCCGTGCCACCGTGAACCGAGCGCCGCCGCCACGTTTCTCGTCGCCGGCGAAGTTCCGGTGACCATTTGGTCAAAGCGCCGCCACCAATAGGTTCGCCTAGGTTCCCTCTAGCTTGTGCTCGCTCCAATTTGTAGAAGACTTTGCTTATTCGTCGAATTGGTCTTCGGCAGGGAGTGAAGTTCATCGCTGACGTCATGTGACGTCAGCAAATCGATTTTTAATCATTTTCTTGATTTCCTTTTCATATATTAATTCCAGAAATTCATACAAACTTTGTAAACTCATAAGTAATCCATATCAAATCAGAAAAATATAATTTTTATATACAAATGATCAGAAACATAAAATCTAAATAACTATATCATTATAATTTGTATTTGAATAAAATGGAAAAATAAAATAAAATTCAAAATACAACTCACTTAATCTTTAAATATGAAGTTATTTGAAATGCTATTCTGGATGCATTTCAAACTTCATTTAAATATTTCACATACATTCTTTTTAAAACTGAAAATATAATTCATTATAAAATTTAATACTCATAATACAATTATTGCTATTTTAAAATAATATTCTATTTTAGACAATAATAAATAAGTATTATTATTTCTAAATTAGAAATAATAAAAAGTATAAGCTTATGAAAGCTATTCTACTACTATTTGGTACTCATTTAAAATAAATAAAAATCCAATAACATCTGAAAACTACTTAGATCCACTTTGTATGATTGTTCCACTTATTTCATGTATTACTTACATCTTGTTTGCTTATAACTTGGTAAAGTGAAAATCATTAACGAAAACCTAATGGATTGATAACACTATGGTAGTTTGTAACTTGTTATATTCCAAACATAAATCATTCATCCACAAGAAACAATTCTAAGTTTAGAAGTAAGTGCTTAACTGAAATAAAATCTTATTGCAATGTCTTGGGTAAAACACACAAAGAAGAATAATCATATAACTTTTCCCTCAACTACTTCATAGAATACCAACAGTTGTTTACATTATTTATGTTCTTCAAAAGTTAATATTTTTGCCATCATAAAAGAAAATACTACCCTATCTCTAGATTAATTAAAGATCATACATGTCTTCCACCAACATTAGATGAACACAACTTCAAGCAACCATTGAATGTTTATATGTGGTTTGACTTTACTCTTATGCTTAATATGATACATGAACATTAATGTTAAACAACTCATCTTGCTTGTGAAGTAAACTTGAAGACAAAACAACTCTAAATGAAAACACCCAACTCAAACAACACACAATCTCCGAGAGTGAGATACGGGGTACTTTGCGATGCATCTCATACTTATGCATTAATCATGCTGCTTCTTTAAACATTAGTCCTTACCGGACCAATGATGTTGTTTTCAGACTTCTCAGAGTTCATATTATATCGAAGACCTTGGTTGCATAATCTTGCAGTCAAAAAGGCAAGTTCATCCCTTTTATACATGTCCTATTGAAGTATTTGTTAAGAAACTATTTCAAAATGTTAGTATTGCATATCACACAAAAAGGACATAAAACTTATTTTATAATAATATGACTATGGTTACCCACCAGTGAGGTGGTAATCTCATATGGCTGGCAGATGGGACCACAGTAAGAATGTTGTGGTGGAGGTTCCATTTGCACGGGAAAGTATCACCTAGGACTTAACAACCAATGTCGCCAGTGATTCTTGCGCCGAATATTACGCGCAACCATAAGATTTGGAATGGGACGGAGAAGTCAGCTGTACCCTTTTCCTCTCGTACACCAACGGGTGACTAGATCAAAGCCGGGCGGTGTGTAAATCCGCTGAGCTTGAGGTGGCCAGGATAATAACCTCACCTTCGGGTTGTGTCTTCTAGCATCTATTGAAGGTTGGCTTCGGGAACTAAGTTGGGGTGTCTCCCACTAGTTTGCAACTAAGCTGGGGTGTCTCCCACTAGTTGGCAGCTGTTAAGCTGGGGTGTCTCCCACTAACATGCACCGGAGTAATGGGGGTGTGCGGGGATGGTGGAAAGGCGCAGTGATTGGCTTGGATTACTGACTGGGCCCCACACCAAGGAAGTGTGGACGGGAAAGATTCGCCCGGTTGTGCAACAAGGTCTTGATCTCTTATGGGTAAAGCAGCGCACCTCTGCGGAGTGTATGAATGTGACATGTTACTCCACGTTCCAGGACGGAACGACGAACGCAGCAGGAAAGGAGGCCCCTCAAAGCCCTAGCCTTGTGACTCCTGACGAGCATAGTCTTCAGAATAAAAGCAACCTTTTAAAGAAATGTTTTCGAAAACTTGTAATAGCCTACGACAATCCATTGTCTGTGGCTGTATTTATGCATCAAACTTCCCACCTTGCATAATGAACTTGCTGGGTAACGCTGTTACTCACCCTTGCCTCCTAAACCCCTGCTAGACATGAAGAACCACAAGAAGGCAGCACTTTAGGCTATGAAGACTCTGAAGACGGTTAAACTCAAGATACCGAAGAAAGCAACTTCATCGAGTTGAAGCAATTGAAGGAAGACGGAGGACAAATGAAGGCGTAGTGTAAAATAGGATAGATTCCTAGTCATAGAACCTATCTCTGTAGGCGTTGCTATAGCGCAATCGCAAGCCTAGCCATATTGGAAGTAGGCTTAGTATCGGTTAGTTCCTCCGAGATTTTCATTTGATCTTCTTCTATTAGGGCCTCGCCTCATTGTTTCGAGGAGGTTCAAAAGATCTGTTGTTTTGGATCTTCTGTTTGTAATTTATAGTCATGCCTTGGACCTGCGATGTTTCTGTTGTACCACTCTGATGACGTAACACTGGTGGACGGTGATCCATTGGTGCTATGTCAACGACTAAAGCATACTACACCATGCAGTGGTATGCTGGGTCACCACAGTTTTCACCGGCAGTCCCACCACACCGACGTCAAAGTTGGCTGGATCCCTACGAAGCCGCCGCCAAAACACGGTGTGGGATCCCAAGATCCCCCACACCAAGCAGCAGACGAGCACCTTCGGCAGGAAGAGCCGCCACCATGCCCGGGGCCGCCGCCCCGGCACCCATATGATGCGGACGGAAGTTGCAGGCCGGCGGGTCGCCGTGAACAGGAGCAGGAAGGCAGCGCCTCAGCTCCTCCCGGCCACCGCCTCCATGCGCGAGCGCCTCCTGGTCACCGCCGCCACACACCACCGCAACCGGAGAAACCAGACATGGTAAATACTGTAAACATGAGGACCAAACTTAAAATTTATCCCGATCATCTAGTGTTCATCTTCAAGTACCGGGTATTCCGATCATCTAGTGTTCATCTGAAAACTTATTTATTCAAGATAAAAATATCATACATGAAAATGAATGTCTTTTTAATCGTGCATCACAAAAGCGAAAGGACTGATAATATCAAAGTAAAACGTAGAATGTACTGCATGAATACGAAATTTCTTGTGTATATACATGTGAGAATTTGTATGAGATTCATAATCATAATGTAAATACTTTAGTTTCAGATTGCTATGCAGGACTGCATTCAGTAATTCAACCCAACTCTCCTTCAGGAGAATCTCAGCTGAGAACACCAAAGCCGAGGGGATACTCAACAACCCAATACCCTTTAAACAAGAAATCTCATGCTTCGGTATGTGAGAAACAATAATTGACAGTTTGACACCAAAGACTGAACTGACCTGAGCACCCATTAAGTGGACAAGAAGGCCCCTGATGGAAAACCAAAGCAATGACCTGATGGAGCGGATTTACCGACAAAGCTTTGCATGTCGGAATTTCCAACTCGATAGAGTGAGATCCTAAGTTGAGTGTTGTCTGCAGCTAGCCAACGCTTGAAAGCAACTTTGGAAACCTTCCAAGTCCTCATCTTGGTGTTCTACATTGGACAAAAAAAGTAATGATATCAGTGGATATAGCAACAAAAATTCCTTGAAACCGGGTGCTCCTTTGTAATGTTATCATAATTGGCAAAAATGATATTCTAAATGGAAAGCATACCATTAATTGACATTTTAGGCTGGTAACAATCGGAATCACAGCGGTTGATAAATGTGAATGGATTGACGAGCCATGGACACAACAAAAAGATATCATTGTTGGAATACATGTCCAATGTGTAACACTTATGGTGTGTTTATAACCTCACTGTATGAGTGAACAACTTAACATAATCAGATTTTACCGAACATAGTTGCATCAAGTCTGGCGAGGCGGTGACATCGTGTGCGGCTCTGTTCCTCCCTCTCGCCACCACCAAGTCCTCCCGTCCTACCAATTGTGTCGCCCCTCCCATCTCTTACCCTCATCAACGAGTGTGGTAGCACCGCCACTGCACTTCCCTGTAACCATAACCGCACAAGCGAGTGGCAGACATATCCAATTCGACGACAACGATTTGGGACATGGGGATTGGTGGTGCATGGAGAGAGAGGATGGAAGAGAAGAGACATACAGTTGAGACCGCGGTTGATCACCTCTTATTGGGTTGCTCAACTCAAGGCGGGCGGCGGAGGCACGCAGGGACAAGAAGCCCAACCGGGCGACTGTACTCCCGGTGGTGCTCGACGCAGCGGTTGGGGTGACGTGAGGCGGGAACTGGGGTAGAGGATTTTTGGGGTCCTGGTCTGACGGGGGGGGGCATGTCGAGTCCTGATCCGGCGACAGGTGAACCGTGGTGGCGACGTGCTTGAGGTGGAGAGCGACGGCAGACCAACACTTAAAAAAAAGAATAGTAGAGATTTGGCTTGTATTAGAGTATTGTTTATTTAATTTATTTGGTTTCTAATTTTAACCCATTATTATAATTTGAAGTAAGCTGTATTTTACAATTAACAATATTGTTACTTTATATTGGTTTTATATTGACTTTATATTTCTAAGTTAAATGATGCATATGTCTTGTAATTCCGTTTTACCGCACGGTTTACGGTTTTTGTTTTGCCGCATCCGTTTTCAACCCGTAAAACACGTAAACGAGAATGCGCTTTTCGATCCCTACTAGAGATGATCCTGCTATACACGTACACACATGTTAGAAAGTAGAACATGACGTATAAGTTACATTTAATTGGCGCAACTATGTATACTTATACTATACTATATGTGATCTTTCCATCTTGACCTGGAGCCCGCCGCCGTGACGCTCCTTCACGATATACCCCGCATACGTGCCCAACAGGCGGTCCCAGACTACGAAGAAGGGCTGGGAGAAGTTGCGTCGTCCGCCGCCCAGCTGGTGGTGCACGTCATGGTAGGCCGTGTTGTTGTGCTGAAACACGACGTGTAGCGGGTTCCACGGCATCATCACCCCGCAGTGGTCGTCGATGCCTTTCACGGTGGCAAACACGAAGAAGACGGCGGCGACGTGAGGCTGCATCCCAGAGACAAGGAATGCAGCGGCGCCCGACAACGTCTCCGTCAGCACGCCGTCCATCGGGTGGTTGTACTGCGCCGCAAAGGCATAGGGCGCGACCACGCGGTGGTGCCACGAATGGAAGCGGCGGTACATGTACCGGTTCGAGTGCATCAGCCGGTGCATGAAATACTGCCACGCGTCCAGCACGAACATAGCCAACGTGAACCGGGCCGCCGTGTCCAGGAATGACGTCGGCGACGAGGATTTGACGTCGACACTGCATGTCAGCTGAATGTATAAGAACAGATAACGTTTCATTGTTAGATGACTCACAATGAGAGTAACATAGATGATAATATAAGTATTACATAGATAAAAATAATGATTTGACATGTAATTAAAAAAGAGACAAATAGAATAGCTAGCTACATTATCATAGCATCACATTTTTCAAAACAATATATATTTATAATCTAGTTAATAAATCTTTACATGACACCATATATATATGTTACTATCTTATATCTTATGTTACTATCTAATGTGAAGACTCTCATTATAACTAGTTTTACAAGCCAAGGTGCTCCAGAAACTTTTTACAAGTCAAGGTGCCGTAGATACTTCCTAAATGAGCGGCTGGTTCAGTTCAGCGCATGCATGTTTCAATGTTTGTGTCGGACCTGTCGGTCGGCTAGCAAAGCTGATCACCGCCGCGTGGTGCATGCATGCACCACAGGTGGTTGCCAATGTACTGTAGTAAATGAATGCGCCGAGTTTTTTATTTTCCGTGCAGCTCTTAAACTATATATACGGGGATTGATACAAGTACTCCTACGTGACTCTTCGACGGTTGTCGGCTAGCCGAGCAGAGCAGGCAGGGCAGGATTGTTTTTTCAAGAGTATATATATATATTAGCAGGAGGTTACTGCTCCATCGTTGCTATGCACGAGTGATTTCACTCATTGAAGTCACGGTACGACTTTAGGCCTCTCGTTACCGTCGAATTTTCATCCAACAGTTTAACTTTACTCGAAATTCAAACCATTTATAAAACATTCCAGTAAGTATATATATTCGTTGTGCATTCTGAAGGAAAGTTCGGGTTCATTTGGATAAATTCTTCATCATTAAATTGATTTTCATGTCTTAAGCTCAAAAAGCTATTAAAACATAAAGCATCGGTCCAAAGGTAACACATTTTTCTCATAATACACAACTAAACATATATATGACTTACTGAAATTTTTAATTTTCTATAAAGTTTGAATTTTGAGTTTAAAATTTGGATTGAGATGACTTGGATCTCTGCCCTGCGAAGTCGGCCAGGCAGGGCTGGGGCACACATGCATTGTGTATTATATATCAAGCAGAGCTACAGATGGTTCAAATTTTGGTAATTTCGTCGTGTGCTGAAGTATAATTTCATCAAACTAAGTTCAGATCCAATACAAAACTAAATTATAATTTATTTGAATTTGAAAGAAAAATAGGAATTTCGAATCCTATTTTTCTATTTCACGTGGTTTTAAGAGAGATTGTTACGTTCCAAGACATGGTTGTTTCAACTCGATTAAATATAAGATGATTTAGTACAAAATATGTCCACATGCATGTAGACATTTATTAGTGCAAGCTTCACATGGTTTAAAACATCTTATATTTTGATACCGAGTAAGTAGTTAAATAGGAATGCAAGAACCTTCAATAAAAATTACCGATAATTTGTAGATGTTCCAAAATGGAAAATCAAAGATGACTTACATACATGCTTGACTTGGTTACTTTTCTAGTGAGTATAACACGAAGACAGGAATGGAAGGAGAAGGTGGTACTAGCGAGCTTGCGGTTAGTTAGCTCAGATGGTCTCGACTCGAGTGTGTATGCAAAAATGCAGCTCAGACTTGCGCTAGACTCACCTTGAGCACCGCAATTGAGATGGCAGCCTGGATGGCCTGCTGCAGGAGCACGCCCTTGACCACGTCCTTCTTGGACGCCATGTTCTTGGTCTCTTCGTCCCTCCTCGAGTGCAGCCTGTACTTGTCCAGAACCTTGCTGCTTCCCAGCACCTCGTACATGCCCGAGTAGAGCCAGTACACGGCCACCGGCGCTAGCGTTACCACGAGCTCCTCGCCGCCGACGAACCCCATGGCCGGCAACGCAAGCAAAGCAGGTAAACGTGCGATTTGATATATAGCTTGACTGTTATAGTTCAGCTTGCACCGCGCGCTAGCTAGTCTGTGTGTAGTAATCTACTGCGCGCGCCGCTGAAATACCGGACGCAGCGATGCTCGCGAGGTTTATATAGGCGACTGAGCGGCCGAAGGGGACAACACAAGAGAAAATATCTCAAAAAATACGTAGGCGTCTTGTTGGAAAAATACGAACGAAGCCCGGAAATGCAGAACAGCAGGACGCAGGTCCATGTCGATTGTCGTGTGTAGACTTCGCTTCTTCGGAGCCAAATCTTTCGACCATGTTTTCTTGACGCGTTTTGTCATGCTAAAGTACAGTATAGTATGCGCAACAGTAACTCGACTGCGCCACAAGAAACTGTCGGCCGGCTTAACGAAGAATACGTCGATGACTCAAGATTTCTTTTGCCGTTTTCTTGTTTCGTGCCTCCTCTCATTTAAAGCTAGCTGCAATGCGCCGTGCTATCGTTTCTAATAATTAATGCTCGGTCATTTTGCCATTTGGTATTTAGTAAAATGATGAAATGCAACAGATCGACGCCAGGAGCGACCAAGTCCTTAGCCAAAAGCAACATTGCAAACAATATGTAAAGAACCATTAACTTGTCACTACAACTAACTCTTAAAAGCGCTGGCTTGGTTAAATAAATAGTATTGTGGAAAATTGGTTTTATTGATTCAGTTTTAGATAATGGAAAAAGTTATTGCAAAAAGGACATGTACGGCCTGCACCTCGTCCTCTACAAATCCTAGCCTCTTTTATATGCAAGACAATCTGACACATTTCAGCCCTGAGGATTGGAGAAGTGGAGATAGCATCTATCGCAATGACCCAAAGGGCCCAACAAGAGGACTTGAATCTAATAGAGAAGCTGGTCGTGCTCTTTTGCTTACCCTGACCTAGCCGTCGGAGCTACGGGTCTCGCCGCAGTCGCCCCTAGCCGCTCAGCCGCCGGAATAGAAGAGCTCGCGGCCGGAGTAAGAGGGGCTGCCCCCATCTCCCTAGTCGTGTGCCTTGCCTCCGTCGCCCTGGCCGCTCTGGCCCCGGAGCCGCGAGATTCGCCTCCATCGCTTCCGGCCGCTCCGTTGCCGGAGCCGCGGCCCTCGCCTTCGTTGCCCTTGGCCGCATCTCCTTGCTGTCTACCGCCCTCCTTTGCTGTCCCAAGGTATGGCAAGTTTCTTCCCTCAATTTTTCATGGATTTTGCTTGATTCAGATAACAGTTACACAAATAGTTTGCATTATTGTCTTAATCAGGAGCTAAGTACGCAAAAGGAGGCCATTAGCAACAATTAGACTGTCGGGGGCTTGAAAGGAAGGAAAACGAAGAAGGGGGATTATGTTGCCAAGGCGCACCAACGCGGGGGGTTAAAATCAATTCCCCAATCGCTTTTCTGATTTATTAGGCCTCTCCTGCATGTATGAATCATAGCGTGGCTACAATGGTGTTCTCTGACGAGGTACCCGGCAGGGTACTCGGCTAGAGGAAGGAGGAGGGAGGACAGATCCTTACACGGAGGAGATCACCTTCCTTCCCTTCCCTACCCTAACCTATCTTGGTGGTTGTCTTCTACCTCGGATCGTCGGAGAGATAGCCTATGGCTTGTGCTTGCTTGCTTCTTCAGCTCTCTTGGCCATGTGTTCCCCCCTTCTCCTCCATGTCCTTGGTCCCCCTTCTGCCAGCGAAACCGGCCGCCGAAGGCAGGGAAAGCTTCTGAGTTAAATACACTAAAAGTCCTTGTACTTGTCGGGCTGGCTCGATTTAGTCCTCGTATTTGGAATTTGCTAAATTTTGTCTGTGTACTTGTGAATTGGGCTCAAATTAGTCTAATTTCGTGCTTTGCGTCAAATTGAGCTTACACGGACGACATGTGGAGTGTAATCCTGCAAGCACACCCTTCCGCATCCAAGAAAATTGCAAACAAAAATGACCACAATTTGGACTAAGCTTAAAAAGCAACCACTATTCAAACTTTTTTTAAAAACCTCAGATAGCACCGAATAGATAAATTTAGTCATTTTAATATTATTTCTGCCAGATCGGGGCAATGTCAGTGTGAAATAACATGTTTTTATTGGATAGACCCGTCGGAAACATCGGAAAGTAATGCCCATGAACCACCTCCCACCGGCGAGCGCATGCAGCGCTGACACAGCGACCTCGCCAAGGAGGACGACCAACAGAGGGGGACGGATTTTGTCGGTGGCGGGCTGGGGGTGATAAACTGATAATCAATTCCCCCTTCGGGCGACATACTGAAGACAGCCCGCCGTACTCTAGCCCCGCGACCACGCGCCCGGCCGATCTGCCCTCCTCGCGGTTTCTCCTCCGGCGCCGCCGTCCATCAGATCGGCCCGCAAGCCGGCGCTTCAGCGGAGATGCAGAGGCCAGGGGATTTCAAGCTTCCCCCCTTCTTCAACTACCCGCCCTACTTTACGTAATCCCTCCTATCTCTGCCCCCACGCCGTTTTCAATTTTCCAACTCCGCACAAAAGAAGGAGAAAGCCTCCGCGTTCTTGAGCAATAGTGCCAAATGCCAGCTTGAACACATGGTTGCATGACTTGCGGGTCTTCGGTATGTATAGGAGTAGGGATATAGGTTGGTTGCTAAAGCAATTGTGCTTGGTGACAACTTGGGCAGAAGGTTCAGCTAGCTCCAAGTTCTGTGGTGGTGATAAAATTATTTTTCGGGTGAATTTTCGTTGGCACACATCTTAGTTTACATGACAAAGTGTACAATTTAGTACTAGTTACTGATTTTTAGTACGTTGCCCTTTTTGTAAGAATTGAACTTGTTGTTCGTATTTAGGCAATATCATATAATCATGTGAGTACATTCTAAATCGTCTCTAATATTTGAAGGAAGTATTCCCTTGTTTTGTTCTGAAATAGCTTGTCAATAAAGGCTGCAAAATGCAAAACTCACCGTGGTTAATGATATTTTATAAGTAAAGAACTGACAATGTATGCAGGGTTTATACATCAGGATCTCTAAAGGAATTGTGTTAGTAAGCTTAAGCACTTGTTTCTTAAAAAATCTGCCTTTGGTCGAAACTTAAATGTCTCTCTTAACAAATCTCTTCTTCATACAATCCCCAAAATTGTTATATGGTATTTGGTTCGGGGTGTCTAAGCCTATTTCTTTTGATATCTGATGTTAAGATCTGGCATCTTTCTTGCATGTTTCAACAATCTGCTTGTTGCAGTTGAAGGCTGAAGCACTTTTTGTGCTTTACTAGTGCTTACATTTGGTTGAGTTACGTAAGTGAACTTTTGGCTATGTTATCTTAAATCCAGCTATGAAGAACTTTTGTTAGCACAGGTTTTACCATATGTTTATATACGTAATGAGAATAATAAGCATGGATTTTTTCCCAGTTTGCAGCCTGTGAGAGAAACACGCGAAAAGCAAGTGCAGCTATGGAAAGATCTGATACTTGATTACTGTAGAAGTCAAAAGATGTATATAATCTCCCTGGAAGAAGAATTTCCGTTGTTTTCCAATCCAAATATTGAGAGTAAGCTGTATTTATCTGAACCTTGTTTTGGCTCCACTCTTTAGCAGTTCAGCAAAACGTGTATTATTAGCTAGTCGTGGTATTGTCTGGTATGGTGAACATACCATGGTGATCTGGCATGATGGTAATGTGTTTGAAAGGCCTCCCATTTAGGCTTGTGAGAATGACATACTATTTTATACATGAAAGTTGTATTTACTCGACTAGTTTACTATGCATATGTATATTTCTTTTGACGTTGCACTGAAGATACACGCTTCATATTATTCAGGATCTCTAAGCTATGAAGCAAAGGAAGTGTTCCTTGCAGCTCTTGTTAGTGAAGGTTTATTCTGCACATCATTGAATCTTCCAGTTATTGATGCAAGCTCTATTTAGTTTTGTGCTGTGTACCTACTTAAATCAAGTTCAAACTGCAGGGCGTGCTGAGTGGATTGATAAAAATCACAAGAAGTGCCTCATTCTTTGGCTGCGGATTCAAGATTGGGCCAACTATATATTAGACTTTGTAAGTTTTATTTTGTTTGACATTTTTCCTCCGGAGCTATCAGTTTATCAACAAATAGTGGGAGTGACTTCATCATGACATAATATTTGTCTTGGTGTTGTGCTTGTAGGTGAGGGAAAATGGGTTGGAGGTAACAACAATTGAAGATATACGCTCTGGAATTGAAACACATGGAACCGGTAAGTATACCAAAATTCAGTGTGATGGGATTTGGTTTACCATTCCAATATTTCTGTGACACTAAATGCATTTGCTCCAAAGAAACTTGCGGCAAAAACAACATATACATGTAGGATTAGATCAAGGTTCTTGAGTCGACAAGTCGACGAATCGTTCAGGGGTAGCGACTCTTGACTAGTCGTGACTAGTCAAGACTCATGGTAGACTAGTCGACATGAGCCGTTTAGCAATAGGTAGTATAAAATTGCCATATTATATGTATAATTGTATATAACTATATACTTATTAATAGTCTATAATTGCTGGCCTACTCTTAGGATCTTTGAATGGGTCATGTTGCTCATCAGCTTCTGCTACAGCTTGAGCTGAACGAACAACCTGGGCTATCTCTGGCTGGGACTGGCTCCGTGAAAAAAGAAAAATAACTTCACTCAATTGTTTGTTGACCTAATCAAGCCCTAAGCATGTGGTCGATCTAGGTTTTCACAGGGAGCTGGGCAACTTTGAGTCGCGTTTGACTCAAAAACATGGACTAGTCAAGACTAGTCGAGACTAATCGATTGAGTCACTCGACTCAACCGATGAGTCGAGTCGAGATGCCGAGTCGGACTTTGTATTGCGACTCATCGACTAGTCGTCGACTAGTCGCGACTAGTCGAGCGACTCAAAAACAGAGGATTAGATGTACCTGTTGGCTTTATTTTCATGTTTACCCAGTTTGTTATGTGTCTTTGGCATTATAGTTGCATTGGTTAGTTTGGACAAGCCTCAGGGCTGGCCATTCTTTAAAGCCTAATTGGTTAGTTTGGATAAGAATCTATTTGAAGTATGCAGTTAGAGTTTCACTTTTAGGGCCGGCCATTCTTTAAAGCCTGGTATCTTCTATGTAATTTACTGTCAGTGAATGAACCATATGTTACAACAGCCTTTTGTCCAAAGGAAGTTGGGGTAGGCTAGAGATGAAACCCAACAAAAACATGGGGCATTATTTAACACCACTCGGGTTCAGGTATGGCGCGTCGATAAGAGGGTTATGCCCCAACAAGTTTCTATTGGTTTCATATCCGTAGGGATGGCTGGTTTGTACTTTGGATTGCCAAGCCTATCACAACCCTCCTCCTTTACCCGCGCATGGGACCGGCTATGCCTAAAACTAGGCGGAATTTGAATAAACCAGATGTTATCCTCCAAAAATCCTATTCCTGCTATCGTGCGATGACGCAATCTAGCCTGCACAACTATGATCTCCGGACTTTAGGCCGTGAGATAAATTGGTGGCGATGCCCCATCAGTAAATACATAGGCCACACCTGGTGTTTAAAGCTGTTCTTATGGTGTTGTGGCTAGTTTGGATCATTTTATCCTGTGGTGTCTGTTGCAGAACTTGCGGGCATTGATCGTGGTGTCCTCATGCGAGCTTTGAGGCTGTTGGAACAAAAGGGAAAGGCAGCAATCTTTAAGGGCACCTCAGCGGACGATGAAGGCGTCAAATTTTCTGTTTAAACTTCATGCAGTGCCCAGCTAACAGATGAATAATCTTGATCGGTGTCCTTGAACTTCGTACATCCCTTTTGCCCCATATGCTGATCACATCGTTCCTTAGTATTTGTCGCTATCTTTCTCAGTGCTTGGTATTTATAAGGCGAAGTCCTATTTCTCCAAACTATTTGTCGTTAAAATTTCATTCATTTCTTCAAGCATCTATACCTATGAAACCCTATGCTATGTGTCGGTTAGGGCTCAGTTGCATTGGTGCCAATGATTCTAACCTAATTTTCTGTCTAATTCGATCTGTTCAGCACTGGGCGCTGTTAATTATATTAGGGCTTGTTTGAAATGGATGGAATTTGAAAATAACTGTAAATAACGCGAGCTTTCATATGTGGAAGAAAGTAATACTAGCTTCTGAAATGCATGCCAATTTCTTGCAGATTGCAGTTCAATTCCCGCAGATTCTTTACTCACCTATACACTTCTGATGAGCCGTTTCTCCATCTCATCTAACGCCCAAACCAAGATGTTCTGAATTTTGGATATTTCAATGTGGACTACATAAAAATAGTGAACAGAACATCTTATAACTCGAAATTGACTATTGAGGGAGTAGTATTTAGTGTACAAAGTAACTTTCTTGTGGTTTATGCTCTATCACTATCGGCCACTTAAACAAGAGCCGGGCCTACTCATGTCTACTTGGCTTGCAGCCATTCAACACGCATGAATTGGATGCTCTCCAACAGTGACTGACGTGTAGGCCATTAGGAATCAATCAGTCGGCAGGTCTGCCCACCAGAATCTATAGAATCTTTAATTTCTTGCGGTTATCAGGAGGAAACGCGGCTGTCTTTCCGTCCGTTTCAGTCCACCTCAGCTGCCACATACATCTCCATACCACTCGCCGTCCATAAATTAATTGTTGTTGAGAGAAGAAAAGAAGGAAGAATATATCTCCGCGTTCATGAGCAGCCACTAATAATATGCAAGGGGACCCATTGTAGTGGATGGGGCATTTGATTTGATACTATACTCCCCTTTCACCTGCCTTTGCCGATCAACCATGGCGCAAAGTAAGCAGGTGATTCGACGAGAGCGAATAAATAAAACCAGCACGCTAACCTGTACTACTACCAAGCAAGCAAGCGGCAACTAGCATCAAGATAGACAGCAGACGGGCGGGGTTCATTTACATATATATCCTTGCTCCTGGCCCCTTTCCCAGTTCCATTATTGGTTCTTGTGAGGGGCGGAGAAACGGAAGGAGAGAGCAAAGAGGAGATCAGTCCTTCAATCAGTGAGGTTTGTTCTGTTTCAGCTCCTCTCCTGATTCTTTATAGCAGCAGGGTTGTTGATTTCTTTCTTGCCATTTCTTGGAGATAGGAGGACAAGCGAGTTTTATGATGGCGTCAAAGAGGATACAGAAGGAGCTCAAGGATCTGCAGAAGGATCCCCCTACCTCATGCAGTGCAGGTCTTGTTTCTTTCCTACTCCTACTTTGCTTTGCTTCTTGGCGTGGATTTTGCAGCTCTATGACATGCCCTTGTGCATGAGTCAGATATTTGTACACATGCATCTGAATGATTTGTTGTGCACATGCTTGCGTCTTCACGTAGAACTGTACCCTTGGAAAAAAATGCTCTGGTTTAGCAGTTGTTTGGAGTAACGCTGTATGCTCTGCTTCCCCAAATAGGGAAACGAGAGTAGGTGCCATGTATGTTTGGAGTTCATGATGAGGTCTGCGCATGAACTTTGACTTGGATCCTCGGTGAACTGGCACAGCTGCACAGTCTGTCCAACACCTAACTGATGCAATCATGCAGTCAGTAATGAATGTCACAGTGGTTGACGGAGAATAATGCATTTACCCTGAGACGCTCTAGCAAACGGCAATAGTCTATCTGATATCGTAAGGATTAGTGTTAGCACTTGAAACGGATTTCGCTCATCGAAAGCGGATTTGGAATTGGAACCAAACATCCTGGCCGGTTCTGTACCCTATTCAACACTAGAGCATGCACTAAAAAGGGGGGTGACCCTGTCATATCTGCCCCTCTACCAAATTTATATGTATCCGTTCGCCTAAATCGATCACCAACGAAGAAAGAGAATTGGGTAGGTAGGAGGAGGAAATGAACCAACCTGAGGCCCCAAATAAATATAAGGGAATGAGAGAAATGGCCGGAACCGAACGCATCTTGCAACATGAACAAGATAGTCCCTGGTTGGATGTGGGGGATTTCATGGTGTTTAGTTCCAAGCAAGCCTGAACATGAGCACTAAGAAACACCACATAATTTTTCCATGCAATATGTATCTAAGTATTGTTAAAAGTATTTATTATACAAGTTTGTTAAAAAGTTAAAAACAGGATTTTTTTTCCCAACAATGCATTGGTTGGCACCATAGTTAAGTATAATAGAAAATTGTTGTTTCTTTCCATAATAGCTAGCTAACTTTTGATCTTGTGTTTTGTTTGGTTATCGACGTTTTATGGCAAATGCTTAGATAGCTATATCCATTATCTACACAAAAAAAGAGCTAGTTGCTGGTTTCCCCGAGTAACCTATCATTTAATAATTAATAGTAGAAACAGTGGTATATTGGTTTCTAGAACACTGGCAGAAACATATGAGATCTCAGACACGTTCCTTGCTTGTATTATTCCTCTTTTTGTCAAATCGATATGGGACTAGATCAATTGTATATATATATAGGTTAAATGCTTTATATAGGAAGCCCAATTGGGTATGTAGACCATTTATATTCCTTGGGTATGTATACCTTAGGTATGTAGGAGGTACATATGACTTTGGGTATGCACATAACGGGGTATACATACCTAATTTGTATACACACCTCAATTATTTATATATATACCTGATCTATACGCGTACTATTGAACATATATACCCGAGATATGTATACTACGTAGATACCTTGGAAATGCATACCCAAAGTCATATATACCTCATACATACCTAAGAATTACATAACCAAAACATTTGTATGGTCTACATACTTAAAACTTGCCGTATTCCATCCAGGAGCATGGGCAAGTGCATATCTCGGATATATATGTTCAATAGTACGCGTACAGATCAGGTATATATATAAATAATTTAGATATGTCTACAAATTATGTATGTATACCCCGTTACGTGCATACCCAATGTCTTATGTACCTCCTATAGATCTAAGGTATACATACCCAAGGTATATATATGGTCTACATACCTAAAAATGGTTCGTATTCCAACTAGGAGCATGTGCCCCAATTGCATTTTTATCGGCCTTTAGACTGCACATGTAGCACACAATTTCATCCCATGTAATATTCATCACACTAGTAAGTTGGCCTGTGCAAACTACATCATGGTTTTGTTGGAAAGAATGTAGTTAAAAGTTCCAAATTCTCCTAAACTTGAGCAGACATATCACTTTGGTGCAGAGAATTATGCATTGTATTACTGTGTCAAACCAACGTCCTAACCGCATTTTATTAGAAAAATATCAATCAATGATCATGTGACAATTTGATTTTCTTGAGCCAAAATTGAGCTCAGCAATGTACCATGCACATTATTGTAACTAGTTCTCAACCAATGCAATTTCAGGGGCTAGGGGCTAGCACTGTACGCACGTCCTTTTTGTTTTGTTCTGTGGTTTCAAGAAGATTTGTATCTGCATAGCTCTGTATATTTTATCATGCAATGTTACTACATTTGAATTTTTGTTGTGTAAATAAAATTGGTTAGACTGAATAATCTTAGATATATGTAGTATGCAGAATTTTCATAGATGTTGTTGGAAATAATCCAGAACTCCGGTTTGTGTTGGAGTCGGAAACATGTCGTTTCCAAGAGTCAGCTTGAGTGCCATATACGAGTCCTTGTTCAGTTTATATCTGAGCGGCCGTTCTGCTCCTATAAATATAGAGCAAAAGAACCGATGAAGCCAACCTGGGCTGAGGCAAAAACGAAATATTGTTTATGCGTTTGCATCCGGCGACTTGGCTTCATTGATCGTTCGTATAGGGCTAGCTAGTACGTGAATCTCTTGAGGAGCTTGCTTGCCTGCTTAGTTTGCTTAGCTCTTACGTGCGCCTAGTCGTAGTTCGTCGAAAGCAGCAAGGGAAGGCTAACAGATGTATCACCAATAAATTTTTATAGTTGACTGACCAATGTATTTTGGATGGTGTGTAAATATGAATCTATAGAGCTTGGACATGGACAAGATACTAACTCCTTCACCTTTACTATCTGTGTTCTTATTGGTATCACATTGTTATAAAATATATAAATATTAATAGCACAGGTTTGTAGTAATGAAAAGGCAAGTCAAAGGATTAAGGATCAGTCTTGAAATTTTATTGACCAATTTGATCTATGGGTAGACAATTATTTCCTGGTGGAAAATATATGTTGGATGGATCGGAGATCTAATATATATATTCTTGTATTGTTATACAAACCGTTGGATTATTAGGCATAATTTCCATGATTAATTCCAGAATATAAAGCATGATCACAAGAGCTACTAACATGTTAATCTCTATTAATTAACATGAACAACAACAAGACACCTACGAACATAACCATTTTAAAACAGCACATTGAAACATGACGAACGTACCGAATGATTGTAGATCAAGTAGTCGTTGGAGCAGCGACGGCAGCAGCTTGAGCGGCGACTGTAGCAGCTCAAAGAAGACGACGTTGGAGACGAGTCGCCCGCGGACCCGGAGATCGTCTAGGAAGTCGAGCTGTGATGAAGAGCTTAAGCAGTCGAGCGGAGCGCTTCACAAAAACCTTATTCGCTCTCTCCCGTACAGGATCACAAACACGAGCGGTTCCGGAGACTTGCTGTCCCGTTCGCCGGTGCGCGCCGACGCTCGGAATGGAGTAGACTACGGTGGCGACGTAAGGCACGAGATTGGCAAAACCTAGATCGGTTCGGTTGTGTTGCAGCACACGCGGTGCACACTTTGTATAGTGCGGCTCGGGAAAACCCTAACAGGTACAACGTGGGTCAAGTCCACGTTGTACCGACGGGTGGTGCGGTGCGTGCAAGCGGCAGAGGAGGAGGAGGAGCGCGTGAGAGAGCCTTCTCTTGTTCTCACTAGCTTACCATAGCGGTGTGGGACTAAACTTTAGCTCCCACTCCACTCACATGTGAGCTACCAACTAACATGGGATTTAAGATTTCAGAATTGCTTATTGGGCTTCCCACACATGGACCCGAATTCTAACGCAAACATGGTAGTAAAATCAGAAGTTACTTAAGTGTACGGATTTAATGATAGGATTTCCATTTGACCAATCAAAATCAATATCGAGTCATTAGTTACAGCAGTTTGAATGGGCACTTCCTAGTATGTGCTCTGTTTCGAAGCAAGGTAGTATGTGGGACGTTATGTTTTCTTTTAAATTAGTGTGAGAATTTCAGACTATTAGTTAACACGTATATCATGACTTCACGGTGAAGGATGAATGCATGATTATAATGAATGGACCAAATAAACTGGAACCATTGTACAATCTTATCTAACACGACATATACATGGAGAAATATGGAATCAGCAGTTTCAACACAAGGTATTCTACTTCAATGTGTATATTTTATAAAATATAACGCATACACAAACTGTCATATGAAATACAAGGGATATAAACTGTCTAATGAAATACAAGGGATACGTAATCTAGATGTATGGTTTAGTTCACAGAAAAGGTGCGGGCTTCCACCGATTTAACCGTACATTTACTAAGTGAAGATAAGGTGACATAAGAGAATCGTTTGCCTGAGCAAGGCATTCAGGATTGCTGATTAATGTTCAAACTTGATCTTATTTAGTCGTTCAGTGGCTCTTTTCCCCTTTTATTCCATTGGGTTGACCTTTTTTTTTTACTATGACTACGGGGGCTCTTAGAGCTAGCCTGAACTTCATTTATCAAATGCCTATGAGACTTTGCAGTCTAGACAAGATAGGTTTAAATGAATCAGAGTTTTACATAGATACATGAGAAGAGAAATAAAAGAAAATAACGCACACCGACCCAACACAAAAGAGAGAGTCACTCCGAGAAAATCTCGAAGACAGTTGATTGATGGGAAGCTCATCACGACCCAAGCACTGCGATCACAAAGGAGGATCCACCGGACATGACGATGGAGACCCAGCCATGACTCTGCACCATCAACGTACTCGAACACCATCGCGCATCCGAGGCCACACAGCGCGCCGACACCACCTGTGTCGGGGGCATGGCCGAAAGGTCGCACGCGGCTAGAAGACGCCATGACGCCTGAGAGTCGCCAGCCGAATTAGAAGGGCATCGGAGATACCCTCCCCGCACGGGAGGGATCATCGCCGTAGTCGCAGGGCATAGCACCACCGAGTGCAACCCCAACCCCATCTGGGTTCGATTACCCGAAGGGTGGGCTAGTCTAGAGCACGCACGAAGACCACCTACACCAGCCACGCCATAGGACTTCGACAGGATCCGACGCGAGGGCCAAGCAACCGACAAGGAGAAGCAGCCACCACCACTGCCACGGCTCACCTCGCATCGGAGAGAAGACCGCATCCATGGCCGCCATCTGCAGAACCATGGAGCACACCAGCATGACACTGATGACAAGACAGAGGTGGCTCGACATCCAGCCACGAGGGCCCCCCACGTAGGGAGCTCGTCACCACCATGGCCGCCATCTGCGAAGCCACGTCACCCGTCTTCCCCAACGGCGTCCCGCTGCAGGAAAATGGCCGAATGAAGAAGTTGCAACCCTTGTAACCATCGGAGGGTACGGTCGAGCGCCGTCGAAGCCGACAGCGCCCCCCGGGGCCGGGATCAACGGCCGGACAACCGGGGCAGGGAGCTCTGAAGCGAGGTGCAGAGCTCCGAGGGCCAGCGGCACGCTGCACCGGCCAGCAGCATCCAGACCGCCTACGCGCGGCGGGCAGCCCGCCAGGCCCATCCAGGGCCCAGATCGGGCCCGGAGAAGCCCGAGCAGCAGGAGAAGCGCCTGCAGCCGCAGCGGCACGGCGGCAGACAAGGAACGCACGAGGAGGCGAGGGCAGGTGGCCGAACTTTAGGAGGCGAGGGCGGCCTACTCCGTCGAGATTCCTCCAAATCGCGCAGAGGAGAGGCCCCGAGGAACGAATCCCCGCCGCCCCCTTCACCGGTGCCGAGCAGCCTTTGTCTGCCGGCGGCGTTGGGGGGCGACGAGGGGAGGGACGAGCTGTGGGGGGGGGGAGGGGGGGGGGGGGGCGGCGGGCTAGGTTTTGCGCTCCCCCGTCGCCTGGAGCGATACCCTCGTTGTTTCTTGACCTTGTTTTAGTACTTGTAGTTGTTTGCAAGTTCATTTCTTGTCAAAGATGTAAGAGTGAAGGCTAAAAAGCAAGACCGCATGTCAATCAGATACAATGGTTCTGATACAAGTGGCTGTAATTCCAACTTGGTACAGTTGAAATACATATCATAATTATGATACAATACTATTTAACAGGTCCTGTGGGTGAAGATATGTTCCATTGGCAGGCAACAATAATGGGTCCATCTGACAGCCCATATGCTGGTGGAGTTTTCCTAGTTACTATCCACTTCCCTCCTGATTATCCTTTCAAACCACCAAAGGTATTTGGCAATCACCTAATGTTTGATTGGTTCTCTGCATTTATTTTACTTCATTTGTATTTTAAATATTTATCCCACATGCCTCACATCACAGCCTCAGGCCATTCCACAATGCACGTCTAAGAATGGAACTCTGGCTGCTGTGGTTCATATGAGCATATCTGTTTATGTTGGATAACACAGCGATCTCATTTAGTTCACCGGTTCAGTTCATCTTCTTGGGTTTCTTTTCTAATCTGTTTTAAGCCTTAAATGTGTTTCCAGTGTGCGGTAGTTTTAGAAGTTCATGCTAACAAGTACTCCCTCCGTTCCAAATTAATTGACTTCTATTTGCCCACATATGTGTATGTCATGTGGGCAAATAGAAATCAATTAATTTGGAACGTAGGAAGTAGGAAGTAGACTGCAATAGCTTAACTGCTTAACCGTCAGGCACCATGCCACTGATCACACTTACTGAAGACATCTGATGACCGTATGGCCATACTAATCAGCGAGGTGTTCGTCTGCTTATTCTGAAGGAACGAACAACTAATTAAGCTCTTCTGTAATTGTCTTATGCAAGCTTATTTTCCATACTGAATATCTATAGCTTTACAAAACAGAAATAGCAAAGCATCATCAAATCGCGCAGCATATTACATCTTTGACATGGCATGTGCAGGTGGCATTTCGAACCAAGGTGTTCCATCCAAACGTCAACAGCAACGGAAGCATTTGCTTGGACATCTTGAAGGACCAATGGAGCCCTGCTCTAACTATCTCCAAGGTTTGCTATTCTGACTTAGTTGATTAACCCTGTTCTCAACGGCAGGGCTGATCGAACTCATATACAGAGTATATAACGTCTGCGCTCTGCGGGGTTTCAGGTGTTGCTGTCCATCTGCTCCCTGCTGTGTGACCCGAACCCTGATGACCCTCTGGTTCCTGAGATCGCACACATGTACAAGACGGACCGGCACAAGTACGAAAGCACCGCGAGGACCTGGACCCAAAGGTATGCCATGTAATAAGACGAGCGGGTGGATCGGCAGAGTCGTTCGATCTTGTAACATTCTCGGATCTGTGTGTGCGCGTGTGTTGTATGGATTATCAAACGGGCTCTACAGAACTATCATTGTTGCTCACTTGGCGCTGTGAATTCGAACATTGGACCGGTAAGAGCATCTCCAGTGGAACGTGTATATTTGGATGTGTATATCTCCATATACACGTCCATATACACGTTGTTAAATTTTACACCTTCCAGTTTTTTAGTGGAACGTGTAAATTAGAACGTGTATATTCCAACGACTATATTTTTAAACAGCTATTAAGAATAAAATCAGTGTTTCTTCTGGAAATTGTGAGCAACTAAAACCAGTGCTTCTTCTGGAAAGCTCTGGTTTTCCTTAATAGAGACACAAATTGAAATTAGTACTGAAATTAGTAATCTCCTCGTCCAGATTCCCTTGCTAATTAAAGTTAGAACAACACGGCTACGCTACATCTGCCAAAAGCTCCAGGAGAAAATTACCAACAACCACTACTCCAGGGATCTACTGGTGGTCACTTTTTTGTTTGAAGGCTGCTGGTGGTCACTTGAGTCAAAGAAATCAGAAGAGAACAATACTGGCTTGATGAACTCGTTGGGAACACCGTACTCATAAGCTCTCTGCTTCCTCATCAATTTAATCAAATCAAAGCAAGGCAGCCATCGATTCTTCTCTCCTCCCCAACCCGTTGACCGCCGGCCTCAATTTCCTGCCCCAGTTTTATTCGCCCGACACACAGCCCCGTGATGCGGCGACGTCGTGATGCAGCCCCGCCCGACGCCTCGAGCACAAGTGCCGCACTGCCCCGCAGCATAGCGTTGTACTGCTCTGCTCTGCCCCACCGCCCAGCTCCGTCCAGCGCCGACGCGCAGCCCCGCCCAGCGCCGACGCGCAGCCCTGCCCAGCGCTCCTCTCTCGCCGCCGCCCAACTCCTCTCTCGCCGCCCAGCGTCAGCCTAGCGCAAGGCGCCCAGCTCCGCCTCCAGATCTCACGTGAGGCGCCCAGCTTCGGCTCTCTCGCGCACATATCTTGTCCGGCCGGAGAGGGGCGGCGACCTTTCGGCCTTCCGGCGTACTCCTCCGGTGAGGATCCGTACGGGGGCGGGAGGCAATACGGGGCGGGACGAGAACTCAGCCTTTTTTTCGCCTCCTTTTCGCGAGCCACAAGCGTGGTTGGGGCGTGTTTACATCCACTCCAAGTACCATCATGGATGGACGTGGATAGCTCCCACGTCCGTATACACGTTCCACTGAGAGACGTTTTTCGACTCAGGGCGTGTATATTTAGCATACACCTCCATATACACGTTCCACTGGAGAGGCTCTTACATTGCTCTTACATCCACTCCAAGTACCATCGTGGATGGACGTGGATAGCTCCCACGTCTGTATACACGTTCCACTGAGAGACGTTTTTCGACTCAGGACGTGTATATTTAGCATACACCTCCATATACACGTTCCACTGAAGATGCTCTTAGTTTGGATTCAGATAATGTTTCTACCTACAATCAAGTCACACAATGTTTGCAATGTGGCGGTGGCTCCTCGAACCACCCTTGTTCAGGAACACCTTACATTGCTTACCCGATGCGTGCTTACGAAATAATCGTTTCTTTAGGACGATTCCAGCGGGCCGACGCATCGAGTCCGGTCGCGTCTGTTCCTTTCCGCGCGAACCAAAATCAAGTTTCAACGGTGCGGCGCAAATGGATAGCTGTCTGTTTTTCTGTCCACCGATGTTTGTTTTTCTGTCCGCCTAAACCCTTTATGTGCCAAAATTTGGGTTGAGATTGTGTCGGCCACAGACACGCGCGGACCTTCTTTGCATCCTCCTGTAATGCGTCTCTGGTATGCTCATCAGGGGCAGCGCAACACTCTCCACTCCGGTCTTTCCTCTTCAAAAAATCACACCCCAGCTCCGGTCCTAGCCATGGCCGACGCACCCGTCGCCACCGCCGCCAACCTCGCCGGCCCTGTTGCCAAAGGGCCCCTCGTGTTCATCACCGAGGCCCAAGGTCCGAAGAAGCCAAAGAAGGAGCTCACATCGGGGCAGAGGGCCGAGGAGTCGCGGAAACGGGACGCCCGAAGGCAAAAGAGCAACGCGATCAAGGTCTCCGCCAAGAGCAAGGTCGACGGTGATGTGCGGGACATCGTGGCCCAAGCCGCGACCGCTGCCCTCCTCGTGATTGGCATTGTTCCACCGCCAGAGTGGTCGCGGCAGTGACCGCGGCGGCAACCTCCAACGGATCGGCGCCCCGGCCGCCAATGTCCAGGTCTGCCATGACGAAACAACGATGGCCTTGCAAGAGACCTTGAACCGATTTCTATCCCAAAAGGACAAGGCATCCAAGAAGAAGGAGAAGAGAAAAGAGAGACAACGCCGAGAGAGGGAGGAGGCGGCCAAAAATTATTTTGAATTACAAACACAGAGCCTCGAGATCGAGGAGGAGAATGCCCCGACAAGAGCGAAGGAGGCCGAGCTAAGAGCGAAGGAGGTCGATGCTAGAGCCAAAAAGGCGCAGACAAGATAAAGGACACCGATGTCAAGGCCAAAGAACTCGACATCGCCCTACAAGAGGAGGCCTGGATCATGGCCATGGATCTCTCCAACTTTACCGCCAAGAAGAAGGCCTACTACCTCAAGAAGCAAAGGTACTATACCATCTCGGTCCCTTTGTAATATTTTATGTCGCTGTTATGAACAATGGCCGAGATGGTCGTAAAAATATGGCCGAGATGTTGTTGATTATTTGTGATGTATGTCGGCATGGCCCTATGCTTTAGTATGTTGGACGTTTGATTTATGCGGCCATATGCTTATTTGATGGGTATGATTAATTGTGATCAAAATTTGCAATTTTTTTTATCAAAATGATAAAAAATATGGCGGGGTAATTTTTTGATAAAAATGGCCAAAACTCTAACCAGGCAAACTCGATGCATTGATCCTTTAAAGGCAGTAGCCGAAAAGCAGCAGACATTGATCGAACAGTTATCCGTTTGACGACCCAAACAGATAAAAAGCAGATAAAAGAGTTATCCATTTAGATCGGTCCGATGGAGTCATCCTTACCTAACGCATTCCCTGCACACCGGTTGTCCGCCCAACTTTGCGTTAAAAAGAATCGATTTCTACTGATATGGTCTATGCGAGCGAGAAAGCACGAGTTCGAATTTGAAAATGGTGTTCTTGGGCTTCAAATAAATCGGGTTGGCGACATCTGCACGAGTATCGCTACGCATGGATTTTTCTTAAGATTAACGCGGTCGACATCCACCGTCCAATTAAATAAAAGATAGTTATTATAATTTATAAAGAAAATGAGATATAAAACTCATATAATTTATACAGTGTCCTGTTTATAAGAAAAACATGTGCAAAAGGCATCACAACTTCACAAGCGAGAAGGCCTGGTTGACCAAAAGAGAGTTTGTTCTGAGTGTTGATTTTAAACTTCCGAGGTAATCCTGATGTTCTAAAAAATGAAAGAAATATATTTAGGAGTTTCAAAAAATATTTAGAGTGGATATTTCAAGGGCCTGAGCTTCAGAATCCTAATGCTTTAAAAATTGAAAAATATTCACGACTTTCAGATAAAATCCCACATGTAGCCAAATCGTGTATTGCATAAACATGTAAAAAAATAACTTCAAACTAAGCTACAAAAAAAATGAAAAACAGTGTGATAAATTTAGAGATTTGAAAATAATACTCCACACTTACATCATTTTTATGTAGTTTAGAATATAAAATATTTAAAGTTGATTTTTTTACAGATTTAAAGAATATATTTTATTAGTCTTTAAAACAGCAGTACAACTAGTACTCGGGAGAAGAAAAAAAAACTTTTTGGTTCATTCTGTTCTATACAGTGGAAACAGCACCGAACAATAATTTGATATGATGTGAGTGTCTTTTTTCCCACTCCCTTGTTGACTGTAAAGTTTGACTCAAACAATCTAGTAGTAACAGTACAACAGCGTCCGTTTGCATTCTCCGGACATGCGGTTTAATCGTAGATGCGAAAGCAACAACTTTTGGCAATGACCACACATGGATGGTCACATTGATCTGCCACTAATGAACCCTACTCGATGAACTTTTGGTGACTTTGAGAGGAGGGACGAGATGCAGTGCAGCAGCCTTGTGCCTGGGCAATAATACCGGCGGTACAGGGTTTGTTGATTGTTGTGGCATCCAAAAATGAATCATGCACCGCTCACGTGGCCGTGCATGCCCCGTACGCAGCTTTCACAACTGTCGCTGCTGGCTGGGGGCATACACATTCGCACGGTTTGATATTAGATATTAAGATGACTCTAACGGGGCCGATCCAAATTGACATGCTCCCTCCCTATTAAAATGTAAAATGTTGTTGTCACTTTTATCTATAATGATCAAAAGTGGCCATTATATTTTACATTTTGATACGTATGGAGTAGTTTTTATCTTTTTTGTCATTATCAAACGAAAAGGGGTTTGTTCCATGTTAGTCTCATTCTTGCCATCCAACGGAGTCAACGCATCCGGTCCGTTTGTGTAGGGTTTTGCCCATTTTAATCTTTTTTTCCTCCAGAGTTTTGACTATTTTAAACACAACGTTGCATAGTTTAATTAAATCAATGAAAATAAGCATATGGTCATGTCGACATTCATCTCAAAATAACCAACAATCAATCATAGGGCCATCCCGGCCACCTCTAGGCCATGTTCTTTCGGCCATCACGACCATGGTTCACAATACCGGCATGCAAACATTATAAAAGGAGCGAGTGTGATCACTCTCGCTCCGTATAGTACCTTTTGCTTTTTCTCGTAGTAGGCCTTCTTCTTGTCAGTGATGGTGGAGAGATTCATGGGCATGATCCGATTCTCCTCGTGTTGTAGGGCGAACTCGAGCTTTTTGGTCTTGACATCGGCGTCCTTAGATCTTGCCTCTACCTCCTTGGCTCTAGCATCGGCCTCCTTTGATCTCATGTCGGCCTCCCTAGCCGCTACCTCGGCCTCCTTGACTCTTGTCCGAGTATTCTCCTCCTCGATCTCGAGCCTTTTTGTTTGTAATTCAAAATATTTTTTAGCCGCCTACTCCCTCTCTCGGCATTCTCTCTCTTTCCTTTCCTCCTTCTTCTCGGATGTCTTGTCCTTTTGGGATAGCAATCCGTTCCAGGTCTCTTGCAAGGCCATCGTTGTTGTGTCCCTTTTCAACTCAGCCTTGGAGTTGTTCCTCTCTCTTGGTCTCTTCTCCTTCTCGGCCGAGTCCTCATTCGGTGGGAAATTGGCACCCCACCGTTCTTCATGGACGCGTAGAGATCCTTCCATTTTTGATTTTCCTTGAGAATCTTGTAGCAATGGGTCAACGTCAAGACCTTCCCATTGTGTTGAACCTTGAACGTTTCCAATGCTTGAATGACCTACACATAGGGTTTAAACACCAATTCAAAGGCCACAAACTAATGAATAACAAATGGTTGAGCAAGATTTGAACATACCAATTCCTTTATTCCTAATCCACTTTGTGGCCGAGCTTGGACGTGCTCGTAGGAGCCACAAAACTTGCTCACCTCCACACTGATGTGCAACCACCTCTTGTTGACTGACAACTTGGTCCGGTCGTACATCACTTGGTCCTGGTAGGGTGGAAGAACCTTCCTCTCCATGTAGTGTTACTAGAACCGAGACCAATATGCGGTCCCTCTTTTCTCGCTCCCGACGATTTGGTCTTGTAGGTGACGAGGTGTTAACTCGACAAGTCCCAGGGTTGTGCACCCCGGGTTGATTGATGGGGAGAGAGATGAGTGCAGGTGGTCACGACGGCTGACAAGCAAGGATTTACCCAGGTTCAGGCTCCCGGAGGATAACACCCTACTCATGCTTGTCTGATTATTGATGCGAGTTGTGGTTACAATGGCGAGATTGCGATCTCGCTAGGGTTTGTGGCGGTGGCTATGAGCGTGTATTTTTGGACGAGCAACCCTCCTGGCTTTATAGGCAGCCAACTCTCGGGTGGTCGATGCCGATGGCAACTACAGATATGACAGGTTATGCTCCCTAACCGACTTGGACTAGGTTACATGGTACCCCGCGTGGGCCTTATGTGGGCTTCCACGTCCTTGGCGCGGCCCAGGTAGCCTTAACGTGGGCTACCCGAAAGGCAGCCCCACGTCAGTAGCCCCCGAGTGCTTGGTCGAAGCGTAGAGTCGAGCAAAGGACTTCTTCCTCCTGGACGCGCCATTGGATTGCTTGATCTTGAGCTTGAACTCGATTTCTTCAGTCGAACCGGCCGCTCCCGATGGGAGTAACCTTTGCAGTCGAATTACTCAGCCTTCGTCTTCTTGTGAAGTTTGCTTCTATTCGGCCTGTTGGCTTACCCGTGGATGGATTCGGCTGCTCGAGCTTACTCGGTTTTTCTTGGTCACCCAAATGATTTCTTCGGGTTCTCGGATCATCTGTCGATCCTACTTTGTTGGTTTCAGCTAAGTAGCTTACTACTCGAATCACTCTGTCGAGCTGTTTCAGTTGCTTTTGGAGCCGTTGGCTTGATGACGTCACTGGTGACGATCCATTGCACGCCTCTGCGCCCGATGGGACGTGACGTGGCGGGCCCCGCTGTCAGAGCTGACCGCGGTAAGCAGTTGTCACGTCTCCGAACTGGGCGCGAAATTTGCGCGGCATGATGATGACGCCTCGGTTTTCGTGCGTAGTGGACGAAGTGGGCGGCAACGGTTGATTTCTTCGTGCGACACGTGTACCGCAGGATGTGTCTGCTCGGAGCCCTTGTTCTGTGGACGGTTGAGATGAAACTCTTTCGAGGCATAAGTACTGTGTTTTGATGCGAAGGCCTCCATCTTCTCCAATCATTCTGGCCATCTTTTCCTCTGCGCTCTACCATTTCTGACGCCATCCCGAGCTCCGTGCTTTCTGTCCGTGCATCTTGCGCTGCCTTGCGGCGCCATGGGCAAGCCAAAGAGTGCCGCTGGCTCCTCCGCCGCCGCCGACGAAGCCGGGCTGATGAAGAAGCCCGACGGCGACTGGCAGAGATCGTCGGCGAAGAAGGCCGAGGTGGAACTCCTCCGCGCGCAGGGTCTTCTTCCACCTGCTGACCAAGTCCAGGTACGCGCTCCTGGCAAAGAGGTTTTCCCCACTCCCCGCGATGGGGAACGTGTTTGCTTCGTGGATTTCCTTCCGCGGGGCTTCGGGTTCCCCATGCACGATTTTGTGCGCGGTCTCCTGTATGCCTATGGGGTTTAGATCCATGATCTGACCCCCAATGGCGTCTTGAGCATCGCGGGCTTCATCGTGCTCCAAGTGCGCGGTGACACCGCGTACTTCCAGATGAAGAAGTGAGACTCCGTCCAAGGATGGCGCAAGAGATGGTTCTACGTCCAGTCGAGTGCATTCGACATCGGATGTGCACTGCGGAAGACCGGCGCCTGGGCGCACCCGCTGACTGTTGTGGAGAAGGAGGCTGTGCGGCCCCTGCTGGGCCTGCTGCGCGATCTGACCAAGACCCTTGGGCGCGAGGCGGGTGGCGTCTTCCTGGTGGCCACCTTCTTCCGTCTTCGGGTGCAGCCGCTCAGCGCTCGGCCTCACCCGATGTGGGCCGCCGAGGGCGTCAGCACCAAGCCGCTTGACGATGAGGAGGTGGAAACCAAAGTAAGGTCCATCACCAACCTCCGAGTCGTGAACACGTGCAACGTCAAGTGCCCGGTTGCTGCTTACGGGGCATCGAACCCCTTCCTGAGGTGAGTCTTGGCTTGTTTTCCTTTTGTCTTGACTCGACTTGCGTCTACCTTCTTCTTGGTTCGACTTGTGTCTACTTGCTTCAGGGTCGGTCTTTGTTGATCAGCCTTCCTCCTCTTCCCGAGAACGAACTCGACGACGAGTCGAAGTTTGTCGAGGAGGAGGACGACGACGAAGAGATTCCTTCCGCACATTCTCCCCACGAAGAGGTGGAGGATGAAGATGAAGAGGAGGAACCCGTACGGAAGAAGCGGAAGCTCCCGAGCCGTGGCGACTCTGCTACTGCGTCGTCACCTGCTAAGGATGCCGACGTTACTCTGGAGGAGGCCGTCGCGGCGTCGTCGGGTGCGCGGTCCTCGGGTGGCTGGAATGAGCCCCTGAATGTTCCTCCAGTTAGCTCCGCGGCTCCTCGCTCGTTTGCGCGGATGGCGTCGCCCTCCCTGGAGAGTTACGACGACCTTGGAACCCCCAGGTGAGCTTCTTGATGATTTGTTTCCTTCGAGTTGTGTTTTGTAGCTGCAACGTTTGAGTTGACAAGTGTGCTCGTTTTCGCTGCAGCCATCGTTCTGGCGATGTTAGCTCCCCCCCTTCGGGACGTGGAGCATACATCCGCCCCTTCGACTGAGTTGGGGACTCAGGCGGTGGTGGAGAAGGCGCGTGCACAGCCTGCTGGCGTTGCATCGTCGAGCCGCGATCCTCCTTCGGCTTCAGAGGACCCTGACCTCCTGGACCACGTAAGTCCTTTACGCTTGTACTTGTATTCTTGAGTTTTCATCGGGTGCGCGATCAGCGCTCCCGATGGGAGTAGCCCCCGAAGGTGTGGGTGACTAGTATAGTCGCCCGCAACTTTATTAACATATTGCTTTTGTTTCAGCCGTACTACCGTCAGCAGCTTGACGCAGCCGCGGCTTATGTTCGCCTGGAGAAGGAGAGGGACCAGCTGCGTGCTTCTCTGGACCAGGCTACTGGGCGGGTTGCTGAGCTTGAGAAGGCCCTGCATGAGTCTCGGGAGCGGGAACTGGCGCGGGTCGCCCAGGAGAAGACTCAAGTCGGTCGTCTCCTCTCACTCGCCGGTGTTCTTGGGGGTAAGTTTCGGCTTAATGCCTACTTTGTCTTGATCTTTTTCTTTGTCTGACCTTGAATCCTTTGCGCAGAGATTTGCGGTGGAGCTCCTCCGGAAGACGCGTCGAGTGACGCGGTTGACTTGGCGACTGCTGTCGGCTTCCTCGACCGGGTCTGCGCCTATGCATCCGACGCGCTGAAGAAGTCCACAGTCGCGTTGAAGAAATCGACTGGAACCCTCACAGTGGTGCACCGGAGTATCTTCCCGGGCGACCAGCCGCCGGCAGCCGTGGACGCCCTTGCTGCGCCGTTTGAGGACGCGACCACCATCGCCGACTTCACGCGGTCGCAGACGGTACGCGGCTCCGAGCTCACCTTCCAGCTCCTCTTAGGGCATCAGGTTCCGGGTGACTTTGAGAAGGTAGTCAGCGGCTTTCCGCGAAAACCCGATGGCCGAACCGCGTCGCTGGGTGGCGTGAAGGAGCGTGCTTCACAGCTGGCCGTGCAGCTTGTGGCACTCTTCGAGAGGGCCCTTGCTAAGGCAACTGAGGCGGCTGCCACTCGGAAGAGTCGCTCCCGGTCGCAGTCTGCAGCCTTAGAGTAGACATAGCTTTAGGAATGCGGCAGTCGTCGTGGTCTGTACTTTTGAACTTCTGGCACTGTAATGAATATTGTCCTGCCAGGTCTTTTGGCTTTCGACAGTGCTTTTGCTAGAACTGAATTTCTTTCTGTCGGGTTTAACTTTGCTTCACAGTCGTATGATTGTATTGACTCTGCATATTCATGGCAGCCTGTCGTGCGCGGTGGTGCTTCTTCTTCTCCTGCGACTGAGCCGAGTGGCGAGGCTTCTTCTTCGGGTGCTCGCCGTCGTCGGGCGGCGCCGGCTCCTCCACGTAGTACAAATGATCAGCGGATAATCACGTACCTGAAGAACAAAGTCGTTGAGCTTGAGGCGACCCTGAAGAACACTGAGCTGCTGCTGTATCGCTCCCGGTCGCATCCTACTGCAGAGTTCTCACGACGTGAGGATTTTTTGCTTGGTGAGATCGATCTGATCAGTCGGCAGCTGCAAGGTTGGTATCCTCTTGGCGGCTGCTTTCTTTGCTGAAACTTGCTTGTTCTGACTTGCAGTTTACGCGTGCAGATGTGAACCCGGACTGGGAGGCTGAGCGGGCTCGTGTTGAAGAGCGAGTTACCCGAGAGGCGTCCGGTGACTCCTATGAAGCTCGTCAGTTCTGGGTGAACAAGTCGAGAGGGCGCGCCCTTGCCACCATGCTTGATCGTACATGGCGTGCGGCTTTTCTTCTGGAGAATTGCCGGAAGTCACTCTGGCATATCAATCGTGTGTACTTCCCGCATAACGCGCAGCCGAACGGGCTGTCCGCCTTGCTGGAGAGGTTCCGCGATGGTGAGGGGTTGAAGGAGGTTGTCAACGCCCAACTTGTGGATGGGGCGAATGCAGCGTTGGCATACGTCCGGATGCATCGGCCGCATCTTCCGCTTGACAAGGTGCTTGATGGCCTGCCTGGTGGTGACGACTTCGACGAGACCTTAGCGGCTGCGCGCCAAATTATCAGGCAGGTTCAGGACCTGAGTGAGCGCCTTGTAGGTCCCCTCGATGCACCGAAGGCCGAGCCTGCAGATTAGAGTAGCTGCCGTCTGATGTACAGGGTTAGCTAGAGAGGGCAAATGTGCCTGTGCAAGTCGCAATGTACTATATTGAAAATACTTGTTAGTAATGAGAATTGATCTGCTTGCTCGGAAGTGTAAATGCTTGTTTTGATTTGCGACCTGTTTGGCGCAGTCGCCTAGTATGTTAGGCAACGACCTAGGTCTTAGGATTTTTGTAACTTGACCTGCATGGCGCAGCCCCCGAGTTGTTCGAGTGGTGGCCTAGGATTTTTGCTAAGGCCTGTATGGCGTAGCCCCCGAGTAGGTCGAGTGGCAGCCTAGGGTTACAAGTGTTACCTGTTTGGCGCAGCCCCCGAGTATGTCGGGTGGCGACCTAGGATTTTGAACTTGACCTGTACAGCGTAGCCCCCAAGTTAGTTCGAGTGGCGGATGAGGATTTTCTGAGAAGGCCTGTACGGCGTAGCCCCCGAGTAGGTCGAGTGGTAGCCTAGGATTACAAGTGTTACCTGTTTGGCGCAGCCCCCGAGTATGTCGGGTGGCGACCTAGGATTTTGAACTTGACCTGTATGGCGCAGCCCCCGAGTGGATCAGGTGGCGGCCTAGGATTTTTTGATTTATGCTTGTATGGCGCAGCCCCCGAGTAGTTCGGGTGGCGGCCTAAGCTTTTCTTTCAACCTGTGTGGCGCAGCCCCCGAGTGGTTCGAGTGGCGGCCTAGGATTTTAGCTTCCTCTGTGTGAAATGTAAAGGGGACAGATTTTCTTCAAATCACTTTATTGATTCTTGCGAACAGGCCGCCTCGTTAAAACCCTTCCAGTCCCCTTAGGTACCCTGGTAAGGGAAAGAGTGCGTCTGAAACCTGCCGCGCTGATTTTTCTTGTACAATGATTGGGTTGAACTAGGCGTAGAACCGGTGGAGTTGTGCCACGTTCCACGGGTTGCTGCAGTCTGCTCCCGTCTTCGAGTCTTTCAGGCGGTAAGCTCCGTTGCCGATTGCTTCTGTAACGATGTACGGGCCCTCCCATGGGGAAGCGAGCTTGTGTACCTTCTTCTGCTTGAGTCGGAGAACCAGGTCGCCTGCAACGAACGCTCTCGGTCGCAGCTTCCGAGTGTGATAGTTGCGCAGGTCTTGTTGATACACGGTTGACCGTGCCAGGGCGATGTCGCGTGCTTCATCCAGTGTGTCCATGCTGTCTTCGAGTGCCTCTTCTGCATCCGACTCGTCGTAGGCGACTACTCTCGGTGCGTCGAATTTGATGTCGCAAGGGAGAACCGCTTCTGCACCATACACCATAAAGAATGGAGTGTATTGGGTGGATCTGTTTGGCGTTGTTCGTAGACTCCAAAGGACCGACGGTAGTTCTTCCACCCATGCGCCCGCTGCGCGTTTTAGTGGCACGCGCAGTCGCTTCTTGATGCCGTTGCAGACGAGGCCCTTGGCTTTCTCCACTTGCCCATTGGATTGCGGGTGCGAGACGGACGCATAGCTGAGCTTGATCCCCTGCTCTGAGCAGAAGTCCTTGAATTCTTCGGCTGTGAAGTTCGAGCCGTTAATGGTGATGATCCCATTCGGTACTCCAAATCTGAAGATGATTGACCTGATGAAGTTGACTGCTGTGGATGCAGTCGAACTTGTGATGGGCACGGCTTCTATCCACTTTGTGAACTTGTCGACTGCAACCAGGAGGTGAGTGTGACCTCCGGGTGAGGATTTCTTCAGCGGGCCCACCATGTACAGACCCCATTGGGCGAAGGGCCAGGCTAATGGTATTGTCTTAAGTTCTGATGCTGGCGCGTGTGGCTTGTTGGCAAACTCCTGGCACCCTGTATATTTCCTTACTAGCTCCTCGGCGTCCTGCATGGCTGTCAGCTAGTAGAACCCGGCTCGTAGTGCTTTGGCCACCAATGCTCGACTGCTGGCGTGATGCCCGCAGATACCCGCGTGGATGTCGAGTAAGATGGCTTGGCCGTCGACTGGATCTACTTACCTTTGCAGGATTCCTGAGATGCTTCTTTTGTAGAGTTCTCCGTTGATGACGGTGAAACTTTTGGAGCGCCTGATGATGCGCTTTGCTTCGACTGGGTCAGCTGGCAGCTTCTGATGCAGTATGTACGCCAGGTACGGTCCTGTCCATGTAGCTTCGACTAGCATGACCTCCATGGGGACCTTGTCTTGGCTTGGCGGGTTAGCGTCGCCTTTTGTTGTTGCAGTGCTTGCTGTGTTATGAGCCTTGATGGATCTCTGCGTGATGTGCTCGAGGAAGACGTCGGGTGGGACTGGCACCCTGTCTGAACCCATGTTAGCGAGGACGTCGGCTTCCTCGTTTCTTTCACGGCCGATGTGCCGCAACTCGCAGCCGTCGAAGTTGCCTTCCAACTGATTGTAGAGGTCTCTGTAGGCGATCATGTTGTCGGCGATGGCGTCGCAGGACTTCATGGTTTGCTGTACCACCAGGTAGGAGTCGCCGTATATCATGAGGTGCGTGGCGCCGCAGTTCTTGGCCATCCGCATGCCGTGTATCAGGGCCTCGTACTCGGCTTCGTTGTTGGACGGCGTCGGAAAGTCCATCTGCAGGACGTACTTGAGCTTGTCGCCTTTGGGGGAGATGAGCACAACTCCTGCCCCGGCTGACATGAATTTCTTGGAGCCATCAAAATACATTGTCCATGCGTTGGACAAGTCGGGGACATTTGGTAGATGGGCTTCTATCCACTCGGTGGTGAATTCTGGGAGGACTTGGGCCTTGATGGACTTCGGGTGAGCATACTTCAGCCCCCATGGTCCTAGCTCGACAACCCACTTGGCGACTCGTCATGTCGCGCGTTGGTTTGTGAGAATGTCTGCTAGTCCAGAGGAGCTTACCACCGTGATCGGGTGCTCGGAGAAGTAGTGGATGACCTTCCTGGAGGTCATAAAGACTCCATATGCCAGCTTCTGGTAATGCGGGTAGTTCTGCTTGGACAGGGTGAGGACTTCGCTGAGGTAGTAGACGGGCCTTTGCACCGGGTGACTGTGCCCTTCTTCTTCCCGTTCGACTACGAGTACCGTGCTCACCACCCTGTTTGTTGCTGAGACGTATAAGTATTGCGGCTCGTTTTCCAGTGGTGCCACGAGGACTGGAGAGGTTGTCAGGGTTTTCTTGAGATGGTCGAATGCATCCTGCGCCTCCTGTGTCCACTCGAACTTGTCCGTCTTCTTCATCAGTTGGTAGAAAGGTAAGGCTTTCTCTCCCAACTTACTAATGAACCGGCTGAGAGCTGCGACTCGGCCGGCTAATCGCTGCACCTCGCGAAGTTTTGTTGGTGCTGGCATTGTAAGAATATTCTGCACCTTCTCGGGGTTCGCTTCGGTTCCTCTAGCAGATACGAGGTATCCTAGTAGCTCTCCGGCTGGCACGCCGAACACGCACTTCTCTGGGTTGAGCTTGATCTGGTACACGTCGAGTGCGGCGAAGACCTTGCGGAGGTCGTCGACTAGGGTATCCTCCTTTCGGGTTGTGACGACGATGTCATCGACGTAGACTTGGATGATCTGCCCGATTAGCCCCTTGAGGCATGCTTGCATTGTCCGCTGGTACGTGGCACCTGCGTTCTTTAACCCGAACGGCATCGTCTGGTAGCAAAAGACGCCGTCGGGTGTGATGAAGGCCGTTTTCTCTTCGTCCTCGACTTTCAGCCTGATCTGCTGGTAACCTGAGTAGGCATCTACGAAGGACAGGCGCTCGCAACCTGCTGTCGAGTCGATGATCTGGTCTATCCGCGGGAGTGGGAAGTGATCCTTGGGGCAGCACTTGTTGACTGCGGTGAAGTCCACGCACATGCGTAGTTTCTTCGTCTTCTTTTTCTCCACTTGGACCGGGTTGGCGACCCAGTCCGAGTCCTTGATCTCTCGGATGAACTTGGCGTGCAGTAGTCTGTCGACTTCCATGGTGATCGCTTCTCGCTTGGGTCCTGAGAAGCGTCGCATGGATTGTTTGACTGGTCTTGCGTCCTTGTGGACTTTCAGAGAGTGCTCGGCGAGTTCCCTGGGTATCCCTGGCATGTCAGAAGGTTGCCATGCAAAGATCTTCCAGTTCTCACGTAGGAACTCGACGAGCGCGCTTTCCTATGTGGGGGTCAGACTTGACGAGACCTTGACCGTCTTTCTGCTGTCAGTCGGATGGACTTGGTGGGTGACGGTGTCGTCGTTCGTGTTGAATGATGCGTCCTTAGCTGGCTTCTTGCGAGCCGGGAAGACGGTCTTGTCGTTGTCGGCTGATATGGCCTTGAAGTGCTCTTCGACTCGGAAGAACTCAGAAATCTTGGCGAACTCGCGGTCGCAGCTGTTGGAGAGCCCGAAGTCGCCGCGTACGGTGATTACTTCTTTCGGCCCGGGCAGCTTTATCATCAGGTAGGCGTAGTGGGGTACTGCCATGAACCTGGCAAAGGTTGGGCGCCCGAGGATGGCGTGGTATTGTGACTTCTAGTCGACGACCTCAAATTCTATCGACTCCTTCCTGAAGTGCTCGGGTGTACCGAGGATGACGTCGAGTGTGATTGTTCCCATGGGCGTGATTGCTTGCCCTGGTACTATGCCGTGGAAGGTGGTTTCCGATTCCGGCAATTTCTCTATCGACCTGTTCATTCTTCTCAGGGTGTCGGCGAATATGATGTTGATGCCGCTGCCTCCGTCCAGGAACACCTTCTTCAAGCTGTAGTCGCCGATCAAGGCCTCAATCACGAGTGCGGCGTGCCCAGGTCGGGTTACCTCGGATGGGTGATCTGCCCTGAAAAATGTGATGGGTGTCTCCGACCCGCGCAGGTAGTCTGGTACCGCGCGCGGGCTGTTGATGGCCTGAAGTACTTGGCGGTGATGATTTTTTGGCGCCTGTTTGACAGGGGTCCCTTCTGGATCATGTTTAGCTGTCCCCTGGCGGGTGGGTACGTGTCGGTTGCTGCCGACTGGCCTTGTTGTTGTTGCTGTTGCTGCGGCTGGGGGAACGCTCCTGCCGCCTGCACCTGGTTGTTGTTTGCGGGTGCAGCCTGGATGGCTAGCTGCGGGGCCGCCTGTATTGCTTGTACTGGAGCGATGATTTGCTGCATGGCTTGGTATATTTTTCTTGCTTTGCGACAATCCTTCAGCAGGTGGCTGGAACCCCATTTGCCTGTCTCCGGGTTGCGGAACGAGTGATGCTTACAGGGTTGCATCAGCTCCTCTGCTGGGGTCAGTGGGCGCTTCCACTCGCGCTTCTGGCTTCCATCATTGTGGCCGATGCTGCTGCTGCCACGGTTATACTGACTCGAGTTAGACTGTCGACCTTGGTCGTACTGTCGACTGTTGTCGCGTTTGTCCTCACGGGGGGTTTCATAGCCCGCCGCTACTAGCTCGATTGAATCGTGGGTGTAACGTGGCTTCTTCTTTTGGCGTGCCTCACGCCAGTTGCTTGTTTCGACCTCTTTCTTGGGGGAAGTTTCACGGACATAGTCCTCTCCTTCGGCCCATTGGTTGGCTGTCTTCATGAGCTCTATCGTGGTCTTCGGCTGGAGCCTACCGAATTCCTCGCGGAGGTCGCGGCGAGCGACGCCGTGCATGAAGGTGTCCATCACGCGATCTTCTGAGACGGGTTCCATGGTGTTGCGGAGTAGTGTCCATCGCTGGATGTAGGAGCGGAGCGACTCATCCTTTCCTTGCTTGCAGTCCTGTAACTCGATGTAGGTTGTTGGCCTTGCGAATGTTCCTGAGAAACTCTTGATGAAGTTATCCTGGAATTCTTCCCATGTTCGGAAAGAGTCTTTGGGTTGGCTTGTGAGCCACCCGCGTGTCGAGTCCGTCAGCATAAGCTGGACGTACTGCATTGCCGTGGTCGACGTCCCGCCTTGGCAGGTGCAGGCGATGAGGTAGTCCTCAAGCCACCGTTTTGGATCTTGCTTCCCGTCGTACTTTGGTGTGCCTGCTGTCAACTTGAAGCCCTTAGGCATGCGGGTGTCGCGGATGTTGAAGCTGAAGCATGCCGCGCCGCACGGCTCGAAGTCGCGGTCAGCGTGGTCGTCTGTGTTTGCCACACCAGCCGAGCGTTCCTTGCGGCTGCGATCCACCGTCTTCTGCGTGAGGACGTCGCGAAGATCCTTGACTGGCTGTCGCTGTGCCGCTGGGATGCCTGAGGTTGTTGGTTCGTGCGCCCGGTTGCTTGGCCCCTTGGCCGCCAGCGCTTCTTCGATTGCCCTTATGGAGGCAATTTGCTGCTTGTGGAGAAGGGAGCGCGCGTCCCCCTCCGGTGGCTGCGTGAGCCGGAGGTACGTCTCGACTGAGATCAGGGCGGCGTTCGCCGTCTTTGGGACGGGTATCCCGTTCTCATCTTTGGTGACGAAGGACGAGTCGAGGTTGCGGGTGAGCCTGGTTCGATCGGCTTCTGCCATGAGGGGAACGCGGGCTCTGTTTCGCCGTGCTCCTTGGTTAACCTCCGTAGAGGATGTGAAAGAGAGGGCGGCTCGCCTGGCACTCGATGCGTCTGCGTCCCTTTTGCGCCTGAGCAGGTCGGCTTTTTCGGCGCGGATTCATTCGCCTTCCTTGCGTAGCAAGTACTGGACCGCCAGGTGGTCGTCTCGAGGTGCATTGGGTGGGGGGAACGTGCCCTCGTCCACATGCTTCATGGCTTGGATCGCCATGTCCCGCGTGATGACCAGTTTTGTCTGGTCTGGCATGTCCACCTCTAGCGGATATGCGGGTTCTTCGTTGTCGTCATGCGGTGCTGTGCCGGCCATGAAGACTTGCTTGGGGTAGACTTGAGTCGGAGAGTTGGTGCTGCCGCTGCTGCTTCTGTCGCCCGCGTCTTGCTCGGGGTCGAAAATTGCTGCAACGTGGCGCGCGGCGCAGTCACTGTCGCGTCTTCTCGCGATTGTCCATGTGTTCACGCTCGCCGGGGCGAGTGCGATTGGCTTGGGGTAGACTTGGGACTTCCACGAAGATGAGGGCGCGTGTGACGTGGCTGTCGGGCGCGAGCTCCTAGCTGCCCGTGCGGGTGCGACGGTCGAGGTAGATCTTGACTTAGTCGACCGCGCGACCGAGGTCGGGGTAGTAGATCCGATCCGCGCGGCCGTTGCCGAAGTTGTCGATGTAGTCGATGTAGATGCAATCTTCGCGGGTGCAGCGGGCGCGGCCTCCGCGGGTGCGGTAGATGCGATCTTCGCGGGTTCGGCGGGCGCAGCCTCCGCGGGTGCGACAGATGTGATCTTCGCGGGTTCGGCGGGCGCGGGGGTTGCCGATTCGGGTGACGCCGCCGCACGTAGCGCGGTAGTCGTTGACCTGAGTATACCACGACTATCAATGCAGCAGTATATGGAGCCGAAGGTGATGTGTATACCTTTGTCCAGATCGGCGTACACCGAGCGGTGGGCCGGCGGGTGGAGGACGTACTCGAAGGAGCCGAAGCGGATCGACTCCCTGGCGGCGGTCACGCCGATCTTCATTGCGGATGGAGCCAGAGCGACCATGATCCTAGCACTTGTTTGACGTTCCCACAGACGGCGCCAATTGACGAGGTGTTAACTCGACAAGTCCCAGGGTTGTGCACCCCGGGTTGATTGATGGGGAGAGAGATGAGTGCAGGTGGTCACGACGGCTGACAAGCAAGGATTTACCCAGATTCAGGCTCCCGGAGGATAACACCCTACTCCTGCTTGTCTGATTATTGATGCGAGTTGTGGTTACAATGGCGAGATTGCGATCTCGCTAGGGTTTGTGGCGGTGGCTATGAGCGTGTCCTTTTGGACGAGCAACCCTCCTGGCTTTATAGGCAACCAGGTCTCGGGTGGTCGATGCCGATGGCAACTACAGATATGGCAGGTTATGCTCCCTAACCGACTTGGACTAGGTTACATGGTACCCCGCGTGGGCCTTATGTGGGCTTCCACGTCCTTGGCGCGGCCCAGGTAGGCTTAACGTGGGCTACCCGAAAGGCAGCCCCACGTCAGTAGGCTTCCAAAAAGTTCTCGAGATCTAGCTGGAAGGTCAATGGGCACATCTCCAACATCCCAAGGTAAATTGGTACTTTGTGTGTGTGTGTTGGGGGGGGGGGGGGGATGTTGTTTGTTGGACATTTTAAAAACTAGAAATGACATGTGCTTCAATCATAGATTCCCTATTCTACAAATGTAATTAATGTATATGCGTAAGATGCGCAAGTCTAGAAGAAGTAGTGAAGATGACCAAGATGTCTCCCTGCAAAATCTTCTAAATTTCTCATGGTTGGCTCCAACGGTGACGAGACTAGCAAAGTAACGAAAGTTGTAGTTCACACATGTTCATGTGTTGATGTTTTGGTTTAAACTGTGTGCATTTGTTTGGTTTTTTCCCTCATGTGTAATCTCATGTGTGAGCATTTTGCTGGTGAGCAGCTGAAAATTATATGTTTTTTGTTTGTTTAAGTCAATATTAATTTTAGCTTTGAACCACCGTCATATAACTATGACATATTGTCGATGAAGGCTTTTGGCCCTTGTATTATCTAGGAATTCTCCAGGTTGAACAACAATTGTCGCTCTTCTAAAGTAGCGTGATCATCTTTTCCCAGTGAGCTAAAGAAGAAAGTCACCCAATTTTTTTGAGGTTTGGTTTCGCTTTTTTACGAAAAACACACTTTTTTGTTGTAGTAATGGACAAGGCGAGCATGTTTACTATGAAAAAGTTAAAACTAATTTAACTTTGACTAAGTATGTGGAAAAATATGTCAACATCTACCACATGAAATTAGTTTTGTTAGATTAATCATGCAATATATATTTTCCGTTGTACGCATTGATAATTTTTATGATAAATCCGTTCAAACTTAGAGAATTTGACATACTAGCACACACATATAACTTCATTTACTTTTAGAACGCAGGAAGAAATTTGATTTGGCGATTCATTTTCATATGATAGTCATTAGAATCAAATAAAATACTTCCTCCGATCCAATATAATTGTCGCCGGGTCGCGCACAAGTTATACACGAACACCTCGCATCGCAGGTACAGTAGTAGTATAAAATCGTAAGTATGTCTTGTTGCTGCGGCGACTGAATCAGGATTGCGTCGGCTGAAATGACGTGACATAACACACACGCCTCACAATAATTGTAGGCAATACAATTCTCATCCTAGTACTTGCACCATTCTACGGATGGTGACAGTTCCCAAGTGAAAAGACCCATTTTTTTGTCTACAAATGAATCAATTCCCAGTGCGTCATGTGCGCGGACCAATGGATGCATAGAGGTGGAGTGAATGAGTGATGAGCTTGTGAATCTGGAGACCGCTGTACTAGACATAATACATGGGAGATTTATGAAGCAAATCACCGCGATGCAGCGGTCCTGCTCCATAGTTCATAAACTGCTGGTACTCATCATGCACAGGCAGACGGACCATATGCGTCAGGCCATTTCCAACAGACCGACGTCGTCGGGCCGCGTACAAAAAAAAACTATGTCCACCCCAATGTCCGTTTGCGTCGCGCCTCATCCCAGCGGCCCGACACATTTTTTTCAAACTTAATAATATTGATAGATATACTATATTACATATAGGACTGAAATTAAAGATAGAAATTATAAAAACATAATTTTAAAAAGGCCCTAGCTAGGGCTTCCTCGGCCACCGCCGGCGACTACTCATCATCGCTGTCGCCGGTGAGGTCGTAGAAGGGCGGCGGGTCCCAGGGGAAGGACCACGCCGCCCCGGGCACTGGAGCTGGTGGCGGCTGAGGAGGAGGTGGTGGTGGTGCGGAGGAAGACGCCTCTGGCCATGGCGCCCACCGCGGCGGTGAAGGTGGCGGTGGCTGCAAGGAGGACGACGCGCCAGGCCATGGCGCCCGCGGCGGCGGTTCCATGACCTCCATCTTCGGAGGCGGCAACGGCGGCCCGCGGCTGCTGGACGCCCTGCCTGTCTTCAAGGCGGAGGCTCTCAGCGTGGAGAAGAGGCCGTCCCAGCGGCTGATCTCCTCGAGGTGGCTCTGGTCGATGGCGAGTTGGATGGCCTCCTCCCCGCTGAGTCTGGGCTGGAACTCTGCCACAGGCAGCACATCCTCCGCCTGCTGCTCCTCCTCCTCCGGCGCCTCCTGCTGCGGCTGCCACTCCGGCGCGTCCCCTTGCGGAGGACTAGGCGGCCGATAACATACGGCGCCGTAGGGGTAGTCCCCTTCCCCGAGGAGCCCGGCGCGCCTCCTCGGGTCGCGTTCGGCGGCAGGCCGATCACACCACTCGGACTGAGGGTGGAACTGGACGTCGCCGCGGAGGTAGTTGGGCAGGAGACGGCGGCGTCGCTGGATCTCGACGGTGCGCTCCTCGCCGCGTGGTGGTACTGGCGGGACCGGCACCCTCCTCGAGTTGAGGTGCCAGCCGCCCGGCAGGTGGACGTCCTCCACCGGTGCGGGCTTGTTCTTCTTCCACAGCGCTGTGCACAAGTCCATCGGCATGTACGGGCGGTCCTGGACCTTCTTGGGCAGTGGCGATCGGCGTGAGGAGGAGGAGGAGCCGTCGCCGGACTCCTTCTCGGGCCTCCTGAACGACCACGACGTCATGGTGGTGAGTTAGAGACGGTGAGAAGAGAAGATGGTTAGGGTTTTGGTCGTGGGTGCTGGCGTTGCCTCGTCGTCCCTTTAAAAGGGAGGCCGGGGACGCGGTCTTCCATGCCATTGATCACAGGCGCTGAAGACATAGCCGGTGGCGCATCGGTATTGATGACGGTGGCGCAGACGCTGATGCGGCGCGGCGCAGCCTTTTCTCGAGTCGTTGCGGACTTGGGAGACAAAGCCAGCGTCACGATCGCTGACGTGGGGGGCCCGGTCAAAGAGGGGAAGGACACGCGCGGACACAGCGGACCGTCTGTGGCGACGCAAACCGAGCTCAAATTTGGACCGCATTTGCGCCGCCGCGGACGGTCCAAACAAAATGTATCGTTCCGTTGGGCTAGGTTTTCCCCAGCCCCGGTCATTTTCGAACGGAAACGGGACCGCAGACGTCCGTTTACGTCGGGCCGTTAGAGATGCCCTCAAGTTGCAACGGCGACGAAGGACGGAAATAAACCACCCTACAAATAGGCGTACACCGGAAAGGCAAACATATGCTTACGGCGTGAGCTAACACTAGTAGGATAGAAAAACGAAATACACCACATGTATTTCCGTCCAGCATGAACCTTATCTCTTTTATCTTTGGCAAGGATCGTGAACCTTACCAATATGATGATGCTGAACCTGAAAGCGTGGTAGTATATCAAAAGAATTGCATCACACGATCGGCGCCGTTGGCAGAAAATGCATAGACGAGCATCTGGGCGTGCTATGCTGGTAAAGATTTGATAGATCCAGCAGAGTTCCTTTTGGCCATGCAATGCAATGCGAGCATGCTGCTCCGTCCGTCCTCCGGGTCAGAGGCCCCTGACGACGGTGCTCCGCCCGACGATTTGACCGGAGTTTTTTCCTTTCCACGACCGACCGGCATCACGTGCCGCCCCACCTCCCCCGTCTCCCGCAAAACGATGCCCGCCACAACGGGCGGGCCCACCGCGCGTCAGTCCGCCATTGGCTCGTCCCTCACCCTGCGCCTTTGCGTCCCGCGTGGAGTGCTGCACTGCCCTGCCCGGTGGCCCCAGGCGGCGCAGGGATCGCGCTGGCGTCCGTACGGACGGCAGAAAATACTATATCACGACGGTACGCAGCAGCCTTGTCCCTGCGTGCCGCCGCAGCCTGGGAACGGGGCCATGGATGCACAACGCGCGTGAAATTTCACAAAAATAACCCTTTGGAAAAAGTTTAGCAAAAAATAATCTATTTTTAAAACTATTTTGAAATCTAACCCTTTTGGTAGCGTCCGGCGCTACCCTCTGTGTGGTAGCGCCACAGCCTCCGTCGCTACCCTCGTGCCAGCGTGGCAACGCGGGCCCCGTGTGGAAACGGCTAAGTCTGGGAGGGTAGCGCCATGCCCCTCGGCGCTACCCTTAGCCCCATGGCGCTACCCTTCCAGACTTAGCCGTTTTCGACGTGCTCGGAGGGTAGCGCCATGGGGTTTGGAGCTACCCTCTTAAGGGTAGCGCCGAGGGTAGCGCCATGGGGTTTGGACCTACCCTCTTAAGGGTAGCGCCGAGGGGCATGGCGCTACCCTCCGAAGGGTAGCGCCGAAGGGCTTGTTGCCACGCTGGCACGAGGGTAGCGACGGAGGCTGTGGCGTTACCACACAGAGGGTAGCGCCGTATCGTTGGGCGCTACCAAAAAGGGTTAGATTTCAAATTAGTTTTGAAAAGAGGTTATTTTTTGCTGAACTTTGTCCAAAGGGTTATTTTTGTGAAATTTCACACAACGCGCGGCTTTGTTTTGTTGATTCCAAATTTGTGTCCGGTTAATTTTCGACAAGTGTCCATAGCGACAGAATTTAGTGATCCGTCTTCCAAACGATCAGAATTTTATCCAACATCCATCGAGTAAAATAGAAATTTGGTTAAACTTTAAACCAAAACGATGGTATAATAAAATTTAACTAAAATTTAAATTAAAATCCTAATCTAGACGTCGTTGTTAGGGCTAGCCTTGTGCCCTCTAGGCTAGGAGCGAGCGCATGGCAGAGCCGCCGCTGTAGTTGCGGTCCTTGCCGCTTTCGGCTCCTCGTGGGACACACGCTCCGCCATCAGCATGGGATCGTATGGACATGCGCCTCCGACTGGTCGATGCGCCGCTGCTGCTCGGGCGACGTCGTATGGGCATTGACCTGCGTACACAACCCGCTTTGGCGGCCACGAAACGACGACAGCGCTGGCCTTGCTTAGTGGTCTCGAGCGAAGTTTGGACGACGGCGGCCTTTTCGCTGCCAGCAGCCGCTCATGACATTGCGGTAGTCCTGCTCACTGTGCCAGCTGACAAAAGAGTTGGTGGCAATCACTCTCGTCCACATCGGGCACCTCCGGGGGGGGGGGGGGGCATGAGGTGGCGAAGCGGGGAGTCATACCGTCTTTGGTTGTGTGGCCTACGGCGGTGTAGTGGTGCTGTGTTGTGCTTACGACTGGGGTGCTCTTTTTATAGCCGGGTCAGGCGAGGGTCAACGCCGGACGGGAAATGGAGGCGGGAAACGGTGGCGCTGGGCGGGAAGCGGTGGGTGGGTCCACGCGTCGTGTGGGAGTTAATGGCGGCGACACGTCTCCGCCACATTGGCGACGCTTGGGTTGCCGGGAACTGTTGATTGTGCGCAGCACACCAGACGTAAATGCGACATGTGAGGCAGACGCACCATCGTTCTGTCTCCCACGGAAACGGCTTGACCCGCCATTACGTTGGTTGAACCACCTTTGTGGTTCATGTGTATGACGGGCAAGCCACTCTGACAGAGGGCTGGTCCGGGCAGTGTCACACACTCCCGAGAGGACCTCAAAATTTAAAGGTCCTCTCAAGGGTGTCAGACATGAAATGCCTCGGGGCTGAGGATTGGGAGGTGCCACTGGGGCGTAAAAACGCATCCGGATCCTTAATGGGTCTTTGCAAGTCTTTTTCGGACACTCGGTGGAGATGCTCTTAGTTCAGCCATGCCATGTCGTTTCTCTGCACTAAAACAATAAACCTCTTGCTCATAATATATTCAGACGCAAAATAAGAGCATCTCCACCGGTTTCCCCCAAAGTTCGTCCGGCAGAGGCGCCGACAACGTAGTTGGGACTAGCGCCCAAACTGGGTCGCTCCACGCACCGGCAAACTCATTGTTCATCATGAACCGGGGGTGGAAAATAGACGGGTCAGGCCCCCTTGATCGAAATAATCCATATGCAACATGAGTGCACCGGCCATCTGTTGTCAGTCTCAGTTCGACTTCTTCCCCATCTGACGTGGTGTGATCATGTCAAATCCCATGGTTAGGTACTTAGTATTTCGAAAGAGGGAAAAGAAAGTAGTCGCTGGTGATTTCGGAAGGCTAACAAGCAAGGATTTACCTAGATTCGGGGCCCCGGATGGTAACACCCTACTCCTGCTTGTTTGATTATTGATCTCGAGGTGGACAATCGAGATACAATGGTGTCCCGGCGAGATGCGATCTCGCTAGGGTTTCTGGTGGTAGGATTGCATGTGTTCTCTAGCCGTCGTCCCTCCCGCCTTTATAAAGGAGGCTGGGTCTCGGGAGTTCATGTCCGAGTAGGATTACATATTATGGTAACCCTATGTCGGCTCCTACAACGTCTTCCTTGCGGCGCACTCCTCTTGTTGGGCCTTTATGGACATTTATTGTAGACTGTTACTAAGCCATCGGGTAGGCCTTTTTGTGCTTTAAGCTCTATCATGCCTGTTAAGGGATAACCGAAGGCCAAATCCGCATCATCTTCCGTGACCCTCTCCGGCGAGGAGGCCGGTGAGCGGCATGTAGCCGGATTAGCCTGCCGATGATTATGATGTGCTCGCTCTCTTCAGCCTGGGCGTGATCTCCTCTTCAAGGAATTGTGTCATCACAAGCTCATCCTCGCTATCCATCTGCGCTTGCACGCGGCGATCTTCAGACAACCGAATTAAAGAAAACAAAAAATTCCACCGGCAGCCAAAGTTCTCTACCTTGGCGAAACATCAAACACGTTACGCGCATGGTGAGGATGGACGGTTCGCGGCGAGCTAGCGCCGCCGCCTAGCTCGCGAGTGCTTACAAGGACAAAACCGCCGCCGGTGGCACTCGCGGGGTGCTCACTAGCGTGCCTTCAGACCGGTGTAGTTGCAGGTCGTCCTCCAAAACCCGTCCACAACGGCAAACAATCCACAGAGATACAACGGCTGCAGCAAGTCAGGAAACTTAGGGGGCGGGCAGCATCATATGAGGGAGAAACTGGACGTGGCTGCCGCTGGTAGATGGCCAACAACGACAACTATTCGATCGTTGGAGGGGTTGATACGTCTCAAACGTATCTATAATTTCTTATGTTCCATGCTTATATTATACCATTTGCTACATGTTTTATATACACTTTGTGTGGTTTTATGCATTTTCTGGGACTAACCTATTAATAAGATGCCACAGTGCCAATTCCCAGTTTTCTGCTGTTTTTGGTTTCAGATAACCACTTAAGGAAATATTCTCGGAATTTGACGAATTTAATACCAAAGTCCCTATTTTTCACGGGAGGTTCCAAAACACTGAAGACCTTACGGAGAGGGGCCACGAGGCCCCCAGATGAGGTCCCGGCGCGGCCCCACTTCTGGCCGCGCCAGCACCTCATGAGGGCGCCGCGACCCTCCACCGCCTTCGCCCTTTCGCCCATATATTGCCCCCGACGCAAAAATCCTAAAACAATAAGCCTTTTCTCGAGAAGAGTTCCGCTGCGCCGTCGCCATCGAAGACAAGATTCGGGGAATAGAAGTCTCTGTTCCGGCACCCTGCCGGGACGGGGAATTGCCCCTGGAGTCATCTCCATTAACTCCACCGCCATCTCCATCGCCGTTGCTGACTCCTACGATGAGGAGTGAGGAGTTCTCCCCCGGGGTTGCGGGCTCTACCGGTAGCTATATGGTTTATATCTCTCTCCCATGTGATCTTTATGTGATCATGAGCTTTGTAATCTAGTTGAATACGTGATGTTACTCATTATCTATTATGCACTCTAGAGGTTACTTTATTATGAACTCCGGGATTATTCACGGTTGTAAAGGTGACAGTATGTGCACCGTGTGTGATTACTTTATGACGTTGTGGTGTTAGTTTACTCTGACTTTGAGGGTGCTCTTGTAGCCCTACACAGTGAATGGTGTTTATCATCCAACAAGAGAGTGTTTGAGAGTATTATTTGTTATTCAGCTTTGAAGTCATTGTTGAGAATGTCCACTAGTGAAAGTATGATCCCTAGGCCTTGTTTCCAAGCACTAAAACACCGTTTACAACAATTTCTGCTCCATGTTTGCTTGCTGCTATTTTATTTCAGATTGCAATTACTACTTATAATCATCCGTATTACTTGTATTTCACTGTCTTTTCGCCGAACTAGTGCACCTATACATCTGACAAGTGTATTGGGTGTGTTGGGGACACAAGAGACTTCTTGTATCTTAATTGCAGGGTTGCTTGAGAGGGATATCTTTGACCTCTACCTCCTTGAGTTCGATAAACCTTGGGTGATTCATTTAAGAGAAACTTGCTGCTGTCCTACAAACCTCTGCTCTTGTAGGCCCACCACCGTGTACAAGAATAGAAGCGTGCGTAGACATCAAGTTATTTTCTGGCGCCGTTGCCGGGGAGGTAAGCGTTGGAAGGTATCTCCTTTAGATCCTACAGTTAAATCTTTTTGTTTCTTATTTCTATTTTTACTAGTTACGCTTAATGGAAAACAACAAAAAAAATTAGAGAGCTCTATGAAATTTATCTTGAGTTAGGACATGATGTGTTTGAACAGAAAATTAAAAACCTATGGAAAATTATTTGCGTGATGGTAGCAATGTTATTAGTATGAATTCTTTGAACACCATTATTGCTCATGCTATGGAAAAGTCTAAGCCTGGTGATACGTCCATTTTGCATCACTATTTTATATCATAATTTACTGTTATTCATTGATATATTTCATATTTAGAGATGATACTTATGTTAGTTCATCTATTTTGCATGATTGATGATTATTGGAGAATTGATCACCGGGGTCTGGAAACAGCTGGAAAAAGCACCGTCAAGATACACTATTTGAAAATATCATAATACAAAACGAAGACCGTGAAAAATATTGTTTTGCCAGATCATGGAGGGAGCCACGAGGAGAGGCCAAGGTGGGGCCCAGGGGGCCCACACCCCTCCTGGCGCGACAGGCCCTGGAGCCGCGCGAGCACAGCGTCTGGCCACCTCTGGTCGTGCCCCTTCGTGTACTTCATCCCCCAGAAAATCTAAGACCTTCTACGGAGAGTTAGAATTATTCCGCCGCTGCCACGAGGCGGAAAACCACAGAGAGAAGAAAGCTCTCCGGCAGGGAGAAATCTGCCGGGGAAATCCCTTCCCAGAGGGGGAAATCGTCGCCATCGTCACCGTCATTGAGCTGCACGTCATTGGGATCATCATCACCATCATCTCCACCGCCGTCACCGTCATCTGCACCGCTCCACTCCGTTCCCGCTGTAACATCTAGGGCTGAATCTTGTGTGTTTGATAGGGGAAACTCTCCCGATGTTAATTACTATTGTTATTGATGCTATTGGGTAGAACCGTTGAATTAAGGTTTATGTTCAGATTGTTACCCATCATTATATCATCTCTGATCATGTTCCAAATGATGTGTTGTGAGTAGTTCCTTTAGTTCTTGAGGACATGGGTGAAGTCTAGATGTTAGTAGTGAACTATGTTGAGTAATATTTAATGGTTTGATATTTAAGTTGTGGTGCTATTCTTCTAGTGTGTCATGTGAACGTCGACTACATGACACTTTACCTTTATGGGCCCAGGGGAATGCATTATGTATTCAAATATTAATTGTGGGATTGCCGGAGTGACAGAAACCTGAACCCCCGTTAATATCTCGATGCATGAGGGATAGCAGGATCTTAGAGTTTAAGGTTGTGGTTAGATTTATCTTAATTACTTTCTTGTATTTGCAGATGCTTGCAAGGGGTATAATCACAAGTATGCATTAGTCCTAGTAAGGGCGGTGCATTAGCATAGGTTGACCCACACGACACTTATCAAAACACTAAAGATTAATCATCTATATGAAGCGAAAGCACTACACATAAATCCCGTGTGTCCTCAATAACGCTTGGTCATCATAAGTAAACAAACCGGCTTGTCCTTTGCTATAGAAAGGATTGGGCCCCTCGCAGCAATTATCATTGTTGCGCTTTATTTACTCGTACTTTATTTATTTGTTATATCAAAAACTCCTAAAAACCTGTCTGCTAGTATTTACAGTGAAATCCTCATCAAAACTGCTTGTCAGCACCTTCTGCTCCTCGTTAGGTTTGACACACTTATTTATCGAAAGTACTACGATACACCCCCTATACTTGTGGTCATCACCTGGGGAAGCCGTTGTTGATAAATATGTTATTCTTAGTCCCCCAAGTTTTGAGGAGAAACTTTTCTTTGATGATACTTTGCCTCCAATATATGATAATTATAATGATTGTGATATTTTCAGTCCACCTACTATTGAGGATATGTTTTATGTTGATTATGATATGCCTCCTATATATCAAAAACTTCTAAAAACTTGTCTGCTAGTGTTTACAGTGAAATCCTTATCAAAACTGGTTGCCAGCACCTTCTGCTCCTCGTTGGTTTCAACACTCTTATTTATCGAAAGTACTATGATACACCCCCTATACTTGTGGGTCATCAAGACTATTTTCTGGCGCCGTTCCCTGGGAGTGAAGCGCTATTGGTAAGTGGAATTGGTAAGGAAAGTTTTAGCTGTAAGTGATGTTTTTATTTCTGTCTCCTACTTTGCTTAATTATGGAGAGAGGAACTATTGCTTTCCTGTTTGGAAAGGCTTCTACCACTGCTGAGGTAGAAAATGAGGCGCCACCTGAAGAAATAGTGCCATTTAAAATACCTATGAAAATTATGGATCGTGTTTTGGATAACCGCTTCCATGTGTCCACCCCGGTGATCATTTACTGTTTTTACATGAATTATGCGAGTTGTTCAAGTGTGCAAGTATTACAATGGACAAAGTCAGGAAGAAATTATTCTCCATATCGCTTACTGGGAGAGTTGCGCATTGGTATAAATGGTTGAAGAACAGGAATTCTCTTGGATGGGAGGAAATCGTACCTCTCTTTTATTCAAAAATTTAACCTCCAAGTGAGATTCATCAAGATCGGAATTCTATATATAATTTCTGACCTCATGATGGAGAAAGTATTGCCTAAGCTTGGGGGAGATTGAAGTCACTAATGCTCAAATGCCCCATTCATGAGCTTCCTGGTAATATTATTGTTAATAACTTCTATGCAATACTCTCCTTTGAAGATAAAACATTATTGAATACCTCTTGTGCTGGATCATTCACGCGTAATAAGGAGGAGTTTAAATGGGATCTTCTTGATCGTATTGAAGAAAATACTGAAACATGGGAGAACGACAAAGCTAGGGAGTCAGGTATAAAATATGACTTTGAATGTATTAAAACTTTCATGAATACTGATGCATTTTGAAATATTAATGGTCTTGACTCTCAAGTTGTTGTAAATTATTATAATACCTTTGCTGCTTATTTCGGTTAGCCCAAGGAGGGCTTTGAAAAATATCATGAACCTTATAAAGATAAATCTATTGCTCCTATAACTAAAAGCATTGAAGTTAATAATGTTGATCGTATTATGCCTGAGCCTTATATTGAAAAAATACCTTTTCTTGTTAAAGTGAAGGAACATTCTGTTATGTCTAGTGTTGTTAACCAAACTGAAAAGAAAGCTATACAACCTGATGAACAAATTAAAATTGAACCTCCTGTTGCTATAGTTAAAGATCTTGTTACTAAAAATGTTGGAGATGAGTATATTATATTTTGTGAAGATGCTTCTAATGTTGTTTCTCATCCTAAAAGTTCAAGGAAAACTAGTGTTTCTGTGTTATCTGTTAAAATTGGTGATAATTGCTATTATGGTTTATGTGATATTGGTGCAAGTTCAAGTGCTATTCCTTATGAGCTTTACAGAGAAATTATGCATGAGATTGGTTCTTGTGAACTTGAAGAAATTGATGTAGTTATTCGACTTGCTAATAGAGAAACTATCTCTCCGATTGGTATTGTTAGAGATGTTGAAGTTTTATGTGGTAAGACTAAATATCCTGCTGATTTTCTCGTGCTTGGTGCAGCTGCAAGTAAGACTTGTCCTATCATTTTTGGTAGACCTTTCCTAAATACTGAAGGGGTTACGGTGCAGAAAACAATAATTTTCTAGCGATCGAAACCCTAACTAGCCAGGATCTATCTATCTAGTACATGTGATAACGGTGGCGGAACGGGTTACATTACCTCCATGTAGACCGATAGCGGGGATTACGCTCCCGCACAAGCGTTGACGATGAAGTCGTACGTAGCCGACCTCGAGGTCGCGGAGAACTTGCCGCGATGTCGGAGTCGATGACGCCGGGGTGTCGACGATGATCTGCGTCGACGGGCGTCGGGCGGAAGAAGGCAGAGCGCCAGCACCGGGGCTGGCGCGCCGGCAGCAGAGGGGGGTGGCGCGGCGGCTGCAGGGGGCGAGACGACGTCGCCCAAGCTCCTCAATAGATTAGCCTCCGAGCACTCGCAAACATACGGAGCCTAGCGACAACTCCCGGTCATTCAGATCCAGCTGAAATCGCAGGAGTAGATCTTATCTGGAATCCCGCAGAGCAACGGCGCTCTGCGGTATGGCTTAGGTGGAGAGAGACCCCCTTCCTCAGCTCGGCGCGGCTCCCCCATGTGGGACTAAACAAAGGACATGGGAGGGGGGGGGGTTCGGCCCCCACATGGGCTGGCCGAACCAGCCAATGGGGCCCACCCCCCTTTGAGGTGCGGCTCCCCCTCTTGGGCCCTCTTAGGGCCCATATAGGTGGGAGCCCCCCTTTTCCTTTATTTAATTAATATTAAATTAATATAAAAATCCCATTAATTCATAATTAATATATTTATATATAATTCAATATCCCGTGACTCCGAAAACTCTTACGGACCACCCGAACAACTTTCGGACATTCCTGGAACCATTCCAGACCTCTCCGGAACTCCTTCCGGACCACCGGAACTCTTTCCGGATCATTTCTCTCTCTCCAACAAAAACCTATAAAATTCCAGAACCTATCTCCTAGCGTCGCTAAGACCTTAAGTTTGTTACGCTACGGTTCGGGAACACTCCAGACATGGTCGAGACACTCCGCTCACCAATGATCGTCAGGGATACCTGGAAATATATGACGACCCCTGTGCATTCCACGAATATCGTCGTTGAACCATAAGTATGATATTCATTCCCTTTGTCTCTGCGATACTACCTTGTCCGAGATATGATCGTAGACACACCGATGCCTTTGCTGTATCTCGTTACCGACGAAGGTTATTAACTCGTCTGTGATATTACATCTCCGTGACCTAGTCATAAGCTGCAGCTATATAGATGCAATATCACCGAGTGGGCCCAGAGTATCTTTCCATTACAAGAATGAACAAATCCCGTTCTTGATCCTTACGTCTCGATGCTCTTTCGGAATACCCAAGATGGACACCGTTATTGTCATGCTATATAAGACACAACGTTTGATGCTCTCAAAGCACTCCTACGAAGCAACAATAAGTACGGTCTCACGGTCTAAGGAATAAGCTATCATACTCTTATCTATTGCAAATGACAAACATCCTAATACGATCTTATTGCAATACTTTGCGTATGTCCACCACCTTATTCAACTAACAAGATGACCCCATTGTCAACCGACGTCATTGTCCTTGATCGGGAATCTCGATCAACTATTGCCCAATGGACTAGCTCATATAGAGGCTTGCTAGGGACCTGGTTGTCTATGTATCACACGTGTATTAACAATTCCGATTAATACAGTTATAGCATAATACACAAACCTATTATAAACTTATGAGATAATGCAATAAATACTACTTATTTATTTGCCTCTAGGGCATATCTCCTTCAGTCTCCCACTTGCACTAGAGTACAAATAAACTAGCTGCATTTTACTTTATCAGAATCCCTTATCAAATAAGAATCATTTGATAATGCTTGCTCGTGGAAAAGTGTTACTGCACAATCCATGATTGTACATGCTTTTGCGATTCACTGGCATCAACTTGTTTGATATCACCATGTTGTCTAACAACATATATGCAAATACCGTAACTAAGTGAGACTTCTGCTTCCCAGCGCTTACTCTGATTATACTAACCAGATAACTGCCCTGAAAAACACACTCAGCCATGCAGAGCCCCTTGTAACAATTACAAACTCGCGATATCTACATACTTTCACACCAATGTAGAAACTTGACATTCAAATGTCAATCCCTTAACTAATGCACTTCTACTTCCAGTAAATTCCAAATTTACTTTCATAACTGTTCTTTACTCCAAGAACATCGGTTATATTTTATCGAGCAGATAATATGGTTTCTGTATGATGTCTAATATATACATAATAGACCCACATGTCATACAACCATTACCTTCATGCATCATTACTCTTAATGACCAATTGGATTCCAAAGGACCATCCTTTTGATTCTATTCTGCCTCCTCAGATATAATCCAACACAACTCGACTAACTATTTAAAATTCCCGTTCTATTTCAAAATAGACACTAACTTTTAAATAGTTTTACAACTTCATCCTATTCTATTGGTACAGTTTCACAATGTGTTAACTACACAAGATGAATTCGACTCCCACTCAAATTATGTCTCCACATATTTGATAACACGAGCTCCCACTCAAAAACATGTTATCCACATATTTGAGTTCCCAAGCTCCCACTTAAAAATATGTTCTTCACATATTTCTCCAGAGTGAACTAACTATGACTCCCACTTAAATCGACATCTTGGTTAAACCAAAATCATTGATCTACTATCAATTCGAATTTAATACAAACTACAGTATTACATTAATACAAATCCCTCACACTTCAAGCATGTCTACATAAATGTAGTCAACAAATTTGATCTTGTCCAAGACACATTTCTCGACAAGACATGCTACCGCGTCTTTCTTATAGTCACATTTCTCATATAACACCTTATATGACGATTAAACAATCTTATTCCTTTAATAAGAATTGCAGCAACAATTACTCTCTTAATCCTTTCAAATGCAACTTTGGATTTCCAGGCTCAAAAAGCCTTTGTTCGTATTCTGATATTTTCTCAACTTTCTTTGTATTCATAAAGTGCACCTTGATCTGTCAACAAGATCTGAAATACTTAATACAGTGCTGTGACCTGACAACAATATTAAATATAACAACACTTTATTTAGAAGTTTCTTTCATGAAAATATTATGATCTTTATGAAGAGGATTGCAAGCAGAAAACAATTTTCTAGTCTCCCTCACTTTTAATCATTAAACTTTCATTAGCAGACATATACTCTTTGGAACATCTTCCAACATAAGTCTGACACTTTATTCCAAACTTCTAATTTCAATCCATAAACCATAATTCGAAAAGTCATCTTTTCTCGGAATTACATAGACAACAAACTGAACTTTGTTTCTAATTGATTCTGGAATACACTCTCGTACAATGCGAGCAATCTACAAAGAACTACTCATGTATATTCCGAATTATCACATAATCATATACACGTCGACATTACTGTCGATCCTATGAATTCTTGTTGAGAAAAATATCTATTTTCTAAACTGGACATCGACTATAATGTTTCGAACATATTAGGAGATTCTAAGACTGGTTCTGACAGACCACACTTTATTTATTTAAAATAGAGCATAATTATAATTCCCCACATATCACCATATATGACATTATAATATTGTGAAAACAAATTTCCACAAGTCTCTTGTGTTGAAACCATGATTCAAAAATGTTGTCCTTTGATCGAATCTTGTGAATACAATATTCACTTAATCTTTCTTCTGAAAAACCCCATTTGATCTATTATCAAATTAATTTCAGACTCCATAATTTATCGGGCAAATACTCCTATTTACCAAAATCATAGAAGAATTCGGATCAAGCAAAACACCATTGATTAATCATTAAAAATGACTCTCAATCAATTTCCTCTAGTATTGCAACTTCAATACTGCATTTCAAACTTAATCAATTTTGGCACTCGAAATACTTAAATGGACCAAAAATATCCATTACTTCTTTCATTGCCTTTATGACTAAATTCGATGGTGTTTGTTCTTTGGACACACAATTTTATCATTCCTGCTATTATAAATGTATATCATACGCATAATGTAATTGAGATGTGATGCAAATTACTCATAACATGAAACAACTGCTTTGTTTCATAACATAAAACAACTGATGTGTTCTATATGAATAATTATGTCTTGTAACATTCAAGACACCAAACTAGATCACATTCTCACTATTACAAAATGTCTTATCAAAAACTATTGATGATAACTAATATGATATCTCGAGGGCGTGAGCACTACTGGCCATGAACTTGCCATCACTCGTGCACTGTCACGTCACCCTTCGCCACATACTTGTGATAATCAGGGACTGTTTCACAAACAGAACAATTATCAAACACTTTTCATCAAGTATGAGAAGAATACATTTATATCTTCGTATATCAAATATACCCATAGCGTCGAAGAACTCTTCTTCGATGAATCAACTTTTAGAGATTTGAACTTGTTCACGAACGTGAAGAAGCTCACTGTGTCTCTATAGCATATTCACGCACATGCTATTCACAGCTAGGAGGTAAAGCGCAATCTCTATTGCACTGGAGTTCGCTATCTAGAAATCGTAGATATTCGTAAGCCTGAAGTAGATGTCACACAACTTCTTCAACTGAGTCTCCAGACAGGTATGCTCCCCATGTGAATGGTCCGGAACTTTCTAAGCTGTCTGAACTTCTCAAGACTCAATTCATCTTTGAAGTGACCTTTGATCGCATCAATCACAACATATGGCTCCAGGTGTTGAATACAACTTTCAACTCTGGTGCTAAGCATACGCTCATGACGACCTTCACTTCCATGAAAATATCATGATGCTTACGGAACTCATCATCTTTCTCCTTGCTATCAGAATCATCTGGTCTAATTCCTAACTAATGTTCTAGCACATATAGGATGTTTGTTGTGTTTGGAGAATGTTTCTAAAACCAATGCACCAGCTGATGAAGTTGGACCCGTCGGCTTCCAAGGTAGAATCCGAGCTCTTGAAGAAGTAACCGAAGTGTAGTTCCGCAGTCTCCAGATGTGATCGCAAAAAGGGGTAAGATAAGTTTATAATATATAGGTGAGTTTTAGTTTTATAATCTCATTATCAAAAACACACCACACCAAGATTATTATCCCTAAAATAATAATGGCAATTACACGACCCTCATCCACCACACTACCCCCGATCATCACGGCCGACAGCACGGCTTCAAAGGTGGACATAAAATGTCGATCATAACAACTCTATGACTCGTGCTCGATCTTTCGATCTTCCCGTGTTCCGAGGCCATACCTCTGAGTATGCTAGGCTCGCCAATCAAACCTCGAAGACCTGCGCGTGCAACATGGCTTACACCCACTGTATGCGAACGACGAGATGTGTGACACCCGATCATCACGGCCTGCCTCATAACGTAGAACTTTCTTGGTGGTGCGCAACGAGGGAGAACACAATTTTGGTATTTGTTAGGGATCATCCTATTTATGATGCTACCGTTGTATATCTAGCATATAAGCAATCAATAGGATGCACACACAACAGCACACAATAATGATGCAATGAAGTGCGATGTGACATGGTCGATGCGCCTGGACCTTCATGGCGCCATGTGCCTGGCCCCCGGCGCCCCGGCATGGCTCTGAGTCTACAGAGCCCTCCATTGCCTCCGACATTACGAGTAATATCAAAACTTACCGTAACCATGTCACATAAAATAACGCCTCTGCAAAACAAATTTAGACGCCTCTAGCTTTATCTAGTTTTGCAAGTTTTACGTGGCATATAGGCTTATTCGTAGGAGAACCGCTTCCCTACCTACGAACTTTGTACCACAACGTCGATCGTATAATTGCATGTTTAAGCATCCCTTTCGGGCCCTCCATTGAAAATGCTTTGCCGACTAGAGAGAGAGAGAAACAGACACCCGCCAGCCACAGATATGGTGCAAGCCGTATGTCAGTAGTGGAACCAGTCTCGCGTAAGCGTACGCGTAAAGTCGGTCCGGGCCGCTTCATCAACTCAATACCGAAGGCATCGCAAGTGCACGCTAGAGGGTAGCAAATATAAGGAAGACGCCCTCATTCAACATGAGTTCTAACCGTACCAGCAGTACTACGCATAGATCGGCTCTGATACCACTGAAGGGGTTACGGTGCAGAAAACAATAATTCTCTAGCGATCGAAACCCTAACTAGCCAGGATCTATCTATCTAGTACATGTGATAACGGTGGCGGAACGGGTTACATTACCTCCATGTAGACCGATAGCGGGGATTACGCTCCCGCACAAGCGTTGACGATGAAGTCGTACGTAGCCGACCTCGAGGTCGCGGAGAACTTGCCGCGATGTCGGAGTCGATGACGCCGGGGTGTCGACGATGATCTGCGTCGACGGGCGTCGGGCGGAAGAAGGCAGAGCGCCAGCACCGGGGCTGGCGCGCCGGCAGCAGAGGGGGGTGGCGCGGTGGCTGCAGGGGGCGAGACGACGTCGCCCAAGCTCCTCAATAGAGTAGCCTCCGAGCACTCGCAAACATACGGAGCCTAGCGACAACTCCCGGTCATTCAGATCCAGCTGAAATCGCAGGAGTAGATCTTATCTGGAATCCCGCAGAGCAACGGCGCTCTGCGGTATGGCTTAGGTGGAGAGAGACCCCCTTCCTCAGCTCGGCGCGGCTCCAACTTGGGAACCACGAGATCGAGAGAGAAATTGGGAATTAATTGAATTTCCTGTGAATTAAATCAATTTATATGCCTTGCTATATAAACGGGGAAGGGGGTGTGCAAACCCCTTGGCTCCCCCATGTGGGACTAAACAAAGGACATGGGAGGGGGGGGGGGGGGGTTCGGCCCCCACATGGGCTGGCCGAACCAGCCAATGGGGCCCACCCCCCTTTGAGGTGCGGCTCCCCCTCTTGGGCCCTCTTAGGGCCCATATAGGTGGGAGCCCCCTTTTTCCTTTATTTAATTAATATTAAATTAATATAAAAATCCCATTAATTCATAATTAATATATTTATATATAATTCAATATCCCGTGACTCCGAAAACTCTTTCGGACCACCCGAACAACTTTCGGACATTCCTGGAACCATTCCAGACCTCTCCGGAACTCCTTCCGGACCACCGGAACTCTTTCCGGATCATTTCTCTCTCTCCAACAAAAACCTATAAAATTCCAGAACCTATCTCCTAGCGTCGCTAAGACCTTAAGTTTGTTACGCTACGGTTCGGGAACACTCCAGACATGGTCGAGACACTCCGCTCACCAATGATCGTCAGGGATACCTGGAAATATATGACGACCCCTGTGCATTCCACGAATATCGTCGTTGAACCATAAGTATGATATTCATTCCCTTTGTCTCTGCGATACTACCTTGTCCGAGATATGATCGTAGACACACCGATGCCTTTGCTGTATCTCGTTACCGACGAAGGTTATTAACTCGTCTGTGATATTACATCTCCATGACCTAGTCATAAGCTGCAGCTATATAGATGCAATATCACCGAGTGGGCCCAGAGTATCTTTCCATTACAAGAATGAACAAATCCCGCTCTTGATCCTTACGTCTCGATGCTCTTTCGGAATACCCAAGATGGACACCGTTATTGTCATGCTATATAAGACACAACGTTTGATGCTCTCAAAGCACTCCTACGAAGCAACAATAAGTACGGTCTCACGGTCTAAGGAATAAGCTATCATACTCTTATCTATTGCAAATGACAAACATCGTAATACGATCTTATTGCAATACTTTGCGTATGTCCACCACCTTATTCAACTAACAAGATGACCCCATTGTCAACCGACGTCATTGTCCTTGATCGGGAATCTCGATCAACTGTTGCCCAATGGACTAGCTCATATAGAGGCTTGCTAGGGACCTGGTTGTCTATGTATCACACGTGTATTAACAATTCCGATTAATACAGTTATATCATAATACACAAACCTATTATAAACTTATGAGATAATGCAATAAATACTACTTATTTATTTGCCTCTAGGGCATATCTCCTTCAAATACTTGTGGTGTTGTTATAGATTGTAAGAAAGAGAAAATATTTACTAAGTTTGCCGGTGATTCGTATGAATTCAATTTTTCGAAATTTGCTAAGACCCCTTATGAAACTGAATTAACCAATGAGGATTTTAGTGTAGAGCAACTTGCCTCTATTTCTCTTGCTCCTAACAATGTTGTGAAGCAATTTATGGAAGATCATGAAAGTGAAGTCTTTATGGAAGAAAGGAATGAACTTGATGAAATATTCCTCCGACAACCTATTCTTAAACATAATTTACAGGTGGAAGACTTGGGTAAAACACTTCCACCTAAAAAGGATCTTGTCTTTGATTTAAAACCCTTGCCTGATAATCTTCAGTATGCTCATATTGATGATAAGAAAATATATCCTGTTATTATTAGTGCTAACCTTTCAGGTAAAGAAGAGGAAAGATTATTGGAAGTATAGAAGAAACATCGTTGAGCTATGGGTTATACTTTGGATGATTTAAAAGGGATTTCTCCTACCATATGTCAACATTCTATTAATATGGAGCCCGATGCAAAGCCAGTTGTTGAATATCAACGCCGTTTAATACTCAAGATGAAGGAAGTGGTAAGAAATGAGATATTAAAACTTATTGATGTTGGTATTATTTATCCTATTGCTGATAGTTGATGGGTTAGTCCTGTGCACTGTGTCCCTAAGAAAGGTGGAATTACTGTTGTGCCTAATGATAATGATGAGCTTATTCCTCAAAGAGTAGTAGTTGGTTATAGAATGTGCATTGATTTTAGAAAGGTTAATAAAGTTACTAAGAATGATCATTATCCCTTACCCTTTATTGATCAAATGTTGGAGAAGTTAGCTAATAAAACTCATTTTTGCTTTCTTGATGGTTATTCTGGTTTCTCTCAAATTGTTGTTAAAGCTCAAGATCAAGAGAAAACCATGTTTACTTGCCCTTATGGTACTTATGCTTATAGACATATGCCTTTTGGTTTATGTAATGCTTCTGCTACTTTTCAAAGATGTATGTCTGCTATCTTTCATGGTTTTTGTGAGGAAATTGTGGAGTTATTCATGGATGATTTTTCTGTCTATGGAACTTATTTTGATAATTGCTTGCACAATCTTGATAAGGTTTTGCAGAGATGTGAAGAAACTAATCTTGTTCTTAATTGGGAGAAGTGCTACTTTATGGTTAATGAAGGAATTGTCCTTGGACATAAGATTTCTGAAAGAGGTATTGAAGTTGATAGAGCTAAAGTGGAGGCAATTGAGAAAATGCCCCACCCCCGAGATGTTAAAGGTGTTTGTAGTATTCTTGGTCATGCTGGTTTCTATAAAAGGTTTATCAAAGATTTTGCTAAGGTAACAAAGCCTCTTACTAATCTCTTGCAAAAAGATGTATCATTTGTTTTTGATGATGATTGTAAGGAAGCTTTTGAAACTCTTAAGAAGGCTTTAATAAGTGCTCCTATTGTTCAACCACCTGATGAAATTTACCATTTGAAATTATGTGTGATGCTAGTGATTTTTCTGTTGGTGCTGTTCTCGGACAAATAGTAGATAAAAAGTTAAATGGCATTCATTATGCTAGTAAGAGTCTTGATCCTGCTCAAAAGAATTATGCTACAACTGGAAAAGAATTATGCTACAACTGGAAAAGAATTTCTAGCTGTTGTTTTTGCTTGTGAGACAATATTGTTGATTCTAAAGTTATTATTCACACTGATCATGCTGCAATTAGATACCTTATGGAAAAAAAGATGCAAATCCTAGACTTATTAGATGGGTATTACTTTTGCAAGAATTCGATTTGCATATTGTAGATAGGAAAGGTGCTGAAAATCGTGTTGCTGATAATCTGTCTAGATTGGACAACATTGAATATCATCCTATTCCTATTGACGATAGTTATCCAAACGAACAATAGGTTGCAATAAGGGTGAGTTCACGAGACAGTCATTGGTATGCTGATTATGCTAACTTTATTGTTTCGAAGTATTTGCCTCCAACCTTTTAAGCTCAACAAACAAGAAAATTCTTTTATGATTCGAGTCATTATTTCTGGGATGACCCACACTTATATAAAGAAGGAGTGGATGGTATTATGCGAAGATGTGTTCCGGAGTATGAACAACATGAGATATTGAGAAAATGCCATAGTAGTGCTTATGGAGGACATCACGCTGGAGATAGAACTGCACAAAAGGTTTTACAATCATGTTTTTATTGGCCTACTCTTTTGAAAGATACAAGAAAGTTTATTTTATCTTGTGATCAATGTCAAAGAATTGGTAATATCTCTAGACGTAATGAAATGGCTATGAATTATTCTCTTGTTATTGAGCCATTTGATTGTTGGAGATTTGAATTTATGGGTCCTTTTCCTCCTTCAAAGGGTTATACTCATATACTCGTTGTTGATTATGTTACTAAATGGGTATAAGCTATACCTACTAAAAGTGCTGATGCTGAGACATCATTAAAAATGCTTCAAGATATAATTTTTCCTAGGTTTGGTGTTCCTAGATATCTCATGACTGATGGAGGTTCTCATTTTATTCATGCTGGTTTTAGAAAAGTTCTTGCTAAATATGGTGTTAATCATAGAATTGATTCAGCTTATCATTCTCAAACTAGTGGGCAAGTAGAATTATCAAATAGAGAAATTAAATCTATCTTGCAAAAGACTGGTAATAAAACGAGGAAGAACTGGGCTGATAAATTAAATGATGCATTGTGGGCTTATAGAACTGCTTATAAAAATCCCATGGGTATGTCTCCTTATAAAATGGTCTATGGAAAAGCTTGTCACTTGCCTTTAGAATTAGAACACAAAGCTTATTGGGCTGTGAGAGAACTAAATAGAGATTTTAAACTTGCTAGTGAGAAAAGATTACTTAATTTGAGTTCTTCAGATGAATGGAGAAGTGAAGCTTATGAAAATGCTAAACTCTTTAAAGAAAAAGTTAAGAAATGACATGATAGGAGAATTCTTAAGAGAGAGTTTCATGTTGGTGAAAAAGTTTTATTGTATAACTCTCGGCTTAGATTCTTTGCAGGGAAATTACTCTACAAGTGGAAAGGACCATATGTTATTGTTGAGGTGTTCCGTTCGGGTGAAATTAAAATTGCCTCACTTAAAGATGACTCTACACAAGTGGTGAATGGGCAAAGAATCAAACATTATATTTCTGGAGACTCTTATAATGAAGATGTTGATATTATTCAAGTTATTGCTCCGGAAACTTCTATCAAAGAGAATTTTTCTGAGTCTGCAGAAGCTGAATTCGAAAAGGTACATTTTCTGTAAGAAAAAACTCGCATTTTTTATTTTGGAAGACATAGAAGTTATTTTTAGAAAATGTGGAAAAATACAAGACGAAAACGAGCAGGACACGGAGCCCGAGGCACCGACACCACGTGCTCGCGCGGGCCCCATCCTGGCTGCGCGAGCAGGGGGTCTGGGCGCCCCAGACTCCGTTTCCTACTCGATCTCGTGCTGTTGCCTTCCTTTTGTCATGTAAATTTTTCCTATATAATCTCCCGGAACCCCCGAGGTCCGTATATCGTGTTTTCGAAGTGTTTTTGTTTCGAGTTGTTCCTGTCCAGGATTTTGTTCCAGTTTTTAGAGGCATCATGGTCTCCGCCAACGACAAGGGAAGGAAGGCTTTGAAGGATGAACCCCAGGATCCCAAGCTGGAGGAGGAGGACAAGAGTGGGGACGAAGAAGAGGTGGAAGAAGGCCCGCGTCATCAACCTCGCGCCACCATTGCGAGCATTGGAGTGGTGGCAAACGCCTCCAACCGCAAGATGGGTGCAAGGATGAGCACAGGAGGGAAGGTTCCACGTCACTTTCTAGCTCCAAGAACATCTCCTTCGAGCAACAACAACAACAACAGCCCCTTCCACAACTTAATTTATTTGGATCAAATTGAAAAGCTTCCTGAGTCAATGTGGTCAAATCCTTGGAATATGTATCGTTCTAACAACGCAGGTCAAAGAAGTTCTAAGCCTGATGAGGAGTGGGGGAACAACTCCAAGAGCTGGGATTCACAAGCAGATATGATTATGAGTCGCATTGAAGGAAACACGGAGATGATTCGCGACCTCACCTATAGGATTGATGAGTTGAAGGAGCTTGTTATGAAGCTTATTAAAGATCAACCATCACCACCAAAGGAGTAATTCATCATCGGTATTGGCATCTCCCTTAGCTTGTTCCAAGCTTGGGGGGAGTGCCACGGTATCACACCATCATATTTATCTCTTATCTTTTAGTAGTATCATATCATGAGTAGGGAAGTTATCTTATATGATGGTTTGCAATGTGGAAGTATCTCTCTTTTAGTTGGTTATCTATGTATCCCTTGGTGTGAGTTGTCGTTATGGAATATTAATGAGAAGTTTTATCATTTATTTTCTGCACATCTTATTTTAGTTTGCAACTTCTATCATATATGATTGATCTTGTCATTAGTATTGTTATCACTTTGGGAGCATATAGTAAATCTTTTGGTTTTGGTGAACTTAGCATTGGTCAGTAGCTACAATACTTTGAGACTTAAGTGGAGTAAAGAATTACATGTAGATATAGTTTTCAATGATCTCCCTCACTTGTAGATGATAAGCTTAGTATTCACAATTTAAAATTGTTTGTGCCTCCAAGTAAGAATTGCATGATTGCCTTTACTACATGTATATTTGTTTGTATCCATCAACTCTTACGCTTGCTACCCAACCTTGCTAGCCAAAGACCTGTATCGAGAGGGAATGCTTCTCATACTTCCAAACCTTGAGCCAAAACCCTTGTCACTTGTGTCCACCATACCTACCTATTATGTGGTATTTTGCGCCACTCCAAGTAAATACTTCATGTGCTATCTTCATTCAAAACTACTATCCCTTATTTGTGTCAATGTTTATTAGCTCATGAGGAAATAATATTTGAGTTTGTTATCTTCCATACTAATTAAGTAACCCTTGACTTGCATGCTTCATCTGCTCGTCACTAATATTGCAAAGGGCTGGTTAGACCACTATAATATCAAAAGGTTGAGAAAGTTAAAAATAGACACTCATTTATGGTTTGAGATTGATTGGTAGGCACCCGAGGATTCGGTTAGCCATGGATTGTGTAAGCAAAGGTTGGGAGGAGTGTCAAAGTTATCAAAATAGTTGTTTATTATAAAGGCTTGTTTTAAAATAATCGGAACCGCTCTCAACTTGCTTAGTATGGAAGATGACAAGAACTCTATTACCATTCGTTGATAACAACAAACACCGCTCAAAAACTTACTTGTATGCTCTCTATATGATTTAAAAACTAGAAGCTCTAGCACATGCTTGTATCTCTGCTTCCCTCTGCGAAAGGCCTATCTTCTACTTTATGTTGAGTCAGTAAACCTATCTCTTTCTGTTTTAAGAAAGCATTTGACTTGATTGTGATTCAACCATCTATACATTCGTATTGTTAATTATGTTACTTATTCTTTCTTGTTTGGCACATTGTTGTTATTTGATAAATATGACTTTGAAAGTTAGCAACTATCTAATAGGGATGTTTTGCAGAGTAAGCTCAATATGTTCATTGTTCTCTGACCAAGAACGAAGTTTGCCAGCACCAACTATGATTTTCTCTATGCACTTTATTGTGATTTGCCTCTACTTGTTACAAGTTGAGTTATATGAATGGAGTTGATATCTAAGATGACTTGTGTATTATTAAATGTGATACTTCTTGTCCGTATATTCTTTATCGACACTTCACTCCATAAACCTGTGGTCATGTTTACTGAGCTCAACTTTCGCTTGGGGACAAGCGAGGTCTAAGCTTAGGGGGAGTTGATACGTCCATTTCGTATCACTATTTTATATCATAATTTACTATTATTCATTGATATATTTCATATTTAGAGATGATACTTATGTTATTTCATCTATTTTGCATGATTGATGATAATTGGAGAATTGATCACCGGAGTCTGGAAACAGCTGGAAAAAGCATCGTCAAGATACACTATTTGTGAAGATCAGAATACAAAACAAAGACCGTGGAAAATATTGTTTTGCCAGATCATGGAGGGAGCCACGAGAAGAGGCCAAGGTGGGGCCCAGGGGGCCCACACCGCCTCCTGGCGCGGCAGGCCCTAGAGACGCGCGAGCGCAGGGTCTGGCCACCCTAGCCCACCTCTGGCCGTGCCCCTTCGCGTACTTCATCCAGCCGAAAACCTAAGACCTTCTACGGAGAGTTAGAATTATTCCTCCGCCACCACGAGGCGGAAAACCACAGAGAGAAGAAAGCTCTTCGGCAGGGAGAAATCTGCCGGGAAAATCCCTTCTCGGAGGGGGGAAATCGTCGCCATCGTCACCGTCATCGAGCTGCACGTCATCGGGATCATCATCTCCACCGCCGTCACCGTCATCTCCACCGCTCCACTCCGTTCCCGCTGTAACATATAGGGCTGAATCTTAAGTGTTTGATAGGGGAAACTCTCCCGATGTTAATTACTATTGTTATTGATGCTATTGGGTAGAACCGTTGAATTAAGGTTTATGTTCAGATTGTTATCCATCATTATATCATCTCTGATCATGTTCCAAATGATGTGTTGTGAGTAGTTCGTTTAGTTCTTGAGGACATGGGTGAAGTCTTGATGTTAGTAGTGAACTATGTTGAGTAATATTTAATGATTTGATATTTAAATTGTGGTGCTATTCTTCTAGTGGTGTCATGTGAACGTCGACTACATGACACTTCACTTTTATGAGCATAGGGGAATGCATTGTGTATTCGAATATTAATTGTGGGGTTGCCGGAGTGACAGAAACCTAAACCCCCGTTAATATCTCGATGCATGAGGGATAGCAGGATCTTAGAGTTTAAGGATGTGGTTAGATTTATCTTAATTACTTTCTTGTATTTGCGGATGCTTGCAAGGGGTATAATCACAAGTATGTATTAGTCCTAGGAAGGGCGGTGCATTACCATAGGTTCACCCACACGACACTTATCAAAATACTAAAGATTAATCATCTATATGAAGCGAAAGCACTAGACATAAATCCCGTGTGTCCTCAAGAACGCTTGGTCATCATAAGTAAACAAACCGGCTTGTCCTTTGCTCTAGAAAGGATTGGGCCCCTCGCTGCAATTATTATTGTTGCGCTTTATTTACTCACACTTTATTTATCTGTTATATCAAAAACTCTTAAAAACCTGTCTGCTAGTATTTACAGTGAAATCCTCATCAAAACTGCTTGTCAGCACCTTCTGCTCCTCGTTGGGTTCGACACACTTATTTATCGAAAGTATTACGATACACCCCCTATACTTGTGGGTCATCACCTGGGGAAGCCGTTGTTGATAAATATGTCATTCTTAGTCCCCCAAGTTTTGAGGAGAAAATTTTCTTTGATGATACTTTGCCTCCAATATATGATAATTATAATGATTGTGATATTTTCAGTCCACGTACTATTGAGGATATGGTTTATGTTGATTATGATATGCCTCATATATATGATGTTACAATGATGAATATGATATTTTCAGTTCATGTACTATTGAGGATAAAACTAATTATGATTATTCTATGCCTCCAATTTATGATGATTACAATGAGGGATGTGATAGTTTTACTCCCACTATTACTAATAAAATTGATTATGCTTATGTGGAGAGTAATGATATTATTATGCTTATGGATCATGATTAGAATGCTTTAGGTGATAGCTATATTGTTGAGTCTATTCATGATGCCGCTGAAAATTATTTTGAGAGAGAAAAGTATGGTTATAGAGATCTTCATGTTACTAAGTTTCTTCTCTTTATGATGAATGTTTTGAGCCTTCTCTTGATTTGCTTTTATTTGCTGGAAACTTTAAGACCCACTGGTCATTATGAGAGAGTGAGACATGGATTCATACATCACAGTAATATTAAGTCTCCTCTCTTTATCTTTAAAATCTTGAAGTTACACTTGTTTTGTGTTCCTATGCTAGTCACTTTGTGCTATATTAATTTATTTCTTACAAGATTTTTTTGCATAGAAAGTGTGTTAGATTTAGATATGTTTTATATATGCTTTTTGATGCTCTATTTTATGTTTCAACTCTCATGTGAGCATCATAAATATCACTCTGCCTAGATAAAAGGATTTAAAGAAAAGCGCTTATGGGAGACAACCTACTTTTTATTTCTGTTTTTTTTTGTGTGTGTCAAGGAACATGTCTACCTATGTAGCAATTCCATTGTATCTTTATTTTATTACATAAGTTGTGCCAAGTTAATCCTCTAATAGAAAGTTGATGCTAGAATTGGATCTCTGCGGACGAACGGTTTTTCTGCTGTTCACCATTAAATTCATAACTCTTTATAGAACCGTCAGAATGACCTGATAGTTTCTGAGCGTGATCCTCATATATATTCTCAACTTTCATTAGTTTTAAGTTTTCTTATTTGAGCAAGTTAAGTGCCTCGAAAAAATTCGTGTTTACGGACTGTTCTGATTTTGACAGATTCTGCCATTTATTTTGCATTGGTTCTTTTGTTGTTTTTGAATGGATCTTTTTGTTTCATAAAATATCAGTGGCTGTATATAATGTCCAGTAGCATGTGTAATGGTTTTTTCCATGCAGAATATAAGAATTTTTGATTATGCACTAACCCTCTAATGAAGTTTACTTTGAGTTTGGTGTGGAGTAAGTTTTCAAGGATCAAGAGAGAAGGATGATGTGATGTGATCAAGAAGATGAAACAGCCTAAGCTTGGGGATGCCCCCGTGGGTCATCCAAGCATATTTTAAAAAGACTCAAGCGTCTAAGCTTGGGCATCACCTTCTTCATCAACAAACTATCATGTCCTCTCTAGTGAAACTATATTTTAATTCCGACACATCTTATGTGCTTTACTTGAAGCTTCTATTTGTTTTTATTTTTGTTTTCGTTATTTTCATTCTCTGAATAAAATGGATCCTAGCATTTCTTTGTGGGAGAGAGACACGCTCCGCTTTTTCATCTGAATACTCATATTCTTCACTTATATTTGTTGAGTATTCTTCTATAGCTACTGCAATACTTTCAGCTCTTATTTTTCATGCACCTCTTGTTCAGAGCTGTTAGTTCTCATATGTTATACTCTCTAACTTCATTGTTAAATACTTGGAGAGTTTATGTTTTAAATAAGTTGATTGGTTTTTGGTTAAGAACAGAAAATGTTTAATGTGGTAGATGGTATGATGAAATGATACATAATCTTGCAGATCATTAAATTGTGTCACTTGAATCATTGATGTTGTTTTGAGATATTAATATGCTTAATTGTAAAACATGATGGTTTAGTAAAGTGGAATGATTAATGGTTGGTCTATAAAACTTGAAGTTGTGTCACGCTAAATATCCAGTTGATAGCATAATGATATATGAATTCTAATGTTAAAAACAACCGTAATGACTTTGTGTTATGCGCTACGGTCGGGGTCCCAACAGTGACTTGTTCATTTGCCACAGTCCCTCATGGAGTGATTTTCATTATGCCTTGTAAGATCATATTTCTAGTTGTAATCTTTTTGCTTGTGATTTCTAAGCTGCGGTTTTCATGGCACTTCCACCACCATATTTGCTAGCCTTTTCGGTACTTTGCATTGCCCTTTTTCACATTGAGAGTTGGTGCATACTTCGCGGCTACATACAAAACTCGTGGGAGATCTTCATCATGTTCTCCTACACATAAGACAAATATCTTACTCAAAACATCCACCATACCTACCTAATACAGCATTTCCATAGTTGTTCCGAGATATATTGCCATGCAACTTCCATCTTACATTACATGACTTGTTGTCATGTATCATTTATATATTGCTTTGCATGATTCTATATAGCTGATGTGTGGTTTTACCCATGTTACGCTACATCATTTCATATCCTGCTACACTAGCAGAGCCACCGTTTCATACACTGTTTTATCCCTTATGAGATCCTTGTATCCAAAGTGTGTTTTCATATTAGAATGTTTGCCCCTAAAAGTGAAAAGAGCCATGGAGGCCATCGAAAAGAGAAACAATAAAATAAAATAAAAATAGAAAAAAATAAAAAGGGGGGAAAATTACTACTCTTTATCCACACTTATGCTCATGTTATAGCACCTGTAGTATTCATATTCATCATTTGTGCTCATGTTTAGCACCTTTACTACTTATGAGAGAGTTTTCATATTTTACTTGCATAACTGTGTGGGGAACTTTACATTATAGAATTTGGCTTGTATATTCCAATGATGAGCCTACTCAAAAGTGCTCTAGGTCTTCATGAGCAAGCAAGTTGGATGCACCCCCACTAGTTCTATTGGAGAGTTTTCATACACTTATAGCTCTATGTGCATCCGTTGTGTGGCAATATCACTACTGCTTGCATAGCTTCGATTATAAGACTTACTCTTGTCTTATGATCACTTTCAGCTGTGTGAGACTTTCTTCCGTTGGCCTTCCAAACCCCTCTTAACAATCTTTTAGCCACAACATCTTGGTGCCAGGAACCAACGCCGAACGCTTGCTTGTTTTTAAGTGAACAAATAGAGAGATGATTTTCTACGTGCATATTGTTATTGCTTGAGTTGATTCTTTCACAAAGTTGTCATGAGTGTTAGATGCATTAGATGATTATATTGTTATTCTTGAAACTTAAAGCATCTTTAATATCTACTTTGCATGGTTGATTGTTCTCTAGATTGATTCATTGAAAGTTTTACTTTGTTTTTCCTACTTGTTTACTCATTTCTCATTTGATAACAATATAAACTACAACTTTTATTCATTTGATCTCAATTTACATGCATTACATTATTATATGATCAAGATTGTGTGAAAGCATGTCACTTCAGAAATTTTTCTTGTTATCGTTTTACCTACTCGAGGACGAGTAGAACTAAGCTTGGGGATGATTCATACGTCTCAAACGTATCTATAATTTCTTATGTTCCATGCTTATATTATACCATTTGCTACATGTTTTATATACACTATGTGTGGTTTTATGCATTTTCTGGGACTAACCTATTAACAAGATGCCACAGTGCCAGTTCCCTGTTTTCTGCTGTTTTTGGTTTCAGAAAACCACTTAAGTAAATATTCTCGGAATTGGACGAATTTAATACCAAAGTCCCTATTTTTCACGGGAGGTTCCAGAACACCGAAGACCTGACGGAGAGAGACCACGAGGCCCCCAGATGAGGTCCTGACGCGGCCCCACTTATGGCCGCTCCAGCTCCTCATGAGGGCGCCTCGGCCCTCCACCGCCTTTGCCCTTTCGCCCATATATTGCCCCCGACGCAAAAACCCTAAAACAATAAGCCTTTTCACGAGAAGAGTTCCGCTGCGCCGCCACCATCGAAGACAAGATTCGGGGGACATAAGTCTCTGTTCCGGCACCCTGCCGGGACGGGGAATTGCCCCCGGAGTCATCTCCATCAACTCCACCGCCATCTCCATCGCCGTTGCTAACTCCTATGATGAGGAGTGAATAGTTCTCCCCCGGGGCTGCGGGCTCTACTTATATCTCTCTCCCATGTGATCTTTATGTGATCATGAGCTTTGTAATCTAGTTGAATATGTGATGTTACTCTTTATCTATTATGCACTCTAGAGGTTACTTTATTATGAACTCCGGGGTTATTCACGGTTGTAAAGGTGACAGTATGTGCACCGTGTGTGATAACTTTATAACGTTTTGGTGTTAGTTTACTCTGACTTTGAGGGTGCTCTTGTAGCCCTACACAATGAATGGTGTTTATCATCCAACAAGAGAGTGTTTGAGAGTAGTATTTGTTATTCAGCTTTGATGTCATTGTTGAGAATGTCCACTAATGTCCACTAGTGAAAGTATGATCCCTAGGCCTTGTTTCCAAGCATTAAAACACCGTTTACAACAAGTTCTGCTGCATGTTTGCTTGCTGCCATTTTTTATTTCAGATTGCAATCACTACTTATAATCATCCATATTACTTGTATTTTACTGTCTCTTCGCCGAACTAGTGCACATATATATCTGACAAGTGTATTGGGTGTGTTGGGGACACAAGAGACTTCTTGTATCTTAATTGCAGGGTTGCTTGAGAGGGATATCTTTGACCTCTATCTCGCCGAGTTCGATAAACCTTGGGTGATTCAATTAAGGGATGAAGGGGATCGTGTGCAGAAAACAAAAATTTCCTACCAACGATATCCTAAAAGCATGCCAAGATCTATTCTATGCAGATATAGTAGTACGAACGGAGATCGGAATACGTACCCTTGTAGACCGAAAGCGGGGATTACGTTCCCGCACAAACGTTTTCGATCAAGACCGACGAAGCCGACCTCAAGGTCGTGTAGAGGAAGCAGACCTCCGAGTACCGCTAGCGCAGCACCTCGCAGAGCGTCACACACGTACGGTGGAGACGACGGCCTCCGAAGCTCCAGTCCAGGACGAGCAGCGGAAGACTTGGACCGGAACACCAGCAGCGCGGGAGCAGGCTATGGTGGAAGAGATCCCCCTCCTCAGCTCGGCGCGGCTCCGACAAGGGAACCACGAGATCGAGAGAGAAATTGGGAATTAATTGGTGAATTAAAAGGCCAGGGGTGCCCCTTCTTATATAGGCTCCCAGAGGGAGCCAACCTTGCCAGCCAGGCAATGTGGGACTATCCCCACATGCCTAGTGCGGCTAGGATAGGTGCGCCAGCCCCCCTGGTGGGTCCCTTGGCCCATCCAGGCCGGCCACCATGGCCCCCACCGAATCTCCTAGGGATTTTTCCCCTCTTGGGCCTTCTTTCGACCAGAAGGCCCATTTAGGAAAATCAGCCTAAATAAATTCGAAAATAAATATATAAAATCATATTTGCATATTAATTACACTAATTAATATCAAACATAATATATATAATTTTTCCTAGCTCCGAAAACTCTTTCGTCGCTGCCCGATCTCCATCGGACCCCTCCCGGGACGCTCCTGGTGATCTCTTTCCTTTCCGGTTGTCTTGTCGAAACCCCTTAAGTGTGTTACCCTAGCGGTTCGTTATAATAACAGGTATGACCAAGACTCCTCTATGATCAACGACTAACTCGTAGGCCTGGACCCCATGAATTAATCCCTGTGATATAACGAATGACTTTCATCTATCAAACCTGAACGCAAAGCCTCAAACATTTTGCCACAGCGATACTTAGCATGTCCGAGCGTCGTTCCATAGATATCTCCATACCTAATCCCGACCTCGTTACCGACGACGCTATCTTCTACTCGTTCATGATCTCATGTCTCCGTGACCTAGTCACATGCTTCCAAGCTCATTAGACATGATCTCACCGAGTGGGCCCGAGAGTATCTATCCTGCTATGCGGACTGACAAATCCCGCTCTTGACCCCTCGTCTCAACTACTCCTTTCCGATACCCAAAAGTATCACCGTTATTTTCATACTATATAAGATACGACGTTTGGTGCGATCAAAGTATCTTCCAGGAATAACAATAAGAGTTGATCTCACGGTCAAAGGCGTAACGACTACGTTCTCTAAATCTGGGTATGTCCATCACATCGTTCTCCAACGATATGACTCCCATTGCCGACCGGCGCCATGCCCCATGACCGGGAAACCTCGATCATCAATCGCGCAACGAAACTAGTCTTAGTAGAGGCTACTAGGGACCTGGTTGTTTACGTATCACACCCGTATTTATGTTTCCGCTTAATACGGTTCTAGCATGACACAAAAACCTATTATGAACAAACGAGATATGATAAAGAATACACTTTATTAATTTCCTCTAGGGCATATCTCCTTCAGTCTCCCACTTGCACTAGAGTACAAATTAATCTAGATTACAACTTGGTAAAAGCTTAACACCCATAGCTAACTGGTGTTTTTCATGCTTGTCAAGCGGGAGAGGCTTCGTCAGCGGATCTGCCACATTCAGATCCGTATGCACTTTGCAAATCTTCACATCACCTCCTTGTACGTACTGACGTATCACATAGAAGCGTCGGAGAATGTGTTTGGCGGTGGAGTGAGACCTCGGCTCCTTGGCGTTCGCAATGGCACCCTTATTGTCGCAGAAGAGGATCACGGGGTCTTGCACGCTCGGGAACACTCCAAGTTCGATGACGAACTTTCTCAGCCACACAGCTTCATTCACGGCTTCGCAAGCAGCGATATACTCCGACTCCATTGTAGATTGTGCGACTATGGGTTGCTTCCCACTTCTCCAGCACACGGCGCCTCCATTCACCTTGAACACGTAACCTGTCTGTGACTTACAGTCATCGGGGTCTGAGCAGAAACTCGCATCTACGTAATCCGTTACGCCAAGTTCTTCATCGCAGCCACCATACACAAGGAACATTTCCTTTGTCTTATTGAGATACTTAAGAATGCTCTTAACAGATATCCAATGCGGTATTCCAGGATTACTCTGGAACCGGCTTGTCAAACTTAGAGCTAATGCCACATCCGGTCTAGTACTCAACATTGCATACATGATCGATCCTATGGCTGAAGCATAAGGATGTTTGGTCATTTTGGCCTTACCCAGTTCCGTCACCGGACACTGTGCCTTCCGCAATATCTTATTCTTGATAACCGGCAGAGAACCCTTCTTTGCCTTCTCCATACCGAAACGCTTCAGTATCTTATCAAGATAAGTACTCCGACTCAGTGCAAATAGGCGCCTTGATCTATCATGATAGATTTTTATGCTTAAAACATACGCAGCTTCTCCTAAGTCCTTCATGGAAAATTTACTGTTTAAATATTCCTTCACGCTATTCAGAAGTTCCACATCATTCCCAATCAGCAATATGTCGTCAACATACAGTGCTAAGAACTCAACCGAGCTCCCACTCATTTTCTTGTAAATGCAGGTCTCTTCCACATTTTGGATAAATCCAAAACCTTTGATTACCTCATCAAAGCGAAGATTCCAGCTCCGAGATGTCTGCTTCAATCCATAGATGGATCGCTGAAGCTTGCACACCATGTTAGCATTTCCTGGATCGACAAAACCTTCCGGCTGTACCATGTACAACTCTTCCACAATGTTTCCATTTAGGAAGGCCGTTTTGACGTACATCTGCCAGATTTCATAATCATAATAGGCAGCTACCGCTAACAAAATCCGAATAGACTTAAGCATCGCTACCGGTGAAAAAGTTTCATCGTAGTCAATTCCATGAACTTGTCGGAAAGCCTTTGCGACAAGCCGAGCTTTATAGACGGTCACATTACCATCAGCATCAGTCTTCTTCTTAGATATCCATTTATTCTTGACGGCCTTGCGCCCTTTGGGAATATCCATCAAAGTCCACACTTTGTTATCATACATGGATCCTATTTCGGATTTCATGGCTTCAAGCCATTTCTCGGATTCTAGACTCGCCATCGCCTCCTTGTAGTTTGTAGGTTCGTCTTGTTCAACTAACCTGACGGTGCAAACCATGTTGCCATACCATTCTGGTGCGATCCTAGATCTACCAGACCTACGAGGTAGAACAACTTCCTCGACAGTTTCTCCCACTCCTTCCACGGAGGACGTTTCCGGAATTGCTTCCGTTGCGCCACTCGGAATCTCGAGTTCAGGATCAACGATTTCATCGAGGTCTACCTTCCTCCCACTTACTCCTTTCGCGAGAAACTCCTTCTCTAGAAAGGTACCGGTCATCGCGACAAAAGTTTTGCCCTCAGCTTGGTTGTAGAAGGTGTACCCAACGGTTTCCCGCTGATATCCTACAAAGACGACTTTCTCCGACTTCGGTTCGAGTTTGTCGGGCTGTAGTTTCTTAACGTTCGCCTCACAACCCCAAACCTTCAGAAACGATAACTTAGGCTTTTGGCCATACCATAATTCATACGGTGTCGTTTCAACGGACTTGGACGGAGCCCTATTTAAAATGAATGCGGCTGTTTCTAACGTATAACCCCAGAAGGACACTGGCAAATCGGTAAGAGACATCATAGATCAAACACTATCCAGTAGAGTACGATTACGTCGCTCGGACACACCGTTACGCTGCGGTGTTCCGGCTGGCGTAAGTTGGGCTACTATGCCACAACTCTTCAGATGTGTGCCAAACTCAAAACTCAAGTATTCTCCACCGTGATCGGATCGGAGGTGCTTGATTTTCTTATTAAGCTGATTATCAACTTCACTTTGGAATTCTTTGAACTTTTCAAACGTTTGAGACTTGTGTTTCATCAGATAGATATAACCATATCTACTCAAGTCATCAGTGAAGGTGACGAAGTAACGATAACCATTGCGTGTGACGTGGGGCTGCCTTGCGGGTAGCCCACGATAAGGTTACCTGGGCCGCGCCAAGGATAGAAAGGCCCACAGGAGGCCCAGGCGGGGTACCATGTAACCTAGTCCAAGTCGGTTAGGAAGCATAACCTGCCATATCTGTAGTTGCCATCGGCACCAACCTCCCGAGACCTGGCTGCCTATAAAGCCAGGAGGGTTCCTCGTCCCAGGGACACGCTCATAGCTACGGGACAAACCCTAGCGAGATCGCAATCTCGCCATTGTAACCACAACTCGCATCAATAACCAGACAAGCAGGAGTAGGGTGTTATCCTCCGGGAGCCTGAACCTGGGTAAATCCTTGCTTGTCAGCCGTCGTGACCACCTTGCACTCATCTCTCTCCCCATCAATCAACCCGGGGTGCACAACCCTGGGACTTGTCGAGTTAACACCTCGTCAATTGGTGCCGTCTGTGGGAAGTCAAACAAGTGCTAGGATCATGGTCGCTCCGGCTCCATCCGCAATGAAGATCGGCGCGTCCGCCGTCAGATAGTCGATCCGATTCGGCTCCTTCGAGTACGTCATCCACTCGCCAGCTCACCAGTCGGTGTACGCCGATCTGGATAAAGGTATACACATCACCTTCGGCTCCATATTCTGCTGCGTCGATAGTCGTGGTATACTCAGGTCTACGGCTACCGCGCTACGCGCGACGACGTCACCTACATCGACAACCATCGCATCTGCCGCACCCGCGGAGATCGCGCCTACTAAACCCGCGAAGAGGACATCTACATCGACAATTTCGGCAACGGCCGCGCGAATCGAGTCTACTACCCCAACCTCGGTCGTGCGGTCGATCAAGTCAAGATCCACCTCGACCGTCGCACCCGCACGGGCGACCAGGAGCCCGCGTCCGACAGCCCTGTCACGCGCGCCCCCATCTTCGTGGAAATCTCAGGTCTACCCCAAGCCAATCGCACTCGCCCCAGCGAGCGTGAGCACATGGACAATCGCGAGAAGACGCGACAGCAGCTGTGCTGCACGCCACGTTGCAGCAATTTTCGACCCCGAGCAAGAAGCGGGTGACAGAAGCAGCAGCGGCAGCACCAACTCTCCGACTCAAGTCTACCCCAAGCAAGTCTTCATGGCCGGCACAGCACCGCATGACGAGGAAGAAGAACCCGCATATCCGCTAGAGGTGGACATGCCGGACCAGACTAAACTGGTCATCACGCGGGACATGGCGGTCCAAGCCATGAAGCATGTGGACGAGGGCACGTTCCCCCCACCCAACGCACCTCGAGAAGACCACCTGGCGGTCCAGTACTTGGTACGCAAGGAAGGCGAACAAATTCGCGCCGAAAAAGCCGACCTGCCCAGGCGCAAAAGGGACGCGGATGCATCGAGTGCCAGGCGAGCCGCCCTCTCCTTCACATCCTCCACAGAGGTTAACCAAGGAGCACGGCGAACCAGAGCCCGTGTCCCCCACATGGCAGAAGCTGATCGAACAAGGCTCACTCGCAACCTCGACTCGTCCTTCGTCACCGAAGATGAAAACGGGATACCCGTCCCAAAGATGGCGAATGCCGCCCTGATCTCAGTCGAAACATACCTCCGGCTCACGCAGCCACCGGAGGGGGACGCACGCTCCCTTCTCCACAAACAACAAATTGCCTCCATAAGGGCAATCGAAGAAGCTCTGGCGGCCAAGGGGCCAAGTAACCGAGCGCACGAACCAACGACATCGGGCATCCCAGCGGCGCAGCGACAGCCAGTCAAGGACCTTCGCGACGTCCTGACACAGAAGACGGTGGACCGCAACCGCAAGGAGCGCTCGGCTAGTGCGGCAAACGCGGACGACCACGCTGACCGCGACTTCGAGCCGTGTGGCGCGGCATGCTTTAGCTTCAACATCCGCGACACCCGCATGCCCAAAGGCTTCAAGCTGACGGCTGGCACACCAAAGTACGACGGGAAGCAAGACCCAAAACTGTGGCTCGAAGACTACCTCATCGCTTGCACCTGCCAAGGCGGAACGTTGACTACGGCAATGCAGTACATCCAGCTCATGCTGACTGACTCGGCACGCGGGTGGCTCACAAGCCAGCCCAAAGACTCTTTCCGAACATGGGAAGAATTCCAGGATAATTTCATCAAGAGTTTCTCGGGAACATTCGCCAGGCCGACGACCTACATCGAGTTGCGGGCCTGCAAGCAAGGGAAGGATGAGTCGCTCCGCTCTTACATCCAGAGGTGGACACTCCTCCGCAATACCATGGAACCCGTATCAGAAGATCGAGTGATGGACGCTTTCATGCATGGCGTCGCTCGCCGCGACCTCCGGGAGGAATTCGGTAGGCTCCAGCCGAAGACCACAATAGAACTCATGAAGACAGCCAACCAATGGGCTGAAGGAGAGGACTACGTCCGCGAAACTTCTCCCAAAAAAGAGGGCGAAACAAGCAACTTTCGCGAGGCACGTCAAAAGAAGAAGCCACGTTACACCCACGATTTAATCGAATTAGTAGCGGCGGGCTATGAAACCCCCCGTGAGGATAAGCGTGATGACAGCCGACAGTACGAGCAAAGTCGGCAGCCCAGCTCGAGTCAGTACAACCGTGGCAGTAGCAGCATCGGCCACAATGATGGAAGTCAGAAACGCGAGTGGAAGCGCCCGTTGACCCCAGCAGAGGAGCTGATGCAACCCTGTAAGCATCACTCGTTCCGCAACCCGGAAACAGGCAAATGGAGTTCCAACCACCTGTTGAAGGATTGCCGCAAAGCAAGAAAGATCTACCATGCCATGCAGCAAATCATCGCCCCGGTGCAGGCCGTACAGGCGGCACCGCAGCTAGCCATCCAGGCAGCACCCGCAAACAACAACCAAGTGCAGGCGGCAGGAGCGTTCCCCCAGCCGCAGCAGCAGCAACAAGGTCAGTCGGCAGCAGCCGACACGTACCCAGCCGCCCGGGGACAGCTGAACATGATCCAGAAGGGACCCCCGTCGAACAGGCGCCAGAAAATCATCACACGCCAAGTACTTCAAGCCATCAACAGCCCGCGCGCGGTACCAGACTACCTGCTCTGGTCGGAGACACCAATCACGTTCTCCAGGGCAGATCACCCATCGGAGGTAATCCGACCCGGGCACGCCGCACTCGTGATTGAGGCCTTGATCGGCGACTACAGCCTGAAGAAGGTATTCCTGGACGGAGGCAGCGGCATCAACATCATATTCGCCGACACCCTCAGACGAATGAACAGGTCGATAGAGAAATTGCCGGAATCGGAGACCACCTTCCACGGCATAGTACAAGGACAAGCAATCACGCCCATGGGAACAATCACACTCGACGTCATCCTCGGTACACCCGAGCACTTCAGGAAGAAGTCAATAGACTTTGAGGTCGTCGACTTGAAGTCACAATACCACGCCATCCTCGGACGCCCGACCTTTGCCAGGTTCATGGCAGTACCGCACTACGCCTACCTGATGATACAGTTGCCCGGGCCGAAAGGAGTGATCACCGTCCGCGGCGACTCCGGGCTCTCCAACAGCTGCGACCGCGAGTTCGCCAAGATCTCCGAGTTCTTCGGCGTCGAAGAGCACTTCAAGGCCATATCAGCCGACAACGACAAGACCATCTTCCCGGCTCGCAAGAAGCCTGCCAAAGACGCATCGTTCAACACGAATGACGACACCGTCACCCATCAAGTCCATCCGACTGACAGCAGAAAGACGGTCAAGGTCTCATCGAGTCTGACCCCCGCATAGGAAGGCGCACTCGTCGAGTTCCTACGTGAGAACTGGAAAATCTTTGCATGGCAACCTTCTGACATGCCAGGGATACCCAGGGAACTCGCCGAGCACTCTCTGAAAGTCCACAAGGACGCAAGACCAGTCAAGCAATCCATGCGACGCTTCTCAGGACCCAAACGAGACGCGATCACCATGGAAGTCGACAGATTACTGCACGCCAAGTTCATCCGAGAGATCAAGGATTCGGACTGGGTCGCCAACCCGGTTCTAGTTGAGAAAAAGAAGACGAAGAAACTACGCATGTGCGTTGACTTCACCGCAGTCAACAAATGCTGCCCCAAGGACCACTTCCCGCTCCCGCGGATAGACCAGATCATCGACTCGACAGCAGGTTGCGAACGCCTGTCCTTTCTGGATGCCTACTCAGGTTACCAGCAGATCAGGCTGAAAGTCGAGGACGAAGAGAAGACAGCCTTCATCACACCCGACGGCGTTTTTTGCTACCAGATGATGCCGTTCGGGTTAAAGAACGCAGGTGCCACGTACCAGCGGACAATGCAAGCATGCCTCAAGGGGCTAATCGGGCAGATCGTCCAAGTCTACGTCGACGACATCGTTGTCACTACCCGAAAGGAGGATACCCTAGTCGACGACCTCCGCAAGGTCTTCGCCGCACTCAACGTGTATCAGATCAAGCTCAACCCAGAGAAGTGCGTGTTCGGCGTACCAGCCGGAGAACTACTAGGGTACCTCGTATCCGCAAGAGGAATCGAAGCAAACCCCGAGAAGGTGCAGAACATACTCACAATGCCAGCACCAACCAAGCTCAGGGAGTTGCAACGATTAGCTGGCCGAGTCGCAGCTCTCAGCCGGTTCATTAGTAAGTTGGGAGAGAAAGCCTTACCTTTCTACCAACTGATGAAGAAGGCAGACAAGTTCGAGTGGACACAAGAGGCGCAGGACGCATTCGACCATCTCAAGAAAACACTGACAACCTCTCCAGTCCTCGTGGGACCACTGGAAAATGAGCCGCTGTACCTATATTTCTCAGCAACGAACAGAGTGGTGAGCACGGTGCTCGTAGTCGAACGCGAAGAAGAAGGGCACAGTCACCCGGTGCAGAGGCCCGTCTACTACCTTAGCGAAGTACTCACCTTGTCCAAGAATAACTACCGTCATTACCAGAAGCTGGCGTACGGAGTCTTCATGACCTCCAGAAAGGTCGTCCACTACTTCTCCGAGCACCCGATCACGGTGGTAAGCTCCTCTGGACTAGCAGACATTCTCACAAACCAACGCGCGACAGGACGAGTCGCCAAGTGGGTTGTCGAACTAGGACCATGGGGGCTGAAGTATGCTCACCCGAAGTCCATCAAGGCCCAAGTCCTCCCGAATTCACCACCGAGTGGATAGAAGCTCAGCTACCAAATGTCCCCGACTTGTCCAACGCATGGACATTGTACTTTGATGGCTCCAAGAAATTCAAGTCAGTCGGGGCAAGAGTCGTGCTCATCTCCCCCAAAGGCGACAAGCTCAAGTATGTCCTGCAGATGGACTTTTCGACGCCGTCCAACAACGAAGCCGAGTACGAGGCCCTGATCCACCGCATGCGGATGGCCAAGAACTGCGGCGCCACGCACCTCATGATCTACGGCGACTCCTACCTGGTGGTACAGCAAACCATGAAGTCCTGCGACGCCGTCGCCGACAACATGATCGCCTACAGAGACCTCTACAATCAGTTGGAAGGCAACTTCGACGGCTGCGAGCTGCGCCACATTGGCCGTGAAAGCAACGAGGAAGCCGACATCCTCGCTAACATGGGCTCAGACAGGGTGACAGTCCCACCCGGCGTATTCCTCGAGTGCATCACGCAGAGATCCATCAAGACTCAGAGTACAGCAAGCACTGCAACAACAAAAGGCGATGCCAACCCGCCAAGCCAAGACAAGGTCCCCATGGAGGTCATGCTAGTCGAAGCCACATGGACAGGACCGTACCTGGCATACATACTACATCAGAAGCTGCCAGCCGACCCAGTCGAAGCAAAGCGCATCATCAGGCGCTCCAAAAGTTTCACCGTCATCAACGTAGAACTCTACAAAAGAAGCATCTCAGGAATCCTGCAAAGGTGCATAGATCCAGTCGACGGCCAAGCCATCTTACTCGACATCCACGCGGGTATCTGCGGGCATCACGCCAGCAGTCGGGCACTGGTGGCCAAGGCGCTACGAGCCGGGTTCTACTGGCTGACAGCCATGCAGGACGCCGAGGAGCTGGTGAAGAAATGCACAGGGTGCCAGGAATTTGCCAACAAGCCACACGCGCCAGCATCAGAACTCAAAACAATACCAATAGCCTGGCCCTTCGCCCAATGGGGTCTGCACATGGTGGGCCCGCTGAAGAAATCCTCACCCGGAGGTCACACTCACCTCCTGGTTGCAGTCCATAAGTTCACAAAGTGGATCGAAGCCGTGCCCATCACAAGTTCGACTGCATCCACAGCGGTCAACTTCATCAGGTCAATCATCTTCAGATTTGGAGTACCGAACGGGATCATCACCGACAACGGCTCGAACTTCACAGCCGAAGAATTCAAGGACTTCTGCTCAGAGAAGGGGATCAAGCTCAGCTACGCGTCTGTCTCGCACCCGCAATCCAATGGGCAAGTGGAGAAAGCCAACGGCCTCGTCTGCAACGGCATCAAGAAACGACTGCGCATGCCCCTAAAACGCGCAGCGGGCGCATGGGTGGAAGAACTTCCATCGGTCCTTTGGAGTCTGCGAACAACGCCAAATAGATCCAGCCAGTACACTCCATTCTTCATGGTGTACGGTGCAGAAGCGGTCCTCCGTTGCGACATCAAGTTCGACGCACCGAGAGTAGTCGCCTACGACGAGTCGGATGCAGAGGAGGCACTCGAAGACAGCAGAGACACCCTGGATGAAGCGCGCGACATCGCCCTGGCACGATCAGCCGTGTATCAACAGGACCTGCGCAACTATCACACTCGGAGGCTGCGACCAAGAGCGTTCGTTGCAGGCGACCTGGTTCTTCGACTCAAGCAAAAGAAGGTGCGCAAGCTCGCTTCCCCATGGGAGGGCCCGTACATCGTGACAGAAGCAATAGGCAACGGAGCTTACCGCCTGAAGGACTCGAAGACAGGAGCAGACTACAGCAACCCGTGGAACGTGGCACAACTCCGCCGGTTCTACGCCTAGTTCAACCCAATCATTGTACAAGAAAATCAGCGCGGCAGGTTTCAGACGCACTCTTTCCCTTACCAGGGTACCTGAGGGGACTGGAAGGGTTTTAATGAGGCGGCCTGTTCGCAAGAATCAATAAAGTGATTTGAAGAAAATCTGTCTCCTTTACCTGTCACTCAGAGGAAGCTCAAAATCCTAGGCCGCCACTCGAACCACTCGGGGGCTGCGCCACACAGGTTGAAATAAAAGCTTAGGCCGCTACCCGAACCACTCGGGGGCTGCGCCATACAAGTATAAGTCCAAAATCCTAGGTCGCCACCCGAACCACTCGGGGGCTACGCCACACAGGTTGAAATAAAGCTTAGGCCGCTACTCAAACTACTCGGGTGCTGCGCCATACATGCATAAGTAAAAAAATCCTAGGCCGTCACCCGACCGACTCGGGGGCTGCGCCATACAGGTCAAGTTCAAAATCCTAGGTCGCCACCCGACACACACGGGGGCTGCGCCACACAGGTAACACTTGTAACCCTAGGCTACCACTCGACTTACTCGGGGGCTACGCCAAACAGGCCTTCTTAGAAAAATCCTCAGCCGCCACTCGAACCCACTCGGGGGCTGCGCTGTACAGGTCAAGTTCAAAATCCTAGGTCGCCACCCGACATACTCGGGGGCTGCGGCAAACAGGTAACACTTGTAATCCTAGGCCGCCACTCGATCTACTCGGGGGCTGCGCCACACAGGTCTTAGCCAAAATCCTAGGCCATCACTCGAGCAACTCGGGGGATGCGCCATACAGGTCAAGTTGCAAAAATCCTAAGTCGCCACCTGTTAAAATCAGAGACTGCGGCATACAGGTCAAACTTGAAAAAAACCTAGGCCGTTGCGTAGCATACTAGGCGACTGCGCCACACAGGTCGCAAATCAATACAGGCATTTTCACTTTCGAGCAAGCAGATCAATTCTCATGACTCGAAAGTACTTTAATCTATTACATCACGCTTACACAGGCACATTGGCCCTCTATAGCTAACCTTGTACATCAGACGACAGCTACTCTAAACTGCAGGTTCGGCCTTCGGCGCATCGAGGGGACCTACAAGGCGCTCACTCAGGTCCTGAACCTGCCTGATAATTCGACGCGTAGCCGCTAAGGTCTCATCGAAGTCGTCGTCACCAGGCAGGCCATCAAGCACCCTCTCGAGCGGAAGATGCGGCCGGTGCATCCGGACGTACGCCAACGCCGCATTCGCCCCAGCCACAAGTTGAGCGTCGACAACCTCCTTCAGCCCTTCACCATCGCGAAACCTCTCCAGCAATGCGGACAGCCCGTTCGGCTGCGCATTGTGCGGGAAGTACACGCGATTGATGTGCCAGAGTGTCTTCCGGCAATTCTCCAGAAGAAAAGCAGCGCGCCACGTACGATCAAGCATGGTGTCAAGGACGCGCCCCCTCGACTTGTTCACCCAGAACTGCCGAGCTTCATAGGAGTCGTCGGACGCCTCTCGGGTAACTCGCTCCTAAACGCGAGCCCGCTCGGCCTCCCAATCAGGATTAACATATGCACGCATAAAAAACGCATGTCAGAACAAGAAAGAAAGCCAACAAAGACGGCAGCCGCCAAAGGGATACAAACCTTGCAACTGCCGACTGGTCAGATCGATCTCCCGAAGCAAAAAATCCTCACGTCGCGAGAACTCCGCCGTAGGATGCGACTGGGAGCGGTGCAGCAGCCGCTCCGTATTCTTCAGGGTCGCCTCAAGCTCCACCACCTTGTTCTTCAGGTATGTGATTATCCGCTGATCATTTACACTGCGTGGAGGAGCCGGCGCCGCCCGACGACGGCGAGCACCCGAAGAAGAAGCCGCGCCACTCGGCTCGGCCACAGAAGAAGGCGGAGCATCATCGTGCACGGCATTCTGCCATGGATACGGAGAGTCAATACAATCATGCGACTGCGAAGCACAGATCAACTCAGAAAGAAAGTCAGCAAAAGCAATATTGAAGGCCAAAAGACCCGACAGGGCAATATTCATTACAAAGCAAGAAGTTCAAAATACAGACCGCGGCGACTGACGAATTCCTAAAGCTATGCCTACTCTAAGGCTGCGGACTGCGACCGGGAACGACCCTTCCGAGCGGCAGCCGCCTCGGTCGCCTTAGCAAGGGCCCTCTTGAAGAGTGCCACAAGCTGCACGGCCAGCTGCGAGGCACGCTCCTTCACGCCACTCAGCGACGTGGTTCGGCCATCGGGTTTGCGAGGAAAACCGCTGACGACCTTCTCGAAGTCACCTGGAACCTGATGGCCTAAGAAGAGCTGGAAGGTGAGCTCGGAGCCGCGTACCGTCTGCGACCGCGTGAAGTCGGCGATGGTGGTCGCGTCCTCAAACGGCGCAGCAAGGGCGTCCACGGCTGCCGGCGGCTGGTCGCCCAGGAAAATACTCTGGTACACCACAGTGAGGGCTCCAGTCGATTTCCGCAATGCGGCTGCGGACTTCTTCAGCGCGTCTGAGGCATAGGCACAGACCCGATCAACCGTGTCACTCGAAGCGTCTTCCGGAGGAGATCCACCGCAAGTCTCTGTTCAAAAATTCAAGGTCAAGCAAAGAAAAAGATCAAAGACGCAGTAGGCATCAAGCCGGAACTTACCCCCAAGAACACCGGCGAGTGAAAGGAGACGACCGACTTGAGTCTTCTCCTGGGCGACCCGCACCAGCTCCCGCTCGCGAGACTCGTGAAGGGCCTTCTCAAGCTCATCAACCCGCCCAGTAGCCTGGTCCAGAGATGCATGCAGTTGGTCCCTCTCTTTCTCCAGGCGAACGTAAGCCGCGGCTGCGTCGAGCTGTTGACGGTAGTACGGCTGAAGCAAGAGCAAGATGTTAATAAAGTTGCGGGCGACTATACTAGTCACCCACACCTTCGGGGGCTACTCCCATCGGGAGCGCTGATCGTGCACCCGATGAAAAATCAAGAATGCAAGAACAAGCATAAAAGACTTACGTGGTCCAGGAGTTCAAGATCCTCTGCAACCGAAGGAGGAACGCGGCTAGACGATGCAACGCCGGCAGGCTCAGCAAGCACCTTCTCCACTACCGCTTGAGTCCCCAGTCCAGTCGAAGGGGCGGATGTATGCTCCACGTCCCGAAGGGGGGAGCTAACATTGCCAGAACGGTGGCTGCAGCAAAACCAAGCACACCTGTCAACTTAAACATCGAAACTGCAAAATACAACTCGAAGGACACACATCACAAAGAAGCTCACCTGGGGGTGCCGGCGTCGTCATAGCTCTTCAGGGAGGGCGAAGGCATCCGCGCGAAAGAACGAGGAGCCGCAAAGCTGACTGGAGGAACGTTCAGGGGTTCGTCCCAGCCACCCGAGGACTGCGCACCCGGAGATGTCGCGACGACCTCCTCCACAGTAACGTCGGCATCTTTGGCGGGTGACGACGCAGTGGCGGAATCGCCACGACTCGGGAGCTTCCTTTTCTTCCGCGCAAGTTCCTCCACTTCATCCTCCTCCTCCACCTCATCACGGGGAGAATGTGCGGAGGGAATCTCTTCTTCTTCGTCTTCCTCCTCGACAAACTTCGACTCGTCGTCGGGTCCGTTCTGAGGAAGAGGAGTAAGGCTGATAAACAGAGCTCGACCCTGAAGCAAGTAGACACAAGTCGAATCAAAAAGAAAGGTAGACTCAAGTCGAACAAGGACAAAAGGAAAGCAAGACAAGACTTACCTCAGGAACGGGGTTCGAGGCCCCGTAAGCAGAAATCGGGCACTTGACGTTGCACGTGTCCGCAACTCGGAGGTTGGTGATGGATCCGACGTTGGCCTCCACCTCCTCATCGTCAAGCGGCTCAGCGCTGACGCCTTCGGCGGCCCACATCGGGTGAGGCCGAGCGCTGAGCGGCTGCACCCGAAGACGGAAGAAGGTGGCCATCAGGATGACGCCACCCGCCTCGCGCCCAAGGGTCTTGGTCAGATCGCGTAGCAGGCTCAGCAAGGGCCGCACGGCCTCCTTCTCCACGGCGGTCAGCGGGTGCGTCCAGGCGCCGGTCTTCCGCAGTCCACGTCCGCTGTCGAACGTATCCAGGCCGTCCTGGTTCGACTGGACGTAGAACCACCTCCGGCGCCATCCTTGGACGGAGTCGCACTTCTTCATCTGGAAGTACGCGGTGTCACCGCGCACCTGGATTCTGAAGCCGCCCACGGGGAAGGTCAACCCGCTCTTCCCAACGTTCTTGCGAACGAGGAAGAGCGACTTCCACAACGCCCAATGGGGCGCGACACCCAAGAAGCATTCGCAGAGCACGATGAAGCCCGCGATGCTCAAGACGCCATTGGGGGTCAGATCGTGGATCTGAACCCCATAGGCATACAAGAGACCGCGCACGAAATCGTGCATGGGGAACCCGAAGCCCTGCGGAAGGAAATCCGCGAAGCAAACACGTTCCCCATCGCGGGGAGTGGGGAAGACCTCCTTGCCAGGAACGCGTACCTGGACTTGGTCGGCAGGTGGCAGCAGACCTTGCGCGCGGAAAAGCTCCACCTCGGCCTTCTTCACCGATGATCTCTGCCAGTCGCCGTCGGGTTTCTTCATCACCCCGGCTTCGTCGGCGGCGGCAGAGGAGCCAGCGGCGCTCTTCGGCTTGCCCATGGTCAGTTTGCAAGGTGTACGGACAGATTGCCCGGAGCTCTGGATGGCGGCGGAAATGGTAGAGGAAAGGGAGCACAGAGCGATTGGAGAAGATGAAATCCCAAACGTCAAGACACAGTACTTATGCCTCGAAAAGCAGCATCTCAACCGTTCACAGAACAAGGGCTCCGAGCAGGCACATCCGGCCGTCCACGTGTCGCACGAAAGAAACCAACCGTCAGCGCCCACTTCGTCCACTATGCACGAAAACCGAGGCGTCGTCATCGTGCCGCGCAAATTTCGCGCCCACTTCGGAGACGTGACAACTGTTGACAGCTCTGACAGTGGGGCCTGCCAAGTCACGTCCCATCGAGCGCAGAGACGTGCAGCAGATCGTCACCAGTGACGTCATCAAGCCAACGGCTCCAAAATCAATTGAAGCAACTCGACAGAGTAATTAGAGTAGTAAGCTTCAAAGCTGAAGTCAACAAGGTAGGATCAGCCGATGATCCGAGAACCCGAAGAAACCATTCGGGTGGCAACATAGTAAGCTCGAGCAGCCGAATCCATCCACAAGTAAGCCAAACAGGCTGAGTAGAAGCAAGCTTCACAAGAAGACGAAGGCAAAGTAATTCGACTGCAAAGGTTACTCCCATCGGGAGTGGCCGGTTCGACTGAAGAAATCGAGTTCAAGCTCAAGATCAAGCAATCCAATGGCGCGTCCAGGAGGAAGGAGTCCTTTGTTCGACTCTACGCTTCGACCAAGCACTCGGGGGCTACTGACGTGGGGCTGCCTTGCGGGTAGCCCACGATAAGGTTACCTCGGCCGCGCCAAGGATAGAAAGGCCCACAGGAGGCCCACGCGGGGTACCATGTAACCTAGTCCAAGTCGGTTAGGAAGCATAACCTGCCATATCTGTAGTTGCCATCGGCACCAACCACCCGAGACCTGGCTGCCTATAAAGCCAGGAGGGTTCCTCGTCCCAGGGACACGCTCATAGCTACGGGACAAACCCTAGCGAGATCGCAATCTCGCCATTGTAATCACAACTCGCATCAATAACCAGACAAGCAGGAGTAGGGTGTTATCCTCCGGGAGCCTGAACCTGGGTAAATCCTTGCTTGTCAGCCGTCGTGACCACCTTGCACTCATCTCTCTCCCCATCAATCAACCCGGGGTGCACAACCCTGGGACTTGTCGAGTTAACACCTCGTCAGCGTGTCGAAACGCTCATCGGTCCACACACATCTGTATGTATGATCCCCAACAAATCCGACGCCCGTTCACTGAAACCTTTGAACGGTGTCTTGGTCATTTTGCCCATGAGGCATGGTTCGCATGTATCGAGGGATCCGAAATCCAACGAGTCCAAAAGTCCATCGGAGTGGAGTTGCTTCATGCGCTTTACACCAATATGACCAAGACGGCAATGCCACAAATACATGGCGGTATCGTCACTACACTTAATCCGTTTGGCTTCTATGTTATGGATGTGAGTACTACGATCGAGATTCAACAAGAATAAACCGTTATTCTCGGGAGCATCAACATAAAAGATATCATTCATATAAATAGCACAATTGCTTGACACTGATTGAAATGAATAACCGTCTTGTAACAAGCAAGACCCACTTATAATGTTTACACTCAAGGATGGCACAAAATAACACTTATTTAAAACCAAAACTAATCCCGATGGTAGATGCAGAGGGAGCGTGCCGACAGCCACCACGTCGACTCTCGATCCGTTGCCGACGCGCATCGTCACCTCATCCTTCGCCAGCCGCCGTCTATTCCGTAACTCCTCCTGAGAGTTACATATATGAGCAACAGAACCAGTATCAAATACCCACGTGTTGCTCCGGGCGGATGTAAGGTACACATCTATAACATGTATATCAAATATACCTTGCTCTTTGTCGACCGTCTTGCCAGACTTCCTATCCTCCAGGTACTTGGGGCAGTTGCGCTTAGGTGATCCGATGGTCACCACCATCTTCTTCAGCTTGATTTCTAATTCGGCCACTTCGAACATCTTCAGGATTTCCGACAGTGGTTTTGACGTCCCTTTCATGCCGTAGTCCACGATGGCGTTCTTATAGCTAGGGGGCAGAGAAATCAGCGCCCTATCAATAACCACCTCCTCTGGGATCACACTTCCCAGATCACTCAGAAGTCGAGCGCAGCCAAACAACTTGGCCAAGTGCTCACTAATATTGCCTTGCTCTTCCATCTGGGCTGAGAAGAAAAGCACAGATGCCTCGTACCTCTCAGCCTTGACTTGTCATGCAAAAACAGTCATGAGTTCAGTGATTATATCATAAGCACCCTTGTTCATGAAGCGGTTTTGCAGGTCAGCCTCCATGGCAAAGAGCATGCCACTCTGGACATAAGAAGAAATCTCCGCCTTTACCTCATGGACAATCCTTTCGATTTTCGGGGCGGTGTTTGGAAGATCACCTAAGGGGGCATCAAGGATGTAGGCCACCTTGTGGGTTTCAAGGATGGACTTCAGGTCACGGAACCAGGACACGAAGTTAGACCCATCGGTCTTAAGCTTCTCTTTCTCAATGAACAAGTTTAGGTTAAAGGAGGGGCGAGACATCTACAATGGAATTTGTAACAACATAAGACTTTGTTCATAATAATTTTGAGTTATAGTATTTTAGAAAATAACTGACATAACTCCCACTCAAACGAACATCTCTCTTGGTCGTTTAAGCGATTACACGACCCCCATCCATTGCACCACCCCCTCATCATCAGAGCCGGTGGCACAACTTCAAGATTAGACAAAAACGTCCGCCACACCAATTTTGTGACTCGTGCTCGACCTTTCGGTTTTCCTGTTCCGAGGCCATATTTCTGAATATGCTACGCTCGCCACCAAAGACCTCCACGCTGACGCTTGTGCAACATGGCTTACACCCACTGTATGCGAACGACGAGATGTCTGACACCCGATCATCACGGCCTGCCTCATAACGTAGAACTTTCTTGGTGGTGCGCGTTGGAGGGAGAACACTAGTGGTATTTTGAAGGGATCACCTTATATAGCTACCGCCGTGTAACTAATGTATACTATACACACAATCACACAATATAAGATGCACACAAAACATCAAATGTAATGCAATGTGATATAGTCCATTGCGCCATGGTCTTCTTGGCGCCCGCAGTTTATAAACAATTTAATAAACCTACCTTGACCATATCACACAGCCCCTGCAAAATAAAGTTAGACGCTTCTACTTTATCTTTCGCATATTTTACGTGGCTTGGGGCTTTCGTAAATAGAACCGCTTCATACCTACGAACCTTATGACCACAACAACGATCCAATAATTGCATATTTAAGCATCCCTTTCGGGCCCTCCATTGAAAATGCGAAGACCAACTAAAGAGAGAGAAACTGACACCCGCCAGCCACATATACGGTACAAGCCGTATGTCACTAGTGGAACCAGTCTCGCGTAAGCGTACGCGTAAAGTCGGTGCGGGCCGCTTCATCAACTCAATGCCGCTGGAATACACAAGTGCACGCTAGAGGGTAGCAAATAACAGGAACGGTGCCCCCGTGCAGAGCACGGGTTCTAACAGCGTACATCTATATCTACGATAGATCGGCTCTGATACCACTGAAGGGGATCGTGTGCAGAAAACAAAAAAATTCCTACCAACGATATCCTAAAAGCATGCCAGGATCTATTCTATGCAGATATAGTAGTACGGACGGAGATCAGAATACGTACCCTTGTAGACCGAAAGCGGGGATTACGTTCCCGCACAAACGTTGTCGATGAAGACCGACGAAGCCGACCTCAAGGTCGTGTAGAAGAAGAAGACCTCCGAGTACCGCTAGCGCAGCACCTCGCAGAGCGTCACACACGTACGGTGGAGACGACGGCCTCCGAAGCTCCAGTCCAGGACGAGCAGCGGAAGACTTGGACCGGAACACCAGCAGCGCGGCAGCGGGCTATGGTGGAAGAGATCCCCCTCCTCAGCTCGGCGCGGCTCCGACAAGGGAACCACGAGATCGAGAGAGAAATTGGGAATTAATTGGTGAATTAAAAGGTCAGGGGTGCCCCTTCTTATATAGGCTCCCAGGGGGAGCCAACCTTGCCAGCCCGTCAATGTGGGACTATCCCCACATGCCTAGTGCGGCTAGGATAGGTGCGCCAGCCCCCCTAGTGGGCCCCTTGTCCCATCCAGGCCGGCCACCATGGCCCCCAACGAATCCCCTAGGGATTTTTCCCCTCCTGGGCCTTCTTTCGAGCAGAAGGCCCATTTAGGTAAATCAGACTAAATAAATTCGAAAATAAATATATAAAATCATATTTGCATATTATTTACACTAATTAATATCAAACATAATATATATAATTTTTCCTAGCTCCGAAAACTCTTTCGTCGCTGCCCGATCTCCATCGGACCCCTCTCGGGACGCTCCCGGTGATCTCTTTCCTTTCCGGTTGTCTTGTCGAAACCCCTTAAGTGTGTTACCCTAGCGGTTCGTTATAATAACAGGTATGACCAAGACTCCTCTATGATCAACGACTAACTCGTAGGCCTGGACCCCATGAATTAATCCCTGTGATATAACGAATGACTTTCATCTATCAAACCTGAACGCAAAGCCTCAAACATTTTGCCACAGCGATACTTAGCATGTCCGAGCGTCGTTCCATAGATATCTCCATACCTAATCCCGACCTCGTTACTGACGACGCTATCTTCTACTCGTTCATGATCTCATGTCTCCGTGACCTAGTCACATGCTTCCAAGCTCATTAGACATGATCTCACCGAGTGGGCCCGAGAGTATCTATCCTGCTATGCGGACTGACAAATCCCGCTCTTGACCCCTCGTCTCAACTACTCCTTTCGATACCCAAAAGTATCACCGTTATTGTCATACTATATAAGATACGACGTTTGGTGCGATCAAAGTATCTTCCAGGAATAACAATAAGAGTTGATCTCACCGTCAAAAGCGTAACGACTACGTTCTCTAAATCTGGGTATGTCCATCACATCGTTCTCCAACGATATGACTCCCATTGCCGACCGGCGCCATGCCCCATGACCGGGAAACCTCGATCATCAATCCCGCAACGAAACTAGTATTACTAGAGGCTACTAGGGACCTGGTTGTTTACGTATCACACCCGTATTAATGTTTCCGCTTAATACGGTTCTAGCATGACACAAAAACCTATTATGAACAAACAAGATATGATAAAGAATACACTTTATTAATTGCCTCTTGGGCATATCTCCTTCAAGGGAAACTTGCTGTTGTCCTACAAACCTCTGCTCTTGGAGGCCCAACGTTGTCTACAATAATATAATCGTGAGTAGACATCAGGGGTGGATTGCGTCGCTGCCAGGGGATCGACTCGGTCTTTTCAGCATGACTTACGTTACCGACAGCCCCTGATTGCCGAGACTGGACATAGGGTGCCAAACAGACTAGAGGGCATCCAATCTACTAACAGCGTTTGATGCACGTGACTGGTGGGGGTCGATTTTCTGTCCCGGTTGGTTTGGTTTGACTGTTTGTGGTTACATGTGGAGATGATTTATTTTTTAACTAAAATGAAATAGAACCCTGGGGAGAGAGGGGGATGGAAGGCGGCATGGTTTGAGCAAGCCGGCCCGCCACTGGTCCACTTGAGTGTTACTTACCGACTTACTCAGCCCATGCCTGTTATTACGCAGCGTCCCGTCCGTAGCTCGCCACTTGCACTGCTGTTCTGCCAGGCAGCGGCAACCGTGGCACCAGTTACCATAGTGCCAAAACATGGCCGCAGTTTCACGCACAGTTAGAGCATCTCTAGTGGAATGGTGTAAATTTGGACGTGTATATCTCAATATACACCTCCATATACACGTTCTCAAATTTACACCTCTGTCTTTTCAGTGGAATGTGTATATTAGGACGTGTATATTTATAACAACTATATTCTACAAAGGTCAAATTTGAGAGAAACCAAAACCTATGGTGTCGAGAAAGATTTGATTTTCTACCATCTACAAAAATAGCAATACCAGTATATCTTCAAATACAAAATAGCAGTAGTATTTGTATGTACAAACAAAATTGAGTAAACCCCACTGATCGAGCACTCCAGCACCAAATTGAGTACAAATTGAGCAATCCAGCATCAAATTGAGTACAAAATCGATCAATTCAACACCGAATTGCCACATCCCCGCGCTCCCATTTCTGTCTCCTATCTCCCCGATCCATCCCCGACCTCCCCTCTTCACCCACCCGCCTCCCCGTGACAACGAGATGCAACGAGCACTAGCGCCGCGATGCGCAAGCCCCCGCTACCCAGAGTGCAGCCCGCCGGAGTCTCCGCCGCCACGCTCCTAGAGGACGCGCGCCGCCACATCATGCGCTGCCGCATGCTTCACGGCCTGGCCGATCGCCTCCTCCCCTTCTGCATCGAGGTCATGGACCTCGTACCCAGCGCGGACATGGCCCGGAGCTGGGACAACCACCATAGCAACACGCTCAGAAGCTCCGACGCTGCGCGGAGGAGGCCCTGCGACGCCGCGTCGCTCGCCAAGGCGGACAAGGACGTCGTCGATTTGGCCGCGGCGCTCCTGGACGGCGACATCATCCAGAGCGCTTGGTTGGTGGTGGTCGAGCAGATCCAGACCAAAGCCATCGACGAGGCATACTGGGCGCGCAACCGCGTGTGGGAGATGCGGGACACCCTTCCTCGGCAGTTCTTCGACGCCTGGAGTTTTCTGCACCTTGCCTCAGTGGTCGCGGCCGAGGAAAACAACCAAATGGAGGCGGCGACAGCCACTTCGGACGCGGTCCGGACGAGGGCGGCAGCTCAGACGGGTGAGTTCGGAGACAGGCCCGAGCGTGGCGGTGGTGTTTACTTCCATGACGGGTAGCATGGTGGATGGGCGTGGACCATATACACGACCCACTGGAGGCTGATTTTGGCCAAAATCGTGTAAATATGCTTTACACCTTTATATATATATATATAGATATAGATCATCCACTATAGATGCTCTTGACATCTACATGTAAATGGACGGAGGCGGCGCGTCGTCCTCCTCTTCCTCTTCCTCGGGGTAATTAAACTAGTACAAGTAGTGGCGCGGGATTTGAAATGGAACCTAACCCAGATTAAATGAGGTTGGATTGGAGGAGGAGGAGTTAATCCTGCAGGCTTTAATTACGGTGCAGAGTTAAAAACGCTTTCACCGCGGAATCGGGCGTGGGCTCCAACAGGGCCTGTCGGCTCGGGGATCCTATAAGACGGCGCTAACTAACCAGCAGTCCACCTCCCCAAAACCTCTCCAAACCCCCAAAACTCCCATCCCATCCAATCCATCACCGCTTTCTTCCCAAACCCGCACTAGTCATCTCTTCCCCCACGGCTCTGCCCTTCTGCTCATTCTCTTCCTCCCCTCCGTCCTTGTTCCACTCTCTTCTTCTGCTCCGAGGACGAAGTGCGCTCCTCTTTCCTCGAGTAAAAATTTACAGAGTTCGAAAACCGTTAGTATCATCCCGGCTAGGGCTAGTTGCTGCCCTGTCCACGGTAGAGGACGGGTCGCGGCTTTACTGCTGCTTTCAGCAACTCCTCGTCTCGTCTCGTCTCGTCTCGCTGCTGTTACATTTCTGCTCCCCCAGGAGGTAAAGAGGCCGTCTTTATTACGGCCACTGCGTTGGCCCTGCGGCCTGCGCCCGCTTCTGCGTCCTCTCCTCCCTGCCGCTCCTTTGGTCTTTATTCCCCTGCCGATCCGCTCGCAGGCAGAGCTCGAACGAATCCACCCGTCCAATCCTTCCTTCGTCATCACCGCGGTTAAGGCTGCAGCTTCCTTTCCTGCTGGGGTCAGGGTGCAGCTCCTCCCTCCCGTTTAAAAGGAGTTTTGCGAGAGATATAGAGGTACAACAATCCTTGTGTGTGGGTTCCGGTGGTGAGTGGAGAAGACGAAGCTTTGCCATGTCGCGGTCACGCACGGTGCGCATCTTCTGGGACGACCCCGACGTGACGGACTCGTCCAGCGAAGAATACGAGGGCTGCGCCGGCGCCCGGAGGGTGGGGAGGATGGTGCGGGAGCTCCCACCAGCGACGCTGCCGCTGCCGCTGACGGTAACTACCACCGGCTTCCCGGGGCAGCTACAGTGCAGCCCCGGAGTCGACGACGACGACCGGTCGAGGCGGCCGAAGAGGCTGGCCAAGGGTGGCGCGGCGGCGCAGAGCACCAAGTTCCGCGGCGTGAGGCGGCGGCCGTGGGGCAAGTACGCGGCGGAGATCCGGGACCCGTGGCGCGGCGTGCGCGTCTGGCTCGGCACCTTCGACACCGCCGAGGAGGCCGCCCGGGTGTACGACTCCGCCGCCGTCCAGCTCCGCGGCGCCCGCGCGACCACCAACTTCTCCACCTCCGCCGGAAGCGCCGAGGACTCGGACCAGAGCGCCGCCGAGGCGGTGCCGGGCGCCGTCGGGTACGAGTCCGGCGCGGAGTCCTCGCAGGCCGCCGTGTCGTCGTCGCCGACCTCCGTGCTCCGTAAGGTCCCGTCGATGTCGTCGGTTGTGGAGGACAGGGCGTACGACTCCGAGACCTGCCAGGGAGGCGCGGCCGGCGGTGGGAGCTGCAGCCTGACGGTTCTGGAGGAGTTGGTGCCGTTCGAGGACGCGCCGGTCTTCTGGGACTTGGAGCCGCAGGCTGAAGGGTTCCTCTACGCGGAGCCTTGGTCCTCCTCGGCGGATGGTTCGTGGGACAACAACGCCTCTGCTCCGGCGGCGGTGCAGGAGAACAACGACTACTTCTTCCAGGACTTGCTCCCGCTCAACAACCTTCCTGCGATTTTCTAAACGGGGAGCAGAGAGGCTTGTTTTCCTTTTTCTTTTGTTGTACGTGTATGTCAAGAGTAGTTTACTCGTGTATGGTGTATTTGTAGTACAGTACTTGTGTGTGTTTTTTTGATACGATGAGATGAGGAGGAATGTATTTGGTCGGAGTAGAGTTCTTCCAAGTGCTACTACTAGTACTGCAGCTCACTCCCTCTCACTGTCAAAGTTATAAACCTCAGATCGATTGATCCACTGCGAGGTTGAACGTAGACGTAGGCTTGATCAGAGTCTACAGCTAGCCAGTATACTCCGAGAGAGAATAGTTATAGTATTGTACGCACGGCCTGGCGACTGGCGTGGTCTGTGGTGGAAAGCCTTGCGCGGGTTTTGGTGGTCGAGCAGTACAGCGGCCGCCTGCAGCGTGGTGGTGCCGGGTACTGTACGTGCGAAGGGGTGGCTTGCCTCGAAAGGAACAGGCGTTTCGTTATTCATGGGCATTTACGCCGTTGGCAGTGATGGCACGTTTTCCTGCGATCTCGCTCCGCCCTGGCCGGGAGCCCGTACCATTACTAGTCCTAGTCTGTGTGAATCTTGTGACCCAACAGTACATGAGTGCATCATACAAGGCGCGGCTCGAGTGAGCAGCCAGTGAATGCTAGGAGTGGTGGTGGTCCCTGCAGGGAGGCAGGCTCCTGGGTGAGGCGGTCGGATCTCTTTGTTTCCTGGCCCACCCCCCACGTAGCGCCCCCCAACAGGAACACGTACCACTACCACCGTCGTGAGTGAGTGACCACATGGGAACGAGACAACGCCAAAGATAAGCTGATTTTTTTTAAAAATAATACATTTTTATTAAAAATTTGAGAAATATTGTGCAGAAATAGGAATTTTTAAAAATAATGCAGCCTCGGTCCAGAGGAGGCCGAATGGGCTGCGTCGGCCCAGAGAAGGCCGACCAGGTCCCGTCGGCCGCACCTGCGCGCGTGCAGGCTCTGGTCGGCTGAGAGGAGGTCGAGCAGACCCTGTCGGCCCAGGGAAAGCCGAGGGCTGCATGCAGCCGTTTCTCCCGCTTCTCCCACCTATTTCTCCCGCCACCGATGAGTCAAAGAATGATTCAAATCTCTTCTCCAGCGCGCTCTGCTTAACCCTCCAGGCCTTGCCATAAGAAAGGTTGAAATTGAATCTCGTGAAGACTTTGTTCCTTATTGCCTTCACTTCCATCGCCTTGCTCTCCACTATCTCCGCGTAAAACAAACGAGCAATAAGCGTGGATGACAGATTACGGTGATCCTGAAGGATGCTGGGAATACGACATGTATGCATTACCATGTCACTCACAACCCAGTTTGTATCATACTTGGTGACATATGCGTGCACCCTACCCGGACAATCTATTCTCGAGCATTCCATGGTCAGATATTTCTTACTCGACACAGTTGTCTTGAAAACTCTTGATGTCGACATTGCCCACTGTATGATTGCTTCCTGCAGATGTTGCTTGTCAGCGTACATTGCTCCCACAGCCATGCTGCTCTGGTGATATTGCTAGGAAGAATCATGACCATCGTCCAGAGTCATGCCAGATGAGATGTCCTGAGTCCATGAAGCTGGATAAGGCACCTCCGGCTCGTACTCTGCGTCATTCGAGGAATCAGAATCACTGCCGTCCCCGCAATCACCCTCAATATCTTCATCTTCCATCTCGTTCTGCATTCGGCCATCTTTCTCATCCCCATCGGCCTCCACATTTTCACCGTCATCATGCCCTCCAACCATATTACTCTGCCCTGATTCATAACCACTGCCTCCATCATAACCATGGCTGTCATCTTGTTCAATTTCCATGATTGCTGCACTGCTCTGCCCTGGATCGTGCCCACCCTCGCCTTCAGGAGGATTAACATTTACCTCATTAACGACAGGAAGCAACAAGGCAACTGGGTGGCTTCCCTTGTTTTCACAACCTTGCAACCAGTTCACCCACTGAGAATCCCGATCAATCGGGATCAATCGGCCTCAGAGTGTACCAATTTTGTGTACTGGACCTAAACCATAACGCGTGCACCCCGACAGTGTGTGTTTCTGCATTTAATCCCAAACACTGTGCCAACCAATCTTTTAACTGACTAACGGACCAATTTTCAGGGCTAGTGCTGAAACTGACTCAGGTTCATCCCATACTCATTTTGCTTTACTGAACCGGCACCGTAGTAGAAAACAAACTTTACTATGTTCGACATAATTGCTCACCTAAAAAAATACTAAAACGCATCAAATATTAATATCACATCGTACCTAAAATTCTACCGAAACTACTACATAATTAAAATACACGGAATTAATTTTACCAGATTACGTAAACACGAACCCTAAGGCTAGTCCAAGATTAAACACAAACCCTAACCCTAATGCATGAAACTATGGCGACGGTAACTACACACTAGTCTGCATTTATCAACTACCAGTACTACCATACTAACTAAAAATCCATCCGGACTAACTACACCCTATCTGCAAACTAAATCCTAATGTACATATAACACAAACCCTAACCCTAATGTAGGAAAAATGTCTTACCCTTGAAGCGTGACAACAGCACAACCGCACCAGCCGGAGCAGCGCACCACCGCAGCACCATGTGAAGGGGATCGTGTGCAGAAAATAAAAAATTTCCTACCAACGATATCCTAAAAGCATGCCAAGATCTATTCTATGCAGATATAGTAGTACGAACGGAGATCGGAATACGTACCCTTGTAGACCGAAAGCGGGGATTACGTTCCCGCACAAACGTTGTCGATGAAGACCGACGAAGCCGACCTCAAGGTCGCGTAGAGGAAGCAGACCTCCGAGTACCGCTAGCGCAGCACCTCGCAGGGCGTCACACACGTACGTTGGAGACGACGGCCTCCGAAGCTCCAGTCCAGGACGAGCAGCAGAAGACTTGGACCGGAACACCAGCAGCGCGGCAGCGGGCTATGGTGGAAGAGATCCCCCTCCTCAGCTCGGCGCGGCTCCGACAAGGGAACCACGAGATCGAGAGAGAAATTGGGAATTAATTGGTGAATTAAAAGGCCAGGGGTGCCCCTTCTAATATAGGCTCCCAGGGGGAGCCAACCTTGCCAGCCAGGCAATGTGGGACTATCCCCACATGCCTTGTGCGGCTAGGATAGGTGCGTCGCCCCCCTGGTGGGCGCCTTGGCCCATCCAGGCCGGCCACCATGGCCCCCACCGAATCCCCTAGGGATTTTTCCCCCTCTTGGGCCTTCTTTCGACCAGAAGGCCCGTTTAGGGAAATTAGCCTAAATAAATTCGAAAATAAATATATAAAATCATATTTGCATATTAATTACACTAATTAATATCAAACATAATATATATAATTTTTCCTAGCTCCGAAAACTCTTTCGTCGATGCCCGATCTCCATCGGACCCCTCCCGGGACGCTCCCGGTGATCTCTTTCCTTTCCGGTTGTCTTGTCGAAACCCCTTAAGTGTGTTACCCTAGCGGTTCGATATAATAACAGGTATGACCAAGACTCCTCTATGATCAACGACTAACTCGTAGGCCTGGACCCCATGAATTAATCCCTGTGATATAACGAATGACTTTCATCTATCAAACCTGAACGCAAAGCCTCAAACCTTTTGCCATAGCGATACTTAGCATGTCCGAGCGTCGTTCCATAGATATCTCCATACCTAATCCCGACCTCGTTACCGACGACGCTATCTTCTACTCGTTCATGATCTCATGTCTCCGTGACCTAGTCACATGCTTGCAAGCTCATTAGACATGATCTCACCGAGTGGGCCCGAGAGTATCTATCCTGCTATGCGGACTGGCAAATCCCGCTCTTGAGCCCTCGTCTCAACTACTCCTTTCCGATACCCAAAAGTATCACCGTTATTGTCGAACTATATAAGATACGACGTTTGGTGCGATCAAAGTATCTTCCAGGAATAACAATAAGAGTTGATCTCACGGTCAAAGGCGTAACGACTACGTTCTCTAAATCTGGGTATGTCCATCACATCGTTCTCCAACGATATGACTCCCATTGCCGACCGGCGCCATGCCCCATGACCGGGAAACCTCGATCATCAATCGCGCAACGAAACTAGTCTTAGTAGAGGCTACTAGGGACCTGGTTGTTTACGTATCACACCCGTATTAATGTTTCCGCTTAATACGGTTCTAGCATGACACAAAAACCTATTATGAACAAACGAGATATGATAAAGAATACACTTTATTAATTGCCTCTAGGGCATATATCCTTCAGTCTCCCACTTGCACTAGAGTACAAATTAATCTAGATTACAACTTGGTAAAAGATTAACACCCATAGCTAACTGGTGTTTTTCATGCTTGTAAAGCGGGAGAGGCTTCGTCAGCGGATCTGCCACATTCAGATCCGTATGCACTTTGCAAATCTTCACATCACCTCCTTGTACGTACTGACGTATCACATGGAAGCGTCGGAGAATGTGTTTGGCGGTGGAGTGAGACCTCGGCTCCTTGGCGTTCGTAATGGCACCCGTATTGTCGCAGAAGAGGATCACAGGGTCTTGCACGCTCGGGAACACTCCAATTTCGATGACGAACTTCCTCAGCCACACAGCTTCATTCGCGGCTTCGCAAGCAGCGATATACTCCGACTCCATTGTAGATTGTGCGACTATGGGTTGCTTTTCACTTTTTCCAGCACACGGCGCCTCCATTCACCTTGAACACGTAACCTGTCTGTGACTTACAGTCATCGGGGTCTGAGCAGAAACTTGCATCTACGTAACCCGTTACGCCAAGTTCTTCATCGCAGCCACCATACACAAGGAACATTTCCTTTGTCTTATTGAGATACTTAAGAATGCTCTTAACAGCTATCCAGTGCGGCATTCCAGGATTACTCTGGAACCGGCTTGTCAAATTTAGAGCTAATGCCACATCCGGTCTAGTACTCAACATTGCATACATGATCGATCCTATGGCTGAAGCATAAGGATGTTTGGTCATTTCGGCCTTACCCAGTTCCGTCACTGGACACTATGCCTTCCGCAATATCTTATTCTTGATAACCGGCAGAGAACCCTTCTTTGCCTTCTCCATACCGAAACGCTTCAGTATCTTATCAAGATAAGTACTCTGACTCAGTGCTAATAGGCTCCTTGATCTATCACGATAGATTTATATGCCTAAAACATACGCAGCTTCTCCTAAGTCCTTCATGGAAAATTTACTGTTTAAATATTCCTTCACGCTATTCAGAAGTTCCACATCATTCCCAATCAGCAATATGTCGTCAACATACAGTGCTAAGAACTCAACCGAGCTCCCACTCATTTCCTTGTAAATGCAGGTCTCTTCCACATTTTGGATAAATCCAAAACCTTGATTACCTCATCAAAGCGAAGATTCCAGCTCTGAGATGCCTGCTTCAATCCATAGATGGATCGCTGAAGCTTGCACACCTTGTTAGCATTTCCTGGATCGACAAAACCTTCCGGCTGTACCATGTACAACTCTTTCTCAATGTTTCCATTTAGGAAGGCCGTTTTGACGTCCATCTGCCAGATTTCATAATCATAATAGGCAGCTACCGCTAACAAAATCCGAATAGACTTAAGCATCGCTACCGGTGAAAAAGTTTCATCGTAGTCAATTCCATGAACTTGTCGGAAACCCTTTGCGACAAGCCGAGCTTTATAGACGGTCATATTACCATCAGCATCAGTCTTCTTCTTAAATATCCATTTATTCTCGACGGCCTTGCGCCCTTTGGGAATATCCATCAAAGTCCACACTTTGTTATCATACATGGATCCTATTTCGGATTTCATGGCTTCAAGCCATTTCTCGGATTCTAGACTCGCCATCGCCTCCTTGTAGTTCGTAGGTTTGTCTTGTTCAAATAACATGACGGTGCAAACCATGTTGCCATACCATTCTGGTGCGATCCTAGATCTACCAGACCTACGAGGTAGAACAACTTCCTCGACAGTTTCTCCCACTCCTTCCACGGAGGACGTTTCCGGAATTGCTTCCGTTGCGCCACTCGGAATCTCGAGTTCAGGATCAACGATTTCATCGAGGTCTACCTTCCTCCCACTTACTCCTTTCGCGAGAAACTCCTTCTCTAGAAAGGTACCGGTCTTCGCGACAAAAGTTTTGCCCTCAGCTTGGTTGTAGAAGGTGTACCCAACGGTTTCCCGCGGATATCCTACAAAGACGACTTTCTCCGACTTCGGTTCGAGTTTGTCGGGTTGTAGTTTCTTAACGTACGCCTCACAACCCCAAACCTTCAGAAACGATAACTTAGGCTTTTGGCCATACCATAATTCATACGGTGTCGTTTCAACGGACTTGGACGGAGCCCTATTTAAAATGAATGCGGTTGTTTCTAACGCATAACCCCAGAAGGACACTGGCAAATCGGTAAGAGACATCATAGATCGAACACTATCCAGTAGAGTACGATTACGTCGCTCGGATACGCCGTTACGCTGCGGTGTTCCGGCTGGCGTAAGTTGGGGTACTATGCCACAACTCTTCAGATGTGTGCCAAACTCAAAACTCAAGTATTCTCTACCGCGATCGGATCGGAGATGCTTGATTTTCCTATTAAGCTGATTCTCAACTTCACTTTGGAATTCTTTGAACTTTTCAAACGTTTCAGACTTGTGTTTCATCAAATAGATATAACCGTATCTACTCAAGTCATCAGTGAAGGTGACGAAGTAACGATAACCATTGCGTGTCAAAACGCTCATCGGTCCACACACATCTGTATGTATGATCCCCAACAAATCCGACGCCCGTTCAACGAAACCTTTGAACGGTGTCTTGGTCATTTTGCCCATAAGGCATGGTTCGCATGTATCGAGGGATCCGAAATCCAACGAGTCCAAAAGTCCATCAGAGTGGAGTTGCTTCATGCGCTTTACACCAATATGACCAAGACGGCAATGCCACAAATACATGGCGGTATCGTCACTACACTTAATCCGTTTGGCTTCTATGTTATGGATGTGAGTACTACGATCGAGATTCAACAAGAACAAACCGTTATTCTCGAGAGCATCAACATAAAAGATATCATTCATATAAATAGCACAATTGCTTGACACTGATTTAAATGAATAACCGTCTTATAACAGGGAAGACCCACTTATAATGTTTACACTCAAGGATGGCACAAAATAACACTTATTTAAAACCAAAACTAATCCCGATGGTAGATGCAGAGGGAGCGTGCCGACAGCCACCACGTCGACTCTCGATCCGTTGCCGACGTGCATCGTCACCTCATCCTTCGCCAGCCGCCGTCTATTCCGTAACTCCTCCTGAGAGTTACATATATGAGCAACAGAACCAGTATCAAATACCCACGTGTTGCTCCGGGCGGATGTAAGGTACACATATATAACATGTATATCAAATATACCTTGCTCTTTGTCGACCGTCTTGCCAGACTTCCTATCCTCCAGGTACTTGGGGCAGTTGCGCTTAGGTTATCCGATGGTCACCACCATCTTCTTCAGCTTGATTTCTAATTCGGCCACTTCGAGCATCTTCAGGATTTCCGACAGGGGTTTTGACGTCCCTTTCATGCCGTAGTCCACGATGGCGTTCTTATAGCTAGGGGGCAGAGAAATCAGCGCCCTATCAATAACCACCTCCTCTGGGATCACACTTCCCAGATCACTCATAAGTCGAGCGCAGCCAAACAACTTGGCCAAGTGCTCACTAATATTGTCGTGCTCTTCCATCTGGGCTGAGAAGAAAAGCACAGATGCCTCGTACCTCTCAGCCTTGACTTGTCGTGCAAAAACAGTCATGAGTTCAGTGATTATATCATAAGCACCCTTGTTCATGAAACGGTTTTGCAGGTCAGCCTCCATGGCAAAGAGCATGCCACTCTGGACATAAGAAGAAATCTCCGCCTTTACCTCATGGACAATCCTTTCGATTTCCAGGGCGGTGTTTGGAAGATCACCTAAGGGGGCATCAAGGATGTAGGCCACCTTGTGGGTTTCAAGGATGGACTTCAGGTCACGGAACCAGGACACGAAGTTAGACCCATCGGTCTTAAACTTCTCTTTCTCAATGAACAGGTAGAGGTTAAAGGAGGGGTGAGACATCTACAATGGAATTTGCAAAATTTCATAAGACTTTGTTCATAATAATTTTGAGTTATAGTATTTTAGGAAAAAAAATAACATAACTCCCACTCAAACGAACATCCCTCATGGTCGTTTAAGCGATTACACGACCCCCATCCATTGCACCACCCCTCATCATCAGAGCCGGTGGCACAACTTCAAGAGTAGACAAAAACGTCCGCCACACCAATTTTGTGACTCGTGCTCGACCTTTCGGTCTTCTTGTTCTGAGGCCATATTTCTGAATATGCTAGGCTCGCCACCAAAGACCTCCACGCTGACGCTTGTGCAACATGGCTTACACCCACTGTATGTGAACGACAAGATGTCTGACACCCGATCATCACGGCCTGCCTCATAACGTAGAACTTTCTTGGTGGTGCGCGTTGGAGGGAGAACACTAGTGGTACTTTGAAGGGATCACCTTATATAGCTACCGCCGTGTAACTAATGTATACTATACACACAATCACACAATATAAGATGCACACAAAACATCAAATGTAATGCAATGTGATATAGTCCATTGCGCCATGATCTTCTTGGCGCCCGCAGTTTATAAACAATTTAATAAACCTACCTTGACCATATCACATAGCCCCTGCAAAATAAAGTTAGACGCTTCTACTTTATCTTTTGCATATTTTACGTGGCTTGGGGCTTTCGTAAATAGAACCGCTTCATACCTACGAACCTTATCACAACAACGATCCAATAATTGCATATTTAAGCATCCCTTTCCGGCCCTCCATTGAAAATGCGTAGAACAACTAAAGAGAGAGAAACTGACACCCACCAGCCACATATACCGTACAAGACGTATGTTAGTAGTGGAACCAGTCTCACGTAAGCGTACGCGTAAAGTCGGTCTGGGCCGCTTCATGTGACGCCCTAAAATCGGTACTATGTAGATTTAAGCGATCCCGCCGAAATCCGCATAATAACGATTTTAGATCGCCCACCAGACATAATCTGCACGCCGAAACATGCGCATTATGTGGGTGGAATTGTGATAACATTACAACAGTTCCGATACATCCACAAATACAGCAGAAGATAAATTACAACAACGACTCGAACGAGTCAAGATACAAATATACAGTACAAAGATACAAATGACAGCGGAAGCAGAAATAGTATCCGACTACGGATAAGATGCAAATTGGACTAAGAGTCCTGAAGATAAGCGATGGCGCCATATCCCTGCCCAGCCAAGCCGGAGGGATTCCCAAGCTAACGTCGTCAGACTGCAAACCTGTTAACTGCACATAAAGCACATCCCAAAAGAGGGTCAGGGCACTCCCTGGCAAGGAAAACCGACTTGCCTACTTTCTACACCATATCCCAAAATATAGGGGAGGTGGACTTCGCGGCAGCAGCACTAGCAACCTAAAGAGACACGTTACAACTTCCGTCTAATCAGAGAAGGATAAGAGAGCGCATAAGATAAACATCTACAACTAACACCAAACATAACTCATTCTCGAATTAACCCCCTCAACCAAATATGAGGAAGCAATTCGGCAAACTCACACGTTAAACAGTTTTAATTATAATTTATTGTGAAAGTAATTCTATATTACTAGTCAAATTAATTAACTTTAATTAGGAGCAAGTTGTCTAGATCTTGTTAGAGAGCATCATCACCAAAGTCGTCCATAACCGTGTACACGGCTCATCGATAAGATTATACCCTGCAGGGGTGCACTACTGTACCCATACTCGCATGATCAACCCAAGCAAGCATCAGGGCTTCTCAACACGATTTATTCCTTCACTACAGCAAGTCCAAGTGCCACCCATATGAGTTGTTACCCGCGTCAGGAGTCCAGCCGAATCTCAATTGCGGACTCATTAGTTTGTGCCTACGCGCCATGCGGCTCAAACGACAGTAGGAACTGTCCGCTTCGCGCGCACCACCCCTATATGACCCCCCCGTATCACATACCCTCTCATCATCATCATCATCATCATCATGCACATGCATATGAGAAAATGGAAAACCCGAACTAGTTGCGGCACATGGACAAGTTGTAGATCCGTTCAAAGTCGAGGGGGGCTCCATAGGGCCTCCCACAAGTGGTTAGTGCGCTCAAAATTGGATCCGAGGACAAAATCTCAGTTCCTAGGTCGACACTGAACAGAACAAAACACCTCGCAAGGCCTTCCGCCTGGTGCCTTATCATTTAATTATAATACCCCAATATAAGACAACATTTTATTAAGGTAGAATAATCTATCATACTAAGCAGATGAAACATAAGACCAACAGACGACTCGCACAATCAACTCTAAGCATGCGCTACGACTCGCAAGGCCAACAGATAAACAAACAACAGGTGATGGGATGTGGGGATAAAGCTTTATGGGCTGCATGATAAACATGTGATGGGATCGCGATAAGAATCGAATACTAGGGTAGCAGAGATCAACGGCAGGAATGAAAGACAATGTATAGGTAAACAAGCAAACTTTGCTTGCCTGGAATCCCGCATGGAAGCAGATCTTGTCGTTGCTCACACATCTCAACGTCTTATCCGCGAAGAAGCAACAAACACTGGAAAGCGTAAAAGATGCATTTTACAACTACGGCAAAAGATCCAGCATGATCATATGAGAATGATGCATGGCATGTCAAGATGGAATGCGAGATGCACTTAATCCAAATTAAGCGGAACCGGAATTCCGACAATTAATATTTAGGTGCACGTTATTTATTTACCAGCAATATTAAATGTTGGTTAGCATGGCAACACATGGCATGGGTGATCCAATTAAATTAAATTAAATAGGGCATTATATATTTATTACCCCTAGTCATTCCATATTTAATTATTTAGTTGCAATTAACAAAGTATACTAAGTAATTAAAATAACAGATGCAAAATGACATACAAATGGCATATTAATATTCTTTGCATTTTTCTGATATAAAAACATATAAAGATTATTTAATTTGGAATTACAGAATTAAAGTTATTAACAAAACAAGTTTTAGGGGTGTTTCTGTAAAAGTCAGGGACTTGTTGGTGAGGAAACAGTGTCTGTGGGGACCTCTGCGTGGGAAGCAGAAAAGCAGGGGGGCTTGGTGTAATTATCCCAGTTTCTCTGTCTCTGGGACTTTTCTCACCGAGGGGGTAACACACCCCACTGACTGACCAGCGGACCCAGGGCCACGCTGGCGCGCGCGTGGAGGTGTTGGCGACCGCGGTCACTGACGCGCGGGCCATGCCTGTCAGTGAGTGCGCAAAAATTTAAAAGGGTGGGTTTTTATCCGTCGAAGCTGGGGATCGAACCCGCGGGTGCGCGCGCGGTGCGGAACGGTGGTGCTAGCCACTAGGGGCGATGCGTGTTGACGACAGAACAAGGTTCAGTTTGATTTTAACGGTAACACGTGCTAAAGAACCTGACGAAACTGAATACTGAAGAAAAGAAACAGAGAGCAGCGTGCGGAGCGATTCTCGCCGTCGGCGACTCGAATCGGGCGGCGCTGGGCGTGTGGGGGTGCCGTGTGCTGGCGTGGTGTGTGGTGTGCGAGTGTGGTCGCACAGAGGCGAAGGGGGAGGTGCAGGGGACTCCCGCTCGTGCACGAACCCGTGCGGTCCGAACATGGCGGTAAAACGGAGGAGGCGGAGCTGTATTCAAGCACTTCGGTGGCAATTTTTGAAAGGGGAGAGGAGGAATGGGACGCGGAGCTCACCGGGAGTTCGTCGGGGGAGTTGTTCGTCTCGGGGAGGCAGGGGTGGCTGGTATCGCGCGGCGGGGACCCGCCGGAGCCAAGGGAGATGAGGACGGTTCGGACGGACTCGAGCGCTCCCAGAGCAATTCCGGCCACGGGGAGGACGACGAAGTCCACGCGGAGCGCCGGGGCTTGGGAGAGGTTCTTCGACGTCGCTGGAGCGGCGGGGCGACGGCGGGGATGTGGTCTCCGGTGGCTACTACGGTGGTGCGGGATACAGAGAAGAAAGAGATGGGGAAGAAAGGGTGGCGGCGGAGCAAGGAGGGAGAAGGAGGAGGGGACGGCTAGGGTTCGGGCAGAGGGAGAGGAGGGCCGGCTATAAGGGAGGGGAAAGGGGAAAGGTGGTGGGGGCTGCCATGGCCACGCTGTAAAGATCTTCTCTGGTACGGAGGAAGAGAACAACGGGGAGAGGAGATGGTGGGCTTGGGCCAGAAGGATTGGACCAGGAGGATGGGCTTCGGCCAGGTTTTGTTTTCTTTTTATTTCTTTTCTGGTTTTTGCATTTAAAACAAAAAGGAAAGAAATATGAGATGACACCTTTTGACAAACTTTTTATAATCATAACCAGATAATTTAATTTACTAAGTTTACCAAAAACTTTGTATCATCATATTTGAAAATATTTGAAAAGAAATTTAATATCATATTTAAATTAAATTGATTTGCATTTAGATTTAAAAGTGGAAAAGAATTTAAATGGAGTTGAATTTAAATGCAATAATTTAAATTAAGAATGACAAATGCAAATGATGCATGATGATGTCATGTTGATGCAAAAATAAAAACAAACAATTTTCTAATTGGGGAAAAACCCGGGGCGTTACACTTCATCAACTCATGCCGCTGGAATACACTAGTGCACGCTAGAGGGTAGCAAATAACAGGAACGGTGCCCCCGTGCAGAGCACGGGATTCTAACAGCGTACAGCTATATCTACGATAGATCGGCTCTGATACCACTGAAGGGGATCGTGTGCAGAAAACAAAATTGTTCCTACCAACGATATCCTAAAAGCATGTCAAGATCTATTCTATGCAGATATAGTAGTACGAACGGAGATCGGAATACGTACCCTTGTAGACCGAAAGCGGGGATTACGTTCCCGCACAAACGTTGTCGATGAAGACCGACGAAGTCGACCTCAAGGTCGCGTAGAGGAAGCAGACCTCTGAGTACCGCTAGCGCAGCACCTCGCAGGGCGTCACACACGTACGGTGGAGACGGCGGCCTCCGAAGCTCCAGTCCAGAACGAGCAGCGGAAGATTTGGACCGGAACACCAGCAGCGCGGCAGCGGGTTATGGTGGAAGAGATCCCCCTCCTCAGTTCGGCGCGGCTCCGACAAGGGAACCACGAGATCGAGAGAGAAATTGGGAATTAATTGGTGAATTAAAAGGCCAGGGGTGCCCCTTCTTATATAGGCTCCCAGGGGGAGCCAACCTTGCCAGCCAGGCAATGTGGGACTATCCCCACATGCCTGGTGCGGCTAGGATAGGTGCGCCGGCCCCCTGGTGGGCCCCATGGCCCATCCAAGCGAGCCACCATGGCCCCACCGAATCCCCTAGGGATCTTTCCCCCTCTTGGGCCTTCTTTCGACCAGAAGGCCCATTTAGGGAAATCAGCCTAAATAAATTCGAAAATAAATATATAAAATCATATTTGCATATTAATTATACTAATTAATATCAAACATAATATATATAATTTTTCCTAGTTCCGAAAACTCTTTCATCGCTGCCCGATCTCCATCGGACCCCTCCCGGGACGCTCCCGGTGATCTCTTTCCTTTCCGGTTGTCTTGTCGAAACCCCTTAAGTGTGTTACCCTAGCGGTTCGATATAATAACAGGTATGACCAAGACTCCTCTATGATCAACGACTAACTCGTAGGCCTGGACCGCATGAATTAATCCCTGTGATATAACGAATGACTTTCATCTATCAAACCTGAACGCAAAGCCTCAAACCTTTTGCCATAGCGATACTTAGCATGTCCGAGCGTCGTTCCATAGATATCTCCATACACTTATATCCCACTAGTTCTATTGGAGAGTTTTCATACACTTATAGCTCTATGTGCATCCGTTGTGTGGCAATATCACTACTGCTTGCATAGCTTCGATTATAAGACTTACTCTTGTCTTATGATCACTTTCAGCTGTGTGAGACTTTCTTCCGTTGGCCTTCCAAACCCCTCTTAACAATCTTTTAGCCACAATATCTTGGTGCCAGGAACCAACGTTGAACGCTTGCTTGTTTTTAAGTGAAGAAATAGAGAGATGATTTTCTACGTGCATATTGTTATTGCTTGACTTGATCCTTTCACAAAGTTATCATGAGTGTTAGATGCATTAGATGATTATATTGTTATTCTTGAAACTTAAAGCATCTTTAATATCTACTTTGCACGGTTGATTGTTCTCTAGATTGATTCATTGAAAGTTTTACTTTGTTTTTCCTACTTGTTTACTCATTACTCATTTGATATCAATATAAACTACAACTTTTATTCATTTGATCTCAATTTACATGCATTACATTATTATATGATCAAGATTGTGTGAAAGCTTTCACTTCAGAAATTTTTCTTGTTATCGTTTTACCTACTCGAGGACGAGTAGAACTAAGCTTGGGGATGCTTGATACGTCTCAAACGTATCTATAATTTCTTATGTTCCATGCTTATATTATACCATTTGCTACATGTTTTATATACACTTTGTGTGGTTTTATGCATTTTCTGGGAGTAACCTATTAACAAGATGCCATAGTGTCAGTTCCCTGTTTTCTGCTGTTTTTGGTTTCAGAAAACCACTTAAGTAAATATTCTCGGAATTGGACGAATTTAATACCAAAGTCCCTATTTTTCATGGGAGGTTCCAGAACACCGAAGACCTGACGGAGAGAGACCACGAGGCCCCCAGATGAGGTCCTTGCGCGGCCCCACTTATGGCCGCTCCAGCTCCTCATGAGGGCGCCTCGGCCCTCCACCGCCTTCGCCCTTTCACCCATATATTGCCCCCGACGCAAAAACCCTAAAACAATAAGCCTTTTCACGAGAAGAGTTCCGTTGCGTCGCCGCCATCGAAGACAAGATTCGGGGGACAGAAGTCTCTGTTCCGGCACCCTGCCTCGGCCCTCCACCGCCATCTCCATCGCCGTTGCTAACTCCTATGATGATGAGTGAATAGTTCTCCCCCGGGGCTGCGGGCTCTACTTATATCTCTCTCCCATGTGATCTTTATGTGATCATGAGCTTTGTAATCTAGTTGAATATGTGATGTTACTCTTTATCTATTATGCACTCTAGAGGTTACTTTATTATGAACTCCGGGGTTATTCACGGTTGTAAAGGTGACAGTATGTGCACCGTGTGTGATTCCTTTATAACGTTGTGGTGTTAGTTTACTCTGACTTTGAGGGTGCTCTTGTAGCCCTACACAATGAATGGTGTTTATCATCCAACAAGAGAGTGTTTGAGAGTAGTATTTGTTATTCAGCTTTGATGTCATTGTTGAGAATGTCCACTAATGTCCACTAGTGAAAGTATGATCCCTAGGCCTTGTTTCCAAGCATTAAAACACTGTTTACAACAAGTTCTGCTGCATGTTTGCTTGCTGCCTTTTTTATTTCAGATTCCAATCACTACTTATAATCATCCATATTACTTGTATTTTACTGTCTCTTCGCCGAACTAGTGCACATATATATCTGACAAGTGTACTGAGTGTGTTGGGGACACAAGAGACTTCTTGTATCTTAATTGCAGGGTTGCTTGAGAGGGATATCTTTGACCTCTATCTCGCCGAGTTCGATAAACCTTGGGTGATTCAATTAAGGGATGAAGGGGATCGTGTGCAGAAAACAAAAAAAATTCCTACCAACGATATTCTAAAAGCATGCCAAGATCTATTCTATGCAGATATAGTAGTACGAACGGAGATCGGAATACGTACCCTTGTAGACCGAAAGCGGGGATTACGTTCCCGCACAAACGTTGTCGATGAAGACCGACAATGCCGACCTCAAGGTCGTGTAGAGGAAGCAGACCTCCGAGTACCGCTAGCGCAGCACCTCGCAGAGCGTCACACACGTACGGTGGAGACGACGGCCTCCGAAGCTCCAGTCCAGGACGAGCAGCGGAAGACTTGGACCGGAACACCAGCAGCGCGGCAGCGGGCTATGGTGGAAAAGATCCCCCTCCTCAGCTCGGCGCGGCTCCGACAAGGGATACACGAGATCGAGAGAGAAAATGGGAATTAATTGGTGAATTAAAAGGCCAGGGGTGCCCCTTCTTATATAGGCTCCCAGGGGGAGCCAACATTGCCAGCCAGGCAATGTGGGACTATCCCCACATGCCTGGTGCGGCTAGGATAGGTGCACCGGCCCCCCTGGTGGGCCCCTTGGCCCATCCAGGCCGGCCACCATGGCCCCCACCGAATCCCCTAGGGATTTTTCCCCTCTTGGGCCTTCTTTCGACCAGAAGGCCCATTTAGGGAAATCAGCCTAAATAAATTCGAAAATAAATATATAAAATCATATTTGCATATTAATTACACTAATTAATATCAAACATAATATATATAATTTTTCCTAGCTCCGAAAACTCTTTCGTCGCTGCCCGATCTCCATCGGACCCCTCCCGGGACGCTCCCGGTGATCTCTTTCCTTTCCGGTTTTCTTGTCGAAACCCCTTAAGTGTGTTACCCTAGCGGTTCGTTATAATAACAGGTATGACCAAGACTCCTCTATGATCAACGACTAACTCGCAGGCCTGGACCCCATGAATTAATCCCTGTGATATAACGAATGACTTTCATCTATCAAACCTGAACGCAAAGACTCAAACCTTTTGCCATAGCGATACTTAGCATGTCCGAGCGTCGTTCCATAGATATCTCCATACCTAATCCCGACCTCGTTACCGACGACGCTATCTTCTACTGGTTCATGATCTCATGTCTCCGTGACCTAGTCACATGCTTCCAAGCTCATTAGACATGATCTCACCGAGTGGGCCCGAGAGTATCTATCCTGCTATGCGGACTGGCAAATCCCGCTCTTGACCCCTCGTCTCAACTACTCCTTTCCGATACCCAAAAATATCACCGTTATTGTCATACTATATAAGATACGACGTTTGGTGCGATCAAAGTATCTTCCAGGAATAACAATAAGAGTTGATCTCACGGTCAAAGGCGTAACGACTACGTTCTCTAAATCTGGGTATGTCCATCACATCGTTCTCCAACGATATGACTCCCATTGCCGACCGGCGCCATGCCCCATGACCGGGAAACCTCGATCATCAATCGCGCAACGAAACTAGTCTTAGTAGAGACTACTAGGGACCTGGTTGTTTACGTATCACACCCGTATTAATGTTTCCGCTTAATACGGTTCTAGCATGACACAAAAACCTATTATGAACAAACGAGATATGATAAAGAATACACTTTATTAATTGCCTCTAGGGCATATCTCCTTCACCTCGTGCCTCCACCGGAGCACCAATAGAGCACCACCACGAGCACGAACACCTCCAAATCCGCACCTCCAAACGCCACCAAATCGCCTCCACAGCCTACCCCATCGTAGATGAGCCACCCCACAGCATTACAAACACCCTAGAATTAATTTTTTGTGCCTAGATGGAACAAATCGCGGGGAAAACGGTGCTCTATTTTCGGGTGAGGAAGAACATGAGAGAGAGGAGAGAGCCGGCGGCGCGAGGAAGAGGAAGGCCGCGCTGCTGGGTCTTCAAGCGTCCTAGTCGGCCCAGAGGAGGCCGACCAGCCCTTCGGCCGAGACGTGGCCGAATCCGAGCCACTCGGTGCCGATCAGGCAGTCGGCCGTGGCCCGTGACTCTCTGCGCCCTGGTCGGCCTGCTCTGGGCCGACGAGACCTGGTCGGCCTGCTCTGGGCCGACGCAGCCGATTCGGCCTCCTCTGGGCCGAAGCCGTATTATTTTTAAAAATTCCTATTTCCGCACAATATTTCCCTAATTTCCAATAAAAAAATATTATTTAAAAAAAATTAGCCAAAGATAATGACTGCTTGAGGGCCGGGAGGAGATATTGACAAATACGTGGAGGCTAGTATCACTCGCCCGACCGATCCGTACCGTCATTTCCTCAAGGATTCTCACCTTGGGACGGCCCAGTTTTCCATTACAGAGCAAACTGTGCTATCACGTCTTTTCAGGGCACGTGGTTTTTTAAACGTTGGATCGGATTTTACTTTTATCATATTTTTTCATCGGATTTAGAGCGTAAACGGATTCGAAGACGGATATCCGTGATAGTGGATTCGGGAACGGAAAACGGGGCAGATTCAAAGCGGCAACAAATTAATCGGATACGCGGATAAGTAAATTGTCAAACCATACAGCTACAAATAATTGTTCAATAACCTAATAACTAACAAAATTGTACTTCATAGTGTTTACAATACCTATTTAAGTGAGATGTTGTTCAACGGACCAAGTCGATAACTCACTAGCAGCAAATTAGGCTATATTAGGTTAAACATTTCAGTAGAAAATCGGATTATTCGGATTAAAATCATCGAATAATCCTATTTAAATTTTAGATAATCCATATTTTATGCTATTTTATGTACCGTATCATATACCATATCCGGGTGTCAAGTTCGGAATCGGATATCCTTATCCGTCAGATTTCTTAAAACCGGATGGATTGTTTAAAACGGCTTCGGAATCGAATACGATTCGGAAATCATCCTATCCGTTTACACCCCTATTTTCCAAGTTTAAACCCCAATTCAAAGAAGGTTCCAAGTTTTATTTGTAAAACTGATCGCAGTGAGGCCAGCGAATGAAAGGCTCTAGTAAATAGTCCATCCGTTTATAAAATGATGCCTCAAATTTGAATGTATCTAAACATAGACGGAGGGAGTACTAAAGGAAAATATCTGACTTGTGGCACATTGGAAAATCATCTAGATGTCAGTTAGACATTCGCTTTGTAATGTTTAACTCCCTGTGCACCGATAACCTCCTTTGCCATTGCAAAAGGAAGCAAGCAAAAATCTGTAGTGACAATGAACTGCAAACACTTGTTTGAGTTCTTATTAGCATGATCACTGATTTAGACAGTTTCTGCCTTGTAACATGGGTAAAGTCCATTTGACAGCCTGCTCTTCTAAATTCTTATAGTAGATATCTATCGCCAATCAGCAAGAGGTGGACTGGTTGCCGAATATCCTTTCAAAATGATACGCTTGAGCCTTAGTAACCATCGCGCCTAGTCTCCTACGGTGCCGCTTATCATATCTCGCGATAGAACAATGGAGTGAGCGGGCGCGAACCGTAAAGCATTACTACGATATATTACTGTACTATTATTGCCAGCTTCCTGTTTGTTCTAGTGACGACAGTTTTCCCTCGTAGTAGTAGGAGCACACGTACGCACGTAACCTAGGGACATGTAGAATATGCTGCCAACTAACACGAGACAGACGGAGGCCACTAGTGACGACAGTTTTCCCTCGTTGCAGCCGTCCTCTGGTTCATCGACATCGAGCCAAACTCCCTCCAATGCACAAGGTATAAGAGCCAGCGCGAGCAAGCATCGATCGAAGCACCAAGCACCAGGCACGGCGTTGAGTTCGTTTCGCAGTTGCCGTCGGCGAGTGCGAGACATCTTGGGATCAAGATGGCGGAAGATGCGGCGGGGGGACAGAACCTGGCGGTGCTGGAGGCGCTGGACTCGGCGCGCACCCAGATGTACCACATGAAGGCCATCGTGATCGCCGGCATGGGATTCTTCACCGACGCCTACGACCTCTTCTGCATCTCCACGGTCTCCAAGCTGCTGGGCCGCCTCTACTACCCGGAGACCAACGCCGACAAACACAAGCCCGGCACGCTGCCCGTCAACGTCAACAACATGGTCATCGGCGTCGCGCTCGTCGGCACGCTCATGGGCCAGCTCGTCTTCGGCTACTTCGGGGATAAGCTCGGCCGCAAGCGCGTCTACGGCATCACGCTGGTTCTCATGGCCGCGTGTGCCATCGGGTCCGGCCTGTCGTTCGGGTACACGCCCAGAGCCGTCATCGGCACGCTCTGCTTCTTCCGCTTCCTGCTCGGCTTCGGCATCGGCGGGGACTACCCGCTGTCGGCGACGATCATGTCCGAGTACGCCAACAAGAAGACCCGCGGAGCGTTCATTGCCGCCGTGTTCGCGATGCAGGGCGTCGGCATCATCTTCGCCGGCCTCGTCTCCATGATCGTCTCGGGCATTCTCCTCCACTACAACCCTGCGCCGTCGTGGAAAGAGGACGCTAAGCTTTCGGCCCAGATGCCGGCGGCGGACTATATGTGGCGCATCGTGCTCATGATTGGAGCGTTCCCGGCGTTGGCGACCTTCTACTGGAGGATGAAGATGCCGGAGACGGCGAGGTACACAGCGATAATCGAGGGCAACGCGAAGCAGGCCTCCAACGATATGCAGAAGGTGCTGGAAATCACCATCGACAACGAGCAAGAGAAGCTCGCCAAGTTCAGGGCCGCCAACGAGTACCCGCTGCTGTCCAAGGAGTTCGCGCGGCGCCACGGCCTGCACCTCATCGGCACCACAACCACGTGGTTCCTCCTCGACATCGCTTTCTACAGCCAGAACCTCACCCAGAAGGACATATTCCCGGCCATCCACCTCACCGGCCCTCCCGAGACGATGAACGCCCTGAAAGAGGTGTTCGTGATATCTCGGGCCATGTTCCTCGTCGCCCTCTTCGGCACTTTCCCCGGCTACTGGGTCACCGTAGCCCTCATCGACAAGATGGGAAGGTAATACTGTACCAATCAATCCTTACGGTTGAATTCGAATTAATCACCCGCGACTTGGCTGCTTACGCTCACACATTTTTTTAAGTGCAGGTACCTGATCCAGCTCCTTGGTTTCTTCATGATGTCTCTGTTCATGCTGGTGATGGGCATCAAATACGAATACCTCAAGGACCAGAACCACGTCCTCTTCGCCGTCCTGTACGCGCTCACGTTCTTCTTCGCCAACTTCGGGCCCAACAGCACCACCTTTGTGCTGCCGGCCGAGCTGTTCCCGACACGCGTGCGCTCCACATGCCACGCCATCAGCGCCGCGTCGGGCAAGGCCGGCGCCCTCGTCGCCGCCTACGGGGTGCAGAGCCTCACTCTCAAGGGAGACCCCAAGCACATCAAAGAGGCGCTCATCATCCTCTCTGTCACCAACATGCTTGGTTTCTTCTTCACGTTCCTCGTCCCGGAGACGATGGGACGGTCGCTCGAAGAGATCTCCGGCGAGGACGGCAATGCTGGCGTGGGTCCCGGCACCGCTACTGCCACGGGGGACCTGAGCAAGGATGAAAAGTTCCCCCCTTGTAGCACCGAATGGCAGCCACCATCGATGCAAGCATGAGATTTGGCGCTATATTTGCATCAGCAAAGTGGAAACAGGGTTGGGAAGAATAATGGCGACCAGCTACCTAAGTTGCCCTTTACATAGCTTGAGAGTTTGATCTACGCACGCGTATCTTCTAGCACTATATCGGGTAAGTTGAGTATAAAATGCACGACGAGTGAGTGAGAGACATGGAAATGCTGCAATTTCCTTTTCAAGCATATAAATATGTATAATCATACCAAGGTTCTATATTTGATCGATCATGTCGAGTGCGCATCTACGTACTGCTGACAACAATCGTATTACATCTCTAAACTGATGAGCTAAAAGGAGCAAACTAATCGACAAATTCCATCTTCTTCTTTTTTGAAAGGGTTAAACTGGATGAATTAACTGAACATGCACCGTCGATTACATCGTAGCGTCGAGTTACAAGTACAGATCATGGAGTTTCAGAGGAGCCTGTAGGCGGAGGACGCGTCCAGCGGGTGGATGAGATAGGTGAGGGCAAGTGCCACGAACATCAGCACGTATGCGATCCCTTGGTCCACGCTTGTTCCTGCCATCATCGACAAAACCAAGGAAATCATTAGGCAATCAAGATCGCCGTCACCACATAGAAAATACTACTCCTTGTTAGAAAACATGGAGTAATACATTGGAGCTTCCTCCCATCCCAAATACTAATTTACATCGGTTCTGGCCAAGTTCCCTTGTTCGAAAATGACAGTGCATTCATGAAAAATTGAAAACAAGAATGGCCAAATGAAATCGTAAGAGAAAGGTAATAATAACCATCGCTGGTGGGTGCCGGGGCAGGGGCCAGCTGAGCGTTGGCGACGGTGGCGAGCACGACAACGATGGCCATCACAAGAGAGACTCTAGAGACCACCGCCATGTCCTCCTCTTGTCACCAAAAGGAAGGAGATAAACCAGAACGGCTCTAGACCCCCCTCCCTCTCGCTCTGAGTATCAGGACGAGAAGGAGAGGACGGAAAAGGCAGAGGCTGGCTGGCTGGCGTTTCTTTTGTGCTCGCATAAATCTCGGTGAATGCGGGCGAGCCCCAGATTTTGTAGCAGCCCTCTTCTGAAATAGCCGAGCTCGTGCACAAATGATGATGCGTAATCGGCGGTGCGAGGAGTGGCCAGCCTTGCTCCCCGTTCGCTTAGATTCAGGGGTATAATTCATCTGCATTTGTGCCTATCGTTGTTTTGACCTGTAACTGCTAACCCACCCTCCGTCTCCACCTGGAACGGATGATGGATCATGGATGTATCAGCATCCGGCAGATCGTTTTTTTCGATAAAGGGCTTTATTAGTTAAAAGGTTTAAGCGTTTACACCCAGACTCTGCATAACTAAGATGAACACAGCTGTCCCAACGTACACAGCCTGAAACCGAAAAAAGGTGTATTACATTTCATAACTGAGCAAATGCTATTACGCCTGAAGTGGTGGTGGTTCAATCCGTAGATTATGTTGCCACCCATGATGGGAAAAAGTATCCTTCACCGTGGACTTCAACCGTGCACAGACCTCCGTAAATAGGTCTCCGTGCTCCCGCTGAAGAGACGACCATGAACGGAGTGTACCGGTACACGGTAGATGATCTGCAAAGGAGAAGACAATTTATCGTTAAACACTTTATCATTTCTACATAGCCATAGCGACCAAATGATGGCTAGCGCTCCCACCCTAATAAGCTTCCTAAACCTTTTATCGATACCGTGTAGCCAATTTCCAAAGATATTGGTCACACTGCGTGGTGGATAAATGTTAGATGCTACTTGGATGATTGACCATATAGACCTCGCGAACCGACGTTGAAAAAAGAGATGTTTTATTGTTTCATTCTGATGGCAGAAAACACAACTCTTACTTATCTGCTAGTTCCGTTTAGCAAGATTGTCCTTGGTTAGAATTGCTCCACGACGAAGGTACCATCCAAACACATTTGTTTTAAGTGGTATCTTCATCTTCCAAAGCAACTTGTTGCTATCAACTGGTATATGAGATTGGGATATAGCATTATACATGGAGTCTACCGAGAATTTGCCATTCTTTTGTAGGTTCCATCGAAATTCGTCTTGTCCAGCTGTCAGTTGTATATTGGCTAACCTTTGTAAAAGGGCTTGCCATGCAACCAACCTCTGGCCAATTAGATCTCGCCTGAACGTTACATCTGGAGGTGAGGTCGCCATAACTTTTTTAATGGTATTACTTTTGTAACGAACGATATTATATAATGCCGGATATTGTTCTCGGAGTGTGGTATTGCCTAGCCACGAGTCCTCCCAGAACCTTATTTGAGATCCATCTTTAATCGAAAAATGTTCAAATCTGAAGAACTGTGATTTTGCAGCCATCAGGCCCGCCCAAAAATGCGAATCACCATGTTTCCAAGAAACTTGTGATAGCGGTTTGGAACCAACATATTTCCGATTCAGGAGGGTTTGCCACTGTCCATTTTCAGTCAGCAATTTGAACAACCATTTACCTAGAACAGCTGTATGCTTGACCTCAAGGTATTGAATTCCCAGTCCTCCTTGATCTTTAGGTGTACAAACCACACTCCATTTAACCAGTCGATATTTCTTCTTCTCACTGTCCACTTGCCAAAAAAATCTAGACCGGTAATAATCTAGTTTTTGGAGCACACCTTTTGGCAGAAGAAAGAAAGATAACATATACAGTGGTAAGCACCGAATTTATGAGTATCAGTCTCCCGCCAAGGGACATCAATTTACCTTTCCAACTACTTAAACGTTTTTGTAATCTTTCTTCAACGCATTTCCATTCGGCAATAGTAAGCCTCCGATGATGAATCGGGATACCTAAATACCGAATCAGAAATTGACCTTGCCCACAACCGAATAATTCGGCATAGAGATTGGCCTCGTCTAAGGCCTCGCCAAAACAGAACAACTCACTCTTATGGAAATTAATTTTCAGACCTGAAAGCTGCTCGAAAGTTGCTAAAATTAATTTCAGGTTTCGAGCTTTTTCAATGTCATGTTCCATAAAGAGAATTGTGTCATCAGCATATTGAAGGATTGAGAGACCCCCATCAATAAGATGAGGAATCAACCCTTCAATCTGGCCATCAACTTTACCGCGCTCAATCATAATAGCAAGCATATCCGCCACTATATTGAAAAGCATAGGGGATAATGGATCGCCTTGTCTAAGTCCTTTTCGAGTCTGGAAATAACGTCCAATGTCATCATTGACTTTGATGGCCACGCTATCTCCAGATACAAAATTACGAATTAGAGCACGCCACTCATCAGAAAAACCTTTCATTCTGAGAGTTTGTTGGATGAAAGACCACTTGACTTTGTCATCAGCATATTGAAGGATTGAGAGACCCCCATCAATAAGATGAGGAATCAACCCTTCAATCTGGCCATCAACTTTACCGCGCTCAATCATAATAGCAAGCATATCCGCCACTATATTGAAAAGCATAGGGGATAATGGATCGCCTTGTCTAAGTCCTTTTCGAGTCTGGAAATAACGTCCAATGTCATCATTGACTTTGATGGCCACGCTATCTCCAGATACAAAATTACGAATTAGAGCACGCCACTCATCAGAAAAACCTTTCATTCTGAGAGTTTGTTGGATGAAAGACCACTTGACTTTGTCGTAAGCTTTTTCAAAATATAATTTAAGGATAACCCCATTTAGCTTTTTTGAATGCAACTCATGAACTGTTTCGTCCAACACTGCTACCCCATCAAGAATATTACGTCCTTGCATGAAGGCAGTTTGAGACGGGCGCACAACATGTTCAGCAACTGTATTCAGCCGAATCGTGGCTACTTTTGTAAAGATCTTGAAACTAACGTTCAAGAGGCATATAGGTCTAAATTGTTGAATCCTTTCTGCCTCATTGACCTTAGGTAACAAGATAATTTCGCCAAAATTTAACCGAAACAGCTCAAGTTGATCAGCCTGGAGAGCGCTGAACATAACAAGAAGGTCATCCTTGATGGTGTCCCAGAATGTTTGATAAAACTCTGCTGGCAACCCATCCGGACCCGGGGCCTTGTTATGTTCCATCAGGAAAATGGCTTTTTTTACTTCCTCCTCAGAGTAGAGGGCTGTAAGTAAGTCATTTTCCTCAACGGACACTTGAGGTATATCCTCCGTTCTAGCTTCATCCATTATGAAGTTTCCTTCATCAGGATCGCCAAACATATTTTTATAATAATCAGTAATGTAAGACTTTAGTTGTTCATGGCCTTCAATTATTCCATCCTCATGAACCAGAGAATGAATACGTTTCTTCCTATGTCTGCCATTAGCAATACTATGGAAGTATCTAGTATTCGAATCTCCTTCAAGAATGAATTGAGACTTAGACCGTTGATACCACTTGATCTCCTCCTCGCGTAGCAGGTTTGCTATTTGCGCATTAGATTGACTTTTCAGTTCAATCTCATGCGTTGATAGTGTCCGTACTTCTGCAAGGGCCTCAAGCTCATCAATAATGGTTGACAGTCGTTGCTTTTCTTTCTTAAGAATACCAGTGATATGACGTGCCCAACCAGAGAGATGTTTGCGCACTGCACGGACTTTATTATTCCATCTCCCTATTGGTGAACATCCCACTACCGGTCTTTCCCATACCTTCTTAACCATCTCATGGAAGCCTTCCCTATATAGCCAACCAAGTTCAAATTTGAACGGTTTTCTACTTATAGGGCGCGGCGTTCCCGTGTTCATTAGTATAGGAGCATGGTCAGACAGTCTCTCAATACGTTCTAGAGCGTGAACCGTCACCACTGGGTATTTGTTTTCCAAGTCGGTGCACATTAACACGCGGTCTAGTTTTTCGTATGTCGGATCGGGTAGACTGTTAGCCCACGTGAACTGCCTACCAATCATTGACACCTCTCTTAGATCTAAGTTGTCAATGACATCATTAAATAAGAAAGGCAAATGGGAGTCAAAACGGCCTTTACTTTTCTCGTGCGCAAATCTAAGCAAATTAAAATCGCCTCCAATTAAGATAGGGTGCGGATTATCCTTTGCAAGATTAACGAGCTCACGTAAAAAGTCAGGCTTAAACTCATCCTGGGCAGCTCCATAAACAGCAACGAGACTCCAATGAAAGTTATCAGCTTTGTTGCGAATGTTGAGTTTAATATGAAACTCACCCACCGAACTAGCTAACACTTCCATGGTATCAACTCGTACACCGACAAGGATGCCACCTGAACGGCCTCGAGGCGGACGAGAAACCCACTCAAAGTCTCTACCGCCAGATAGGCGGTTGAGTAACCCTGGTGTGTAGTCTCTTTTTCCAGTCTCCGAAATAGCTACAAAATCTAAATTATGATCCCGACAACAATCAGCAATGTGAACATGTTTAGCCAAGTCGCGAAGACCTCTGCTATTTGTAAACATGCCATTCATCGGGAAACAATTTTAGATTTTGAAACTTTTGGCCTCTTACTAGATCGTTTTTCAGCGGAAGTTCTGGATTTCCGACCAGAAGCTCTTAGATCATATAATGATCATGGTTCTGTCTCATCCAAACCTACCTCTGACACGACCCCAACAAGACTTGAGAGAAGCTGACCATCCATTGTGGCATTCGCCTCCTCATCGTCCGAAAAAGGGTTATCCGCCATAGTGGAAATTTTAGGAATTACCGTTAACCGGTCATATTCCATATGTTTCAACACACTTGCAGAAACCGAAATAACACTACTAGATTTACCAAGTGAAACACCTAAGCTACTCAAATTAGAAACAATGCGCGAATCAGAAAAGCGCAAAAAAGATTTAGATGAAAGAGAGCTACCACTAGTGTCGAGGTTCTGTTGGGCCTTGCGTCTCATTGCTTTCTTCGTCGCATCCTCGTCGGTTGCCGAAGCGCCACCCAAGTCCGTGACGTGTCTCCCACTCCGCCTCAAAATGGGCGGTGCAGGGGTCACCGGCGAGGACTCGAAAGGTGGCGTCGGTGGAGAGGAAGAAGCGGCGACCCTAACCGTAGCCCCCGGAGGTGTCATGGGTGGAGTAGAGACACTCTCCGTGTCCATAGTTGGGGGCATCTCAAAACTAGCCGAAGACGCCATCGTCGCAGAATCAGGGACATGCATCAAGTCGTTGCCACCCTGCCCCTCAGCCCGCCCAGCAACAGGTGTTGTAGAATCATCCGCCGCTACAGGCGACGAAGAACCATGCACTGCTGCAGCAATCGGCCCAAGAGAAGCAGCAGCAGTCAGCGCAACAGGCGACATGGAGGCCACCCCCGCGTGCAGTGGGCCGGAAGCAGCAACAGCGACGGAGCTAGTAGCTACCCGTGACGGCAACACTACTGCCTGGGCTTGGCCGGCCATCTGCGGCAGCTTGCATGGCACCGAAGGCAGTGCCAGGGATGGATCGGCCGATCGCAATAGCTCGCTTGGTACAACAGTTAGCATCACATCAACAGCAGATTGACCAGCAGGATCAGAAACAGCTTCAACAGACCTGCTGGAGGCAATACGTGGACCTGGAATTGTCCTTTTTATCATGTGCGGCCTCCCGCGCGCCGGAGACGCCGACCTCCGGACCTCACCACTCGCCGCCAGAGGACCGTGAGCAGGAGCAACGATGAGACCCGGTGACAACCGTTTAGCTCGCTCCACAATTTGTATGGCATGCGGCGTGCGAGGACTGGGGTTGTAGGGTGTCACGGCGATCACACTACCCGGTGGCATAGCCGTGACAGATTTTCCATGTGGCGCTGAGTTACCCAAACTTGCGTTGTCAACCTCCATATTTGTCGCCGAAGGAGCATGGTGAGCAGAAGGATCTTGCTGATTTCTAGTACCATCAAACCCCGAGGCCCCATCCATGTCGTCATATTTTCGTTTCCAGAACTGTGACTTGAAGCCGGGATCGGGAACAAAGTCCGCAGCCTCGCGGTGGAACCGAAATTCGTAACAAAAAAGGCGAACCATGACCACAGCCCGAACGTGTACCCCTGCATCAGAATCGAAGCACTTTGTGTCATGCATGGAAATCTGAACACGAACAATACCAAGTGTGACAAGGTCGACGTCCTGGGGGGCACCCAACAGAGTAGCAATTGCCCAAAGGCCATGGAAATGCCGAAGAGCATGAGGCACCCCTTCAACTTGAACCCAGAAAGGCTCCAAAACCATCATCGGAGGGATATCCTGGAACTTCCATGAAGTCATAGTGAGCTGTGCTGTGGATGAGGGGACTCCCAACTGCATGCCATCAATGCACAGGAGATCATCAGCAGAGGGTAGAGCAATAGTGAAAGCATTCTCCCCATGTGGGATCGCCTCCCACCGCCAATGTGAATGTCCTGGACAGACCCTCGCCATCTGTGATTGAATAACGATGGCCTCCACCGAACCCCCAGAAACTGTAACAAGTGCAGTCGGTAAACCAGAAGGAATCATATGCTCCTTGAAAACATTATCCGGAAGATGCAAATTAAGAGTCTCAATATTAGCAGTTCCAGTAAAGAAAGACATCGGTCTTGGCATCTTGAGAGTAGGACATCTCCGGGTAGGATGAGCCACGGTATTACAAACTAAGCAATAATGGATCACCGGGCAATCTTTTGACGCATGAGTCTCAACGACGCACTTCCAGCACCGAACTGTCTTCAACGGAACAACGGCCGAAGTCTGAAAAATAGGAGCATCATGTGTCGGTGTAGGCCCAGAGATCACAACATTGTTCCCAACCTGTCCCGACGGGAGACCTTGCTGGTACAAAGGCTGAGGGAACCCCGGTGGAGGTCCACCCAAAACAGCTTGACCTCCCACATTCAGAACACCAGGAGCGGGCTTCTTCTTCTTCTTCCGTTTTTGCACTGTGGACGAAGAGGCCACTCCTGGACCTGACGGCCTAGCAACAGGCAGAGGCGCCTGCATTTGATGCACCGGAGCTTGCTGGTACATGCATGCATTCTGTGGAGGAGCGTAAAAACCTTGCTGACCTCCTTGATGGTACTGGAAAGGCTGGTAGGTTGGAGGCGTTGCCATCCTTGGCGCGAACTGCACGGGCAGATGAAACGCGGCAGCACCCTGTCCGGCCTGCACGGGAGCTGCAGCGCCGCCATAACCAGCATAAGGAACTTGCGTAGCAGCCAACTGTTGCGGTTGAGGCGGCTGGAAGTTGGGCGGCGGCCTTCCCTGGAACACCGGCCGCTGAGACGGCCCTGACATGGCGACGGGATCCGGATCAGCAACCACCTTGGCGAAGGAGCGTGGAGGTGAGGACGAAGGGGGCTGGATACCGGATGCTGACGAGAAGAACTTGACGAATTTGCCGTCCGCTTGCCGGTTTGGAGCAGCTGGTGGCGGCGGAGAAGAACGACGGTGTCGCGCCGGCGTGGAGGATGACGGCGAGGACGACAGGTGGAATCGTGCGTCTGGGTTCGTGAGCGAGAAGACCTTAGGGTTTTCGAACCGGGCCCAGAAGCAAGCCATCCCACTGCGCAGCGAAACCCCCAACGGACGGACGTGATCGCATGCATTTGTCGCCTGAACTTGCGCGATTACCGCCTCGTCCGTTGCTCCTTCCTCAGTCAAACTCGCTGGCGACTTGGCCGGAGAAGAGCCCGTCGACGTCGTTCCTGACTTGAAGAACTGGCCAAGGATCCTCCTTCTCGGCAACGGACCCCTCCACGGTCCCATCCTCGGCGTCCTCGAGATGCGAACACCCAACGGAGAGCACACCGTCCGCGGGTGCTCAGCCACCGTCAATGTCGCGGTCTTGTTGGCCGCACACGAGGTCAATGGAGAAACGGGCAGCGACTCCCCTGGCAGCTCCGACGACCTGCAACCAAGAGCCATCGTTAACTCACCTACGTCGCTCACCGGCGAGGACGATGACCCTCTTTCCCAGAAACGCGAGGCCTTCGTCGGAAAACCGATCTCATTCGAAAAGGATTGAGACAGCTCGTCGTCCGTGAGCCTGTCCTTCTTCGCCACTGTAGTCCAGCCCGCCTGCGGCGGATCCTCTAGAACATCCATGGCGGCGTCGAAAGGAACTTCGGACTCACTGTCATCCGAGATCCAATCCTCGACTTCGTCGACCTCCGCGTCATCCTCCACCTCATCAGCGATCTCCTCCAGGCACCCAAAGCGGGAGCCGACAAGTCCCCCAGCCGGAGACAACCCTCCTGGAGGAAGAGTTAGTCTCCGGCGCCGCGTCGCCTCCTCCGCGCGCGCCATGGAGCCTGGGGTCGCCGCCGCACCTTTCTTCCTCGGCGCCGGTGATCTGGAGCAGCGAACACCTCAAGCACCGAGCAGCGGAGGACACTAACTCCCACGTGCCGGCGGCGCCCGGGGATGCCGCAGATCGTGTAGACTGGATCCGTTGGACTGCGAATTTGTGGGATTCTAGTTCACCTTGGACTGTTTCTGAGTATGCTGTGGTGCCTTGTTACGCTAGGCAGATGTTGATACATGTCTGCAGGGGCGGAGCCAGGATTCAAACATGAGGGGGGCGAAAAATGGACAACCATAAAAGTGAAAAAATATCACCTTATATTAAGTCTAAAAAATCATTAATAATAAATCCATGTAAATATTCAAATATATGTTTGGCGCCACGGATTTTTTTTGGAACTGTCATCTACAATAGGTTGTTGCTCATTTGCCTTTTCGAATGGATTTGCATTTTCAGCACTAGCAATATTAGTGGTTGAAGATGAACCCATTGGATTGAAAAAAGAATCTATCCTTTGTGCTTTTCTCTTCATCTATATTTAAAAAGGCACAATTTAACGAACTAATCCACTAGTTTATATACGATGGCAAATTAAGTATCTAAATGCATCAGAAAAATATTAGCAACAAGAAACAATACCGTCGCATGTTTGCTGTTGATTTGAGGGCGAGTGGAGATTGTCAGATTGGCGACCGGCCGGCGGAGGCAATCAGCGACATGGCCTGATCAGCGATTGAACGAGCTTTGAACGAGTTGCTCGCCTGCTCCGATCGGTGGCTGGTGGGGCAAAGACTATTCAATCCGTGGGCAAAGGAGCGGCTGTCAGAAAGACAGGAAGGCGGCGGCACGCAAAGGTGCTGATCGATCAGATCACGTACATGCACACTGCATACGAAGAGTCAAGGGCCTAGCGGCTAGCTTGTATGGGTGAAGTATTGGGCTTAATTAAGATGAATCAACTAATAAAGCTTACTTTCGGCCATTAGCACATATAAACTACTATTAGTACCTGCTGAAAATGGTTGAGGGGGGCGGACCATTAGGGGGGGTGGGGGGGTCTGGCCCTGCTCGCCCCCCCCCCCCCCCCCCCCTGTATACGCCCCTGCATGTCTGAAACTGCAAAGGGAAAGCCAAATGAGATTAAAACATTTGTCTAGCATTGCATGCACCTACTTGCATAGAACATCAGGGCTCATCGTTTTGGACGAACCTTAAGTACCTCACAATGTAGGGCGGTTAACTCCCCTCATGAATTTTGTTGGCGCTTTAAAATGTGTAAGGAAATGTTCAAGAGAATTGTTCATGGCGTTCGGGACTATGATGGTCACTTTGAGCTGAAGAAAGATTGCATCGACCTTCTTAGATTTTCATCCTTTCATAAATGCATGGCTGTCATACGTTGTCTTGCATATGGATCTGAGACCACTGCCGTTGACCTTCAGATTTTGCAAGGCAGTGTGAAAGTGTTTGGACCGAAATAGTATATGAGAGCACCAAATGAGGCCGACATACCTCGTCTCTTAGCACAAGGCCAAGAAAGAGGATTTCCGAGATGCTTCGAAGCATGTATTGCTTGCGTCGGAATTGGAAGAATTTCCTGCCATACACCGGTAAATTTGTGATGAAATAACACACGATTAGTTGCAAAATGATCTCGTGGTGCACTTGTGGGCGATAAAAAAACAGTCATTCAACCAGAGCCGATTTGATTTCCTTGTGTTGTTTTCAAAAACTTGAAGACTTTGAATTTGAATTGTTGTAATAATTTATACATTTTCTATAGTGAAATTATTATCAAACTTTACAGTGAAGTTTTGTTTATAACTAGGATTTTTTTTTAGAGTATTTGTTTCGGGGGCCCATCCGTGGCCTGCAACCCTTATCGACCAGACATGTGTCCAGCTTTGAGTAAGCAGTTGCCTTCTCCGCATGGCACAGAAACAAACTATCAGAATATCATTTACCAAACAGCCAACCATAACAGTAATCCGACCTCACTGCATACCATGATTACATTCACAACTCATAGGATTCTTAGCAGAAGATACTACGAAGCACCAACATGTTACATCTTAGCAGAACCAAAAATGTAGGTAACACTTCATATGCTTCTTCAACATTTAGTCACCATGTCGATGCTTCATCATATGTTCAAAACATGGTTCGAGGAACAGGACGACCTAGTGGATGGTTAATTAAAGATCATTCTAATCAATACTACTTGGTTTTCGGTACCACCTGTACATCGCAACAAAATATACCCTTCCCTATGAAGAGTTGTGGCATCTACATTTTGTCCGCATAGTGCTCATTGTTGTCAACAGAAGTATGGATCTTCTTTGTTCATGAAGATACCAAACAACTGTTCAGAGAAAGCAGTTGTAACTTCCCGAAGAAAAAGGGCATTTGTAACATCTTTCTTCTTTAGTTCCTCAGCAGTTCTTTTGACCGGTCCATGAAGATCATCATCTAAAAGAAATCCTGCCAACTTCTTTGCCCTGAAATGAATAGCAGCAAACATGTATAGTTTCAGATATATCAGTGTAAATGGGCCACGATACTGCTGACAAAATGTGATAAACATATATCACAATGGTTATAAGGAACCAGCTATTAAAAATGACGTTAAACGGTCTAAGAGAAGGAAATAGTTGCATGAGTAAAGAACATGGGGATTTTACTTTAAACTGCCTTAAGCTAGTAATGTGTTACTGCATTGAGAAGTGCCTTCAACCCTTCATAGACGATATACCACAAGCAGCTCAGAAAAAAGATGATATACCACAATACTATTTGTTTGAAATGGGGTATTTTCACCACTGTGTGGGTGGGGTTGCTTACACTATTGTGCAAGTGAATTAAAGGTTATTGACTTGCCATATCTCTATCTGAAATTATATATACTAAATTCATTTCTGAGAAATAAACATTTGAACATTCTTCAGTTAAGATCAAAATTGGCTTCAGAGCAAATATGAAAACTTAAACTATATCTTAATATGCTGCTGAGCACTGTAACCAGCTTCAAGGCCAAAACTGGTATTTTGCTTGAGACGTTATTAGACAAACACAATTTTAAATAATGAAAACCAAAACCCACCACAATCACAACCTGTCCGAATGATAAATGAGACCTAGCCTTTAGTGTTTCTACTTTCTACCAAGCAAAACAGATCACCATTTCAAAGCAAACTGCTGAAGCTGAATAAATCACACAGATATTGCCCCCTAATATCCTATGTGCTGAAGCTGCTGTCAGTTTCACAAAAGCAACACAAGAATGAAATACTGATCGTTAGATTTTATTTTAGTCTTCACACGAATAAATCAAACAGATATTGCCTCCTAATCATTATATCTCCTTATATACAGAGTAAACAGAATTTTGGTCACCCGTTTCTACATTCATTAAGTGGCCACTTATTTAGCTATTTATTTCTCCACAATACTTCAGAAATCAAAATCCATCTATTGCTTATCCACACAAAAATATGAATTTTACCGTACACATAAAGAACAACCTATATATGTATATTTCTGAACTTTTTACTGTTTTAAAAAAGGTAAGGAGATAATTTATGGAGCTTGGAATATAGATATTAGAAATGGGACTGTATGTATCCATCCATCTATATATGGATAAAAATATTAAGATAACAGAGAAGGAACAACTCCAATAATCAACAAACTGAATGCATCACACTAGAAATAACGATTCCTATTTAGGATTAAGGGAGCAGACGGAGATCATCTACTATATTATTAAAGAAACTAATCAACAAAATGAATGGTTCAGATTAGAAATAATGCTTCAGATTTAAGATTGAGGGAGCATAAGTAGATCATGTATACAGTGCAACATTGCAGGCTAAGAACATAAATTAAGTCTAGCTATGCAAGGTTGACAGTATGGTTACACAAAAACATGATAACTCATCTACACAAAATATGCAACAATTAGATAATCTGTTTTAATATTCAGCGAATGCAACATTAACACACCTGAATTCTTTTCTTTTATCCTCAATTGCCAACTTCCCTTGACGGTAAAGAGCACAGAGAGCTTGCATGGTGAGATCCCCGTTATTGTCATTGAACATTGCGTTAAATACTTCCGCTTCAGACACCCAATTAGTTGTGACTGTTGAGGGCAGCAAGCTCATCTCCCTTTTTACCTGGACACAAGTGTTATTTTTGTTACAAGGTTCAAACGGAACTACATCCAATGTTATCTTCGGTTCCACACTAAGTCTTGGTAGAGATGCGCATTTCTCGGCCCCAACTTCCTTGTTCCCATATTTGGCTGATGATTCAACCAGTGGTGTCTTGTTAATTTTCGCAATCCCCTTCCATGGCTGACTAATTCCCCTTGCTGGAAGACCATCAGATAATCGTTCTTTGCCCCCAAATCCAGCATTACAGTAAGCACTCTTGGAAGAACCCTGCTGTATACTGCTCCCGCCACTAAGCACTCGGGACGGAAGCAGCACTGTCTTGGGCCTTTCCCCATCAAACTTCTCAGTTTTCACAACTGGAGTCGCCTTGTGCACGAAAGCTTCCACCTTTGAATCCTCGGGCTTACTGACCATCTTTCCAGTTATTGGCACCAGCACATCTACCCATACAGAAGAAGATTTCTGCTGATCATTCCCCGAAGTCGTGACGGACTCGCTCAGACCCCGTACATCTCCCTTGCCTGTTTCCAACTCCCCAGGGTGCACTCGCCGTCGCTTGACGCGCTGGCTCAGCGACTCGGTGTCTTCGTCATCATCATCATCCTCCTCGCAGCCCCCCGCCGCCCTCTCCTCTTCCTCCGCATCGCTAGAGAGGTCAATAATGTCGATGTCTTTCACCTTCGCCTCCTCAACGCGAGGCTCTTCCTGACGCGCCGGGTCCGGGGCGGTGGCCCTGGCCATGGGCGCCATCTCCTCGACCTCGTACTGCGGCCCGAGGAACGCGTCCAGGAGCGCCTTGTACTTCTCCTGCACCGCCTCGATCTCCGCGAGCGTGGCCTCCAGCTCGGCCGTGACCTCGGCATCCCCACTACCCCGCACGGTCGCTGCGTCAAGATCGGCGAGCGCGGCCACCAGTTCCGCCTCGATGGTGGCGTTCCTGAGGTCCCGCGCGTGGAGGATGCGCGCGACAGCCTCGAAGTCGGCTCTGTGGTAGGTGTTGGAGAGGTAGGCCACGAGCTTCGCGCCGGGGAGCTGGGCGAGCTCGTCCTCGGAGGCGGAGGCCATCGTATCCGGGATCCGGCGGCGGGGAGGCGATGCGGCGGTCTGGCAGAGGGGTTTCGGTGGATTGGGAAAGGAAGGGAAAGAGAACGGGGTTTTTGGTCCGCCAGTCCAGGCGGTAGTGCTGCTGTAGTGCGGCGGACTGTGCTGCGCCTAGTCGCCGACTCGCCGTTGCCACCTGCGTCAGTGTCGCGCACACAGAGATCCGAGAATGTTACGTCCAAGATCGAACGACTCTGCCGGTCCGTCTTGTACATGTGGGCGATCTCACGAACCAGAGGGTCATCAGGGTTCGGGTCACACAGCAGGGAGCAGATGGACAGCAACACCTGAAACCCCACAGAGTGCAGACGCTATATACTACTTTGTATATATATATATATATATGAGTTCTATCAGCCCTGCCGTTGAGAACAGGGTTAATCAACTAATATATATGAGTTCTATCAGCCCTGCCGTTGAGAACAGGGTTAATCAACTAAATCAGAGTAGCAAACCTTGGAGATAGTTAGAGCAGGGCTCCATTGGTCCTTCAAGATGTGATGTTGACGTTTGGATGAAACACCTTGGTACGAAATGCCACCTGCACATGCCGTGTCAAAGAGGAAATATGCTGCGCGATTTGATGATGCTTTGCTATTTCTGTTTTGTAAAGCTATAGATATTCAGTATGGAAAATAAGCTTGTATAATGGCACCTCCAGCCGTCCGACGCATTTTAAGATCAAATCATGTCCGATTTGATCCGTTCGTGTCCGACCGCGGATAGGAAATGGGTTGTGTCCGCCCCTCTCGTTTGTTTGGATGGCACGCCAGCCCAGGCCTGACACATTTTGTACGCTCGGCTCTTTTTTAACAGCTTTCTATGATTATTTTTTCAAACTATCAAAAAAATAGGATAGAATTGCATACAAATACATTTTCAAAAATAAATCGTTCAAATAATAATGATATAAGTACTACAATAATGGTAGTGAAGTGACAACATAGTTCAAATAACAAACATAGTTCAAATAAGTATAAGAGAAGATAAAACTAGTTGTCTCCTTAGATGATTCCTACCAATGCCCACTGATGTTTAATTATGCAGTTGTTGGTGAGTACCGCCATCAAGGACCTCCTCGTGCACATGGAGAAAGTTCTCAAATGTAGCTTCTCCCGGATATGGGGCAACCAACTCCTTCTGAAACCTCCACCCTTAATTATGGATGCCTTCGTCGCGCTCATTCTCGACGATCATGTTATGCATGACCACACAAGCAGTCATGACCTCCCATATCACCTATGTGCTCCATATCCTCGCAGGTGGCGAACAATAGCCCACCTAGATTGGAGCACACCAAATGCATGCTCCACATCCTTTTTGCATGCTTCCTGACGCTTAGCAAATCTCTTATTTTTCTCCTCCAATAGCTCACTAATTGTCTTCACAAAAGTAGACCAGTCGGGATAGATGCCATCGGCAAGATAGTAGCATTTGTTATACAGATGGCCATTGATCTCATAGTTAAATACTGGAGCATCGCCCTCCGCTAGCCTAGCAAAGACAGGAGAAGGCTGGAGCACATTAATGTCATTGTGGGAGCCGGCCATGCCCAAAAAAGAGTATCAGATCCAAATGTCATTACCAAATTTGGTAGTGTCCCCATTCTCATAGTTAAACACCGAAGCATCGCCCTCCGCTAGCTGGCAGAGATGGACTATGTCGACGACGACGCATCGAGAGGGTCGCCGCGGAGCTGGCGAAGATGGTCGTCGCGGAGCTGGCGAAGATGGACGTCGACTTCTCATCCTGCAATTTCGTAGCACCTCCCCACCGTCGTCTCCCTCGTCTCCGAGCGCAGCCGCCGAGAGGAGGACAAGAACGAGGAGTGGCGGCTCAAAGCGGCGGAGTAGGCGAAGATCTTTGTCGACCTCGACTCCGACAACTCCGACGACGAGTCAGCCGTCGCGAGGAGGACAAGAAGAAGGAATCACTGCCACGACAAAGCCTCCAGTGAGGTACCGAAGCCGAATTTTGGCACCAATGTGTCGTGGTGGCGATTTTGTATCTAGGGTTTGTAGATTTTGCTGACTGTAGACGAACTCTGTGTAGTGTAGTTGTACATGTTCGTTCGTTGGAGAAACTCATAGGAAATTAAAATTTAAATTATGCAAATTCTAGTTACTAGTTACAATGTTTACTCTGTGTTGTCTGTTTTAAGCCTACATTCCATGTTTGAGGTGCCCTCCATTTAAAGATGGCAATTTTAACCACGGTACCGGTATCCGTGGGTACCGTACCCGCATGGGTAGGGTATGGGTATAATTTTATACCCATGGATAGTAATCGTTACCCTGCACGTTAATTCACGGGTAGGGCATGGGTATAATCTCGTACCCATGTGTATACCCGTACCCTACCCGGTTATACATCTTATTCGTGGAGGTCTTATATTTATTATTATGAGCTTGTAAACCTATGGTAAAATTACCATCAATTGTCAGTTTGAGTTGAGATAATTATCATGTACTCAAATATATGTAATGAGTTGAGATAAATGTTTTTTCCTTTATCAATGTATTGTTGATGATGTAAAATTAGTTATAGCATATGTATTATTTAATCTACCGTTGGGTACCTAACGGGTATGGGTACCCGCCGGGCATGGGTCCGGGTAAAGTTTCATACCCATGAGTACGGGTATGGGTAGAGTTTATACCCATTGACTACACGGTATGTATGGTATTGCTCTACCCACACCAAACCCTGCGCATTGCCATCCTTACCTCCATTGGCCTATCCTGATCTTAACTCGTTTCAGGTACAGCCGCTCCGGTAGCTTGGCCAGCTAATCGAAGTTTCTGTCTCCAACTTTGTATGAGACCTGAGATTCATTTTTCTAGCAAGTTTAAAGATCAAGAGAACTTTGCTAAGAGTTATTTTGTATTAAAAAAGGTCAATTCACGCACAATGATTAATGTTTCTGTTTTAATACATAAATGATTATAAAATTGTAGTAGTACTGAGCAAATGTATAAAGGTTTAGTGTGTTCGGGAATACAACGATGTATAGTAGCAAATTTTCTTATATATTTAGTGCTCCGTCATGCCAACCTAACTAAGCATTCTGATTCTTGATCCTTCCAAAATGGAAAAAGTCCGAGTCAAATCTTAAACTTGAAGTCAATAGCTAAATTAAATTCTGAACTTACATATCTCGAAATTAACACTATGAACTCTACAATCCGAGTCTATTTCAAACCCTAGACCTTTTTTTTAGCACCGAAAAAAGTCAAACCCATTGGGATAATTAATACTACACCCTCTTACATTGTGAAACAAAGGGAATAATATCCAGAAAAAGGCAACCCAGTACATCATCACACACATGCAAGTCTTCTCACCTCACAAGTCAATGAATTTGTGCTTGCTATCCTCTCCATGCCTCCTCACCTCACAACAAAACCATGGTTATGAACTATGGAGATTGAAAGGGAAAAAGGCAAAAGACTTGCCTTATTTGAAGTTTAGGTAACCAATTAAATATAGTTAATATGGAGAGTGTTATTAAGAAGAGATACGGCTATGATTATGTCCTTGCAGACTTTAGAAGGAAAAAGTCCAAAACAAATCTTGAACTTATAATCAAAAGCTTAAATTAAACCCTGAACTTGCAATCCCCTTGAACTCTGCAATCAATTTCGAACCCTATACATATTTGTCAAACCAGGAAAGCAATAATTCCGATCGGGATTACAGGTTAGTGTCAATGACAGTGGGATCCACATGTCATTACCAAAAAAAAATCATTTGTTTCTTTTCTAAATCCCATAACTTTTATGTCTCCTAATTCCAGCGAGGTCCCCACACTAATTCCTAATTCCGGCGGAGCACCGGGAGCGACGTCGCCGAGCCATGGTGGCGTCTAGATCCAGTGCTCCTCTTCACGAGGGTATAAGGCGGCGTGGGCTATCCAGTGCTCCTCTTCTAGATCCAGTGCTCCTCTACTGGTCGTCCGACACGAACCAGCTCAGGCGGGTCTACAAGGGCGTGACGCCTCGCCGTCGGGGACAAGCACGCCGCTTCCTACGACACGCAGGCGTGCGGGTTCCGATGGTGGAGGGGCTACGACCACTTCCCGAACCTGGCCCTCGGCGCCTTCCGCGACCTCGTCTCTAGCAACGACTTCACCTACTCGCTAGAGTCTAGCTCGGAACTCGTCCAAGGTCTGCTGTTGTGAGTCGAGCGGTAGCGCGATGCAGGCACTAGGCAGCCTTCGCGTTCCTCATCACAAGTGGCAACCTCACATGCGGCCTCGTCACCTACAACTACACCTTCATGTGTTGTTTGGCGGCGGTGGAGCTGTTCTCGCTGCCCATGATGTTCTACAGCACGTGCGTCCCAACGGACGTGGCTCCTCTGCCGTAGTTGGCCCTGCCGTTCCCTGCCTTTCTATCCCTGACAACTGGGTCCCACGTTCAGTAGGCCCTACCTGTCAGTACCACAAATGGCAGGAGGTACTACGTCAGGGATCCTCTTCCGTCCCCAACAAGTCCTCCTGCATGCAGCCTAGTTCTCAAATTTAATTGGTAAAATAGAAGCAAGATTTAATTGGTAAAATAGAAGCAAGATTTAATTGGTAAAATAGAAGCGAGGAGAAATAGATTGTGGAAGATAGATATGACATGTGGACCCACCATGTCACTAAGTATGTAGATGTTGTTTAGATTCACACTAAAATAAATATACACATACATATAAGGAAAAGGTCCATTTTAAACCCTGAACTCGTAGTGGTCTACCGAGATGAACACTGAAGTCGAAATCCCGGTTAGGAAGACCAAAAATATCTTGTTTCTCGACCGAAAATCCCGACCGAAAATATCTTGTGTCTCAATGACTGGATGAACCCGTATGTCATATTCATCTCTATCCCTAGTTCACCTCCCTATCTCTCTAAAATCTACCCAAGCAGTGGCCGCCGACGGACGTGGGAACTCACTGTCGTGGAAGTGGCCGGTCGCTGCCTATCTCGCCGTGCCACTGACGACATGGCGGGGTTCATGACGGACGGCGAGGTCGGGCGGGTGGCGTACATGCATGCGTGCACGCCGGCGTGCTGCTGCTGTGTGTGCGTGTGTGTTGCCGTGCATGCGGGTGTGCGCTGTGCGGGTGAGCGCGGCGGCCATGCGTGCTGTGTGTGCGTTCCCGCGCATGCGTGCGTGTGTGTGCAGTGCCGGTGTGCACCGGTGCCGTGCGTGTGTGCGTTGCCGGCCGGCGTGCTGCTGCCGTGCATGCGTGTGTGTGTTGCCGTGTGTGCGTGTGCGTGCGTTGTGCCGTGCGTTAGTGCGCTGCTGCTGTGCGTGCGCATCTGTGTTGCCGGCCGGCGTGCTGCTGCGCGCCATATGTGGCGTTTGTGCGTTGCCGTGCCTTCGTGCCGTCGACTGCTGCCATCGTGCGTGCCCTGCTCCATTGCCACATTTTTTAAGGACCAGCTTAATTTTGGAGACGAAGATAAATCTGTCAAGTGGGCCAATGTTGTAAGAGGCCGTAGCACTTTTATAATTTTATTTTTTTTCTCGGGAAAACATGTTCAAGGTTTATTTTAGATCGGGATTGTTAAGTTCAGGGTTCAAAGGACCGGAATTTCGAGTTTGGGGTTCATTTCGCTAGGCCTCTATGAATTCAGGGTTTAAAATGGATTTTTTCCTACATAAAAATAGTCTAGATATACGTGTATATACGAATGTGCAAAAAAGTTAAAACATTTTACATTTTTGAAATGGAAGGAGTGCTAGTTAATTTTTGTTTTTTATAAAAACCTGGACATGTCAACATCCTATATGGAATATCAACTGAGGCTGAAGATGCGACCAGTGCGAGTTTACTTCTAAAATTCATACTGCATCTGTTTCTTGATATAAGGTGTATAGTCTTTTTTGAAGAAAATCCATAATATAAGGTGTATTTACTATTTATAAATAATTTGACCCATTAAAAAGTGATACCTAGTCTTAAAAGAGAGATTTAATGCATTGTATTCATTTTATACCCTACGTTTAGGTTCAAGAACGAAGGGAGTAGTTTTTTTGAACTGTGGTAAAATTCATATTCCACTGACGTAACTCAGTTATGGAGATTCTCTTTTCCCCTTTTCCATTTATGACGTTTCAGCCTTGTACGTACTATAGTTCGTTTTGTATTGTTTAACACGTATCATTGATGTTCCTTCTTTTTCAACATCCTATTTATGACGTTTCCCTCTAGCCAACTAGTACGAGGGGTCGAGGAACAGTACTCCAACATTGGTCCGGGTCAAATTTTTGTGTCCCACAAAACAAAACAAAAACCCATTTTTTATGGTTAGGATGGACGCATGGGTGTTCCTCCTAGCAGAAGGTATTGAAACGTTCAACATACGAACTGAACTCGCAAAAAGATCAGCGTACGGGCTCACTAGGAATGGTGAGCGAACCTAGAGAACATCAAAATTAAGGTTTTGGAAGTTTGCGTAAGCTTCTGTACAGCAACGGCATTTAACTTGCGAAGTGAGGAATGCTTCTGTCGGATTTTTTCGGACAAGTACTCCGTACTTCGAATCTTGAAATTGTCCTCACGATAGCATTTCCAAAATAGATTCTCTGGTCAACCTGGCGGAACGTGTAGCACGGGGCTCGTGTAATGTTCAGTCGAGATCCTCTAACGTAAAGTAAATTACTGCAGAGGGACGTCGTCGTCTGTAGTCCACGTAAACTTAGTAACGGGCAGATGCCTGCTAGCTAATTTCGCTTGGATGAAAACAGAGTAACGGACACTTACGACCCAGTATCGTTTTTAAAACGAGATAAAATATTCTGATTTTTCCACGTGGCAGTGTCCCTGCCACCGGCTCAAGTATTCATACTGTAACATCTGATTCATACTCACTTCGTTGATTTCTATTTATACAAAAGTGAATATATTTAGATATGTTACATATAAAACAGAGTGACAATTGCTTATGTGTATTGGATCTAGTTTATCCGTCGGTGCCATACCCGCGTATTTTCTCTCGTCTGTGCCATGTATGGCTCGGAAATCGGTCAAACGCTCTGTTTCACTCTGGTAATCGTCACTTGGCCTGACGGGTGGGGTCAGCTTGTTTCGGCTCGGTTGGAATTTCCTGGGGTCGGCTAGTGGGGCCGGCCCTTTGACCTTAGATGTGGGTCCAGCGAAGTGCATGCAACCGTCCCACTTACATGCATGCGGCCGTACGTGCGCGTCCATGTCGTTCCACCTGTGCTAGCCGCGCCTTCAATGGTGTGCCCCCCGCCCGGCAAAAGCTGCGTCGCCGCCTACACTGCCAGACCGGAGGTGCATCTGCTCTGTCGTTCTCGCGTCTCTCTTGCCTACTCTATCCTGCTGCAAGATGAGCAGTCTGGAGCCGAATTAATGTCTGATCACCATTATTGCCGTCTAGACCGCGACGCCGTCCAGACCGCTCCTAACATTAAAAGGAGTCATCTCCTTCCCCATTACGCTCACAAATCCCCTCTTCCTCTCCTATACACCTTCGTCCAGTCCCTCATCTCACCATGCCTCGTGGTGATGGTAGCTCCACTCACAGCTCGAACCGCCGCCGCCGCCACGTCCCCTATCCTTGGTTTCTTGAGGCGAGCGAGGGAAGCGGCATGTGGCGTGGGCGTGGGCGTGCGCATATTCCTCCAAGTTCGAGCAGCAGGCGAGCGGGGGAAGCGGCATGGGACATGGAGTCTCCAAAGGGCAGGGGCTGGGCCATTGCTCCCGATCCCATTCCATTCATCGATCTGTCCGACGAGGACGACCAGGGTATGGACTGGACCATGGCCTGAAAGGAGGAGGCCACGGAGGTCCTGGACCCGGTTTGGCCTGGGCCATGGCCGACCATAAAGTCATGGAGCTGGCCAAGCATTCCTCCGTCGAGCAGGAACGGCTCAAGATCTCCTCGGAGAGGAAGGGGAAGAAGAATGACATGTGGTCGGCGTCGAACAACATCGCCCTAGAAGAGGTCGATGCCAAGGGCAAGTGCAGGGGCAAGGGCAAGACCCAGTCGGTGGAGGTTTCCGATGACGAGTACGAGTGGTAGTCCATTTTAGTTATTAGTTGCTTTATTAAGACAAGTGCCAATTTAGTTATTAGTTATTTATCTATTTTATAATTTAGCAAGGGCAAGTCCATATTGTACTACCATGAAATTTGGCAATGGCCTTGTGCTTGACGTTTCCAATTATGTGTGTAAATCCAATCCACTTCAGTTTGCAAAGTTTGCTTACAAATGGGGCCGTTTACCCTACATTTGGAGCTCATTTGAAACACATTTTTCAGCGAGTCCACCATTTTTAGTTAGAAATGGGGCCGTTTACCCTACCTTTGGATCTCATTTGAAACACATTTTTCAGCGAGTCCACCATTTTTGTTTAGAAATGGGACCGTTTACACTAACTTTGGAGCTCATTTGAAACATATTTTTCAGCGAGTTCACCATTTGTGCTTAGAAATGGGGCCTTTTACCCTACCTTTGGAGCTCATTTGAAACACATTCTTCAGCGAGTTCACCATTTTTGCTTAGAGACGGGGCCGTTTACCCTATCTTTATAACTCATTTGAAACACATTTTTTAGCGAGTCCAAGCTCATTTGAAAATTTATATGGATTCAAGATAGATTTGAGCAAGCTCATGGCTATCCCCATTTGGTTTGCCAAAATCCCCATTTAAATTACGATGACTGTCAAAATCCGCATTTGGTGTGCCAAAATACCCATTTTGTGTTACTGAGACAAATGGGGGTGGGCGAGCCAAAATCCCAGTTGGGTCCGCCGTGGTCCACTTGTCAGCGGGTGTACAACCCTTGTCATACGCGCGCGTCCAATCAGATAACAGAATGAGTTTCTCGCGGATCGCCCCGAATCTGCGTGCAGATTCCTTCTATCGGAAATCGGACGGCTGCAGTTTAACCGACATTTGAAATGAGCTTCAAATATTCAAAAAATATAAAAAAAAGGAAAATCATGCGCGTATAGTCGTATTATGTCATATACTAACGACTCAAGTTGAAAAACATGACCTACATACATTCAAAAGGAGAAGGGCATGGATCTCATGTGATATTGCATAACTCAAACTATGAGTTCTAATGCTAGAGAGAAGTGGTTTTGAAATTGCAACATGAAAATTTCAAAAACCTCACAAAAGCTACATTTTGGAGTGACTAAAAAGGATCCATGCTTAGTTTTTCACTTTCATGTTTTAAACTTGTTTAAATGTTGGTCAAACTTAGATTTGACCGAATTTAAAATAACCATAATAAATTTAAAAATTATCGAAAAATCGAAAAACCGACGCACATAGTCTTCATATGTCATATACTAACGACTCAAGTTGAAAAACATGGTCTACATACATTCAAAATTAGAATGGCATCTATCTCATGTGATATCGCAAAACTCAAAAGATGAGGTCTAAGGTTGAATAGAAGTGGTTTTGGAATTGCAATATGGTAATTTCAAAATACTTACGAAAGTATTATTTTGGAGTGACTAAGAATGTTCTAGGCATAGTTTTCGCCCAAATTTTACACAAATGTGCGTCAGAGCACGCCGTGTTGCGCTCTGAGCACGCCATGGCGCGTCCAGAGCGCGTCCAGAGTGCGCACTTAAGGTGTTCGACTGAAGTAAAATAACATATTTTACAAACGATTCAAGTTGATAAATAAGGTCTACACATGTTCAGATCACGTAAATACACAGAGCGTGCATTATGGGTGTCAGTTCACGTCCATTTCGTGTCCAGATCGCGCTTGGTGTGTTGACACGGATGCACCGACGCATATTTGCACGTAAAAAGAAAATTAAATCACGGTCAGTTCTCGCAAAAAATGCTTCTGATACGTGTAGATGTCTCACAATGTCTTCAAATACATTAAATTTGACCATAACGACGACGCACATCAACTGGTCGACACTTATACTCGACACATCTAGGGGCACCAGATGACGTGGTAAACATTTACATGCATGTCAGTTCGACTAGACGTGAAGCACAGTCACACAATGTCATCATTACAAATATAATATGTAATTGTGTTGTCATGTTACACTGCGTTGGCAAGAAAACGAGGCGATGCGCATGTTCGGTGCCCCAATCGGTTATCGATTTACGCGTCGGCGGGAGTGAATTCATCACTATCCTCCACAAATAAAAACCCCAATCCCATTGCATTGCGGTTCACTCGCTCTTCTGCAGTTTCTCTCTTCTCTCCATTCCGAAAAACCCCAACCACCCCTGCTCTCCAATGGATCACTAGTGGCAGAACGAAGCCATCCCGAGTGACTCCGACGGCGAGGGGAACCCGATCCCGTGGTGGGATGAGGACCACCACGCCGGCGGCTCCGGCACCGACGATGACGGCGAGGGCGACGAGGAGAGCGAGGATGGCGCCTCCGACCCCGACGACTCCGACGACGACGACCATGACGGGTCCGAGGAGGAGGACTCAGACCCGGAGTTGGTGAAGGACGACGACGATGAGGAGGAGGAGGAGGACGAGGACGACTCTGACGACGACTCCGACTCCGACTCCGACTCCGACGAACCGCCGGCCAAGAAGCGGTGCGTGTAGGTCGACGCCGGCTTAGTAGCAGTAGTGCATTAGTTGCACTGCTGATTAGTGGTAGTATTAGGCCGCCGCCGGCGTAGTAGCAGTGTTGCATGTACTGCTAATCTGCGTAATTTCTTTTGTAATTGTGAATATAATCCTAATATAATGCTATTCGAGTTATAAATCGATTTTCAATTAGTAGTAGCAGTTTCAATTCTAGTTATAAATTGAATTTCAGTTTTTAAATCGAGTTATGAATCCTATATTAGAAATCATTTCGAGTTATAAATCGAGATTCAATTAGTAGTAGTAGCAGTTTCAATTAGTAATATCAGTTTCACAATGACGTACTAATCAACGAACTGTTAGTTACTTCGGTGTTAATTTAATTAATTCAGTGTTAACTCAGTTAATTCGGTGTTAACCACGTGTTAATTGGGGCCGAGATATCCCTTCCAGTCCCCACTTGAGACTCGCTTCCTGTCCCCACTTGAGCCGACCCCAGGAAATCCCAACCGAGCCGCGACAGGCCGACCCCACCAGTCAGACGGTTACCAGAGGGCAACGGAGCGTTTGACCGATTTCCGAGCCAAACGGGACACATACGAGAGAAACTACGCGTGTATGCCAGAGACGGATAAACTAGAGAGAACCGGGGCACAGAAGCAATTGTCCCTAAAACATTGGGGTACATCTCGACCATATAAGTGCATGCCAAGTTTCACGAAAAACCAATAATTTGTGTGGCTAGTTTAAAAAGACAAAAAAATCTTATGATTTTTTTGGCTAATACATCTCGACTCACATATGCGCACGCCGGTCTGAAGCTCGCCATTTTTAGAGCAACTCCACGCGCGATCCCAATAAACAGCGTGGTAAGTATGCCAGGCGGACAAGAGTGTCTATACACACCGCTGATTTGTTGGGACCAGACGTCTGGAGACGTGCTCGGACATGGGCCGACGTGGATATCGGAGCGGCATCTCCAGTTTCACGGCTTCTCCATATTACGTCGAGGTGTTAGAGTGTCGGTTTTGATCGTTCAGGCAACTTCATCGTCGACTTGTGTGGAGAGCTGATACGTCTCCAACGTATCTATAATTTCTTATGTTCCATGCTATATTATACCAAGTTATCACATGTTTTATATGCATTTCATATAGTTTTATGCATTTTCTGAGACTAACCTATTAACAAGATGCCACAGTGTCAGTTCCCTGTTTTCTGCTGTTTTTGGTTTCAGAAAAGTACTTAAAAAAATATTCTCGGAATTGGACGATTTCTTTTCTGAAGTCAGTTTTTCATCGAGAACGTTTCAGAAAGCCGAACACGAGACGAAGTGGGCCACCGAGGCGGCGCCACCACGTGCTCGCGTGGCAGCACTCCTGGCCGCGCGAGGACTAGGTGTGGGCCCCTCGGGGCGCCACCGACTTCGTCCTTTCGCCTACAAATACCCCCCAGACTAAAAACCCTAATACAGTGTGCAATATTTCCTCCACGGGTCCCGAGCGCCGCCGCCATCGAAGACAAGATTCGGGGGACATAACTCTCTGTTCCGGCACCCTGCCGGGACGGGGAATTGCCCCCGGAGCCATCTTCATCGACTCCACCGCCATCTCCATCGCCGTTTCTGACTCCTACGATGAGGAGTGAGTTGTTCTCCCCCGGGGCTACGAGATCTACGGTAGCTATGTGGTCTATCTCTCTCTCCCATGATGTGATCTTTTATGTGATCATGAGATTTGTAACCTAGTTGAATATGTGATGCTACTCTTTATCTATTATGCACTCTAGATGTTACTTTAATATGAACTCAAGGGTTACTCACGGTTGTAACGGTGACAGTGTGTGCACCATGTGTGATTCCTTTATGACGTTGTTGGTGTTAGTTTACTCTGACTTTGAGGGTGCTCTTGTAGCCCTACACAATGAATGGTGTTTGTTATCCAACATGAGAGTGTTTGAGAGTAGTGTTTATTTATTTAACTTTGATGTCATTGTTGAGAATGTCCACTGGTGAAAGTAGGATCCCTAGGCCTTTTTTCTAAGCATTAAAACACCGTTTCTAACAAGTTCTGCTACATGTTTTTTTGCTGCCATTTTTATTACAGATTGCAATTACTACTTATAATCGTCCATATTACTTGTATTTCACTATCTTTTCGCATAACTAGTGCACCTATACATCTGACAAGTGTATTGGGTGTGTTGGGGACACAAGAGACTTTTTATACCTTAATTGCAGGGTTGCTTGAGAGGAATATCTTTGACCTCTACCTCCCTGAGTTCGATATACCTTGGGTGATTCACTTAAGGGAAACTTGCTGCTGTTCTTCAAACCTCTGTTCTTGGAGGCCCAACACTGTCTACGAGAATAGAAGCGTGTGTAGACATCAAGAGCCACTGGGTCGGCGTGGATCAGAGCAGCGATTCCAGATTTTTTTCTTTCGTCGTGTTGTTCTAAAGTATTTGCGTGTCGGTTTTGATTGCTAGGACGACTTAGTCGCCGACTTGCATATGATGCGGCTTTAGGGGTGGCGTCAATGACGGAGCAAGCCACAATGCTTGGAGGGGGCAAAATAATATTGGAGGGGGGAGGGGAATAGTTTAGAATCACTAAGTATAACTTAGATTAATAGCATGATTATGAAGAAATCAGTTTCATTGGGTGGCTTAGCCCCTGCTCGTCCCCCATTTCCTCCGTCCCTGGGTGGCGTTTTGTGTTTTGCAAATTAAAAAACAAATGAAAATTCCGTGTGTATGTATCGACAATCTATGTGTTCATAAAGTTGTTTTCACAAAAGCCGACATTTTTTGTTTGGTGTGTAAAAAGTACAAATTCACTGCTGGAAGAATTTTTTAGAAAACATGTTTTTGTCTTTATATACAAACCTAGAAAGTTGTCGTTTTTCCTAAAACTTGGCGTGTGGACATAGTTGAGATGTCCGTGTGAAATATTTATCTGCAATCTTTTTACAATTTGAAATGTTTAGACCGGTGACAGAAGTCATATACTCCCGAGTATACCTAAATAAATTTACAAATATTTTGACTTGTTAAAAAAACAAAGTCACACGGGCTGGTAACTCTGTTTCCAACAAACAACCGAGCAAATTAGGTAACAGCTTGTGGTTCGCGTGAGCGTCGTAGGATGCACAACGAGTGGACCAGAGCCAAGTTGTAGTAGTTTCCTCTATGTTAGAGGATCTCGTTCCGCATCTTCATGGTAATCATACATGAGAGATACCTTGCAGCCACCTTTTCGTTCTTGGTTAATCTTTTCAGGACAACTTGAAATTTTCATAATTTAACTTAGAGCTTCTTTGGTACCTATCATTTTATTTGGTTTGACAAGTGAAATGATATCATCATTTTATTTTCGAGGAAATTTCGAGAATGTCATACAAGGATTGCCCCGTTCTGAAAACGCCAGCCATCAAACTAGTCGTCATTCTTAGAATGCCATCAAATAAATGTCCTTGTTCCAAAAATGCCATTTGTACTAGTTGACCGTTAAGTTGGAGGAATAAGCTTGTCACTTTTTTTTAGATAAGTAGCAGGGCCGGTTCTGAGATTTTGGGACCTGGGGTGAAATTAGAATTTGGGGCGCCTAATATAAATAAATGTACATACATAGAGATCAAATGAGACACATATTTTAATGTGGAAAACTCTTGTGAGGAATACACGGACATCAGAAAGCTTAATTTCATAAATAATTAGATGGTTTAAATGTGTGGTCATGTACCTGACATTTTTATTCTGCATATTGATATTGATGTCAACATTGTCTTCTATATGGATCTCGTCTTAATAGATTACCATTATTTGATTTGTTACCTGTAAAAATGCCAACTTATCTGGATTTTTTGAAGCATCACTCATAGAGGCTTCATAAGATATAACAACGCTAAAAGCAGAAATGAAATAGTAACACAAGTAAGATATAAACATCTTAAACCGGAGAATTTTCTAAAATCAAAATTAGTCAAATAGATCACATATCGTCGATGCGCCGGTTGTATGATTGGGAATAAGGAACGAATCATGGATAGAATCAGCCGAGAGCCGGGCTGCTTTGCGGCGGGCGAGGGCAGGAACGGACAACAAGTGACGAGCAAGCGATGCCGATGCAGGCCTTCTGACCGGATGTGTTTCCAATCACCATCGGAGTATCAAATTTTTGACAAATAAATGTAAACCATGAGTAGAGAGGATGACCTATCGGATCGATCAGTGGTCGCAACGTAATGTCTCGACTCCTAACTCGATCATGTCCTTGTTCTTACCTTGCCGAGCGGAAACATAAGCCTCAATTACTACTCCCTCCGTTTTTATTTATAAGACATTCTAGTTTTTGCTATATGCACATGCATCTATATGCATTTAGAAATCATTTAATATACATGTTTATTCACTAGTTCATTCACTTTAGTGTGTATGTGGACACCATGTGCAAAGGTCAAAACGTCTTATATAAAAAAGAGGGAGTATTTGCTAGGCAACCGCTTTCAGATTGTGTACTTTTTATTATTTTACTTTACTTACATATCCGTGGCCGTGGGAGGGGCCCTAAAAAATTCTAAGCCCGGGGCGGCCGTGCCTCTCGGCTCCACCCGGGAGTCAGCTCCTCGCTCCTGTTTAAGACGTTGCAACCTTCACACTGTAAAAAAAGGACGTTGCAGTCTCCAGGTTAATTAATCCCTAAGCTCCAGGTTGATCAATCGTTGTTGGTCCACCATGTTGCTGATTGTTGATTGATGCCTTCAGTGTTCAGTCTCTAAATCGATTATTCACTCGCGAAGCGTATGTGATGATCATGAATTTGTTTTCCGTGTGATTAATCCCGAGGTTCTAGTTTGCATATTAGCGATTGATATTTGACATGCATACTCTATTTTCTGAATCCGTTGACGCACAGAGGATGAAAATTTACCTCCAATTTCTTGTACTCTCCGTTCTAAAATAAGGGCACCTCCAACGGCTCTCCGCATATGGACAGGCAAAGCGTACCGATTCTGTCTGTTTTGGACTGTCTGCGGACCAATTTTGAGCCACTGTCCTTTTTGCCTTTTGGGGGAGGAAGTGCCTCCAACGGCACAGCGTAAAACCAATCTGTTTGTGTGAAGGGTGGGAGGAATGCAGACAAGGGAGGACAAGGCCTTGTGTGTAGGGTGGGAGGAATGCGGACAAGGGAGGACAAGAGGTTGTTCGTTTTCTACCCCAAATCTGGACCAAATTTGGTTTAGGTTTGGGCTCGAAAACCTGTCCGTGCGGACACCTATGCGCCGGACCGTTGGAGAGCCTGTCCGGAATAACAGATTGGGACAAGCTCTGTCCATATGCGCTGGGACGTTGGAGGTGCCCTAGTGGATGTACGTTTATGTCTACATACATCTACTTTCTAGCAAAATTGAGACACTTATATCAAAATTAAGACACTTATTTTACGACGTAGCGAGTACTTCTGATGATGTACGTGTTCTGATGATGTATGTGCATTACAAGATGGTGCGGTATAATACTTGGATCCTGCACACTGTATCTTCTGGATCTATTGAAAAAAGAAATAAGTTATTCATATAATGTTGCAAAATGCTACTTAAAAAACATACTGGCATGTCAACTTTTTTTAGCATGCCTATGTTTGTTTAGTTATCTTAAATAATTCAATATAGGCAGCATACTAGTATTTCAACGTGCGACTTAACGGTCAACTAGCGGAAAAGGGTATTTTCCGAACGACGACACTTGTTTGATGGCATTTTCGTAATGCGATAATCCTTTGATGGTATTTTTAAAATTATCTCTTTATCTTATTTGAAAAGTGAAATGACAAACTTAGAAATAGGAATTGGCATAAAATATAATATAGATGTCTGTTCAATTTCAAATAAAATGACATATCCATTCCATGTCAGCCAAAAAAGTTGGGCATAGAACAAATGAATTCCACGATTCTGGTTTGAATTTATCACTACCAAACGACCTCCTCTTAGGAAGAAATCTCTTGCCATCGCCGATATGGTCAACCCGTATAACTACCAAATACTGACAACAACTCCCATCAGGTCGTCGACGGTTAAGCCTTAAGCTCTAGGCAGTGGCGGAAACAGGGACCAGCAGAAAAATGCACACACACAACGCACATGCAGAAAAATGAACTATATCCCGTATTTTTTTGCTAAAAACTCCTCATATTTATGTCTTTTTTTGCCCTTCCCAACAGCTGACAAGAGGCAAAAATCTTTCGCTGGCCCCCTTATATACGTTTCCTGCCTCCCCTCGTGGCTCTAGGAACACGTGCGAATCTCCACAAATCCGGTCAGCACATGACTGCTAATCTTTAAAACCCGCTCCATTACCCTATATATAAAAGTTGGTCAGATTTGCATCTGAATCTGGTGTCCACGTCACCCGTAAAACGTGGGCCGTCCGATCCGACCAACCAACGGTCAAGATCGCGAGTTTCTGGGTACCCAAAACGCGCCTACTGTAGCACGGGCCTCTCCGCCAATCAGCTCGCGCCACGTTGCCCGGTCGCCCGACTCGTAGTCTCTGAAGGATGAGAACCCACTATGTAGCATCTACGTCGCTCCCCGTTCCACCGGTCACCGTGGTCATTTTTCAGAAAAGCGCCTCACAAATAGAGACCATGCCCCGCAGTCCAACTTTTACAGGAACGAAGAACCTATGTGCAATTGTAAACAAATCCACATACTTTTCTGTGAAAACAACACACACAACCCCCTCCTCTTCTCTGTCCCGCGCCGCGTGAAACTCGCCGCCGCCGGCCACCGCCGCCGCTTCGGCCGTCCCCGCTCAGATCGACGGATGCGGGGAGGAGCGCCGCCGCGTCTTCTACCTCTCCGCCGAAGATCCACATCTCGGGAGCCCTAATCGCGCCGGAGTCGTCTCCGCCGATCTCCACGGCCGCCGCCGCATCGGTGCGCCACCGGCGAGGCTCCGATGACCTATGGGCGGCGGCGCCGCAACCACCAGACGCCCGCGTTGCCGCGCGTCCAACGCGACCAGCCGTGCGTCGTGGGTCGCGCTGGTTCGCTGCCGCCATCGTCGGCGCCGCCGTGCCCGTGCCTGCCAGAGATGGCCGACGGTGACGTCATCACGACATCTCTGTGGGTTCCACATGTCAGCCTCTTTTTCTTTTTACCCACAAAAACAAAATCAATTAATTTTGTTACAACAATACATTCAAATATATGCATCCGAAAATTACAAAAAAAATATCAGAACGCCCCAAAAAAAACTAATTACCCCCGGCAAAATGTATTTTTTTTCAAAAAAATTAAAACGTTGTGAATTTAAACAAAATCCAAAACTCTAGCACATTAAGAACATCAAATATATCCATCAAATAATTAAGAAAAAAATACCAAAATACCCACACTAGAAAAATATTTACTTATAGCAAAACGCAAAATATTTGAAAGTCTCTGTAAATCTACATGAATTTCAAATCCATTTCTTATAACTACAAATTAAATATAACTTCAAATACACGCACCAGAGAAATATGAACAACTATTAGAATGACCACAATAAAACAAACTAATTACTCATGGAAAATGCAAAACATTTGAATGTTCCAAAATCGGTGTACATTTAGAAAGATTTCAAATCCATTTCTTCAACTTATAGATTGAATTTGATAAACGCCCATGCAATGTCTTCCATCTAATTACAAACTTAGTATAATATTTTACACCACGATAATATTTCCTCTAATGACAAACGTATATCGAATTCCCTTTTACATTTACTTCCCACATGCTTACCCCTACACATAAAAAAAATGACAACTCTTTGAACAAAATTCAATATTTTAGTAACGTTATGTTCTATTTACAAACATTACATATATAAAAAACGGATGCGGCGTGTCGCTGCGCCTTATTGCCTAGTCATATTTAATCTTCAGAAGTATTCTGCAAGGAAATTTATAACCAAAAAGATTTGCACATAAATACTGTAATTATTGATCAGCGTCAAATTAGAGGAATAATCTTCTCAAAATATGGAGAATTATCCAGTTTAACAGGAAGAAACACGTGTAAAATCCACTCATCAGTGTTACACCCTCAAAATAGTTTAGTGGTATATGACGCATTTCACTGTTCAGAAGAAAATGAAGATCCAATTGTGCAGGGGTGGAAGCAATGTATTTGGTGGTTGTTGGCATGGTTGTCCATAGAGCAAAGAGCAAATCACTAGGAAAACTTTCAAGTAGTGGATGTAGCTGCATCTGTAACATGTATTTTGCTGTGTTATTCTCTTTTTCCTTGTTTTCCATTTGTTTTAAATATTTATTCTTATAAAACTATACAATATATAGGAGCCCCACTGTTTTCATGTGAAAAATAAACTGGCAGCACTAACTCCAAAAGTGCAATCTTTCCAGCCCATCTGCGATGATCGATCTATGAAGCGGTCAAAAGGGTGTTCTAGATTAAACAAGTAAGCAGCAGTTGGCATCGTAGTGCCCAATCCCGCGACCCGAGACCGGTCTAAGCGTTTGAATATTACACACGCAAGTCCTTCTTCCGCAGGAGAATCCCTTTCTTGTGTTAGTCCGGTCAAACTTGTTGCTCTTGGAACAGGGACAGCGAGGGAGAACCAGTGACGCCGCATTTGGCTCCCAGCCCGGCCAGCAGCTCTATAAAAGCGCATTCCGTTCGCCCGCACTGACAAACACATAGCCGCCGGTCGTGTCGTCTGAACGCCGGCAGCCCTTACATACGGCTGAGTGATTGAGAGGGGCGAGGTGCTCGTACGTGGAACTGTTCGATGGAGGGGTCGTCGTCGTCGGACAGGTACACGGAGAGGTGCGCCCTGACCACGGAGCTGGCGCAGGTGCTCGAGACGGTGAGGCAGCTGGAGGCGCAGATTGGCGTGAAGGGTTGCCCTGAAGACGGAGGGGAGCGGTGCCGGGCGCTGGTGTCCAGCATGCGCTCCTCCGTCGATAGGTCCATCCACATCGCCATGTCGTCCTGCTGCACCCCTGGTGCTCCGGAGTCACCGCCGTCCGCCGAGGGAAGTCCCCGCAGCGGCGTATCCGACCAGGCTGCCGACTCCAGGTTCATCGGCGTCGGCGCCAATGCAGCTGGGCATTGCAAAAAGAGGTAAGAGCAAACAAACAAAAGACGCTACTTCTGATTCATGTTTGTCAGTTAGTATCCCCTTTATTAATTAGTGGTACTATCTAATAAGTAAATGGTTGCGACAAGTGCAGGAAAGCGCTACCCAAGTGGAGCACGCAGGTGAGGGTAAGCTCCGTGCAGGACGTCGGCCCCCTCGACGACGGCTTCAGCTGGAGGAAGTACGGGCAGAAGGACATCCTCGGCGCCAAGTACCCAAGGTCAGAGACGATATGCTCCAGCACAACTCCTGCACCATTATGAATAGCCTAATCTTGGTCGTCTGATTTAATCGATCTTTCGCAGAGCCTACTTCCGGTGCACGTACCGGCACACGCAGAGCTGCCATGCAAGCAAGCAGGTGCAGCGTGCCAATGGCGACCCGCTGCTCTTCGACGTCGTCTACCACGGGAACCACACGTGCAACAGCCAGAGGCCGCAGCAAGCAGCAAGCGGAGTACACTGGCTGCCGCAGCCTGCAGGCGGGCAGGAGCGGAGCTCCATCATCTCTCTGGGAATGGAAGCCGAGGGGTTCACCAAAGGATTGTTGGAGAACCCATTCTCGTTCCGCTGCAACCCAGCAGGCGCCGTCGACACCGGCGGCGCAGCGAGCAGCGACTTCCCAGCCCTCGCTGCATCCCCCTTCGTCTCCCCGGCGACGTCAGAGTGCCAGCTTGTGCAGAACGACGTGCCCGACGTGGAGCTCACCTCCACGACGAACTCCCAGATGGCTGACATGGACTTCATGCTCCAGCTCGCGGACGCGGATTTCTTGGATAATCCCCGATATTTCTAATTAAGTCGCCTCAGGACAAGTAGGATTTCGGCACAGATTTGTGTATAAACAAGCATGCATAACTGGGGATATGTCATGGGAATTATAGTGGAGTACAGTAGTAATTTAGTGGCGAGCAGATGAGTTGTGATCGATATGAATTCTGAAAGCTACGTGCGTGGACTAGGGTCGTGCCGGATACCAAGGATTATCGTGAAAAGTATCACTTGCCCTCACCTGCAGGGTACTGACTAGCGATGACAACAGCAAAACAATAATAACGACTGAATGATGCCGCGAGAGGCATTGACGTCTGACGATGACTTGTCAGCGACACTTCTCATCAGCAAGCCTCCTTCTAACCTTGGGCTGGTATTGGGCTGGCACTACTGGGACTCGGCCTGTTCAGAAGCTATCAAAGCATCAGCTACAAATACAGTAGGAGGTGGACTGGGACGGGGGGCTCGGAACGGACGGAAGGGCTTCGGCCTGGACTGGCTTGGCGTGTGTGGCGTGTTCACCTTCTTCCTCCTTCAGTCCTCACCTTCTCCTCCATGTTCCTCTCAGATCCGAGCTTGTAATCCAAACTAGATGTTCCATTGAGTGATACAAGTAGTGTGTTGCTTACATCTGGTATCAGAGCCTTACCACCACCCTCCCTCTTCGAATGCACTGAAATTTTTCCCACCACCATCCGCTTCAACCACTGCTTATCACCTGTTCGAGGAAATGCCGACCCAAAAACTCGCCTTCCCTCACGGTGTTCTTCACATCAGGATGACTGATGTGCACCAGCCAGTGACTAAGGAGATGATTCGCGAAGATTTCAGTCACTCTGGTGCTGGGAAGTTGTTGTGCGTGTTCGAGCGAGTGGTCGATGGGATGTACGGCGTGGAGGCCTACGTCCAGTTCTCCTCTCGGTGGAGGGCGGCCCGAGCTCGCGATGCCTTGGACGGCCGCGCTCTCTTTGAGGGGTGTTGTTTCCTCACTGTTGTAGTCGTACCGCCGATCTACACCGCCATCTCGATGCCGAATGAGGACGAGTTCACTCCGCCATATTTCTATGATGACACGCCGTATGCTGAGTGGGCTGCCGCTCTAGCCGCGGTCGAGCACCACGCTGGGGGGTCGAGCTCAGCAGCAGCGTCTCCTTCCTTCGCATCAACCCCAGAGGAGTCTACCGATGTCCGAGATGTGCGTGTCATGGACAAACCAACATGGACTGCGCCAGGAGCCACTAGCTCGACTGTATGCGCGAGGACATCGTTGCAGGGCGACGACGACCTCATCTCGACGGCGCCATCCAAGCACAACTCTGAAACCGTGCCCCTGGACTCTTCATCAACCTCTGTCCAGGCTGTAGCGGACTCCATGGCGACCGTGCTTGCTCAACATGGGGGCACCGCAATGGTCCGTGAGGAGGACCAATATCTCGAGGCACCGGTATCAGCTATGACAGCCATCAAGCAAAGTGCATCCACGACGAATTCTTCTTCGCTGCTTGCTGCATGCTTAGCACCGTGTCATGAAGGCGACAATGTTTTAACCATGCAGTAAGAGCATCAAACTGGCAAGCAAGAATGCATGATCAACACTTGTGCTTGCCCTGGGACCCTGGTGATTCAACTCGGCACCGGCTTGAGGGCAAGCCGGATTTTAAGAAGGGGGGATTGTCAGCGACACTTCTCATCAGCAAGCCTCCTTCTAACCTTGGGCTGGTATTGGGCTGGCACTACTGGGACTCGGCCTGTTCAGAAGAAGTTCAGAACTGATGATTACATTGGAAGGATCATAGTTCCAAGTTCATGGATTGACACTCTTGGAAATGCTTCCATCTGTGGTTCTAGTCATTTTGAATGGTACATAGCATGGTCATACACACTTGCAGAGGCTGATGTTCGTACCATTCGCTTGGCAAGGCCAATATTTAGTTTGATTACTATTGAAGCTGCTGTATCAGTTCCAAGCATTGCTACAATACGGCTGCTTACAGTATGGACAAGTGACCTAATAATTGCAAAATGCAGCTTATTCACAATGTTGAGAAATGCTAAGAAACTGACAAGTGCAGATATCTCTAGCCAGCCGCGGCAGTTTTGCTACAGATTTACAACTCAAACTCTTAACAGTACACCTCGTGAGGAGATCATTCAAGTCAACTACACTATTGTTGGTGTTGCTACTGGTTCTAGCACCATAATATTTCATTGTTTGTTACAAACTCTGGTTCTAGCATTCAGAAGGGTCCTCACTGTCATGGGTGTTGATTCTGCTCTTGCTTCCCTCTCACTACATTGGGGTCTCGCACTATGGAATCAGCCTGGTTCAACTACAGAAGTATGTGCGATGCAGAATTTTGCTATGCACCACAAAGCGAGAAACAAGGGACAAGGTTCTGATTTTACATTGGTTCTCCATGCTCAGGATGTCACTGCTACTTGTCTCCAACAACTACAGCTCCAGCGTACAAACAATTGTTGGTCCACTTATCTTCAGTTTGGGCAGCTGCTACAGTGGTTGATAGCTTGGTTAGCAAGTGTGAATCGTTATGTAGTCATGATGGTGAGCGATATGTCCTTGCAAGATTTGGTGGGCCTCTCATATAATAGCTATGTTGGCCGTACTACTTCCGGTGGAGTTGAACAATTTAAATGGCACATTCCACGGCTTCTCAATCCAAAAACAAGTACACTGAGGTATACTGGTGTTCTTTCCAGTTCTATGGAGACAAGCAATTTGGTTCTCCTTGTGTCACTTATCCTACCTTGGGACCCTGGTGGCTATGCAACTTGTCTGGGAGACATGCGAGAAATATCTCCGGTCGTGCAATGTTTTAACCATGCAGTAAGAGCATCAAACTGGCAAGCAAGAATGCATGATCAACACTTGTGCTTGCCCTGGGACCCTGGTGATTCAACTCGGCACCGGCTTGAGGGCAAGCCGGATTTTAAGAAGGGGGGATTGTCAGCGACACTTCTCATCAGCAAGCCTCCTTCTAACCTTGGGCTGGTATTGGGCTGGCACTACTGGGACTCGGCCTGTTCAGAAGCTATCAAAGCATCAGCTACAAATACAGTAGGAGGTGGACTGGGACGGGGGGCTCGGAACGGACGGAAGGGCTTCGGCCTGGACTGGCTTGGCGTGTGTGGCGTGTTCACCTTCTTCCTCCTTCAGTCCTCACCTTCTCCTCCATGTTCCTCTCAGATCCGAGCTTGTAATCCAAACTAGATGTTCCATTGAGTGATACAAGTAGTGTGTTGCTTACATGACTGTACGTACCTAGTACTGGCATTTATACAACGCACCGGAGTTCCCGGATAAAAAATCAGCTCCTCTGAGGTATATTAGCCACGTGAGGCTGCCGTGACATCTTAACCCTGAGAATTTAAGCTCATCGGTCTTTTTTTATGAGATTTGTCTTTTTTCTTCTTGGAAAGGGGAGTATATCCCCGACCTCTGTAAAATTGATGTACACAGACATTTTTATTGTAAAGTTTATCATTCAAATTCTTATAAATAAAAAATACATAAGAATGATACTTAAATCAACCACTGAAAAATATCAAACATGTAGCAGTTATGCATTCTGTAGTCTCCTAGTATGCCGCAATCAATCTTATACTCCCTCCGCTAAAAAAAGATGTCATAAATTTGTCCAAACTTGTATGTTTAGATACACATAAATTTGAACAAACTTGAGACATCCTTTTATGGACGGAGGGAATCGTACATATTCTAACTGGCCGTCGGTATAAGGTTACATCGAGCAGCCATAAGCTCCTGCTAATTCGATGGGCGACATATCATAACTTGACCTAGTGAGTAGACAAATGGATAAATCATAAGCAAATGACGTTGTTTCGACAAATACATATTGACCAACATAAAACTGAAACTCCTATGCGTATTATATCCTCAGTTTCCGTGTCTATTCCATTTAACCAACTATCTAACATATTTTTTATATTCCTTGGTGAAGGAAAATGGTAAGTGATATAAACATTATGCAAAATGATATCTTCTAAATAATAACCGAGAAAACAAATGCTCAGTAGTCTCTTTGAGCTGCAAAGGCGGAATTTTTTACACACATTCCAGTTAGCTTTTACAAATTATTCTTGGTAATTAGTAATACTTTTCAACTGATAAAGCACAAAAATATTTTAACATTTAGTGTTATTTTCAATTTCCACATGTGTTTGTGAAAAAATCTAGTCAGACCATTCATGAGGTCACCATACAAATATTTCGCCGAAAAAACTCCTGGGCTTGTGAGCTTCCAAACAAACATGTATGCCTCACCAGACAAATGTACCATCATCAATTTTGATATAAGTGTAACAGTGCATTCTACTATGACTAGTTAATACACTTTTGAAACAAATAAAATACTAGAAATGAAAACATATTTCGGTTGCCCTCTATTAGACAATGATGCTACAACATAGAGTGGGACGTCGGAGAGACCTAAATATTCTCCAAGAATCGGGTGCTCATACCATCTTCCATTAAAAAGAGCTTTGTCACAAAACTCCTTTTAACTATCATGACACCTTTCCATAATAGAGAATTTGAAGGCTTTTCCTAAGCTTGAGACAAATCTTTGTTCTAGCGATACTTGTCGTGTAGCAACTCTTGCTACACGCCCTCCTCAGTTAGTAAGTTTAAAAACTATTTGTACGTTAGAAAAACATGCTTGCCTCATTAGACAAATGTACCACCATCGATATTGGCCGAAATGTAACCGTGCATTCTACCTATCACTAATTAATACCCTTTCGAAACCAATAAAACATTAGGAAAACAAACATCTTTCACTATAGGAGTAACAGCCCAGCCCGACGGCATTTGCCGTCGGTCTCATCACAGAAACCCTCGGCCTCAGTGAGCCCGACGGCCACCGTCGGCCTAAGGCCGTCGGGCTGTGATCCATCGGGCTCACGCCGTGGCCGTCGGGCTCGCAAATGCCGTCGGGCTAGCGCGTGACGCCGACGGTTATTTTAGGCCGTCGGTGTTAAAAATACCCTCGGCGCAGAAACTCGTAACGGCGCTCCGTCACGACACACGCGTCACCTGCTGGAGCTGCACAGGCCATACGGTGAGGCCGACGGCATTGCCGTCGGCCTCACCATAGGGTTACTACGCCGACGGCAAATACCGTCGGCCTCACTACTGCATAATAATGCAATACAGCGTGACGCCGACGGCATTGCCGTCGGCCTCATTCTGAAGTGAAAACAACAGCATTTTGCTGCATTTTTATTATTCCCTGCAAATTTCAATTTTTTCTGAGATTCACATATAAACATCATCAAACTCATGAACATCATCATATAGGGATCATCAAACATATAAACATCATCATATAGGGATCATCAAACATATAAACATCATCAAACTCATGAACAACATGTGGATCATCAGCTACCAAATATATCACACGTTTCTATATCACACAACATATATTACACGTTTCTACATGATCAAGCTCATGAAGGTACAAAATGATCTCTCCAAAGGAACTCTCAAGCACGAATTCCACCGCCAAGAGCATGATCACTACAAAATGAAAACGAACTCCGGTTAGCATGGCAAATGTATCAAGTTCAAATTCATGCAAGAGAAAATGATCAAAGTCATGCAAACCTTCTAAGTCCAAATTCATGCAAGGAAAAATGATCAAAGTCATGCAAATGTTCTAAGTCCAAATTCATGCAAACGTTCTAATTCCAAATTCATGCAAACATTCTAAGTCCAAACTGAATCATGAAAAATAGTTCTAAGTCTATGGTTGGTTTATGTCAGAGTTTTTCATGAACTAATTGGGTTTGGCGATTGTCGACGCATCTCGCGGCTCTCGTGGTGGGGTGATCGACGCAGCGAGGTAGAAGCACCCGGACTAGGGCCTTGTGAGTGAACCGGAGTGGCCATGGGTGAGGCAGAAGCTCGACCAAACGGAGCCCGTGAAGAAGACGATCCCTACATGTTTGAACAAAATATGACTAAGTGAAAAATTTCATGTGTTCCGTCGCACGGTTCCATGCCCGACACCCGAAACGGGGGTTTTCACCTCTAAGTGCAAGAACTCCGCCACAACAAAACACTGGAGATACCCACATATTTGTCCTTATATTATGGCCACATTTGTATAAATTATTTCTTATGTTATTTATTATGATTTAGTAGCCTTACAAATAATATTTTTAAATGTAATCTTATATTTTAAGAAAAACTGGAAAATAGTGTACTGAGCCCGACGGTATTACCGTCGGCGTAATAGTGGGGGGGGGGGGGGGGGATTACGCCGTCAGATCGACGCGTCCGGAGACGTGCACGAGGGGGTACACCGACGGTGGCCGTCGGGCTCACCTCTTGGACGCCGACGGCACTTTTAGCCCGACGGTACGTTTGCGGCCGTCGGTGTTATGTTGTGACGCCGACGGCCACGACATTTGGCCGTCGGCGTTATTATTGCCGTCGGGCTGAGCTGCCAGTCCCGTAGTGTTTATGGTGCACTCAATTACACAATGATGCTACAACATAGCGTGGGACGTCTCACAAAACTAAATATCCTAACGGAACGGGGTGCTCATACCATTCTCAATTTTTTTTAAACTTTATGACGGAACTCCTTTTAACTAGCATGACACCTTTTCAGAATGGATAATTTGTAGGCTTTTCCTGAACTTGAGACAAATTTTTATTTTGTCGATACTTGTTGTGTAGCAACTCTTGCTACACACCCTCCTAATTTAGTAAGTTAAAGAACCATTTGTCAAGTAAACGCTTATTTTTAAGTACAAGCACCCTCTACATCAAATCATCATGATCATTTATAGTCTATAAATAATGTTCAGTTTTGTTAACCTACACTTCTTTTTATTCTCGTTGCTTTGCCCAAAAAATGATCTATCAAAGAAGAGTCATTTTCTTACCAGTATTAACGAAACAATAACTTAAAATCAGCATACTAGTTCGAACGAAATTAAGAGAAGTGCTCCGGTGCTTTCCGAAAAAATATGTTGCACGGATTTTAAAGTGCATCGACGGATATAATTAGCTTCACAAAATGATCTAAGAGGAGTACTTACCATGTGAGATTAGCATCCTTAATCCCACCCCTAATCACAACCATCAATTTATTTTAAATTCGTGCAACATGTTTTTTCGAAAAATACCAGAGCACTTGTCCGAAATTAATGAGGACAAATCAATCTTCATACGAGAGAAAGTTGCCCTACTAGCATGCAGCTTCCTTTGGAAGCGACTTTCTACTAGATTCCAGTATGTCTCTTGCAATATGGAAGTAAGAGAGAGATGCATGAAGAGATTAAATGATTCCCTTGTTTTATTACAATATGCGAGTCTACCTGGCACAATTAGTGAAAAGGTGGGTTTGGCAGATATCTGTCTCCAACAGACACCTTTGGGCGGCATATCTCCCGTATAATTTCTTACATGTTTTGTTTGTCAACATCCTCTTGATAAATTTGTCATATGTATACTTAAATTCAAAATCATCCTAAAACATTGTGACAAAAAATGAGGGGCGACATTATAATTATTGTCACTGAATTACTCAATTAATGAGAAATATGTCCACGTTGGTATTTATATTATGCATTGTTCAAGATATCTTCCGATATTCCGATCAATCGGCTGATCGCTTCTTAGTGTCTGGCTGATAAGATAATTTGACCGATAGATCAGCCGATAAATTGGCCGATATGCGGATAAATCGGCCGATTTACTCCTTATCTTGGGTCGATTGATAAGTTCCCGATAAGCGATATCCACAACATTGGTATTATGTCATAAAAAATCTTTTATGAGAAACCATTTATGGAAAACTAATGAAGGTAAAATATTACAATATGTATGGTATGTGAAGGAGATATGCCCTAGAGGCAATTAATAAAGTGTATTCTTTATCATATCTCGGTTGTTCATAATAGGTTTTTGTGTCATGCTAGAACCGTATTAAGCGGAAACATTAATGCGGGTGTGATACGTAAACAACCAGGTCTCTAGTAGCCTCTACTAAGACTAGTTTCGTTGCGCGATTGATGATCGAGGTTTCCCGGTCATGGGGCATGGCGCCGGTCGGCAATGAGAGTCATATCGCTGGAGAGTGATATGATGGACATACCCAGATTTGGAGAACATAGTCATTACACCTTTGACCGTGAGATCAACTCTTATTGATATTCCCCGAAGATACTTTGATTGCACCAAACGTCGTATCTTATTTAGTATGACAATAACGGTGATACTTTTGGATATTGGAAAGAAGTATTGACACGAGGGGTCAAGAGCGGGATTTGCCAGTCCGCGTAGCAGGATAGATACTCTCGGGCCCACTCGGTGAGATCTTGTCTAATGAGCTTGCAAGCATGTGACTAGGTCACGGAGACATGAGATCATGAACGAGTAGAAGATAGCATCGTCAGTAACGAGGTCGGGATTAGGTATGGAGATATCTATGGAACGACACTCGGACGTGCTAAGTATCGCTATGACAAAAGGTCTAAGACTTCACGTTCAGGTTTGATAGATGAAAGTCATTCGTTATATCTCAGGGATTAATTCAGGGGGTCCAGGCCTACGAGTTAGTCGTTGATCATTGAGGAGTCTTGATCATACCTGATATTATATCGAACCGCTAGGGTAACACACTTAAGGGGTTTCGACAAGACAACCGGAAAGGAAGGAGATCACCGGGATCGTCCCGGGAGAGGTCCGATGGAGATCGGGCAGCGCCGAAAGAGTTTTCAGAGCTAGGAAATATTATATATATTATGTTTGATATTAATTAGTGTTATTAATATGCAAATATGATTTTATATATTTATTTTCGAATTTATTAAGACAGATTTCCCTAAATGGGCCTTCCGGACGAAAGAAGGCCCAAGAGGGGAAAATTCCCTAGGGGAATTCGGTGGGGGCCAGGAGGGCTGGCCTAGGTGGGCCACAAGGGGCCCACCAGGGGGCCGGCGCACTCCATAGACGAACCAGGCTATGTGGGGATAGTCCCACATTGCCTGGCTGGCAAGGTTGGCTCCCCTTGGGAGCCTATATAAGAAAGGGCACCCCCAGCCTTTTAATTCACCAATTAATTCCTGATTTCTCTCTCGATCTCGTGGTTCCCAAGTTGGAGCCGCGCCGAGCAAGAGGAGTCGGGGATCTCCTCCACCATAGCCCGCTGCCGCGCTGCTGGTGTTCCGGTCCAAGTCTTCCGCTGCTCGTCCTGGACTGGAGCTTCGGAGGCGTCGTCTCCACCGTACGTGTGCGACTCCCTGCGAGGTGCTGCGCTAGCGGTACTCGGAGGCCTGCTTCCTCTACACGACCTTGAGGTCGGCTTCGTCGGTCTTCATCGACAACGTTTGTGCGGGAACGTAATCCCCGCTTTCGGTCTACAAGGGTATGTATTCCGATCTCCGTTCGTACTACTATATCTGCATAGAATAGATCTTGGCTAGTTTAAGGATATCGTTGCTAGGAAAATTATTGTTTTCTGCCCACGATCCCCTTCAGTGGTATCAGAGCCGATCTATCGTAAGATATAGTTGTACGCTGTTAGAACCCGTGCTCTGCACGGGGGCACCGTTCCTGTTATTTGCTACCCTCTAGCGTGCACTTGTGTATTCCAGCGGCATTGAGTTGATGAAGCGGCCCGGACCGACTTTACGCGTACGCTTACGCGAGACTGGTTCCACTACTGACATACGGCTTGTACCGTATCTGTGGCTGGCGGGTGACAGTTTCTCTCTCTTTAGTTGGTCTTCGCATTTTCAATGGAGGGCCCGAAAGAGATGCTTAAACATGCAATTATTGGATCGTTGTTGTGGTCATAAGATTCGTAGGTATGAAGCGGTTCTATTTACGAAAGCCCCAAGGCACGTAAAATATGCAAAAGATAAAGTAGAAGCGTCTAACTTTATTTTGCAGGGGCTATGTGATATGGTCAAGGTAGGTTTATTAAATTGTTTATAAACTGCGGGTGCCAAGAAGACCATGGCGCGATGGACTATATCACATTGCATTACATTTGATGTTTTGTGTGCATCTTATTTTTGTGTGTGATTGTGTGTTACACGGCGGTAGCTGAATAAGATGATCCCTTCAAAATACCACTAGTGTTCTCCCTCCAACGCGCACCACCAATAAAGTTCTACGTTATGAGGCAGGCCGTGATGATCGGGTGTCAGACATATCTTCGTTCGCATACGGTGGGTGTAAGCCATGTTGCACAAGCGTCAGCGTGGAGGTCTTTGGTGGCGAGCCTAGCATACTCAGAGGTATGGCCTCGGAACAGGAAGACCGAAAGGTCGAGCACGAGTCACAAAATTGATGTGGCAGACGATTTTGTCTACTCTTGAAGTTGTGCCGCCGGCTTTGATGATGAGGGGTGGTGCAATGGATGGGGGTCGTGTAATCGCTTAAACGGCCAGGAGGGATGTTCGTTTGAGTGGGAGTTATGTTAGTTATTTTCTAAAATACTATAACTCAAAATTATTATGAACAAAGTCTTATGTTGTTGCAAATTCCATTGTAGATGTCTCACCCCTCCTTTAACCTGAACCTGTTCATTGAGAAAGAGAAGCTTAAGACCGATGGGTCTAACTTCGTGTCCTGGTTCCGCGATCTGAAGTCCATCCTTGAAACCCACAAGGTGGCCTACATCCTTGATTCCCCCTTAGGTGATCTTCCCAGCTCTGCCCCGGAAATCGAAAGGATTGTCCATGGGGTAAAAGCGGAGATTTCTTCTTGTGTCCAGAGTGGCATGCTCTTTGCCATGGAGGCTGACCTACAAAACCGCTTCATGAACAAGGGTGCTTATGAAATAATCACTGAACTCATAGTTGTTTTTGCACGACAAGTCAAGGCTGAGACGTACGAGACAACTGTGCTTCTCTTCTCAGCCCAGATGGAAGAGCACGGCAATATCAGTGAGCACTTGGCCAAGTTGTTTGGCTGCGCTCGACTTCTGAGTGATCTGGGAAGTGTGATCCCAGAGGAGTTGGTGATTGATAGGGCGCTGATTTCTCTACCCCCTAGCTATAAGAACGCCATAGTGGACTACGGCATGAAAGGGACGTCAAAACCCCTGTCGGAAATCCTGAAGATGCTCGAAGTGGCCGAATTAGAAATCAAGCTGAAGAAGATGGAGGTAACCATCGGATCACCTGAGCGCAACTGCCCCAAGTATCTGGAGGATAGGAAGTCTGGCAAGACGGTCGACAAAGAGAAAGGTATATTTGATATACATGTTATAGATGTGTACCTTACATCCGCCCGGAGCAATACGTGGGTATTTGATACTGGTTCTGTTGCTCATATATGTAACTCTCAGGAGGAGTTACGGAATAGAAGGCGACTGGCGAAGGATGAGGTGACGATGCGCGTCGGCAACGGATCGAGAGTCGACGTGGTGGCTGTCGGCACGCTCCCTCTGCATCTACCATCGGGATTAGTTTTGGTTTTAAATAAATGTTATTTTGTGCCATCCTTAAGTGTAAACATTATAAGTGGGTCTTGCCTGTTACAAGACGGTTATTCATTTAAATCAATGTCAAGCAATTGTGCTATTTATATGAATGATATCTTTTATGTTGATGCTCCCGAGAGTAATGGTTTATTCTTGTTGAATCTCGATCGTAGTACTCACATCCATAACATAGAGGCCAAACGAATTAAGTGTAGTGACGATACCGCCATGTTTTTGTGGCATTGCCGTCTTGGTCATATTGGTATAAAGCGCATGAAGCGACTCCACTCCGATGGACTCTTGGACTCGTTGGATTTCGGATCCCTCGATACATGTGAACCATGCCTCATGGGCAAAATGACCAGGACACCGTTCAAAGGTTTCGTTGAACGGGCATCGGATTTGTTGGGGATCATACATACAGACGTATGTGGACCAATGAGCGTTTCGACACGCAATGGTTATCGTTACTTCGTCACCTTCACTGATGACTTGAGTAGATACGGTTATATCTACTTGATGAAACACAAGTCTGAAACGTTTGAAAAGTTCAAAGAATTCCAGAGTGAAGTTGAGAATCAGCTTAATAGGAAAATCAAGCATCTCCGGTCCGATCGCGGTGGAGAGTACTTGAGTTTTGAGTTTGGCACACATCTGAAGAGTTGTGGCATAGTGCCCCAACTTACGCCCGCCGGAACACCACAGCGTAACGGTGTGTCCGAGCGACGTAATCGTACTCTACTAGATAGTGTTCGATCTATGATGTCTCTTACCGATCTGCCAGTGTCCTTCTGGGGTTATGCGTTAGAAACAGCCGCATTCATTTTAAATAGGGCTCTGTCCAAGTCCGTTGAAACGACGCCGTATGAATTATGGTATGGCCATAAGCCTAAGTTATCGTTTCTGAAGGTTTGGGGTTGTGAGGCGTACGTTAAGAAACTACAGCCCGACAAACTCGAACCGAAGTCGGAGAAAGTCGTCTTTGTAGGATATCCGCGGGAAACCGTTGGGTACACCTTCTACAACCAAGCTCAGGGCAAAACTTTTGTCGCGAAGACCGGTGCCTTTCTAGAGAAGGAATTTCTCGCGAAAGGAGTAAGTGGGAGGAAGGTAGACCTCGATGAAATCGTTGATCCTGAACTCGAGATTCCGAGTGGCGCAACGGAAGCAATTCCGGAAACGTCCTCCGTGGAAGGAGTGGGAGAAACTGTCGAGGAAGATGTTCTACCTCGTAGGTCTGGTAGATCTCGGATCCCACCAGAATGGTATGGCAATATGGTTTGCACCGTCATGCTAGTCGAGCAAGACGAACCTACGAACTACAAGGAGGCGATGGAGAATCTAGAGTCCGAGAAATGGCTTGAAGCCATGAAATCCGAAATAGGATCCATGTATGACAACCAAGTGTGGACTTTGGTGGATATTCCCGAAGGGCGCAAGGCCGTCGAGAATAAGTGGATCTTTAAGAAGAAGACTGATGCTGATGGTAATGTGACCGTCTATAAAGCTCGGCTTGTCGCAAAGGGTTTCCGACAAGTTCATGGAATTGACTACGATGAAACTTTTTCACCGGTAGCGATGCTTAAGTCTATTCGGATTTTGTTAGCGGTAGCTGCCTACTATGATTATGAAATCTGGCAGATGGATGTCAAAACGGCCTTCCTGAATGGAAACATTGAGGAAGAGTTGTACATGGTACAGCCGGAAGGTTTTGTCGATCCAGGAAGTGCTAACAAGGTGTGCAAGCTTCAGCGATCCATCTATGGATTGAAGCAGGCATCTCGGAGCTGGAATCTTCGCTTTGATGAGGTAATCAAAGGTTTTGGATTTATCCAGAATGTGGAAGAGACCTGTATTTACAAGAAAATGAGTGGGAGCTGAGTTGTGTTATTAGCACTGTATGTTGACGACATATTGCTAATAGGGAATGATGTGGAACTTCTGAATAGCGTGAAGGAATATTTAAACAGTAAGTTTTCCATGAAGGACTTAGGAGAAGCTGCGTATGTTTTAGGCATAAAAATCTATCGTGATAGATCAAGGCGCCTATTAGCACTAAGTCAGAGTACTTATCTTGATAAAATATTGAAGCGTTTTCATATGGAGAAGGCAAAGAAGGGTTCTCTGCCGGTTATCAAGAATAAGGTATTGCGTAAGGCGCAGTGTCCGGTAACGGAACTGGGTAAGGCCGAAATGACGAAACATCCTTATGCTTCAGCCATAGGATCGATCATGTATGCAATGTTGAGTACTAGACCAGATGTGGCATTAGCTCTAAGTTTGACAAGCCGGTTCCAGAGTAATCCTGGAATGCCGCATTGGATAGCTGTTAAGAGCATTCTTAAGTATCTCAATAAGACAAAGGAAATGTTCCTTGTGTATGGTGGCTGCGATGAGGAACTTGGCGTAACGGGTTACGTAGATGCAAGTTTCTTCTCAGACCCCGATGACTGTAAGTCACAGACAGGTTACGTGTTCAAGGTGAATGGAGGCGTTGTGTGCTGGAGAAGTGGGAAGCAACCCATAGTCGCACAATCTACAATGGAGTCGGAGTACATTGCTGCCTGCGAGGCCGCGAATGAAGCTGTGTGGCTGAGGAAGTTCGTCATCGAACTTGGAGTGTTCCCGAGCGTGCAAGACCCCGTGGTCCTCTTCTGCGACAATACGGGTGCCATTGCGAACGCCAAGGAGCCAAGGACTCACTCCACCGCCAAACACATTCTCCGACGCTTCCACGTGATACGTCAGTATGTACAAGAAGGCGATGTGAAGATTTGCAAAGTGCATACGGATCTGAATGTGGCAAATCCGCTGACGAAGCCTCTCCCGCTTGATAAGCATGAACAACACCAGTTAGCTATGGGTGTTAGGCTTTTACCAAGTTGTAATCTAGATTAAATTGTACTCTAGTGCAAGTGGGAGACTGAAGGAGATATGCCCTAGAGGCAATTAATAAAGTGTATTCTTTATCATATCTCGGTTGTTCATAATAGGTTTTTGTGTCATGCTAGAACCGTATTAAGCGGAAACATTAATGCGGGTGTGATACGTAAACAACCAGGTCCCTAGTAGCCTCTACTAAGACTAGTTTCGTTGCGCGATTGATGATCGAGGTTTCCCGGTCATGGGGCATGGCGCCGGTCGGCAATGAGAGTCATATCGCTGGAGAGTGATGTGATGGACATACCCAGATTTGGAGAACATAGTCATTACACCTTTGACCGTGAGATCAACTCTTATTGATATTCCCCGAAGATACTTTGATTGCACCAAACGTCGTATCTTATTTAGTATGACAATAACGGTGATACTTTTGGGTATTGGAAAGGAGTATTGAGACGAGGGGTCAAGAGCGGGATTTGCCAGTCCGCGTAGCAGGATAGATACTCTCGGGCCCACTCGGTGAGATCTTGTCTAATGAGCTTGCAAGCATGTGACTAGGTCACGGAGACATGAGATCATGAACGAGTAGAAGATAGCATCGTCAGTAACGAGGTCGGGATTATGTATGGAGATATCTATGGAACGACACTCGGACGTGCTAATTATCGCTATGGCAAAAGGTCTAAGACTTCACGTTCAGGTTTGATAGATGAAAGTCATTCGTTATATCTCAGCGATTAATTCAGGGGGTCCAGGTCTACGAGTTAGTCGTTGATCATTGAGGAGTCTTGATCATACCTGGTATTATATCGAACCGCTAGGGTAACACACTTAAGGGGTTTCGACAAGACAACCGGAAAGGAAGGAGATCACCGGGATCGTCCCGGGAGAGGTCCGATGGAGATCGGGCAGCGCCGAAAGAGTTTTCGGAGCTAGGAAATATTATATATATTATGTTTGATATTAATTAGTGTTATTAATATGCAAATATGATTTTATATATTTATTTTCGAATTTATTAAGGCAGATTTCCCTAAATGGGCCTTCCGGACGAAAGAAGGCCCAAGAGGGGAAAATTCCCTAGGGGAATTCGGTGGGGCCAGGAGGGCCGGCCTAGGTGGGCCACAAGGGGCCCACCAGGGGGCCGGCGCACTCCATAGACGAACCAGGCTATGTGGGGGATAGTCCCACATTGCCTGGCTGGCAAAGTTGGCTCCCCTTGGGAGCCTATATAAGAACGGGCACCCCCAGCCTTTTAATTCACCAATTAATTCCTGATTTCTCTCTCGATCTCGTGGTTCCCAAGTTGGAGCCGCGCCGAGCAAGAGGAGTCGGGGATCTCCTCCACCATAGCCCGCTGCCGCGCTGCTGGTGTTCCGGTCCAAGTCTTCGGCTGCTCGTTCTGTACTGGAGCTTCGGAGGCGTCGTCTCCACCGTACGTGTGCGACTCCCTACGAGGTGCTGCGCTAGCGGTACTCGGAGGCCTCCTTCCTCTACACGACCTTGAGGTCGGCTTCGTCGGTGTTCATCGACAACGTTTGTGCGGGAACGTAATCCCCGCTTTCGGTCTATAAGGGTATGTATTCCGATCTCCGTTCGTACTACTATATCTGCATAGAATAGATCTTGGCTAGTTTAAGGATATCGTTGCTAGGAAAATTATTGTTTTCTGCCCACGATCCCCTTCAGTATGATGATCATCAAAATGTAGTACCGATTCCATGAAATTAATTACAGAATATAGATGTTGCAATCTTGGTACTCAGACACTATGTCTGGTAGATTTTCACAAAATTATGCTTGTGAATTATCCTCTTACATTTTTATGTAATTTACGATGAATATACATATGTGTTAGCACTACAACTGACACTATCTTGATAGATAATGATTAGTGATTTCAATGAATCAAAATCACATGATTTTACATGTGGCTGGTCATTCTATGAAAGCGTACACATCGTGTGATTATCAAATAAAATAATTACTGGATAATGATTATTTGAAGGAGTCATTTGTACTCTATTCTAACGAATACGATGAGAAGACTCTTCCATGAAATCCAGTATGTGATTGGGATCAGATAATTATATTGGCCCATATTGATTTTCTTGCTGAAATTTAATCAAGACTGCATTGGATATATCGGAGGATATTTACCCACAATATACCATTAGTTCGGGACTGGCACTCTGAATAAATTGCCACCAGCAAACCAACCTGTGGCTGGATGGTTAGCAGGGTGGTTGTACTCTCAACTCAGCAGAGTTCAAACCCCGTCGAGGCGTCGACAGCGAGGCGCCCGTGGTGACTTCGTCAATATCAAGACTCGATCCGGCGATTCAGTATTTTCGGAGGTGCTCATAGGGGTGGGTGTACGTGTGTACATTCATAGGGGTGAGTGTGTGATGCACTACACGCCCGCGAAGTTGATGAGGAAGATGGTTGAGGAGGTGTTGTTGGAAAACCCCAGGAGGAAGGTGTGAAGTAGTGTAGCAGCAAATTTCTCTCAGTTATGAAACCAAGATTATCAAACCAGTAGGAGTTGTATGCTCTTCTGAATGTTGTTGAAGCTGACTTTGTCAGGGCGCACTATCGGTGTCAACAACGAACGTGAAACCTCCACACAACACAACACTAGTGGAAAATGACTCTTTAGTGCTGGTCGTGGAGGGGCATCAGTACCGGTTTCGAAACAGGTACTGCCCAATCGGGACTAAAGGCCCCCAAGCATTAGTACCGGTCGTGTTGCGACCGGTACTAAATGACATCCACGTCGGCCGCAGGGCGTGGTTTCGTCTGGAGACCTTTAGTACCGGTCGGTGTTACCGAACGGTACTAAAGGTGCTCCAATTTTTTTTTTTTTTAGAATTTCGAAATTTCTCACTTAACTATCCACTAACCCACACAATTTATTACTAACTACACACTTAATCTCAAGTCTAACTATTTAATCTAGTTAATTTTCCCCTTCCCACACACTTAATCTCTTTGTTTTATTGCGAAGACTACCCACTTAATCTATTTCCCGATCGATCACCCATCCTGGGCTATAACACATTTAGCTTCGTTTCAAACTAGATACTAAGAGAGAACTGAGAACTTACTGATAGTTCTATCTTATCAATCATGTTAACCACTCGGTCATGATGAAACACATTTTTATTTCTTATATTATAAACTTTACTTGATTAAACAAAAATATTATATAATAATAATTTTGAAATAAATAATGATAAAATAAATATTACTTTATTTTTAAAAATGATTATATAATAATAAATATTGAAATAAAAATGAAATAATGTGATAAACACTTCAAAAAAAGAAATCCTTTGGCATGTGGACCTTATATGTGTACAAGTTGCTATGGAAAATGATAAAATTTATTCTACCTAATTTCCACTAGTTAAATGAGTTTATGCCTATTTTTCGAAAGTAATTCAAATTTCAACTACAACTGTTTGATTGCTTGGTCTGAAATTTTTGGAAAAATCATTTTAAGGTACACAACTAGTGGTTATATCACAAAAACATTGATAGTTCTAGAAAATATTATATCTTCTGATGAATTGTCATCGCGACAACTTTTACTTTTTTTTATGAAAAAATGAAATAATGTGATAAACACTTCAAAAAAAGAAATCCTTTGGCACGGGGACTTTATATGTGTACTAGTTGCTATGAAAAATTATAAACTTTATTTTTCAAAAAAAATTCAAAAAAAGTATTCACAAAAAGGTCTATCATGTATAGATATCTAGAAATTTCAAGCCAAATGATCAACTTATGGTCATTTTCAAGGCATAGTTTGTGATAAAGATCTCATATTTCACAAATATGTGCATATTGGTATAAGAAACAACCATGTCAAAGGAAATCTTGAAATTAGTTTGCAACAATAACACTACTCTCTTCCAGATGAGTAGACACTAAGCACACTACAAAATATTAAAGATAAATTGTTTGCAATAATAACTCTACTCTCTTTCAGATGAGTAGACACTCAAGCACTACAAAATATTAAAGATAAATAGTTTGCAACAATAACACTACTCTCTTCGAGATGAGTAGACACTCAAGCACTACAAAATATTAGAGAGATAAAGTGTTTGCACTAACACTACTCTCTTACACATGAGCAGACGCTCAAGCACTACAAACAGTAGTACAAATCGTACGCCGAATCTGAAGACTTATGGCGCACTGGTCGCGGTACGAGGTGACGCTGCCCATAGTTGACGATTCTAATTTTGCGGTACACCTCATATGCAACGTACGCATCTTTTGCTGCATAATCAATGTTGCAACCGTCAACTGGGGTCTTCTCCCAAAGTTTGTGCTGCTCCTTGTCGAATCCTGTCTTCATATCAGCGTACACGTCGTCGATCACGGCGGCTGCCATATCAACCATTCCAGTCTTGACATGGTCAAGGCTGAACAAGTCATAGAGATCAATGTGGCAGGCAGATGGTATCTGAATACCCCAGGTGTGTCTCATCTTGATCTTGTCATTCGTTATATCAACGCTAGCAAAATGTATGTCGCTGCGAAGAAAATCCATGAGTATTGCACATTGCTTGTCACTACTGCAACAATGGAACACATGTTAAAAATACTGCCAATATATAATTTGAGATCATGTATAATAAGAATAACAACAATATATGCAATGCAACTAAGATTTTTGGCCAATATATAATTTGAGATCATGTATAATAATAATAACAACAATATGCAACTTTCATTTCGGCCATTATATAATTTGAGATCATGTATAATAAGAATAATAGCAATATGCAACTTTCATATCGGCCAATATATAATTTGAGATCATGTATAATAAGAATAACAACAATATGCAACTTTCATTTCGGCAATTATATAATTTGAGATCATGTATAATAAGAATAACAACAATATATGCAATGCAACTAAGATTTTCGGCCAATATATAATTTGAGATAATGTGTAATAAGAATAACAACAATATGCAACTTTCATTTCGGCCATTATATAATCTGAGATCATGTATATTAAGAATAACAACAATATATGCAATGCAACTAAGATTTTCGGCCAATATATAATTTAAGATAATGTATAATAAGAATAACAATAATATACAACTTTCATTTCGGCCATTATATAATTTGAGATAATGTATAATAAAAATAACAACAATATATGCAATACAACTAAGATTTTCGGCCAATATATAATTTGAGATCATGTATAATAAGAACAACAACAATATGCAGTGCAACTTTCATTTTCAGCCAATATATAATTTGAGATCAAGTATAATAAGAATAACAACAATATGCAACTTTCATTTCGGCCAATATATAATTTGAGATCATGTATAATAAGAACAATATGCAACTTTCATTTCGGCGATTATATAATTTGCGATAATGTATAATAAGAATAACAACAATATATGCAATGCAACTAAGATTTTCGGCCAATATATAATTTGAGATCAAGTATAATAAAAATTAATAACAACAATATGCAACTTTCATTTACAGCCACTATATAATTTGAGATCATGTATAATATAAGAATAACAACAATATGCAATGCAACTTTCATTTCGGCCAATATATATAATTATGTTCACTATAATCAAATAGAAATTGCTATCCTATGCAATTTTCCTATCCTACGAATCAACAAATTAAAGAAAATAAGCCCCAACATTGGATTACCTTGCCCATTGGAAGACCATGACACGTTTCTTGAAACATAGTTGGATGACCGCAACATCTTCTTGATCGGCCGTGTACTCGAGATCAAGACCCATGAACTTGTCTTGCTCCCGAGCTTCGCCAAGCCAATACTTGAAATCGGAGAGAAAACCCGCGACCTTAGCGCTATCGTTCGTGTACACGACGTTAAGATAGGTGTTGGCGTGTGCAAGCACCTGCCCGTAGCGAGTGATTGGTGGTGCCGGATTCATGGTAGCCGGAGGGATGCAAGAAGAGGAGAGGGTCGCCGGCCGGAAGGAAGAAGAGAGAGGAGAGGATCGCCGGCGGGGAGAAGGAAGAAAGACAGAGAGGAGAAAATGAGAACTGCCCACTCGCCCGAAGCCAATCGCGTGTAAAATCATGGGTGGGATTCGAACGGTTAGGGCTTTAGTACCGGTCCGTAACGCAAACCGGTACTAAAGCTCCACCCGCCCAGCCCCGCGCCACCATCGCCATGCCACATACCTTTAGTACCGGGCGGTGTTACGGCCCGGTACTAAAGGTCCCTTACGGACCGGTACTGTTGCCCCCCTCCCCTCTGACCGTTCGGACCGGTACTGATGCTCATTAGTACCAGCCGCAAACAAAACCAGGACTAAATCTCTGGACGTAAAGTCCTTTTTTCTACTACTGCAATCAAACTGCTTTGCCCCCAACAAAACAGTGAGGTTGTCAATCTCACTGGCTTGCTGTAAACAAAGGGTTAAGCGTATGGTGTGGAAAATGATGTCTGTTTGCAGAGAATGAAAGTAACAGTTTGCAATAGATTGTATTATCAATGTAAAGAAATAGATTAGGGTCCACAGTTCACTAGTGGTGTCTCTACATAAATAAATAATAGCATACATACGGGTAAACAAATTACAGCTGGGCAATTGACAAAATAAGAACTGCATAATGATGCATATACTATAGTCATGACGATCTAGTATGAGATTCATTTGGGCATTACAACAATATACATATACCGTTCCAACCACATCTATGACTAATAATCCACCTTCCGGTTAGTGTCCGCACCCCTTTCAGTATTAAGTTGCAAGCAACAGATTATTACATTAGTCAAAGTGTGTAATGTAAGAAATACAATTATCATTAGACAAAGCACTACTGTTTTATCTCTAGTAGCAACAATACATTCAAAATGTTAGAGGTTGCTCTCACTCTCCCAGATTAAATGAAGACATGAACCCACTATCGAGCATAAATACCCCCTCTTAAAGTCATAAGCATCTACTTGGCCAGAACATCTACTAGCAACGGAGAGAATGCAAGATCATACATAACACACACATAAAATATTATGAAGCAAATGAAATAGTACTCAATATTTATCGGATTCCAGCAAACACAACATGTAGCATTACATAAAGATGATCTTGATCATGATAGACAGCTCACAAGATCTAAACATGGTAGCACATAAGGACAAGACAACCATCTAGCTACTGCTATGAACCTGTAGTATAAGGATTAACTACTCACGCATCAGTCCGGAGGCGGGCATGGTGATGTAGAGCCCTCCGGTGATGATTCCCTTCTCCGGCAGGATGCCGGGAAGAGGTTCTGAACCCTCCCGAACTAGCGTTGACGACGGCGGCGGCTTTGGAACTTTTCGTGGATTTTTGATCGGGTACTTAGGTTTTTCTCATTGGGGGGTATTTATAGGAAAAATGGCAACGTCGGTGGGCGCCCGAGGGACCCACACCACGTGGTGGCGCGGCCAGAGGGGGGGACCACGCCTCCACTAGGTGTGGCCACCTCGGGGCGTGTATTCGACGCTTCCTCGGTCTTCTGGATCCTTACGGAAAAATAGGAGTTTTGACTTTTGTTTTGTCCAATTTCGAGAATATTTTCTTAACAATTTTTCTGAAACAAAAAAAGCAGAAAACAGTGAACTGGCACTGCGGCATCTTGTTAATAGGTTGGTTCCAGAAAATACATAAAAATCGTATAAAATGTATATAAAACATGTAGCAATTGGTATAATATAAACATGGAACCTAAAAAATTATAGATACGTTTAATACGTATCAGTGTGCACGTGTATATGTGAGCGTCTGTGTTTGTACCGTGCTTAAAAAATGCCACAAAATATAATGTTATTCCTGGCATATTGTGCAAGATATATATGAGTGTTATGGTATTTAGTCATGGAACTTCAGGTCCAGCTATAACTTCACCATCTTCCCTATGATTATTCATTTCCGAGCAAGACTCACTGTTGCTTGTGATGAGGTGTCCAGAACCTACTGAACATGATTTATCTTCTTATTTATTTCTTGGGCCGTGAGTTGAATATGTAGGATATTCTGTAATATGATAGATGAATATCGTGTCATTCTACAACATTAACGTTGTAGGAACTTTTGTCGTGAATTTTTAACAGTTGGTGCATCTGATATGTATATCGGCTACATACACGTGACAATTTCTTTATGGAATAAAAGGTGAGCGGAAGCTTCAAATAAATCAGATGTTCGTGGCATTTACCTATCGGATATAAAAAACACGTGGCTTGTGAAATTCCATGGAATCCTATAAAGGTAGATAAAGAATAAACCACCAGGAATCATAAAACTTAATCTATAATATAAGATACTGCTATCCAAGAACATCGGATCAAGAATTTGGACATCTCTCCAATAACGTGAACTCACTACTAAAATAAACATTTCCATCGTCATATCAATGGATCTCTTGAAGACAAGATTTGATACTCCCTATGTTTCGAATGATTTAAACATATTTTGGTGTGTCTGTCATTTGAGCTCGTAAACCATCATATTGAGATATTCTATAAGTGACCTCTGGTGGGCAATGGGCGCTGCCCCTAAGGGGCGTAGCGTTGACGTTTGTTTATGTAATCCTCAATTTTTTATACTCTACTTTTCTATTTTAAACTTAATGAAATGACATGGAGACCTCACCCAAAATCTCGAGAAATATATTGAAATATTTAAAACATCCCAATTTGGAGCGGACGGAGTCGCGCGACATGAGACATTATGGACCCCTCTTTCATCATACCCCCTCTCTCCCAAAATATACAACACCATTATTGACCACTAATATATAATACTATATATTTGAATTGATATCGTCTTGCAAAATTCCGCCGTTTGTATATCATTGTAATAATGTTACAGACATGTTGTAAGTATAAATAATGATCAAAACTGTACTTCGTTGACCTGAGAAATATAAGTGGCCTTAAAATTTGGATGAATCGACCATATTCATATCATGGAGAGTGCCACATGTTTTGTTTTCTTCTTGAGATCAGTCAATGGATCTCTCTAGCGCTTATTGGACTGAGAATTAAGCTATTTTTCAGTAAAATGACGCCATCATCTTCCTCCTCAAGTCCGACGAATTCGCCTCCCCATAGCCTCTGCCGTTTGAACCGCCGACCTCCCCGCCCACGCCTAGTGTGTTGCCGCAACGCATCACCGCAGAGTCCTGACCCAAGCTCCTCCTCTATCGGTCCGCAGCCACCCGTCCTGAACCAAGCTCCTCCTCTATCGGTCCGCGGCCACCCACAACAGTCGCTCTAACCTCATCCCCATCTTCTCCGACGATGGCAAACCCGCTCCCGGACCTTTAAATTAAATTGCTCCTCGCCTCCACCGCGGCTGGCCGCGACGGCTCTAGCTCAGCTACAGACCGCCGGCTCCACGAGGAAGAAGAAGACCTAGGTCTTACACGAATCGTGATATAAAAGATGAACAGTTGATGATTCCACTGAGCCCTAAACAAATTCTCAATCGAGGAAGAATTAGCAAAACCTATAATAATAGACTACTGCAAGTTCATACCTTGAAGCCCCACCCACTCGCGAACATCCAGCCTGAACTGACGTTACATTACCCAACCCACCAAGGGCACAAATCCAGTACGTACGGAAAGGGGACCGGCGCACGCACCGCCCGCCACCGGAGACCATGGCATCCGGCTCGGAGGCCGACGCGCGCGTCGCCGAGCTCGCCGCCCTTTCCGGGGAGAAGCTCGTGGACCTCCTCCGCACCACCTACCGAAGGACCGACTTCGAAGCGGTCGCGCGCGTTCTCAAAGCTAGGGATCGGAGGTTCGCCGAGGTCAAGGCCGCGCTCTCCAACATCGAGGTCCTGCGGAAGAAGTACGACGCGATCCTGGACGCGCGCCGCCCCCCGCGGGACGAGGCCGTGGAGATGGCGCCTCTGCTCAGGATCGCATCCAGGCACCCGGTGCAGCATCGGGACGACCCGCAAGTGGAGGAGTTGGAGGATGTGCCGCTGAGTCGGCGCTTGAAGCGGCTGAGGCAAGGCGAGACCAGCGCCATGGAATCGGGGAAGAGGGATGGACAGGGGCAGAGCGATTCGGTCGGTACATTGGGGAATCATGGACAGAAATCTTCGTCTCCGAGGTCAGTTCACTCGGTTGGCCCCAAAGAAAGAACAGGGCAACCCAAGGATTCAAAGCAGAGGAGGGGAGCTGTGGAACCGGAGACGGAGAAGTGGGGCGGAGGAGGAGTGCCCCGGAATGTGCCGCTTTTTCCCCCGGTGCTTCTTGACAGGAGCGTTCTGCCCAAGGGTTCATCCGGAAGTGACCACGGTAGAGCCAGAACTGGCAAGAAACAGAGTTCGTCTGATGGTGTCCTAGCGAGGGCTGTTATTCAAGCACCGAAGGGGACTGGTAAGATCATCAAGACGTCGTCTATGTTAGAATCATCATCCAGATCCGCGAACAAGGAAACTGGGAATGTGATGAAGAAGAGCCCACCTAGACGTGTACAAACTGAGGACGGGATGGTAGCAAAGGGAGGAAATCCAATGCTAGAGGCGACAATGGCCGCGTCTGCTTCTCTGAGCATTCCCAGTCTCTCAGGAACAGAGCTTCTAGCTTATTGTCTCAAGCCAAAACCAGCTCTTCCCGCTTCTCATATGAAAAATAAAGCACAAAATGTCCGCGATTTGGCGAAGGGAGGGAAGCCTAAGGAACTGGTGGATGTGTCCTCAAAAAAGAAGCTGGTGGGTGGAGACTGAAGAGCATCCAAAACTTTAAAAAACTAATGATAACACTTATTCTAGTTCAGTGTAGCTTATATGGATTCAGAGTGGCCGATAGGGCGAGGTTCATCTTTTGTGGCTAATATTCATATAGATGGCGTTACTATGGTATGTTTTGCTGTACCGCTGCTGCTGCTGGAACTAATCACGCTTGGTACTCTGGAACCATGATGTGAACATATAATGATGATCCGAAACATCGCTACATCTTGTGTCTGCACCTTGATGATTCATAACAGTATATTTATGTGCGTCAATTACAATGATACTTTTAAATTAAATTATATCACTCTCCAAGTATATCATCCGTTATACTTGGTAATTCATAGTGTAGTTTTGTAGGTAATGCTTATTTTAATGTGAAAGCTTGTATTTCTGTTCTCGGGTAGGATCTATTAGACATTATGATAAATCCTGAATCTATTATACTTGCAGCTAAATATTTTGTAGTGCCACCTCAAAATTGACCGAGATTGTGCACTTTTGGCTCTATTATGGTTTAAAATGAGTTCATTAGGTAACTTTACTATGATAATTCTGTCTTGTATTCTTTGATATCTCCCTTTTTAGCACTATTTATAGTTAGGTGTTGTTCCATGTTCTTGTATCATACCATGAGGCTGATATCCGCGTTGAATTCGATATTTCCACCACTAACCAAATCAAGGTGATATCTCTTTTAGGACACAAACTCATGTAGCTCTACCTTTTGATTTATATTCCTTTAGGCTTCTTAAGTTCGTTTTTATCTAGAAAAGTACGCTCCAATTGGTTATTGAAGATGTGATTACACATTATGTAGTATGGTGCTTAATTTGGTTGTTGCTGGGAGGCATACTTGCTTAGGTGTTAACACTGTCCACGGATAGTAGAAGCATCATGAGGTCAAGGTCAAGGACACCGAATTCCCTTATCTATGGTGTCACCTTGTCAACGCTGCACAAGCGTCATAGGCTAATGATCAGTGTATGTGAAGTAGGAACCTGAGGAAATTTTTTGAGCCGGGGTTGAATGTGTTGAGTCTACCAATGTTTTCACGAGATTCTGTGAGCCGGGGTTGAACCTGTTGAGTCTACTAGTGTTTTCACTACCATGGACATTGCTGCAACATATTTGTATGTTCATATTCTGTCAAATATCATGTTACTTCTACACTGAACCATTCATTGGTTCAATGGTTGTAGTAACTTTCTATGCTTACATTTTAAAGGTGGTGCCAAGAAGTTCACCATTTCTGCTCCCAGCAAGGACACCCTACTGGCAAGGTTTGCTGTTGTTGTTGGTTGTGAGAGTATTTTTGCTTCAACTTTCATCTCTCTAGAATTCAAACTTTCAATGAATATGAGACTAGTTGTCAGCTTGTTAGTTTCATGTGGTGACGTTATGATCAGTGGTATGTTGGGGATCCCCATCCCAAAACCCACCCACCCATGCACATGCCCGCTCGCGCCATTCTCGAAATAAATGTCCATGTTAGAAAAGTAATTTGATGTGAAACTATAGCTAGTAACACTTTAGGAGCTATAAGCTAAGTCAATTTAGAAATAAATATTTCTCACGCGATATGGAGATAGCAACACATATTTATAATTACTTCAGTGGTTCTCTGGTCGTATCATTAATGGCATGTGTTCATAAGGCTATTCTCGGTTAAAATAACGTTCATTCTTTGTTTTAGTACTTCTTCGCTGCCACATTTATTTAGTTAATTAGGAAAGTGATATGCTTACTGTAGTAGTATATATGTTGTATATCTGTTTCACTCAGGTCCTTGTCCAAGGCACTGCTTGCAATTATATATTTGCATTTTCTTGGTCAGAAATTTTCGAGAATGTTTAAACCTGGGAAGTGTTTCAAATGATGTGTTCAACTATATGATGCCAAAAGATAATAAATGTGCATCATTTCAGCTTGATTATCGTCCTCTGCCTATACCACTATACGTGAGTTGACATTCTTGCAGTCTATCCATCTGGAAAGATGACATTTTAGACTTGGGCACGGTGTCCAATATATGTTTGTGCATTTATGCTAGATATAATGTTTGCGGTCTAAGGCACATGGTTGAGTTTCTCTGCTTTTGTGAAATTTAGTCAGGTATGCTAACCTGGTTAGCACAGTAACTAGAAATCGGAAATAGAGACCTGCTGATATAATTAGCTTAGCACTTTGAGTCGTTCATCGTGCCTTTCTTTTACAGAAGCCACTTGCTAGAACTTCTACTAGTATATAGTGCAGACTTCATCATCTCTGTTTGTCTGTCGGAGTTGCTATTTGCTTCTGAACTGCTGGTGTAGTTCTATTGCCAAAAATCATCATGTTCATGCTGCCTTGGTTTCCTCTTATCACAAGTGTTGGTTCTGAGGTTTACGAAATGAAAGTTAAATCAAAGAACTCCCTCCCTAACCCCTGTTCACCTTGTAAACAATTTTGTAATTTGGTTCCTTCTCCTTAATGAAATCAGTGCAGGCTGCTTTTTATCAAAAAAAAAAAAATTATGTCAAAGAACTCAAACCCATAACCAGAAGGATGTCTGAACTTAGGTGTGTTCGTTTTTGGAACCGGGTGGAATGGAATGGAACGGTTCCATTCCGTGAGCCCGTTCTTGTGTTCTTTTTGTGAATAGAGTGGAATGGAGTGGAATGGGATGGTTTCAGAAAAGGGAATATTCCCTGAATATGCGGAACCGACCGGTCTGGCCGATTCGACTGGACGAGGTGGAACGGAACAGTAATCCTGGGCGATTTACTCTAATTTAATCAAGTTTAACAATAATTAAGCATGCTTAGAGATAATTAATCAAATTTAGCAATAATTAATTAAGTTTAGTAATAATTAATCTAGATTAGAAAATAATTAATCGAGTTTTATGCCGTTCTCATTTCATTCCATTCCACCCCATCCTAGAAAAGAACACAAGAATGGAACGGTTCCGTGACAAGTTTTTGTTCAAAAAGAACATAAGAATGGAATGGTTCCATGACCGCGGAATGGAATGGTTCCATTTCATTCCACTTGGTTCTAAAAACGATGTATGGTGTTTCTTCTCCACAAAAGAAGGTATGGTGTTTTCTGATATTGACAAAAATTATTGCCCGTGTTTGGGGCCCAACAGCAGCCAGGACAAAAATAGGATTTAGGGAACGAATTCATCAACTCCTTAGAATTCCAGGGCTCTATAGTTTGTCATCTACTAGCACTGGTCCTTCCCACTGCTTCAATCATGAACTGCTTGACAATGAAGGTCCATCTCACATGCTACTGGTGACCACGAGTTCAGCTATAATACTAGCAGAGTTAGCAATCGATCATATAAAAGACGTTAATCAGGCTCCAACCCACGAGGGTAAAACGAATGATCAGAACGGACGGGCATGCTTCCTGCCACTTCGTCGTGAACGTCCGCAAAGATATACAAGAACTAAAGAACCAACAGAACGCAATACAACGGCAGGCCTACAAATGGCGCACTCAACTCAACAGCAGTCACAAGCCCTTTTAACTGCACCATCCCTGCAAACTCAGCTGCAAATTCTTGTTTTCTTTCTTCTGTCCTGTCGCCATGCTCGAATATCTGGACACCCGGACGCTCCTACGTTAATATTAATACTACCTGCGGTTATCTTTCATCATCGCCGTCCTACTCTTCAGTCGCTGCAACTCGACTACAACAACGCTGATGTTGTCCTTGCTGCCGCGCGAGATGGCGAGCTCGACAAGTAGCGCCGCGGCATCAGTCGCCGTGCTCCCAGAGACGGACTCAGGGTACTTGGAAGCTGCACGCCCAGTTAGGCAATTCCTCGCGATCTTGCAGGCAACGTCATTGCACACGACGTCCCACAGACCGTCTCTTGCTAGTATAAGGAACTCGTCTTTGTCTGTCCGGTTCATGACGGTAACCTCTGGTTCCGCTATCACATATGGTTTCAGATAATAATCTCCTGAAATGTCAACAATGAGGAATTCAGTCATCGATTTAGAACAGTGCATAATTTGCTAATTTATGCATCATCCTAGTGGAGCTGTTACACTAGTGGCCATTTGGGAAGCTTGCGTACAGGTTTTGCTTGGGTTCGCTGGGTGCCGCAGAATACTACATTCTAATTTTTAGCACTGTTAATCTCAGCTAGGAATATGAACCTTGTGCATCTCTACTAACAAGGGACTGTACAGAGCAAGATGTTACAGCATCGTACCGATTGACCTAGAAGTCGCAAGCACTCCCAGGATACGGTATCCATTCCAGTTAATGACCCTGCCACCAGCTGCTTCTACTCTTTCCAACTCGTCAGGTCGGTCTGGCTGCATGCGCAGGGTCAAAAGAAGAGGAAGTCACAAAAGTTTCCATACATTACTGTTGTACAAAGCTGGAATTGCAGAGTAGCTAAACTGTACAAAAGGAAGTTGTCCCAGCAATGACAAATTCAATAATGTGTTGCATGGACAAACAACAGACACAACTAGCATACAGAAATCAGCAGCTTACAAAAACTTGTAGTTCAGAATAATGAGCAATGATGCTTTTGTTGGTACCACAGAAGGGACACGTTCCAATTCAAACGGATGAACGTGAGGCGGATATCTAAAGGAAGAGCGACACATGAACTATCGGCACATGAGTAAACAAGATGTTCTAGTTGCGGATATATCAAGCCATATCAAGTGGAACGAGAAACTTCAACTCTTCAAGTATTGCCAGAGTGCCAAATAGGACAAACTGTCCCTACTAACCTCTCTCGATCATTTAAGTCCCATTGATACTACTAGCACCTCCATCCTTAAGGCCCCGCTTGTATTAGCGTTTACTTTTCCGTTTCCGCTCCGACAAATACCGGTCCGAGGTAGTGTTAATTTACGGAGCATCAGAGGTCCGTAGAACATTACCGGCCGTTTCCGGCCCAAAAACTGGGTATCCAAGCGCGGCCTAAGGCACAGATCTTATCAAAATTGATTAGTTCTACTACATACTCGTGTTTGTGTTGAGCGAAATGAGCCTTCACAAGCTAAAATGTTCAAAGCTGTGCCCTGAACCGTCAGCTCGCATCAGCTATTTCCATTTATACGTTGGTCCCCGCGATGACCCGGGAAACACATAGCCGACTAAATGCAATGCTTAAAGCAGCAGTCTGGCATTACTTGATATGACTTGACAGATCCGCCTCTAAAACAAATTGTTTTCTCAATTTTGATAATAGAATCTATAGTGCGCCACTCTAGCCAAGACACCGTACCCACCTCAATTTTGTACATGCAGTAAAATGGTGATCACTTTGTTGTACATGTACCAAATATTCAGATATGTACTCCCTCCGTTCTCATAATATGAGATGTTATTACAATCAAGATACTCCTATTTTGGTTATAATAAGACATGTTTTATTATGGGACGGAGGAAGCAGTATATTTGTCTATATGGCGCAGGGCAGGGCAGCACACCCTGAGGGAACACATTTTACAACTTCTTGTATAGCACAAGTCTATACAACGAAGAGCTCCCGCGAGTCCTCCCTCCCTCCAACCCTAGCCGCCGCCGGCGGCGAGCCCGCGCCCTCCCTCCTCTTCCCCCTCCTCCCTCCCGCGTCCGCGCCACCCCGCGGCGGCCGGGCGCGGCCTCGCCTCCCCCGCGTCCAAGAACCCCCTCTTGCGCCTCCTTCCCTCGCCGTCGTCGGCAGAGGCCATCGGGCGCGGCCCGGTTGGCGCCGGCGGTGGCGAGGCGCCTCTTGCTCCCTCGTCGGGTGAGCTTGGCGCGGGCCGAGTTGCTTGACCTGGGCGTCGTGTTGGCCGGGGACGCGACGGCGCGACCGTTCTAGCGGCGGCATGGCGGTTTGGCGGCGGTGGCGCGGGCTCGTGTGCGTGGCGGCGGCGCGGCGACCACACAGGGTGGTGCAGTGGTGCTGCTTGTGGACAGTGGTAGAGGATGGTGGGCGGCTGCGGCTGGTACCACGACCCTTCGGGCGTCCTCCCCCTCAGCATCTACATCGATCCGGGCTTGGCGTTCTTCTCTTCGCGGTCGGCGGCGTACTCACGGCGACGAGTGGTGGTGGCGTGGTGGAGACTCTGCAGCGCCCGGCGGCCTGTAGCATGGCGGCAGGATTGGTACGGGCCGATCTGGGCCTGGCCGGGCTAGTTGGGCCTAGGCTGTTCCATCTACCATGTCCGGTCGGCTCTGGTGGAGGGAGGTCCCTCCACTGGGCGGCTGCGCATTAGGTTTCCCTCTCAGATATGTCGATCCTGCAGTGTGGTTGTCCTCGTGTCTTAGGGTGGAGTGTGCGGATGTCGGGGCGGCGGCCCTGGGTGGTGGGTCACATGGGTTCCTCTCCGGCGAGCACCATGGTGACGATGGTGGCTGCATCGTTTGGTTGGTTGTGTGGGCAGCGAGCGGTGCAGCGGTGGGTGGCTCGGGCGCGTTCCGTTCCGGCGGTGCCTGGATCTGGAGTTGGCTCCTTGTCGCTTGCGTGCTATGACCCTCTTTGTGACGCAGGGGAGTGACCGAGCGAAAGCTCCGTGCTTTGGCACTGACGACGGCGACGCCCGCGGGTGCCGCTCTCCTCTTGAGGACGTCGTATTGGTTATCTTCCTCGTGTCAGGGTTCCGGGTGAAAACCCAAGTCCTTCTAGACTCGGTGGCGGCGACGCTTTGCGCCGTTACCCTCTTGGGGGCGTCGTCGTGGAGCTCAAGGGAGTTAGTGCTTAGCGTGGAGCTGGTGTGCTTGTCCGGCTTCGTAGTCGTGTCGTTTCGCCTTCGACGTATTCGATGTGGCTTTTGTAGCTCGGTTTTCTTAGAATCTTCTTTGTAAGAGGTCTGCCTCACTACTTTGTATCGTTCGGCCGTTGTGCCTTTATTTATAAAGCGGGGCTTCGGCCTGTTTCGTGGTGGGCAGCACACCCTTGCGACATGTTTTACCCCACAAGCAATGCACACAGCACGTGGCAAGCATGTCATTAGCACTAAATAAACTTAGAAAAAAGGCCATTAAGCTAAAACTTAAGCCTTTGGCCATAGTTTAGACAGAGGGTCTCGAGAACTAATAAATGGGCTTCACGAAGACCCTGAAGTCGTCTGCTTCACGAAGACCCTAAAGTCGTCTTTCCAGTGAAGCTCATACATAATGTTGTCGCAACCGTTCGATTATAGACAATCTCAGGAGTAGTATTGTACTTGTAGGCCGATTCACTTGTCTCCAAATTTGTTTTTTTAGAGAGTATGCCAAAAGGCATACCTTATTTTTATAGAAGAAGTGAACAACCAATTACAAGAGCTAATCTAGTTGTACAACAACCAGATCAGACCACACCACCTCACACCCCTACTCCGAAACACAACCTACTCTCTCGCGACATCTAAACCTCCTACACCTGATCTCCGCCTAGCTCCCTCCCACACCCGAAACTCCTCGCGAATGAGCCCTACCAACATGTGGGGATTCACCTGATCTTGCACATTGCCAAAAACTCTTGTGTTGCGTTGTTTCCAGAGCCTCCATGCAATGAGGATGACAAGCGTGTCAAACCTTCTCCTATCCTTGCCGTGAATCTGCGATCTTGCTTGCAACCACCAAGCTTGGAAGCAGCTCGTTTCCTGCGGCTCCGCCAACCGAATGCCTAGCTCATGCTGGTATCTCCACCAAACCTCCTTCGCGTACGAGCATTGGGCCAGGATATGGTCCACCGTGTCTTCGTCTTGCAGGCAGGTGAAACACGGGTCCGTCTGCTCCTGTAACCCATGCCTCGTGCGCCGATCAGACGTCCAGAGTCTCCTCCGGAGTGCCGGCCAACCGAAAATCTTGCACTTCGGTGTTGCATATGATCTCCAGATCGGACGCGCCATCCCATCTCTTACTGCTCCTTGCTGCAACCTGTCATACGTGGACTTTGCAGATTACACTCCCGAGCTCGAAGCTGTCCAAGTGAACTCGTCCTCCCGCTGGTCATCTCTGTCCATCGTGCTCACTGCTGGAGATATATCAACTAGGGGTATAACCAACATGGATCAATCCGGCTAGTCCAGGGTGGCCCAAGGGTGGTAAGGCCGAAGCCTGCCGGGCGGCCCAGATAGCTGACGTACAAGGAAGTAGGCGGACGGTCCAAGGAAGGCGGAAGGCCGAAGCCCATCAAGCCACCAAGCCCAAGACGGAAGGCGGCAATTAAGCCGGCTAGGTCTAGGACTCTGTTTACTTGCCGGACACGTACTTGCCTTGTACCCTGGGGTCTGGCCGCCTATATAAGCCGGCCACCAGGGAGCCTTTAGGGAAGACGCTTCAGTGCGCAACATACACATTGTAACATGTTCACGGTTATTGCCTCATAGTGAATTATAGCAGCACGTAGGATCTCGCCACCGCTGTGGGATCCGAAGCTGGGTAAACTCGCCGTGTTCAATCCCGTCCTCGACGACACCAACCTTCTTCCCCACAATCCATACGTAGGCTAGAGGACCCCCGTCTCCTATCAATTATGCCGATACCACGACAGTTGGCGCCCACCATGGGGCATAAGGTTCCTGGCGTCACGTTCCAGGCGGGAACACTTGGCGGCGTGGGCAAGCAGATCGCCGTCGGTCGTGTCACAAGGTATGGCGGCCACAGCTACGTCAACTCGGATGAGTCCTGGCTCCCGGCGGACGACTACCTTATCGGATGCGCCATCGTACCGATCGGAGGGATCGACGTCTTCATCGGGTATACGCCAGAGGCGTACGGCCTACCGCGTTTCTACAACCCCACCCACCAACCCTTCGACCAAGCAGTCGACCGACAAGATGGATCTGAATCCGCCTTCTCCCAGGAGTCGGCCGAATCTGATTTCCACTTCGTCGGAGTTGTCGGACTGGGATCAGACTCCCAGCCGGAAAACAACGATCCTGAGTCAATCCTCCCTGCTTTACAGGAGGATGCGATGTCAGATGCCGGATCCAGATCTACCATTCAAGTCAACGTAGACTCTGACTCTGATGATGATGCTAGTCTCTTCGAAGAGAAGATCAAAACCCGCTTTTCCAGTGGTAATCCGGCTCCTTCAGAGGGCACAGCGGATACTGACATGCCTGACAAGCTGGCTATGATGGTTGTTGTCGGTCACGAGACAACCCCAGTTACTTCGGAGGCGCAAAACAAGCCGGCGGAAGATGCCGGCGACACCACTGCCGGTCAACTCATTGAAAGTTCCGACAAGGTGCGCGCAAAGAAGAAAACTGGCCTCGAGAAAGGCGGCAGCAGCAAACCCACGGATTTGCTCTCCGTCATCAAAGAAGTAGACGAGATCATGAATACTCCGGTGAATAAAGACACCCCACTTGACGAAGTGGAAGAGCTTAGGCTTAACATGCTTAAGCACTCTGACTTCCTGCGAAAAAGAGAGGAGCACGTTGAGAGCCTTGCGAAGAAGATCGAGAAAGAACAGGAGAAGATGTCGGCCAAAACAAGCCGGCAACTCTTCGAGGAGAAAAGGTCATCAAAAAACTGCCGTGGAAAAGAGCCGCCAACGCAAGCGACGACAGCGGCTCAAGATCTAGGGTTCGACTGGCGTACGGCACCACAGCGCGTGGACAGAAGGGGAGATGTTGTCTTCTGCACCCCTGTCCTCAACGCGGCCGCCGCGCTAGACACCCTGGACGACAACACTTACACGGCGGAAGAAAAGCTGGCCAATGCAAGACACTTCGTGTACAAGGCCCTAGAACAACAAGCTCGCGCTGATTCCTACGGCCACATGGCGGATGCTCGCGGGGGAGACCTAGAGTCTAAGTCGGGAAAGTGCAAAGCTGCACCTGGCGCCGACCCCGAAGGCCCGTCTGGCTCCAGTAGCCATGGCGACAAAAGGAAGACAACGCCACCTCCAAAGAAGACGCCACCGCCAAAGCCAAGGCGGGATGAGAATTCAAGGACATGAAGCAGAGGAGACCTGCCACCTCCATCCCAGCCAAGACGCGACTACGGCGGTAGCCGGAACAACAGGCCGCCACCTAGGAAAGATGTCGGCAACGACCCTCCCAGGAGAGGTCGAAGCCGGTCTCCGCAGCGTAGCGCCGGCAGCAAGAAGAGAGAGGAGGCAGAAGGACCCAGGCGCAGCATAAGCCGGGCAGCGCAGGACGAGCCAGACGCAAACAGAGGCGCACGGCAGCTCGATCCAAAAGACGCACGACACCGCCTACAAGACATAGCAAGAGGAAAGGAGCCGCTATACTCTGGACCAAAGTGTTTCGGTGACGCCATCCGCACAGAGCCGTTCCCTAAGGACATGACATCATTGTCAAAAAACTGTTCTAGGTACAACGGCCTCGTTAAGCCGGACTCTTGGCTATCCGATTACGCCATGGCCATAGAAATTGCCGGTGGGAGCAGCTATATTGCCGTCCACTACCTACCTCTCATGTTGGAAGGCACGGCAAGAGCTTGGATCGACAACCTTCCTAAAAAGTCCATCCATAGCTGGTACGACATGGAAAAGGTTTTCGCCCAGCACTTCCAAGGAACATACAAGCGTCCAAATACCTACACGGATTTACAGCGCTGTATCCAAAAGCCGGACGAAACCCTGACAGATTTTGTCAGCCGTTGGATATCCGAAAAAGCCAACTGTCATGGTGTTTCGGACGCACAGGCTATCCACGCCTTCTACACGGGCCTACAGAAGAAGTCCTTGCTCCGTCATAGGCTCATCCGCGAGCAAATCACGGACCTTGGTGAGATGCTCAACCTGGCCGCCCAATACGCGGCGACGGATGACGACGCCCGGGACGATGACCCAGACGTCAACATCATACCAAAGCGGAACAACAAGCGCAAGCAGGCGGCAGATGACAAAGCCGGACCTTCCAATGAGGTAGCCGTAGCATTCCAAGGGAATGCCGGCAAAAAGAAGTGGAAGAATAAGAAAGATGGTCGCGACGCCGGCTCAGGGCCTAAGGCGGCGCGAATCACTTATAAACAGGCAAAGCTTTTGCCATGTCCCATCCACGCCTCACTGGGCAAGGTCAACCATATGCTTGGCGAGTGCCGTTTCATGGACGACTTAAAAAAGGACCCCACAGTCGGCTGGAAGTCAAAGAAGTCAAAGAAGAACGACAAGAAAGACAACAAGGAGGATGAGAATGACGACGACATGTCTATCTCAAGCGAAGATGACGCAGCCGCCAAGAAAAAGAAGCCATATCCGAAGGTCAAAGAATCTCTTGTGTGCTTTGTCGGCACGCCTTCGGCTAAGGCGGATAAGGCGGAAATGCGCGAACTCAACGCGACAATGCCGGACGTCCCTCAGTACTTGAACTGGTCGGAAGCAACGATCACTTGGGACCGGTCCGACCACCCTGATCACGTTCCTCACCCAGGCAAGTACGCCCTTGTCGTCGATCCCATTGTCGACAACTTCAGACTCACAAAGGTACTTATGGATGGCGGCAGCAGCCTCAACATCCTGTACTATGACACACTAAGCCGCATGAACCTATCAGAGGATCAGCTGGACCACATCAACCTCACTTTTCATGGCATAGTGCCCGGCAGGCAAGCAAAGTCAATGGGGAGCATCAAGCTGAAGGTAACTTTCGGACCAAAAGAAAACTACCGCTCAGAGTTCCTCCGGTTCGAAGTTGTCCCCTTCAAAAGCGCCTATCATGCAATCTTCGGACGACCGGCTTTCGCCAAGTTCATGGCAAGGCCGTGCTACATATACAGCAAGCTTAAAATGCCGGGGGAGAACGGAACCATCACGATTTCCGGCAACTTCAAGAAAGGCAAGGAGTGTGAGCGTGGCATGGCCGCCTTCGCAGAAGCCGTCATCCACAAGGAAGAACTCGCGCTGCTCGGGACGGATTCAGACAACTCCATGCCCAAGCCAAAGATTGATGTCAAGAAGACCTTTGAAGCTTCAGAAGACACCAAAAAGGCGGACCTCATCCCAGGCGACAAGTCTAAGCAAGTCGTCATCGGCTCCAACCTTGACAGCAAATAGGAAGGCGCGCTCGTCGAGTTCCTCCGTGAGAATCGTGACATCTTTGCATGGTCGCCTTCCGACATGCCTGGTGTACCGAGTGAACTTGCCGAGCACTCACTCAACGTCATAAAAGGATCCAAGCCGGTGAAGCAAGCAACAAGACGCTTTGGAGATGAGAAACGCAAGGCTATAGGAAAGGAGATAAATAGGCTGAAGGCCGCCAATTTCATAAAAGAAGTTGTACACACCGATTGGGTGGCAAATCCTGTACTTGTTCCAAAGAAGAATAAAGAGCTGAGGATGTGTATTGACTATACCGGTGTTAACAAGTGCTGCCCAAAGGATCCCTTTGCGCTGCCTAGAATTGACCAAGTCGTAGACTCCACAGCAGGCTCCGAGCTGCTTTGTTTTCTGGACGCCTACTCAGGATATCACCAAATCAAGATGAGAGAGTCAGATCAGCTGAAAACATCTTTCACCACTCCATACGGGACTTTCTGCTACATTACGATGCCTTTTGGCCTGAAGAATGCAGGGGCGACATACCAGCGCTGTATGCAAAATTGCATGCACGAACAAATCGGCCGCAATGTTCACGTCTACGTAGACGACATCGCGGTGATGTCAAAAAAGAAGGCAGATCTCCTAGAGGATTTGGAAGAAACGTTTCAGAATCTCCGGAGGTATCAGATGAAACTCAATCCCGCCAAGTGCGTTTTCGGCGTTCCAGCCGGCAAACTGCTCGGTTTTATCGTCTCAGAACGAGGGATCGAGGTTAATCCGGAGAAGATCAAGGCCATCCAAAACATATCCAGACCCACCTGTCTGAAGGACGTGCAACGCCTAGCCGGATCGGCGGCAGCCGTCAGTCGTTTCATAAGCCGCCTAGGGGAAAAGGCAATGCCTCTCTACCGGCTATTGAAGAAATCCGACAACTTTGAGTGGACAACAGAGGCAGATGCCGCCTTACAACAACTTAAGGAGGCCCTCATATCCGCTCCGATATTGGCAGCACCTCGACCACAGGAACCAATGCTGCTGTACATCGCGGCAACAAGAGCGGTTGTCAGCGTTGTCTTGGCTGTGGAAAGAAAGGAGAACGAAGCCGCGACGTGTGAGCAACGACCGGTCTACTTCATCAGTGAAGTATTTTCCGCCTCCAAGCAGAGGTATCCGCATTACCAAAAGCTGGCTTATGGTGTATTCTTCGCCGCCAGAAAGTTTAGGCATTACTTCCAGGAACACACAGTGACAGTAGTCAGCAAGGCACCGTTGGGAGACATAATAAACAATGCAGAGGCAACAGGTCGAGTTGCCAAATGGGGCATCGAGCTTGCCGCCTTTGATATAGTCTACAAACCACGGACCGCCATTAAGTCTCAGCGCTTGCAGATTTTGTCGCCGACTGGACAGAGGCCATGGAGGAAACGACACTCCCCGAATCAGAATATTGGGTCATGCACTTTGACGGATCAAAGATGCTCAAAGGCTCGGGGGCTGGAGTCGTTCTACGCACACCTAAAGGTGACAAGCTTAGCTACGTATTGCAAATCCACTTCACAGCAACCAACAACGTTGCCGAGTACGAAGCTTTGCTTCATGGGTTACACGTGGCAAACGACCTAGGCGTCAAAAGAATCCTCTGTTATGGCGACTCAGATTTGGTCACGCAGCAAGTAAGCGGAACATGGGATGCGAAAAGCGCAACAATGGCGGCTTACAGAGCCAAAGTTGACGAATTCGCAAAAAACTTTGTGGTCTATGAAGTCCGGCATGTTCCAAGAGCTGAGAACGAGGCGGCAGACACACTTGCAAGACTAGGATCGGAACGCAAAAAAGTACCAAAAGATATTTTCCTAGAACATTTGCACAAGCCATCCATTAAAGGCGCCGATTTGATGGACCCCGATGTAGAAGAACCGGTAGAAGCGGCAAGTCTCGATGTCTACTTAACACAACCGGATTGGACAGTCCCATATCTCGATTTTCTAATCGACAGAAAGTTGCCGGAGGACGATGAGCTGCTAAAAAGGCAGATCATAAGGCGAGCCAAGGCATTCACGATAATAAAAGGCGAGCTATATAAGCGAAGCACGTGCGGCATCTATCAGCGGTGCATACAGCCGGAAGAAGGCCGGGAAATTCTGAAGGACATACATATTGGCACCTGCGGGCATCATGCTTCCGCTAGGTCCATTGTATCCAAAGCTTTCCGCCAAGGTTTCTACTGGCTTACCGCCAAAGAAGACGCCGAGAACATCGTAAAGACATGCAAAGGCTGCCAGTTGTACGCTCGTCAACCTCACTTGCCGGCACGGGAACTGAGGACGATTCCAATCACCTGGCCGTTCGCGGTCTGGGGCTTAGACATGGTGGGTCCCTTCAAGAAGGCGCGTGGTGGGTACACCCACCTATTGGTCGCTGTCGACAAGTTCACCAAATTGGTCGAGGCTAAACCAATCAGCAAACTTGACGCACGAACAGCTACCAATTTCCTCTGGGGAATTATCTCTCGGTTTGGAGTTCCACACAGCATTATCACCGATAATGGCAGCAACCTGTCTCAAGGCGACATAGAAGAATACTGCAGCGATCTGGGTATCCGGCTTGATTTGGCATCCGTGTCACACCCTCAATCCAATGGACAAGTAGAGCGTACAAACGGCCTAGTCTTATCAGGACTTAAGCCTCGTCTCGAAGCTCCATTACACATGGCAGCCGGCGCTTGGGCAGATGAGTTACAGTCGGTACTATGGAGTTTGCGCACAACGCCAAACAGGTCTACCGGCTAGACTCCTTTCTTCTTAGTATATGGCGCTGAGGCGGTGCTACCTACCGACATGAAATACGATTCCCCAAGAGTCCAAGCCTACATCGAGAAAGACGTAGAAGGTGCAAGACAGGATAGCCTAGACCTGCTAGACGAAGAAAGAGACGTTGTTCTACATCGCTCCGCCTTGTACCAGCAACAACTTCGCCGCTATCATAGCCGGAGAGTGCGGCAGCGAAGCTTCAGAACAGGTGACCTGGTTCTCCGCCTAATTCAAGACAGAAAAGGCTTGCACAAGTTATCCCCGCCATGGGAAGGACTGTTTATAGTCACAAAGGCGCTGCTCAATGGTTCCTACTACCTGGCCGACATCCGCGACGAAACCCAAAGAAAATGCGCAAGAAGGCGGCAGGAAAAAGGGGAACCAAGCGCAAAAGAGGCATTGACGATCCGTTCGAACAAACAAAACGGCCTTGGAATATTGAGCAGCTACGTCCTTTCTACACTTAGCAATTTATAATTGTAATAAGTTAAATATGATTATGAAATAAAAGTCTATGGTTCCTCATCTGTGTTGAGAAGCATGCCATCTTTTGTCTTTTCTTACAATCATATTTCCCCTATGTATCTAAGTTACCTATTTTCTAGCTCCGTGCAAAGGTTCAAACTGGTAGATACTTGCAGCTTTCGAGCCAACCCAAAGCAAAAATAAACTTTTTTGCGCCGCCTAATTCCTTTACCTCTGATTACTTATATGTGGTTCGCCTAGTAGTATGTCTTTGACACCAACATGTTGGCTTTGGTCTCTGATTCTAAACGCATGGTTTAGCCCTGGTTGTTTCAGCTAAAGTTACCGGCTGAGGTTTGGTCAACATACAAAAAGTCAAACATATAAGTCAGGGTAAAATTAAGGCGGGCCATATAAATAAAGACAAAATAAAACTTGTCAGCTAGTTTCCGCCTAGCAAAGCAGCATCAAAAGTATATACAAATATTACAAGTCAATGTTGCATTGTTTCAGGGGCCGACAAAATAAGGCTAAAAGGAGGCAAGGACAGAAAGATATGGCTCGGGGGAGCGTCTACATCAGGCTTGGGGGCTGACAACTTCAGCCCCGGAACTATCACTCCCCTCCGCCTCGGCCGCGCCGGCAGCTCCAGCTTCATCTCCGCCAGGCACAGGATGGCGCCGGTAGAAGATTGAAGTGTCCACCATATCGGCAACACGCATGGCGTAGCCGGCAACGCTGTCCAGAACAGCGGCCGGCTCAACCTCGCTGCCGTCTTCATATGTAGACGGCATGCCTTCGGTGACGGCTTCTATCTCCGCCTCGGGGTAGTGCGCCATGAATAACCCAAGTGCGGTCTTGGCACCACCCCGCGCCGCCGACTTCAGCGAGCTCTTGTGCAGTTTGGTCGCCTGCTCCAAGATAGCGGACACGTCGTTGAACTCGGTCGGTTCCTGGCTGCCGGAGGAGGTGAAGAACTTGGCGGCAAACCGCTTGGACGCCGCCAAAGTCTCGGTGATCAGTTCGCCTAGACGCGCAAGGCGATCCAGGCGGGGGCTGACAACCTTGTCGTCGCCTAAACCGGCGGGAACTGTGTCAAAAATGAAGCCATCAGTTTTGGTTCAGGCTAAGCAAAATGGCAACGTCAAATAAGGAGTGAGAAATTACCAAGGGCCGAGTTATGGAAAGCGGACAACTCAATCATATGAGTTGCCAGCGCATCCTCAGCAATTTGGGCACGAGAAGTCTGCTTGGAGATTTCCTCGGCAGCCGTCTTCTCCGCCTCCGCCAACTTCTTGCACAGGCTTTCTAGCTCACCAGTGAGCTGGCTAGATTCCTGCGCAAATTTGAGCTGCTGGGCCTCCATCTCCTTCTGGTGAGCCTCCTTCAACTCCAAGTTGGCGGCCGCCAAATCAGAAGCTTCATTCATAAGAGGTTGCATATCAGTGGACGCCTTCAGTATATCCTGGGCGTGGTCTAGCAGTTCTACAAATATGGATTCGCTAACTAAATGATTGACGGCAACATAAGTCGAAAATATAGCTGAAGGCGAAGAGGATCAACCCTACCTTCATCTTTTTTGCGGGCCGCCTCCAACTCGGCAATCCGCAGGTCCTTAGCCTCGCACTCCTTCTTCAGGTCGCGACAGCGCCGGTTTATCTCGACTCGGGAGGAGACAAGCTCGACGTTGGCGGACACAAGGCCCTGCAGGACAAAACAAAGGCATAAAACATATTGTCGAATAACCACTAAGCCGACAGTCAAATTTCTTTTATTTTTGACTTGCCATCTAAGTGCTCGGGGGAAAGACTATGTATATGCCGGAGTGGTAAAAACTTACAGACAGGTCGCCCTCCAAGTCGGCGAAGGCCTGCGAGGCGAAGTTGGCAAAAGCCAAAGTTGACTCCTTGGCCTCCTTAAAGGTGGACCAAGGGTCCCTGACTTTGCCGCCTCCCGCAGTCGGGGCTGCCCTCTGGGACCCGCCGGCAGTCGCCTCCAGCAACCCTTCCTTGGCGGCGCGCGATTGAGCGGCTTCATCGGCCGTAGCCTCAGCCAGAAGTAGGGGAGTCTTGGGCGCGCGGTCGGTGGAAGAGGCCCTTGGCGGAGCGCCAGAAGCCGGAGCCGGGGGCTGACGACGAGCGTCGCCCATAAAGCTGCCGGCTTGGAGCTGAGGAGTTGGCGGCACGGTAGCCGGCGAGCTTCCTTGAGGCCGCTTACCCTTGCCAAGAAGCCTGGTCGTCAACCGGGAAGTTGCGACCCTTTCCCTGTCAATAAAAAGCAAGCACGGTCAATTGGGTGCCAGTATTGAAGAAGTTTGTCGTCTATTAAAGGTAGAATTGAGTACCTTCGGGGGATGTTAATCCCCGCGTTCTCGCCAAGGTTTGCGAGAGCCGGTTCGGTAGCCGATGCGATCCGTTTCTTCCTCTCGGCAATCACCGTAGAGGAAGCGGCGCCGGATGCTTTGCGCTTCTTCGTCTTCCCGGCTTCCGACTCGTAGAAGTCGGGAGCCAGGTCATCCTCCCCCAAGTCGGAGAGCTGAAAAAGAAGACGAGTTTAATGGAGCTCAAGTTTAGTCGGCGAAGCTATCAACAAGGGGCAAGGAAAAAGATATCTACCTCGAGGGGAGGGTTGTCGTGGGTGTGGATGGGCACGCCCTCCACCGCTTTCACCAGCCCCGCCTTGACGAGGCTGCGGAGCCGGAACGCCAGGTCGGCAACCTCTCTTCGCTTACGCGGAGAGAGGCCGTGGCAGTAGGCGAATACTGACACATTTTGTGCGGGCTGTACCGCAGGGGGAGGATCTGCCGGCCGAGCCAGCAGATGACGGTGTCGAGCCCATCCAGCAGAGGGGGAGCCATCGTCCGTGTGAGGAATTCAATCCGCCTTTGAAAAAGGCGGAGTTCCTCCGTCAGCTTGGGCACCGCCTCGTCCCAGCATGGCCGGGGCATAGGTGGCGCGTTGACGAATTCCGGGATGCCAAATTGGCGGCCCGGAGCTGCCATGTCTTGGCAGTAGAAGAAAGTGGAGGTCCAGCCCTTGACGGATTCAAGGTATGGTATCTTGGGATACCATTGGCGGCCCTGGCGGCAGTTGAAGGTGACACTGCCGCAGGTTGCCAGCCCGCCGTCCGGCACCGTCTGTCGCCGTCAACGGAAGCAATATCTGAAGAAGTCTAAACTAGGCCTAATACCTAGGTAGCCTTCGAACAGAGCTGTGAAGCCGGCTAGGACTAAGATGCTATTGGGTGCTATGTTGTGGGGCTGGAGCCCATAGTGATCTAGAACCTCGCTAAAGAAGGCGGAAGGCGGAAGCGCCTGTGGTGACCCAGCATACCACTGCATGGTGTAGTATGCTATAGTCATTGACATAGCACCAATGGATCACCGTCCACCAGTGTCACGTCATCAGAGTGGTACAACAGAAACATCGCAGGTCCAAGGCATGACTATAGATTACAAACAGAAGATCCAAAATAACATATCTAAAGAACCTCCTCGAAACAATGAGGCAAGGCCCTAACAAAAGAACATCAAATGGAAAATCTCGGAGGAACTGATCCATACTAAACCTACTGCTACTACTGTTGGGCTTGCGGTTGCGCTATAGCAACGCCTACAGAGATAGGTTCTATGACTAGGAATCTATCCTATTTTACACGACGCCTTCATTTGTCCTCCGTCTTCCTTCAATTGCTTTAACTCGATGTAGTTGCCTTATCTTGAGTTTATCCGTCTTCAGAGCCTTCATAGCCTAAAGTGCTGCCTTCTTGTGGTTCTTCATGTCTAGCAGGGGTTTGAAAGGCAAGGGTGAGTAACAGCGTTACCTAGCAAGTTCATTATGCAAGGTGGGAAGTTTGATGCATAAATACAGCCACAGACAATGGATTGTCGTAGGCTAATACAAGTTTTCGAAAACCTTTCTTTAAAAGGTTGCTTTTATTCTGAAGACTATGCTCGTCAGGAGTCACAGGTCTAGGGCTTTGAGGAGCCTCCTTTCCTGCTGCGTTCGTCGTTCCGTCCTGGAACGTGGAGTAACATGTCACATTCATACACTCTGCAGAGGTGCGCTGCTTTACCCATAAGAGATCAAGACTTTGTTGCACATCCGGGCGATCTTCCCGTCCACACTTCCTTGGTGTGGGGCCCAGTCAGTAATCCAAGCCAATCACTGCGCCTTTCCACCATCCCCGCACACCCCCCATTACTCCGGTTGCAAGCTAGTGGGCACCGTCCCATGCTAAAACTTGTTGACCAGTGGGCACCGTCCCAAGCTAGTCCCGAAGCCAACCTTCAATAGATACTAGACATCCGGCCGTTGTGATTCACAGGATAGACATCTCCCCGTAATACGGCTTTATCCTGGAACTGCGAACTCGCAACGTCAAACAAGCCCACCGATAGACATCTCCCGGTAATACGGCTTTACCGGTGGCTTGTGCGCACTACCCGGCCCAGAATAGTACCCGTTGGTGTACGAGAGGAAAAGGGTACAGCTGACTTCTCCGTCCCATTTCAGATCTCATGGTTGCGCGTAATATTCGGCGCAAGAATCACTGGCGACATTTGTTATGAAATCCTAGATGATACTTTCCCGTGCAAATGGAACCTCCACCTCAACATTCTTACCGTGGTCCCATCTGCCAGCCATATGAGATTACCACCTCACTGGTGGATAACCATAGTCATATTATTATAAAATAAGTTTTCTGCCCTTTTTGTGTGATATGCAATAATAATAACGTTTTGAAAATAGTTTCTTAACAAATACTTCAAGAGGACATGAGTAAAAGGGATGAACTTGCCTTTCTGACTGCAAGATTATGCAGCCAGGGTCTTCGATATAATATAAACTTCGAGAAATCTGGAAACAACATCATTGGTCCGGTAAGGACTAATGTTTAAAGAAGCAGCATGATTAATGCATAAGTATGAGATGCATCGCAAAGTACCCCGTATCTCACTCTCGGAGATTGTATTTTATTTGAGTTGGGTGTTTTCATTTAGAGTTGTTTGGTCTTCAAGTTTACTTCACAAGCAAGATGAGTTGTTTAACATTAATGTTCATGTATCATATTAAGCTTAAGAGTAACGTAAAACCACATATGAACACTCAATGGTCGCTTTAGGTTGTGTTCATTTAATGTTGGTAGAAAACTTGTATCAACTTTGATTAAGTAGGGAACTAGTGTTATATTACAAGATGGCAAAAAGAATAACTTTTGAAGAACATAAATAATGTCTAACTTTGCTGATACTATAACACATGGTTAATAGAAAGATTATAACATTATTCTTCTTTATGTGTTTTACCCAAGACATTGCAATACGATTTCATTTCAGTTAAGCACTTACTTCTAAACTTAGAATGTTTTCTTGTGGATGAATGATTTATGTTTGGAATATAACAAGTTACAAACTACCATGGTGTTATCTACTCATTAGGTGTTTGTTAATGATTTTCACTTACTAAATTAAGAACGAACAAGAAGTAAGTAATACATGAAATATATGGATCATTCATACAAAGTGGATTTAAGGAGTTTTCAGTTGTTATTGGATTTTTATTTATTTTAAATGAGTACCAAATAGTAGTAGAATAGCTTTCATAAGCTTATACTTTTATTTCGTTTTTTTATTTATTTTTAATTTAAAAATAATAATACTATTTATTATTTTCTAAAATAGAATATTATTTTAAAATAGCAATAACTGTATTATGAATATTACATTTTATAATGAAATTATATTTTCAGTTTTAAAAAGAATGTATGTGAAGTATTTAAATGAAGTTTGAAATGCATCCAGAATAGCATTTCAAATAACTCCATATTTAAATGATTAAGTGATTTGTATTTTGAATTCTATTTTATTTTTCCATTTTATTCAAATACAAATAAGACTGATACAAAAATATAGATTTTATTTTTCTGATTATTTTGGTATAAAGATTATATTTTTCTGATTTAAAATGAATTAGTTATGAATTTACAAAGTTTATTCAATTTAAATCAATTTCTATAATTATTAAATAAAGTTGGGCCCACATGTCAGGGTTTTAACATTTACATAATTTCCTAAAAGAATAAAAGTCTGACAGGAGGGTCCCACATGTCATAGACTTACTTTTACAGAAAAATATCAGGAATGAATTTTATTTCGGCCGATGACGTCATCATGACATCATCAATGGAGGGTTCCTCGTGGCCGAGCACCGATTGCTCGATCACGAGCGACTTGGGACGAATTCAAGCCACCATATGCTACTAGGCGACGCGGCGGACTATTTGGTGGCGGCGCCGTTCACTTTGGGTCGCCGGAGATGCTCCGACGAGCACATGCCGCGGCGGCCGGAAGTTGCTCACGGCGGCCGGAGCGTCCAGAGCAAGAGGAAGAGAAAGGAGAGGTCCCCGAGGACCGTACGCTCACCCTGAAGCTCGTGGAGGGGTCGGATAGGCGAGGCAAGGTCGGAGAGCGACGAACTCGTCCGCGGCGTTGGCGGCCGGAGTTGGAGAAGATGGGCGATTCCTCGGTCTTCCGAGCTTCCCCGGACGCGTTGCTCATGGAGGAGGAAGAGGAAGGTGCGGGAAACCTCCAGAGCCACTTGGAACGGCGGGACATGGACGGACACCGCGGTAATCGCCGGCGCACGGCGGCGGACCGGGGAGCTAGGGTTTCGGTTTAGAGCAAGAAAGACAGAGAGAGGGCGCGAGTGAGGGAGATAGGGAATGAGGACGTCTCCTCCACGACCTTATCCACGGGAGAGAGCGAGAGGGAGGAGCACGGCTGCTCGGAGGCGAGGACACGGCATCGGCATCCTTCTGGCCAGAGGAAGAAGAAGAGAAAAGAAATGAAGTTTGCGAATAACCCCCTGGCTTTCAGGAATTTGCAAAAGCAGTGTAAACAGGCCCCTGGCTCCTATTTTGGACCTATTTTTGATTCTTGAACTTGCAAAGAGGTCCTGGAAAGTTTATAATTGAGATAAAATGTTTATTTCCTTTATATAATTTTCATTTCTTGATATAATTTTATTGCTAGGTATATTTTGAATTATTTTATCCTTTTAATTGAGTTTGAACATATTTAGTTATTTTCCTTCCATTGAAATTTATAACTTACACTTGATTAAATTTTTAGGATGCATTTAGGAATATGAGAATATTTCCTATGCTATCATTTAATTTGGAATTTGTTGTTTCCAAGTTATCAATTGATTTGAGATTTTGTTTTAAAGAATATATGTGAACATGAATATTCCATTGTGTTATATTTTGTTGCTTCCACTAAATCATTTTTATGGTGCATTATAACCCTAGGAATATCATTTCTATGGCATTATTTATTTTTATAAATTGTTTCCATCAACTTCTAAAATGATATAGATTATGGATTTTAAAATATTGAAATATTGGAGTACACCAATTGGTGGTATGTGAATGTATGTGTATGTTATGACATCAAAGAACTTGATGTACTGGATGATCTATCCCACTATTCATATGTATATGGCACTCCATTGTTTGTGCATACCAAAATGAGTTGTCAACAAGGTTGCAAAGCTTGTCATCAACCTATTTCTATATCACACTAACTTTGTAATGTCATACCATTTCCTGAGAAATTAATAAAGATGGTTGAAGATGAAAGAGTTTCCAATTCTTCAGGATAGATTGACATAACACTTCTATGTCCATGTAAGGAATGCTTCTCTATGTCTTCTTGTTGTATTTCTTCCCTTCTCGATATCTTCTCTTGTTGATGCCTTCGAGAAGATTGGGAGATAAGGAAATATGAGGTCAAGATAAAAGTGGAAGATCTGGGTTAAGCTTTAGGTAATTCAATTGGTCTCCAAGAATGTCATGGTTTCCATGTACTAGAAATATGTCTAGCACAATTGATAAGAATAGATGATCAGAGAATAACTAAGAATAGTGGTTTTGGTCATTAACTCCTAAATATTGTTTTCATGTAACAAGTTTTGTTTTCTTTAGTGTAACCTCTCATCGTGTATCTCTTTACCCCTAAATAAGGTTTAAGCCAAGATCATCTCGGAGTTTATAACGCTCAAGTTGATGATCTACTTCAATTCCACCAACTCAAGTGAAACTTCAATCACTTAGTGTTTCGAAAATTAAATGCGCGAAAATTATCCAGATCTTCTGATGCATGAATGCAATGCACACTCCTGTGTCCACTCTATTTCTGGACCCTAAGTTCTGGGATGTTACAGCGCCATTCCCCTAACTAAATGGGAGGTGAGGATTACCCGCTCCCTGGCTCTCGGAGCCGGGATGACGTCTCCGTAGGCGGCCCTCCACCGGCAATCTTCCCGAGTGGGGAGGTAGCCGACGGCCTCCAAGTCTTGGAGGACGTCTTCGTCGACTATGGAAGGAAGCCAGTAGCGGGACCCGAGGTCCGCCGCTTCCTCTTCCTCGTCGACGGGAGCGCCTGCCGCCGTCATCGCCGCAGTGGTCGGTGGAGGAGCCGAGGGGCCCGCCGCTGGCGCGCGCGCGGTAGAAATCCGAGGGGCGACGGCAGCGACATTGCCCGTCGCCGCCGTCGCGGGACGAGTTACCGCGCCGCCCATCACCGTCGCGGGCGCGGGCGCCGGACCGCTCGACGCCGTGGAGAGGTTCTGGCCGGTGGACATCGCCGCGCGCAGAGGTCGTCGGAGGAGATGAGCTCGCCGGAGTTCGCTCGGAAGCAAGAAGCGGAGAAGTGGAAGGGCAAGAAGGCACGGAGAGCAAAGGCAGGGTAGCGAAAATGGACCGTTCGGTTACCTATTTATAGGGCCAGGCGTTGCTGAAAGAGCATTTTCCCTCATGTGTGGTTTTGGTAATTGAATGACAATCTCTATGGACTAATGTTTGCATTGAGATATCATTATAGATCATGTCCATGGAATTGTGGAGTTCATGTGTTGAACTCTTGAAGCTCATGTGTTGAGTGAAGCTTATTGCAAGTATGTCTTGAAGATTCAAGACATCATCTTAGTGAAGAAAAGATGAGTTGTGCAAGACCAAGAGAAGCTTATTGAAGAGATCCTATGCTTGGTGCTTGCAATGGATACATGAAGACGAAGCTTAGCGAGACTCTCCCATTGTGAGCATGGGGGAGTATTTGGAGAAGTCTTCATCAAGCAAGTGATTGGACGCGTAATCAAGAAAGATGATCCACTTGAAGAGATCAAGATAGTCATCATCCAACTCAAGTGGAATTCTCAAGGCAAAGGTATGATCTTGATAGGGCTATAGGATAGATAGGCGTACTATCAAGAGGGGCTCTCAAGTTAGTAACTTGATCGCATTCTTGTGGAGAGCTCAAACCTTTGCATACTTGGCATATCATGTTTCTTGGTTCTTATTTGGCTTTTATGTTGGTGAGGAATTAGAGCTTGGTTCATCTCCATGTCAAGCTCTAGTTCATCGAAATCGGTTTTATTTTGGACAACTTGTTGCGTTTTCGGTGGCGGAAATATTGTCGGTTCTTCCGTGAGGAAAGTCCCACACCTTGTTGGGTAGTCTTCGTCGCTATCTTTCCAACAAAATTGGTCTCACCTCATTTGGAGTTCATTTGTAAAAGTTATAGCAGTTTTCGTTCCGATGTTCTGCTGATTCGGATTATTGGGGCCGGATATTCCGCCCTACCGGAATTTCCGGTTCCCCAGCTCATCCAAGAAAACGGCTAAGGAAAGGAGAAAAAGGGTTCTGACTCCAGTCGGAAATTGTGCTCGGAAATTTCCATATACCGGAATTTCCGAGTGCCCCCAGAAAAGTTCTCCAGAAATGGCTAAGGAAAAGTTTGGTTTTGCTTCTGACCCCAGCCGGAATTTCCGAGCTCTCTTAGACCGGAATTTCCGGGTGACCGGAATTTCCGTGTCTCTCTAGACCGGAATTTCCGGATGACCGAAATTTCCGAGTCTCACTTATACCGGAATTTCCGGGTGTCAAAACAGCCAGCGGCTATATTTCCTGGAGGGGTATAAATACCTCTCCCCTTCTTCTTCCCCAGCTAATCCAAGGCAGCACAACTTTCCCCTCTCTCCTACTCCATTGTTGACCTTGGAAAGCTCACTTCCCTCTCAATCCCTCCATTGAATCTTCCATATTCTTTAGGGAAAGTTGAGAGGAGATCTAGATCTACAATCCTACCAATCCATCTCTCCTCTAAGTGAGGGGAACTTAGTGGATCTAGTTCTTGAAGTTCCTTTGTGGTTCTTCCTCTTTGTTCTTCCTCTCTTCTCCCCCCATAAGCATTAGTTGCTTTTGGTGGGATTTGGGAGTGAAGGAGTTGACTCCTTTGTGGTTTTCTTTGTTCTTCCTCTCTTATTCCCCCATAAACATTTGTTGTTGTGTTGGAATTTGAGAGTGAAGGACTTGAGCACTTCGTGTGCTCTTGCCATTGCATTTTCATCGGTTTGAGCCCTCCACGAGGATTCGTGGTGGTATTACTTGTGAGCTTGTTACTCTTGGGTCTTTGGACCCTAGACGCCTTTTGTGGCCGGCCTTTTGTGGCCAAGACCTTTTGTGGTCAAGACCTTTTGTGGTCACTTGAGAGCCCCCAATTAAGTTGTGGGTGTGTGCCTCAAGACTTGGGAGCCCCCAATTAAGTTGTGGGTGTGTGCCTCAAGAGTTGTACGGGATTCGATCTCCGCCCCAAAGGAGATCAATAGTGGAAGGTGAACTCAAACCTTTTGTGGTTGAGTTCATCCGGAGAAGAAGGTGAGCCTTTGTGGCGTTGCGGCTAACCTGTTGTGGTTGCACACACCTCTCCAAACGAGACGTACACCTTTGGGTGGAACTCGGGAATACATCCTCGTCTCCGCGTGCCTCGGTTATCTCTATACCCGAGCTCTTTACTTATGCACTTTACATTGTGATAGCCTTCGTGCTTGAAGTCATATATCTTGCTATCATCTTGTTACTAGTATTGCTTAGCTTAAGTTGTTGGTGCACATAGGTGAGCCTAGTTTATATATCTAGGTTGTATGCTTGTTAAAGTAAACCTCTGGTTTTATTCCGCCTTTATCAAGCATACCGGAATTTCCGGGTCATTCGTGTACCGGATATTCCGGCTACTCGGAATTTCCGGTCACTCTTGGACCGGATATTCCAGCTCCTCGAAAAAGTTTTAAATCGCCTATTCACCCCCCCCTCTAGGCGACGTCTATCCGTTCAGTTGCTCCCTGTGCAACGACGCTTTTAGCCGGACACGTGTCCAGCATCCGTTGCAGCGCATGATTGCACGATCTCCACGCCTCCTCTTTTCCCGCAATTTGTGATGATGGCAAGATTCCCGCCTAGGCCGTTTGCAAACTGTCGTGAGCCGGCTAGGTGGAATCCGTCAAGAAGAATGCTCGACCAAGATTGCAGAGTAGCCGTCTTTTCCCATGTTGGATAAAGGCGGCCACGTGTCAATATCAAGACACGCGTGCCTCGTTGATTTTCAGAATGGTTCAAGTCCTGCAGCCGCCAACTTTGGCAGATGAAGAATCAAGGAGCCGGCGCCTGGAGAACTTCAACCTTTCTAGGGGCTAATGTTGGGGATATATCAACTAGGGGTATAACCAACATGGATCAATCCGGCTAGTCCAGGGTGGCCCAAGGGTGGTAAGGCCGAAGCCTGCCGGGTGGCCCAGATAGCTGACGTACAAGGAAGTAGGCGGACTGTCCAAGGAAGGCGGAAGGCCGAAGCCCATCAATCCACCAAGCCCAAGACGGAAGGCGGCAATTAAGCCGGCTAGGTCTAGGACTCTGTTTACTTGCCGGACACGTACTTGCCTTGTACCCTGGGGTCTGGCCGCCTATATAAGCCGGCCACCAGGGAGCCTTTAGGGCAGACGCTTCAGTGCGCAACATACACATTGTAACTTGTTCACGGCTATTGCCTCATAGTGAATTATAGCAGCACGTAGGATCTCGCCACCGCTGTGGGATCCGAAGCTGGGTAAACTCGCCGAGTTCAATCCCGTCCTCGACGACACCAACCTTCTTCCCCACAATCCATACGTAGGCTAGAGGATCCCCGTCTCCTATCAATTATGCCGATACCACGACACTCACTTCCAACCACAGTCTCACCAGCTGGACATAACCCTGTTCGCACAACTCTCCTGTGACATCCAGCAGCCAGCTATTCTCGTTCATGGCGTCCAGTACTTTCCTCGCATTCTTATGCCTGGTCAACACCTCCGCCAGGACTAGGGGAGCAATTTCTCCGACGGCCCGGCCAACTATCCTACGATCTGTCCAGAACATGACCTCGCTGCCCCGGCCCGCGACAATCTTAATCAGCCCAGCACCAACCGAAGCCGCATCTGCATCCTTCATGCGAGGTAGCCCCTGCCAAGGTCGATGTGGGTCTGTTCGGCGGAGCCATTCCCACCTTGATCTCAGCGCCAAGCCTTGCAACCGTAGATCTTTGACTCCCAATCCTCCAAATTCCAGCGGCCTGCAGATACCGTCCCACGCCACTAGACATTTCCCTCCATTGACTTCATTCTTCCCTGCCCAGAAGAAAGCTCGGAGCCACTTCTCGATCTCCTGCAGCGCCCAGATTGGCACATCAGCCACCAACAATTGGTGTACCAGCTTGGCCGTGATCACCGTCTTGATTATGGTTAGCCTCCCCGCACGTTGTATGAGTCCCCTTTGCCAACCCAGAACGAATTCCACTACTCGATCAATCCACGGTTGCCACTCAGCTTTCGTGAGCGGTCTTAGGGCAAGCGGTAGTCCAAGATATTTGATGGAAAATCTTGTTGTTTGACAACCCAGAGCCGCACGAACTCTATCCTCATCGCCCTCGTCTGCGCGAATGACTGTGGCCGTTGTTTTCCTGTAATTCACCTTCAGGCCAGATGGTTCTCCAAAAATTTCCAGAATCTCCTTCACCACTCTTAGCTCCTGCTCGTCCAAACGAGCAAACAACACCACATCGTCCGCATAAATTGACGCCCTCTGGATCGGTGATATCTGTAACATCCCAGAACTTAGGGTCCAGAAATAGAGTGGACACAGGAGTGTGCATTGCATTCATGCATCAGAAGATCTGGATAATTTTCGCGCATTTAATTTTCGAAACACTAAGTGATTGAAGTTTCACTTGAGTTGGTGGAATTGAAGTAGATCATCAACTTGAGCGTTATAAACTCCGAGATGATCTTGGCTTAAACCTTATTTAGGGGTAAAGAGATACACGATGAGAGGTTACACTAAAGAAAACAAAACTTGTTACATGAAAACAATATTTAGGAGTTAATGACCACAACCACTATTCTTAGTTATTCTCTGATCATCTATTCTTATCAATTGTGCTAGACATATTTCTAGTACATGAAAACCATGACATTCTTGGAGACCAATTGAATTACCTAAAGCTTAACCCAGATCTTCCACTTTTATCTTGACCTCATATTTCCTTATCTCCCAATCTTCTCGAAGGCATCAACAAGAGAAGATATCGAGAAGGGAAGAAATACAACAAGAAGACATAGAGAAGCATTCCTTACATGGACATAGAAGTGTTATGTCAATCTATCCTGAAGAATTGGAAACTCTTTCATCTTCAACCATCTTTATTAATTTCTCAGGAAATGGTATGATATTACAAAGTTAGTGTGATATAGAAATAGGTTGATGACAAGCTTTGCAACCTTGTTGACAACTCATTTTGGTATGCACAAACAATGGAGTGCCATATACATATGAATAGTGGGATAGATCATCCAGTACATCAAGTTCTTTGATGTCATAACATACACATACATTCACATACCACCAATTGGTGTACTCCAATATTTCAATATTTTAAAATCCATAATCTATATCATTTTAGAAGTTGATGGAAACAATTTATAAAAATAAATAATGCCATAGAAATGATATTCCTAGGGTTATAATGCACCATAAAAATGATTTAGTGGAAGCAACAAAATATAACACAATAGAATATTCATGTTCACATATATTCTTTAAAACAAAATCTCAAATCAATTGATAACTTGGAAACAACAAATTCCAAATTAAATGATAGCATAGGAAATATTCTCATATTCCTAAATGCATCCTAAAAATTTAATCAAGTGTAAGTTATAAATTTCAATGGAAGGAAAATAACTAAATATGTTCAAACTCAATTAAAAGGATAAAATAATTCAAAATATACCTAGCAATAAAATTATATCAAGAAATGAAAATTATATAAAGGAAATAAACATTTTATCTCAATTATAAACTTTCCAGGACCTCTTTGCAAGTTCCAGAATCAAAAATAGGTCCAAAATAGGAGCCAGGGGCCTGTTTACACTGCTTTTGCAAATTCCTGAAAGCCAGGGGGTTATTCGCAAACTTCATTTCTTTTCTCTTCTTCTTCCTCTGGCCAGAAGGATGCCGATGCCGTGTCCTCGCCTCCGAGCAGCCGTGCTCCTCCCTCTCGCTCTCTCCCGTGGATAAGGTCGTGGAGGAGACATCCTCACTCCCTATCTCCCTCACTCGCGCCCTCTCTCTGTCTTTCTTGCTCTAAACCGAAACCCTAGCTCCCCGGTCCGCCGCCGTGCGCCGGCGATTACCGCGGTGTCCGTCCATGTCCCGCCGTTCCAAGTGGCTCTGGAGGTTTCCCGCACCTTCCTCTTCCTCCTCCATGAGCAACGCGTCCGGGGAAGCTCGGAAGACCGAGGAATCGCCCATCTTCTCCAACTCCGGCCGTCGACGCCGCGGACGAGTTCGTCGCTCTACGACCTCGCCTCGCCTATCCGACCCCTCCACGAGCTTCAGGGTGAGCGTACGGTCCTCGGGGACCTCTTCTTTCTCTTCCTCTTGCTCTGGACGCTCCGGCCGCCGTGAGCAACTTCCGGCCGCCGCGACATGTGCTTGTGGGAGCATCTCCGGCGACCCAAAGTGAACGGCGCCGCCACCAAATAGTCCGCCGCGTCGCCTAGTAGCATATGGTGGCTTGAATTCGTCCCAAGTCGCTCGTGATCGAGCAATCGGTGCTCGGCCACGAGGAACCCTCCATTGATGACGTCATGATGACGTCATTGGCCGAAATAAAATTCATTCCTGATATTTTTCTGTAAAAGTAAGTCTATGACATGTGGGACCCTCCTGTCAGACTTTTATTCTTTTAGGAAATTCTGTAAATGTTAAAACCCTGACATGTGGGCCCAACTTTATTTAATAATTATAGAAATTGATTTAAATTGAATAAACTTTGTAAATTCATAACTAATTCATTTTAAATCAGAAAAATATAATCTTTATACCAAAATAATCAGAAAAATAATATCTATATTTTTGTATTAGTCTTATTTGTATTTGAATAAAATGGAGAAATAAAATAGAATTCAAAATACAAATCACCTAATCTTTTAAATATGGAGTTATTTGAAATGCTATTCTGGATGCATTTCAAACTTCATTTAAATACTTCACATACATTCTTTTTAAAACTGAAAATATAATTTCATTATAAAATGTAATATTCATAATACAATTATTGCTATTTTAAAATAATATTCTATTTTAGAAAATAATAAATAGTATTATTATTTTTAAATTAAAAATAAATAAAAAAACGAAATAAATGTATAAGCTTATGAAAGCTATTCTACTACTATTTGGTACTCATTTAAAATAAATAAAAATCCAATAACAACTGAAAACTCCTTAAATCCACTTTGTATGAATGATCCATATATTTCATGTATTACTTACTTCTTGTTCGTTCTTAATTTAGTAAGTGAAAATCATTAACAAACACCTAATGAGTAGATAACACCATGGTAGTTTGTAACTTGTTATATTCCAAACATAAATCATTCATCCACAAGAAAACATTCTAAGTTTAGAAGTAAGTGCTTAACTGAAATGAAATCGTATTGCAATGTCTTGGGTAAAACACATAAAGAAGAATAATGTTATAATCTTTCTATTAACCATGTGTTATAGTATCAGCAAAGTTAGACATTATTTATGTTCTTCAAAAGTTATTCTTTTTGCCATCTTGTAATATAACACTAGTTCCCTACTTAATCAAAGTTGATACAAGTTTTCTACCAACATTAAATGAACACAACCTAAAGCGACCATTGAGTGTTCATATGTGGTTTTACGTTACTCTTAAGCTTAATATGATACATGAACATTAATGTTAAACAACTCATCTTGCTTGTGAAGTAAACTTGAAGACCAAACAACTCTAAATGAAAACACCCAACTCAAATAAAATACAATCTCCGAGAGTGAGATACGGGGTACTTTGCGATGCATCTCATACTTATGCATTAATCATGCTGCTTCTTTAAACATTAGTCCTTATCAGACCAATGATGTTGTTTCCAGATTTCTCGAAGTTTATATTATATCGAAGACCCTGGCTGCATAATCTTGCAGTCAGAAAGGCAAGTTCATCCCTTTTACTCATGTCCTCTTGAAGTATTTGTTAAGAAACTATTTTCAAACGTTATTATTATTGCATATCACACAAAAAGGGCAGAAAACTTATTTTATAATAATATGAATATGGTTATCCACTAGTGAGGTGGTAATCTCATATGGCTGGCAGATGGGACCACGGTAAGAATGTTGAGGTGGAGGTTACATTTGCACGGGAAAGTATCATCTAGGATTTAATAACAAATGTCGCCAGTGATTCTTGCGCCGAATATTACGCGCAACCATGAGATCTGAAATGGGACGGAGAAGTCAGTTGTACCCTTTTCCTCTCGTACACCAACGGGTACTATTCTGGGCCGGGTAGTGCGTACAAGCTTCGGGACTAGCTTGGGACGGTGCCCACTGGTCAGCAAGTTTTAGCATGGGACGGTGCCCACTAGCTTGCAACCGGAGTAATGGGGGGTGTGCGGGGATGGTGAAAAGGCGCAGTGATTGGCTTGGATTACTGACTGGGCCCCACACCAAGGAAGTGTGGACGGGAAGATCGCCCGGATGTGCAACAAAGTCTTGATCTCTTATGGGTAAAGCAGCGCACCTCTGCAGAGTGTATGAATGTGACATGTTACTTCACGTTCCAGGACGGAACGACGAACGCAGCAGGAAAGGAGGCTCCTCAAAGCCCTAGCCCTGTGACTCCTGACGAGCATAGTCTTCAGAATAAAAGCAACCTTTTAAAGAAAGGTTTTCGAAAACTTGTATTAGCCTACGACAATCCATTGTCTGTGGCTGTATTTATGCATCAAAGTTCCCACCTTGCATACTGAACTTGCTGGGTAACGCTGTTACTCACCCTTGCCTTTCAAACCCCTGCTAGACATGAAGAACCACAAGAAGGCAGCACTTTAGGCTATGAAGGCTCTGAAGACGGATAAACTCAAGATACCAAAGAAGGCAACTACATCGAGTTAAAGCAATTGAAGGAAGACGGAGGACAAATGAAGGCGTCGTGTAAAATAGGATAGATTCCTAGTCATAGAACCTATCTCTGTAGGCGTTGCTATAGCGCAACCGCAAGCCCAACAGTAGTAGCAGTAGGTTTAGTATGGATCAGTTCCTCCGAGATTTTCCATTTGATGTTCTTTTGTTAGGGCCTTGCCTCATTGTTTCGAGGAGGTTCTTTAGATATGTTATTTTGGATCTTCTGTTTGTAATCTATAGTCATGCCTTGGACCTGCGATGTTTCTGTTGTACCACTCTGATGACGTGACACTGGTGGACGGTGATCCATTGGTGTTATGTCAATGACTATAGCATACTACACCATGCAGTGGTATGCTGGGTCACCACAGCTGGTATCAGAGCAAATGCTTTGACCCTAGGATTAAAACCCTCTAAAGGAGACCTGTAGGTTGGGTAGTGACTATAGGTAGTCATCTTATCTGAACCAAACTTCTTCTTTAGACTTGTGATGGATATTCACTTGAGAATAATCTTATCACAATGGAGTAAAATCTTCTTTCACATCTTATTGGAAGAAGTATTTCCTATCTGTACATAAGTAAAGTTATGTATGTATTATTTAACAAATACGTACATATCTCATCCTTAGTATGTATAACCTAGTAAAGCTTATCCTATAACCACCGGTGTTTAATGAAGTGAAGTAGGACCAATATAGTAGCACATTTATGTGTTGATGGTGGTATCTTTAAAGAGAAGCCATCTGAGATAGTGTAACCACAACTACTAATCACGTGAGATTCACTTGTGATTCTTTACATGATGGTGTAGCATCCTTAGTGAGCCAATACTAGTATGTCATAGGATAACGAGTATGATGTTAGTAGCTCAATAGAAGAAAGTCTCATGGTGAGTCTAGCTCCTAAACCATGATATGAACGTTAATTGTGACAATTTGCTAAGGAACTCTGGATAAAAGTGTGTAGGATCAACATATGTGAGATAGAGATAACTTAAGTAAGATAATGAGGATATATTGTATACTAATGATAATTTGTGTAGCAATTTTGAGAGACTATGTGAGGTTAGTCTATGGATGAAACACAATTAGTAGCATGTATAATAAGTAAGCTAGATCACAATTAGCGCTAGATAACTATTAGTTTGGATCCCATTATTATAGTTTATCCAGTTGCAAGTGGTCAACTGGGATAATCAGTGAGATGAAGAGTAGTATGAACCCTATACCTTACCAAACAACGGTAGATACCTATATACTACTATATGTGTGCATCATACTATAATACTTTATACAAGCCTTAGTACGAGAGATATTATACTCGAAGTGCTATGTTATAGGCTTTACTTATGCATGTATGCATATCATTTGGATTTCTTGGATTTTATTGATTCTTTGTGTGACTAGATCTAGTCATGAAGCTTCGCTTGATGTGCTAATGCATGTTGCATCACCAAGCTATGGATTAATGTTATAGATCTAGATAGAATAGGAATTCGTGAAAGGAAGAGACGAGTTCTAAAGGACAAGGATGAAGACTTGCATGAAGATGAAGACTTGCATGAAGGCTCTGAAGACGGATAAACTCAAGATATCAAAGAAGGCAACTACATCGAGTTAAAGCAATTGAAGGAAGACGGAGGACAAATGAAGGCGTCGTGTAAAATAGGATACATTCCTAGTCATAGAACCTATCTCTGTAGGCGTTGCTATAGCGCAACCGCAAGCCCAACAGTAGTAGCAGTAGGTTTAGTATGGATCAGTTCCTCCGAGATTTTCCATTTGATGTTCTTTTGTTAGAGCCTTGCCTCATTGTTTCGAGGAGGTTCTTTAGATATGTTGTTTTGGATCTTCTGTTTGTAATTATAGTCATGCCTTGGATCTGCGATGTTTCTGTTGTACCACTCTGATGACGTGACACTGGTGGACGGTGATCCATTGGTGCTATGTCAATGACTATAGCATACTACACCATGCAGTGGTATGCTGGGTCACCACAATATCCCTGCTAGATTCTGCAGCAGTTGCTCCTCCACCTCTTTGATGATCACCTCGGTTAGAACCTCCATCCCCATTACAAAAAGCAGCGGTGATGTTGGGTCCCCTTGCCGCAGACCCCGCGCATGTATGATCCTCTCCCCTGGCGTGCCATTCACAATGACTTTGGTGTTTGCCGTAGAGAGAAGTATGCTGAGCCATTTGAGGAACAACGCGCTGAATCCCATCTTGGCCATTACCTCGAACAGAAAGCTCTAGGACATCGTGTTGAAGGCTCGCGAGATGTCAAGTTTAATGAGCACTCCTTTCATCTTCCTCTGGTGAATTTTCTTAGCTACCTGTCTCAATAGCACAAAGTTATCGTGAAGGTTGCACCCTTTGATGAATGCCGATTGGTTCTTGCTAATCAAATCTCCCATCTTCGGCCGCAAGCGCTTAGCTATGACTTTGGAGAATAGTTTGGAGAAACTATGAACCAGACTAATGGGTCTAAAGTCCCCAATCTCAGAAGCATATTGCTTCTTGGGTATTAGCGCAATCAACGCTCTGTTAAGCCGGCCAAAACCCCTCCCGTCACCCACCGCCAATTTCAGCAGGCCTCGCATCAGATCATCCTTTGTAGTTGGCCAAGCAGCTTGGTAAAACCCACCAGTGAACCCATCTGGGCCTGGTGCTCTGTCAGATGGGAGATCCCGAACAACAGCCCAAATTTCGTCCTCCGTGAACAGCTCATCCAGGCCGGTGAGATCAAGACTCTGCACATGCAATGCCTGTAGGTCCAAGCCGTACTCTCTGGTCTGAACTTTCCCCAACAGATCTTCGTAAGCTTCAGTGAATGCTTGCACCTTTCTGTCCGGGCATGTGATCGTCTCACCTCCCACTTTGATCGCTGGGATAAAATTCTTGATACGCCTCCCATTGGCAACTGCATGGAACAATTTCGTATTCGCATCCCCCTCCTGAATCCATCTCACTCTCGACCGCTGACGCGCGATCGTTCGTTCACAACGATGCTAGGCCCAACACTGACATCTTTAATTCCCTCCTCAACCAAACTCGCCCGGGGATAGGTTCCTCCTCTCTTGTGCTACATCTAGTCTGAATATGATGGAGTTCGCCATTGCAATTTTCATCTTAACATTGCCTACTCTCCTCTGGCCCCACGCTTGCAGGTATTCCGCGGCATTACGGAAGAGCGCGTCTAGCCGGTGGAACGGGTCCACTATCCTTGGATCGCAAATCCAAGCTTCCTTAAGCACCTCCTGGAAACCCTCCAATTTTAGCCAGAACGATTTGAATCTGAATCTTCTCTTCGGTGCCATGGAGGCGTTCAACGTTATGTGCAGTGGCGCGTGGTATGATATTGATGAAGAAAGTGCCTGCATCAGGACATCTGGAATCAGAAGGTCCCAATCTACCGAGACCAAAGCTCTGTCGATCCTCGACATCGTTGGCTGGTCCCTCCCATTGCTCCAAGTGTAAACTCTCCCGTGCATGTAAATGTCTTTGAGTTCTTGTTCTTGTTCTTGCACGAAGCTCCGAAACCTGGACATCATGGGCATGTCCAGATTGTTGTTGTTCTTCTCCCTAGTGCTAAGGATCATGTTGAAGTCGCCTAAGACCATCCATGGTCCTGGGCACAAAGATCACCTCTCGCGCAACTCAGTTAAGAACGCGACCTTATCCTCCGTTGCCTGAGGGCCATAGACCACCGTGATCCACCACTTGCAGTTATCACGGCCTGTAACTTCGCCTGTTAGCGCAAACGTGTCGAAACTCACGTTACTCACAGTCACCCACGAGGTATCCCAAGCAAGCAGGATTCCTCCACGTGTTTCCACCGCCGGCAGGTACACAAAGCCGTCAAAGGCCGGCCCCAGACATTGCATAACAAAGTAAATGTCCATTACACCCACCTTCGTTTCCTAAAGGCACACCATGCACACCCGAAGGGTAGCAATAAACTCTCTCACCACATTACGTTTAGCTGGGTCGTTTAACCCCCTAACGTTCCAGTCCAAGATCTCTAGTTGTGTATCCATAAGGAAACTTTGAGTACACCAACACCCGCGGCGAGAATCATGCAGCCCCTACGAACTGGCACACCTCCCTCGGCTCAAAGGACGCAGGTACCACCTTCCCGAAGATCGAGGCGATCACGCGCAACTGCTTCTCCCGAAGGGGCGAGTCAAAAAGCCCTTTGAACATGTCCATATGTTCCTCATTCACCGCGAGCTCTGCAGGTGTAATTCCTAGTGCTTTCAGCAACACCGCATCCGCAGTCGTGGCCTTCTTCCGCCTGAACTCCGTGCTAGTGGTAATCGACGTCGCTTGCCCCCTCCTAGTATTTCTCCTTGGCGTGAAGAGTGTTTCCTCTGCCTGTAGCTTCCTTGCTGCTTCCACCTCTCGCAGCAGTGGCGGCGCCAATGTTTTGATTATGGCCGCAGACGCCTCAGCTTCCCTAGCGCCACAACATCCGGCGCGGGCTGGGCCAATGATAGAGCTTGCGTTTGTATCGTGCGCTCCTCTCCCGAACTCGGCCCAAGCGCCTTTTAGCCCATGAGCCCCACCGACTCCCTTCCTTCCTCAAAAACTTCAGCGTCTCCCCGGGTCAGCGCTGCAGACGCTGCCACTTGGGTCCCTCCAGACTCCAAGGTATCCGACAGGGACACCTGTACGTAACCCAACATGGGCCCCTTGGACTCCTCACTGGACAAATCGGGCGCCGCACTGGAACCAGCATCTTCCTCCGAGTTGGTCTCGCTCGGGATCCCAGGAAGATCCGTTGCTGCCCAGCCCACGTGATTGGCTACAACCGACGGTTCCACCACAGTCAGCATTCCTTCCTTGGGATCACGCCAGATCTGCTCAATCTCCCCACCTCTGATGTTGCTTTTGCCCTTGTCCCCCTATCCACGACCAGACTCTTTTGCGGTGGCGCGCTCTGGTTGAGTGGACAAGCAATCTCTGCATTTTCTGCACCGTCCACTAGTACTTCCTCAGCTCCCACCACAACTGAACAAATTGCTTTGCTTGCTTTTGCAGTTTCCTCTGCTAGACTTTCCTTTTCCAGCTTCAGTCCGTGCTGCGCCACAGGTTCCACGGCCGGTCTCGGCGCAATTTGAATCCTTGGCTCGCATCGGATTCTATGCGGCGCACGTTGTGTCTCTGCCCTTGGGGCCCTCATCTCCGGCAGCTTCCAATCAGCGGCTCTCCTTGTTTGTATCCCCACCTGACAACTGTCCCCACGACGGTCTTGGATACCACGTGTCCATGTCTTCGTCCTCGAGACCCGGCGGCGCTCCCCGCCGCCGGAGCCGCCGTTGTACGCTCCTGGGTCAGGCAGCCCACTGTTCTCCGAGCCCGAGGACGTCCCTGGCCAAACCCAGTACCGGTCCTCCACCTCATCCTCTTCCACTCTGGCGACATGTATGAGCGTCTTGTACTTGAGGGTGGCCAACTCCGTGACCTCCCTTGCCGGCGGTGGACTGTGAGACTCGTCCGAAAAATCTCTTGCTGGTGATGGCGTGCCCTCCACCACTGGTGGCTCCGGCACCACCAAGGTTCTTGCCACCGGGATCTTCCCAATGTCCGACGTCCAGGCCGAGAGCCTGAACACAGAGAGGTCCTCACGGAACCGTGTCTCCGGCGCCACCTCAACCGCTGCGTAGCTTCTCCCCAACAGAGTTTCCGCCACCTCGAGCTCCCATGCGTGTGGTGGTATCCCCTCTATCACCAGTTCCACCTTGGTCGGCAGCACACCTCGTATGGCATGCGCCTGCCGGATCCACTGTCGGAAGTACAGGGTGAACCCGGCGTGCTCCACGAACGACATGCCCGCGACTCTGTTCTTGTGTTCCGCCGTGGAGAACAGCACCAGAAAATCCTCCGGTGCGAACTCATGCACAGTCACCACTTCTCTCGTCAGGTCCGCCCGCAAGATGAGGGCCTCCAGAACCTGCTCCTTCGTGACCGCCGGCCTATTACCACTGACGTAGGCCACCATGGCGAAATGCAGGCGGCGCTCCAGGTCGTTCATGCTCGCAGAGCGGCGAACCACGCATTCTGGCGCCTCCTCCTCAACAACCACCTCAGCTTGAATCCTGGCCTGCGGCGGGCGCCTCTCCTCCTCAGGCTGCCTCACCACCGCGCGCCACTCACGGGCTGGTACCCGTGTGGCCGGTGCCGATCTTGGAGCAGCCGCCGACACGACAGCGGCCCTTCCGCCCCGCTGCGCCTCTCCTTGCTCCTGTGGCGCCCCCGCTTGCTGGCACCCAAACGCCTCCTGCGGCAGCGGCCAGAGTGGCTTCTCCTGCCTCCGGCCTTCAAGTCGCCTCGGCGGCGAGCTCCTGCGCGCCCTCTTGGCAAGTGCAGCTCTCCTCAGCTCATGCTCCGACGAGGGGCTCCTTGGCCGCGCGCACCGGAATGCCTCATGCCCTTCTTCTCCACAGCGGATACAGACCACGTCATTCTCGCATTGCCATTTCGGGTGGCCCTCTTGCAGGCAGCGGAAGCACCGCCCCACATTTCCGCCGCCACCGGCCTGGACGGACCAACTCCCTGCCTGTTGCCCACCCGTCGCCTCCACATCGCCTTCTTCGAGGCCGCGGCACCTCCCACTCCTGCCGCGGCTGCGCCTGCACCGTGCCGTTTCCAGCTCCTCCATGTCTTCTGGGGACCTCCTGTCTTCTCTCCCCCTCCACACTCGCAGAGCGCGTCGACCCGCCGGAGATGCCGAGGCCAGAGACGTGGTCACGGCCCTGACTAGCCGAGAAAGACGCCAAGGCTAGGCTCGCCGGCATGTACAGGCCCCGAAGCGGGAACCCAGGCGGCGGGGACGAAGACTCCATCGATCCTAACTAGGTGGTCGTCGGTGCCGGAGTGGCGGCCAACGAGATCTGGTGGATGCCGGTGCCGGAACGGCGGCCGGTAGTGGCTTGGTGGACGCCGGGGCCGGGTGGCCGACGGCGTAGATCTGGGCGGAGCCTAGAGAGCTACGGTGCTGAGCTGTCTGTTGCGTTCCACCAGTACTTTGTTGTTGTTATGCTCGTCTCCAGTCTCCAAATTTGTTAAAAGCTGATGTCCTGTAGATAGCTTAGACAGTGCAGGACAAGAAACAAAACGAAGCCCCCGCCTCACACATTTGTTGTTGCGAAGCACAATCGCTACCACACACACTGAGCAGAGCAAATCATGAAACAATACGCCAGCCCTCCCGACAAAAGGTGCATCGGAGAACACCATGTACGTGTCGCGCCTCCGCCTCCTCGGCACACCCACAGCTTACCACATGTCAGCCGGCACAATCGAACTGCTACGTACGTTTGCGCACAACGGCACAAGGTGACATACAATACTGATACAGAGTCTCACATCACACGCATCTAGTACTAGAACACGGTTGAAGTTAAATTGTCTATCTATCTATGCCGTTTTCCTGATGATGCATGCATGGTGATTGGTGTCAGGCGACTAAGCTTAATTGCTGGCTTTGGTAATTTCGGATGAAGGGAGAGTGTCGATGGTGGTGTACCTTGTGGTCGGAGGAGAGCGGCCGCCGCGGGACAGCACCGCGCGGGAGTCCCCGCAGTTCGCCACCACGGCGACGACGGCGGTGGAGCCCACTGTCTGGTCGCTGGTGTCGGTGTCCACGCCGACCTCGCCGTCCACCCGCGCGAAGCTGGCCGTCATGGCTTCCGTCGTGTTGTCCCTGTCCTCGGTTCGGCTAAGACGAAGCCGCACCTCCTCCGCGAGCACCACGTGCATCCGCTCCCTGCACGTCTCTGCCCTGCCACGCGGGACCCACCGTGCCCGTCGTACACCGTGAAGAAGAAGCACTCGACGTCGCCGCTCCCCTCCAGTTCCCGATCACCGACACCGCGCCGTGCGACAAGCACGCCGCCCGGCCAACACCTAGCAGTGGGCTCCGGCGCCACTCTCGCCGAGCCAGACGAGTCCGAGCTAGAGCTGTCGGCCGGCGCCGGCCGCACCCTCTGCTAGGTGTTGGCCAAAGTCATCAGCTACTTTTCTCCGCCGAGGAGCTCCCGTACATGACCTCACTTGCTCCCAGCGCAGCGGGAAGGAAGTGGGGGCGTGGCACGGCGAGGCGCCTTTAATACCCACGGCCGACGGTGGGAGGCCGCCGGATCGTCCACAGATGGTCCGGATACGCGACACCGAGCGCGCGAGCCGTATCCGAACGTGGATCTCGCGGGCCTGGACGTGGACGGCGGCATTGAGCCGGCGGCCGGCGCGTGGCGGGCGCGATGAGCGGCTCGGGGTCTCGGGACTCGAGCAACGGCGTGGTGCGCCCGGCTCACGTGGGCCGGAGGGAGGGGTTTCGGCGTCTGGCCGTGGGGCCGAGCGTGATAGACGCTCGCGGCGTACGGTGAAGAGAGCCCAGGGAAGGATCTGTCGTTTGGCGCTGTTAGGTAACGCGTGGGACCTGAATGGAAAGGCAGAGGGGTTTACGTGGAGGAGAGAGGAAAGACGACTGTGGGGCATGTCATGCTATATTGATAAGGAAATTGCATTTAACATCAAATGTTGGAGCTCTTGTTGCACAGAACCACAACCACATTTGTTTTTTGCATAGAACACCAACATTTGGTTTAATGAGTTGCACTATACATAAATAATGTCATTAGCTGACTTGACAACAAATTAGTGCACGGTTCACGAAAAAAACAAATTATTGCACGGGCCCACCGTCAGAGGAGGGACGTGGCGGTCACCATGGTGAACGGATCTAGCCAGGCTGACTGATTCAAACAGAAACGGGATATCCAGAACGAGGTGTGCATATAGATTTCCGGCGGCGCGACGACGGGAGACGTTAGTGAGGTCTCCATGGCTAGCACCAGGTGTTGATTCATTCTGTCTTCACAGTTCTTCAATCATACTGGCCCTCGTCAGGCCAGAATTCCCCCATAGCGCCGCTTCCGGCCCGCCCTTGCCGCCGCGCATACTGGCCCTCGTCAGGCCGTCACCGCCGCCTGCTGCAAGTATAGCATGAGACGAGGCTCTCTGCTCGCTCGCCCTCTGTTTCGAATCGATGAACTGGACCAGTTCGTTCCGTGTTAAAGCCTTTATCAACCAAGATGGCAGGCACGTTTGTCCTGATAGTGGGACCAACGGGATAATGATTTGTCAAATGAGTTAAGTAGAAGTTTTGTGTTCTTTGCAACTCATTAGACCAAATGTTGGTGTTCTCTTCAAAAAACAAATGTGATTGTGGTTCTGTGCAACAAGAGCCCCAACATGTGGTGTTAAATGCAATTTCCTCTATATTGACCGGTAGGGAGGAACTGGTAGATGCACACACACAACACAAGCTGTCTCTTCACACTCAGGTGTCTTTGCTATGGCCACTACCAAAACCACTGACAACAACAGTGTGGCACCCTAATTAAATAACTCGAGTAGTGGTACTGGTACAGTACTCACTTCGTTCGAATTTATATTACTGACATATATTAAAAATATATATGCATCTGACATTAAAAATATATGGGTAGAGAGAACTTGCATCTGACAAGATGGTTAGCAGGATGGTTGTATTCTCAGCCCACCAGAGTTCAAACCCCAGGTTTGACGCTGGTGTTTCTTATTTATGCGGAATATTCTTTCAGTGGGAGGCGACGTTCCCGTCGACAGCGAGACGTCTGTGGTGACTTCGTCAATTTCAAGACCTGACCCGCCGGCTCAGTCTCTCGGAGGTGCTCATAGTGGTAGGGTGTGCGTGCGTGTGTTCATAGGGGTGAGTGTGTTCACGTATATATTAGCGCTTGCGTTGTACTGTGTTTCTAAAAAAAAATGTGTGGGTAGATGCATTCATTTCTACCTAGTACATAGGTGAGTCGAGTCATCTGAATTTTAACAGATGGAGTACTAGGTATTTTAGTCGACTCTCTCTTACGACTCTCTCTTACGGAAATCAGAAATGGAGCCCGAACTCCATAGGGGCAGGCATTTTTTTTAAATGGATATTGGATGTGAAGGTTTCAAAGAAATCAAGAAAAGAAAATTAAGTGTACATAACATTGAACTCTATCATCGTATATAAGATCAATTCCAAATTCGTTTTAGTTTTGCTTGCATAAAAAATCGATCTTTTTTGAAGTTTTATAAATGTCCACTGCTCACCACACCCAAATTCGCCCACTTTTCATTTCGTTTGAGCCTAATATATATATAAGGGATTGATTTTGTACACACTAGCAGATTTCATCCTTATCTGCATACAGGATTTTTTTCCGGATTTTTTGAAAGTTTAAAATGTCATCCCGAGTTTCAAAAAATGACAACCATGGAGCTCGGGAGCCATTTATCCAACCTCGGTCTCCTATCCGTTTTACTATGTATATTTTAGGTGGGTGTTAAGTCAAACTTTTTAGAGTGTGACTAAATTATAGAAAAAGTAACATTAATAATACCATAGTGATACACTATATAATATATTTCATTAGATCGAATAATATAGACGGTGTTGTGAATGTTGATATTTTTATATAAACTTGCTCAAATTTTGTAAAGTTGACTTAAGACAAACCGCGAGTAAAATATACACCAGAGGGGGTACTCTCTCATGTTATGTGTTTCTTTTAAGCTGTTAAAAACTTTTATCAAGTGTGAAGACATATCAACATCTATAATATAAAATTTATTGTATAATGTTTGTAATAAGACTAAATTTATTCTAACTGTTTGTAAATATAAAGTGGTTAAGCTTTTTTCTAATTGGCGTGGATCTAGACGTGTTTCAGTGTGTCGGTTCCCTTTTTCAATCTATATGTAGTCCACATTAAATATCTATAAATTATTATTAGGAACAACATAAGGAGTGTGTTGATATTTTTTTCTATATAGTTGGTTATTTTTTTATAAAAAATAATTTTAACTGCACCCAAGACGCAAGGGGTATATTTTTTATATATTGATCTTTGCCGATTCATATTTTTCGGCCAAAATAAGAACTTGCCTGCAGCAAGATGGTTAGAAATATGGTCGTACCCCCAGCCCACTGATGTTTCTCATTTAGCCGGACTATTTTTAGTGAGAGGCGACGTTCCCGTGGACAACGAGACGCTTGTGGTGTCTCTCGGGGATGCTAATAGGGATAGGGTGTGTGCATGCTTATAGAGTGAGTATATGCGTGTGTATATAAACGCTTACGTTGTACATGTATTGTGTTTTCATAAAAATAAATTCTGACCAAAATATTGCACAAAATCATGTGTATTCACAAATTAATTATATACCTAATAATAAAGGAAGGAAATTTTCTTCCACCAATTTTTCGTAGTTTTTCCGTCCGTCGTTTGGTACGTCAGAAAAGAACGGATGTCGATTTGCACTTGCCTTCGTATTCTGATCGGATCCTTCAACTACGCGAGGAGATCAAAGCAGATTGGCGTGCGACGACGGCTTGGGCATCTGCGGTTTCGCAATAGGTTTCTTGGTCTGTGGGGGCTCTTTGTCTGATCAAGCTTCTCTCACGAAAGCTCCTGGTAGCAGGAACAAGGGGCCGTCGTGGGAGATTGTGGAGATCAGCTCTGACGAGGAGGAGGATGACGGATATGCGCCCGTCACCAGGAAGTTGTGTTTAGATGATGCTGCTGATGAAGGGGGCATCAGTGCGTGTTTCTGGAGAGCGGCCCTTAGGACATCTCCTACGGGGCTGCTCAATTGTCGCGGATAGGCCGGATTTGAGCAGGTCTGGATAAAATCAGGCCCCTGTGGGTGGTCCAGGTTTGAGCAGCCGCGGACACCACGCGGACGCGCGCGCGCTCCCGCCTCTTGGCGGTCAAACTCCCCGGCCCCACCGGTCAGTGACCCGTAGACCATTGGCCTCCCCCCCATCGGTCTTATTTAATGTGACCGCACCCCCACCGTCCCCCACAGTGTTCCCCACCGTCCCCCACCCCGCCACGCGACCACCGCGCACACTGACCTAGCCACCACCGCCACACTGCCCTAGCCGCCATGGGGAAGGGGAGATGGTGGCTCGGCAAGGGCGCCAACGACCACGAGGCGGGGAGCTCTCGCCGCTCCTCGCGGTCTCCGGCGCCACCGGCATTGCCGCCACCGCCACCGCCACCGCCCACGCCCGGCGCTGCACCGCGCGTCGCCGTACCTCCGGCACCTCCACGCCGCGTCCGGCCTTACCTCAGCAAGAGGAAGTGCCAGTGGTACTGGGACAACACGATCCCAGTACCATGGCCGGATGTCCACCTCTTTGAGGGGTGGCACCTGAATCCGGAGCGGATTCCGGTGCCGCCCGTCCCGAAGCGGGGACTCAAGAGGGAGGTGGAGATCCTCCGGCGGCGCGACTGCTGCCGGAGGACCTCCGCCACGACCCTGCCTACGCCGTCAACAGCAGGAACTGGGACACCTGGTTCCATGCTGAGCACGACCAGCGGCGGAGGGGCTTCTTCGGGGTGCGGCACGCCAGCGGCCCAGCGCAGTACCCGCCGCCCTCCCCACCTCGCGGCGACAACAGGTACGCGTCGCCGCCGCCTCCCCCGAGCGTCAAGTTGGAGGAAGACGGTGACGCCGCCGCCGCGGAGGAGGAGGAGAGGGCCCTCGCCCAGGCCATCGAGGAGTCCAAGCGGGAGGCGGAAGAAGCCGCCGCGGAGGAGGAGAGGGCCATCGCCGACGCCCTGGCCGCCGTTGCCGCGCACCAGGACATGGAGCGGCAGGAGGCGCGGCAGGAGATGGTGGTGGAGGAGGAGGACCGCGGCGAGGTCCCCGACTGGTTCATGCCACATGTTGGCATGCGCTGGCAGTGGACCGGGCCAGCGGACGGGCCGCCGCCGCCGCCGGAGCAGCCTCAGACTCCACCGCGCCGCCAGAGGCTGCCCGCGCACCTCGTCCAGGACCCGGACTACGTCATCCTTCAGTAGTCCGGCGTAGAAGTCCGGCCACCGGCCGCCACTGGCTTATCCAGTGGCTATTTTATGTATGTTTTTTTCTTTTTTTTAACTGTTAAACAATGGCCACTGTGGCCCCTACGCAATCTAGCCTCGTGTCCGACCTGAAATGAGCACCCCCGTAGGGTGCACCTATTTCGACCCTTGTCCGTGCACTGTCCGAGGCTGCTCAAACGGACAAAACCCGGATCAAATCGGTCCGGATTTGAGCAGCCCCGTAGGAGATGTCCTTATGGACGGTTGCCGTTAAGGAAGACAAGGAGAGCGCGGGCATTGATGGCACCTTCGATGAATTGCAGATAGTTGCACAGAAAGGCCAGGTATTTACAGCTTCTGTTCCAAACTTATGAATTCCTGCATGCCGTACAATCAGTACCTTGCTACATTTGAGGCTATCTGTATAGATGAAGTGATCTGAAGTGTTGTGCTTCGTGTGTACCTGACTATCGTGCTAATTTCGATAGACCTGGGAGATTTTTTTTTAACGAAGGCAAAAGCTTTGCCTTATATTTATTAAGAAGAAGGTGTCCGGTTTATTAATGAAAGAAACCAGGTGAAAACCATACAACGAACATCAACATCATGTATCTACACAATCATAAAGACCAACACCTATGGCAACATTCAGAAGCAACCCGACCGCTCACAAACTCGCCTAACATATCCCAACCATGAGCCAACTACCTGACTACCTCAAAAGGTCTCAACAATCAACTAGGCGCCTTGCCAATGGCGCCACTCTTCTTGCCTATGCTCATAAGGGCGTTCATCACCTTTTTTATCTTGCCAGTAGGAGCCTCCTCTGCTAGGAGGCAAATAATCGCCTTGCCAGACCCAGGGCTAGCAGTCTCCAAGGAAGCGAGCAAACCACCAAGTTTTTCCACAAAGACCGCCTCAGCAATACGTGCCAACATACCATCACAATCAAATAAGGGTGCCCGGATGGACTTCAACACCTCATAATTAGGTGCCAAAGCACCTATCTCATCAACCTCATCCTCCATAGATGCCACCTGGCCAACAACCATGGGTGAGGGAGCAACACCCACATAGGGCGTCGAGGCCATCGTCAAATCATCCACCGAGCTGAACTCCGTGGGAGACATAATAGATGAATCCTCACATGACTCCTGAAGCACTGGAGCCAAGATCTCGCCTATGTCCTCGCGCTCACGTGCGGACGTGGCAACAAGCTGCGGCGACGGGTAAGGACTACCACGAGGAGAGAAACACCCAAAATGAAGAGCTTACTCAACCACAGATGACTGCATAGTAGAGTACTGATTAGCAATAGCAAAGGTGATTGATGGGCACTCCACTGCAGAAGCACGGCATGGGCAGCAACCTGCCTCTGAAGAAGGTCGAAAAGTATGCAGCTTCTAAGGAATGATTCAGCTCAGAAAATTTCACGTGTGGCAGTGGTGTATATTATTTTTTCTCAACACCTTGATTGCTATGCACTTAACTCCTAATCAGCGGATCAATTCTTGCACTGAACAGTAGTAACTTCCAATTCTTGGGCTGGTTCTTGGTATGAAACTCTATCTGTTATCCTATCTTGGAACATTAATAACAAGAGTGAAACTTTGCTTAAATTATAGCTCAGAAGTTCATGTCTCTCTACATTTTGTTCAGACTTTATCCCATCTTGGAACATTACTTAATAACAAGAGTGAAACTTCGCTTAAATTATAGCTCAAAATTTTTAAGTTAGTGAAACACCATTCTCATTGTCAACTTGAGTTCATTAAGACCAGAACCGCAAAAACCCTATTTAATTTTGGCTTTAAAATTAGCTTCCCATATAGGTTATATGGCCTGGAACTCATGTATGGGTTGAGGATATCGTTTTCTATTGTTGCGCACAAAAAGCGTTGTCAGCATTTTTTTTTCACATTTCATGTGCGATGTTAATATATCCTTTTTTTGTACGTGAGGCTAATAAAGGATTCAGATCTTCAGTGTAAAGAAAATTGTAAATCTAAGGTGTTCAAAGTGAAATACTAAAAGTGCATTCATGACCTCGCAGCAAGTTTTCGTATCATTTTGAAACTTATTTTGCGGAAGGACATGATGGTTGCAGTGCTAACAAAATTTATGGTTGTCTCACTGTTTTCGATAGCCATTTTTAAATTTAGGATAAATTCTTTGATTTCGAAAGTATGATATGATGCTACTTATCTACACAGGTTTTCCTATTTCAGTTTTTGTCTGTTCTTTCATCACTCGTAATCAGAGATCACGTCTTTCACGGGGACTTTTCATCATTTTTTGAAGAAAGAAACTCCATTTGCTGTAAGGATATACCAGCACAGAATCATTTTATTAAATTCTGATTTCCTAGGACTTGTTCCATGTGTGAGAGAGATAACTATGGAGTATTCTACATCGTTGTATTTTGAAGAGATCACGTCGTTGTAACACACGAGTATTTTACTAGTATTCTATAATGCATGCCGAAAGCAACTTCATGTATTTTACTAGTATTCTATAATGCATGCCGAAAGCAACTTCATGTGTAGGACGTGTCGAGGATCAGTTACTACATTCTGTGATGCGTGTGGTATGGTGAAAGAAGACATAATCATGTAACGGATCATATACGCATGCAACAACCGAGAATAATGGTTTAGCTAGGACGTACGGAGGTATGATAGTTCAGTGAGTCATGTCGCTGTCCGATTGCATAGTGCGTGCGGGGATCACGAGAATTGCAGTGCACCTGACCTCGGTAAAGTTGGACGGGACACGGAGCGTTTTTGCAGGAAACAGGCGAGAGTTTACGCTGCGCAAACCTCGGCTGCACTTAAATTTCACAAAAATAGTCTAAAGTTCAGGAAAAAATTACCCATTTTTTAAAACTATTTTGAAATCTAATCCTTTTTAGTAGCGTACAACAATGCGGCGCTACCCTCTATGTGGTAGCGCCACAGGCTCCGTCGCTACCCTCGTGCCAGCGTGGCAACGCGGGCCCCGCGAGGTGGATGTGCAATGTCACGCCCTTTAGCGTTACCCTTTGGAGGGTAGCGCCATGCCCCTCGGCGCTACCTTTAAGAGGGTAGCTCCAAACCCCGTGGCGCTACCCTACCAAACTTAGCCGTTTTTTATGTGCTCGTGATGGCATTGAAAGAGGGTTCTACAGGGTAGCTTCACGCACCTCGGTGCTACCCTTAAGAGGGTAGCTTCAAGCCCCGTGGCGCTACCATCCCAAACTTAGCCGTTTTCGACGTGCTCGCGATGGCATGAAAAGAGGGCTCTGTAACTTTTTGTAAGGGTGGTAGCGACTCAGTATGTGGCGCTACCCTCTACAGGAAAGCTCCAAGCGCCATGGCGCTACCCTCCCAGACCCCTTTATCATTCACTCTTGCCAACACAAACCATATAGCAAACAAAATAACAATATCAAGCCCGTGGCTAGCTCTAGCAAACACAATATTTGGAAGGTTCAAAATAAATCCATCGATAGGAGCACATTACAAGGTTCAAACAACACCAAATGGTTAACAATATTACAAGGTTCGGACCAAATCCACCAAATGACATTGAATTACTTGGTTCATAACAAAGCCACCAAGTCCACACTCTCTAAGACATAGATGTTGGAGGCTCTATTGAGTCCAACGCGGGTACTTGTCCTTGCGCTTCCCGGCTTTGTCCTCCTCCATAGCACGGCGAGCTATCTCACACTTTACCGTGTATCGCTTTCGGACATCCGAGTGAACAAATTTGAACGGTCGAAAATACCTAATCGCATACTCCTTGATCAAGGTCTTCAACTCCAACAAGCTTTCAAACTTCACTCCTTCGGCAATACCATAATTGTCCGCATTGGTATCCTTCTTTGAACTCGGCCTTGCTTCAAGCAATTTACATGAGACTCCATCAACCACGGCTTTATCCGCGAGACTAAGATCACGGAACAACGATATCCGATGGTCCCGCCCCACTATCTTCTTGAACACTTCAGATTCTTTAGCTGTGAACCCATCCTCATCCACTTCTTCGTCCGGTTTGTCGTCCTCCGAGTCGGATGCGTAGCCTCGGCTATAAGGGATGTCATGGTCCATGTCCTCTTGCCTACAAGTTCTCTCAACGTCACCAATACAAGTGTTATGAAGCTCATCCTCCAACTCATCGGTATCCTCCTCCGATAGTTCATAGCGGTCAAATTGCATCGTGCTTGGAGGTTGGTTAAATTCATTTTGGGTCATCGGAGGTTGGCTCTTCATTCGATAGCTCATTTTGAACCCCAACTTCACCTTCGGCGGCACCCCGGTTCAAGTCAAGTGTTTTGGTGGCAAATAACTCGAGAGCCTTGTCTTGAGATGCGACAACCATCTCCTTCTATGCACTCCAACACAACTCGGAGTTGATAGGCATGATCTTCCAACGGGAGTGAGGACCGAACCCAACATTGTGCCTTCGCTCCAAACAAACTATATCATTTAGGTTCGTCCAATTCAGTGCAATCCTCAGTTTAGCAACAACCTCGACATAGTGAGGACTACGGTCAAACACCACAACCTTCTCCTCCGGGTCATGCTCAACATTGCCTTTCAAAAATGCTTCTTTGTCCACATGATGAACGCTAACCATTCTCTCCATCTAAAAACAAATAATTTGTAGGGAACAAATTATTTGATGATACTACAATAACATGATATAGCTAATTATTTGATGATACTACAATAAATCCTAAAGCAAAATAAATCTAACAAAATCAACACTAACGCTAACCCCAAGCCTAAGCCTAACATACAATGTGTCCAAATCAACACTAACCCTAACCCTAACATAAAATGGGTCAAATACAACCATACACACACATTTCCCACTATTATCCACAAAAACAAATCATTACACCCTCATATGACATTTTTAGGGTTTCCAAGATCTAAACATAATGCCCCGAAATTGAAACAATTTGATTGGACAAAAACATGGGGGATGGAGGAGATTACCCCTCTCAACGCAGGGGAGCCCAAATCCACGGCCAAATCGAACCAATATGGAGGGATTTGTGAGTGTAGGGGGGGGGGGTGAGTAGAAAGAGAGATGAGCTGTTGGGGGCGAATGAGGGGGAAGAACGGTTCGGGCCGCAACAGGTCGGGTTTCCTCTGGAGATAGACACTCGGTGAGGCATGCGCCTCGCTTAAGTCAGGGAGGGTAGCGTCATGAGGCTTGGAGCTACCCTCTTAAGGGTAGCGCCGAGGGGCATGGCGCTACCCTCCAAATGGTAGCGCCGAACGGCGTGGCGTTGCACATCCACTCGCGGGGCCCGCGTTGCCACGCTGGCACGAGGGTAGCGACATAGGCTGTGGCGCTACCACACAGAGAGTAGCGCCGCATCGTTGGACGCTATAGTTTTAAAAAGAGATTATTTTTTACTGAACTTTGTTAAAAAGGTTATTTTTGTGAAATTTCACTCGGCTGCCCTGAGTGGTGTCCGCTGGATTTAGGAAACTGGAGCGATCAATCAAACGATGCAGTGGCAACGGCGGGAGGGAGGGATGGGGCAGACGATGAAGCGAGTCCGTGGGCGGTGTAGCTGCAATGTAAGGAAGGAAGGATGCGGTATCTGGATTCTGGAGGGAGGCATGGGCGTGGACGCGTGTCGACGACTTCGTGGCGCGTGAGGGATGAGCATGAGTCCACTTCCAGTTCCAGGGTGCTGTGTGGTGGAGCCCACACACATGCCCATGTACGCGTGCATGCGCGACGTGGACACAACCTCGGCGCCTGCGTGTCCACTCACTCTCTCCTAGACCTCCTCGTATCTAGTCTCGCTCTTCATCACTCACGAGTCGCTGCGTTACATGCCACGTACGTACTAGGTTTGTAAACAGTACGTACATGTTCGGTGGTTCCTGCCTTGCGTGCTGCCGCGCAAGGCTACGTATCCTCTTGTCGATCGGTTGTTTTTGAATTCCGCGGCTGATGGATCCTCCGTCAATTCTAAATTCGATACGATTTCATATTGCCCGTTGCTCAGATATGGTCACTCGACCATATGTGGGAGTCATAAATAGGTGTGTGTGTTAAGCGGTGGGATTTATTCCCCCGTCAATCTCGAAAAAAAATACTTGTGTTATCATGCGTAATATAATCGTAGAGGATGAGAGTGATACGTGTTAGACAGTATCTAGGCCCCTAAATTTGGGATGTCAAAACTTAACTATATAGTCTGGAAATAATAAAGGACTGTGGTAATAAGGGCATGTGCCCCATATTAGTTTTTCTTGGGTACGGAAAGAATAGGATAAACCGAGCCATGCATGCATGTTGTCACGTAGATTCCTTTTGTGTTTTCAACTTTAAAATGTTTTATTTTTTAAACCGTAAATAGAAATTCAAATCCGTTTTTACGGTTAGCTTTGTCGCGATGAGATTTTCAAAACTAAATCCCATCTTGATATATTTTAACAACTTTTTTTCTGACCCAAGTTATCAAATTGTATTCACTTAGTCAACATGTATTTTCATGTTGATTGCCAGGTTAAAATTAAATGGTTACCTGTTTATTTGAACTTCAATACTCTTCTCTACTCACCAACGTAATTTTTTCCTGATGATATTCCAAATTCTTAAGTGTTTAGAATGGATCAAGTACTCACTATTTGAACGTGTAGATTATGGATATGACAATAAAACATGTAAAAATTGTCTTATTTAAATAGTAAATGTTTTAGATAGTGGTAACTATATTATTATAACCTGAAAACTAACGGCGAAAAAAAGTTCGTCAAAACATATTAAGATGAGATCTTGTTTTAAAGTTCTTGTCGACGCAGACCCATAGGTGAAAACGGATGTTTAATTGGATTAACGGTTTAAAAGATAATTTATTTTGAATTTTTTATTATGAAAAAGATTCCTTGCATGTAAGTATTACGAATTGGTCCCGCTGCCTTATAGGGGGGATTCTTAATCTCCACCGGCCGAATATAGAAGTTGCATAGGGCACAGACGTTAGATAGAATAATCAAATAATAAATATCAGAATAATGAAATAGATTTTTGTGAATAAATGCACTGCAAATTGTATATACAATACAAAGTATTTTGCATTTTTGGAGGCGGTGCCATCTGCCATCGGTATATACAATATAAAGTGTTTTGCATTTTTTGACGAGGTGCCATGGTTGTCACCCGCTAGATCCGTCCCTGGTGTTAGAGATTAGCAGTTTGAGTATCTAACCCTATTGTCGAGTCCTATTACAACGCTTTTGTCTTGTTTGATTGATTTCTATCCATGCATTTGTGATTAAAAATTCATCAACGATGTTAAGATGATTTAGTCGAGCATTTATGGACGCTAACAAGAGAAATCAATAGTTTGAGTTTCATTTACTCCCTCCGTTTCAAATATAGCCAAATACAAATCATCTAATTTGTAACGGAGGGAATAATTTTCTGGAACTTACCTTTTTATAATACTCCCTCCGTATCAAAATAAGTGTCTCAACTTTGATAAGAAAATGGTTGTATGTAGACATAAACATGTCTACATACATCCACTTTATATTAAAATTGAGACACTTATTTTGGCACAGAGGGAGTATGTATTCTCATACATTTCAATCAGTATCTAGAACACATTTAAAAATACTAAAACATCCTATGTTTATTTAGGAACGTAAAGGAGTAACACTTAACACATTGGTAGACAGCCACGCCCACGCGCGCCGGGCTCGGAGGCTCGGAGCAGCGCTAACGCGCGCGTATACACGCGGACATTGCGTGCGTGCATTGCTTGGTTGCTTTTGTAATCTCTATCTCTACTATATAATATGGTTTAGGGACATCGTACGTCGCGGCTAGTTTGCAATTTACCCCCTCGCAAAGCAGGGAATCAACCCGCAGTCCACAAAATCTACAGTTTTGTGTTTCAGCCCCTCAACCCTATCCAGTCACAAAACCATCGTCTCTCAGCTCTCTCTCTCGACGGGAGAAGGCGGCGGCATCTCGAGCAAGTCCGGGGGGAGAGGAGGCTCACGCCGTCCATGTTTCTTGCTTGGGTGAAGGCGAAGTCGGGGAGGAGTCCTCGCCCGCGGCCGTGGCTGCTCTGCTCGTGGTAAATCAACCCGCAGTCCACTACCTCCTACCTTATCCCCTTCCTGTATCCCGGAACAGCTACGCCCGCCGGCGCCGGCTGTGGCGTCATTTCTCCGCGTTGTTGGTCACGTGAGAGCAGCCGTCCTCTTCTTGTTCCCCACGCTCGCCTCCCCGGCCGGGCTCGTGGCCCTTGCAGCGGCCGGGACTGCTCTCCTCCCACGCAGACTCGGAGGCGGCGCTATGCCTCCGTATCTTCCTCCGGCGCAGGTTCGCAGGCGGCAGCGTGCTTCCAGTCGACGAGAATAGGATAAAGACGGAGAGCGGCGCTGTTGCGTCGTCGACAGCTCCTTCGCGGACCAGGGTGGCCTATGGTCCCGACGGGTGTCCACTCGACGGCGTGTCATCTGGCGTCCTCCTCCCTGACTGCAAGAATAGCGATGGATCCATCTACACGGTCGACTACAGGAGTCAAGTTCATCGTCTCGGTGACACCAGAGAGTGTAAGTGTACTACAGCCTTCCCGTCTGAATCTCCTATGTTTATTTTACTCAGTACCGTGTCAAGGTTAATTTAGTTTGCAGCCGGAAGAGGATGTTCCCAGCTCATAACTTAGATGTTGTTGTTGGGGTAGGATCTCAGTATGCTCGTTGTGTACACTACAGAGCTCATGCTTGGTTCGTTCGTTAGCCTGATAAGATGCCAGCGTGCATGAATGAAAAAAGTTAGATGAACATTCTCTTCAGTCTCAATATGACTATATCCGTCGGTGATGTCCATGAAATCAATGTCTGTGTATTTGCTCAAGTACTGTGCCATGAGGTCCTACTGGTTATGTTGCCATTGATAGGAGGATGCACCCCTTTACTACTAATTCTCTTGCCACTTTTGGAGTGAAGTGGATATCTCCTCACTGGTTTCAAACACCGCAGTCACGTAGAAAATGTTGCCAAAATGTGCATGCCGACCACTGTGAAGTGTGGATCGGAAATTGTTTCTACTTCTTTGCACCATTTTGCATATGTGTGTTATTTTTGCAATGAAAAAGCATGGATTGATGCTGATTTCGCAACATGATTATTTGCAGTGGCGAAGAGGACATCTGTTTTTGATGATCCAACCTTGGAGATACAAGAGTTGACTGCAGTTGTTAAGAAGGATATTGGCGCTTTGAATAATGCCGTTATGGACCTACAAGTTCTCTGCAATTCACGGAATGAGAGTGGTAATGTTTCCAGAAACAAAGCATTCCACTACTGTCGTGGACAACCTAAAAATGACCGCAACGAAAGAATTAAAAGAAGCTCTTACCATGCGGACAGAGGTCAGATAAATATAGTTATTGCTTTTAGTATTGAAATGTGTTGGTCGCCGATTTCATTTTTCTTTGGATAGTCTCTTCATTATTAATGCTGTACTAAGTGTGTCTTTCCATGTACTTGCAGAACATGAAGGTTCATGAAAATAGAAGGCAGATGTTTTCCTCCTCAGCTACAAAGGATGCATCAAATCCATTCATGCGTGAGCGTCCGCTTGTTGCCAGGGAGGCATCCGACTCTGCGCCTCCAGCACCATGGGCCAGCGACTCTGCGACTACGCCTTTGTTTCAAAGGTATCATTGCAAGTATTAAATTAGATTTGTGTGTATTGCTATCTTGAGCAGGTCCGCACACCACTTTAGTTTTAGGCCTTTACATACCTTGCCATCAACATTAAATTTCAAAGTTCAACCTTGATTGCAGACTGTATCCTACTAATCGTGAGTACAATGATAATGGTGTCCTAACATCTATGAAAAAATTGTGGATCCGCATTATAGAAAGTTGCTTCCTACAACTCGAGAGGATTTTTTTAAACTGATTTCTCGAGACAATCTGAACTGTTGCTTTCTACAGCTGCCACCTGTTAAAACAACGTAGCCTTCTGATTAGACAAAACCGACTTCTTGTTTTTTCATTTTATTGCTGGGAAGATCATTGAGCTTCCTCTTTGGTATGGCATCTAGAAAAATGATTGATAAGTGCTAAGTTAGACATTTCAACTTTTCCTGAAAATGAAAAGATTAAAAAATCAAAGTATGACCATGCAACTCAAAACATACTAGCATGTAGACACCAGATATATTAGTTCTTTAAAAGTTTGTTCATAGATACAATATCTGGCTTATTGTATTTGAAGGAACATGATCTTCTTTTGCTCCATTTTTTCTGCACTTTCTCTCCGTACATCTTAGTGCTTGGTCTGATCCTAGAAACTGAAAATTTAACATTTGTTGATCTGCCTGAAAGTTTTTTGGATGCATTTACTGTTATGTTCATTCTGATTCACTGACATGTTAATTTTAAAGGAATAGATTGCATTGCCTAACTAGATTCATCATGCATTCATGCTCTAGGATTTGGAGCCAGGCTCAAGCCTGGGCTTGCTACATATGTAATGGATTAGCTGCCACGATTGTGCAGCTTCAGTTCTACTGGTGGCACTCCTCTCATGTCCGTTTTATTTAGAGATTAAAGAACACAATTCCAAAAGGACCCAAGGAGAGGCTTGAAGTCACCTGCGACACGAAAGTCACCACATTCTGGTTCAGTTTACCTCCAACTTATAAGCCACATTTGATTTATGTCATTGTCCTTGGAATCATATGTACATAATATCTGCATTTTTTCTACTATCCCAGATACTGACTGAAATGTGGTTGTCTTCGTTGCTTCTTGGATCGTTGAATATGTTGCGTTGCACTTTGCATGTTCCTTAACATGTTCTACATAATGTGGCCATATCACATGGTTGTATTCTACCACTGTTTGATATTCTTTTAGAATGTATATCTTCCACTGTTATTTGCAAGGGGACAATAATGCACATGCATACTTCGGTACTATGGAGTATAGCTGCTTGTAGTGCATAATTATATCTTCGGGAGGGTCCCCCAAATGAGACGAAAATCATGAGTTATGTGAATATGCTGTCACGAATCCCCTGTATATTCCAAAGGCATGTAATATCTGTTTTAGGTTTTCTCATATTTGATCTCTAATTATTCCTTGGGAATGTTTTGTCATATGATAAAACAGAAACTAAAGATACACATACAAAATCCTCCTATAGATTACACAGAGAAATAATGCAGAGAAATAATGCAGTTGGTCAACATGGATTCACAAAATAAAATTACGCGTCAATCATTCTCTCTATCTTCGGTTTAGGTTGGATATAATTGGTCATGCAATGTAGCTGCGTAGATATTTAATTGTAGGGTGAAATAAATGTTCACATAAATCTTAGTTCAGGTGAAATGGAAAATCATCTGGTTGATGATTAGAAAGCAGCAACGTCAAATTTAGTGGATGTAGTATATGGTGGAACAAGTAAATGAACAAAATATAAAGTGAAACTATAACAAAACTCAAATGATATAAAGTAGGAATTAAAGTTAAATTAATATGTTTGCGCGGTAGTAAGTGTTATATTGTTTTCTAAATTTCTGGTGGCATAGTGATTTATTTTACGCCCATTACAACGCACGGGCTCTGGTGACATAGTGATTTATTTTACGCCCGTTGCAACGTACGGGCATTTTACTAGTAGGAATATGTCTCCATCTGTACATCTGGAAGAGAGGCGGTACCGATCTCCTGTGTCCACGTGCTAGCTCGGCACCAGGCCATAAACGGATCAGCATAGTCCGAAATTATCCGAACGAACATGGGAGGTGCTCCAACGGGTAGACGCAAACAGACCAGCGTCCGCGCGGACAGACGATCCCGACCCAAACGCCGGCCCGTTTTTTGGCCAGCTTTGAGATGCGAACACATCATGTGTCCTCCCATGTCCTCCTCTGGCTTACATGGCAGCGACTGTGGCCGCTTTGACGACGGTTGTGGTCCTTCTTAAATGGACTGACCGACCCACCGTCCCTATCCATTCCCCACTCTCTTCCTCTCCCTCCCAACCCCAGCCACCGACCGCCGCCGGCCGCTGATGCATGTAAAATGCATACATGAATTTTGCATTATATTACTCATATTTCATTCATATTTGCATCATATAAGGGTTATATCATTGTTTTATAATGTTGTGGGAAATATTTCACAGTTTCCCTATTTATTTGGAATTAACTCTGCACTGTCAGAAAAGCCATTTTTCTATATTTTGATGTTTCAGGACCCGAACGACGTCCAAATGACCTAAAACTGCGTGAACATCAGTTTTTGGAAGGAAGAAGTATTAGGAGCCAAGGTAGCGCACGAGAAGGCCGGAGGCTCAAAAGGGGTAGCCCACGTGGCCAGATTCCTTGGCCGTGTGGGGCCCACCTTCTGGAGCCTCGTGGCTCCGATGCCGTCGATCTTCGTATCCACGCCTCCGTCTTGACCTAAAAACGCCTATAAAAATACTCCCCCGAGGCCTTTCGGAGAGGAGCGCCGCAGAAACACAGAAACCACGAAACAGAGACCTGGAGCTGCAGATTGGAGGGGGGAAACTCTGGCGGGGCGCTGCCGGTGTGGTCTCCACCTTCTCCAACGACTTCTCCACCGTCTCCATGATGAAGAGGGAGTAGTCCACCCCTGTACTATGGGTTTGTGGAAGTAACTTATGTATCTCTCCTCTCTCTTGAGCTTCACTAATTAGTGCCATATGAGCTGCCGAACATGATTATGGTCATATTTGTAATACCTTTGTGGTGGATCTCTTAAATTGATATTTGTTATGATAATTGCAATTGTTATGCCTTTGTTATGAAAGTAGATGCATATTATGTACCCCTTTCTTGTTTATGTGTTCTGATCCAACATATGTATGAGGGCGTGTGAGGGGGAACGTGTGCATTAGTTGGAGTAACGGGGGGTGGTGAGTGCGGTAAGTTGACAGCAATACCGTGATCTACTTGGGTGTTTACCTTACATTGTTGTCACACCAGGGATAAAAAGGAATACCATGCTACCGGGGATATGGGTGACCTTGCCATTTTCTCCATGACTAGATCTAGCATGTTCTTATTCTAACTTCATGCCATAGAACTTAAAGCTATACTCTGTTTATTTTAATTACAAAGGTGTTATGATTTAGTTCGCATCTTGGTGGAGTATAAGAGAGGTTAATCACCAAAAGACCTCTATGTTAGCATGTGATGCCCATATTATTAATAACTTGTCTTGTTGCAATCTCATATGTCAATTCCTATGTTCCATTATCTACCACTATATAAAAGAGAGAGTGCATTTGTGAAACCATGAACCCCAGTCATAAGAAACACCTTTCCAACACTTTATAAGCACTTCACATTTTCTGTCATTTAAAAATCCGAAAATACAAAAATACTTTTATATCTTGCAAACATCATACAAAACACAAAAACATCATCCCTTATTATTTATACATCTTTGCATATTTATTTACCATCATTGCATATTTATTTCTTGCTTTGCATTTACTTTGTTTTCATCTCTTTTGCTCACACCTTGTGCTTGACAACCATTTGGTGAGGTTGAGTGCACAAAACATCTTCATTTGTTTTTCAGGTAATCAAGAGAAGGATAAGAGGGTAAATCTTCTACACACAGTTCCCCGAGAGTTTGATATAAACCCTCGAGTCACCCTTGTGGGGAAAACAAGTCTTCCATGTCTACAAACTCTGCATTTGGAGCTCAACCTAAGCATATTATCTTTACGCCCATCAGCCGCCGGCCGCCATGAAGCCGAACCGGTGGTTCTTCACCAAGCCCGGCCGCAACAATGCGGAGGCCGGAAGCTCCCACGCGCGTCCGCCATCGTCCGACGCCGCCCACTGTGCCGCAGCTCGGCGTGAGGAGCTGAGGGCGGCACGGAACACTCCGCGTATCTACGGACGTGGCCCATATGTACAGGGAGCTGGTCGCGCCGCTGCCGTGGGGCGACATCCATCTCCCGGATGGGTGGCACCTCATGCCACAGCGTGTGTCGGTGCCCGCGGTGCCCCGCTCCGGCCGGGCGCGCACGGAGGAGATCCTCCGGCGCCGGAGCTTCCTCCCACCGGAGTTCGCCACCTACCCAGTGTACGCGATTAACTCACCACAGTGGGATCGGTGGTTCGAGGTGGAGCACGACACGCGCCGCCGGCAGGCCTTCACGGGCTACGCACCGCCGGGGTACCAGCCCCCGCCTCCGGAGCCGGCCAACAACGACGACGAGGGCTTCGATTGGAGCGACTCGAACAAGGACGGCGCCCTACAGGCCGTCAAGCAGGAGGTGGCGGACGCGCCGCCGAACTGGGCGGCCTACCGCGGCGCCCAGGACCCGGCACCAGCGCCCATGGAGGAGGAGGAGGAGGACGACGACGCCGCCCTGCAGGCCGGTGATGCACACGATGGTGTTGTTGGGAAACCCCAAGAGGAAGGTATGAAGTAGTGCAGCAACAAATTTCTCTCAATTATGAAACCAAGGTTATCAATCCAGTAGGAGATGAAGACTCTTCTGAAGGTTGTTGAAGTTGACGTTGGTAGGGCGCACTACTGTTGTCAACAACGAACGTGGAACCTGCACACAACACAACCAAAATACTTAGCCTCAACTTAACACTGAGGTTGTCAATCTCACTGGTTTGTTGTAACAAAGGATTAGACGTATAGTGTGGAAAATGATGTTTGTTTGCAGAGAATGAAAGAAAGCAGTGTTTGCACTAGGTTGTATTATCAATGTAAAAGAATGGACCGGTGTCCATAGTTCACTAGTGGTGTCTCTCCATAAATAGATAATAGCATACATGCGGGTAAACAAATTACAGCTGGGCAATTGACAAAATAAAGAACTGCATTATGATGCATATATTTGTCATGGTGTTTAGTGTGAGATTCATTTGGGCATTGCAACAATATACATAAACCGTTCCAGCCGCATCTATGACTAATAATCCACCTTCCGGTTAACGTCCGCACCACTTTCAGTATTAAGTTGTAAGCAACAGATTATTACATTAGGCAAAGTGTGTAATGTAAGTAACACAATTATCCTTAGACAAAGCATTACGGTTTTATCCCTAGTAGCAACAGTACATCCACAACCTTAGAGGTTACTATCACTCCCCCATATTAAATGGAGACATGAACCTATTATCGAGCATAAATACCCCTCTTGGAGTCACAAGCATCTACTTGGCCAGAGCATCTACTAGCAACGGAGAGCATGCAAGATCATAAATAGCACACACATAATATATTATGAAGCAAATGACATAGTACTCAATATTCATCGGATCCCAGCAAACACAACATGTAGTATTACAATAAGATGATCATGATCATGTTAGGTAACTCACAAGATCTAAACATGATAGCACAAGTGGAGAAGACAACCATCTAGCTACTGCTATGGACCCATAGTCCAAGGATGAACTACTCACGCATCAGTTCGGAGGTGGGCATAGTGATGTAGAGCCCTCCGGTGATGATTCCCCTCTCTGACATGGTGCCGGGAAGAGCTGCAGAACCCTCCCAAACTAGGGTTGACGACGGCGGCGGCTACGGGATGTTTCGTGGAAAAGTGCTCGGGTCCTTAGGGTTTTTCCGTAGGGGGTATAAATAGGCGAAAGGGCAACGTCGGTGGGCGCCCAAGGGGCCCACAACACGTGGTGGCGCGGCCAAGGAGGCTGCTACGCCACCAACAGGTGTGGCTGCCTCGTGGCCCCCTCCTACTCCTCTTCGGTGTTCTGGATGCTTCCGGGGAGAATAGGGACTTTGCCTTTTGTTTTGTGCAATTCCGAGAATATTTCCTTAACAACTTTTCTCAAACAAAAAACAACAGAAAAACAGGAACTGGCACAGTGGCATCTTGTTAATAGGCTAGTCCCACAAAATGCATAAAAATGATATAAAATGTATATAAAACATATAGTAATTGGTATAATATAAGAATGGAACAAAAAAAATTATAGATACGTTTGAGACGTATCAGCCGGCGTCGACGCCTCCAATCTGGAGGAACTCGGCCAGTGGCCGGGCATCGCGGAGGCGGCGATGGCGCAGCAGCGGGAGGCGACGGAGCGCGAGGAGGAGCCAGAGGCGTGGCGTCGGCGGGACGAGGCCGATGCATGGAACCGCCGCCAAGACGAGGAGGCGGCGGTCTGGGGTCTCCGCCAAGCGCCGTGGGAGCCGTGGCCCGACGCTGGGCAGCTCGCACCGGCGGGGCTCTCGCGGCGCCGTAGACGCCTCCGCCAGCAGGGCCACCGGCGCACTTGTTCGTCGTAGGATGACGACGAGTAGACGACCACGGCGAAGACCTGGCCACGGCGTCGCCAACTCCGGCAGCCAGCCCCACCCCCAAACCCATATAGCTAGGGTTTAAGTTTTTTTGTTCTGTTGTCTCGCTGGCCCGTGGGGCCCTGCTACTGACTACTATATATATTAAGTATGTGTTTTATTTATTTTTGGCCTTAATCTCTTTTTCGCCTGGTCGTTGGGGGCACCTCCACCCCAAATCGAAAATGTGTCCGCGGTCCCCCTCAAATGGACCAAATCGGACACATTTCGGTATCCGATTACCAGCCATTGGATGTGCCCTAACAAAAGTCCATGGTCCATGAATAGGGTCTAGTGAGTCCGGGACGACCGGAGTTGATTGACAGGTTGCAGCGGCCTACTGGCAGAGTAGCTGGGCACGGCTTAGAGCATGGGGCCTCTAAGTGTGTGTCCGGCACCCCCCGATTGGGCCTCATTTGGGGGGTGTCGAACATGTGTCCGGGTAACATTTGGAGGCCGCCCACAGCGGCACTCCCAAAAGGCCCACCTCTAAAACGGCCCAAATTTTATGCAAACTGTTGAACACCTTGCGGGCGCACGAACCGCCGCCGGCAACCGTCATAACGGCCGCCGGTTCGTGTGGGCGTGCAACTGCCGCCGCTTGGCAGCAGTATCTAACCATCCTCCCGGGCGCACGTCGATCTCATTCTATTTGTTTGGTACGACATGGCCGAGTAGGGTACCGGCGCCACCAGCGAGGTGTCCGGCGGCGAAGGCCAAGCACCGGTGTCGTCATCCTCGAGCGGCAATGGCTCGGATTCTGTTTCTTCCATCGAGCCATCGCCATCAGAAGTCGAGGAACTCGAGCTCTTCTACGGGCTCGACGACACCCCTTCACCGCGTTCCTCGTCGGACGTGGATACCCCCGCAGAGGAGGAGGACGACGAGGAGGAGGAGGACGACGACACGCCCGACGGGAACTATGCAGCCCCCACATCACCGTACGAGCCCCTCCGAGGAGCAGGCAACCGGCAGGGAGGGGAGCGAGGTCCAGACGCTGTGACTCCAGCACGCGTCGCTTCTGTCTGCGTCATTGGAAGCGGCGTGGCGTTATTGCGACGCATCGCTTCGCTCTGCGCCCGCCAGAAGAACGGGCGCGGCGTTATTGCGACACTTGATGACAGGCGTGACGACGTCTCGTCGCCTCGACTTTAAACGCGGCGGAACGGCCTCTACACGGTCTTCATTAATACAGGGACAGGCGTGTTGTGTGTATAACGGGTGGGTCATCTCTGTCAAGATCATGCCCGAGACGATGTCCGGCACCTTAGAAGGGCCTCCAAGTTTAGAGATCTGATTTAGCTTGCCGGACATAAAATCAGTCGGGCCGAGATTTGGGGAGTGCCGCTACAGCCTGGGCCTTGTGCGCGCAGCGCGACACAGAGTTGCGGGGCTCAAGAACGCAGTGGTCACCGCCTAACACATGATGTTCTGCGCCACAAGCTTTTCGTTTCGATCCATGTCTCGGTTAAGTTGTCAGTGTATCTGCATGCCATTATGCCAATCGATCCATCACCCGGCTTCTCTTGGACGTGTCCGTCGATCTTAGGTGAAGTCGATTGTCATGTCATGTTGGTTGGATCATGCATGTGCCTCGTGTCCTCTGCTCAAGGACGTACCTACGGGCTAGAGTACGTATCTTCAAAAGTGATGCCGACTAGAACTAGCCGGCGAAGCTCACGATGCACTGATAAGTGGCTCACTGTAGAGGAGCGGAAGAGAACCATGAGTTCTTTGGATTGGATGATTTCCCCATAAATTTTTGAACATTCCAACCCATAAGGTTCTTTCCTAAGAAAACCCATTTGGATTAAACAAAACCCATTTGGATCATATAGGTTTCCACTTTAGAGCGGAAGAGAGCTATTATTTGGTGTTACGTAATTATGTTTTTTCTGTTTCTAATTACATTTATAGAAGTAATAGTTTCTTCATTGTTCTGTAGACAATTACATATGACGTTCTTACAGCTAGCAAGGGACAGCACACAAGAGTGCAAGACCCAACAACATCTCGGATGAATCACCACACACAAGACAAAATAATTTCTTTACACACAAACCTGAATCAGCACGGACAACAAAAAGCAGTTCTACACACAGAAACCAAGACACACACACACAAGCCAGAGAACTACACCTACCAAATTTCTATGTAGTTCATTTATACACCCCTAGTCCCCTAATCTCATACGCATTTTCAACATCCAGTCTGATATATTTTTACAGTTTGTGTAGGATCGAGAGATTTTTTTCTGTATTTCCGTCCAAATCACTGTTTCCACTATTTTACTCTGTTTTACATCTGCAACAATCGTGGAGCTTGACGGAAAGCAGTTCTACATACAAGGAAACCAATACACACACAGTTCATTGAGCTAAACCAGTGAGCTCTACACACATAAAACTTCATCAGCGGTGATCTAACCCCGTAGAGATTTGACAAAGTTGTACACCCTAAGTATGAGTTGGATGATCTCAGAAAATACAAGTAGAATTTGAAGCACTATTCCAGCGTAGTCGTCCCACCTCTTCGCCATTGCGTCTACCAACAGCGACGAAGCATCTTCCCATTTAAACGTCGTCGTCCCCCCCCCCCCCCCCCCCCCCCCCTAAATTGAATCATGTGATTGCCTCAGCTTCGGTGGCTCTCTAATCATGTGATTTATGTCCTCAACGGACCCAATGACACTTTTTGCAACAATTTGTTTCTCCATGAAATTAGGAGGGTATGTCGTTGTGACTACTGCTGATGTAGTGTTAGAATTTCGGCTCTTTGGTGGGCAGCCCAAATAGACAATTTTAAAATCTCAAAGCTCATATTAGTTGGCAGCTCATGTGAGTGGAGTGAGAGCTAAAATTTAGTCACACGGCGCTAGTTGGAGAGGAGTGACACCACCTTATATAGTGGAGTGTTGTGCTACATGGTAAGCTAGTGAGAACAAGAGACTCTCTCACGCGCTCCTCCTCCGCCGCACGCACACATCGCCTGCCCGCCACGACGCGCCGCGTCGGGAATCCCGTCGAGCCGAGCTTTACTTTTGCTGTACAGGAAAACGGTTTCGACGTACGCGTCGTGGTTAGTTGGTCCGGGTCGCTCCGGGATCGTGAGCTACCAACCGACCTAAACGTGTGCACGTGGACTTGGACCACTCCGTACCCGTTAGGGTTTTCCGAGCTGCGCTACATAATGTCCTCCACTGTGTGCGCCGAAACGACACCCGGACCAATCTAGGTTTTGCCAATCTCGTGCCTTGTGCCGCCACGGTAGTCTACTCCATCCCGAGCACCGGCGTGCACTGGTGAACAGGACGGCAGGTCTCCGGAACCACTTGTCCCTGTGATGCTGTACGGGAGAGGGCGAATAAGGTTTTTGGGAAGCGCTCCGGGCGACTGCTCAAGTTCTTCATCACGGCTTGTCTTCCAGCACAATCGCCGGATTCGCGGGCAACTCGTCTCCAACATCATCGTCGTCTTCAGGAAGCTGTTAGTATCGCTGCTGCAATAACTACTTCATCTACTACCGTTTGGTACGTTGGTTACCTTCCGATGTGCTGTTTTCATATGGATGTGCTTGTAGATGTTTTGTTGTTGTTCATGTTGATTAGTACATCTAGTATGTTCGTATTTCACATATTAGTAGCTGCTGTGGTAATGTTTAATGTGCTGAAATTAATAACGAAAATTGTGCCTAATAATCTAACATGTAGTACGTCTCTCTACTATTTCTTCAACATTTGGTGTGTGTCGTTTTAGTGAATGTCAGCATACTTATGCTTGTTATCATTGTTTTGTTGCAGAGGTCTGGTATGCAGGTTCCATACTACTCCCTCCATTTTTAATATAAATGTTTTAACCTTTTGCTACATGCACATGTACAAACTTGTATCTAGACATGTTTTAAAATTCACGTTCACTCATATTGGTATGTATAACTGACAATACGGCCATTAGGGTCACCTTGTCTTTTTTATGGGGCCTTGTAAAAGGGGACAATGTTTAATGGTGGAAATGCAAAATAAAATAAAAATGGACCCATGCATTAAGCCCAATGTGCATGCCCACGCTCTCCAAATAGCATTGGTCCAAAATAAAATAAAATAAAATGGAGCCATTAAACCCAATGTGCGTGCCTGCGCTCTCCAATTAGCACGGGTCATCCGTCTACGTAAATTTGATGTGCGGTCAGACACTTACATTGCATGATTCGATCCTACTCGAGAAAAGTGTGAGTACTGACTGTAATTCAAAAAAAAATCTGGATTTTGTGGATCTTGATGTGGAGACAAAAGCAATAAAACTATTTCAATTATATGATAAGAAAAAAAATCAGGCTTCTTGGTGAAATTGGGCTTGAATTCAACATGAGTGGACTTATCATTGTTATGCGAAAGATATGTAAACTGTTTTTTTTTCCTCACTAGGGCTTGATCTGTTGACGGGGTATCTACAAAAATTTGATGTGTGGTCAAACATATGGACATTTGCATCACATAATTATAATTGGACATTGCTAAAAAAAGGCCGTGCAATTTTTTGGGTGTTGGGGATCTTGATGCAGAGACCAGAGGACATGAGCGGAGTTAAATTGGGTTTGAATTCAAACCAGGGAACATGAGTGGAGTTATCATTGTTATGCGGAAATATACGTATATCAATATTTTTTATCAATAGGTTTCAATCTCTTGACAGGGGTAAGAATAAGTTATTTAAGTGTAATTTTACTCATATATTAGATATCATCTACTATGAATTGGCCATTTTTTGTTAGTGTATACTAGGACGGTATGTACAATTCGCCCTGTAATTCTATCTAAAAGGCTCAAAATCCAACAGATGTCTCTTGGACCTAGTATTTAGAAGTTACCATTCTACAATAAAAGAAATATGGACTCTTCGACTTGCCGGGTCGTCATTGTAGCCACCTTGTAATCTCGAGATCTATAATCAGACAAACAGTAAGTAGAGTGTTACTCTCTGGAGGCCTGAATCTGGATAAATCCTTACTTGTGAGTCGTCTAAAATCGCCAACGACTAAGTCCTTCCTCTCTAGACAAAACTCAGAGTACCTAATGATGAGATTTGATCACTAGCTGATTTTACTTCCATAATGTAACAAGAAAAAGCAGCTGCTATTTTTTTCCGAAATGGGGATACCCAGGCTCTGCATCAAAACTATGCATATGGCCATTGTGTCCATACACCATTGGTTCAAGAAAAGCAACGGAGGGCCTTTGTTGAAACACCATTGGTTCAACTGACCCTAAAGAAATACTCCCACATACAAAAGTGCAGAAGGCTTCTTCCCTTGAAGCTAAAGATGACTCCAACGACACACACATTGATTCTGCATGTGTCCGGTTAGGATGAACTAGACCAAAACCAGAGCCCAACGCGCCGATGCAAATATGAAACCTGTCCAATTTCAGTGGGCCGCGCGTTTGCGTCAGGGCCGATCTCCATTGGGGAGTGCTGAGCGTCCTCCGGAGGTTGGAAACTTTCCAACCTCCTGCTTCTCCTGTCGACACGTGTCTAATTTGGTCTTTCAATCCCGCTTTTGCTCCTATGAAGAAAAACGCTTTGTTTTGTTATAAGATTTTTGTGTTATTGTAGCAATTTTTCATTTTCATTCAAATCCCGCAATTGTTTCCAGGAAGAAAAAAACGATTTGTTTTAAATAAAAAAATCATGCTATTGTAGCAATTTTCACCCATATGCCCCAATTGCTTCGCTGAAGCAAAAATGCTTCATTCGTAATAAAAATTTATGCTCTTGTAGCAAAAGACCTTGTAGCAAAAATTTAATGCTGCAAAAGCAAAATCAAAGAACAATAGTAGCAAAAAGTTTGTTATATTTCAGCATTGGTAGCAAAATGTGAAGGGGTTACGGTGCAAAAAACAATAATTTTTCTAGCGATCGAAACCCTAACTAGCCAGGATCTATCTATCTAGTACATGCGATAACGGTGGCGGAACGGGTTACATTACCTCCATGTAGACCGATAGCGGGGATTACGCTCCCGCACAAGCGTTGACGATGAAGTCGTACGTAGCCGACCTCGAGGTCGCGGAGAACTTGCCGCGATGTCGGAGTCGATGACGCCGGGTTGTCGACGATGATCTGCGTCGACGGACGTCGGGCGGGAGAAGGCAGAGCGCCAGCACCGGGGCTGGCGCGCCGGCAGCAGAGGGGGGAGGCGCGGCGGCTGCAGGGGTCGAGACGACGTCGCCCAAGCTCCTCAAAAGAGTAGCCTCCGAGCACTCGCAAACATACGGAGCCTAGCGACAACTCCCAGTCATTCAGATCCAGCTGAAATCGCAGGAGTAGATCTTATCTGGAATCCCGCAGAGCAACGGCGCTCTGCGGTATGGCTTAGGTGGAGAGAGACCCCCTTCCTCAGCTCGGCGCGGCTCCGACTTGGGAACCACGAGATCGAGAGAGAAATCGGGAATTAATTGGATTTTTCCTATGAATTAAATCAATTAATATGCCTTGCTATATAAAGGGGGAAGGGGGTGTGCCAACCCCCTTGGCTCCCCCATGTGGGACTAAAGGAGGAGAGGGGAGGGGGGGTTCGGCCGAACCCCCCATGGGCCCTCCAACTCCTAGTCCGAGTTGGACTAGGAGGCCCAGCCTTCCCCTTCCTTGTGGGGTGCGGTTTCCCCCTCATGGGCCCTCTTAGGGCCCATTTAGGTGGGAGCCCCATTTTTTCCTTTATTTAATTAATATTAAATTAATATAAAAATCCCATTAATTCATAATTAATATATTTATATATAATTCAATATCCCATGACTCCGAAACTATTTCGGAACCACCCGAACAACTTTCGGACATTCTCGGAACCATTCCATAGCTCCCCGGAACTCCTTCCGGACCACCGGAACTCTTTCCGGATCAATTTTCTCTCTCCAATAAAAACCTATAAAATTCCAGAACCTATCTCCTAGCGTCGCTAAGACCTTAAGTTTGTTACGCTACGGTTCGGGAACACTCCAGACATGGTCGAGACACTCCGCTCACCAATGATCGTCAGGGATACCTGGAAATATATGACGACCCCTGTGCATTCCACGAATATCGTCGTTGAACCATAAGTATGATATTCATTCCCTTTGTCTCTGCGATACTACCTTGTCCGAGATATGATCGTAGACACACCGATGCCTTTGTTGTATCTCGTTACCGACGAAGGTTATTAACTCGTCTGCGATATTACATCTCCATGACCTAGTCATAAGCTGCGCAGCTATATAGATGCAATATCACCGAGTGGACCCAGAGTATCTTTCCATTACAAGAATGAACAAATCCCGCTCTTGATCCTTACGTCTCGATGCTCTTTCGGAATACCCAAGATGGACACCGTTATTGTCATGCTATATAAGACACAACGTTTGATGCTCTCAAAGCACTCCTACGAAGCAACAATAAGTACGGTCTCACGGTCTAAGGAATAAGCTATCATACTCTTATCTATTGCAAATGACAAACATCGTAATACGATCTTATTGAAATACTTTGCGTATGTCCACCACCTTATTCAACTAACAAGATGACCCCATTGTCAACCGACGTCATTGTCCTTGATCGGGAATCTCGATCACCTGTTGCCCAATGGACTAGCTCATATAGAGGCTTGCTAGGGACCTGGTTGTCTATGTATCACACGTGTATTAATAATTCCGATTAATACAGTTATAGCATAATACACAAACCTATAAACTTATGAGATAAAGCAATAAATACTACTTATTTATTTGCCTCTAGGGCATATCTCCTTCAGTCTCCCACTTGCACTAGAGTACAAATAAACTAGCTGCATTTTACTTTATCAGAATCCCTTATCAAATAAGAATCATTTGATAATGCTTGCTCGTGGAAAAGTGTTACTGCACAATCCATGATTGTACATGCTTTTGCGATTCACTGATATCAACTTGTTTGATAGCACCATGTTGTCTAACAACATATATGCAAATACCGTAACTAAGTGAGACTACTGCTTCCTAGCGCTTACTCTGATTATACTAACCAGATAACTGCTCTGAAAAACACACTCAGCCATGCAGAGCCCCTTGTAACAATTACAAACTCGCGATATCTACATACTTTCACACAAATGTAGAAAACTCGGCATTCTAATGTCAATCCCTTAACTAACGCACTTCTACTTCCAGTAAATTCCAAATTTACTTTCATAACTGCTCTTATTCCAAGAACATCGGTTATATTTCATCGAGCAGATAATATGGTTTCTGTATGATGTCTAATATATACATAATAGACCCACATGTCATACAACCATTACCTTCATGCATCATTACTCTTAATGATCAATTGGATTCCAAAGGACCATCCTTTTGATTCTATTATGACTCCTCAGATATAATCCAAAACAACTCGACTAACTATTAAAAATTCCCGTTCTATTTCAAAATAGACACTAACTTTCAAATAATTTCACAACTTCATCCTTCTCATCTATTCTACCGGTACAATTTCACAATGTGTTAAATACACAAGATGAATTCGGCTCCCACTCAAAATATGTCTCCACATATTTGACAACACGAGCTCCCACTCAAAAACATGTTATCTACATATTTGAGTTTCTAAGCTCCCACTCAAAAATATGTTCCTCACATATTTCTCCTGAGTGAACTAACTATGACTCCCACTTAAATCGACATCTCGGTTAAACCAAAATCATTGATCTACTATCAATTCGAATTTAATACAAACTACAGTATTACATTAATACAAATCCCTCAGACTTCAAGCATGTCTACATAAATGTAGTCAATAAATTTGATCTTGCCCAAGACACATTTCTTGACAAGATATGCTCCCGCGTCTTATAGTCACATTTTCATATAACACTTTATATGACGACTAAACAATCTTATTTCTCTAATAAGAATTGCAGCAACAATTACTCTCTTAATCCTTTTAAATGCAACTTTGGATTTCCAGGCTCAAAAAGCCTTTGTTTGTATTCCGATATTTTCTCAACTTTCTTTGTATTCATAAAGTGCACCTTGATCTGTCAACAAGATCTGAAATACTTAATACAGTGCCGTGACCTGACAGCAATATTAAATATAATAACACTTTATTTAGAAGTTTCTTTTATGAAAATATTATGATCTTTATGAAGAGGATTGCAAGCAGAAAACAATTTTCTAGTCTCCCTCACTCTTTATCACCAAATTTTCATTAGCAGACATATACTCTTTGGAACATCTTCCAACATAAGTCTGACACTTTATTCCAAACTTCTAATTTCAATCCATAAACCATAATTCGAAAAGTCATCTTTTCTCGGAATTACACAGACAACAAACTGAACTTTGTTTCTTATTGATTTTGGAATACACTCTCGTCTAATGCGAGCAACTTACAAAGAACTACTCATGTATATTCCGAATTATCGCATAATCATATACATGTCGACACTACTGTCGATCCTACGAATTCTCGTTGAGAAAAATATCTATTTTCTAAAGTGGACATCGACTATAATGTTTCGAACGTATTAGGAGATTCTAAGACTGATTCTGACAGGCCACACTTTATTAAAAATAGAGCATGATTATAATTCCCCATATATCACTATATATGATATTATAATTTCCGAAGCAAATTTCCACAATTCTCTTGTGTTAAAAACATAATTCAAAAACATTGTCCTTTGATTGAATTCTGTGAATACAATGTCCACAAATCTTTCTTCTGAAAAACCACATTTGATCTATTATCAAATTAATCTCAGACTCCACGATTTATCGGGCAAATACTCCTATTTGCCAAAGTCATGGAGGAATTCGGATCAAACAATAAACACCATTAATTAATCATTTAAAAATGACACTCAATTAATTTCCGCTAGTATTGCAACTTCAATACTTGATTTCAAGCTTAATCAACTCAGCACTTGAAATACTTAAATGGACCAAAACATCCATTACTTCTTTCATTGCTTTTATGACTAAACTCGACGGTGTCTGTTCCAGCAATAGAACCTTTGTTCATGGGACAAGCTATTTTATCATATCTACAATTATGAATACTTATCATACAATCAATGTAACTGAGATGTGGAAACTTTATTCATAAGATAAAACAACTGACTTGTTCCATAACATAAAACAATTGATCTTGTCTTATTACATGAATAACTTTGTCTTGCAACAATCAAGACACACACACTCGCTCACTATTACAAAAGATCGTATCAAAAACTATTAATGATAACTATGATAACTTGAGGACGTGAACACCAAAAGGCCATCAACTCCTTGACTACCAGCTTCAGCGCCAGGTCACATCAAACTGCGCCGCATATATGTGATAATCAGGACATGTTTCACAAACAGAGCAATTATCAAAAATTTCATCATATTCCATGGGCGAATTCATAATTCTGCATATATCAAATATATACCTGTAGCATCGAAGATCTCTCCTTCGATGGAATCAACCTTCAGAGACTGGAACTCACGTATGAATACGTAGAAGTTCATATCGTCGGCTTTCAAAATGTACTTACGTACATGCTTCTCATAGCTAGGAGGTAGAGATATCAGGACAGTCCGAATGGCGCAAGAATCCGCCATCCAGTAATCGAAGACCATCGTCAGCTGGAAGTAGATGTCATACAATCTCTTCAAATGTGTCTTCAGACAGGTATGCTCCTCCATGTGAACGGTCTGGAACATTCTAAGCTGCCTGAATTGCTCACGCTTTAATTCATCCCCGAAGTGTGTCTTTATCGCATCCATCATGACGCTTGGCTCCTTGCGTCGAAACATCTCTTTCAACTCGGGTGCCAGGCATACGGTCATGGTGATCTCCACTTCAATGAATATGTCTCGACGCCTACGGAAATCATCTTCCTCCTCCTCGCTTGCAGAATCTCCTGGTCCTTCTCCTAATGGTTCATCGAGAACATATAGAATGTTGTTGTGTTCGAGAATGTTTCTAAAACCCCTGTACCATCTGATGAAGTTGGACCCGTCGGCTTCTAATGTAGCATCCGGGCTCTTGAGGAAGTAACCGAAGTATAGTTGCGTAGTCTACAGATGTGATCGCAAAAGGAGGTAAGGTAAAGTTTATAATATGTAGGTGAGTTTTAGTTCTATAATCTCATTATCAAAAACACACCACACCAAGATTATTATCCCTAAAATAATAGTGGCGATGACACGACCCCCATCCACTACACCACCCCCGATCATCACGGCCGGCAGCACAGCTTCAAATGTGGACATAAAATGTCGATCATAACAACTCTATGACTCGTGCTCGATCTTTCGATCTTCCCGTGTTCCGAGGCCATACCTCTGAGTATGCTAGGCTCGCCAATCAAACCTCGAAGACCTGCGCGTGCAACATGGCTTACACCCACTGTATGGGAACGACGAGATGTGTGACACCCGATCATCACGGCCTGCCTCATAACGTAGAACTTTCTTGGTGGTGCGCAACGAGGGAGAACACAATTTTGGTATTTTGTTAGGGATCATCCTATTTATGATGCTACCGTTGTATATCTAGCATATAAGCAATCAATAGGATGCACACACAACAGCACACAATAATGATGCAATGAGGTGCGATGTGACATGGTCGATGCGCCTGGACCTTCACGGCGCCATGTGCCTGGCCCCCCGGCGCCCCGGCATGGCTCCGAGTCTACAGAGCCCTCCATTGCCTCCGACAGTACGAGTAATATCAAAACTTACCGTAACCATGTCACATAAAATAACGCCTCTGCAAAACAAAGTTAGACGCCTCTAGCTTTATTTAGTTTTGCAAGTTTTACGTGGCAAATAGGCTTATTCGTAAGAGAATCGCTTCCCTACCTACGAACTTTGTACCACGATCGTATAATTGCATGTTTAAGCATCCCTTTCGGGCCCTCCATTGAAAATGCTTTGCCGACTAGAGAGAGAGAAACAGACACCCGCCAGCCACAGATACGGTGCAAGCCGTATGTCAGTAGTGGAACCAGTCTCGCGTAAGCGTACGCGTAAAGTCGGTCCGGGCCGCTTCATCAACTCAATACCGAAGGCATCGCAAGTGCACGCTAGAGGGTAGCAAATATAAGACAGACGCCCTCATTCAACATGAGTTCTAACCGTACCAGCAGTACTACGCATAGATCGGCTCTGATACCACTGAAGGGGTTACGGTGCAAAAAACAATAATTTTTCTAGCGATCGAAACCCTAACTAGGCAGGATCTATCTATCTAGTACATGCGATAACGGTGGCGGAACGGGTTACATTACCTCCATGTAGACCGATAGCGGGGATTACGCTCCCGCACAAGCGTTGACGATGAAGTCGTACGTAGCCGACCTGGAGGTCGCGGAGAACTTGCCGCGATGTCGGAGTCGATGACGCCGGGTTGTCGACGATGATCTGCGTCGACGGGCGTCGGGCGGGAGAAGGCAGAGCGCCACCACCGGGGCTGGCGCGCCGGCAGCAGAGGGGGGAGGCGCGGCGGCTGCAGGGGGCGAGACGACGTCGCCCAAGCTCCTCAAAAGAGTAGCCTCCGAGCACTCGCAAACATACGGAGCCTAGCGACAACTCCCAGTCATTCAGATCCAGCTGAAATCGCAGGAGTAGATCTTATCTGGAATCCCGCAGAGCAACGGCTCTCTGCGGTATGGCTTAGGTGGAGAGAGACCCCCTTCCTCAGCTCGGCGCGGCTCCGACTTGGGAACCACGAGATCGAGAGAGAAATCTGGAATTAATTGGATTTTTCCTATGAATTAAATCAATTAATATGCCTTGCTATATAAAGGGGGAAGGGGGTGTGCCAACCCCCTTGGCTCCCCCATGTGGGACTAAAGGAGGAGAGGGGAGGGGGGGTTCGGCCGAACCCCCCATGGGCCCTCCAACTCCTAGTCCGAGTTGGACTAGGAGGCCCAGCCTTCCCCTTCCTTGTGGGGTGCGGTTTCCCCCTCATGGGCCCTCTTAGGGCCCATTTAGGTGGGAGCCCCCTTTTTTCCTTTATTTAATTAATATTAAATTAATATAAAAATCCCATTAATTCATAATTAATATATTTATATATAATTCAATATCCCATGACTCCGAAACTATTTCGGAACCACCCGAACAACTTTCGGACATTCTCGGAACCATTCCATAGCTCCCCGGAACTCCTTCCGGACCACCGGAACTCTTTCCGGATCAATTTTCTCTCTCCAATAAAAACCTATAAAATTCCAGAACCTATCTCCTAGCGTCGCTAAGACCTTAAGTTTGTTACGCTACGGTTCGGGAACACTCCAGACATGGTCGAGACACTCCGCTCACCAATGATCGTCAGGGATACCTGGAAATATATGACGACCCCTGTGCATTCCACGAATATCGTCGTTGAACCATAAGTATGATATTCATTCCCTTTGTCTCTGCGATACTACCTTGTCCGAGATATGATCGTAGACACACCGATGCCTTTGCTGTATCTCGTTACCGACGAAGGTTATTAACTCGTCTGCGATATTACATCTCCATGACCTAGTCATAAGCTGCGCAGCTATATAGATGCAATATCACCGAGTGGGCCCAGAGTATCTTTCCATTACAAGAATGAACAAATCCCGCTCTTGATCCTTACGTCTCGATGCTCTTTCGGAATACCCAAGATGGACACCGTTATTGTCATGCTATATAAGACACAACGTTTGATGCTCTCAAAGCACTCCTACGAAGCAACAATAAGTACGGTCTCACGGTCTAAGGAATAAGCTATCATACTCTTATCTATTGCAAATGACAAACATCGTAATACGATCTTATTGCAATACTTTGCGTATGTCCACCACCTTATTCAACTAACAAGATGACCCCATTGTCAACCGACGTCATTGTCCTTGATCGGGAATCTCGATCAACTGTTGCCCAATGGACTAGCTCATATAGAGGCTTGCTAGGGACCTGGTTGTCTATGTATCACACGTGTATTAATAATTCCGATTAATACAGTTATAGCATAATACACAAACCTATAAACTTATGAGATAAAGCAATAAATACTACTTATTTATTTGCCTCTAGGGCATATCTCCTTCAAAATGAATCTTCTATTGATGCAAAATCACAAAACATTGGTCACAACAAAAATGCTCGTAGGATGCACTGCCCTCCCCTTGTTGTAGCCATCCTTCAACTCTAGATGTGCAGCCATGGCGGCCTGCAGCACGCACCCTGTCGTGGATGGCAACACCACCGCGAGCACTGTGGCCCACCGCCGGTAGAAGTGCTCCACACCAGCACCGTATGCGTAGCTCCGGTGGACTGCCTTTGCAGCAGAGATGTTTGCCGACACGACAGCGGCAGCAACTCCTGGCCATGGCAACGCCACCGCCGTGCCATGGCAGCTAGTTGAGGTAGAGCTCGCTCGGGGCCTCGCTGAAGGGAGGGAGGAGATGGGCACGCAGGCTGGTGGTGACGCGTCATCGTTCCATAGTGACGGCCACCAACAGGCAGCCTAGGGTCAACAGGAACAGCCTAGGGACTAGGGTTGACAGGAACGCAGCCATCATCCCGGCCGCCGCCTAGAGGCCCGGGACGACTAGCCCCAGCCTCAGCTCCAGTGCTGCCGCAAGGTACCCTGAGGAGGTGAGCTTAGAGAGAGCGGCGCTGTTATCAGGAAAAGAGGGGCGGTTAGGGGCGGCGTCCTTGCCATGGAGGCGCACGGGGGCGGAGACCTCGGCAAGGAGACGTGAGGCGGCGTCCAGGTCGGGAGGCGCGAGGGTCAGCTGTCGTGCTGTGGAGGCCCAAGGAGGCAAGGAGAGGGTGGTCGCGGCGGAAGTCCGTGGCCAAGAGAGAGGAAGGGGAATCGAGGGGAACGCGTGGAGAAGATAAGGTGCGGGGAGCGGTGGTTTTTTCCGTGGGCCGCAGCAGACGCGTGGCGCACGCGCAGACAGGAGGCTGCGAGCCTCCGGCTGTAGCACAGCGTTTTCCATCTCCATTGCGCTGCGAGGCGCCAAGGTCGTGCCGTGCAACCGCATGTACAGTGCGTGCGAGCGTGGGGAACTGCTGGTGGTACTAGAACCACGTGGTTCCGATTCTGTTGTCGTACGCGAAACTGCCGGACTTGTGGCACCTGAACCCGCAACAGTTTTCGGTGCCGTCCATCCCAAAGAACCGCCGCACGTGGGTGTACGAGATCGCCCGACGCCGCACGCGCTTCCCGCTAGAGCACTGGCGCGACCCCGCCTTCGTATCCTCCTTCCCCAACTGGCACGACCTACGGCGGGCGGCGCTCTTCACTCGGGCCCCAACGTCGCCGAGGGGCCGTTGGTGGCCGCACCTGCGGCGTCGTGACTCGCCACCGCCACCACCGGAGGTGAAGCCGGAGCCCCCACGGGGAGGACAATGACCAGCTCCGGGCTGTGTTGGAGGAGTCTAGGCGCACCGTTGCCGAGGACAAGACCAAGAGGTTAACGTGTGTCCTGGCGGAGGTCGCCCAGCAGGAAGAGGCCGCACGACAGCTGCAGGCAGGAGTCCATGGAGGCGTAGCGCCTAGGCGCCACGTCCATGGTACAACTACATGGATGTGTACGACCAGCCTCCCGCACCTCCCCTCCCCTCCCCGAAGGGCTGGTCGGCCAGTCCTAGGCATGGACTGTGCCCACACTCCCACCTTTGCCAGAGCAGTATATGTAAAATGACCGTTTGTGATCCGCCCCGTATGCAATAAAGAAAACGAACCATATATGATCTGTTTTAAAAACAAAGCCTAAAAAATAGTCTCGCTCACACAGCGGACACGTACCAACATGGGTTGTCCGTTCGGCGACCCGAACAGACAAAACACAGCGAAATTACCTGTCCGTCTGGGTCGGCTTGTTGAAGTTGTCCTAACCACCAAAACCAACTTGTAGGCTTGAAGTTAACATGTTTCAAGCATCGGACATAACTTCAGTGGATATTGCTGAGGGGGAGAAAAGAAGAAAACAAGTATTACCTCCAAAATGTAAGCCAACAAAGTGATATTTCCGAGGTTCAGATGAACAGAATCAGAATGTGCTTCAGCACAGACGGAAATTACAAGAACAATGAAAGTAAGAAGAGAAGGGCAACCCGACCATCACAAATACCTTAAAAAATTACTCAGAACATGTTTTAAGCTGCTAATCGGTCAATAGAAAATATGGCAATTGCAGAGCTCAAACAATTGGAAACGTGTCTGTCGGCAAGCTAATTACCCGTTTGCCATATATGGCAAAATGTTTTCTGAAAGGCTGTTACATCGTTCTTCGATCCAGACTACGAATATATACACAGCATAAGGTAGCACTTTTGGTTTTGGTTCTTCTGTCAGCTCCTTCAGTGCTGGGACTCTTGATTTTAAGCCATCTTCTACAAGGCGTGACAAGCTCATTTGGCACTTTTGTACATGTTGTCAATTACACCCTGCAAATTTAAGCAAGATTAGAGATGATAGCTATCCACTTGTACAAGGCATCAAAATACTAGGAACAACTAAAATAATGCTGATGAAATAAAACACTAGTAACTTCAGAAATCAGAAGTAACCAAGAAGTCACTGGCTTGGTTTTCTGATGGTGCTAAAAAGGTCACCCTATTCATAAAATGATTAATTCTTTTCTTTCCTTCGGAAGATTAATTCAAGGGTCGAGCGAACCAAATTGCTCAAGTCGTCCATGCAGGCATACAACCTATGCTGAACATGGCTCACAATAATAATACCTGGTAGTACTTGAGCAATTGTGGCCGCTTCCTTTTATATGTTGGAGTGATCAGGTCACGCTCCATGTCGAAGGTCACCGGGTCAAGATGTACAGCTCTTATGAATTCAAAACCTTTGAGCTGCAGAAAGATTCAGAAAGTTATGGTGTGCACTGGAGTAAGCTGTGAATATCGCTAGCAAAAGAGCAAAACGGGAAAACAATAACAATCTAACCTTCTTCTCTTTTCCTGTTTTTGAAAGTTCTGCCAAAATGTACTCTTTTGCTTTTGGATTCTCACACAGGGCCTCAAAATCACCACTGATTCCATTTCCCTCAGCCCAGCTCTCAAGAGCTTCCTTGTTAGGATTGACAACAGCAACAAGGAATGATTCGAAACTATTGCCATATACCCATATCTGGACAAATGTTTACAAAATTGAGCAAATATTAAAATTATGTCAACAGAACAATGCTGGCAACAAGAGATAGGATTAAGCATGCATAAACTATTTTTGAACATTTATTACATAAAGAACAACACTAAAAAATGAAATAGCATATAAATTTACAAAAGTGAGTCTATTTACCGAGTCTATAGCAGAAACAACACCGTAAATGTTCTCCAAATTTTCAACTGCCACATATTCTCCTTGTGAAAGCTTGAAGATATTCTTTTTGCGGTCTATGATTTTCATACTTCCATCAGGTTGCCACTCACCAATGTCTCCTGTAAGGAGAAGATAAATATGTTTTGTTATCCACTTGGGGTAAGGCAGAACATAGAACCGTTTGCGTCAATAACAAAACTAGAACCTGGAGTCCCCTTGGAACTGTTACTATTAAAAATATGAACAGGCCAAAATGTGATCTCCGGAGTACTGTTATTCAGGCTAAGGTGAGTAAAATGACTTGCAATCTTAGTAAAATAGACCCAGGTTAACTGGAGTGACCTTTTAGTCTCCTTGCGTTCACTACCATGTGGACCGATACTGCCACATATTTAGAGACCTAAATATTTAGGACTACAGGGGAGAAGAAATCCTAGTCATTGGCAATGCTTATGTTTCATTCTTTACTTTTGCAGCAACTGATAGTGAAAATATAAAACAATTCAAATATTACAAAAGCAAGACGTACCGGTATGGAACCATCCATCAACCAAAACCTCGTGCGTAAGGTCTTCACGCCTGTAGTACCCTGAGAATAATGTTTCTCCCTTGATGCAGATTTCTCCACGAGGTGTGCTTGCAAGTGCATCGTAATTCATTTCAGGCACAGATTCTAGACGAGTATCAATATTTGGCACTGGAGGACCAACAGTCCCTATCATGGACATCTGATTTGGTAGCGAGACAAATGATCCAGCACAAGTTTCTGTGAGACCTAAAAGAGAAGAAATCACAGGGAACAAGCCAGAAGTCATAATAAGAATGGAGAAGAAAGGCGAACAGAAAAAAACAGCATATGCAGATCAAGGACTATGCTTGATTTAGGTAAGAGAACATATATAATTCTTTCTTTATGTTGCGAAATGCGAACCAGTCTTAAAATAGTGCATGTTGCATTAAGTTCAGTTGACAGATCTACACTTGTTATTCACCATAGTCCATAGATCGCAAATGCCAACAACATGTCAACATTGCTGACGCCACAAGTAATGTATTTACGTGTAAAGTATGAAATCGTAGACCCATTACATGGTTCCACAAGTTATCTTTAATTGAAAACGGTAGACCTAACCCATACGATTAATTAATAATGTTTACTACCAATTGGAGTAGAGCAGAAAATATCAGGCAATCTTGCAACTTGAACCAATCATAACAGTAAAAACATTAACTGCTTCATGTGACAAGAAGAGAATAAGGGATGTACCATATCCTTGTAAAACATGTGCACATGTCACCACTCGCAGGTATTCTTCCACATGAGTGGCAAGTGGGGCGGCTCCAGATAATATAACACGGACATTTCCTCCAAGACCTTCTTTCACCTGAGTGTCACAAATATAATTTATAAAATGTGAATGCGTGAAACTGGCAGCAGCATACATAGTGAAGAAGCAGTGAATGTTAAGATGAATTACCTTACTGAAAACTACTTTGTCACATATTGCAGCAGCTTCAGTGTGCTTAACTCCCCTCTTCATTCTAAATTGCTTGCTGGAAAAACAAGATGTGTACGTCATACTTGGATTCGTGACAGGTGAGTTCTATAATGATGCGATCAGAACTATAGCTAGCCTAGGGCCCGGGCTAGAAGGGCTGTAGCCCCACTCCAGCCCAGATTAAATAGGGAGTAAGTATGCTTATTTTGGCCCAATCTCAATCCCAACAGACCACACATTAAGCCCAGGATAGTACTCCTCTGGTCCAATCCTGGGTTCTCCACTGGATACAAACACTTAATAATTGAACAACTTGGCATGAAGTGCACGTGAGAAGAAATATTGGGTTTCTGATATTAAGAGTGCAAGCAAGTATTCCACACTTTTACCCAAGGAAAAAACACCACTCTGAGATTAGTAAACTTACAATCTGTAAGCAAGACTGAACATTGTACTCTTTATGAAACCACCAGCTGAAATCTTAGCTTGAAGCCCTGAAAAAAGTGTAAAGCAAAAGGATGACATTCTGTGAATTTGCTCTCAGCATCAGCTCCAAATCTTTTGAAGTTTGAACGGTAGAAGCAGCCTGCAAGAATGGATAGTGCAAAAAACTATGCACCAAGTTAATGCATGGACATGCATGAACAACAGTGAATAAAAGAATTGTGGGAGCCAATTCTTCATATATATTTTTTTAGAAAAGGGGAGTCCCAGCCTCTACATCGATTTGATGCATGCGGCCTTTATTGGTCTATTTCCAATTTCTTCATATTACAGTGAAAAAAAATCAATCTACAACTGTGAATGAAATAAGAGTTGAGACGGTCAACTCTGTAATTCCATGGCCCAATAGGCTACATACGGAAGACCATTGGTTAGGCCATCTGACTGGGCCAGCCAGCAAGTTAAATCCATTAAAACGATTGCAAAACAAAGGAAAACATGAGAGTTTAAACACAACCGGCTTAACTTATTAAAGTACAGATTGACATATTTCTTTTCATCTTCAAAAACAATCTGATCATATAGTACACAGTATACTCTCCTATTTGTTGCTTCAAAATTAGATTAAACATCTCATAATATGCTAATGGAAAAGCTAGCCCAATTCCCGTTGCCCAATTCCCACACAACTGTAGGCTAAATTGCAATACGTATGTTTAACTATACTCCTTTTATTTAAATAAAAGAGGTATATGCGCAGATTATGCTAAAAGATAGTGACTGCAATTAAAAAATTCATGGAAGTCACTTGGGAGTATCTAGTGATTACCAATGTAGTATATTTGAAGTAATAAATGAGTACAGTACCAAAAATGTATATAAGTGGTATATGAGGAGTGAGAATACATACTCGCCATGCATATGTCTATATTTAAGAAATGGGCTGAACTACAATGGTTAGAATCAGAAATACTACCTCTGTTCCAAATTACTTGACACACATTTGTCTAGACATGGATGTATCTAGACACTAAACAAGTGTAGATACATCCATATTTGGACAAATCCAAGTCAATTAATTTGGAACGGAGGGAGTATTAGTTATATGTCTTATATAGTTATATAACTCTAATGGTCTGAATGTGTATTCATTACTATGCACCAAAATAAGCGGTGGTGTTTCTCTCTCCCTCTTTTCCCACCAATTAATGTGGGAAATTTAGCCTTTCAGAGTAGCGGACGTAGAAGCTTCTTTTAGCCTTGCTTTAATAATAAATAGATTCGGTAAGTGATTGAAGTAGACCCTTACCAGAAAATATCCGATCAAGAACACGTGGAACAGCACATAAAATAGTTGGCTTCAGTGTCCCAATATCCTCAACCAGCAACTTAACATCCTGTAACATATCTTAAATGTCAGCACAGATCCGAAAGAAAAACCCAAGAAGGATTCTGTGTACACTTGATAGTGCTTACCCCACGCCAAAATCCAATAGACGCACCATGGAACATAAACAGCTCTTCCACAACTCGGTCAAAGATATGAGCAAGAGGAAGGTAAGACATGTAAACGTCGGTTTCCTCCACCTGAAATAATCACATAGCAAGAATTTAAAGGTCAGTCACTGGAGAGGCAATGTCACATGATGTAATGGCTGCTGACATCTTACCCGCTCCTTTACAGAGTTAAGCAGATGGTCTACACCTGCGATGAGACTAATAATGCTCGCATTGGAGATCAGGACACCTTTGGGGTCACCAGTAGTTCCACTAGTATACATTATAGTACATATATCTGTCCTTTGCTTCACTGGAAGATCAAATTCTTGGTCACCTGCCTGCAGATAAGATGCCACGAGGAGAGTACAATAGTTAATAACTGTGTTGACAAGACTGTCTCAGTAAATATGTTACATCAATTAAAAAACTGAAATTGTCATGTTTGAAATTGTAATGTGAGATCAAGCACAAGCGGTAAACAAGATATGAAATTCTGAGGAGATCTAACAACAGATGGTAACAACAAATGAACATATAATAGATGGCTTGATAAGTTTGCAGCCAATAACCATTAGAACTTTATCTAAAAATAACCATTAGAAGCCTTTGTTCTGATATCCACAAATGAGGTTAAGTTAAATGTTTGCTTATCCAGTCATTCACAGAATTGAGGATACTAAAGTGCACATCATGATGAAAACCTCATATTTTCAAGAAATAGTATTCAAAATAACCAACATGCAAAGCTAACAATTTATCTTACCAAAGAAAGGAACTCATGCCATGAGTATATTGACAGCCCATACTTGGAGACTTCTTCCTTTTGTTCTTCAGTCACATTGCCAAAGCTCACAATAGCTAGAAACAAAGTTATATATTTATTTTCACAGTAGAAACATTATAGTATTAGATGATAAAAGATATCTAGGATAAGTGAAACTCACTTTTCAAGAACTCGGTTGACTTAGGAAATGTCTTCAAGAGCTGCCAAATTGAGGTACAAGATGGACAATAATAACAGAATACACATTAGCATGGTTGCTTCCCAACTGTCTTAATTTTGGCTCAAAATATAAATAGAAAAAAATAAAAATATATTGAAACAAGGCAATTGCTCAACAGAGAATTAATGGAATATTTTCTATTACTATGAATCACGGCTTCTATTAATGCAAAGAGCTTATGGAACTCGACAGAGCAGAACTGCAACAAGAAAATTTTGAATCCAAAACTAGGGACGTAAAGTGGCGCTCGATCCGCCCCGCTAAATAGTCAAAATCAGCCATGTTAGTTGTGACATCTTTTTACAGATTAGTTCACTTTGTACTGTCACCTACTTTAGCAGGCTTATGCGGGACACCGCTTACATCCCTACCCGAAACCAGCTAGGATCACAGCCCAAAAGAACTGGGCTCATCTCGGATTAGGCTACCACAACATGATCTTAGGGATATAGAAGACATGGAGTCACATGCATCTGTTTCGAACTTCCTGAGGTACAGACCAAATAGGAGTCAACGTGCATCCTCCTCCAAGAAAAGACATGGATGCCAAATATAAAATAGCAGTTCATGGTACATTGCAAAGCAATTAAATTCTAGATGTGCGATAATGAAGCAAACATACCTCCTCGACTTTCTTCTCCTCTGCAAACGCAATTTCAACTTCTGCATGGCACAAAATAAACTCTATCGCACCAGCCCCTACAGAAAGAGCATTTTCAATAGTTATTTCTTTTACGTGTTTCTAGTGTGCCAGCTGGGGAAAAAGATCAGTACTTAAGAATTTCCTATTGCTTAGTGCTCTGCTCACATATTACTATGTTAGATAACTTGTTTGCAGTATGTTTCAAATATGTGGAGGGCTGTCATCCCTTTCTTTTAAGACTTGACTAGCACTTGATCATGGTTAAAGAAACCTTAAATAGTGCAAGCACATGAATATCGAGGATTATTTTTCAAGGAGAAGATGAGGAAGTCTATAATCCACTGATGCACAACAAAAAAGTGAAAAATGAACTAAGAAGCATCTGAAGTTCTGAACAGACAACTATATGCTCATCCATGCCATATAACGGAGATGTCAGGATATATACCAAGAGTGTCATATAATGGAACACAGTAAATTCCATGGGCATTGCAAGCCTGCAACATAAAGGTTGCAACTGAATTAATTTTTATGAGGGAACAATTATTGCTTCAACAAAAACTCCATAAGTCCAACACGATGAAAATAGTTACATTTTGCAACAATGATAAAAATGCTGCATCCATTAGAACCAAGACTTTACCTCCATTGTGATAATCCACTCAGGACTATTAGGACCATATATACCACAACGGCTACCCTGCATAATTATCCAGTTTAAAAAACAATAGTCAGCATGAAATGACATGATCCCAGTTTAATCATGAACCCTGAGCTGAATAAAAAAGTTCACATAATGTTTAATTCACGTGTTCACTCAAGATGAGAGAAAAACATAACATTTCTCTGAAATATGCTCAGGTAAATTAGTATCAAACTGAACAGAAATGAGGGAAGAAACCTTCGTGAGTCCACAGCTCCTAATAGAGTTGCCGATTTTATTTGCAATACCAAACACCTCCTTGTATGTTCTCCAAACGTATGCACCGGCCTATTTGTTTATAGCACAGAAATCACATTTAAGCAAGGTTTCTAGTGCGGTTATATTTCAGGAGAATATAAGTTGTACGTGAGGTAATTGATCGAACAGTACCTTCCCATCAACAATGTCACGGCGGCCAAGCATTTTGTTGTTTGGATACTTCTCCACGGCCATTCTGTTTATGAGCAAACATTATTAAAAGAGAACTGCTAGGCGTCCAACGTATTATACGAGTCGCTGGGTCCGTTCCTTGGCGCCAGCTCTTCAACCGCAATCGTTGGATTCCCGTGTCGTACAGGTTTCGGACAGCATACGTCGGACGTAAAGCAAATTGGCACTAAGCCAAACGGTCACCAGATTTAAGAATTTTTCGAAGCAAGTCAGCAGACCAAACGGTTAACTAACCCGAATCAAACCAGACACTGTTGACCATTCTGACATCAGCATACCCACTCAGTTGGCCACGGAGAAATTTAATTCAATCCGACGACATGCTTGCATGGTCAACCGCGTCAAGCACGTATATGATAAACAATGAGCAGGAAATAGCACTGCCAACTTCGATCTACTACTCCGACATAGGCACAGACGGAAGATGAAAAGAAGAGAAAAGATAAGAATGTCGTGTAGGATAGGTTTTTTTTTTGCTGTGTGGGGTGACAGATCCCCAGGCTACCATACCGAACAACGGCTATACATAAATGCCATAAAGAATAGGGTTCAAGCAATTATGTTAGATTTGATGTGAGGCAAAGGGCATATCGAACCCCAATCTCCATGTACTAGCAAGACAGCGACAAATGACTAGCAAGAAAACGGAAAAAAAACAGCATCTGCATCAGCAGAATCAGCGCACCGATACTTTGACTAACGCACCAAAGAGATAGACAAAACAGTCCAAGCGAATAACTAATCTCTTGGCCATCCATCATCAACCAACGGAACACGGAAGCAAGCAACCGGGGAGGAGCAAGGAGAGCTGACCGAAATATGTCGTAGCAGCTGTCGAGGCCGGGGACGGGGGCCGGGAAGCCGTCGCGGGCGAAGGCGCTCCGGTAGGTGGCCCCCACGGAGGGGCGGCCATCAGCGGCCGGGCGGCCCTCCTCGACCTTCACCACGTGCTGCATCTCCGTCATCTGATTCTGTCCTGCTTTGCCTTTGCTCCGGGAGGGACGGAGCGTGAGCGGCGCTTTGCCTTGCTGGTCTCTGCCTCTGCGCGACGCGATGGACTGAAACAGAAAGAGGCGTGGGGACGGAGGGGCTAAATAGAATTGGATTGTAGGTGGGGTGGGTGAAGCGGAAACCGGCGGGGCCACCTGGCATAGACGACAGTAGGAGGCCACGGGTTGGTTGGTGCCTTGGTGGGGCAGGCGGCCAACAGCGAGCTTAACTTGTAAAGAGTCAGATGGTCGCTCATCCAGACGTATCTGCTGGACATGACATCTTGTGGACCGGATTAATTGGTGCCATCTTCTCCACATTTTTTTTTCTTTTGAACAAGAACAGTTGAACCATTTGCAGATGATTTTTTTAAGGGACGGGATTATATTATATTAATTTATAGAAGTAGTGTTACCCGAAGCTATCCCACACTGATATGGTATCAATGTCGATAGGTTGACATGATTTTTCAGTTGCACCCGCAACTAAAAAGACATATACAGTACGAGTTCTATATTCAACTGCCAAGGATTCATGAAGGTAGGTCTATGACTCTCTCAAGTGTCAAGTACGAGTCGTGTGTCAATCGTAATGGCGTTAATATTAAAACTAACTCGTGCTCGACTAGACACCATCCTTTACCCCTTACCATGGTTGTTTAGACTAGCCATAATGGTAGTATCATGCATGCCACATAGGCAAAAATCTAAGGTGGCATAATAATTAATGAAGAGAGATGTGAGAGTATTATCATAGTATGATACTGTATCATGACACGCTAAACTAGAAAATATAATGATAAATGTATCATGTACACACATTTACATGAGATTCTATAAAACATAAAATATGATGTGATTATGGTACTACTAGATGATACTATGCATTATGGGGTTGGTATCATAAACTAGTATCATACGCATGATACTTATATGATACTTTGCATTGTGATCAGTCTTTATGTTTTGATTCATCCAGCCGCGTGTTCTCATATTTGCCATGCATTATCAAAGTATAAAATTCTACATGTCACGTGCTCGTTTAGAAATTATACCATGGTTCGAAATAGAGTGAAAATCTCATGGCTAAAAAGAGAGCTACGACCAGTGGTGGCGGATCCAAATATTGACGTAAGCCCCTCGTCAAAAACTTTGGGCAAAAAAATACTCTTGTAAATAATAGACAAAAATATGTATGATTGTAAAGGTAGTACACAAAACTTTATGACTCTTGTAATAGGACACATAAATATATACGATTATAATAGTACATAAAAGATTCTAAGATTGCCAATATACTCAAAACGAGATGGAGACACACGAGTTGGCAGGTTACACATATACCTAATACATAATAGGAGCCAAGATTCAACTCCAGGTAAGCTTCCACGTCGCCGGGGATTTCCAGCCGTTCGATCCGGCCAGTGGACGGCCCGGATTAAGCCACGCCATCCATCCCGCGCCCCGGCATTGTTCATCTCGATTTATAGCCAATCAGCGTACGCCACGTCGCCCGGTCACCCCCCCCCCCCCCCCCCCCCCCCCGTGAGCGCCGGTTCCACCGTTCGCCCGACATTTTCACACAAAAACCACTGGAAGATCTAGCTCCCAACCCGCGGTCCATATTATAACACTAAAAGGGACCTGTTTGTGAATTAGGAAAACCGCACATACTTTTCTGTAAAACTACCACCACACAATCCCCCCCGCTCCTTCTCTCTCGCGCGCGGCCTCGGGACAACAGCGCCGCCGCCGCGCCGCTCCGCCGTCCTGCGTGTCCCCGCTCGAATCCAAGAGCACCAGAGCCTCCGTCACCCCTTCCTTCACCTCCTCACCGGAGGAATTCACACCGAAAGGGCCGAGTCACCGCTTCGGAGCCGCCATTCACCGCTGCCATTTTCAGCGACCGCCGCCGCGGAAAAGCTCACCGCCGGCGACTCCGGCAGCCAAATGGCGAGTGGCGCCGCCCGTCCGGTTCCCCTCCTCCTCCTCTGGCGTCCTCGCAGCTTCTCGGTCCTGCGCGTGGACGCCACCACGCCGGCGCGCGCTGGGAAGCACCACCACGGCCGCCGGTGGGTGACGTCGAGGGCCGACGTCACCCCGGCCGCGCCTGACACGTGGGGCCCGCCAGTCAGCCCTTTTTCCCTATTTTCCCTTCAGAAAAAAACCAGTAAAATCTCAAATTTGTTAATTCAATAACTTCGAAACTAATAATCAGAAAAATATGGAAAAAATATCAAATTGATCGCAAAAAAAATCCTACCTACTTGTGACACAATGCAACACATTTGAAAAGTTTCAAATTTGACTAGATTTGGACAAAAATATCAACAAAAATTAACTGCTGCAAACTAATATCCGGAAAATATGGAAAATATCAAAATGGATAAAAAAATTCCCTACCTATTTATGCCACAACGCAACACATTTGAAAATCTCGAAATCTTATTAAATTTAGACAAAAAAACACGAGGTTAACTACCGAAAATTAACATCTTCAAACATAAACAACAATATAAAAAAAAATGCCCAAATTGGCCACAAGAAAAAATAATTACGCATACTTTCAAAATTTGCATCCCTACCTATTTGTGACACAATGTGAGACATCTGAAAATTTCCAAATTTGACGAAATTTCGACGAAAAAACCCATGAATCGTTAGCTACTGAAAATTAATATCAGAAAAGCACGATGCATCCCATTTAAAAAGTTCCAAATCTTATTAAATTTGGACAAACAAACACCAAACAGTTACCCGTTGCAAAATAATATCTTCAAACATAAACAACAACAAAAAAATATGAAAAAAAACCGAATTTATCATAAGAAAAATAATTGCAAATGCTTTCAAGATTTCCACACCACCAAATTTATATTTTAAATTACACGGGCGCGGCAAGGCCGCGCCACCTCCACTAGTATTTGAATGATTTCCCAAATACTCAAAGCCCATATAAGTTGTACGACCATGCGAGCGGGGTAGCAAGAGCGACGTGTTGGCGGCTTACAAAACGAGCGAGAGGGAGGGTTCGCTGTGAAGTGGGTTTTGAGTTGGGCTGGACTTGGTGGGCTGCTCCATGGCCAAATATTAGTTTGCATAGATAGAAGGTTGAATATTTTGCTACGCCCAAAGCCATGTCCCTTGTTGTCCTGGGCCTAGATCTGCACCTAGATCCGCCACCGACTACAACCTGTGTTGATCTCATGACTCTACTCTGCTACCACCGCCGCTTAACGGAGGAAGACAAAAGCCACAAGTTCAACATATGAAGCACATCTACAGTAGAGGATGAGCCTCGCTTAGTCACCACAATAAGAGCCATAGATTAGTCGAATATGTATTTATGCCTTACTATTAAAGGATTATGTGCAGGAAATTTTAAAAAATTGAGTCACATAACCACCAAGATCTATTATGAAGATACGAGCACCCCATAGTGCGGAGATCTAGAATAGTTACAAATATCGTTGTGGAAGATCTTCTATTTTTCGAAATAGATGTCATGATTAGGAATCTCGCGTCCACACCGAGAAGCGAGATTGTTACTTGATTGCCTCATAGGATCATTTATGTAATCTCTCAACCAGTGAACCATTGCAGCACTCCGTCAGTGTTTCGCTGTTCTAGAGCTACCTGATGCAGACGAAGAGAGACAGCCTTTCAGCGTAATATAGGTGGTAGATCTAATCAACTAGATTAGATATATATGAGAATGGAGAGATGCGACTCCGGCAGCCAAATGGCGAGTGGCGCCGCCCGTCCGGTTCCCCTCCTCCTACTCTGGCGTCCTCGCAGCTTCACGGTCCTGCGCCTGGACGCCACCACGCCGACGCGCGCTGGGAAGCGCCGCCACAGCCGCCGGCGGGTGACGTCGAGGGCTGACGTCACCCCGGCCGTGGCTGACGCGTGGGGCCCGCCAGTCAGCTCTTTTTCCCTATTTTCCCTTCAGAAAAAAACCCAGTATAAGCTCAAATTTGTTAATTCAATAACTTCAAAACTAATAAATCAGAAAAATATGTAAAAAATATCAAATTGATCGCAAAAAAAAATTCCTACCTACTTGTGACACAATGCAACACATTTGAAATGTTTCAAATTTGACTAGATTTAGACAAAAATATGAACAAAAAATAACTACTGCAAACTAATATCCGGAAAATATGGAAAATATCAAAATGGAGAAAAAAATTCCCTACCTATTTATGCAAAAACGCAACACATTTGAAAATCTTCAAATCTTATTAAATTTAGACAAAAAAAACACGAGGTTAACGACCGAAAATTAACATCTTCAAACATAAACAACAATATGAAAAACAATTGCCCAAATTGGCCACAAGAAAAAATAATTACGCATACTTTCAAATTTTGCATCCCTACCTATTTGTGACACAATGTGAGACATCTGAAAATTTCCAAATTTGACGAAATTTCGACGAAAAAACCCATGAATCGTTAGCTACTGAAAATTAATATCAGAAAAGCACGATACATCCCATTTAAAAAGTTCCAAATCTTTTTAAATTTGGACAAACAAACACCAAACGGTTACCCGTTGCAAAATAATATCTTAAAACATAAACAACAACAAAAAAATATGAAAAAAAACCAAATTTATCATAAGAAAAATAATTGCAAATGCTTTCAAGATTTCCAGACCACCAAATTTATTTTTTAAATTACACGGACGCGGCAAGACCGCGCCACCTCCACTAGTATTTGTATGATTGCCCAAATACTCAAAGCCCATATAAGTTGTACGACCATGCGAGCGGGGTAGCAAGAGCGACGTGTTGGCGGCTTACAAAACGAGCGAGAGGGAGGGTTCGCTGTGAAGTGGGTTTTGAGTTGGGCTGGACTTGGTGGGCTGTGCCCTGGGCCTAGATCTGCACCTAGATCCGCCACCGACTACAACCTGTGTTGATCTCATGACTCTACTCTGCTACCACCACCGCTTAACGGAGGAAGACAAAAGCCACAAGTTCAACATATGAAACACATCTACAGTAGAGGATGAGCCTCGCTTAGTCACCACAATAAGAGCCATAGATTAGTCGAATATGTATTTATGCCTTACTATTAAAGGATTATGTGCAGGAAATTTTAAAAAATTGAGTCACATAACCACCAAGATCTATTATGAAGATACGAGCACCCCATAGTGCGGAGATCTAGAATAGTTACAAATATCGTTGTGGAAGATCTTCTATTTTTCGAAATAGATGTCATGATTAAGAATCTCGCGTCCACACCGAGAAGCGAGATTGTTACTTGATTGCCTCATAGGATCATTTATGTAATCTCTCAACCAGTGAACCATTGCAGCACTCCGTCAGTGTTTCGCTGTTCTAGAGCTACCTGATGCAGACGAAGAGAGACAACCTTTCAGCGTAATATAGGTGGTAGATCTAATCAACTAGATTAGATATATATGAGAATGGAGAGATATAAGTTTCAACACATAAGATCTAATTAGAGGGAGATATTACAACAATGTCTAATTAGAGGGATCTCTAATTGGGGCATCATCTAATTTTTTGAAGAGAGGAACTTGTGATTTCCTAGGCAATTGTATGTCTCTTCATGGAGGAGAGGGGGTATATAAGGGGGAAAAGCGGAGGTGGGGAAGTCAAGGTGCCGGCCCCAGGGCCAGACAAACCCTCCCCAAGTCGGTGTGGGGAGGGAAGCCCTCTCCAACTATAACTCCCTTTCCCAACCCCGCCACTTTGAATTTTATTTTTTTCCACCTCAATTCAATTAGCACTCTTGTTTTCCACCTAACTAAATCAAGGAAGGCATGAGGATGCATGCGTCGGCCCTGGATGGGCCTGGGGCTCTGGCGCATGTAGATTGCTCATGAAGTTCTTGAAACTCTTCTAAAACCTTATATACTCTTTAGATAAAATCATCGCCTCTATCCAACGATATCAGAAACACTTCCTGACATCCCAAAACATCTCATGTTCGCCATATTTCTCTCTGAGGACTCACATCCCTTATACCGGCTTAAAATGCCTCTCATGTTAACTTCACTGAAACATCTCTGATTCTCACCGGAGTTGTTCATGTGACTCCGAGCACTTCCCATAACCACTAATACTACATATTTATTCTATCAACGTGGATTTCTACAGCTTAAGTGTGGGACTTATAAGGTGCGTGTGGCATTAACTTGATATAACTTTGTGTGTGCTACATTGTTCATATAACACGTTCAAATGATACTTATGCTTCCTCAAGCTGCAGGTGTATGAAGCTGGCCATAGGTTATCAGTGTAAACTTTACCCTTAAATTTCTTTGTAAGATTCTGGACTAAGTGTCACATACATTCCCTATATATGCTTCACTCCATGGAATACTGCTTCTACTGCACTCTCCAAACCTTTGCAAGCGTCTATGTGGATAGTAAGTCCCGATGGATGACCTATAATGTCGCGCAAATTCTACAGAAACCAAGTCCAACTTTTTTATGACCCAATCTCCAAAACTCCATAATCAACTGGTACATCCAATTGTGTCCATTAACTGCAGTAGCAGCTACTAGATGTCATTTAATCTGCCATGAAGAGTTGTTGCATCCACGGCCAGGGGCGGAACCAGGAATATTGATCAGGGGTGGCCAAACATGATAATTATACATTGGAGGGGGCTAACCATGGTCATTTTTTCTAAAAATCATGTCTAATTTTAACTGATGCATAAAAATGTTCTTAGATTAACATGGCATAGGGGGGGGCCATGGCTCCTGCTCGCCACCCCCTGGTTCCGCCACTGTCCACGGCCAAATAAGGCATGCAACCATCCAGGAAGCTTTGAAACAAACAAAAGCCCTTCGACTCTCGGCAATCATGAGCCACCGTAGGGTGATCAAAACAAAAAGGTCACATTCGACGATCATATCAGATGGTCGCCGACGACTCTTCAAAATCATCCCCGACGGAGATTGGCGATGTGGGCGGAATTGAGGCAGAGTTCGGTGTCACTGTGGGTGCAGGGCTCGGTGGCGGAGTGGGCGTAGTGCTCGGCGGTGCGCCAGGGTTGGTCGTCGTGGTCATAGGAGGGGGATTCGGTTGTGTAGTTGGGTTTTCCGCCGGTGGAGTTTGGTTCAGGATCGCGCGACGCTCCGCCATGAACCACCCATTTACCTCGTCGTCCATCGCCGCCATGTCACCACCCATCAGGAAGGTCAGGTCATTATTCCTCTTCTTCACCGCAATGTTCGTCGTGATGAGGCCGAGCTTGATGTCCTGCTTCGGCCATGAGGGTCGGCCACCTCGCCTCGGTCTTCTCCTCCCGCGCGGTAGCGTGGGTCTTGACGTCGGTGATGCACTGCTCGATCGACGACTTCAACCTCTCGATGGCAGGTGCCGAGTCCCGGGTTGCTTTCGCCTTCTTGTTTCCAAGAGGAGGATGTACTTCTACCACAGTTGGGGCCGGGTCGTCGGGGTCGTATGTGTCGTCCTTGCGAAGAGCCTATCGAACATGTGCCCACTTCTCGCATCCTTCGATCCTTGTGAAAACATGCAAGAACTTAAACTGGGCTTGGGCGTTGTCGTTGCGGTAGGCTTTGAACATCCAGACCCTCTACATGTGGGCGATCAACAAGACGACGATCAAGAATGACAAAACCGAGCCGAGAAAGAACTCACCGTCATCTCGATATTGGCGCCGCTCTCGGGGTGACTGGGAGGATTTCTTTCCGTCGAAAAAGTGGTGCTAGGGGCATGGCTGGAGATGCGCCAACTGGATGATTTTGAATAACAATCGAGTAAAAACTGAGACTTCAAACCAGCTCACAATAGCAAGAGAGTTAGATGATGCCTTCCAGAGACATCTGCTGCACTTTAGGTTCGGTTAAGCGATTGTCATGTACATACAACTGAACTGAAGAATGTGCCCTGAACCTGAAGAATGTGACCTAAACCTGAAGTATAGAGTTGAAACTAGGAGGAGGCCGCCATCAAACCTGAAGGATGTACAGTTGCTGGCTGCCGGCCGGTGTAAGAGACGCGGAGGGTGCTGCTGGACTTGACATGCGGGCAGCGGGTCCGACGGCGTGCAGGTCGCGGCTGTCCCGTGTAAGCTACGGCGGCGGGCAACCTGTGTCAGCGTGAGGGCTTTGACGTTGCAACGTGGGGCCGTAATCTTCAGCGTCTTCGTATACTCGAGTCAGTCTTGCGGATTCCTCTCCGTCGGTGGCCTCTAGCTCCAGGTATGCGCACGTAGGAGACGGGGATTTGGGCTTTCGACGAAGAGTATTTTTTTTTTTGAAGTTTACGAAGAGTACTTTTTTTACAAGTAACGTGGCCAATCCTCTTTTAGGGTGGCAAATCATCTCTATCGTTGATTATTAGATTAGATTAGATTTGAACAGTCAGATTTAATGTATCAACACAAGTTAGTATTGGAAAAAAAAAGATTACAGTAATAAGTACTTTCCCAAGCTCAGTTAAAACCCTCTCTATTTATTTCAAATCGAATGGGACTGTATTTTCCACCTGTTCCGAGAAACAAAGGTAGGGGCCTGATTTAGGACTATACGCCTTTGGCCTAACTTAAGCCTCATTATGTACACTTGTTGCAAATGAATAATGTACACCTAGAGTCTAGAGATACAATAATGTACAGGAAAAATGAATTACAATGTTCTCTTCAAGAGTCATGAGTCAGGCATACGATTCGATCTAATGAGAAGTAAAGCCGACCCATTGACACCGCGAAGAATCAACAACCTCGAATCAATGTATGTGCCACAAACAATCTTTGATAAATCGAACATTTCTGGTGGAGTCTGTGTACGGACCTCTTGCAGCACTTTCCGTGCAGAATTGACATTCAAAGTCGAACCACAGCTCATCGACACGTCGACTTTGTCTTCATCTACATTAATACTTGCTGAGGGGAGGCTAGCTGGCAGCTGCTTGATATTTGAAGCTTTACCCCATTTGCCACGAAGATAGCTAGAAGATGTAATCCTACTCTCCTTAATATCCTCCGCATCGGTATAAATCCTCCCAGGAGTTATCCTTGCCGATGTGGAAACTGACAAAATTCCTTCGGTGCCAGATTTGTCATGAGGCCAGTCAGATTCTGGCATAATTTTGAAACCAATTTCTGAGGTCAGAGATAAAACAGGATCAACGGACTCTGGAGTTTCCGCAAATGTGAGGAATGCGTCGGTGATGAGGACTCTGGGGGCAGGCTGACGAAGTGTTAGACCGATGTGCCTTCCAGTGCAGTATAAGAGGCACCAACGACCAGGTAGGAGGTGAAGCCAATTCTATGTAAAAAAAGCAAAGAGAAATATATATAAGTAATCATGTCAAGAAGAGAACAACATGAGTCGAAAAAAGAGAGTAAAAAAAGAAGTAAATACATTGATAACAAGAACCATCTATCTTGCAAAACAAAATAGGGTAATATATGATCTATCTTGATTTTTTTTTAACGAGGACGCATGAGGACGCATGACAAAATATAACAAATAGATACAGTGAACTCATCACATGTAAACCCTACAATAATTGTGATCAAGAAACTATAACGACTTATCTTGAAAAAAAAGTACGCTCATGCAGACAATTAGCTCAGAACAAAGTTCACCTCACACAGTATTTATAATTATCACTTATCAGGTTTTGAAGCCGGAACAAACAGTTACCTCTGTTCTTGGATTTGGGTTTAGTACCTCCATCAACTCAATGAAATATGCTAACCGTCTACGCTGTAAACATGGTAAATGAAGCTTTATAAGTTAACTGGGCTTCCATCACATTTTTTCGTACAAGTTACAGACACATGATGGCTTTCACTTATGTCAGGCTCACTTGAAGCTCAAGACTCTTGTGAACATTTGAGATGGAGATGCAGCTTTGAGTCATCCTGTATGTCAGAAAAATAATACCTGATGATGTCCATAAATATAATCTTCAGCCAGGCGGACAGCAGTAGATCCCAAGCCCCAACGTACGACATTCACAGTTGGACTTATACGCCATTTTGGTCCACAAAGGAACGGATGTCGCAGTGCATCGACACAGCTGTAGATTAAGTTGATACAAGAACGTAAGAATTTCGAATCAAATGTAAATATCAAACCTGTTCCAAATTTGCAAATTTAGCTTGTAGGATAGCCAAAAGTAGGATTAATCTTATTCTTACCTTATCCTTTTGTCAGATTTTGTTGCTAGTAGTAAGGCCAGAAGATTCCAACCGGCACCCCAGTTCCTATCTAGCATCTAAGGAATAACAACAGAAAAGCACGATAGCATCAGATAGTTTCAAGAAATAATAAAAATAAATATTACCTTAAATGAATCCTTACCTGCAGGCCAGTATTCCCAAATGGGGAATTTTGGCTTAGAATTGGTACGAGGAACTCACGCAGACATGATGGATCATTTCCCTGCAATATAGGATACTGATCATGGAGTCATAGTTTCCTTAGTTACACTATTAACGTTTTTCGAAACTTAGAAAGATGAAGTCGCCTGTATGAACATGTGGTGTTAAACTCAAACAGACCTAAACGGCTATAATATTGCAAGTCCGAAGGGCATCTAAGATCTTGCAATGAAACAGAGCTCCAAATCCCTAATATCAAGAGCTCGTTTGGTACCCATCATTTCATTTCATTTGGCAGAGATGAAATCATTTCATTTCATTTGGAAAGTGAAATGGCAGGGTTAGGGATAAGAATTGGCATACCATACAATAGGGATTTGCTGGAATTCCAAATGAATTGACATGTCAATTCTATGCCAGACAGACAGGTTGGGGATGGAATCACAAATGACTTCCACGATTCCAGCTCGAAATGATGGATACCAAACGACCTCTAAAACATTATGGAGCACATGTTGGTTTGCCCGGCTGCCAGAAGGGAATGGGACAGTAGCTGCTTAGATTGTATATTTGGTAGAATTCCTTCAGGATTGATTGGTTGGTGTCCTTATGATTATGTAATTATCAGGTTGTTAAGCCTTTTCTTACTAACGAAAATTCTATGCATTCAATGTGTATTCATTAGATATATCTTATAATTAGCTTAGGTGGTACCCCTAATTGTTTACTTATTTCCGTGCAAGTTTTACCAAAAAACATTCTGAACCTTAAGGGCTTGGATGCAAAGTGCTTATACCGTAATAGTCATACAATGGCAAATACATTTATTTGCGAGAACAGTGATGGAATGACAAGCAGCAGAAAGGAGTAACTCAAGAGGAATGCACAAAAAAACCTTATTCAAGAAGGACTTGACTTTTAGAAATGTTGATGAATCCATGAGCTCCCTCAGAACCATCTTTGCCATGATGAAGCCAACACATCTAGAGAAAATAAAGTTTAATATTTCATCTAATAGTATGCATGTATATATCAACCACTGTTAACTGCAAACAGAAGCTACCAAACCTACCTCATGTCAAATGCTATCATCATTTTTTGTCTTTCGTTGTTACTTGCCACTGTACTGTTGCTAGGATCACCGTCATGAAAATCAACAGCATTTCCAAGAATACCAACCTAAAATGATGAAGAAAACACGAAATGGATCAACCGTTTTAACTTTAGATGGAATGACAGCTACTAAACATCGGGATCGACAGAATGCGCAAACTTCTCAGAGTTAAGTCAAATGTCACCTTTATGGTTTTGGTTCAATCAAATATAAATTTTAGATTAATAAGAGGGTCACTTCCCAGTTCCATTTCATCCATGAAACCTGTGATCAGGTTATCAGTTCGAATATTTCCAGGCTTAAGTGCTTAACATGACGAGTATGCATATGGCAAGTGATACGAATGCACATCTGGACACCAGCATTCTTAAAGAAGGCTGTTCAAATGTCGTACTCATTTATATACACGAGGAAAGGTTGTCCTGCAGGGACGCCTCACCTAAATCATTTAAGAGACAGCGGCTAATTGTTCCTAGCAATAATGCAGATATCATGCTTATGCAAAGCACATATTACACTGAAATTTCTGTTTCAAAATTTAACTAATAAATAGATTCCGTGATGAAACACATAAATATGTTTTCTCAATTTTTCATAAACGAAACAAAGTTTAGTAAGAAAAATATTGTTAGTTGACTATTTGCTCACTGGTAATATGAAAGCAATTCTAACAACATATATGATTGTAAAAGAGGGGAAAATCATCATGGTAAGCATGCCAGACTGTTGACGTACAAAGATCCTAGTTTGACATTTCAATGACACTTATTATGCAGATGAGAGTGGTAGCAGAATGTTTTATTCATTTCCTTTCCAATAACCATGTACAGAAATAGTTTTTTCTAAGTGAACATCAGATTAGCCTAATAGCATATTCTCAAGAAGAATAGCCTTAGCTTGCAGAGATATTCACCTTACTTGTTTATAATGCAGTTCTGCATTTGTCAGCAGTTAAGACTACAGAAAGAGTAGAGAGAAATATGTGCATTAGTATTTAAGAGATTGCTTTCATATGCACGATTCAGATAGTTTCAGAGTACGATGACATGTTATTTTGTCATACATAAAGTGGATAATACAATTCAGAAGTGAAATGTTATAGTAAAGTCTTGCTTATTGCAGCAAATCAAATTTAAATATACTATGAACTCTAACGATTACGCCATGTGGATCAGTGACCACCATATGCTGATGCAAAATCATGCTGAAATGGAATGTTATCTTTAGCAGATCGACTGTATTACATGAAATATGCCAAATGGCATTGATTTATCAGTGTCCTCCGTAATTTAAGCATGATTACAAGAACATAATAAGAGGAAACGATGCTTACTTTGACATGTTTGTCTACTGGGCTTACATGAACATTCTCCAGTCTAAGCTCAGTATGTGCCATTCCATGGCTATGCAGATAATTTACCTGCAGAAAGTAAAGATGAATTTTCAATCCAGATCAACCAGTGAATGAGTACATAAAAAAATCATAAACTTTTAAAGCTTACACCAATCAGAAGGTCTCTCATCAATATCCTGATTAAACGTAGCTTCCGAGTTACAGCAGGCCCTCCAATGGAATCATCTCCTACCCTCCTTACTTGTTCTTCATCCAATGCTAATGTTGCTTCTAAGGTTGGAAGCCAATCTGGGAGTTGCAACCAGTGACGCAAGGAGTAACTCCCATGGTACTGCATTAAAATAATTTGAGTCTACTTTTTCAAAAAAAAAAAGGGTCTACATAATGAATATACCAGCACAGTGCTCAATCCAGCAAGACCAAATAAACCTAAAGTAGCGGTTACATCTAGAAACACATGAAATGGCTAAACCAGGCAGACCGTGATATGAAAATGACTGATAGCTCAAACGCAACTGACCCAAGACATGAAAATGGCACTTCCCACATTTGTCTTGAGATAAAATCAACTCGAGAAAGTAAGACAAAGGCTCTAACCCCGTGCACCAAGACGAGTGGACCATCACCCTCCTCCATGGGCTTGCTCGGGGTGACGTAGCCATGGACCTGCATCGCGTAAGAGTGGTACATCATCTGGCGACGGGCTAGCTTCTTCAGCACCTGTGATCAACACAGGCACACAGCCCACTCGAGCTCTCAGCTACAGATAATTCTACACGTATCCCAACGCAATACGCAATAAACAATTCAACAGATTAAAAAAAACACCTCTAGCGCTCGCCGGCCCCTGCGCTTGGCCTGCGAACTATTCAGCTGCCGCAACACCACCGTCGACCCGTACAGCTCACTGGATACAGAAAACAGAGGAAAAGGGGCGTGATTATCGGTCGAACGAATTCGTACTATACAGACAGAGTGAGTGTTCGACGCCGCTGACCTGCTCGGATCGCGCACGGTGGCCTCGAAGATCATCTCGTCGGACTGCGGCACGAGACAACAATCACCGAAAAGTTAGCATCACGGGAGAAGTGGTACGAGAAAATTAGCGTGGTGGAGAGCGAATGAATCACTGGGGTGGGTTCCGCGAAACACTGACCCGTCCGTGGAGCCCGACGCTGACGCGGTCGGCGACAGTGAAGTCAGCCATGTCGAACCTGACCACGGGACACGGCCCCGCGCCGCCCCCCTCGTCCGCTCTTGCAGGCGCTGGCGCCGACGCGGAGGCCGACGAGCTCGCCTCTAACCGGAACCGGCGGCGGCGGCCCGGATGCGCGGAGGAGCGGCATGACGGGCGGGGCAGGCCAATCGGGATCGGGCACGCGGCGGCGGCGGCGGCGGCGAGAGGCATAGGGGTGGGGGCTGCCGGTTGTTCAGCGGGAGGGAGGAGGGGCGGCGGACTGATGGAGGGAAGCGCGGGGTCAAGACTTAAGAAGAGGAGGAGGCGCGAGGTGGTTGCGTGCGGGGAAGCGGCGGAGACGTACAGCCATGAGCTCGACGCGCGCTCGCCTCCGTAGCAGCAGCGCCGGGCGTGCGATTTTTTGGGGCTGGTGCACCAGCTCGGCCGTGCGCCGGTGTCGTCTATTTCTGCTGCTTGGCGGAGCATTGCAGGGAGTGGTCCACTGGTTCGTGTCTATTCGCCATTCTGAACAGGTGACCCTAGCTGTCAAAAGTATTCCTAGACTCTCAGTACTCCCTCCTCCGTTTCACAATACTCTTATATTTTAGGTATAACACATTTTATCAAAATTCAGACTAAAATAAATGCACATATCTATTAAAAAATTTAAGATAAAAGTATATAGTCATATCACGAAGATACAGCCCGGCTTATGTAACAACACAATACCAAATGGCATTACGAATACACAGCCGAATAAAAAAGAAGAAACTAAAAAGAAAGTCCCGCTACAGAGTTAAAATCTTTGCAACAGCACCACAACCCACCATCTGATGTCCAAGTTATTCAAAAGCAACGTCTTCAAAAAGGAAACTATGCACAAGTGACGTTGTCGCTAGATAAAAGATCTTGGGTTTTCACCCTGTAGATAGTTCCCGTTCTTAAAACAATGTCTTTAACAAGGCCATTGACATGCACAACCAATTAAGATCAGACCTTACATTATTATCCTGAAAGGTAAGACTTTAAACTTCACCTATGTTGTCGCCCCCGACTTTCATATTGCTGCTACGATTTCTGAAACTCCAAGCCAGTTCCTCATCGCCACAAAGGTTCCAATCAGCATTACTAGTACTCCAATCTCGACTTCCATGATATTCTTCGCCTCTGACTTCACCATGGATTCGCCCATGACGGAAACAGAAACAGAGCTTCGCACCACTCCCTCCGACGCGACCGAATCCCAACCGATACAGCAATCTCTAGACATAAACGTCCATATGAATCGTCGATGGAGCCTTCCGGAACCCGACACTCCGGCCAAATCAAGGAGACTAGCGTTAGGCAGATCTTCACCTTGTCGCCAGAGGAACCCTAGGACGACCACGTTTATTTAGACCGAGCCCCCCCACGAAGTTGATACCCACAAGTATAGGGATCGTTAAATTTTCGATCTGTAAGTATTAGTATCATCCCACAAGGCGTAAAAGGTATAAGTGTTTATTCTATCAAATGAGAGTGTCACTATTCTTATTATCTATGCACTAGACGAACTACAATGATTTCTTTAAAATGATTTAAAACTGAAAGTAGAGATTCAAAATAAAAATGCAAGAAAGTAAATTTGCAAGCAAGGAGATTACAAGTAAGTAAAAGCCCTTTTTAGAGAAAGCCCAATCCTCTATGCAGCAAGAGGACAAGCTCAAGTGTGTTCTTATGTGTGATAAAAACATTCCCAAGGGCTACATAAACTTCATGGCAGAAAGATTTCTAGAACAACACAGTGAATATCTTGTCAAGTTTTAATCTTTTCGGACAAAGGCTTAATTAAGTACAGCCAAGTAAATGAGCAAATGCACCCCTTATGATGGGTCCTAAGGCCATGTAAATGTGCAAGCAAAGGAGTCATTAAGACACAAACGATCGCACCATAGCTATAAGTCCTAGAGTCCCCGATATATCCTCCTTAATGCAACTTATCGTATCCGACTATAGTTTTTGTCCTCCATAATGTCCTACCGAATCCATTACACTAAGGTGCAGCCCTATGATACCATATAGGTGAAGTAATATACAGTCGACGTTCGCATATCACCATCAATGAACCACATAAAAGATAAAAACTTGACCAAATACTCATTGCATACTTTGGTAGAAATCAATACCAATCCATCATATGCCCTTGAAAACATAGGGAAACAACTCACATCAAAGAGACATTACAAAGATCAGTGGCTTGATGATGTTGATGAAGAGAAGCCGCGGCCCCGTGGAGGAGATGATGTCCACGACGTCCACGGGCAAGGAGGCGGCTATGGCGGTACAGCCCGCCGACGCGTCGGTGGCTTCCTAGGGCGGCGGCTGCCCTAGGGGACGGAGGCCCCTCGCCCCTTCTTCTTCTTCCTTGGTGATGGTGCGGCAATGGGTGAGCTCCTCTCCCTCCTTGGCGGCTGCCAAAAGGAGGAAAATTAGTGGGACACCTCTCATGCCCAATGAGGCCCCAAAGTCGTATCTTGGCCGTTGATGTCTACGCACGCTTCTATTCTCGTAGACAGTGTTGGGCCTCCAAGAGCAGAGGTTTGTAAAACAACAACAAGTTTCCCTTAAGTGAATCACCCAAGGTTTATCGAACTCAGAGGGGTAGAGGTCAAAGATATCCCTCTCAAGCAACCCTGCAATTAAGATACAAGAAGTCTCTTATGTCCCCAACACACCCAATACACTTGTCAGATGTATAGGTGCACTAGTTCGGCGAAGAGATAGTGAAATACAAGTAATATGAATGATTATAAGTAGTAATTGCAATCTGAAATAAAAATGTCAGCAAGCAAACATGTAGCAGAACTGGTTGTAAACGGTGTTTCAATGCTTAGAAACAAGGCTTGGGATAATACTTTCACTAGTGGACATTCTCAACAATGACATCAAAGCTGAATAATAAATACTACTCTCAAACACTCACTTGTTGGATGATAAGTGCAGCAACAAGTATTCTCTCAGTTATGAAACCAAGGTTATCAAACCAGTAGGAGATGAAGAACACGTCTGAAGGTCTCCCTAGAAATGGTGCCAGAAAACAGCTTATGGCGTGGAAAGGGAGGTGGAACCTGCACAACACAATCAAACTACTTTGCCCCAACGAAATAGTGAGGTTGTCAATCTCACTGGCTTGCTGTAACAGAGGATTAAACGTATGTGTGGAGGAGGTTCTGAACCCTACCGAACTAGGGTTGACGACGACGGCGGCTCCGTTAGGTTCTTTAGAAAAGTGTTCGGGTATTAGGTGTTGTATTGTCGGAGGGTATTTGTAGGCAAAAGGGCGAAGGTGGTGGAGGCCCGAGGCCACGTCCTCAGGTGCTGGCGCGACAGGGGGGGGGGGGGGGGCGCCGCCACCTGATGACGGCGCCTCGGTGCCCTTCTTCATTTCATCTTTGGACTTCTGGAACGTGTCGGAAAAAATAGGGACTTCGGCATAAAAACCGTCCAATTCCGAGAATATTTTCTTAAGTGGTTTTCTGAAACCAAAAACAGCAGAAAACAGGGAACTGGCACTGTGGCATCTTGTTAATAGGTTAGTCCCAGAAAATGCATAAAACAACACAAAGTGTATATAAAACATGTAGCAATTGGTATAATATAAGCATGGAACATAAGAAATTATAGATACGTTTGAGACGTATCATGGACATTCTGAACAATAACCATAGTTGAATAATATATACTACTCTCAAACACTCTCTTGTTGTATAACAAACACCATTCATGGCGTAGGTCTAAAAAAGCACACCCAAGAGTCTGAGTAAACAAACACCACAACGTCATAAAGGAGTCACACACGGTGCGCACACTGTCACCTTCACACCGTGGAGAGTAACTCCGGAGTTCATATTAAAGTAACCTCTAGAGTGGCATAATAGATAAAGAGTATCATCTACTTATTCAACTAGATTACAAAGCTCATGATCACATAAAGATCACACCATGGGAGAGAGAGATAAACCACACAGCTACCGGTAGAGCCCTCAGCCTCGAGGGAGAACTACTCCCTCCTCATCATGGGAGTCAGCAACGGCGATGAAGACGGCAATGGAGTCAATGGAGATGGCTCCGGGGCAATTCCCCGTCCCAGCAGGGTGCCGAATTAGGGTTTTTGGTGGCGGCGGAGCTTCGGAACTCTTTTCGGGAAAACGATGATTGTTTTAGGGTTTTCAGGGCAGAGGCATTATATAGGCGAAAGGGCGGCGCAAGGGGGTGCCTGAGAGGCCCACACCATGTGGTGGCGCGGTAGAGGGGGAGCCGCGTGATGCACCGGTGTGGTGTTGTTGGGAAACCCCAATAGGAAGGTATGAAGTAGTGCATCAGCAAATTTCCCTCAATTATGAAACGAAGGTTATCGAACCAGTAGGAGATGAAGATTCTTCTGAAGGTGTCAACGGCTCCAGAAAAATGTTGGTGCTTAGTTGACGAGGGAGTGTCAAGGTCTTCTAAACAGAGGTGCTTGTTCTCCCCGGCAACGGAGATGATCCTGACGGTTGACTTGGAACCTGCACACAACACAATCAAGATACTTTGCCCCAACTTAACAGTGAGGTTGTCAATCTCACTGGCTTGCTGTAACAAAGGATTAAACGTATGTGTGGAAAATGATGTTTGTTTGCAGAGAATGAAAGTAACAGGATTGCAGTAGGTTGTTTTATCAGTTTAAAGAAAAAGGACCGGGGTCCAAAGTTCACTAGTGGTGTCTCTCCATAAATAAATAATAGCATACATGCGGGTAAACAAATTACAGTTGGGCAATTGACAGAATAAAAACTGCATAACAATGCATATACAAGTCATGATGTCTAGTGTGAGATTCATTTGGGCATTACAACATGATACATAGACCGTCATCCAACTGCATCTATGACTAATAATCCACCTTCAGGATAGCATCCGCAACACCATTCAGTATTAAATTGCATGCAACAAATTATTGCATTAAGAAAAGTGTGAAATGTAAGTAGCACAAATATCCTAAGATAAAGAACTAGTCTTTTATCCCTAGTAGCAACAGTACATCTACAATCTTAGAGGTTGTTGTCACTCCCCCTGATTAAATAGAGCATTAACCCACTATCGAGCATAAATACCTGAAGGGGTTACGGTGCAGAAAACAATAATTTTTCTAGCGAACGAAACCCTAACTAGCCAGGATCTATCTATCTAGTACATGTGATAACGGTGGCGGAACGGGTTACATTACCTCCATGTAGACCGATAGCGGGGATTACGCTCCCGCACAAGCGTTGACGATGAAGTCGTACGTAGCCGACCTCGAGATCGCGGAGAACTTTCCGCGATGTCGAAGACGATGACGCCGGGGTGTTGACGATGATCTGCGTCGACGGGCGTCGGGCGGAAGAAGGCATAGCGCCAGCAGCAGAGGTGGTGCGCCGGCGGCAGAGGGGAGGGGGGCGCGGCGGCTGCAGGGGCGAGACGACGTCGCCCAGGCTACTCAAAAGGAGTTACCTCCGAGCACTCACAAACATACGGAGCTTAGCGACAACCCCCGGTCATTCAGATCCAGCTGAAATCGCAGGGGTAGATCTTATCTGGAATCCCGCAGAGCAACGGTGCTCAGCGGTACAGCTTAGGTGGAGAGAGATCCCCCTTTCCTCAGCTCGGCGCGGCTCCAACTTGGGAACCACGAGATCGAGAGAGAAATCGGGAATTAATTGTATTTTCCAATGAATTAATCCAATTAATATGCCTTGGTATATAAAGGGGAAAGGGGGTGTGCAAACCCCATGGCTCCCCCATGTGGGACTAAAGGAGGAGAGGGGAGGGGGGGGGGGGGGTTCGGCCGAACCCCCCTTGGGCTTCTCCTACTCCTAGTCCAACTCGGACTAGGAGGCCCAAGCCTCCCTTTCCTTGTGGGGTGCGGCTCCCCCCTCTTGGGCCCTCTTAGGGCCCATGTAGGTGGGAGCCCCCCTTTTTCCTTTATTTAATTAATATTAAATTAATATAAAAATCCCATTAATTCATAATTAATATATTTATATATAATTCAATATCCCATGACTCCGAAACTATTTCGGAACCACCTGAACAACTTTCGGACATTCCTGGAACCATTCCATACCTCCCCGGAACTCCTTCCGGACCACCGGAACTCTTTCCGGATCATTTCTCTCTATCCAACAAATTCCTATAATATTCCAGAACCTATCTCCTGTTGTCGCTAAGACCTTAAGTTTGTTACGCTACGGTTCGAGAACACTCCAGACATGGTCGAGACACTCCGCTCACCAATGACCGTCAGAGATACCTGGAAGTATATGACGACCCCTGTGCATTCCACGAATATCGTCGTTGAACCATAAATATGACATTCATTTCCTTTGTCTCTGTGATACTACCTTGTCCAAGATATGATCGTAGACACACCGATGTCTTTGTTGTATCTCGTTACCGACGAAGGTTGTTAACTCGTCTGCGATATTACATCTCCATGACCTAGTCATAAGCTGCGCAGCTATATAGATGCAATATCACCGAGTGGGCCCAGAGTATCTTTCCATTACAAGAATGAACAAATCCCGCTCTTGATCCTTACGTCTTGATGCTCTTTCGGAATACCCAAGATGGACACCGTTATTGTCATGCTATATAAGACACAACGTTTGATGCTCTCAAAGCACCCCTACGAAGCATTAATAAGTACGGTCTCACGGTCTAAGGAATAAGCTATCATATTCTTATCTATTGCAAATGACAAACATCGTAATACGATCTTATTGCAATACTTTGCGTATGTCCATCACCTTATTCAACTAACAAGATGACCCCATTGTCAACCGACGTCATTGTCCTTGATCGGGAATCTCGATCAACTGTTGCCCAATGGACTAGCTCATATAGAGCCTTGCTAGGGACCTGGTCGTCTATGTATCACACGTGTATTAATAATTCTGATTAATACAGTTATAGCATAGTACACAAACCTATTATAAACTTATGAGATAATGCAATAAATACTACTTATTTATTTGCCTCTAGGGCTTATCTCCTTTAGTCTCCCACTTGCACTAGAGTACAAATAAACTAGCTGCATTTTACTTTATCAAAATCCCTTATCAAATAAGAATCATTTGATAATGCTTGCTTGTGGAAGAGTGTTACTGCACAATCCATGACTGTACATGCTTTTGCGATTCACTGACATCAACTTGCTTGATATCACCATGTTGTCTAACAACGTATATGCAAATACCGTAACTAAGTGAGACTTCTGTTTCCCAGCGCTTACTCTGATTATACTAACCAGATATCTGCCCTGAAAAACACACTCAGCCATACAGAGCCTCTTGTAACAATTACAAACTCGTGATATCTACAAACTTTCACACCAACGCAGAAAACTTGACATTCTAATGTCAGTTCAACAACTAACACACCTCTACTTCCAGTAAATTCTAAATTTACTTTCATAACTGCTCTTCTTTCAAGAACATGGGTTATACTTCATCGAGCAGATAATATGGTTTCTGTATGATGTCTAATATTACATAATAGACCCACATGTCATACAACCATTACTTTCATGCATCATTACTCTTAATGATCAATTGGATTCCAAAGGACCATCCTTTTGATTCTATTCTGACTCCTCAGATATAATCCAAAACAACTCGACTAACTATTTAAAATTCCTGTTCTATTTCAAAATAGACACTAACTTTCAAATAGTTTCAAAACTTCATCCTATTCTATTGATACAGTTTCACAATGTGTTAACTACACAAGATGAATTCGACTCCCACTCAAATTATGTCTCCACACATTTGATAACACGAGCTCCCACTCAAAAACGTGTCATCCACATATTTTGAGTTCCCGAGCTCCTACTCAAAAATATGCTCTTTACATATTTCATCTGAGTAAACTAACATTGACTCCCACTTAAATCGACATTTTGGTCAAACCAAAATCATTGATCTATTATCAATTTGAGTTTAATACAAACTACAGTATTACATTAATACAAATCCCTCAGACTTCAAGCATGTCTACATAAATGTAGTCAACAAATTTGATCTTGTCCAAGACACATTTCTTGACAAGACATGCTACCGCGTATTTCTTATAGTCACATTTCTCATATAACACCTTATATGACGATTAAACAATCTTATTCCTCTAATAAGAATTGCAGCAACAATTACTCTCTTAATCCTTTCAAATCCAACTTTGGATTTCCAGCCTCAAAAAGCCTTTGTTTGTATTCCGATATTTTCTCAACTTTCTTTGTATTCATAAAGTGCACCTTGATCTAACAACAAGATCTGAAACAATTAATACAGTGCTGTGACCTGGCCGCAATATTAAATATAACAGCACTTTATTTAGAAGTTTCTTTCATGAAAATATTATGATCTTTATGAAGAGGATTGCAAGCAGAAAACAATTTTCTAGTCTCCCTCACTCTTAACCACCAAATTTTCATTAGCAGACATATACTCTTTGGAACACCTTCCAACATAGGTCTGACACTTTATTCCAAACTTCTAATTCCAATCCATAAACCATAATTCAAAAAATCATCTTTTTCTCGGAATTACATAGACAACAAACTGAACTTTGTTTCTAATTGATTTTGGAATACACTCCCATTAAATGCGAGTACTCTACAAAGAACCATTCATGTATATACCGAATTATCGTGTAATCATATACATGTCGACACTACTGTCGATCTTACGAATTCTTGTTGAAAAAAACATCTATTTTCTAAATTGGACATCGACTATAATGTTTCGAACATATTAGGAGTTTCTAAGACTGATTCTGACAGACCACACTTTATTTAAAATAGAGCATGATTATAATTCCCCACATATCACTATATATGACATTATAATTTTGTGAAACATATTTCCACAAGTCTTTTGTGTTGAAACCATAATTCAAAAATATTGTCCTTTGATCGAATCTTGTGAATACAATGTTCACTAATCTTTCTTCTGAAAAACCCCATTTGATCTATTATCAAATTAATTTCAGACTTTATGATTTGTCGGGCAAATACTCCTATTTACCAAAATCATAGGAGAATTCGGATCAAGCAATAAACACCATTAATTAATAATTAAAAATGACACTCAATTAATTTCCTCTGGTATTGCAACTTCAATACTTGATTTCAAGCTTAATCAACTCAGCACTCGAAATACTTAAATGGACCAAAAACATCCATTACTTCTTTCATTGCTTTGATGACTAAACTCGATGGTGTTTGTTCTAGTAATAGAACTCTTATTCACAGGACACGCTATTTTATTACTTCTACAATTATGAATACTTATCATACAATCAATGTAACTGAGATGTGGAACCTTTATTCATAATATAAAACAACTGACTTGTTCCATAACATAAAACAACTGAACTTGTCTTATTACATGAATAACTTTGTCTTGCAACAATCAAGACACACACACTCCCTCACTATTACAAAAGATCTTATCAAAAACTATTAATGATAACTATGATAACTTGAGGACGTGAACACCAAAAGGCCATCAACTCCTTGATTACCAGCTTCAGCGCCAGGTCACATCAAACTGCGCCGCATATATGTGATAATTAGGACCTGTTTCACAAACAGAACAAGTATCAAATACTTCATCATATACCAAGAGGCGAATTCATAATTCTGCATATATGAAATATATACCTGTAGCATCGAAGATCTCTCCTTCAATGGAATCAACCTTCAGAGATTTGAATTCAGACACAAACTTGTAGAAGTTCATATCATCGGCCTTCAAAATGTACTTGCGCACATGCTTCTCATAGCTAGGAGGTAGAGATATCAGGACAGTCCGAATGGCACAAGAATCTGCCATCCAGTAATCGAAGACCATCGTCAGCTGGAAGTAGATGTCATACAATCTCTTCAAATGTGTCTTCAGACAGGTATGCTCCTCCATGTGAATGGTCTGGAACATTCTAAGCTGTCTGAATTGCTCACGCTTTAATTCATCCCCGAAGTGCGGCTTTATCGCATCAATCATGACGCTTGGCCCCTTGCGTCGAAACAACTCTTTCAACTCGGGTGCCAGGCATACGGTCATGGTGATCTCCACTTCAATGAATATGTCTTGACGCCTACGGAAATCATCTTCCTCCTCCTCGCTAGCAGAATCTCCTGGTCCTTCTCCTAACGGTTCATCGAGAACATATAGAATGTTGTTGTGTTCGAGAATGTTTCTAAAACCCCTGTACCATCTGATGAAGTTGGACCCGTCGGCTTCTAATGTAGCATCCAGGCTCTTGAGGAAGTAACCGAAGAATAGTTGCGTAGTCTACAGATGTGATCGCAAAAGAGGTAAGGTTTAAGTTTACAATATGTAGGTGAGTTTTAGTTTTATAATCTCATTATCTAAAACACACCACACCAAGATTATTATCCCAAAAAATAATAATGGCGATGACACGACCCCCATCCACCACACCACCCCCAATCATCACGGCCGGCAGCATAGCTTCAAAGGTGGACATAAAATGTCGATCACAACAACTCTGTGACTCGTGCTTGATCTTTCGATCTTCCCGTGTTCCGAGGCCATATTTCTGGATATGCTAGGCTCGCCAATCAAACCTCGAAGACCCTGCGCGTGCAACATGGCTTACACCCACTGTATGCGAACGACGAGATGTGTGACACCAGATCATCACGGCCTGCCTCATAACGTAGAACTTTCTTGGTGGTGCACAACGAGGGAGAACACAATTTTGGTATTTGTTAGGGATCATCCTATTTATGATGCTACCGTTGTATATCTAGCATATAAGAAATCAATAGGATGTACACACAACAGCACACAATAATGATGCAATGAAGTGCGATGTGACATGGTCGATGCGCCTGGACCTTCATGGCGCCATGTGCCTGGCCCCCCGGTGCCCCGGCATGGCTCCGAGTCTACAGAGCCCTCCATTGCCTCCGACAGTACGAGTAATATCAAAACTTACCGTAACCATGTCACATAAAATAACGCCTCTGCAAAACAAAGTTAGACGCCTCTAGCTTTATTTAGTTTTGCAGGTTTTACGTGGCATATAGGCTTATTCGTAAGAGAATCGCTTCCCTACCTACGAACTTTGTACCACAACGTCGATCGTATAATTGCATGTTTAAGCATCCCTTTCGGGCCCTCCATTGAAAATGCTTTGCCGACTAGAGAGAGAGAAACAGACACCCGCCTGCCACAGATACGGTGCAAGCCGTTTGTCAGTAGTGGAACCAGTCTCGCGTAAGCGTACGCGTAAAGTCGGTCCGGGCCGCTTCATCAACTCAATACCGAAGGCATCGCAAGTGCACGCTAGAGGGTAGCAAATATAAGAAAGACACCCTCATTCAACATGAGTTCTAACCGTACCAGCAGTACTACGCATAGATCGGCTCTGATACCACTGAAAGGGTTACGGTGCAGAAAACAATAATTTTTCTAGCGAACGAAACTCTAACTAGCCAGGATCTATCTATCTAGTACATGTGATAACGGTGGCGGAACGGGTTACATTACCTCCATGTAGACCGATAGCGGGGATTACGCTCCCGCACAAGCGTTGACGATGAAGTCGTACGTAGCCGACCTCGAGGTCGCGGAGAACTTGCCGCGATGTCGAAGACGATGACGCCGGGGTGTTGACGATGATCTGCGTCGACGGGCGTCGGGCGGAAGAAGGCAGAGCGCCAGCACGAGAGGTGGTGCGCCGGCGGCAGAGGGGAGGGGGGCGCGTCGGCTGCAGGGGCGAGACGACGTCGCCCAGGCTACTCAAAAGGAGTTACCTCCAAGCACTCACAAACATACGGTGCTTAGCGACAACCCCCGGTCATTCAGATCCAGCTGAAATCGCAGGGGTAGATCTTATCTGGAATCCCGCAGAGCAACGGTGCTCAGCGGTACAGCTTAGGTGGAGAGAGATCCCCCTTTCCTCAGCTCGGCGCGGCTCCAACTTGGGAACCACGAGATCGAGAGAGAAATCGGGAATTAATTGTATTTTCCAATGAATTAATCCAATTAATATGCCTTGGTATATAAAGGGGAAAGGGGGTGTGCAAACCCCCTGGCTCCCCCATGTGGGACTAAAGGAGGAGAGGGGAGGGGGGGTTCGGCCGAACCCCCCTTGGGCTTCTCCTACTCCTAGTCCAACTCGGACTAGGAGGCCCAAGCCTCCCTTTCCTTGTGGGGTGCGGCGCCCCCCTCTTGGGCACTCTTAGGGCCCATGTAGGTGGGAGCCCCCTTTTTCCTTTATTTAATTAATATTAAATTAATATAAAAATCCCATTAATTCATAATTAATATATTTATATATAATTCAATATCCCATGACTCCGAAACTATTTCGGAACCACCCGAACAACTTTCGGACATTCCATGAACCATTCCATACCTCCCCGGAACTCCTTCCGGACCACCGGAACTCTTTCCGGATCATTTCTCTCTATCCAACAAATTCCTATAATATTCCAGAACCTATCTCCTGTCGTCGCTAAGACCTTAAGTTTGTTACGCTACGGTTCGAGAACACTCCAGACATGGTCGAGACACTCCGCTCACCAATGACCATCAGGGATACCTGGAAGTATATGACGACCCCTGTGCATTCCACGAATATCGTCGTTGAACCATAAATATGACATTCATTCCCTTTGTCTCTGCGATACTACCTTGTCCGAGATATGATCGTAGACACACCGATGTCTTTGTTGTATCTCGTTACCGACGAAGGTTGTTAACTCGTCTGCGATATTACATCTCCATGACCTAGTCATAAGCTGCGCAGCTATATAGATGCAATATCACCGAGTGGGCCCAGAGTATCTTTCCATTACAAGAATGAACAAATCCCGCTCTTGATCCTTACGTCTTGATGCTCTTTCGGAATACCCAAGATGGACACCGTTATTGTCATGCTATATAAGACACAACGTTTGATGCTCTCAAAGCACCCCTACGAAGCATTAATAAGTACGGTCTCACGGTCTAAGGAATAAGCTATCATATTCTTATCTATTGCAAATGACAAACATCATAATACGATCTTATTGCAATACTTTGCGTATGTCCATCACCTTATTCAACTAACAAGATGACCCCATTGTCAATCGACGTCATTGTCCTTGATCGGGAATCTCGATCAACTGTTGCCCAATGGACTAGCTCATATAGTGCCTTGCTAGGGACCTGGTCGTCTATGTATCACACGTGTATTAATAATTCCGATTAATACAGTTATAGCATAGTACACAAACCTATTATAAACTTATGAGATAATGCAATAAATACTACTTATTTATTTGCCTCTAGGGCATATCTCCTTCAATACCCACCTCTTGGAGTCACAAGCATCTACTTGACCAGAGCATCTACTAGTAACGGAGAGCATGCAAGATCATAAATAACGCACTCACAAGATATATTATGAAGCAAATGACATAGTACTCAATTATTCATCGGATCCCAGCAAAGAGCAAACACAACATGTAGCATTACATAAAGATGATCTTGATCATGATATGCAGCTCACAAGATCTAAACATGATGGCACAATAGGAGAAGACAACCATCTAGCTACTTCTATGGTCCCGTAGTCCAAAGATGAACTACTCACGCATCAGTCCGGAGGCGGGCATGGTGATTTAGAGCCCTGATGCACTGGTGCGGTGTTGTTGGGAAACCCCAAGAGGAAGGTGTGAAATAGTGCAGCAACAAATTTCCATCAGTTATGAAACCAAGGTTATCAATCCAGTAGGAGATGAATGTTCTTCTGAAGGTTGTTGAAGCTGACGTTGGCAGCGCGCACTACCGGTGTCAACAACGAACGTGGAACCTGCACAGAACACAAACAAACTACTTTGCCCCAACGAAACAGTGAGGTTGTTGACGTGGGGCTGCCTTTCGGGTAGCCCACGATAAGGATACCTGGGCCGCGCCAAGGACGTGGAAGCCCACAGAAGGCCCACGCGGGGTATCATGTAACCTAGTCCAAGTCGGTTAGGAAGCATAACCTGCCATATCTGTAGTTGCCATCGGCATCAACCACCCGAGACCTGGCTGCCTATAAAGCCAGGAGGGTTGCTCGTCCAAAAGGACACGCTCATAGCCACCACCACAAACCCTAGCGAGATCGTAATCTCGCCATTGTAACCACAACTCGCATCAATAATCAGACAAGCAGGAGTAGGGTGTTATCCTCCGTGAGCCTGAACCTGGGTAAATCCTTGCTTGTCAGCCGTCGTGACCACCTGCACTCATCTCTCTCCCCATCAATCAACCCGGGGTGCACAACCCTGGGACTTGTCGAGTTAACACCTCGTCAATTGGCGCCGTCTGTGGGAACGTCAAACAAGTGCTAGGATCATGGTCGCTCCGGCTCCATCCGTAATGAAGATCGGCGTATCCGCCGCCCGGGAGTCGATCCGATTCGGCTCCTTCGAGTACATCCTCCACCCGCCGGCCCACCGCTCGGTGTACGCCGATCTGGACAAAGGTATACACATCACCTTCGGCTCCATATACTGCTGCATCGATAGTCGTGGTGTACTCAGGTCTACGACTACCGCGCTACGCGCGGCGGCGTCACCCGGATCGGCAACCCTCGCACCCGCCGAACCCGCGAAGATCGCATCGGCCGCACCCGCGAAAGCCGCGCCCGCTGAATCCGCAAAGATTGCATCTACATCGACCACATCGACAACTTCGGCAACGGCCGCGCGGGTCGGATCTACTACCCCAACTTCGGCCGCGCGGTCGACTAAATCGAGATCTACCTCGACTGTCGCACCCGCACGGGCGGCTAGGAGCTCGCGCCTGACAGCCGCGTCACGCGCGCCCTCATCTTCGTGGAAGTCCCAAGTCTACCCCAAGCCCATCGCACTCGCCCCGGCGAGCGGGAACACATGGACGATCGCGAGAAGACGCGACAGCGACTGCGCCGCGCGGCACGTTGCAGCAATTTTCGATCCCGAGCAAGACACAGACGACATAAGCAGCAGCGGCAACACCAACTCTCCGACTCAAGTCTACCCCAAGCAAGTCTTCATGGCCGGCACTGCACCACATGGCGACGACGAAGAACCCGCATATCCGCTAGAGGTGGACATGGCGGACCAGACTAAACTTGTCATCACGCGGGACATGGCGATCCAAGCCATGAAGCATGTGTACGAGGGCACGTTCCCCCCACCCAACGCACCTCGAGACGACCACCTGGCGGTCCAGTACTTGCTACGCAAGGAAGGCGAACGAATCCGCGCTGAAAAAGCCGACCTTCTCAGGCGCAAAAGGGACGCGGACACATCGAGTGCCAGGCGAGCCGCCCTCTCCTTCACATCTTCTACGGAGGTCAACCAAGGAGCACGGCAAAACAGAGCCCGCGTTCCCCTCATGGCAGAAGCCGATCGAACCAGGCTCACCTGCAACCTCGACTCGTCCTTCGTCACCGAAGATGAAAACGGGATACCCGTCCCAAAGACGGCGAACGCCGCCCTGATCTCAGTCGAGACATACCTCCGGCTCACGCAGCCACCGGAGGGGGACGCGCGCTCCCTTCTCTACAGGCAGCAAATTGCCTCCATAAGGGCAATCGAAGAAGCACTGGCGGCCAAGGGGCCAAGCAACCGGGCGCACGAACCGACAACCTCGGGCATCCCAGCGGCACAGCGGCAACCAGTCAAGGACCTTCGCGACGTCCTCACGCAGAAGACGGTGGATCGCAACCGCAAGGAGCGCTCGGCTAGTGCGGCGAACGCGGACGACCACGCTGACCGCGACTTCGAGCCGTGCGGCGCGGCATGCTTCAGCTTCAACATCCGCGACACCCGCATGCCTAAGGGCTTCAAGTTGACAGCGGGCACACCAAAGTATGACGGGAAGCAAGACCCAAAACTGTGGCTCGAAGACTACCTCATCGCCTGCACTTACCAAGGCGGGACGTCGACTACGGCAATGCAGTACATCCAGCTCATCCTGACGGACTCGGCACGCGGGTGGCTCACAAGCCAACCCAAAGACTCTTTCCGAACATGGGAATAATTCCAGGATAACTTCATCAAGAGTTTCTCGGGAACATTCGCAAGGCCAACGACCTACATCGAGTTGCAGGCCTGCAAGCAAGGAAAGGATGAGTCGCTCCGCTCCTAGATCCAGCGATGGACACTACTCCGCAACACCATGGAACCCGTCTCAGAAGATCGGGTGATGGACGCCTTCATGCACGGCGTCGCTCGCCGCGCTCTCCGCGAGGAATTCGGTAGGCTCCAGCCGAAGACCACAATAGAGCTCATGAAGACAGCCAACCAATGGGCCGAAGGAGAGGACTATGTCCGCGAAACCTCCCCTAAGAAATAGGGTGAAACAAGCAACTGGCGTGAGGCACGCCAAAAGAAGAAGCCACGTTACACCCACGATTCAATCAAGCTAGTAGCGGCGGGCTATGAAACCCCCCGTGAGGACAAACGCGACAACAGTCGACAGTACGACCAGGGTCGACAGGCTAACTCGAGTCAGTATAACCGTGGCAGCAGTAGCATCGGCCACAATGATGGAAGCCAGAAGCGCGAGTGGAAGCGCCCACTGACCCCAGCAGAGGAGCTGATGCAACCCTGTAAGCATCACTCGTTCCGCAACCCGGAAACAGGCAAATGGGGTTCCAGCCACCTGCTGAAGGACTGTCGCAAAGCAAGAAAAATATACCAAGCCATGCAGCAAATCATCGCTCCAGTACAAGTAATACAGGCGGCCCCGCAGCTAGCCATCCAGGCAGCACCCGCAAACAACAACCAGGTGCAGGCGGCAGGAGCATTCCCCCAGCCGCAGCAATAGCAACAAGGTCAGTCGGCAGCAACCGACACGTACCCACCCGCACGGGGACAGCTTAACATGATCCAGAAGGGACCCCCGTCAAACAGGCGCCAAAAAATCATCACCCGCCAAGTACTTCAGGCCATCCACAGCCTGCGCGCGGTACCAGACTACCTGCGCGGGTCAGAGACACCCATCACATTTTCCAGGGCAGATCACCCATCTGAGGTAACCCGACCCGGGCACGCCGCACTCATGATTGAGGCCCTGATCGGCGACTACAGCTTGAAGAAGGTGTTCCTGGACGGAGGCAGCGGCATCAACATCATATTCGTCGACACCCTGAGAAGAATGAACAGGTCGACAGAGAAATTGCCGAAATCGGAAACCACCTTCCACGGCATAGTACCAGGGCAAGCAATCACGCCCATGGGAACAATCACACTCGACGTCATCCTCGGTACACCCGAGCACTTCAGGAAGGAGTCGATAGACTTTGAAGTCGTCGACTGGAAGTCACAATACCACACCATCCTCGGACGCCCAACCTTTGCCAGGTTCATGGCAGTACCCCACTACGCCTACCTGATGATAAAGCTGCCCGGGACGAAAGGAGTAATCACTGTACGCGGCGACTCCGGGCTCTCCAACAGCTGCGACCGCGAGTTCGCCAAGATATCTGAGTTCTTCGGAGTCGAAGAGCACTTCAAGGCCATATCAGCCGACAACGACAAGACCGTCTTACCAGCTCGCGAGAAGCCAGCTAAGGACGCAGCATTCAACACGAACGACGACACCGTCACCCACCAAGTCCATCAGACTGACAGCAGAAAGACGGTCAAGGTCTCGTCAAGTCTGACCCCCGCATAGGAAAGCACGCTCGTCGAGTTCCTACGTGAGAACTGGAAGATCTTTGCATGGCAACCTTCTGACATGCCAGGGATACCCAGGGAACTCGCCGAGCACTCTCTGAAAGTCCACAAGGACGCAAGACCAGTCAAACAATCCATGCGACGCTTCTCAGGACCCAAGCGAGACGCGATCACCATGGAAGTCGAAAGACTACTGCACGCCAAGTTCATCTGAGAGATCAAGGACTCGGACTGGGTCGCCAACCCGGTCCTAGTGGAGAAAAAGAAGACGAAGAAACTACGCATGTGCGTTGACTTCACCGCAGTCAACAAATGCTGCCCCAATGATCACTTCCCGCTCCCGCGGATAGACCAAATCATCGACTCGACAGCAGGATGCGAGCGCCTGTCCTTCCTGGATGCCTACTCAGGTTACCAGCAGATCAGGCTGAAAGTCGAGGACGAAGAGAAGACGGCCTTCATCACACCCGACGACGTCTTTTGCTACCAGACGATGTCGTTCGGGTTAAAGAACGCAGGTGCCACGTACCAGCGGACAATGCAAGCATGCCTCAAGGGGCTAATCGGGCAGATCGTCCAAGTCTACGTCGATGACATCGTCGTCACAACCCGAAAGGAAGATACCCTAGTCGACGACCTCCGCAAGGTCTTCGCCGCACTCGATGTATACCAGATCAAGCTCAACCCAGAGAAGTGCGTGTTCGGCGTGCCAGCCGGAGAGCTGCTAGGGTACCTCGTATCTGCAAGAGGAATCGAAGCGAACCCCGAGAAGGTGCAGAACATCCTCACCATGCCAGCACCAACCAAACTCCACGAGGTGCAGCGATTAGCCGGCCGAGTCGCAGCTCTCAGCCGGTTTATTAGTAAGTTGGGAGAGAAAGCCTTACCTTTCTACCAACTGATGAAGAAGACGGACAAGTTCGAGTGGACACAGGAGGCGCAGGACGCATTCGACCATCTCAAGAAAACCCTGACAACCTCTCCAGTCCTCGTGGCACCACTGGAAAAGGAGCCGCTATACTTATACGTCTCAGCAACGAACAGGGTGGTGAGCACGGTACTCATAGTCGAAAGGGAAGAAGAAGGGCACAGTCACCCGGTGCAGAGGCCCGTCTACTACCTCAGCGAAGTCCTCACCCTGTCCAAGCAGAACTACCCACATTACCAGAAGCTGGCGTATGGAGTCTTCATGACCTCCAGGAAGGTTGTCCACTACTTCTCCGAGCACCCGATCACGGTGGTAAGCTCCTCTAGACTAGCAGACATTCTCACAAACCAACGCGCGACAGGACGAGTCGCCAAGTGGGTTGTCGAGCTAGGACCATGGGGGCTGAAGTATGCTCACCCGAAGTCCATCAAGGCCCAAGTCCTCCCAGAATTCACCACCGAGTGGATAGAAGCCCAGCTACCAAATGTCCCCGACTTGTCCAACGCATGGACAATGTATTTTGATGGCTCCAAGAAATTCATGTCAGCAGGGGCAGGAGTCGTGCTCATCTCCCCCAAAGGCGACAAACTCAAGTACGTCCTGCAGATGGACTTTCCGACGCCGTCCAACAACGAAGCCGAGTACGAGGCCCTGATCCATGGCATGCGGATGGCCAAGAACTGCGGCGCCACACACCTCATGATATACGGCGACTCCTACCTGGTGGTACAACAAACCATGAAGTCCTGCGACGCCATCGCCGACAACATGATCGCCTACAGAGACCTCTACAATCAGTTGGAAGGCAACTTCGACGACTGCGAGTTGCGGCACATCGGCCGTGAAAGCAACGAGGAAGCCGATGTCCTCGCTAACATGGGCTCAGACAGGGTGCCAGTCCCACCCGGCGTCTTCCTCGAGCGCATCACGCAGAGATCCATCAAGGCTCAGAGCACAACAAGCACTGCAACAACAAAAGGCGAAGCTAACCGCCAAGCCAAGACAAGGTCCACATGGAGGTTATGCTACATGGACAGGACCGTACCTGGCGTACACACTGCATCAGAAGCTGCCAGCTGACCCAGTCGAAGCAAAGCGCATCATCAGGCGCTCCAAAAGTTTCACCGTCATCAACGGAGAACTCTACAAAAGAAGCATCTCAGGAATCCTGCAAAGGTGCATAGATCCAGTCGACGGCCAAGCCATCTTACTCGACATCCACGCGGGTATCTGCGGGCATCACGCCAGCAGTCGAGCATTGGTAGCCAAAGCACTGCGAGCCGGGTTCTACTGGCTGACAGCCATGCAGGACGCCGAGGAGCTAGTAAGGAAATGCACAGGGTGCCAGGAGTTTGCCAACAAGCCACACGCGCCAGCATCAGAACTCAAGACAATACCATTAGCCTGGCCCTTCGCCCAATGGGGTCTGGACATGGTAGCCCGCTGAAGAAATCCTCACCCGGAGGCCACACTCACCTCCTGGTTGCAGTCGATAAGTTCACAAAGTGGATCGAAGCCGTGCCCATCACAAGTTCGACTGCATCCACATCAGTCAACTTCATCAGGTCAATCATCTTCAGATTTGGAGTACCGAATGGGATCATCACCGACAACGGCTCGAACTTCACAGCCGAAGAATTCAAGGACTTCTGCTCAGAGCAGGGGATCAAACTCAGCTATGCGTCCGTCTCGCACCCGCAATCCAATGGGCAAGTAGAGAAGGCCAATGGCCTCGTCTGCAACGGCATCAAGAAGCGACTGCGCGTGCCACTAAAACGCGCAGCGGGCGCATGGGTGGAAGAACTACCATCGGTCCTTTGGAGTCTACGAACAACGCCAAACAGATCCACCCAATACACTCCATTCTTTATGGTGTATGGTGCAGAAGCGGTTCTCCCTTGCGACATCAAATTCGACGCACTGAGAGTAGTCGCCTACGACGAGTCGGATGCAGAGGAGGCACTCGAAGACAGCATGGACACCCTGGATGAAGCACGCGACATCGCCCTGGCACGATCAGCCGTGTATCAACAGGACCTGCGCAACTATCACACTCGGAGGCTGTGACCAAGAGCGTTCGTTGCCGGCGACCTGGTCCTCCGACTCAAGCAGAAGAAGGTGCACAAGCTCGCTTCCCCATGGGAGGGCCCGTACATCGTGACAGAAGCAATCGGCAACGGAGCTTACCGCCTGAAAGACTCGAAGACAGGAGCAGACTGTAGCAACCCGTGGAACGTGGCACAACTCCGCCGGTTCTACGCCTAGTTCAACCCAGTCATTGTACAAGAAAAATCAGCGCGGCAGGTTTCAGACGCACTCTTTCCCTCACCAGGGTACCTAAGGGGACTGGAAGGGTTTTAATGAGGCGGCCTGTTTGGAAGAATCAATAAAGTGATTTGAAGAAAATCTGTCTCCTTTACCTTTCGCACAGAGGAAGCTAAAATCCTAGGCCGCCACTCGAACCACTCGGGGGCTGCGCCACACAGGTTGAAAGAAAAGCTTAGGCCGCTACCCGAACTACTCGGGGGCTGGGCCATACAAGCACAAATCAAAAAATCCTAGGCCGTCACCTGACCCACTCGGGGGCTGTGCCATACAGGTCAAGTTCAAAATCCTAGGTCGCCACCCGACACACTCGAGGGCTGCGCCAAACAGGTAACACTTGTAATCCTAGGCTAGCACTCGACCTACTCGGGGGCTACGCCATACAGGATTTCTCAGAAAAATCCTCATCCGCCACTCGAACTCACTCGGGGGCTGCGCTGTACAGGTCAAGTTCAAAATCCTAGGTCGCCACCCGACATACTCGGGGGCTGCGCTAAACAGGTAACACTTGTAATCCTAGGCCGCCAATCGACCTACTCGGGGGCTGCGCCACACAGGTCTTAGCCAAAATCCTAGGCCACCACACGAACAACTCGGGGGCTGCGCCATACAGGTCAAGTTGCAAAAATCCTAAGTCGCCTCCCGTTAAAGTCAGAGACTGCGACATACAGGTCACACTTGGAAAAACCTAGGCCGTCGCCTAACATACTAGGCGACTGCGCCAAACAGGTCGCAAATCAAAACAAGCAAAAACACTTCCGAGAAAGCAGATCAATTCCCATTACTCGCAAGTATTTTTAATCTGGTACATTGCAACCTGCGCAGGCACATTTGCCCTCTATAGCTAACCCTGTACATCAGACGACAACTACTCTAATCTGCAGGCTCGGCCTTCGGCGCATAGAGGGGACCTACAAGGCGCTCACTCAGGTCCTGAAACTGCCTGATAATTCGGCGCGCAGCCGCTAAAGTCTCGTCGAAGTCTTTATCACCAGGCAGGCCATCAAGCACCCTGTCGAGCGGAAGGGGTGGCCGATGCATCCGGACGTATGCCAACGCTGCGTTCGCACCAGCCACAAGTTGGGCGTTGACAACCTCCTTCAGCCCCTCACCATCGCGGAACCTCTCCAGCAAGGCGGACAACCCGTTCGGCTGCGCGTTATGCGGGAAGTACACACGATTGATATGCCAGAGTGTCTTCCGGCAATTCTCCAGAAGAAAAGCCGCGCGCCATGTACGGTCAAGCATGGTGGCAAGGGCGCGACCTCTCGACCTGTTCACCCAGAACTGACGAGCTTCATAGGAGTCGCCAGACGCCTCTCGGGTAACCCGCTCTTCAACACGAGCCCGCTCAGCCTCCCAGTCCGGATTCACATCTGCACGCGTAAACTGCAAGTCAGAACAAGCAAGCTTCAGCAAAGAAAGCAGCCGCCAAGAGGATACTAACCTTGCAGCTGTCGACTGATCAGATCGATCTCCCCAAGCAAAAAGTCTTCACGTCGTGAGAACTCCGCAGTAGGATGCGACCGAGAGCGGTGCTGCAGCAGCTCAGTATTCTTCAGAGTCGCCTCAAGCTCAACCACTTTGTTCTTCAGGTACGTGATTATCCGATGATCATTTGTACTACGTGGAGGAGCAGGCGCCGCCCGACGACGGCGAGCACCCGAAGAAGAAGCCTTGCCACTGGGCGCAGTCGCAGGAGAAGAAGAAGCACCACCGCGCACGACAGTCTGCCAGGAATACGCAGAGTCAATACAATCATACGACTGTGAATCAAAGTTAAACTCGGCAGAAAGAAATTCAGTTCTAGCAAAAGCACTGTTAAAAGCCAATAGACCGGGCAGGACAATATTCATTACAGAGCCAGAAGTTCAAAAGTACAGACCACGGCGACTGCCGAATTCCTAAAGCTATGCCTACTCTAAAGCTGCAGACTACGACCGGGAGCGACCCTTCCGAGTGGCAGCCGCCTCAGTGGCCTTAGCAAGGGCCCTCTCGAAGAGTGCCACAAGCTGCACGACCAGCTGTGAAGCACGCTCCTTCACGCCACCCAGCGACGCGGTTCGGCCATCGGGTTTTCGGGGAAAGCCGCTGACGACCTTCTCAAAGTCGCCCGGAACCTGATGCCCTAAGAGGAGCTGAAAGGTGAGCTCGGTGCCGCGTACCGTCTGCGACCGCGTGAAGTCGGCGATGGTGGTCGCGTCCTCAAACGGCGCAGCAAGGGCGTCCACGGCTGCCGGCGGCTGGTCGCCCGGGAAGATACTCTGGTGCACCACAGAAAGGGCTCCAATCGATTTCTTCAACGCGGTTGTGGACTTCTTCAGCGCGTCGGATGCATAGGCACAAACCCGGTCGAGGAAGCCAACAACAGTCGCCAAGTCAACCGCGTCACTTGACGCATCTTCCGGAGGAGCCCCACCGCAAGTCTCTGCGCAAAGGATTCAAGGTCAGACAAAGAAAAAGATCAAGACACAATAGGCATTAAGCCGAAACTTACCCCCAAGAACACCGGCGAGTGAGAGGAGACGACCGACTTGAGTCTTCTCGTGGGCGACCCGCGCCAGCTCCCGCTCTCGAGATTCATGCAGGGCCTTCTCAAGATCAGCAACCCGCCCAGTAGCCTGGTCCAGAGAAGCACGTATCTGGTCCCTCTCCTTCTCCAGGCGAACATAAGTCGCGGCTACGTCAAGCTGCTGACGGTAGTACGGCTGAAACAAAAGCAAGATGTTAATAAAGTTGCGGGCGACTATACTAGTCACCCACACCTTCGGGGGCTACTCCCATCGGGAGCGCTGATCGCGCACCCGATGAAAACTCAAGAATACAAGTACAAGCTTAAAGGACTTACGTGGTCCAGGAGGTCAGGGTCCTCTGAAGCCGAAGGAGGATCGCGGCTCGACGATGCAACGCCAGCAGGCTGCGCACGCGCCTTCTCCACCACCGCCTGAGCCCCCAACTCAGTCGAAGGGGCGAATGTGTGCTCAACGTCCCGAAGGGGGGAGTTAACATCGCCAGAACGATGGCTGTAGCAAAAACGAGCACACTTGTCAACTCAAACGTTGCGGCTACAAAACACAACTCGAAGGAAACAAATCATCAAAAAGCTCACCTGGGGGTTCCAAGGTCGTCGTAACTCTCCAGGGAAGGCGACGCCATCCGTGCAAACGAACGAGGAGCCATGGAGCTGACTGGAGGAACATTCAGGGGCTCATCCCAGCCACCCGAGGACCGCGCACCCGACGACGTCGCGACGGCCTCCTCCAGAGTAACGTCGGCATCCTTAGCAGGTGACGACGCAGTAGCAGAGTCGCCACGGGTCGGGAGCTTCCGCTTCTTCCGCACGGGTTCCTCCACTTCATCTTCATCCTCCACCTCTTCGTGGGGAGAATGTGCGGAAGGAATCTCTTCGTCGTCATCCTCCTCCTCGACAAACTTCGACTCATCGTCGGGTCCGTTCTCGGGAAGAGGAGGAAGGCTGATCAACAAAGACCGACCCTGAAGCAAGTAGGCACAAGTCGAATCAGGAAAGAAGGTAGACACTAGTCGAGTCAAGACAAAAGAAAAACAAGCCAAGACTCACCTCAGAAACGGGGTTCGATGCCCCGTAAGCAGCGACCGGGCACTTGACGTTGCACGTGTCTGCGACTCGGAGGCTGGTGATGGACCTTACTTTGGTTTCCACCTCCTCATCGTCAAGCGGCTCGGTGCTGACGCCCTCGGCGGCCCACATCGGGTGAGGCCGAGCGCTGAGCGGCTGCACCCGAAGAAGGAAGAAGGTGGCCATCAGGAAGACGCCACCCGCCTCGCGCCCAAGGGTCTTGGTCAGATCGCCTAGCAGGCTCAGCAGGGGCCGCACGGCCTCCTTCTCCACGGCAGTCAACGGGTGCGTCCAAGCGCCGGTCTTCCGCAGTCCACGTCCGCTGTCGAATGCATCCAGGCCGTCCTGGTTCGACTGGACGTAGAACCACCTCTTGCGCCATCCTTGGACGGAGTCGCACTTCTTCATCTGGAAGTACGCGGTGTCACCGCGCACTTGGATTCCGAAGCCGCCCACGGGGAAGGGCAACCCGCTCCTCCCAACGTTCTTGCGAACGAGGAAAAGCGACTTCCACAATGCCCAGTGGGGCGCGACACCCAGAAAGCACTCACAGAGCACGATGAAGCCCGCGATACTCAAGACGCCATTGGGGGTCAGATCATGGATCTGAACCCCATAGGCATACAGGAGACCGCGCACAAAATCGTGCATGGGGAACCCGAAGCCCCGCGGAAGGAAATCCGCGAAGCAAACACGTTCCCCATCGCGGGGAGTGGGGAAAACCTCTTTGCCAGGAGCGCGTACCTGGACTTGGTCAGCAGGTGGAAGAAGACCCTGCGCGCGGAACAGTTCCACCTCGGCCTTCTTCACCGACGATCTCTGCCAGTCGCCGTCGGGCTTCTTCATCAGCCCGGCGTCGTCGGCGGCGGCGGAGGAGCCAGCGGCGCCCTTCGGCTTGCCCATGGCGCAGTGAGGCAGCACAAGGTGCACGGACAGAAAAGCAAGGAGCTCTGGATGGTGGAGAAAATGGTAGAGCGTAGAGGAAAGGGAGGCCAGAACGATTGGAGAAGATGAAGTCCCTCGCATCAAAACGCAGTACTTATGCCTCGAAAAGGTTCATCTCAACCGTCCACAGAACAAGGGCTCCGAGCGGACACATCCGACCGTACACGTGTCGCACGAAGAAACCAACCGTCGCCGCCCACTTCGTCCACTATGCACGAAAACCGAGGCGTCATCATCATGCCGCGCAAATTTCGCGCCCATTTCGGAGACGTGACAACTGCTGACCGCGGTCAGCTCTGACAGCGGGGCCCGCCACGCCACGTCCCATCGGGCGCAGAGGCGTGCACTGGATCGTCACCAGTGACGTCATCAAGCCAACGGCTGCAAGAGCAACTGAAGCAGCTCGACATAGTTATTCGAGTAGTAAGCTACTTAGCTGAAACCAACGAAGTAGGATCGACTGATGATCCGAGAACCCGAAGAAATCATTCGGGTGGCAAAGAAAAAATCGAGTAAGCTCGAGCAGCCGAATCCATCAACAAGTAAGCCAGCAGGCCGAGTAAAAGCAAGCTTCAAGACGAAGGCACAGTAATTCGACCGCAAAGGTTACTCCCATCGGGAGCGGCCAGTTCGACTGAAGAAATCGAGTTCAAGCTCAAGATCAAGCAATCCAATGGCGCGTCCAGGAGGAAGAAGTCCTTCGCTCGACTCTACGCTTCGACCAAGCACTCGGGGGCTACTGACGTGGGGCTGCCTTTCGGGTAGCCCACAATAAGAATACCTGGGCCGCGCCAAGGACGTGGAAGCCCACAGAAGGCCCACGCGGGGTATCATGTAACCTAGTCCAAGTCGGTTAGGAAGCATAACCTGCCATATCTGTAGTTGCCATCGGCATCAACCACCCGAGACTTGGCTGCCTATAAAGCCAGGAGGGTTGCTCGTCCAAAAGGACACGCTCATAGCAACCACCACAAACCCTAGCGAGATCGCAATCTCGCCATTGTAACCACAACTCGCATCAATAATCAGACAAGCAGGAGTAGGGTGTTATCCTCCGGGAGCCTGAACCTGGGTAAATCCTTGCTTGTCAGCCGTCGTGACCACCTGCACTCATCTCTCTCCCCATCAATCAACCCAGGGAGCACAACCCTGGGACTTGTCGAGTTAACACCTCGTCAGTTGTCAATCTCACCGCCTTGCTGTAAACAAAGGGTTAAACGTATGGTGTGGAAAATGATGTTTGTTTGGAGAGAATGAAAGTAACAATTTGAAGTTGGTTGTATTATCAGTTTAAAGAAAAGTACCGGGGTCCACAGTTCACTAGTGGTGTCTCTCCATAAATAATAATAGCATACATGCGGGTAAACAAATTACAGCTGGGCAATTGACTGAATGAAGAACTGCATAATGATGCATATACTATAGTCATGATGTCTAGTGTGAGATTCATTTGGGCATTACAACAATATACATAGACCATTCCAACCGCATCTATGACTAATAATCCACCTTCCGGTTAGCGTCCGCAGCCCTTTCAGTATTAAGTTGCAAGCAACAGATTATTGCATTAGGCAAAGTGTGAAATGTAAGTAATACAATTATCCTTAGACAAAGCACTACTGTTTTATCCCTAGTAGCAACAGTACATCTACAATCTTAGAGGTTGCTGTCACTCCCCCAGATTAAATAGAGACATGAACCCACTATCGAGCATAAATACCCCCTCTTGGAGCCACAAGCATCTACTTGGCCAGAGCATCTACTAGCAACGGAGAGCATGCAAGATCATAAACAACACACAACATGATATATTATGAAGCAAATGACATAGTATTCAATATCCATCGGATCCCAGCAAACACAACATGTAGCATTAGATAAAGATGATCTTGATCATGATAGGCAGCTCACAAGATTTAAACATGATGGCACAAAAGGAGAACACAACCATCTAGCTACTGCTATGAACCCGTAGTCCATGATGAACTACTCACGCATCAGTCAGGAGGCGGGCATGGTGATGTAGATCCCTCCGGTGATGATTCCCCTCTCCGGCAGGTTGCCGGGAAGAGGTTCTGAACCCTCCCAAACTAGGGTTGACGATGACGGCGGCTCCGTAAGGGTTTCTGGAAAAGTGTTCGGATGCTTTAGGTTTTCACGTCGAGGGGTATTTGTAGGCGAAGGCGGTGGAGGCCCGAGGGCCCCACACCTGGTGCCCGTGCGACTTTGGAGGCTGCCACGCCACCCTATGGTGTGGGCGCCCCTCGGCCCCACTCCTTCTCGTATTCGATGTTCTGGAAGCTCCCGAGAAAAATAGGCATTTTGGCTTTTGTTTCGTCCAATTCCGAGAATATTTCCTTAACAGGTTTTCTGAAACCAAAAACAGCAGAAAATAGGGAACTGGCACTGTGGCATCTTGTTAATATGTTAGTCCCAGAAAATGCAGAAAAATCATATAAAGTGTATATAAAACATGTAGCAATGGGTATAATATAAGCATGGAACATAAGAAATTATAGATACATTTGAGACGTATCAAGCATCCCCAAGCTTAGTTCTATTCGTCCTCGAGTAGGTAAAACGATAACAACGATAATTTCTGGAGTGACATGCTCTCACATAATCTTGATCATATAATATTGTAAGGCACATGTCATGAATGAAGTGACTCAAAGCAATGATCTATAGTTTGCTAACAAATAGATAAGGAGTAAACAACTACATCATATAATTAAAAACTTTTCATGAATAGTACTTTGAAACAAGCATAAAAAAGATTTACATAAGAGTTAACTCATAAAGAAATATTCTCTAAGTAAAAGAGCATTGAAGCAACACAAAGGAAGATATAAGTTTCAGCATTGGCTTTCAACTTTTTGAACATGTATATCATATGGATAGTTGTGAACACAAAGTTATAATACAAGTGCAATAAGTAAGCATATAAGAGTTGTTGCACACAGTTGACACAAGTGTTTGCTTCGGGGATAGAAAGAAATAGGTAAACTGACTCAACATAAAGTAAAAGATAGGCTCTTTGCAGAGGGAAGTAGGGATACAAGCATGTGCTAGAGCTTCTAGGTTTTATAGGTTTTTGAAATCATATAGAGAGCATAAAAGTAAGTTTTTGAGTGGTGTTTGTCGTTGTCAACGAATGCTAATGGGCACTCTACCCCCCTTGTCAACCAGACTTTCTAAGAGCGGCTCCCATGAAGGACGTTATTTCTACCAGCAAGTTAGATCATCCCTCTTATCTCTTTTGTTTACACATGTAGTTAAAAACTAGTACCATTGCTTGGCTGATTAGATCAGGGCAAAAATGTGAAGAGATTGCAGCGGTTAAAGTTGTAATTAATTGGGACTAGGCACCCCATTTGCCAGCTCTTTTTGCAAAGTTAATGTATAAGCGGATGTATATGCCACTAGTCCGGTTGTGAAAGTCTGTCTAAAAGTAAATGACAAGGTTGATATCTGTAACACCACATACTACCTCAGGAGCTAATAAACATTGACACAAATAAGGCATAGTAAGTTTTAAATTAAAGGTAGCACATGAAGTATTTACTTGGAATGGCAGAAAATACCATGTAGTAGGTAGGTATGGTGGAAACAAATGGCATGGGTTTTGGCTCAAAGTTTTTGGATGCACGAGAAGCATTCCCTCTCAGTACAAGGCTTTGGCTAGCAAGGTTGTTTGAAGCAAACACAAGTATAAACCATGACAACAAGACGTATATAAAAACATATTGCAAGTATTATAAAAACTCTACATTGGCTTCCTTGTTGCTCAAACACATTTACAAGAAATATCTAGACCTTAGAGATACCAAACATGCAAACCAAATTTCAACAAGCTCTACGGTAGTTCTACATTAATGGGTTTTAACTACATGATGAAAAAGCTTAAACATGATCTACTTGAGAGCTCAAAACAATTGCCAAGCACCACAACATACAAGATAACAATTCCTCAGAGCATGTTTTTTTTTCTTTATACCATTTACCACATTTAGCATTTTCTGTTTCCAACCAAACACCAATCAACTTATTTAAACATAAACTCTCCAAGTATTTAATAATGAAGCAAGATAGAATAACATATAAAAACTAACAGCTCTGAACAAGTGGTGCATTAAAAATAAGAGCTGAAACTATTGCAGTAGCTATACAAGAATACTCAACAAATGTAAGTGAAGAATAGGAGTATTCAAATGAAAAAGCGGAGCGTGTCTCTCTCCCACACAAGAATTCTAGGATCCACTTTATTCAGAAAAAAAAATAACAAAGCAAAAATAAAAACATACAAACGCTTCAAGTAAAGCACATAAGATGTGACGGAATTAAAATATAGTTTCACTAGAGATAACCTGATAAGTTGTTGATGAAGAAGGGGATGCCTTGGGAATCCCCAAGCTTTGATGCTTGAGTCTGCTCAAAATATGCTTGGGTGACCCACGGGGGCATCCCCAAGCTTAGGCTCTTTTCATCTTCTTGATCACATCATATCATCCACTCTCTTGATCCTTGAAAACTTCCTCCATGCCAAACTCAAAGTAAACTTAATTAGAGGGTTAGTGCATAATAAAAAATTCTCATATTCTGCATGGAAACAATCATTACACATGCTATTGGATATTAGCTACAGCCACTGGAATTTTGTGGAAAAAAAAGATCCACTGAAAAACAACAAAAGAACCAATGCAAAATAAATGGCATAATTTGTCAAAAACAGAACAGTCCGTAAAGATTAATTTTTTCGAGTCACTTAACTTTCTCAAATCATAAAACTCAAAACTATTGAAAGTTGCATACATATCTGAGGATCACGCACAAAAAATCCCAGGTCATTTTGATTTTTCTGGGAATTCTTACGAACTAAACGGTGGACAGCAGGAAACTGTTCCTGTGCAGGAATCCAAATCTAGCATCAACTTTCTACTAGAGTTTTAACTTGACACAACTTTGCAATAAATTAAATATTCAAAGGAATTGCTACAGAGGTAGACATGTTCCTTGACTCAATAAAATAAAATAACAGAAATAAAAAGTGGGTCGTCTCCCATAAGCGTTTTTCTTTAACGCCTTTCAGCTAGGCAGATAAAGCAAAACTCAAGTGTCTCCAAGAGAAGAAGCATCCAAATCAATGCAAGAAACCCTCTCAACTATGCATTGTATTTTATCTATATGATTTTCACAGATCCATTTTCATTACTCTTAGGTTTACTACATTCATCAAAGGGGTTTGCAGGGACAATCCAATCAAAATTTTCTTCCAAGGCTTCATGCATAGTGATGCACCGGTGAGGTGTTGTTGGGAAACCCCAAGAGGAAGGTATGAAGTAGTGCAGCAGCAAGTTTCCCTCAGTTGTGAAACCAAGGTTATCGAACCAGTAGGAGACTAGAGTTTCCCGGAGGTGTCAACGGCGCCAGAAAAGTGCTGGTGCTGAAGCTGATGTGGAACCTGCACACAACACAACCAAGATACTTTGCCCCAACTTAACAGTGAGGTTGTCAATCTCACTAGCTTGCTGTAACAAAGGATTAAACGTATGTGTGGAAAATGATGTTTGTTTGCAGAGAATGAAAGTAACAGGATTGCAATAGGGTTGTTTATTGGTTTAGAGAAAAAGAACCGGGGTTCACAGTTCACTAGTGGTGTCTCTACATAAATAATAATAGCATACATGCGGGTAAACAAATTACAGCTGGGCAATTGACAAAATAAAGAAGTGCATAATGATGCATATACTATAGTTATGATGACTAGTGTGATATTCATTTGGGCATTACAACAATATATATATATATCGTTCCAACCGCATCTACGACTAATAATCCACCTTCCGGTTAGCGTCCGCACCCCTTTCAGTATTGAGTTGCAAGCAACAGATAATTGCATTAGGCAATCTGTGTAATGTAAGTAATACAAATACCCTTAGATAAAGTACTACTGTTTTATCCCTAGTAGAAACAGTACATCTACAATCTTAGAGCTTGCTGTCACTACCCCAGATTAAATAGATCATGAACCTACTATCGTGCATAAATACCCCCTCTTAGAGTCACAAGCATCTACTTGGCCAGAGCATCTACTAGCAACGGAGAGCATGCAAGATCATAAACAACACACTCACAAGATATATTATGAAGCAATAAACATAGTACTCAATATTTATCGGATCCCAGCAAACACAACATGTAGCAGTACATAAAGATGATCTTGATCATGTTAGGCAGATCACAAGATCTATACATGGTAGCACAAGAGGAGAAGACAATCGTCTAGCTACTTCTATGGACCCGTAGTCCAAGGATGAACTACTCATGCATCAGTCCGGAGGCGGGCATGGTGATGTAGAGCCCTCCGGTGAAGATTACCCTCTCCGGCAGGGTGCCGGGAGGAGCTTCTGAACCCTCCCGATCTAGGGTTGACGACGGCGGCGGTTCTGGACTTTGTGGAGGAAAAAGGTGTGTGTCCTAGGTATTAGATATATGGGGGGTATAAGTAGGCGAAAGGGCGAAGGCGGCGGGGCCTCGAGGGCCCCACACCTCGTGCTCGCGCGGCCAGCGGGGACCCGCGCCGGGAGGGGGTGTGGGCCCCTTGTTGTCCTCCTCTGTGTCCTCTTCGGTGTTCTGGAACCTCCCAGGGAAAATAGGCACTTTGACGTTTCGTTTGTCCAATTCCGAGAATATTTCCTTAACAACTTTTCTGAAACCAAAAACAGCAGAAAACAGGCAACTGACACTATGGCATCTTGTTAATAGGTGAGTCCCAGAAAATGCATAAAATGATATAAAAGTGTATATAAAACCTATAGCAATCGGCATAATATAAGCATGGAACATAAGAAATTATAGATACATTCCAGACGTATCAAGCATCCCCAAGCTTAGTTCTACTCGTCCCGAGTAGAGAAAACGATAACAAGAATAATTTCTTAAGTGACATGCTTCACATAATCTTGATCATATAATAATGTAAGGCTCATGTTATGAATGAAGTGATTCAAAGCAATGGTTTATAGTTTGCTAACAGATAGACAAGGAGTAAACAACTACATCATATAAGTAAAAACTTTTCATGGATAGTACTTTCAAACAAGCATCAAAATGATACACATGAGAGTTAACTCATAAAGTAATAGTCTCTAAGTAAAAGAGCATTGAAGCAACACAAAGGAAGATATAAGTTTAAGCATTGGCTTTCAACTTGTAACATGTATATCATATAGATAGTTGCCAACACACAAGTGTTTGCTTATAAGACAGAAATAAGTAGGTAAACTGACTCAACATAAAGTAAAAGAAAGACCCTTCGCAGAGGGAAGCAGGGATACAAACATGTGCTAGAGCTTTTTAGTTTTATAGGTTCTTGAAATCATATAGAGAGCATAAAAGTAAGTTTTGAGAGGTGTTTGTTGTTGTCAACGAATGGTAATGGGCACTCTACCCCACTTGTCAACCAGACTTTCAAGAGCGGCTCCCATTGAAGGACGTTATTTCTACCAGCAAGATATATCATCCCTCTTATCTCTTTTGTTTACACATATAGTTAAAAACTGTTGTCATTGCTTGACTGATTAGATCAGGGCAAAAATGTGAAGAGATTGAAGCGGTTAAAGTTGTAATTAATTGGGACTGGCCACCCCATTTGCCAGCTCTTTTTGCAAAATTAATGGATAAGCGGATATATATGCCACTAGTCCGGTTGTGAAAGTCTGACTAAAAGCAAATGACAAGATTGATATCCGTAACACCACATACTTCTGTCGAGGAGTGACTCCCACGTAACAGGGGTAGTCTCGCCCTGAGGAGAGGTTCGAAGGGGGGACTGAACACGGAGTTCAATCAACCCCCGAGAGGCTCGACGACGGTGCTCGCCGGGCCTGGAGAGGAACTATCACGCCAGAGATGGACACCGGCCCGTACCCAGGTTCACGACCCTCAGGAGGAGGTAAAACCGCTACTCCTGCTTGTCTGTATTGCACTGTGAAGGTTCCAGGACAATGAGCTTGCCGAAGGCTCTCTTGAGGCAGTTTGGTGCCTGGAGAGGGACACAATGGTCGTCTTCCTCCCCCAGCAATTGGCTATCCTATCTGTTTAGGGAGCGATTGCGCGATTGGGCGATCCCCTTCTACGGTGGAGCTCCTGCTCCTTTTACGGGCGCCCCGGGCTCCATCCTCGTGCTGGTGGGCTCCCACACGCCAGTCGCATGGAGGAGCGGGAGTCCACCGCGGCTTGCCCGTCCATGGACGTGGTCCATCCGTGCTAAAGTAGCGCGCCGTGGCCGACAGGTTGCAGGCGGTGCAGGACGGCTCGCAGGTGCAGCAGAGGTCGTGGTGGAGCCCACGGTGATGATCTTCTTGGAGCGTTGCGCCGTCCAGCCGCTTTATCACCAAAGAGGAAAGTCCTGGCTGTCTTGCCGCCGGGCGGCACGGCTTTGTTGACTCCTTTATCACCAGAATGGCAACTGGGATGCTCGCGTCATCCTGCAGCTGCTGCAGTGGCCATGTGCGTCCTGCAGCGCTTGCTTAGCCGCGAAGTGTCTCCACAGGGCCGTGGTCGCCTGTGGAGAGGTTTCATGCTGACTCCTCTCCAGGCGGGCTGTGCGTGGGGAGTCTCTCGAAGCGCAGGGTCCTCTTCAGGCCCTCGAGCGGAGATGTCTCTCGAGGGTCTCTCCAAGCGGTATCCTGGTCCTTAATCATTCTGTCGAAGATCCTCGTGGGCGAGGCCTGTAGAGAGTGGGCCGTGCATACCCTAGTCCTTACTGGACCGACAGTAGCCCCCGGGCCCATGATGGGCACGACGAGGCCCGCTGGGTCTAGGCGAAGCGTCGTGGGGCCAATCCTGCAGGCCGGGCCGAGCCACGCGTCACTCCAACGAGTAACGGTTGCGCACGATGTGGGACGTGCATCGTGGGGGGTCCCACCACGCCCCGATTACTGCTCCTTGACGAGGCATAAAGTCACCGCGCCGGGGCAGGGAGCCGTTACTTCTCCCACTTCTTCTCGCAGACGCCATCCGCATCGAGCTCTCCGCTCCTACTCTCCGGCGCCCTCTTCTCCAGTTTCTCCAGCTTCTCCTTGCGCCGCACCCTCCTTTCGTCCGACGATGAGTCCGGCGAAGAACAAGGGCAAGGCGGCCGCGGGGTCCTCTTCACAAGCGGCGCCCGCCAAGGTCACGCACGGCGCGGCTTTGCTAGGCGTGCGCGTCGCCCTCGACAACTTCCGCTTCCTGGTGGCGGACCGGACCAACCAGCACGGCCCCACCGCGCTCAATCCCGCGGCGCACGGGAAATGCCTGCGAGGGTTTTTCCCCGTCTTCCAGTACTGCGTCGTAGCGGGACTGGTGCCGTCCTTCTCTCCGTTCCTGGAGGCGGTGCTGGCCTTCTATCAAATCGAACTGCTGCACCTCCACCCCTACTCCGTGCTCATCCTCGCCATCTTCGTCTACCTCTGCGAGGCGTATCTTGGCTTGGAGGCCACGGTGGACCTCTTCCGGTGCTTCTACGCGCTCCGGAGCACGGCGAAGAACGAGCCCTCTGGATACGTCTCGTTCCGCATCGTGGACGGCATGGGGAGCGTCTACATCCCCATGTCATGGAGCGAGGGCAAGGCCATCACCTCGGTGACGAAGAAGGTGGACGACTTCCGCCAGCGGTGGTTCTTCGTTGGGTTGGAGCAGCCCTGCACCTTCCTCGAGGTCCCCGACGCGCCGCCCGTGAAGAATTCGAACTGGGGCAAGGCTTCCTTCTGCGGCGTGCAAAACGTGATGCTGATGGGCCGCCTGAGCTACCTTCGGGAGGAAGGCCTCACGGGGCAGATCATCGTCGCGGACTTCGTGACGCGCCGCATTGCTCCTCTCCAAGCGCACTCTGGTGCCAATGTGGATGTATTCCGGCCCCAGGACAAGATGCGGCTCCACCGCGAGGGCAACGACAAGGACGCGGTCGACAACGTCCTATCTGCGCTCTTCATCAACCCAGCGGTGCCCGCCATGGACGAACTCCCGATCACGCTCCGGCCTCTGCACCAGTGCAACATGACCGAGCGCCTGGCGATTCTGGCGGGGATGCCTCCTTACACCCCGTCAGGCCCTGCGGGGAAGATGGTGCCTGTGTCGGTGGTGCACGAAGCGGAGGGAGCAGAGACGCCCTCTGCCTCAGGAGCTGGGCAAGGCGAGGAGGAGGCCGCGGCGGGGGAGGAGTCCTCTTCGAGGGCCGGGCCCCTTACTGGCGAGATCAGTGACATCTCGTCAGGCGATGATGAAGACGCCTTCGTGGTGGCGCCCGCACGCCGTGCAAAGGAGGAGGAGGAGGCCTCTGACGAGGAGGCCTTGCTAGGGCGTCGCGAGCCCCGGTCCAAGGCGGCCAGCGACAGGCCTGGCGCGAGGCCCTCCGACGTCCCTTCCAAGAGGAAAGCCGAGGCGCCTCCGTAGGGGTCAGGTGCTAAGGCAAAACCCTCCTGACACTCGCCAGGCTTAGCGTGGGTCGACACCGGCGCCAAGGAGTCCGGGTAAGTACCTTTAACTACTGATTGCCTGATTATTGTACTCTTCTTTTCATGATTCTGATAATCACCCCCTGATTCTTGCCAGCGACCTTGTGCCCGCGAAGCGCCGTAGGCTTCGTAAGGCAGCAGAGGTGAAGGGAACCGCGGCAGAGGCTGTGGCTGAAGAGGTCGCGAGGCCTACGTAGACGGCCTCCTCAGGCCCAACCGAAGAGGCGCCTCAAGCGGAGGCAGTCGTGCCTCTGGCGGGGGTGGCAGCGCCTCAGGCGGAAGCCGCTGCACCGCCCCCCGAGCCGTTGGTGATGGAGGCGCAGGAGGAGCGGGCGGCCAGCCCTCCTCGAGCTCCTACCCCGCCCCGCGCGGCTACGCCGCAGCGTGAGCCGACTCTGGCTCGCGAGGCTACGCCACCGCGCTCAGCCACGCCTCTCGCACAGCCAGAGGCCGGAACGGACCATGGCCCGCGAAGCGCGGGCGCCTCTACAGGGGGAGCTCCTTCATCCACGCCACGCCCCGCAGCGGCCGGCGAGGCGCAAGAGGCGACGCGACATGGCAACGGGAGCGGGGAGACCAGCCTGGGCGTGGCAAAGGACGGGGAACAACCTAGCCCCTAGGCACGCCTAGAGGCCTCGTTCTCCAGGCTTGACGCCGGGGCCGGCCCTTCCACGCAACGCGGCCTGGTCCTTAGCGGCTGGGACTGAAACAAGGGGCACCGCGAGGTGGCCTTCCGCCTGGTGAGGGAGTCTCTGAAGGGTTTGGAGGCGTAGCTCGCCCTCGAGGATGCCCAGCTCGCCCAGCAACGCGACGAGCTAGCGGAGGCTTGGAGACGCTTCCATGCCGCTGTTGAGGCCCGCCGCTCCAGAGGCATGACGAGAATGTCACCGCCCAGAAGCAAACCCTGGAGCGCTTCCCGCAGCGGTTTGCCGAGAAGAAGATGGAGGCGGCCCTCTCGGAGCGCGAGAAGGAATTCAGGCGGACCACCTCCAAGGAGTACCGCGACAAGGCCAAGAAGCAGGAGGACCGCTTCAAGGCCAAGCACACCGCTGACGCCAAGCGGATCATGGAGCTTGAGAAAGCCAACTCCAAGCTCGAGGTCCACCTCCAGCACGCCAAGGATGCCTATCGCCAGGCTGAGGAGGGTCGCAGGGCGGCTGTCCTGGAGCTGGACGCCCTCGTGAAGGACGTGGAGGGGCAGGCGGGCTCGGCGGCCAAGCAGGTGACGGAAGCCGTGGACACCGAGCAGGCGGCTCGCGTGCTCACGAAGCAGCGGGAGCGCATGTTCCAGGCGCTGGTGGCCAGAGGCAATGAGCTTGCTGCTCAGCTTGGCGCAGAGGCTCCGCTCACCGAGGCTCGCGGTCGTGGCGATGCTGCCGTGTACCTGGTCTACTTCGACCAGCTCTTCACGGCCCTCAAGAGCCCCGTCGCTGATCTCCGCGAGGTGATTGAGGTCGAGAGCCGCCAGCTTCTGGAGATGGTCGTCGACCGCATCTTCACCAACCTCCGGCTCCTCACGCCCGGCTTCGACCTCTCCACGGTGACCGAGGCGTGGCCGGCCGGGGAGGCCTTGCGGGTCTCCAACTCCCTTCGCGAGCAAGTCGAGGCCTTCTACAACCGCTTCGAGCGTACGGAGGTGGCTGCGGAGGACATCGAGGAGGAGGCTGCCTCTGCCGAGGAGGAAGGCGCTGAGGAAGAGGAGCGTGCTGGCGCGGACTCCGCTTGAGCCTTGATTATCGCGCATGTATCTGAGATAGTTTTTGTATTCAGACACTGCATACTTTGGGCATGTAATATACTCTTTAAGCTTATTTGTGTTAACTTGTTTGCCCCTCGAGAGGCCTTTTCTGCCTTGTTTTCATGTCTATGTTTCCTCTGCGTCGTTAGGACCCATCTCTTCGCGCTATGACGCCGCCGCTGCGGTATGGTAGAGCAATGACTCAGCAAGGCCGGGGGGAGTTTAAGGCTTGGAGAGGTAAGAGCCCTGAGTCGTGATGCTCAAGTGCCCCCCTTTGACGTGCGAGTAGCCCATGAAGCACAAGGGAGAACGAAATCGCTCGAGGGACAAACGTGCGCTTGGGGAGAAAAGGCTCTCGAGTCACAGGTGTAGGACTTAGCTTCTCGAGGCTTTTGCCCTGTAGAGGTTTTTTAGCCTGGCGAGGAGGTCCTCTCCAAGGGTTTTTCCCTACTGCCTCCTCAGGCTTGTAGAGACGCTTGTTCTCTGTAGATGTTAGAGGGGCAAACCCAAACGCCTGTGCACGGTAGAAGGGACTAATGCGCGCTTATAGGTCCCCTCAGGCGTTCCTTGCGAGGAGAGAGAGTACCAAGGTCCTTTGTAAAGATGGCGTGTTTGTGAGGGCCTGCCCTCCCGCCAGAGCTCGGATCCTTGTGTTTTGCAGTGCTGCTGGTGTGTCATTTGAGGCACTGGCGCCGTACTCAGCCCCCGCTCGCGAGGTGCGCATGTGGAGAGATATAAGTGCCCATTTTCAACAAAGAAAATAGTGCTGGAATAAAACTCACCACCAACATATTACATAGCGGTGCTGTAGCGCATAGTTCACTTAGGAACGAAAATGGCGCCTGAGCGCAAAGTTCACTTGGAACGAAAATGGCGCCTGAGCGCAAAGTTCACTTGGAACGAAAATCGGTTCATTACACTTGGGTTTGCCAAGCTAACGTTCCTTCCATGTCGAGGCATGGGGACCACCCATTAGTGGCAGAGGTTCACTGCAGCCTGCGGGGGCTCATTTGCAGGAGAGCCCGGAGGTCTGGGCCTCGGGAGAAGCTTTGAGAAGCTTGGAGGTGAAGCCGTGAGCTTCCCTCTAGACACAAAAAATGCCTGGCGTGATTGTGATCACGGGTAGAACTTGCGCAGATGCGCGATATTCCACGGGTTCTTGACAGGGATGCCATCTTCGGTCTCGAGACGTACTGCGCCAGGCCTAGCGACGTGGAAGACCTTGTAGGGGCCTTCCCACATCGGTGAGAGCTTGTGGAGGCCTTCCCCCGAGAGGGTTGGTGGACCCGTCGAAGCCCTTGGGGAGTGCTGGCATGAACTTTTGCGACCAGACCACACGACGCAGGGCGCGCGTGAAGGCCATGCAGCCTGAGGCATAGGTGGCCGTTCCTCCCTGGAGGGCCCTGCGGTTTTGCTGCCCCGCTTGGCCGAGCTCCTCGACGAGGCGGTTCTGGAGGTCTCGGCGTCGCTCCATGCCCACGCACACGTCAGGCGTAGTGCGCTGCACGATTTGACAGTCGTGCGGCGAGGAAGCATGTGAGGGAGCCCGCTACGCCGCGACCGGAGGTGGTCCTGGCGGCGGTAGGGGCGTACCTGGTGCGGCCGTCCCTGCAGGGCCGGAAGGCACGATGGAGCGCGACGGAGCAGGGCGCGTGGTTGCGATGTCGACGAGGTGGTGGAGGCGGTCCAGCTACTGGTCGTGTGCCTCGGCACTTGGCGGGTAGCGGAGGAGCTCCTGTGCCATGAGCAGCGCGGTATGCGGGGCGGGCTCGTGGTGTTCCCGCGTGGACACGCTCTGGCGCCGGGACGGGTGCGAAGACTCAGCGTCCTCACGGCGCTCGGAGAGGTCCTCGTTGTCGCGCTCTCTCCGTCGCGGTGCTCCTCGCTCTCTGGCTCCTCCACGCGCGGGCCGGTGCCAGCGCGCCCGGTCGTGCGGGGGCGGCCACGGGTGGGAGCAGTGCCGGGCTCGGTGTGAGCTCTCTCAGAGGTACGCCGGTTGGCGCGCGTCGCGCAGGTGTCCATCATGGCGCGGAGTTCGGAGGTTGAAGACGCGCCTCAGTCCCCTACCTGGCGCGCCAAATGTCGAGGAGTGACTCCCACGTAACAGGGGTAGTCTCGCCCTGAGGAGAGGTTCGAAGGGGGGACTGAACACGGAGGTCAATCAACCCCCGAGAGGCTCGACGACGGTGCTCGCCGGGCCTGGAGAGGAACTATCACGCCAGAGATGGACACCGGCCCGTACCCAGGTTCACGGCCCTCAGGAGGAGGTAAAACCGCTACTCCTGCTTGTCTGTATTGCACTGTGAAGGTTCCGGGACAATGAGCTTGCCGAAGGCTCTCTTGAGGCAGTTTGGTGCCTGGAGAGGGACACAATGGTCGTCTTCCTCCCCCAACAGTTGGCTATCGTATCTGTTTAGGGAGCGATTGCGCGATTGGGCGATCCCGTTCTACGGTGGAGCTCCTGCTCCTTTTATAGGCGCCTCGGGCTCCGTCCTCGTGCTGGTGGTCTCCCACACGCTAGTCGCATGGAGGAGCGGGAGTCCACCGCGGCTTGCCCGTCCATGGACGCGGTCCATCCGTGCTAAAGTAGTGCGCCGTGGCCGACAGGTTGCAGGCGGTGCAGGACGGCTCGCAGGTGCAGCAGAGGTCGTGGTGAAGCCCACATTGACGATCTTCTTGGAGCGTTGCGCCTTCCAGCCGCTTTATCACCAAAGAGGAAAGTCATGGCTGTCCTGCCGCAGGAGGCGTGGCTTTGTTGACTCCTTTATCACCAGAATGGCAACTGGGATGCTTGCGTCATCCTGCAGCTGCTGCAGGGGCCATGTGCGTCCTGCAGCGCTTGCTTAGCCGCGAAGTGTCTCCACAGGGCCGTGGTCGCCTGTGGAGAGGTTTTCTGCTGACTCCTCTCCAGGCGGGCTGTGCCTGGGGAGTCTCTCGAAGCGCAGGGTCCTCTTCAGGCCCCGGCGTCCTCTTCAGGCCCTCGAGCGGAGATGTCTCTCGAGGGTCTCTCCAAGCGGTATCTTGGTCCTTAATCATTCTGTCGAAGATCCTCGCGGGCGAGGCCTGTAGAGAGTGGGCCGTGCATACCCCGGTCCTTACTGGGTTGACAACTTCCTTATGAGCTATTAAATATTGACACAAATAAGAGATAATATGTTTTGAATGATAAAAGGTAGCACACAAAGTATTTTTTTGGAATGGCTGGAAATACCATGTAGTAGGTAGGTATGGTGGACACATATGGCATGGGTTTTGGCTCAAGGTTTTAGATGCATGAGAAGCATTCCCTCTCAGTACAAGGTTTTGGCTAGTAATATTATTTGAAGCAAACACAAGTATGAACTATGACAACAAGACGTATATAAAAACATATTGCAAGCATTATAAAACTCTACATTTTCTTCCTTGTTGTTCAAACACCTTTACTAGAAAATATCTAGACCGTAGAGATACCAAACATGCAAACCAAATGTCAACAAGCTTTACAATAGTTCTTCATTAATAGGTTTTAACTACATGATGTAAAAGCTTAAACATGATCTACTTGAGAGCTCAAAACAATTGCCAAGCGCCACAACATACAAGATAACAATCCATAAGAGCATGTATATCTTTTTCATTATACCATCTACCACATTTAGCATTTTCTGTTTCCAACAAAACACCAATCACTCCAAGTATATAACAATGAGATATGAGAGTATAACATAATAAAAACTAACAGCTCCAACAAGAGATGTATGAAAAACAAGAGCTAATAGTATTGCAGTAGCTATAGGAGAATACTCAACAAGTATAAGTGAAGAATACTAGTATTCTTAAGAAAAAGCGGAGCGTGTCTCTCTCCCACAAAGGAATGCTAGGATCCATTTTATTAAGAAAATAAAAATAACAAAAACAAAAACAAACATACGCTTCAAGTAAAGCACATAAGATGTGTTGGAATTAAAATATAGTTTCACTAGAGATGACCTGATAGTTTGTTGATGAAGAAGGGGATGCCTTGGACATCCCCAAGCTTTGACGCTTGAGTCCTCTTGAAATATGCTTGGCTGACCCACGGGGGCATCCCCAAGATTTGGCTCTTCCATCTTCTTGATCACATCACATCATCCTTCTCTTTTGATCCTTAAAAACTTTCTCCACACCAAACTCAAAGTAAACTTCATTAGAAGGTTAGTGCACGAAAAATTCTTATATTCTGCATGAACATAATTTCTACCAATGCTAATGGATATTAGCTACAGCCACTGATAATTTATGGAACAAAAAGATCCATTCAAAATAGTAAAAGAGCCATTGCAAAATAAATGGCAGAATCTGTCAAAAACAGAACAGTCCCTAAAGACGAATTTTGACGAGGCACGTAACTTGCTCAAATCAGAAACCTCAAAACTAATGAAAGTTGCATATATATATCTTATGATTACGCACAAAAAATCCCAGGTCCATCCGATTTTTCTGTAAAGAGTTATGAATTTAACGGTGGACAGCAGAAAACAGTTTCAGCACAGCAATCCAAATCTAGCATCAACTTTCTACTAGAGGCTTAACTTGACACAACAATGCAATAAAGTAAAGATACAAAGGAATTGCTACAGAGGTAGACATCTTCCTTAACTCAACAAAATAAAATAATAGAAATAAAAAGGTGGGTTGTCTCACATAAGCGATTTTCTTTAACGCCTTTCAGCTAGGCGCAGAAAGTGATATTCAAGTATTATCCAAATCAAGAACAGAAATCCTCTCAACAATGCATTGTATTTTATGTATATAAGGTACAGAGGTTCCTTTTTCATTGCCTTTGGGTTTACTACATTCATAAAATGGGTTTTGAGGAACAATCCAATCAAAATTTTCTCACAAGGCTTCATGCAAAGCTACAAGTTTAATAGGTATTGGCACTTTAATTTCCTCCCCATTAGTAGGTTCAGTTTTACCCAATTTTTCAAGTGCATTAAGAAAATCTACACATGAGCCTAGCATATCAAAACGATCAAAGACTTTCCTAGCTTCTATAGCAACATCACCAAATTCATTAACCAAGGTTTCTATAGTAAAATCTTTCTTTTCAACATTTTAACATTATGAATATTAAGAAACATTTGTTGTATTATAGGATGTAAGTTAACAAACCTAGCCTCTAGCATGTGAACTACAGAAGCTGCAGCGGCTTCATAATTAGGAGCATGTTCTGCTATGGATTTCTCCCTAAGATCCTTATGCTTACTAACATGATTAAAGAATTCTTCAATATTCTCATTTCCAATTATAGAACCACTACCTACTAACAGGTCTTCCAGGGTGTACTTAGGAAGCAACGTTATAGCAAAATTAAAACTAAAACCGAACTAACAATAATGCTAAACCGAAATAATAAATATGCAAACCCAAATAAAAATAGTAATGCAAGTAACTATTTTTTTTGTATTTTTGATATTAAGCAAACAAGACAATAATAAAAATAAACTAAGCAAGACAATAACAAAATAAAAAGATTGGATGTGAGAGACTCCCCTCGTAGAAGAACTTAGTTCCCCCGGCAACGACGCGAGAAAAATGCTGGCATCGAAGGGGAAACTAAACTTTGCTGAACAGAAGAACTCTTGTCTCCCCGGCAACGGCGCCAGAAAAATGTTTGATGCACCGGTGAGGTGTTGTTGGGAAACACCAAGAGGAATGTATGAAGTAGTGCAGCAGCAAGTTTCTCTCAGTTGTGAAACCAAGGTTATCGAACTAGTAGGAGACTAGAGTTTCCCGGAGGTGTCAACAGCGCCAGAAAAGTGCTTGTGCTGAAGCTGACGTGGAACCTGTACACAACACAACCAAGATACTTTGCCCCAACTTAACAGTGAGGTTGTCAATCTCACTGGCTTGCTGTAACAAAGGATTAAACGTATGTGTAGAAAATGATATTTGTTTGCAGAGAATGAAAATAACAGGATTGCAGTAGGATTGTTTATCAGCTTAGAGAAAAAAGACCGGGGTTCACAGTTCACTAGTGGTGTCTCTCCATAAATAATAATATCATACATGCGGGTAAACAAATTACAGCTTGGCAATTGACAGAATAAAGAAGTGCATAATGATGCATATACTATAGTTATGATGGCTAGTGTGATATTCATTTGGGCATTACAACAATATACATAGACCGTTCCAACCGCATCTATGACTAATAATCCACCTTCCAGTTAGCGTCTGCACCCCTTTCAGTATTAAGTTGCAAGCAACAGATAATTGCTTTAGGCAATGTGTGTAATGTAAGTAATACAAATACCCTTAGATAAAGTACTATTGTTTTATCTCTAGTAGCAACAGTATATCAACAATCTTAGAGCTTGCTGTCACTACCCTTGATTAAATAGAGACATGAAAGTACTATCGAGCATAAATACCCCCTCTCGGAGTCACAAGCATCTACTAGCAACGGAGTGCATGCACGATCATAAACAACGCACTCACAAGATATATTATGAAGCAATAACATAGTACTAAATATTCATCGGATCCCAGCAAACACAACATGTAGCATTACATAAAGATGATCTTGATCATGTTAGGCAGCTCACAAGATCTAAACATGGTAGCACAAGAGGAGAAGACAACCATCTAGCTACTGCTATGGACCCGTAGTCCAAGGATGAACTACTCGCGCATCAGTCCGGAGGCGGGCATGGTGATGTAGAGCCCTCCGGTGATGATTCCCCTCTCCGGCAGGGTGCCGGGAGGAGCTTCTGAACCCTCCCGATCTAAGGTTGACGACGGCGGCGGCTCTGGACGTCGTGGAGGAAAAAGGTGCGTGTCCTATGTCTTAGATATCTGGGGGGTATAAGTAGGCGAAAGGGCGAAGGCGGCGGGGCCTCGAGGGCCCCACACCCCGTGCTCGCGCGACAAGGTGGGACCCGCGCCAGGAGGGGGTGTGGGCCCCTCGGGGTCCTCCTCCGTGTCCTCTTCGGTGTTCTGGAACCTCCCAGGGAAAATAAGCAGTTTGACGTTTCGTTTGTCCAATTCTGAGAATATTTCCTTAACAACTTTTCTGAAACCAAAAATAGCAGCAAACAGGCAACTGGCACTGTGGCATCTTGTTAATAGGTTAGTCCCAAAAAATGCATAAAATGATATAAAAGTGTATATAAAACATGTAGCAATTGGCATAATATAAGCATGGAGCATAAGAAATTATAGATACGTTTGAGACGTATCACATAGCTACAAGTTTAATATGTATTGGTACTTTGATTACTTCTCCCTTTTTAGGTTGGATTTTTCAAGTGTACTCTACACATGAGCCTAGCATATTAAAACGGTCGAAAACTTTCCTAGCTTCTTTAGCAACATCACCAAATTCTTTAAGCAGGGTTTCTAAAATAAAAGCTTTCTTTTCAGCATTTTCAACATTATGAAGGTGAATAAACATTTGTTGAATTATGGGATGGAGGTTAACAAACCTAGCCTCAAGCCTGTGAACCAAGGAAGCCGCAGCAATTTCATAATTTGTAGCAAGTTCTGCTATGGATTTATCCTCAAATCATCGTGCATACTAACATGATCAAAGAATTCTTCAATGTTATCTTTTCCAATTACATGTTTCATGTTATGAGTAATTTGCATCACATCTCAATTACATTATGCGTATGATATACATTTATAATAGCGGGAATGATAAAATTATGTGTCCAAGGAACAAACACCACCTAATTTAGTCATAAAGGCAATCAAAGAATTAATGGATAATTTTGGTCCATTTAAGTATTTCGAGTGCCAAAATTGATTAAGTTTGAAATGCAGTATTGAAGTTACAATACTAGAGGAAATTGATTGAGAGTCATTTTTAAATGATTAATCAATGGTGTTATTGCATGATCCGAATTCTTCCATGATTTTGGTAAATAGGAGTATTTGCCCGATAAATTATGGAGTCTGAAATTAATTTGATGATAGATCAAATGGGGTTTTTCAGAAGAAAGATTAGTGAACATTGTATTCACAAGATTCGATCAAAGGACAATATTTTGAATTGTGGTTTCAACACAAAAGACTTGTGGAAATTTGTTTCACAAAATTATAATGTCATATATAGTGATATGTGGGGAGTTATAATCATGCACTATTTTAAATAAAGTGTGGTCTGTCAGAATCAGTCTTAGAAACTCCTAATATGTTCGAAACATTATAGTCGATGTCCACTTTAGAAAATAGATGTTTTTCTCAAACAAGAATTCATGAGATCGACAGTAGTGTCGACATGTATATGATTATGCGATAATTCGGAATATACATGAGTGGTTCTTTGTAGATTGCTCGCATTGGATGGGAGTGTATTCCAAAACCAATTAGAAACAAAGTTCAGTTTGTTGTCTATGTAATTCCGAGAAAAAAATGATTTTTCGAGTTGTGGTTTATGGATTGAAATTACAAGTTTGGAATAAAGTGTCAGAGTTATGTTGGAAGGTGTTTCAAAGAGTATATGTCTGCTAATGAAAGTTTAGTGATTAAGAGTGAGGGAGACTAGAAAATTGTTTTCTGCTTGCAATCCTCTTCATAAGGATCATAATATTTTCATGAAAGAAACTTCTAAATAAAGTGTTGTTATGTTTAATATTGCTGTCAGGTCACAGCACTGTATTAAGTATTTCAGATCTTGTTGACAGATCAAGGTGCACTTTATGAATACAAAGAAAGTTGAGAAAATATCGGAATACGAACAAAGGCCTTTCGAGCCTGGAAATCCAAAGTTGCATTTGAAAGGATTAAGAGAGTAATTGTTGCTGCAATTCTTGTTAGAGGAATAAGATTGTTTAATCGTCACATAAGGTGTTATATGAGAAATGTGACTATAAGAGAGACGCGGTAGCATGTCTTGTCAAGAAATGTGTCTTGGACAAGATCAAATTTGTTGACTACATTTATGTAGACATGCTTGAAGTCTGAGGGATTTGTATTAATGTAATACTGTAGTTTGTATTAAATTCGAATTGATGGTAGATCATGATTTTGGTTTGACCAAAATGTCGTTTTAAGAGGGAGTCAATGTTGGTTCACTCAGGTGGAATATGTAAAGAGCATATTTTTGAGTGGGAGATCAGGAACTCAAATATGTAAAGAGCATATTTTTAAGAGGGAGTCAATGTTGGTTCACAAAGGAAACCACAAAGGAGTCAAATCCTTCACTCCCAAATCCCACCAAAAGCAACTAATGCTTATGGGGGGAGAAGAGAGGAAGAACAAAGGAGAAGAACCACAAAGGAACTCCAAGATCTAGACCCACTAGGTTCCCCTCACTTAGAGAAGAGATGGATTGGTGGAAATGTGGATCTAGATCTCCTCTCTCTTTTCCCTCAAGAAATAGAAAGAATCATTGGAGGGATTGAGAGATCTCAAAGCTTTGGAGATCAACAATGGAGGAGGAGAGAGAGCACCAAAACTTGGGAACCATTGGGGAAGATGACCCCTTAGATAGGTTCCCAACAAATCTGCCCGTTGGGGGCAGTTTTTCCCACTCGGGCCGGAAGTTCCGGGCTTACCCCGGAACTTCCGGACCCCCCAAACACCACAAAACGCGTCCGGGAAGTGTTCTCTGGTCAAACCGGAAGTTTGGGCGGAAGTTTGGCCGGAACTTTCCGGCCGGCCGGAACTTCCGCCCCTGGCAGAAACGTCAACACGAAAACGATGATATCTTGACCAAACGAACTCCGTTTTCGATGATTTTTGGCTCGTTGGAATCACCACGAAGAGCTCTATAAGATCATGCAGAGAAAACTCATAGTCCAACAAGTGAGGTTAAAACCAAATGGGGAAATGAAAGATCTCTAGATAAAAGAACAACCGATAAAACCTCAAACATAAAAAACGCAACAAGTTTTCCAAAGTAAAACCGTATTCGATGAACTAGAGCTTGACATGGAGATGAACCAAGCTCTAATTACTCACAAGGATAAAAGTCAAATAAGAACCAAGAAATATGATATGCCAAATATGTAAAGGTTTGAGCTTTCCACAACGATGTGATCAAGTTACTAACTTGAGAGCCCCTCTTGATAGTACGCATATCTATCCTATAGCCCTATCAAGATCATACCTTTGCCTTGAGCATTCCACTTGAGTTAGATGATGACTATCTTGATCTCTTCAAGTGGGTCATCTTTCTTGATTGCGCGTTGTGACGCCCTAAAATCGGTACTATGTAGATTTAAGCGCTCCCGCCGAAATCCGCATAATAACGATTTTAGGTCGCCCACCAGACATAATGTGCACGCCGAAACATGCGCATTATGTGGGTAGAATTGTGATAACATTACAATAGTTCCGATACATCCACAAATACAACAAAGATATAAATACAACAACGACTCGAATGAGTCAAGATACAAATGATACAATACAAAGATTCAAATGACAGCGGAAGCAAAATAGTATCCGACTACGGATAAGATGCAAATTGGACTAAGAGTCCTGAAGATAAGCGATGGCGCCATATCCCTGCCCAGGCAAGCCGGAGGGATTCCCAAGCTAACGTCGTCAGAGTTCAAACCTGTTAACTGCACATAATGCACATCCCAAAAGAGGGTCAGGGCACTCCCTGGCAAGCAAAACCGACTTGCCTACTTTCTACACCATCTCCCAAAATATGGGGTAGGTGGACTTAGCGGCAGCATCACTAGCAACCTAAAGAGACACGCTACAACTTCTGTCTAATTAGAGAGGGATAAGAGAGCGCATAAAGTAAACATCTACAACTAACACCAATCATAACCCATTCTCGAATTCACCCCCTCAACCAAATATGAGGAAGCAATTCGGGAAACTCACACGTTGAACAGTTTTAATTATAATTTATTGTGAAAGTAATTCTATATTACTAGTCAATTTAATTAACATTAATTAGGTGCAAGTTGTCTAGATCTTGTTAGCCAGCATCATCACCAAAATCGTCCATAACCGTGGACACGGCTCATCGATAAGATTATACCCTGCAGGGGTGCACTACTGTACACATACTAGCATGATCAACCCAAGCAAGCATCAGGGCTTCTCAACACGACTTATTCCTTCACTACAGCAAGTCCAAGTGCCACACATATGAGTTGTTACCCGCGTCAGGAGTCCGGCCGAATCTCAATTGCGGACTCATTAGTTTGTGTCCACGCGCCATGCGGCTCAAACCACAGTAGGAACTGTCCGCTTCGCGCGCACCACCCCTATATGACCCCCCGTATCATGTAACCTCTCATCAATCATCATCATCATGCACATGAATATGAGCAAATGGAAAACCCGAACTAGTTGCGGCACATGGACAAGCTAAAGATCCGTTCAAAGTCGAGGGGGGCTCCATTGGGCCTCCCACAAGTGGTTAGTGCGCTCAAAATTGGATCCGAAGACAAAATCTCAGTTCCTAGGTCGACACTGAGCAGAACAAAGCACCTCGCAAGGCCTTCCGCCTGGTGCCTTATCATTTAATTATAATACCCATATATAAGACAACATTTTATTAAGGTAGAATAATCTATCATACTAAGCAGATGAAACATAAGACCAACAGACGACTCGCACAAACAACTCTAAGCATGCGCTACGACTCGCAAGGCCAACAGATAAACATGCAACGGGTATTAGGTTGTGGGGATAAAGCTGTATGGGCTGCAGGATAAACATGTGATGGGATCGCAGTTCAAGAATCGATAACTAGGGTAGCAGAGATCAACGGCAGGAATGAAAGACAATGTATAGGTAAACAAGCAAACTTTGCTTGCCTGGAATCCCGCATGGAAGCAGATCTTGTCGTTGCTCACACATATCAACGTCGTATCCGCGAAGAAGCAACAAACACTGGAAAGCGTGAAAGATGCATTTTACAACTACGGCAAAAGATTCAGCATGATCATACGAGAATGATGCATGGCATGGCAAGATGCAATACAATACAGGTAATCCAAATTAAGCGGGAAAGCAACCCGGCAATTAATATTTAGGTGCAAGTTATTTATTTACCAGCATTATTAAATGTTGGTTAACATGGCAACACATGGCATGGGTGATCTAATTAAATTAAATGGAATAGGGTATTATATATTTATTACCCCTAACATTCCATATTTAATTATTTAGTTGCAATTAACAAATTATACTAAGCAATTGAAATAACAGACGCAAAATGGCATACAAATGGCATATTAATATTCCTTGCATTTTTCTGATAAATAAACATATAAAGATTATTTTATTTGGAGTTATAGAATAAAAGTTATTAGCAATACAAGTTTTAGGGGTGTTTTTGTAAATGTCAGGGACTTGTCTGTGATGGAAATAATGTTTCTGGGGACTTAGGTGCGAAAACCAGAGAGCAGGGGGCTCGGGGTAATTTTCCCAGAAGCTCTGGTCACTGACGGGTGGGACCCGCATGTCAGTGAACGAAAGAGAATAAAAAGGGGGCATGTTTATTCCATCGCGTCCGATGGGATTCGAACCAGGGATCTCCTGCGGGAGGGGAGGATCGGAGGTGCTAGCCACTGGGCCGAACTGGTGGTGTTGGAGTAAACAGGGAACGACTTTGTAAGAACAAACCCTGTGACGTTAACTGAATTTACTAAAAAGAACTTCAGACTTTCAGATCACAAAAGGGAGATTAATATGGCATTCGGGGGGATTTGATCCTGGGACTCCGCGGATGTGCAAAGAGGAGCGCAACCACTGAACTAGCTCGGGTGGTTGTGTTCAAATAGCAGCCTGACAGCACAAGAGGTCATCAGGCGATGTTTAACTGAACTTGACACAAAAGTTCAGACTTCAGTAGCGAACGGAACAACGACGACGACGAACTACAGCGAGATGCTGCGCGAAGGCGGGTCCAGAGCAAGGGAAGAGGAGGGGAAAGGGATCCCAGAGGTGATGCTCACCTTGGGGAAGGTCGGGGGCGGTCTCGGAGGGCTCGGGGAAGGCCGGAGAGGAAGCAGAGGTCGCATATGCTCCCGCGGTCAGAGGTAGCCGGCGACGATGACGACGATCTTGGTGGCGCTGCAGGCCTTCTCCGGCTCCGGTCTTCCGCGTAGAGGAAGGTGACAGCGAGTAGTTTCCATTCCCGCGCTCGGTAGGGGATGAGGGCGACCATGGGAGCGGCTCGGTGCTTCTCTTCGAGCTCGGTAATCAAGAATTTTGGTGGGGAAAACCAGAGAAAAGGGATGGGAGAAGAAGGGGCGGCGGCGGCGCATGGGAGAGGGAGAGGAGGAGTGGCGGCTAGGGTTCCAAGAGGGGGAGCCGGGCTAGGTAAAAGGGAGAGGGGGAGTGGTTGGAGGAGGGGGGCTCCATGGCGCTTTCTCTGCCTGGCTGTAAAGTGAGGAAGAGGACAGGAGGAGAGGTGGGTCGGGCTGGAAGGGATAGGAGAGATGGGCCAGAGGTGGGGGTTTGGCCCAGGTAAGGTTTTTTCTACTGGTTTTATTTTTATTTCTTTTGTTCATTCTTTTATGTTTTAGTATTTTAAAACAAAATAGAAAAAGAAAAGATGCATAGACTTTTGAACAATATTTATAGTTTCAAAGTAAATATTAATTTGAATATTTGAAAAGAATTTAAATATCACATTTAAATTGATTTGATTTACATTTAGAGTTAAAAGTGGAAAAGAATTTAAATGGAGTTGAAATAAATTTAAATGCAATTAAACAAATGAATTGACAATTGCATGATGGCATGATGATATGATGATGCAAAAGAAAAACAAACAAAACTAAAATTGGGATAATCCCGGGGCGTTACACGCGTCCAAGCACATGCTTGATGAAGGCTTCTCCAAATACCCCCCCATACCAATAATGGGAGAGTCTCGCTAGGCTCCATCTTCATGTATCCATAGCAAGCTCCAAGCATAGGATCTTTTCGAGAAAGCTTCTCTTGGACTTGCACCACTCATCTTTTCTTCACTAAGATGGTGTCTTGAATCCTCAAGACATACTTGCAATAAGCTTCACTCAACACATGAGCTTCAAGAGTTCAACACATGAACTCCTCTATTTCCATGGACATGATCTATAAGGATATCTCAATGCAAACATTAGTCCATAGAGATTGTCATATAATTACCAAAACCACACATGAGGGAAAATGTTCTTTCACCGCGCCACCACATGATGTGGGCGCCTCGGTGCCCTCCTTCGTCTCCTCTTCGGACTTCTGGAACGTGTCGGGAAAAATTGGGACTTTGGCTTTTGATTCATCCAATTCCGAGAATATTTCCTTAACATTTTTTCTGAAACCAAAAACAGCAGAAAACATGGAACTAGCACTGTGGCATCTTGTTAATAGGTTTGTCCCAGAAAATGCATAAAAACCATATGAAATGAATATAAAACATGTAGCAATAGGTATAATATAAACATGGAACATAAGAAATTATAGATATGTTGGAGACGTATCAAGCATCCCCAAGCTTAGTTCTACTCGTTCCGAGTAGGTAAAACGGTAACAAGAATAATTTCTGAAGTGACATGCTTTCACACAATCTTGATCATATAATAAAGTAATGCATGTAAATTGAGATCAAATGAATAAAAGTTGTAGTTTATATTGATATCAAATGAGTAATGAGTAAACAAGTAGGAAGAACAAAGTAAAACTTTCAATGAATCAATACTAGAGAACAATCATCCGTGCAAAGTAGATATTAAAGATGATTTAAGCTTCAAGAATAAAAATATAATCATCTAATGCATCCAACACTCATGACAACTTTGTAAAAGGATCAAGTTAAGCAATAACAATATGCACGTAGAAAATCATCTCTCTATTTGTTCACTTTAAAACAAGCAATCGTTCAGCGTTGGTTCCTGGCACCAGGATGTTGTGGTAAAAGAATGATAAGGGGGGTTTGGAAGGCCAACGGAAGAAAGTCTCACACAGCTGAAAGTGATCATTAGACAAGAGGAAGTCTTATAATCGAAGCTATGCAAAGAGTAGTGATTGACACACAACGGATGCACATAGAGCTATAAGTTTATGAGAGCTCTCCAATGGAACTAGTGGGGGTGCATCCAACTTGCTTGCTCATGATGACCTAGAGCACTTTTGAGTATCATTCGAATATACAATACAAGTTCTATAGTGTAAAGTTCCCCACATAGTTATGCAAGTAAAACATGAAAATTCTCTCATATGGAGTGAAGGTGCTAAATATGAGCACCAATGATAACTATGAATACTACAGGTGCTATAACATGAGCACAAGTGTGGATGAAGAGTAGTAATGTTGCTGAAAGAGCATTTTCCCTCATGTGTGGTTTTGGTAATTATATGACAATCTCTATGGACTAATGTTTGCATTGAGATATCCTTACAGATCATGTCCATGACATTAGTGGAGCTCATGTTGAACGGGAATCCGGCACCTAGAGGGGGGGGGTGAATAGGTGCTATTACAAATTTTAGGTCTTTTCCAATTTAGGCTCAACACAAAGGTAAATTCTCTAGATATGCAACTACGGTGAATTTACCTAAATGACAATCTAAGCAATAATAAGATAGACAAGCTAACAAGACAAGCAAGTAAGGGAGCAAAGATAAGGGGAACCAAGCGAAGCACGCGGAGACGAAGATGTAATCCCGAGTTCCACCCAAGGGTGTACATCTCGTTTGGAGAGGTGTGCGCTACCACAACAGGTTAGCCGCAACGCCACAAAGGCTCACCTTCTTCTCCGATGAACTCAACCACAAAGGTTGCGAGTCCACCTTCCACTATTGATCCCCTTTTAGGGCGGAGATCGAATCCCTTACAAACGCTTGAGGCACGCACCCACAACTTAATTGGGGGCTCTCAAGAAGACCACAAAAGGTCAAGGACCACAAAAGGTCAAGGCAACACCAAGATTACAACAATGGTGAACTAGGTTTTCCCACCGGAAACCCTAGCCACGAAATCCCCAAGTGAATGGGGAGGAAATGCAAATCCCTTCGGTGAAGATGTAGATTCGGGCCTTCTCCTCCAATCCTCCAAAGATCAACGAATTTGGGTGGAGGGATTGGGAGATCTTGTTGATTTGAGCTTTCAAGAATGGTAGGAGAGAGAAAATCTGAGAGCTAGCTGTTCTTGAGTGAGTGAGGGGGTATTTATACCCCCTCTCAAAATCTGGCCGTTGGCTGCTTCGGGGACCCAGAAATTCCGGTATAAGTGACACCGGAAATTCCGAGTCACCCGGAATATCCAAGTCAGTGAAATTTCCGAGTTGAATTTCCGGTTGAGATCAGAACCACTTTGACATCTTGACTTAGCCAATTTTCTGAGGGTGACTCGGAAATTCCGAGTCAGTGAAATTTCCGAGCTGGATTTCTGGTTGAAGTCAGAACCACTTTCTGAACTTGACTTAGCCAATTTTCTGAGGGTGACTCGGAAATTCCGAGTCAGTGAAATTTCCGAGCTGAATTTCCGGTTGAAGTCAGAACCACTTTCTGAACTTGACTTAGCCAATTTTCTGTTATGTATAGAAGACCCGGAATTTCCGATCCAGAAAATTTCCGGTTCCAATAATCCGATTCTGGGAAGAATTCCAGAAACTCTTTTTCTCTACAATTTGGCTTTGGGATTTGTGATATGAAACTCACACAAACTGAAATACTTAGCAAATAGGATTAGTACATCATTGGTATTGTTAACTAACACTCAAAACACTGGGGATTAAGAAATGTTCTTTCAATCTCCCCCTTTTTGGTGTTAGATGACAATATCAAGATTTGCAAAGAAACAAAATGCAATATCATGTTTTTGACAGAAAATGGCTCCCCCTAAATAAGTGCATGTAAGCAACACAATATGACAAACGATAGGAGCAATTTTATAACAACAAACACAAGATATCACATAGGAGAAAACAGACACAATGTAAGGTTATGGTAGCATTTGAGACTAAATAGATTTTCATACCTTGTGTATATAGGATATGAAGAGAATACCAACACAATAAATTCGAAGTCTCAACCATAGTAGAATGATAGCATAACATTGTCGTCTCAATACACATAGTCATCACACATAGAGAATAAAAGAGTTTAACAAATAACTTCAAACAAATAAATGGACACAAGCGCAAATAAATGGTAAACGCATATGCTTGTGCCCGAACCCTTGCAAATCCTCGAACCCTACTAGAGCAACTTCTCCCCCTTTGGCATCTAAACGCCAAAAAGGAAGAAGAGTGATGCTACGTCCCATGGAGGTCTTCAGTCTGAGGGGGTCTCCTCATCATCATCCTCAGCATCATCATCATCGTCATCCTCATCATCCTCCTCATACTCTGCCTCCTCATCCTCATCTTCCTCCTCATCATCATAGTCATGTCCAGTGGTGTATGAGTTGCCGCCAAGGTCATGGTCAATCTGAGTCCACGGAGCCAAGGAACCCTGGTTCCACTGAGAAAAGGTCAGGGGATCAGACAGTTCAGCAGGAGCAGGAGAGCCAGATGCATGGTGAAGGATCAAGTCTTGCTTGTAGGCCAGCTGACGGCGATCCTTGTAGGCAGTGTATTTCTCCTTGCGGATGTCCACATTCATGCATAGGACATTGCGTTGAAACCAATTCAGCTTCTTTACCTTCGCATGAGTGGCTGGGACATGAGTGGGAGCAGCAGCCCTCCTAGCATCACCCATGAAGGATCCACCCTAAGCTGAGCTAGTAGAAGGCCTAGGAGGGGGCTTGACAACTGTCTTCTTCTCATACAGCTTCTTGAAGTCATGCGGCTCCATATCATCATTGTTGAAGTTATAGTCAGGGAACTTGAACTTGATGAGCTTCATGATGTAAGGAGCATAGGGAATAGTGACCCTGGTGGTCATGGCTTCATACATCTCATTGTAGATGTAATTCATCACATCTACACTCCAGTCAGCATCAGAATCAGTGTCCTCCACAATGTGGTTGGCATGAAGGAGCAGGTTGCATAGAGGGGTCACCACGTTGTCGTTGTTGCCACCACTTGGTGCAATGTTCTCACGCAGGATGCGCACAAGAACATCATAAAGTGGAAGCAAGTCACGAGAATTGCCAGGGGTGGCTCCCTCACCATATAAGTGCGATGTTTGCTTCTTGTTGAGCTTGTAAGGGTTGTGCATGCGAAAGCCTTGAGGATTGTCACCATCAAACCTGTAGCCCAAAACCTTGGCAAACTCCTCAAAGTTGGACTCACAGAACGATTCCCCAGTCATCCACTTCATAGTCTTCTTCGAGTCACCCTTGATCACTAGGGTGGCGAAGAACTGCATCACAAGCTGGGCGTTGTAAGGACAACGGGTGAGCACCAGCCTCTCCAAGCCCATGGTCTTGACAATATGAATAGCCTCAACAAAGGAGGCTTTCTTCTGCAGAGTTGCAAGATCAAACGGATGCATGGGTCGAATGGGCTTCGACAGAGAGAGGTAGAGATCCACGAGTATGTGCTCTTGCTCTTGGCACCAATAGCTGCGATCGTCCAGAGAGTTGTCCCTTGGCCTAAGGTACCAATCCCCCTGTCTAAGCTGAGAATAATCCACTGAGTTCATCTTGGAGTAGTTCTGACGTTGAGGAATAGGGGCATTCTTCCTTTTCTTGGATGGTGGCTTGCTGGCAACAGCTTTCTTCGGCCTTTGAATTGCAGGACCCTTTCCCTTGTTGACTGGGTTCTTGTGGACAGGTGCTCTTCCTGTGTTCCTTCATGCCCCAGCGGACGGACTCCCACTAGAACCTGTGAATTTGAGCATAGTGTGTAGCATAAGGTAAGTGCACACAAGTCAGGAGATTATACACACATTAGGTAGGCATTTGATGAATCATATGTAGTTAAACATGAGTTAATCTTAAAACTGCAGTGTTTGACTCGGAAATTCCGATTCAGACATGACCGGAAATTCCGGGGGACCGGAAATTCCGAGTCAGACTGAGTCGGAAATTCCGAGTCAGACAGAAACTATGCAGATCTGAGATTGACTCGGTCTAAAACTAGATCGATCCAACACAATGCAAAACTAATGTATGTAGATGGCAGGGAATAGTGCTAGGAACAATCTCTACCAAGCAATATTGAAACAAATAACTCCACATCAAGATCCAAGTGCAAGCACATAAGGAAGAAGAAAAGTGAAGTTACCCTCATCCATTGAGGCCATTGCTTGGAGGAGTGAGTTCCCGGGGCGGAGGAGGAGCAGATCCGGTCGAGAAAGAGGTTCCCCGGCGGTCGGAGTGCTCCGGAGGGACCTTGGAGCAGCAGGGGCGGCGGCTGGAGGAGAGGGAGGTCGGGGGTGGAAGAAGGGCACTAATGAGCCCTTCACCCCGAGCCTGCCCTTATATTTTTGGACAAACCGCCCGACCGGATATTCCTAGTGTAACTTACACCGGAAATTCCGAGTCACCGGATATTCCTGTTCATAAATGAACCGGATATTCCGACCTGCTGAACCAAAATCCCAGTTTTCAAATGGATGACTTGTGTGCAATAGAAAGAAATGTTTTCAGGGGGAAGTAGGCTTGGGATAGATTTCCAAACTGTCATTGGTACACCATACTCAACTCACAACTACCAAATCGAAACATAAAGCGCCAAGTTGAGTAGGTTTCCCACATGCATGAAAAGGAGGGTAAATAGCAACAATAAGCTCCAAATAAAATCAACTCTTCAAAGAGAAGAGGTCGGTGGCCGAGGCCACCATGTAGGAGTGTATGGCATGTTACCGCGAAGATGTATCTTGGGTACATAACCAATACTCGTCGTTTTAGCTCATTAGTCATAAGAATGAATATAGAGATAAAAGAACACTTGCTATCGGCATAATGGGGGGAGGGATGGCCCAATGTATTAGGACCGCACTCCCCCTATTTCCATGCCTACATCTAAACAAGTTAATATGCAATTACGCCCTAGGTGAGTGTGCAAGCGATCAAGCTAAGGACCTTGAATCAATGATATTTAGCTCATTCCTCAAAAAGCAAAACCTTCCTTCCTCAAGGGGCTTCGTGAAGATATCCGCCAATTGATCCCTTGTGCCCACATATGATAAGTCAATGTCTCCTCGGGCCACATGATCTCTTATGAAATGATGGAGGATCTCAATATGCTTGGTTCTTGAATGTTGCACCGGGTTGTAGGCAATCTTGATGGCACTTTCATTGTCACATAGAAGAGGCACTTTGTCACAATCGACTCCGTACTCCTTTAAAGTTTGCCTCATCCATAGCAACTGAGTGCAACAACTTGCGGCGGCAACATACTCGGCTTCGGCGGTGGAGAGAGATATACAATTTTGCTTCTTAGAAGACCAACTTACCAAGGACCTCCCAATAAATTGACAAGCGCCGGAGGTTGACTTCCTATCATCATGATCTCCCGCCCAATCGGAATCCGTGTACCCACATAATGAGAAATTTGCATCCTTGGGGTACCACAATCCAAATGTTGGGGTATAAGCCAAATATCTAAAGATTCTCTTGACCACCATATCATGGCTTTCTTTAGGAGCCGCTTGATATCTTGCACACACTCCTACGGCTAGCACTATATCCGGTCTAGATGCACAAAGGTAGAGGAGAGATCCAATCATGGAGCGGTATACCTTTTGATCCACATCCTTACCCTTCGGGTTGAGCTCGAGGTGGCATTTGGTTTGCATTGGGGTAGAGGCACCCTTGAGATCAAGCAACTCGTACTTCTTGAGCATGTCTTGAATGTACTTTGCTTGGTTGATGAACGTTCCTTCCCTCAATTGTTTGATCTCAAATCCGAGGAAGAACTTCATCTCGCCCATCATAGACATCTCAAACCTGTCAGTCATAAGCTTAGAGAATTCTTCGTTAAATGCTTTGTTAGTCAATCCAAATATAATGTCATCCACATATAATTGACAAATGAAAAGCTCTCCATTAACTTTCTTAGTGAAAAGTGTGGGGTCGATTTCCCCAACTTGGAATCCACGGTCTACAAGTAGTTCTCTAAGGTGCTCGTACCACGCCCGTGGGGCTTGTTTAAGGCCATAGAGTGCCTTATCCAACTTGTAGACATGGTTCGGATACTTGAGGTCCTCGAACCCCGGTGGTTGCTTAACATAAACAAGCATTTAGTGGACCATTTAGAAAAGCGGATTTGACATCCATTTGTTGCAACTTAAAGTTATGATGAGAGGCATAAGCAAGAAGAATACGAATTGACTCAAGTCGAGCCACGGGCGCATAGGTTTCTCCAAAGTAAATGCCTTCAATTTGGGAGTAACCTTGAGCCACCAATCTTGCCTTGTTCATCACCACCATGACATGTTCATCTTGCTTGTTCTTGAAAATCCACTTGGTGCCGATAACATTGCGGCAATCTTTGGGTCTTTCCACCAACTTCCACACCTTGTTGCGCTCGAAGTTGTTGAGCTCTTCATGCATAGCATCAAGCCAATCTTTATCTTCAAGAGCTTTAAAGACCTTCTTGGGTTCCACCATGGAGATGTGAGCTTGATGTTCACTAAAGCTTGCAAGTTGTCTTCGGGTAGAGACCTTGCTTCTCACATCACCAAGCACCTTGTCAAGAGATAGAGCTCTTAATTCTTGTGAGGTGCCAACCCTAGTCAAACGGCGGATCTCGATTTCCCTCCGAGTGGTAGGAGGAATCGCTTGATCATCTTGATCATTCATGTCTCCGCCTTGACTGATTTGATGGCCTTGATCAACTATTGGAGTGATGTCCATCGCTGAAGGAGAGGGTTGATCTTGGCCTTGCGAGCTGCCACCGGGAATGTCAGCAGGACCAGATATTCCGGGTTCATGGACCGGAAATTCCGAATCACCGGAATTTCCGACTCCGGTTTGAACCGGATTTTCTGGCCCTCCGGAAATTCCAGGAGCAGCTGGAGAATCTTGTGCTTCTTCTTGGCTAGGCGTATTGGGCACGGTGTTGTCGATGGGTGTTTCTTGTGTTGGAGTGGCCACGACTTGTGAAGAACTTGATCCTTGTTGAGCAACTTCATAATAGAGTTCAACGGGGCGGTGGACTCCCAACCCCATTCTTCGGATAGCATCTTGAGGTTGATCATCACCTACAACGGAAACACCACTTTGCTCCACAAGGGAGCCGTCATTCTCCTCGAACACCACACTACAAGTTTCTATGATTATGCGCGAGGCCTTATCATAGACTCTATAAGTGCGGGATTCGGATCTGTAGCCCACAAATGTCCCTTCAAGAGACTTAGATTCAAACTTGCCTAAACGAACACCTTTGATGAGATAAAAACACTTACAACCAAAAACTCGGAAGTAAGAGATATTGGGCTTGTTCCCGGTAAGCACTTCAAAGGTGGTCTTCATGAGTCCTTTGCGGAAGAAGAGCCGGTTGGATGAATGGCAAGCGGTGTTGACGGCTTCGGCCCAAAAGTTGTGAGGGGACTTGAACTCGGCCATCGTTGACCTTGCCATCTCAATAAGAGTGCGATTCTTCCTTTCGGCTACACCATTTTGTTGGGGAGTATAAGCAGCGGAATATTGATGACGAATCCCTTCTTCACTAAGGAACTCGTTTAAGGTGTAGTTCTTGAACTCGGACCCGTTGTCACTTCTTATCACCAAGATGGGAACATTGTGTTGACGTTGAGCCTCATTGGAGAAGTCGATGATAGTTTGTTGAGTCTCCATCTTCGTCTTGAAATAAGAAAACCCACGTGTATCTTGAATAGTCATCAAAAATCACCAAGCAATATTTCTTGCCACCAAGACTAGCTTCCAGAATGGGACCAAAGAGGTCAACATGGAGAAGCTCCAAAACCCTTTTTGACGAGATGATGGTCTTTCTTGGATGGTAGATGTCATGCATTTTTCCTTCAACACACGCCCTACACATTCGATCCTTCGAGAAAGAAACATGGTCTTTTAGTCCTAGGATATGGCCACCCTTGTGGAGACTTTGCAAAGTCCTCATGTTGACATGGGCTAGTCGGCGATGCCATAGCCAACCCAAGTCCGCCTTTGCAAATAGGCACATTGTATGGGAAGTGGTGACTCCGGAGAAGTCAACCACATAGAGCCCATTCTCAATGTACCCAACGAAAGACACATTGAGAGACTTGCTCCGCAAGAGAATGACCATTTCCTTTTCGAAGACAACGGTATAACCCAAACAAGTTAAGGAATGGACGGAGATCAAGTTGAAACCTAGGGACTCAACAAGAAAGACATTCACAAGTGTGATGTCCGGTGCCACTACCACCTTGCCGAGCCCTATTAAGTTAGACTTTGAATTGTCACCATATGTAACGGTCATTTGATCATCATTGGGCTTCAACTCCGTTACAATCTCCTTGCTTCCGGTCATATGACTAGTGCACCCACTATCAATTATCCATTTCGATCCTCCGGAAGCAAGGCCCTACACACAATCAATTCTTTGGTTTAGGTACCCATTTTGCAATGGGTGCCTTTTGGTTAGCAACAAGGGTCTTTGGACCCAAATAGCATATTCAATATAACCATCAAAAGGACCAATGTATCTAGCATAGACATCCCCATAATAATCAACATATAAAGCATAGTTGGGGTTAGATATGCCCGCAAAGTCATCACGAGTGGTAGTGCCCCTTGTGGCATTTCCACTCGCAATGTCATCTTTCTTGGCTTGTGCGGGATTGATCTTCTTCTTGATCTTCTTCTTCTCCTTAGCAACATAGCCTAGACCTTCCTTACCCTTGTGGGGCACTCGCTCATGAAGAGGAGTAGTGAGCTTCCCTTTGCCTTTATCAAGGGAGGTCTTGGGCTCGGTTGCCATGGAGGGAACAAACAAGATCCTAGCTTTATCCTTGACAACATTTGCATTAGTATTCAAAGGACTAGAAGTACTAGGTTTCTCAAGAATAGATATCCGAGTTTGGAGTTGATCACGAGACTTGAGAAGACGTTCGTGATCACTTGTCAATACCTTGTGAGTATTTTCAAGTGACTCAAGGTCTTCGCAAAGTCTAGCATGAGCAACTACAAGCTCGGACTTTTCATTTTGCACAATTTTACATTTAGCAAAGTAGAGATCACGATCCTTAGTGATCTTAGCAAGTTGCTCCTTGAGGAGAGCATGAGCTTCTTGTTCATCTTCGAGAGAGGATTGGAGGGACACCTTAGCGTGTGCATCCTCTCTCTCAATCTCACCTTTTAATTCAAGCTCATCCTCAAGCTCACCTATACGAATCATAATTGAGCCAAAGTGTTTCTTTACTTCTCCTTGCAAGTTAGTCATGAATTTATCAAACGCAATAATTTCTTCCTTGACTTCTAGGCTCATACCATCATCAATGTCATGGGATATGGAGGTGGGGGACAATTGTACCTCGGATGTCTTTGCCATGAGACATCTTGGATTCTTGATGATGGGGCTCTCGTTTGGTGAGGAGAAGAGTGACGGAGGTGTGGAAGAAATGGCTAGTGCGGCCACTTGCGTTGGAGTATCGTCTTTGTCACTATCTTCATCATCGGTGGGATATTGCTCTTGAGTTACCAAGACAATCTTTTGGTTCTTCTTGAAGAAGGGCTTCTTCATGGGCATGGGCCCCTTGCCCTTCGTCTTGGCCACGAGCCTCCCACCATGATCCTCTCTTCTCTCCCATGGGCAATCTGCAACAAAGTGGCTTTTGTCATCACAGTTATAGCAAAGCCTCACCTTGTTGAATGGCTTTCCTCCATTGGATGGGAACTTCTTGTCAATCCTCGCTTTGGCCCTTCCGGGGTTCTTCCAAAACGTTCTTGCCGCAAGACCCATGTGTTGAGTAAGAGTACTTGAGAGGGTCTCACTAGATAGCTCGACTTGATCATCATACTCCTCTTCATCCTCTTCTTCAACGGTGGCCTTCAAGGCAATTGAGGCATGCTTGTGCATCCCTATGGCTCTAGCTCTTGCATCTTGTGCAATCTTGGAGGCCACCTTGTATGCGGTCATCTCTTGCATGACTTCATTGGATGTCATCTTTGCGAAGTCATGTCTCCCTTGGAGTGTCTTCAAATCCGTTTCCTCAAAGGGCAAGAGAGCGGTCACAAACTTCCTCTTGATCCAAGCATCATCAATGTACACCGCCCTGAGGTTCTTGAAGGAGTTGGCAACCAACGCCAACCTCCGGTACATGTCCTCGTGGCTTTCTCCATCCAACTTGTAGAACCCTTCCACCTCATTTCATAAGGCATCATACCGGTTCTTCTTCATGCTCTCATTCCCGACGAATATGTCGGAAAGAGCATTCCAAACTTCTTTGGCGGTGGAGAATTGTTGGATGAGCGCCATGTCCTTCTCTCCAACGGCCATTTGGAGTTGATGAAGAGCGGTGGCGTTGAGTTGGCTATCAACCACCTCTCTTCTTGTCAAGTTGGTTGGATCATGGGGCTTGTATCCTTCTTCAATGATGCGCCATAGCTCAATGATGCGCCATAGATGAGACTTCATTAGAAATTGCCATTGAGAGAAATGAGTAGGTTTAAGCTTAGGAGGATCACTTCTAAAGTTTACATGAGGGTGAGGGATAGGAGGGTTAGGAGAGTAATTATGGTTGACATTATGAAATTCCTCTCCTTTGAGGGTGTTAGAGGAGCTAGGTGATTCATCCTTTTCCTCCTTCCCTAGGGGAACACTTGAAGTAACATGTTTGGACCCATCCGAAGATGACTCCTTAGAGTTCTCCGCATGCTCCTTAGGAGGAGGAGAGGGAGAAGTAGCCTCGGGCTCCTTAGACTTCAAGAGTGCCATGAGCATCTCATTCATCTTGAGGAGTTGGGCCTCCAAGGACGATCTCATATCAATAAGATCGGCCATGGTTGCCCCTTTGGCTAACGCCTCCTTCTCCGCCTCTAATTTCTCACGGGCGGCCCTCTCGGCATCGGATTCCGTCATCGTTGCACTTAGGCGGTTAAGCCCTTAAAAGTGAACAAGGCTCTGATACCAATTGAACGGGAATCCGGCACCTAGAGGGGGGGGGTGAATAGGTGCTATTACAAATTTTAGGTCTTTTCCAATTTAGCCTCAACACAAAGGTAAATTCTCTAGATATGCAACTAAGGTGAATTTACCTAAATGACAATCTAAGCAATAATAAGATAGACAAGCTAACAAGACAAGCAAGTAAGGGAACAAAGATAAGGGGAACCAAGCGAAGCACGCGGAGATGAAGATGTAATCCCGAGTTCCACCCAAGGGTGTATGTCTCGTTTGGAGAGGTGTGCGCTACCACAACAGGTTAGCCGCAACGCCACAAAGGCTCACCTTCTTCTCCGATGAACTCAACCACAAAGGTTGCGAGTCCACCTTCCACTATTGATCCCCTTTTAGGGCGGAGATCGAATCCTTTACAAACGCTTGAGGCACGCACCCACAACTTAATTGGGGGCTCTCAAGAAGACCACAAAAGTTCAAGGACCACAAAAGGTCAAGGCAACACCAATATTACAACAATGGTGAACTAGGTTTTCCCACCGGAAACCCTAGCCACGAAATCCCCAAGTGAATGGGGAGGAAATGCGAATCCCTTCGGTGAAGATGTAGATCCGGGCCTTCTCCTCCAATCCTCCAAAGATCAACGAATTTGGGTGGAGGGATTGGAAGATCTTGTTGATTTGAGCTTTCAAGAATGGTAGGAGAGAGAAAATCTGAGAGCTAGCTGTTCTTGAGTGAGTGAGGGGGTATTTATACCCCCTCTCAAAATCTGGCCGTTGGCTGCTTCGGGGACCCGGAAATTCCGGTATAAGTGACACCGGAAATTCCGAGTCACCCGGAATATCCGAGTCAGTGAAATTTCCGAGTTGAATTTCCGGTTGAGATCAGAACCACTTTGACATCTTGACATAGCCAATTTTCTGAGGGTGACTCGGAAATTCCGAGTCAGTGAAATTTCCGAGCTGAATTTCTGGTTGAAGTCAGAACCACTTTCTGAACTTGACTTAGCCAATTTTCTGAGGGTGACTCGGAAATTCCGAGTCAGTGAAATTTCCGAGCTGAATTTCCGGTTGAGGTCAGAACCACTTTCTGAACTTGACTTAGCCAATTTTCTGTTACGTATAGAAGACCCGGAATTTCCGATCCAGGAAATTTCCGGTTCCAATAATCCGATTCTGGGAAGAATTCCAGAAACTCTTTTTCTCTACAATTTGGCTTTGGGATTTGTGATATGAAACTCACACAAACTGAAATACTTAGCAAATAGGATTAGTACATCATTGGTATTGTTAACTAACACTCAAAACACTGGGGATATAGCTTTGTGAACTAACCCATGATATATGTGTGTGTTATCTTTATATGAGGTTAGGTATCTTCCCCATGGGCTTGCAACAAATGAAGATTTCTTATAGCTCATGGAGGATGACGCCATGTGGTGATCGTCATCGAGGTTGAGATGTGCAAGACCAAGAGAAACTTCTTGAAGAGATCCTATGCTTGGAGCTTGCTATGGATACATGAAGACAGAGCCTAGTGAGACTCTCCCATTATTGATATGGGGGAGTATTTGGAGAAGTCTTCATCAAGCATGTGCTTGGACGCGCAATTAAGAAAGATGAACCAATTGAAGAGATCAAGATAGTCATCATCTAACTCAAGTGGAATACTCAAGGAAAAGTATGATCTTGATAGGGTTATAGGATAGATAGGCGTACTATCAAGAGGGGCTCTCAAGTGAGTAACTTAATCGAATCGTTGTGGAGAGCACAAACCTTTGCATATTTGGCATATCATATTTCTTGGTTCTTATTTTACTTTTATCCTTGTGAGGAATTAGAGCTCTGTTCATCTCCATGTCAAGCTCTAGTTCATCGAAAACGGTTTAACTTTGGAAAATTTGTTGCGTTTTTTATGTTGGAGGTTTTACCGGTTGTTCTCTTATCTAGAGATCTTACATTTCCCCATTTTGTTTTAACCTCACTTGTTGTACTATGATGTTTCTCTGCATGATCTTATAGAGCTCTTCGTGGTGATTCCAGTGAGCCAAAAATCATCGAAAATGGAGTTCAGATTGTCAAGATATCATGGTTTTCGTATTGACGTTTCTGCCAGGGGCGGAAATTCCGGCCCTAGGCCGGAAGTTCCGGCCAGACTTCCGACCAAACTTCCGGTTTGACCAGAGAACACTTCCCGTGCGCGTTTTGGGGTGTGCGGGGGGTGTGGAAGTTCCGGGGTAGGCCCGAAACTTCCGGCCTTAGTGGGAAAAACTGCCCCCCAACGGGCAGATTTGTTGGGATCCTATTTAAGGGGTCATCTTCCCCAATGGTTCCCAAGTTTTGGTGTTCTCTCTCCTCTTCCATTGTTGACCTCCAAAACTTTGAGATCTCTCAATCCCTTCAATGATTCTTGCTATTTCTTGAGGGAAAAGAGAGAGGAGATCTAGATCCACATTTCCACCAATCCATCTCTCCTCTAATTGAGGGGAACCTAGTGGCTCTAGATCTTGGAGTTCCTTTGTGGTTCTTCTCCTTTGTTCTTCCTCTCTTCTCCCCCCATAAGCATTAGTTGCTTTTGGTGCGATTTGGGAGTGAAGGATTTGACTCCTTTGTGGTTTCATTTGTTATTCCTCTCTTATTCCCCCAAAAGCATTTGTTGCTTTGTTGAAATTTGAGAGTGAAGGACTTGAGCACTTTGTGTGCTCTTGCCATTGCATTTGCATCGGTTTGAGCCATCCACGAGGATTCGTGGTGGTGATACTTATGAGCTTGTTACTCTTGGGTCATTGGACCCTAGACGCCTTTTGTGGTCAAGACCTTTTGTGGTCAAGACCTTTTGTGGTCATCTTGAGAACCCCCAATTAAGTTGTGGGTGTGTGTCTCAAGAGTGTTGTACGGGATTCGATCTCCACCCCAATGGAGATCAATAGTGGAAGGTGAACTCGCAACCTTTCGTGGTTGAGTTCATTAGGAGAAGAAGGTGAGCCTTTGTGGCGTTGCGGCTAACCTGTTGTGGTTGCGCACACCTCTCCAAACGAGACGTACACCCTTTGGGTGGTACTCGGGAATACATCCTCGTCTCCGCGTGCCTCGGTTATTTCTATACCCGAGCTCTTTACTTATGCACTTTACATTGGGATAGCCTTCGTGCTTGAAGTCATCTATCTTGCTATCACCTTGTTACTTGTATTGCTTAGCATAAGTTGTTGGTGCACATAGGTGAGCCTAGTTTATTTATCTAGGTTGTATGCTTGTTAAAGTAAACCTCTAGTTTTATTCCGCCTTTATCAAGCATACCGGAATATCCGAGTCTTTCTTGGACCGGATAATCCGGCTTCTCGGAAAAATTTTAAATCGCCTATTCACCCCCCCCCCTCTAGGCGACGTCTATCCGTTCAATTGGTATCAGAGCCAGGTTATCTCATTATTAGGACTAACCGCCTAGAGATAAAGATGTCATTTAGAGATCTAGTGCACAATCCCACTTATAGATTCGATGGCACAAATTATGATGTTTCGAAAATTCGCATGCTTAATCTTTTTAGAGACATGGGTTCAAATTTAGAGAGTATTGTAGATATGGGTTTTTCTCCTCCAAAGGATTCACAATAATTATCTTTAGAGGATGACAAAAACTCTTATCTCGATACTCTAGCATATAATGGTCTTATATGTGCTTTGAGCGATGTAGTCCTTGCGTCAATCATGCCTTTTCGGAGCGCTCATGAATTATGGACAAAACTTCAAGATATATATGAGGTGTCCAACATTTCCAAGGATGATTGTCCTCCTTCCACATCCGGTCGTGATGAGCTCACGTCTTCTTCCACTTCACCGACATGTGGTTTGCCACAAGGTAATGATATGGTGAGTGGTGATAGAAATTGCATTTTTGATGGTGAATCTACTATTGACTATACTTCACACTCATCTTATTGCAATGCTCTATCTTTGGACTTAAACACCTCTAGCACTTCAAATGTCATAAATGCTAGTGTTGATAGTCCTTGCATATCATGTAGTAGTTGCTTAACTAAATCTCATGATGATATGCTTTCCTTGTCTTGTTGCCATGATCAAAATGTCTCTACTTCCTCTAGTACTTGTTTGGCTAACAATGTAGAGGAATCCCAACAATTGTTGGAACAAGACATGGACCTCATTGGTGTTTCAAGTAACTCTTCATCGTCTTCATCCACTACTCACCTTTGCCTTATGGCTAAGGAGTTTAAGGTATCTCCTACCGTTCACTCCAATATATCTCATGATGATGATGATCTAATTAAGAAGAAGTTTGTTATTGTCTCTCATGCTCTCTTAAATAATAAAAATGCTCATAAGAACTTCTTGGAAATCATGACTACCCTTGTTGAGCTCAAGGAGACCTTTGAGACCCGTTGTCATGAAGGGTGGGGTCTTGCTCGTGATTCCGCGGGTGAGGTCCACAATCTTGAAAATGCTCTTGAGGAAGAGCAAGAAACTCGGGTTGCTCTCGAGGAGAGATTGGAATCTAGTGAGGAGTTAAATAATGAAGTAATTGCTAAACTCACTAAAGAACATGACCATGCTATTGCTAAATGTAATGTGCTTAGTAAAGAAATTGCTAAGTTAAACAATGAGCTTGTCATGATGTCTTCTTCCATTTCTAATGTTAATGATGTTTGTGCTACTAACTCCGCTTTGTGTGAAGCATCCATTTTGAAGGAGAATGTTGAGATAAGGTCTCAACTTGATTTGCTAACTAGTAAGTATGGGAATTTGGAAGAAACTCATGAAAAGTTTTTTAGCTCTAATGAGGATCTTCTAGCATCCCATGCTAGGCTAAAGTTAGCTCATGAGGCGGTCACTACGAAGGTAACATCTTGTGAGCCTCTTATGGATACTAGCACAACTTCTACTACTAATGATTTATTGCAATGTGCTAGTACTAGTAATTCTACATCACATACTATTGCGAAATCTTGTGATGAATTACATTACTTGCCATGTTGCTCTAACAATGTAGCATCTACTTTCTCTAGTATTTGTGTTGAAACTAACCATGTAGAGGAACTCAAAGAGCTCAAGGCACAAGTCACTTCTTTGAAGAAAGACTTGAAGAAGTGTCATGAAGGGAAGTCCACCCTCGACTACATGTTGAGAGTGCAACAAATTCCTCATGACAAGAGTGGACTTGGATTCAACTCCAATAACAAGAACAAGTCCATTAACAAGAAGAAGCACAAGTTCGTCAAGAAGATGGGCCAAGAACAAGTTATTGATTCGGCCAAGATTGTGTGCTTCAAGTGCAAGGTTGAAGGGCACCATGTTAGATCTTTCCCGTTGAAGAAGAAGCCTCTTAGTGAGAAGCAACAAGGGCAGCGACCTCAAGTCCCAACTCAAGCTTCCCAAGTTGAAGAACCTTCCCTTCCCAAGAAGAAAGATAAAAGCCGACTTTGCTACAAATATCGTGGGAAGGATCACTTTGCTTCTTCATGCACTCATGGTAACTTATCCAACCCTACTATAATTGACAATGTCTATTCTCTTCGAAAGGATAAGATTGGCAATGTGTTTGCCAAAGTTATTGGTACTCAAAGTGGTGTCAACAAAAGAACCATTTGGGTTGCCAAGCCTATTGTGACTAACCTCTTAGGACCCAACTTGATTGGGGACCAACAAAATAAAACTTGATCAATAGGTGTAAGAGGAGGACATTGGATACTTGACTACATCATGAAGAATTAAGAGATCTTCATCATTCATATTCTCTCAAGTCAAGTCAATTGGATTATATTGTCTTAGCATATATCCAATGCTACTCCTTGCGGTAACTTGTATCTAAATTAATTTGTATACATTGAAAGTTACTTGCACCCTTGCATATGTTTGGTTTTGTACCTTACTAATGCTTTATATGTGTTGTGCACTCTACTTACTTTTGATTGAGTAATCAAGCTTGTGTATGATGGTGTGCACACCATGTATGTTTTGAGCCTCTTGCCTATTTGCTTTGATCTTAAGTGGCTCTTGTAGGGATATTAATGGACTATCCCGTTTTGGGGAAGTGATGTGCTTTTTAGTAACTCTCCACCCTAAAATGTGTATGCATGGGGAATACCACTTAGTGGTGATATTTAAATATTATCTACTCTCTTTGTGGTATGTCTTACTCATGAGAAATTCAAATTCTAATGTCCATTAATTATCTCTTGTTGGATTTCTTTTGCCTCTTGTTAACAAAGAAAGGATTATCACATTATGGGGGAGTAATAAGCTATGTGCATATTACAAGACTAGAAAATGTGAACATGTGAGGTAGTGTCACCTAGAGTTGATATTGTTGATTATCTTGTTCCTAGGTGGCATGGTACTCAAACAAGTTCCATATTTGCTTAAATGCATTTTGTTCACCCATCTTTTGGTATCTTGTTTGTGAGAGAGTTTCTTGATGCTTAGTATGATCATTGATTATGTGAAGTCATCAAGAATCTCTAGATAAGCATGTTTTTTAAATCTTATATTTTGCCACATGCTTATGTTTTGTGAATATGATCTTCAATACATATAAATGTCATGTACCACCGAGAACTATCTATATACAATTATTGTCTTTGACAAGTGATAATTATATTTGTGGTAAATGTATTGATCATATTTACATTGGCTTTTGTTCATAAATTGTCTTATTCTATCGCCAAGTTTGTTTTGTTCTAACCACCCCTCTGTCATCCTTGCTTCATTTGGGTCTTTTTGTTGCTCTACTCATAATTTGTGTTGTGCTTTCTTGAGTTAGGAAAAGCAAGGATCCCATTGTTGTGCATTTACATTCGAAGACTTTATTCTAAGTAATGCACCATCCTTGGGGGAGCTATCCTACATTGAGTAGAACATCATCCTGTTAATTGTTATCAGGTCTTATTGCTTTTCTTGAACCTTGTGCTCAAAAGGATATATGTAGGGTAATGATCCCACTTGTGTGCATTTTGTATTTACATACTAGATCTCAAATAATGCACTAATCATGAGGAAGCTACCCTATACTCTTTAGAACACTATTTGAAAAAAAAAATTGGTATCATATTGCTCTTCTTGAACATGAATAATGTTTTAACATATATATGGAGAGTAATGATCTCATTTGTGTGCATTTTTGTAACATCCCAACATTTTATAATGTTCAAAAGTCACTAAAATTTAAAAAAATTCTTTTTTTATTAAAATAAAATATTAAATGCATAAGGAAACCAACTATAAAAGACTCCAAAACTTATTGAAAGGGTTTAATATTTCAAATGTCACAGTTTAAACATGCTATTATCCATTGTATTTCAAAAACCTTAAAATGTAAATTGACAAATATTTTACAAACTACAGCCCATTTTATTTTAAGTAAATAGTTTACTTATAAGAAATTGATTCTAACCACTTAGCCAAATAAGCATATCATTAGCTTAAAACGAATTCCAATTATTTTCAAAACATAAAATGATTATCATGAATATATATTCTATATATAAGAGAAGAATTAAATTTAAATCTTTTCCAAAGTTGTTTATAAAATTTTCACATGATATATCTTAATATGAAATATAATGGTGCATAAAATAAAAGTGAATGGCTATTAAAAATGTGTTTAAAATAACTCAATATCAACCATATAAGAATGTGGGAAATTTCATAAAATATTTAACTCCTAACTTCAAAGAGTAACTAAATTAGGTAAAAATTGTATTTTATGAATATTTCAAAATAATTAATTTTCAAAAAGTTTCAAAACATGTCCACTATTGTTTTAAAACATAGATATGAATTTTACAAATATATAGAAATTAATTTGACATCATTTGGACAATTAAATCAAAAGATATGAATTAAAAAAAAACCAGAAAAGAAAAAGAAAAACTAACTGGGTCGAAGCCCAGTTTCTATCGCGCGCGAGCGGCGCGTAGCGGCCCAACGCCCAGCCCGTATCCCCTCTTCCTCTCACTGACGTGTGGGGCCCACTGTAACATCCCAACATTTTATAATATTCAAAAATCACTAAAATTTAAAACTTTTCTTTTTATTAAAATAAAATATTAAATGCATAAGGAAACCAACTATAAAAGACTTCAAACATGAGTTTAATATTTCAAATGTCACAGTTTAAACATTTTATTATCCACTGTATTTCAAAAACCTTAAAATATAATTTGACAAATATTTTACAAACTACAATCTATTTTATTTTTAATAAATTAGTTTCATTATAAGTATTTGAATTAACCCACTTAGCCATATCTATTCATAAATACAAAGATTTTTCAAAAGGTTATATAATTACTAAAGGGTTTTCATTCCTTTAACTATGTTCAAAATATAGTTTGGAATTATAAGCCTATAGTGTATAACCTTAAAGCTTCATAGAATTTAAATTAATGAATTAGCCAAATAAACATTTCATTTGCTTAAATGAATTTCATCTATTTTTTTAAAGCATGAAATGGGTAATAGATTCTAAATAAGAATAAAATTAAAACAAAGGTCTTGTCCAAAGTTGTGATGAAGTTTTTCAAATGAATTATCATAATATAAAATATAATGTTGCACAAATTATTTTCAAATAAAAATGAATACCCTATATTTCACATTCCCTAAACATTTTTATATTTAGTTCTTTAATATTATGCCAAAAATAAAGATGAATGACTTCAGAAAAATAAGTTTAAATAACTTAAAATTTAACATATTGAAATGTGGGTATTTTACAAATTTTATTTAGCAAAAAGAAAATTTAATTAAGTTATAAATTCAAAATTGATATTAAGTATCAATTTTGTATTAAACCAACATTTCAAATTTATTGATTTTAAAAAGTTCTCAAAACATAACCACAACTGGTTTAACAGCAAGATATTATTTTTACAAATTTTTGGAAATTAATTTGACATCATTTGGACATTTAAATCAAAAGATATGAATTAAATAAATAAAATCAGAAAAAGAAAATACTGGCTGACGTCATGCTGACGTCAGCAGATCATCTCCAACCTCTGTCCGAAATCGGCGCCGAAGATCAAATCGAATCGGAGTCGATTTCCTCTCCGATTCGTGCGGGATACGATCTCCTGAAGCCCCCTATATAAACCCCAGGTCCCCGCCGCCGTTTCCCCCCTCAAACCCTAGCACAGAACGCCGCCAGGCCGCCGGAGAAGCTCGCCGGAGTCCGCACCATCCGCCGCCGTATTTCTTCCATCCCCGGTGAGGTAGGCTGCCCTAAGCCCCGAGACCCCGCCCATCCTCTTCCCCGTGTCGACACCCACCTCCCTGACCCCTTCCCTCGATCTCTTTCGCAGCAAATCGTCGAGTGTGTGGAGCTCGCCGGACCCGCCGTACCCCGACCACGGCCAGTCGCAGTAGAGGACGCGCGAGTCAATGCCGACCACCCCATCCAACTCGCCATGCCGCGGGGAATCTTTGGACGCTCGTCCCACGCCCGGGGAACCACCGGAGCGTCGTATTCGTCCACGCCCGACCGCAGCGCCGCCGTCGTCGCCATCTCCGGTGAACTTCGCCGCTACGGTATGGTTCAAGCCCCCAACACCGTCTGATTGAAATCCAACGGCTTAGATTAGATGTCGAGGACGAAGCGGTACGATCCGATCTGAACCGTCAGATCCAGATCTGACGGCCCAGATCTGTGACTTATCCACGTCAGCTAGCCACGTCAGCGCCACGTAGTGCACAGTCAGCGCCGCGTCAGCGCCAGCGTGTAAATCAATTTTCTAATTTAATTTTAATTGGAAAATTTGCAGATTAGTCCCTGTAATTAAAACATCTATAACTTTTTAACCACAACTCCAAATTTAATAATTTTTATATATTTGGAAAGCTCTTGACATGTAGAATATTTTGGATCTGACAAAATTCAAATGTGACTTAGTGTAAAATATTCAAAATTCAAATGGAGAATTTGAGTATATTTGTAATAACTTTAAATCTATAAATCCAAAAATTGCAAATAAATATGTTTTAGAAACTTTAGAATATTTGTAAATTAATACCACTGCTATAAAATATTTTTGAGTAATTTTTGAATGATTTCATAATTATGTGTTTAATTTGAATAAGTTTGACTATGTTTTTAAATAACTTTTAATAGAAACATTATTTTTGATTAAATCCAATTGCAATAGATTTAATTAAATGCTCTCTGTCTATTAACACTAATTATAAAATTTTGTTATAAAAATTTAATCATAGGAAACTTTAATCTTATATTTATTCCTTTATTATATTTTCCAAAATTAGAAATTAATTAAATTGCATTTATAAATTCATGCATATTTATAAAGAAATCACAAAAGTTATTTTGATGTTTCTTGTGATTTAAATTTTCATTTCATTCATAGCATATTTTATATTGTAGATATATTCTCATAGGAAAACCCCTCTTCATTAGTTTTCTCTAAGTTAGAAATAATTTCAAACTTGGTATTTTGGGAAAAGTGCTATGCACTAGACACTTAGTAATCTTCAACATGGAGCTGGAAGACCAAAGAAGGACTTAGCCAAAAACAAGACTTCAGAAGTATCTTCAAGGAGAAGAAGCACTTAGAAGAAAATCAAGAAGAAGTTCATGAAGGACTTAGAAGAAAACAGACTTTGGAAGCATCCCAAAGATGTCAAGCACTTAGAAGAAAAGTGAGAAGAAGTTCAAGAAGGCCAACCCCCTTTTATTCTCTAAGTCTTTCTCTCTGTCTTTCTTCTCCTCTGAGATTTCATGAAGACTAAGTAAACCAAGACCAGCCTCGAGGATACAAGAATCACCAAGTCTGAAGATTCATCAAGACTACCCAGAACTCAATCAAGACATCATCCAGAAGAAAGTTACAAGTCTGGAGATGAAGACTGGAGGACAACTACATCTTTCTTTCTATCTTTTCCCTCTTTCCTAATCTTGTCTTTTAGACTTAAGCAAATTTTGATCATGATGTTATCATCTTGAAGTTGTTGGATCCTAGCAGCATAGTGGGATGAAGCGGCCTGGAAACAAACCTTACATGTCCACGTACATGAGACCTGTTCCACAATAAGTGGCTGGCCGGGTGTCTGTCTCTCTCACTATAGTGAATGTCCAATTTACAAAGAGTTGATAATAATTGTTGATCACCTCGAACAAATGACTTAGTATTTTTCTCTAGGTATTTTGCACATCATGGCTAAGCCATTAGAGTGCAAGTTTAAAGAGGATATAGAACAAAGTATTTTTATCAAACTTAAGACCTTAGTCCTTAGTCATTCTTGACCCACCTATTTTCCTTGCATTAACTTAAGAGATTTTTCATAGCATAACATGCATCTCTAGCCCTTAGAAATAAATTTCATATCATACATGACATGTTTTCCTTAGGAGTTTTATAAAACTTGTTGTTCATTTGATATGAGCATGTATGTTGATGATTGTTGTTGGTTGATTGTTGTATTGTTGTTTGCTATTAATGTTTAGATTAAACGGAGAGCAAACGTTCGTTGTTGAAAAGAGTTGTGAACAACGACAACATTCAAAGGCAAGTGGCACACCTCATAAACTTCCTATTTTTATATGCATTACTTAGTGTATTTTATATGCATGTGTTGCTATGCTAAACCGGTGTAGAATCCCTTATACCTGTGTCTAGGTTCCTATGAAATACTTAGTAGAATTATTGATGCTATGCAAATGTTGTTTTGTGAAAATCTAAATTCTACTAAGTTAAGAATGAAACACCTGGGTGGTAATTGGTTGTATGGTTTATGTTGAGTGGCTACTCAAGTCCATTTCTATGGTTCCTGGAGTATGTACACTTGAGAATGGCCACCCAGGAACAGAGGAATCTGAACAACTCCGAGTGACGATTGCTTCCAGTGCAGCCATTGCCATATGGGCTCTGGCTTGGTCAATTATGTTGCGTGGACTCTCTCCGGCTTGACAAGCAGATGTAGGGGGATGTTAGGTGGAACGGGTCAAGCCAGCTGGGAGGGAAAATGCTTCTGAAAGATCTCGTCTCATTCTCTCCTTTCCTTATCACAAATGGTGTGTAAAGGATACCTTGGGTTGAATGGGTACAATGGTGAAAGTGCACAACCTCTGCAGAGTGTAAAACTAAGTACTTAGCCGTGTCCCCGGTTACGGACAATTTTGAGCAGCTGATCAAGGACGTCAACGGAGGATTCCATCATTCCAACTTCAAAAGTAAAACTTGATGGGTGAACAAGGGAAGATGAGATTTATGGTTTTCATGCCATACTCGTCGATTTCAAGAAAAGTGTTTTCCAAAAAGATAGGAAAAATTGGCTTTATGCAAAATAGCCTTGAACTCCACCAGCCAAATATGCATATAGGCTTTAGAGTTATTCCATAAGTGTCCACCATAGTGTCACTTGCCAGACTCCATTTTTAATGGAATCTGACCCACGTTGTTGCAATATTTTTCTTATTGCAGATTTGATCAGATGACGAGTGAGGTTTCGTAAAGGTTTCGAGTCTACAACCAACATGTTTTCGCCTGTGGCAGCACGAAAGTTATAGAGACTCACTGCTATTGTATTACGCTGTGTACGTTGTCAATGCTAGCTTTATGCTATGCAACTTGTATTAAATATTTTGTAAATCTGGATCATCGATGTAATATAATGGATGCTTTGTTGTGATATTACATCGTAAACTGTGTGTGCAAATGAATCGATCCAGGGATTTGCACTATACAGAGGTATCTGCCCTATTTAAAGTGCAGGTACGTTACACCCACACGTCAGGTCGTCTTCAAGCTCGCGCCGAAGATCACGCGCCCGACAGTTTCGGGCGAGAATTTCTCGTCGTGATTCCGCGCGATTAAGAGACTTAATGAGCACCCCGACCCTGCCCTATAAATCTACTACCCCTCCTCTCCCTTTTTCCCCAAGAAACCCTAGCCCGAGAGCCCCCAGGCTGCTCGAGTTCGTCCTCGGAGCTCCGCCACGACCGACGGCGAACTTCTTCGTTTCCGGTGAACTCCGTCGACCCCGAGACCTCTTTTCATTTTCCTTCTCCTTGTTACATCCGCACGAACCTCACTGACATCTTTTCCCTAATTTTTCCGCTCCAGAACAAGCAGTCCGTGCACCCCCGAGGAGGACCGCCGCCGTGCGCAGCTCCAGCGAGCAATAGGAGGCGAGAGGGAACGCACCGGAGACCAGTGTCGCGCCACCGTCTCTGCCTCGGTCTCCTCTTCCTTGCGGTATGATTCGTTGGTCCCCGTAAGCCGTAGATCGTAGGGAACGAATATCCGAGCATGTCGCCGCCGCGCGCGTCGTCTCCGGCGAGGTCCCCGGTGACCTAGCGCCGCCCGATTTAGGTCGCTCGATTCTGCACCGTTAGATCTCCATCCATCGGCCACGATAGATTCTTTTAAATCGAAGCGGTACGAACAGATCTGGACCGCCAGATCCAGATCTGACGACCCAGATTCCTTGCCTTATCCACGTCAGCGCCAGAGTGTCAGCCCAGTCAGCGCACAGTCAGCAGCCACGTGGATTTTGATTTCTTTTAATTAGAGAAAATGGCAATTTTACAGAAAAGCCCCTGTCACTTAGATCTGTCATAACTTTTTAACCATTTATCCAAATTCAAATATTTTTATATATTTGGAATTCCCTTGACATGTAGAATATTCTAGACCTGTTAGATTTAAAATTTGACTTAGTGGTAAATATTCAAATTTCAAATAGTGAATTTGAGTATTTTTGTCATAACTTTTAATCTGTATATTCAAAAATTTCAAATAAAATTGTTTTGGAAACTTTAGAATATTTGTAAATTATTGCCACTGCTATAAAATAATTTTGATTTACTTTTGAATGAATTCATAGTTATGTATTTAATTTGAATGGTTTGAGTATTTTCAACATAATTATTAATAAAAATAGTATTTTTGATTAAAGTAAAGTGCTATAAATTTAATTAAAATACCTCTGTCTATTAACACTATTTATTAAATTATATTATAAAAAATTAATCATAGAAAACTTTAATCTTATAATTATTCCTTTTATTATATTTTCCAAAATTAGAAAGTAATTAAATTGCATTTATAAATTCATGCATATTTATAAAGAAATCACAAAAGTTATTTTGATGTTTATTGTGATTAAAAATTTCATTTCATTCATGCATAGCATATTTTATTCTCATAGGAAAACCCTCTTCATTAGTTTTCTCTAAGTTAGAAATAATTTCAACTTTGCATTTTGTGAAGTGCTACACTGAGACACTTAGTAAAATTCAGCATGGAGCTGGAAGACCAACCAGAAATATTTTCTAAGTCTGTCTCCCTCTTTCATCTTTCCCCCTCCTTCTTCTGTTAGACTTCATGATGACTAAGTAAATCCAAGACCAGCCTCGAAGATACAAGAACCACCAAGTCTGGAGATGAAGCCTGGAGGACAACTTCATCTCTCTTTTTCTATCTCTTCCCTTCCTTTCTAATCTTATCTTTCTCATTTAACTTAAACAAAATTTAATCATGATATTATCATCTTGAAGTTGTTGAATCCTAGCGGCATAGTGGGATGAAGCGGCTTGGAAACAAACCTTACATGTCCACGTACATGAGACCTGTTCCACAATTTAAGTGGTTGGCCGGGTGTCTGTCTCTCTCACTTTAGTGAATATCCAATTTACAAAGAGTAGATAATAATTGTTGATCACCTCGAAGAATAGAACTAGTAATTTTCTCCTAGCATTTTTCACATCATGCATAAACATATTTCCTTAGAAAGTTTTATAAAACTTATTTATTCATCTAGTATGTGTTTTGTGTGTATTGTGGAGTTGTGCTTGCTGTTGATTGCGGTTTTGTTGGTTGTCCATACTGTTAGATTGAACGGAGAGTCCCGAGTATCGTTGAAAAGAGTTGTGAACAACGACAACATTCAAAGGCAAGTGGCACACCTCATAAACTTCCTAAGTATTTTCTATGCATTACTTAGTGTATTTTTTTTATGCATGAGTAGGATAGTATTGCTATGCAAAACCTGCGTAGAATTCCCTTACTCCTGTGTCTAGGTTCCTATATCATACTTAGCAGAAATATTGATGCTATGCAATTGATGAAAAGTTTTATAAATTATTAAGTGGCTACTCAGGGTTGTGCTCATGGTTGTCGTCGCCTAGGATGAATTTCTATTCTACTTAGGGCCGTGAGCATGGTGGTTGTCAACCTGGGAGTACACATCCACTAAGTAAATGAAACTCCTGGGTGGATTGGTTGATATGGTTTATGTTGAGTGGCTTTTGGGACTATACTTGTGGTTGTCATCGCCTAGGATGAATGTCTATTCTACTTAGGGCCATGAGTATGGTGGTTGTTACCCAGAAGTACACTTGTGGATGGCCACCCAGGGAACAGAGGAATCTGAAGAACTCCGAGTGACGATTGCTTCCCGTGCAACCTTTTGACAATGGGCTCTGTCTAGAATAATTAAGTTGTGAGGGTGCAACCTGTCAGCTTGACAAGCAGATGTAGGGGGATGATAGGTGGAACGGGTCTTGCTAGTATGGTTGCATTCTTCTTCTGAAAGTTCTTGTCTCAATTCTCTCCTTTCCATAATACACTCCGAGTGTATAGGATTTCTCGGACAAATTGAGTCTAAAGGTGAAAGTGCACAACCTCTGCAGAGTGTAAAACTAAGTACTTAGCCGTGTCCCCGGTACGGACAACTTGAGCAGCTGATCACGGACGTCAACGTAGGATTCCATCATTCCAACTTCAGAAATAAAACTTGATGGGTGAACAAGGGAAGATGAGATTTATGGTTTTCATGCCATACTTGTCTTGATTTGAAGAAAGTGTTTTCCAAAGAGATAGAAAAAAAATTGGCTTTATGCAAAATAGCCTTGAACTCCACCAGCCAAATATGCATATAGGCTTTAGAGTTATTCCATTAAGTGTCCACCATAGTGTCACTTGCCAGACTCTATTTAATGGAATCTGACCCACGTTGTTGCAATATTTTTCTTATTGCAGATTGTTCAGATGACGAGTGAGGTTTCGTATATAGGTTTCGAGTCTACAACCAACATGTTTTCGCCTGTGGCAGCATGAAAGTGATAGAGACTCACTGCTATTGTATTTCCGCTGTGTACTTTTTCAATGCTAGCTTTATGCTATGCAACTTGTATCGGATATTTTGTAATTCTGGATCATCGATGTAATAAAATTGACGCTTTGTTGTGATATTACATCGTAAACTGTGTGTGCAAATGAATCGATCCAGGGATTTGCACTATACACAGGTATCTGCCTTATTTAAGTGCAGGTACGCTACAATTTTGTATTCAAATACAAGATCATAAGTAATGCACTAATCTTGGGGGAGCAACACTATATGTTATTGAACATTAGTTATCTTCAATTGGTTTTTGATCCCGATGACATGTCTCTTTAAAAGACAAACATTTTTTCGTCTTGTTAATTTGTGCCATCATGAAAAGTGTAGAGGGCTTGGTTTATTTGTTGAGACCTTACTCTTCTTTGTGGAGTTGGCTATCTCATCCCATGGTTCATAGTCTACCTTCTTGGATGAGATAAACCTTCGAGCATATTTGTTTGATTTATTTCTTATGCTCATTGGTTTAGCCTTCACCGTGTTTTCATTTGATAGCTTTTCGAATTGGTTTCTCCAATCATGGGTTGGTTTGAGTCTTTGATACAATGAGGACAAATCTTTCTCTTGCCACACTTTTGTGTAGCTTCTTGATTTAGTCGGTGTTTTGTCCAAATTGTATCTCGTTTGGTTCTTGAAAGTTTTGTGCATTCATATTTACTATATGTATATCTTATGGCATGCCTACTTTCGTTGATCCAATATATAGGATAAACTCCATCAAATCCTAAATGGCTAAGATGTGCATGAAATTCTATTTCATATCTATATGCACATATTTATGTGGAGTTTGTCCTATGTATTGTAGTTGGTCTAACTACTTTGAACCCAATTAGTTTGGGTACCATAGTGTACTTAATTTGTTTTAGGTACATGGGAGATGCATTGGAAGCTTGTCTCTTTTTAAATTAGATGTTTTGACCATGTGCTTCTTGGAGGCAAGCTTGGATGATTGTGAACTCTCATCTTCTACACCGTCAATGCTATCTCGGTAACAAGTATCTAACTCATGCATATACTTCTAGCTCTCAACCTTGTGTAGGTTGTTCTTTGGCATGAGTTTCTCTAAGTTGCATTTGATATGGTTTTTGCAAAGTTTTTTTAAACTATCTTCATTGCTAATGTGAGTAAGCCGGAATGATTACACATCAAGGGGATTTATTTAATCATCTTCATGATTCACCGATCCCCAATATGTTAATCTAGCAAATTCATTTCAAAGTCTCTCATGTGCAATATTGATGAATTCTCATAAATCATTTGCCTTTTGTGATATTTGTTATGTGTCTCGAAGTATCCCAACTATCACTTATCCTATGTGGGTATTTGTGATGCTTTGAGAATTTGGTGTTGGAAGTTCATCTATACCCTCTAAGAATAATTTCAGCTATGTGCTTTGCTTTTAAGCAAAAATCTTATCGGTGTATTTATAACTTCCTCTTGGATACCATGTGCTTTACCTTGTATCTACATTGTGTGTGCATGTTTCTTTGTGGACTTAGTGCCTATTTAGAAACTTATACACATGAAGGTAGTTACATATTTAATTGGTATTCAAAATCTTTAGTGATCACATTTTATTTCTTTCTTGATTATTTGGTGATCTCTAAAAGGCACAAGCTTTGTTTTTCTATTGGTATAACATTGCCTCTTAATAAGCTTGTTATCCTATTTGATGTATCCTCTTTGGTGTGCTTGTATGCGAAATACATGATATGCACTATGTGCCTCATAATTTTAAAGACCATGGTGTTGCTTAGGCTCATACTTGTTTAGTCTCCTAAATTGTATTTCCATGTCACACCCATCATTTCCCGGTTGAGCTAGTCTTTATTTTCCAATTCTTTTCTTTATTGCTCAAAATTTGTTTGTTGCAAGGTGTACTTCTTATTTTCTAACCTATACAATCTTGCACCTTTTCGTGTTCGAAATTTTCTTGGAGGGAGTGAGTATTCCATGTTGTGCACACTATATTGAAATGCAAATCCTTCATTGTGCAAATACCTTGGGGAGTTCCCTCTTGATTTTTAGAACACTTGGTTGATATTATCATAATACCTTCTTGTGCTCAATTGATTTTTGGATCTCTTGATTGCTTGCTTCTTTGTGAATGCATTCCTCTTTTGCAATTGATATCCTTCTAGTGGATTTTAATTGGTATCTTTCTTGTGCAATTGTTGGATCCTCAATATTGTTTGATCCCCTCCATCTATTCGTCATTGGATAAGTGCATTTGATTTCACTCATATAATGAGAAATGCATAAATCTTGGAGGAGATCTTATTATGTTACCCTTCTAAAGCCTTTCGCCCATTTCGGCAATCGTTGCCAATGGGGGAGAAGTTTTGGAGGGTTGTATGGAATTGGCTTTATACTTTGGTTTCTTCTTAAGTATTTTGCCTTTCTTGCCTTTGCTTTTGTTGTTTGGTTTTATATATAGTGGAAACTCCACCATCGGTAATGGTTGACAATATATGCAATGAATTCATGTTCATACACACGTGCATAAATTATGGAGGAGCTAGCTCTATATATGTGGATGGACTAACATCACATACCTTTGTAGTATATGATGTTAGTACAACCATTCTTGTTCGTTAAATTCTATATTATAAACCCTCTCAAAATAGATTGTCATCAATTACCAAAATGGGGGAGATTGAAAGAGCATTTTTCCTCATGTGTGGTTTTGGTAATTATATGACAATCTCTATGGACTAATGTTTGCATTGAGATATCCTTATAGATCATGTCCATGACATTAGTGGAGCTCATGTGTTGAGTTGAGCATATTGGAAGTATGTCTTGAACTATTCAAGACGTCATATTAGGGAAGATACAAGGTTGATCAAGTTGTTGATCAACACATAAAGCTACAAGATGTACCAAGAGTGATCTTGTATCTCTTGTGATGGTAAACACATGTCCGTATAGCTTTGTGAACTAACCCATGATATATGTGTGTGTTATCTTTATATGAGGTTAGGTATCTTCCCCATGGTCTTGCAACAAATGAAGATTTCTTATAGCTCATGGAGAATGACGCCATGTGGTGATCGTCATCGAGGTTGAGATGTGCAAGACCAAGAGAAACTTCTTGAAGAGATCCTATACTTGGAGCTTTCTATGGATACATGAAGATAGAGCCTAGCGACACTCTCTCATTATTGATATGGGGGAGTATTTGGAGAAGTCTTCATCAAGCATTGACTTGGACGCGCAATCAAGAAAGATGAACCACTTGAAGAGATCAAGATAGTCATGATCTAACTCAAGTGGAATACTCAAGGCAAAGGTATGATCTTGATGGGTTATAGGATAGATAGGCGTACTATCGAGAGGGGCTCTCAAGTGAGTAACTTGATCGAATCGTTGTGGAGAGCTCAAACCTTTGCATATTTGCCATATCATATTTCTTGGTAGTTATTTGACTTTTATCCTTGTGAGGAATTAGAGCTTGGTTCATCTCCATGTCAAGCTCTAGTTCATCGAAAACGGTTTTACTTTGGAAAACTTGTTGCGTTTTTTATGTTGGAGGTTTTACCGGTTGTTCTCTTATCTAGAGATGTTACATTTCCCCATTTGGTTTAACCTCACTTGTTGGACTATGATGTTTCTCTGCATGATCTTATAGAGCTCTTGAAAACGGAGTTCGGATGGTCAAGATATCATCGTTTTCGTGTTGACGTTTCTGCCAGGGGCGGAAATTCCGGCCCTATGCCGGAAGTTCCGGCCGGCCGGAAAGTTCCGGCCAAACTTCCGCCCAAATATCCTGTTTGACCAGTGAACACTTCCCTGGCGCGTTTTGGGGTGTCCGGGGGGTCCAGAAGTTCCGGGGTAGGCCCGGAACTTCCGGCCAAAGTGGGAAAAACTGCCCCCAACGGGCAGATTTGTTGGGATCCTATTTAAGGGGTCATCTTCCCAATGGTTCCCAAGTTTTGGTGCTCTCTCTCCTCCTTCATTGTTGACCTCCAAAACTTTGAGATCTCTCAATCCCTCCAATGATTTTTTCTATTTCTTGAGGGAAAAGAGAGAGGAGATCTAGATCCACATTTCCACCAATCCATCTCTCCTCTAATTGAGGGGAACCTAGTGGGTATAGATCTTGGAGTTCTTTTGTGGTTCTTCTCCTTTGTTCTTCCTCTCTTCTCCCCCCCATAAGCATTAGCTGCTTTTGGTGGGATTTGGGAGTGAAGGATTTGACTCCTTTGTGGTTTCATTTGTTCTTCTTCTCTTATTCCCCCAAAAGCATTTGTTGCTTTGTTGGAATTTGAGAGTGAAGGACTTGAGCACTTTGTGTGCTCTTTCCATTGCATTTGCATCGGTTTGAGCCCTCCACAAGGATTCGTGGTGGTGATACTTGTGAGCTTGTTACTCTTGGGTCCTTGGACCCTAGACGCCTTTTGTGGTCATCTTGAGAACGCCCAATTAAGTTGTGAGTATGTGCCTCAAGACTTGGGAGCCCCCAATAAAGTTGTGGGTGTGTGCCTCAAGAGTGTTGTACGGGATTCGATCTCCACCCCAAAGGATATCTATAGTGAAAGGTGAACTCACAACCTTTTGTGGTTGAGTTCATCAGGAGAAGAAGGTGAGCCTTTGTGGCGTTGCGGTTAACCTGTTGTGGTTGCGCACACCTCTCCAAACGAGACGTACACCCTTTGGGTGGAACTCGGGAATACATTCTCGTCTCCGCGTGCCTCGGTTATTTCTATACCTGAGCTCTTTACTTATGCACTTTACATTGTGATAGCCTTCGTGCTTGAAGTCATCTATCTTGCTATCACCTTGTTACTTGTATTGCTTAGCATAAGTTGTTGGTGCACATAGGTGAGCCTAGTTTATTTATCTAGGTTGTATGCTTGTTAAAGTAAACCTCTAGTTTTATTCCGCCTTTATCAAGCATACCGTAATATCCGGGTCTTTCTTGGACCGGATAATCCGACTTCTCGAAAAAGTTTTAAATCGCCTATTCACCCCCCCCCCCCTCTAGGTGACGTCTATCCGTTCAGTTGCCCCCTTCTCTTTTTTTCTATTTTTTTCTTTTTCTATTTTTTTTACTTCTTCTGTTTCTCTTTTCGATGGCCTCCATGGCTCTTTTCACTTTTAGGGGCAAACATTCTAATATGGCAACACACATTTGATACAAGTAACTCATAAGGAATAAAACATAGTGTATGAAACGGTGCCTCTGCCAGTGTAGCAGGATATGCAATGATCTAGCGTAACATGGGTAAAACCACACATCAGCTGTAAAGAATCATCCAAGGCAATATATAAATGATAAATGACAACAAGTCATGAAATGTAAGATAGAAGTTGCATGGCAATATATCTCGGAACAACTATGGAAATGTTGTAGTAGGTAGGTATGGTGGGTGTTTTGAGCAATATATTTGGCTTATGTGTAGGAGAACATGATGAAGATCTCCCACGAGTTTTGGATGTACCCACGAAGTATGCACCAACTCTCAATGTGAGAAAGGGCAATGCAAAGTACCGAATAGGCTAGCAAATATGATGGTGGAAGTGCCATGAAAACCGCAGCTTAGAACTCACAATTAAAAAGATTCCAACAAGAAATATGATTTTGCAAGGCATAATGAAAATCACTCCATGAGGGACTGTGGCAAATGAACAAGTCACTGTTGGGACCCCGACCGTAGCGCATAACACAAAGTCATTATGGTTGTTTTTAACATTAGAAGTCATATATCGTCATGCTATCAACTGGATATTTAAGTGTGGCACATCTTCAAGTTTTCTAGACCAACCATAAATCATTCCACTTTACTAAACCATCATGTTTTACCATTAAGCATATTAATATCTCAAAACAACATTAATGATTTAAGTGACACAATTTAATGATCTACAATATTATGTATCATTTCATCATACCATCTAGCACATCAAACATTTTCTGTTGTTAACCAAACACCAATAAACTTATCTAAAAATAAACTCTTCGAGTATTTAACAATGAGATATGAGAGTATAACATAAGAAAACTAACATCTCTAACAAGAGATGCATGAAAAACAAGAGCTAATAGTATTGGAGTAACATAGAAGAATGCTCAACAAATATAAGTGAATAATACGAATATTCATAAGAAAAAGCGGAGCGTGTCTCTCTCCCACAAAGGAATGCTAGGATCCATTTTATTCACAGAATGAAACTAACAAAAACAAAAACAAATAGACGCTTCAAGTAAAGCACATAAGATGTGTCGGAATTAAAATATAGTTTCACTAGAGAGAGGACCTGATAGTTTGTTGATCGAGAAGGGGATGCCTTGGGCATTCCCAAGCTTAGACGCTTGAGTCTTCTTGAAATATGCTTGGGTGACCCACGGGGCAGCCCCAATCTTAGGCTCTTTCATCTTCTTGATCACATCACATCATCCTTCTCTCTTGATCCTTAAAAACTTCCTCCACACCAAACTCAAAGTAGACTTCATTAGAGGGTTAGTGAATAATCAAAAATTCTTATATTCTGCATGGAAAAAACCATTACACATGCTACTGGACATTAGCTACAGCCACTGGTATTTTATGGAACAAAAAGATCCATTCAAAAACAGCAAAAGGAGCAATGCAAAATAAATGACATAATCTGTCAAAAACAGAACAGTCCGTAAAGACGAATTTTTTCGAGGCACTTGAATTGCTCAAATTAGAAAACTCAAATCTAATTAAAGTTGCATACATATCTGAGGATCACGCACAAAAAATCCCTGGCCATTTTTGATTTTTCTGTGAATTCTTACGAATTAAACGGTGGACAGCGGAAAAACTGTTCCTGCGCAGGAATCCAAATCTAGCATCAACTTTCTACTACAGGCTTAACTTGACACAACAATGCAATAAAATAAAGATACAAAGGAATTGCCACAGGGGTGACCATGCTCCTTGACACAACAAAATAAAATAACATAAATAAAAAGTGGGTTGTCTCCCATAAACGCTTTTCTTTAACGCCTTTCAGCTAGGCATAGAAAGTGTAACTCAAGTGTTTCCAATAGATGAAGCATCAACATCAATAATTTCATCCAAGACATGGTTGGTATTAATAGGTGCTTTAGGAATCCATGAAGGTTTCCTATTACGTAAATCATTTCCATCATTTTTAGGCATATTAGGAGGTTTTGGTTTGGGAATGTAGATGAACTTTTGCTCCCTTCCTACAAAGGCCTTCTCTTTCTTAGTTTTAATAGAGGAAAAAGTTGAACTTAAAGTTTCCATAGCCTCTTCTAATTCATCTATTCTTTGATTATGAGTATCAAGGGTGTTGCTTGTTTCTAAAGCAGTGATTCTTCCATTAATATCCTCTATTGATTCATTACCCTTGCTAGCATTATCAAGAAAAAAAATCTCCATAGAATCCAACCTTTTAATAACATCTTCCAAAGCGATCTCAGTTTTAATTTGTTTAGTAGGTGGTGGTGATCCTACCAAACTCTCAATTAAATTGCAGGCTTCCAAAGCAGGTGTACCAAGAAAATTACCCCCCGTAAGAGTGTCAAGAACATAACTATACCAACTAGAAATACCAACATAAAAATTCCTAAGAAGGATTAAAGTGGAATGTTTCTTAGTGCATTTTTTATTAGCATCACTTATCCTATACCATGCATCTTTCAAACTTTCTCCTCCTTGTTGTTTAAATGAACGAACTTCAACTTCAGCACTACCCATTTGTTAGCAAATTCTAATGCAACCAAAATAAAAAGATAAATGCAAGTAACTAATTTTTTTGTATTTTTGGTACTAAGCAAACAAGACATTAATAAAAATAAACTAAGCAAGACAATAACAAAAGAAAAATATTGGATGTGAGAGACTAACCTCGCAGAAGAGCTTAATCTCCCCGGAAAACGGCGCCAGAAAAATGCTGCTGCACCGGTGTGGTGTGATACGTCTCTAACGTATCCATAATTTCTTATGTTCCATGCTATATTATACCAAGTTATTGAAGGGGATCGCATGCAGAAAACAAAAAAATGCATAGCAACGATATCCTTAAAACAGCCAGGATCTATACTATGCAGATATAGAAGTACGGCGGAGATTGGAATACAAACCCTTGTAGACCAAAAAGCGGGGATTACGCTCCCGCACAAGCGTTGACGACGAAGACGACGTAGCCGACCTCTAGGTCGTGAAGAACTCGGCGGGACGAAGACGATGAAGATGACCTCGAGGTCGGGTGGAGGAAGTAGGCCTCCGAGTACCGCTAGCGAAGCACCTCGCAGGGTGTTACACACATACGGTGGAGACGACGGCCTCCAAAGCTCCAGTCCAGGACGAGCAGCGGAAGACTTGGACCGGAACACTAGTAGCCCGGCAGCGGGCTATGGTGGAGAGATCCCCTCTCAACTCGGTGCAACTCCGACAAAGGGAATCACGTTATCGAGGAGAGAAAGAGAATTAATTGGTTGAATTAAAAGGCCAGGGGTGCCCCTTCTTATATAGGGGCAAGGGAGCATCCAACCTCACCAGCCGGGCGGTGTGGGACTATTCCCACACCAGCCACGACCTTGGGAGGTGCGCCGGCCCTAGTGGGCCCCATGTGGCCCACTAGGGGCTGGCCGAATCAGCCCTCCTTCCCTTGGGGGGACTCTCCCCCCTCATGGGCCTTCTTTCCACTAGAAGGCCCATTTAGGGAAATATGTCTTTAAAAGTTCGAAAATAAATATATATAATCATATTTAATCATTAATTACACTAATTAATATCAAACATAATATATATAATTTATTCTTGCTCCGAAAACTATTTCGTCGCTGCCCGATCTCCATCTGACCATTCCCGGGACGTTCCCGGTGATCTCTTTCCTTTTCGGTTGTCTTGTCGAAACCCCTTAAGTGTGTTACACTAGCGGTTCGATATAATAACAGACATGATCGAGACTCCTCTCCGATCAATGATTAACTCGTAGTCCTGGACCCCATGAATTAACCCATGTGATATAACGATGACTTTCATCTATCAAACCTGGACGTCGAGTCTTAAATCTTTTGTCATAGCGATACTTAGCGTGTCCGAGCATCGTTCATAGATATCTCCATACCTAGCATGATCTCATTACTGACAACACTATCTTCTACTCGTCTATGATCTTATGTCAGCTGGTGACCTAGTCACATGTTTGCAAACTCATTTGACATAATCTCACCGAGTGGGCCCTAGAGTATCTATCCGGCTATTCGGACTGACAAATCCCGCTCTTGACCCCTCGTCTCAACTACCCCTTTCCGATACTCAAAAGTATCACCGTTATTGTCACACTATATAAGATATAACGTTTGGTGCGATCAAAGTATCTTCCAGGAATAACAATAAGAGTTGATCTCACGGTCAAAGGCGTAATGACTACGTCCTACAAATTATGGGTAAGTCCATCACATCGTTCCACCTAACGATATGACTCCATTGCCGATAGACGCCATGTCTCATGATCAGGAAACCTCAATCATCAATCGCGCAATGAAACTAGTCTTAGCAGAGGCAACTAGGGACCTGGTTGTTTATCTACCACACGTGTATTAATGTTTCCGCTTAATACAGTTATAGCATGGTATAAAACATATAATGAACAATTGGAATATAACCAATAAACTATGTTTATTAAGTGCCTCTAGGGCATATTCCCTTCAGTTATTACATATTTTATATGCATTAATATAGTTTTATGCATTTTCTAAGACTAACCTATTAACAAGATGCCACAGTGCCAGTTCCCTGTTTTCTGCTGTTTTTGGTTTCAGAAAAGTACTTAAAGAAATATTCTCGGAATTGGACGATTTATTTTTAGAAGTCAGTTTTATTTGGGAACGTTCCAGAGCACCGAAGAGGAGTCGAAGACGGAGCCCGAGGGGCCCACCCCACCCCCAGGCGCGGGAGCCCCCCTGGCCGCGCGAGGAGGTGGTGTGGGGCCCATGGAGCTCCACCGCCTTCGCCCTTTCGCCTTCAAATACCCCTTCGACCAAAAACCCTAGTACGGTGTTCATATTTTCCTCCACGGTTCCTGAGCCGCCGCCGTCGTCAACACCAATTTGGGAGAGATCAGAACTCCTCCCCGGCACCCTGCCGGGAGGGGGAATCATCACCGGAGGCCTCTACGTCGCCATGACCGCCTCCGGACTGATGTGTGAGTAGTCTACCCTTGGACTACGGGTCCATAGCAGTAGCTAGATGGTTGTCTTCTCCTCTTGTTCTATCATGTTTAGATCTTGTGAGCTGCCTATAATGATCAAGATCACCGTTATGTAATACTTCATGTTGTGTTTGCTGGGATCTGATGAATATTGAGTACTAAAGTTATTGCTTCATAATATATCATGTGTGTGTTATTTAATGATCTTGCATGCTCTCCGTTACTTGTGTATGCTCTGGCCAAGTAGATGCTTCTGACTCCAAGAGGGGGTATTTATGCTCGATAGTAGGTTCATGTCTCTATTAAATCTGGGGTGGTGACAGCTAGCTCTAAGGTTGTAGATGTACTGTTGCTACTAGGGATAAAACAATAGTACTTTGTCTAAGGATGATGTTACTTACTTACTTTACACACAGTGCATAAGGCGATAATCTGTTGCATGCAACTTAATACTGAAAGGGGTGCGGACGCTAACCGGAAGGTGGATTATTAGTCATAGATGCGGTTGGAACGGTCTATGTATATTGTTGTAATACCCGAATGAATCTCACACTAGGAATCATAACGTTGGTATATGCATTTGTTTGCTCATCATTATTCTATCAATTGCACAGCTGTAATTTGTTTACCCGCATGAATGTTTTTATTATTTATGGAGAGACACCACTAGTGAACTGTGGACCCCGGTCCTTCTCTTTAATCTGATAAACTACAAACTGCAAACCTGTTACTTTCTGCAAACAAACATCTTGCTGCCACACATACGTTTAATCCTTTGTTACAGCAAGCCGGTGAGATTGACAACCTCACTGTTAAGTTGGGGCAAAGTATCTTGATTGTGTTGTGTGCAGGTTCCACGTCGGCTACGTCGCAGACTTTTCTAGCGCCGTTGACACCTCGGGGGAATTCATTATTTCCTACAGGTTCGATAACCTTGGTTTCCCAAACTGAGGGAAAATGGGAGACCCCAAGAGGAAGGTATGAAGTAGTGCAACAACAAATTTCATTCAGTCATGAAACCAAGGTTATCAAACCAGTAGGAGATGAAGATTCTTCTAAAGGTGTCAACGGCGCCAGAAAAATGTTGGTGCTTAGTTGACGAGGGAGTGTCAAGGTCTTCTAAACAGAGGTGCTTCTTCTCCCCGGCAACGGAGATGATCCTGACGGTTGACTTGGAACTTACACACAACACAATCAAGATAATTTGCCCCAACTTAATAGTGAGGTTGTCAATCTTACTGGCTTGCTGTAACAAAAGATTAAATGTATGTGTGGAAAATGATTTTTGTTTGCAGAGAATGAAAGTAACATGATTGCAGTAGGTTGTTTTATCAGTTTAAAGAAAAAGGACCGGGGTCCATAGTTCACTAGTGGTGTCTCTCTATAAATAAATAATAGCATACATGCGGGTAAACAAATTACAGCTGGGCAATTGACATAATAAAGAACTACATAACAATGCATATACAAGTCATGATGTCTAGTGTGAGATTCATTTGGGCATTACAACATGGTACATAGACCGTCATCCAACAACATCTATGACTAATAATCCACCTTCAGGATAGCATCCGCAACATCATTCAGTATTAAGTTGCAAGCAACATAGTATTGCATTAAGTAATGTGTGTAATGTAAGTAGCACAAATATCCTTAGATAAAGAACTGATGTTGTATCCCTAGTAGCAACAGTACATCTACAATCTTAGAGGTTGTTGTCACTCCCCCATATTAAATAGAGACATGAACCCACTATCGAGCATAAATACCCCCTCTTGGAGTCACAAGCATCTACTTGGACAGAGCATCTACTAGTAACGGAGAGCATGCAAGATCATAAATAACACACTCACAAGATATATTATGAAGCAAATGACATAGTACTCAATTATTCATCGGATCCCAGCAAACACAACATGTAGCATTACATAAAGATGATCTTGATCATGATAGGCAGCTCAGAAGATCTAAACATGATGGCACAGTAGGAGAAGACAGCCATCTAGTTACTGCTATGGACCCGTAGTCCAAGGATGAACTACTCATGCATCAGTCTGGAGGCGGGCATGGTGATGTAGAGCCCTTCGGTGATGATTCCTCTCTCCGGTAGGGTGCCGGGAAGAGCTTTTGAATCCTCCCGAACTAGGGTTGACGGCGGCGGCGGCTCTAGAACGTATCGTGGAAAAGTGTTTGGGTGTTAGGTCTTGATCTGTCGGGGGGTATAAGTAGGCGAAAGGGCGAAGGCGGTGGAGGCCCGAGGGCCCCACACCATGTGGCCGCGCGCCACCACATGATGTGGGCGCCTCGGTGCCCTCCTTCGTCTCCTCTTCGGACTTCTAGAACGTGTCGGGTGATGTCTACGCACGCTTCTATTCTCGCAGACAGTATTGGGCCTCCAAGAGCAGAGGTTTGTAGAACAGCAGCAAGTTTCCCTTAAGTGAATCACCCAAGGTTTATCGAACTCAGGGAGGTAGAGGTCAAAGATATCCCTCTCAAGCAACCCTGCAATTAAAATACAAGAAGTCTCTTGTGTCCCCAACACACCCAATACACTTGTCAGATGTATGGTGCACTAGTTCGGCGAAGAGATAGTGAAATGCAAGTAATATGGATGATTATAAGTAGTAATTGCAATCTGAAATAAAAATGGCAGAAAGCAAACATGTAGCAGAACTAGTTGTAAACGGTGTTTCAATGCTTAGAAACAAGGCCTAGGGATCATACTTTCACTAGTGGACATTTTCAACAATGACATCAAAGCTGAATAATAAATACTACTCTCAAACGCTCTCTTGTTGGATGATAAACACCATTCACTGTGTAGAGCTACAAGAGCACCCTCAAAGTCAGAGTAAACTAACACCACAACGTCATAAAGGAATCACACACGGTGAACATATTGTCACCTTTACAACCATGAATAACCCCGGAGTTCATATTAAAGTAACCTCTAGAGTGCATAAAAGATAAATAGTAGCATCACATATTCAACTAGATTACAAAATCTCATGATCACATAAAGATCACACCATGGGAGAGAGAGATAAACCACATAGCTACCAGTAGAGCCTGCAGCCCCGGGGGAGAACTACTCACTCCTCATCGTAGGAGTCAACAACGGCTATGGAGATGGCGGTGGAGTTGATAGAGATGACTCCGGGGGCAATTCCCCTTCCCGACAGGGTGCCGGACATGAGACTTATGTCCCCCTGAATCTTGTCTTCGATGGCGACGGCGCAGCGGAACTCTTCTCGGGAAAAGGCTTATTGTTTTTTGGGGTTTTCACGTTGGGGTCTTTTTATAGGCGAAAGGGCGATGTTGGTGGAGGCCCGAGGCGCCCTCATGAGTTGCTGGCGTGGCCAGCAGTGGGGCCACGTCAGGACCTCATCTGGGGGCCTCGTGGCCCCTCTCCGTCATGTCTTCGGTGTTCTGGAACTTCCCGTGAAAAATAGGGACTTTGGTATTAAATTCGTCCAATTCCGAGAAATTTCCTTAAATGGTTTTCTGAAACCAAAAACATCATAAAGTAGGGAACTCGCACTGTGGCATCTTGTTGATAGGTTAGTCCCAAAAAATGCATAAAACCATACAAAGTGTATATAAAACATGTATCAATTGGTATAATATAAGCATGGAACATAAGAAATTATAGATACGTTTGAGACGTATCATCGGGAAATATAGGGACTTTGGCTTTTGATTCGTCCAATTCTGAGAATATTTCCTTAACAGCTTTTCTCAAACCAAAAACAACAGAAAACAGGGAACTGGCACTGTGGCATCTTGTCAATAGGTTAGTCCCAAAAAATGCATAAAAATCATATAAAGTGTATATAAAACATGTAGCAATTGATATAATATAAGCATAGAACAAAAGAAATTATAGATACGTTGGAGACGTATCACCGCGCCACCATGTGGTGTGGCTGCCTCGCTCCTTCGTTTCCTCTTCGGACTTCTGGAACGTGTCGGGAAAATATGAAGATTGGCTTTTGTTTCGTCCAATTCCGAGCACTTTGGTTTTCAGGCCTTTTCTGCGATACACAGACATAATAAACAGAAACTAGAACTGTGGCATCTTGTTAATAGGTTAGCCTAATAAGTGTCATAATATGATATAAAGTGTATATAAAACATGCGATAATTGGTATAATATAAGCATGGAACGATAAAAATTATGGATTCGTTTGAGAAGTATGATCCGTATCCATCAAATACGCAGAACTGGTGTTTCCTGGTCTGCAGGGTTATAACCAAAACAAGGGGGATCGTGTGGAATATCCCAAAAATCCTCATAATTCATAAACATAACCCTAAATAAGTTGCAAATATATGGGAATACGAACTAATAAACTACAAAGTGCATGTATGCATTTTACTTGCATCAGTCGCAGCAGAAGAAGATCAGTTCCACCCTGACTCGGCTGGACCGGGGTGACTTTGATGCCTTCTGGACTGGGCACAAGGTCCGCTGCCCTGTCTGTCCCAAGAAGATTGCCTTCGACTACATGAGCGTGATGCAGGACGCCGAGACCGTTGTTCCTCGGGAGAGGGAAGGTCAAAACGTGTACGCCGTGAAGGCAAAGCACATGGCCTACGCCATCTTCCCGAGGAGGCAGCGCAACCTCAACACCAAGGAAGGCAGGGTGCAGGCTCCGCGTCCCAAGAGGCAGAAGATCAAGAGGCAGTGGAGCAATAAGCATAAGAGAAGCGTGAGGCTGGGGCTGATATGAAGATCGCCACTATTATCCTGTTGTTGCATTCATCTTTTGTTGTTGTTGTTGTTGCTGCCGCCGCCAAGTCTTTTTATGTTATTTTGTTTAATGCAATGTGTTGTGATGGTGAACTAATGTCCCACTGGTAAACCCCTGGATAATGCCCATGCTCTTAGTTAGCTAAGTTTGTTATATATTTGCTTTATGATGCCCATCTTTATTTTCTGTTATGGTCGTGTTGTTTATTTGATGCTCTTTTAGTTTTTTTTCATAATTGGAGGGACCATGTTGAGCTAGAGAGAGAGACAAAAGCTGCTCCAACGTTTTTGTTTCCAAAAATGGGGGAATGGGGAGAGCGGGAGAGGCAACCAAATATGATTTGTTTCTAATTTGATGGAGAGAGAAGTTGTTCCGACGAGGCCCTTTGTTTCCCCTCCAATCAGTGAAATATTTGGTGAAGGGAGAGAGAAGCTGCTCCCCACATGTCTCCTAGCGGACCCACTTGTCAGCAGGTAACGGGCAAAATACCTGACCCTACATGGCCCACTCGTCAAAAGCTAACGGTAGAGCCCTCCACCTCCGGATGGCACCCGTCGGGTTCGGGGCCAGGTTTGCCCCCCATACCTGCACCCGACCCTTCCACCCGACCCCGCCCGTCGGCGGGTCCAAAGTGCCACCATACCCGACACCCGATGAGTACCCGTCAAGGGCATGGTGAATGAGCAGAAATAAAGAAGATTTTGCAAAAAAAAGAAACCGAGAAGAAGAAAACTTAGATCGATCTGCACAATAAGAGATTCAGCTATTCGCTCATTCCCGAGCGCTCTGTGATTTTAGAGTTGAGATTCTCAATGAAACTTGAGCTATCAATCTGTAACGCCCCGGGATTTTTTCCCAATTAGAAAATTGTTTGTCTTTCTTTTTTTCATCAACATGACATCATCATGCATCATATGCATTTGTCAATCTTAATTAAAATTATTGCATTTAAATTTAAACTCCCTTTAAATTCTTTTCCCACAATTAAATCCAAATGCAAATTCAAATATTTTCAAATATGATGATACAAAGTTTTTGCAAACTTCCAAACTTAGTAAATTAAATTATCCATTTATGAATATAAAAGTGTGTCAAAAGGTGTCATCTCATATTTCTTTTCCTTTTTGTTTTAAATGCAAAAACCAGAAAAAAAGAAAAAAAAAAGAAACAACAAACAAAAAAATGTGGAGAGAGGCCTCTCTCTGGCCGAAGTGGGCCAAGAGGCCCAACTCCGGCCCGCTTCCCTCACCCCCAACCTCCGTACGGGGCGACCTCGCTTTACACGAGGGCATCCCCATGGCCACTGCCCTCTAGCCCCCACCGAGGTCCCCCATGTGCTTCCCCTCCCTCTCCCCTACTTAGCCGGCTCCTCTGTCCGAACCCTAACCCTACCCTCACTCCTCCCATCGCGCCGCCGCCGCTCCCTCTCTCCCCTCACTCTGCTGTAGCCATGTCCGAGACGGGCAAGAACTTTTCCCCGGCGCAGACGACCACCTCGCCCCTTCTGCTACGCCATCGGCTGCTCCTTCCTCGACGCGAGAAAGCGTACCCGGGAGCCACCGATGCGCCGTTGTGACCTCCCCGTCCTCGACATCGTCCGTGCGCCGCCGCTCCTTCTCCGTCACCGTCTCGTCAACGTCGTCATCCCCGGCCTCCCTTCTCTCGCCATAGAACTCCCCGAGGTGAGCTGCACCTTGCCGTCCTCTTTCCCCCTCCTTTTTCCGCTCCGTTCGTCGTATTTCGCCGGCGCCGGAACCACGTCGCCACGGCCGCACCCCCACCGCGCCACGCCGAGCACGAGCACGACGGCTCCGAACCTCGTCTTCTCCTCCGAGCGCGGAAATGGAAACACCACCACGTTCCGCACACCCGCACGTGCTCGCTCGAGCTACGCCGCCCGTCTTTGGTTATCGCCGGCGAGTTATTGCCGCCGCGCCGCACTGCCTTGTGGTTCCGTCAGTTTCGACAGTTAACACCCGATTCAGTTTCGTCAGTCTTCGCGCCTGTTAGTTAGGTTATCTTCAGTGCATCACGTTATCTGTCAACAACACACTACCGGCATACTGGCTAGCGAAGCCGTTCTGTTCCCTCCGTTTGTACGCGCGCGCGGTTTGATCCCTGGGCTCGTGGAATAAAGGAGCCCCTTTTTATTCTTTTTCCCACGCTGGCAACCCGTCCCACCTGTCAGCGGCAGTGGGTGCCCGCAGCGCCCAGTCAGCACCCACACATGCCAGCGTGGCGCCTGGCCCGCCTGGCAGTCTCTCGGGCTAGCTCGGCCTCGGTTAGAAAAGACCAGGAGCTGCTCTGCGCCCGTAATTTTGCCCCGAGCCCCCCTGCCTCTTTGGTTTCCACACAGAGGTCCCCACCGACACAGTTTCATCACGAACAGGTCCCTGTACTTTTCAGAAAGAACCCTAAAACTAAATTGTTAATAACTTTTAATGTATAACTCCAAATTAAATAATCTTTATATGTTTATTTATCAGAAAAATGCAATGAATATTAATATGTCATTTGTATGCCATTTTGCATCTGTTATTTTAATTGCTTAGTATAATTTGTTAATTGCAACTAAATAATTAAATATGGAATGTTAGGGGTAATAAATATATAATGCCCTATTCCATTTAATTTAATTAGATCACCCATGCCATGTGTTGCCATGTTAACCAACATTTTATATTGCTGGTAAATAAATAACTTGCACCTAAATATTAATTGTCGGGGTTGCTTTCCCGCTTAATTTGGATTACCTGCATTGTATTGCATCTTGTCATGCCATGCATCATTCTCATATGATCATGCTGGATCTTTTGTCGTAGTTGTAAAATGCATCTTTTACGCTTTCCATTGTTTGTTGCTTCTTTGCGGATACGACGTTGAGATGTGTGAGCAACGACAAGATCTGCTTCCATGCGGTGTCGGGGATGTGATCCCCGAGACCTCTAATAACAAGGCTTCGGTATGGAAAATTCCTGTAGCTATTTGATTTTTAAGTTGATGCGCGATTCTATGAATCCCCCATAAACTCGGGGACTAGTGTCGAGGATGTACTTCCCCGGTACCCTGAAGGTATGGGGGTGTTGTCTTAATGTTGCAGGTATATTTACATTTAAATAGGAGAGGAATAAAGCAAAAGGAGAAAAAGACTATCCCGGGCTAAATTCATGAGTACCAGGCCGAGATAGTCTCGGGTGGGCCGAGCTGGGCCAGGAATGGGTAACTGGGCTCCCTCTGCAATCAAAGGATGGTCAACATCGCGGAAGTCACCGTCATCGTCAACCACATCTCGGTCTTCTTCGTCCCCGACCTCCACGCCACCAGTGAAGGGGTTACGGTGCAGAAAACAATAATTTTCTAGCGAGCGAAACCCTAACTAGCCAGGATCTATCTATCTAGTACATGCGATAACGGTGGCGGAACGGGTTACATTACCTCCATGTAGACCGATAGCGGGGATTACGCTCCCGCACAAGCGTTGACGATGAAGTCGTACGTAGCCGACCTCGAGGTCGCGGAGAACTTGCCGCGATGTCGGTGTCGATGACGCCGGGGTGTCGACGATGATCTGCGTCGACGGGCGTCGGGCGGAAGAAGGCAGAGCGCCAGCACCGGGGCTGGTGCGCCGGCAGCAGAGGGGGGGGGGGGGCGTGGCGGCTGCAGGGGGGCGAGACGACGTCGCCCAAGCTCCTCTATAGAGTAGCCTCCGAGCACTCGCAAACATACGGAGCCTAGCGACAACTCCCGGTCATTCAGATCCAGCTGAAATCGCAGGAGTAGATCTTATCTGGAATCCCGCAGAGCAACGGCGCTCTGCGGTATGGCTTAGGTGGAGAGAGACCCCCTTCCTCAGCTCGGCGCGGCTCCAACTTGGGAACCACGGGATCGAGAGAGAAAATTGGGAATTAATTGAATTTCCTGTGTATTAAATCAATTAATATGCCTTGCTATATAAAGGGGGAAGGGGGTGTGCAAACCCCTTGGCTCCCCCATGTGGGACTAAACAAAGGACATGGGAGGGGGGGTTCGGCCCCCACATGGGCTGGCCGAACCAGCCAATGGGGCCCACCCCCTTTGAGGTGCGGCTCCCCCTCTTGGGCCCTCTTAGGGCCCATATAGGTGGGAGCCCCCTTTTTCCTTTATTTAATTAATATTAAATTAATATAAAAATCCCATTAATTCATAATTAATAAATTTATAAATAATTCAATATCCCGTGACTCCGAAAACTCTTTCGGACCACCCTAACAACTTTCGGACATTCCTGGAACCATTCCAGACCTCTCCGGAACTCCTTCCGGACCACCGGAACTCTTTCCGGATCATTTCTCTCTCTCCAACAAAAACCTATAAAATTCCAGAACCTATCTCCTAGCGTCGCTAAGACCTTAAGTTTGTTACGCTACGGTTCGGGAACACTCCAGACATGGTCGAGACACTCCGCTCACCAATGATCGTCAGGGATACCTGGAAATATATGACGACCCCTGTGCATTCCACGAATATCGTCGTTGAACCATAAGTATGATATTCATTCCCTTTGTCTCTGCGATACTACCTTGTCCGAGATATGATCGTAGACACACCGATGCCTTTGCTGTATCTCGTTACCGACGAAGGTTATTAACTCGTCTGCGATATTACATCTCCATGACCTAGTCATAAGCTGCAGCTATATAGATGCAATATCACCGAGTGGGCCCAGAGTATCTTTCCATTACAAGAATGAACAAATCCCGCTCTTGATCCTTACGTCTCGATGCTCTTTCGGAATACCCAAGATGGACACCGTTATTGTCATGCTATATAAGACACAACGTTTGATGCTCTCAAAGCACTCCTACGAAGCAACAATAAGTACGGTCTCACGGTCTAAGGAATACGCTATCATACTCTTATCTATTGCAAATGACAAACATCGTAATACGATCTTATTGCAATACTTTGCGTATGTCCACCACCTTATTCAATTAACAAGATGACCCCATTGTCAACCGACGTCATTGTCCTTGATCGGGAATCTCGATCAACTGTTGCCCAATGGACTAGCTCATATAGAGGCTTGCTAGGGACCTGGTTGTCTATGTATCACACGTGTATTAACAATTCCGATTAATACAGTTATAGCATAATACACAAACCTATTATAAACTTATGAGATAACGCAATAAATACTACTTATTTATTTGCCTCTAGGGCATATCTCCTTCAGTCTCCCACTTGCACTAGAGTACAAATAAACTAGCTGCATTTTACTTTATCAGAATCCCTTATCAAATAAGAATCATTTGATAATGCTTGCTCGTGGAAAAGTGTTACTGCACAATCCATGATTGTACATGCTTTTGCGATTCACTGGCATCAACTTGTTTGATATCACCATGTTGTCTAACAACATATATGCAAATACTGTAACTAAGTGAGACTTCTGCTTCCCAGCGCTTACTCTGATTATACTAACCAGATAACTGCCCTGAAAAACACACTCAGCCATGCAGAGCCCCTTGTAACAATTACAAACTCGCGATATCTACATACTTTCACACCAATGTAGAAAACTTGACATTCAAATGTCAATCCCTTAACTAACGCACTTCTACTTCCAGTAAATTCCAAATTTACTTTCATAACTGTTCTTTACTCCAAGAACATCGGTTATATTTTATCGAGCTGATAATATGGTTTCTGTATGATGTCTAATATATACATAATAGACCCACATGTCATACAACCATTACCTTCATGCATCATTACTCTTAATGACCAATTGGATTCCAAAGCACCATCCTTTTGATTCTATTCTGACTCCTCAGATATAATCCAACACAACTCGACTAACTATTTAAAATTCCCGTTCTATTTCAAAATAGACACTAACTTTTAAATAGTTTTACAACTTCATCCTATTCTATTGGTACAGTTTCACAATGTGTTAACTACACAAGATGAATTCGACTCCCACTCAAATTATGTCTCCACATATTTGATAACACGAGCTCCCACTCAAAAACATGTTATCCACATATTTGAGTTCCCAAGCTCCCACTCAAAAATATGTTCTTCACATATTTCTCCTGAGTGAACTAACTATGACTCCCACTTAAATCGACATCTTGGTTAAACCAAAATCATTGATCTACTATCAATTCGAATTTAATACAAACTACAGTATTACATTAATACAAATCCCTCAGACTTCAAGCATGTCTACATAAATGTAATCAACAAATTTGATCTTGTCCAAGACACATTTCTCGACAAGACATGCTACCGCGTCTTTCTTATAGTCACATTTCTCATATAACACCTTATATGACGATTAAACAATCTTATTCCTCTAATAAGAATTGCAGCAACAATTACTCTCTTAATCCTTTCAAATGCAACTTTGGATTTCCAGGCTCAAAAAGCCTTTGTTCGTATTCCGATATTTTCTCAACTTTCTTTGTATTCATAAAGTGCACCTTGATCTGTCAACAAAATCTGAAATACTTAATACAGTGCTGTGACCCGACAGCAATATTAAATATAACAGCACCTTATTCAGAAGTTTCTTTCATGAAAATATTATGATCTTTATGAAGAGGATTGCAAGCAGAAAACAATTTTCTAGTCTCCCTCACTCTTAATCACTAAACTTTCATTAGCAGACATATACTCTTTGGAACATCTTCCAACATAAGTCTGACACTTTATTTGAAACTTCTAATCCATAAACCATAATTCGAAAAGTCATCTTTTCTCGGAATTACATAGACAACAAACTGAACTTTGTTTCTATTTGGTTTTGGAATACACTCTCATCCAATGCGAGCAATCTACAAAGAACCACTCATGTATATTCCGAATTATCGCATAATCATATACATGTCGACACTACTGTCGATCCTACGAATTCTCGTTGAGAAAAATATCTATATTCTAAAGTGGACATCCACTATAATGTTTCGAACATATTAGGAGATTCTAAGACAGATTCTGACAGACCACACTTTATAGAGCATAATTATAATTCCCCACATATCACCATATATGAAATTATAATATTGTGAAACGAATTTCCACAAGTCTTTTGTGTTGAAAACATAATTCAAAAATATTGTCCTCTGATCGAATCTTGTGAATACAATATTCACTAATCTTTCTTCTGAAAACCCCCATTTGATCTATTATCAAATTAATTTCAGACTCCATAATTCATCGGGCAAATACTCCTATTTACCAAAATCATGGAAGAATTCGGATCATGCAATAACACCATTGATTAATCATTAAAAATGACTCTCAATCAATTTCCTCTAGTATTGCAACTTCAATACTTCATTTCAAACTTAATCAATTTTGGCACTCGAAATACTTAAATGGACCAAAAATATCCATTACTTCTTTCATTGCCTTTATGACTAAATTCGATGGTGTTTGTTCTTTGGACACATAATTTTATCATTCCCGCTATTATAAATGTATATCATACGCATAATGTAATTGAGATGTGATGCAAATTACTCATAACATGAAACAACTGCTTTGTTCCATAACATAAAACAACTGATGTGTTCTATATGAATAATCATGTCTTGTAACATTCAAGACACCAAACTAGATCACATTCTCACTATTACAAAATGTCTTATCAAAAACTATTGATGATAACTAATATGATATCTCGAGGGCGTGAGCACTACTGGCCATTAACTTGCCATCACTTGTGCACTGTCACGTCACCCTTCGCCACATACTTGTGATAATCAGGGACTGTTTCACAAACAGAACAATTATCAAACACTTTTCATCAAGTATGAGAAGAATACATTTATATCTTCGTATATCAAATATACCCATAGCGTCGAAGAACTCTTCTTCGATGAATCAACTTTTAGAGATTTGACCGTGTTCACGAACGTGAAGAAGCTCACCGTGTCTCTATAGCATATTCACGCACATGCCATTCACAGCTAGGAGGTAAAGCACAATCTCTATTGCACTGGAGTTCGCTATCTAGAAATCGTAGATATTCGTAAGTTTGAAGTAGATGTCACACAACTTCTTCAACTGAGTCTCCAGACAGGTATGCTCCCCATGTGAATGGTCCGGAACTTTCTAAGCTGTCTGAACTGCTCAAGACTAAATTCATCTTTGAAGTGACCTCTGATCGCATCAATCACGACATATGGCTCCATGTGTTGAAACAACTTTCAACTCAGGTGCTAGGCATACGCTCATGACGATCGTCACTTCCATGAACATGTCATGATGCTTACGGAACTCATCATCTTGCTCCTTGCTATCAGAATCATCTGGTCTAACTCCTAACTAATGTTCTAGCACATATAGGATGTTTGTTGTGTTTGGAGAATGTTTCTAAAACCAATGCACCAGCTGATGAAGTTGGACCCGTCGGCTTCCAAGGTAGAATCCGAGCTCTTGAAGAAGTAACCGAAGCGTAGTTCCGTAGTCTCCAGATGTGATCGCAAAAGAGGTAAGATAAGTTTATAATATATAGGTGAGTTTTAGTTCTATAATCTCATTATCAAAAACACACCACACCAAGATTATTATCCCTAAAAATAATAATGGCGATTACACGACCCTCATCCACCACACTACCCCCGATCATCACGGCCGGCAACACAGCTTCAAAGGTGGACATAACATGTTGATCACAACAACTCTGTGACTCGTGCTCGATCTTTCGATCTTCCCGTGTCCCGAGGCCATACCTCTGAGTATGCTAGGCTCGCCAATCAAACCTCGAAGACCCTGCGCGTGCAACATGGCTTACACCCACTGTATGCGAACGACGAGATGTGTGACACCCGATCATCACGGCCTGCCTCATAACGTAGAACTTTCTTGGTGGTGCGCAACGAGGGAGAACACAATTTTGGTATTTGTTAGGGATCATCCTATTTATGATGCTACCGTTGTATATCTAGCATATAAGCAATCAATAGGATGCACACACAACAGCACACAATAATGATGCAATGAAGTGCGATGTGACATGGTCGATGCGCCTGGACCTTCATGGCGCCATGTGCCTGGCCCCCCGGCGCCCCGGCATGGCTCCGAGTCTACAGAGCCCTCCATTGCCTCCGACAGTACGAGTAATATCAAAACTTACCGTAACCATGTCACATAAAATAACGCCTCTGCAAAACAAAGTTAGACGCCTCTAGCTTTATTTAGTTTTGCAAGTTTTACGTGGCATATAGGCTTATTCGTAAGAGAATCGCTTCCCTACCTACGAACTTTGTACCACAACGTCGATCGTATAATTGCATGTTTAAGCATCCCTTTCGGGCCCTCCATTGAAAATGCTTTGCCGACTAGAGAGAGAGAAACAGACACCCGCCAGCCACAGATACGGTGCAAGCCGTATGTCAGTAGTGGAACCAGTCTCGCGTAAGCGTACGCGTAAAGTCGGTCGGGGCCGCTTCATCAACTCAATACCGAAGGCATCGCAAGTGCACGCTAGAGGGAAGAAAATATAAGAAAGACGCCCTCATTCAACATGAGTTCTAACCGTACCAGCAGTACTACGCATAGATCGGCTCTGATACCACTGAACGGGTTACGGTGCAGAAAACAATAATTTTCTAGCGAGCAAAACCCTAACTAGCCAGGATCTATCTATCTAGTACATGCGATAACGGTGGCGGAACGGGTTACATTACCTCCATGTAGACCGATAGCGGGGATTACGCTCCCGCACAAGCGTTGACGATGAAGTCGTACGTAGCCGACCTCGAGGTCGCGAAGAACTTGCCGCGATGTCGGTGTCGATGACGCCGGGGTGTCGACGATGATCTGCGTCGACGGGCGTCGGGCTGAAGAAGGCAGAGCGCCAGCACCGGGGCTGTGCGCCGGCAGCATAGGGGGGAGGCGTGGCGTCTGCAGGGGGGCGAGACGACGTCGCCCAAGATCCTCTATAGAGTAGCCTCCGAGCACTCGCAAACATACGGAGCCTAGCGACAACTCCCGGTCATTCAGATCCAGCTGAAATCGCAGGAGTAGATCTTATCTGGAATCCCGCAGAGCAACGACGCTCTGCGGTATGGCTTAGGTGGAGAGAGACCCCCTTCCTCAGCTCGGCGCGGCTCCAACTTGGGAACCACGGGATCGAGAGAGAAAATTGGGAATTAATTGAATTTCCTGTGTATTAAATCAATTAATATGCCTTGCTATATAAAGGGGGAAGGGGGTGTGCAAACCCCTTGGCTCCCCCATGTGGGACTAAACAAAGGACATGGGAGGGGGGGTTCGGCCCCCACATGGGCTGGCCGAACCAGCCAATGGGGCCCACCCCCCTTTGAGGTGCGGCTCCCCCTCTTGGGCCCTCTTAGGGCCCATATAGGTGGGAGCCCCCTTTTTCCTTTATTTACTTAATATTAAATTAATATAAAAATCCCATTAATTCATAATTAATATATTTATATATAATTCAATATCCCGTGACTCCGAAAACTCTTTCGGACCACCCGAACAACTTTCGGACATTCCTGGAACCATTCCAGACCTCTCCGGAACTCCTTCCGGACCACCGGAACTCTTTCCGGATCATTTCTCTCTCTCCAACAAAAACCTATAAAATTCCATAACCTATCTCCTAGCGTCGCTAAGACCTTAAGTTTGTTACGCTACGGTTCGGGGACACTCCAGACATGGTCGAGACACTCCGCTCACCAATGATCGTCAGGGATACCTGGAAATATATGACGACCCCTGTGCATTCCACGAATATCGTCGTTGAACCATAAGTATGATATTCATTCCCTTTGTCTCTGCGATACTACCTTGTCCGAGATATGATCGTAGACACACCGATGCCTTTGCTGTATCTCGTTACCGACGAAGGTTATTAACTCGTCTGGGATATTACATCTCCATGACCTAGTCATAAGCTGCAGCTATATAGATGCAATATCACCGAGTGGGCCCAGAGTATCTTTCCATTACAAGAATGAACAAATCCCGCTCTTGATCCTTACGTCTCGATGCTCTTTCGGAATACCCAAGATGGACACCGTTATTGTCATGCTATATAAGACACAACGTTTGATGCTCTCAAAGCACTCCTACGAAGCAACAATAAGTACGGTCTCACGGTCTAAGGAATAAGCTATCATACTCTTATCTATTGCAAATGACAAACATCGTAATACGATCTTATTGCAATACTTTGCGTATGTCCACCACCTTATTCAATTAACAAGATGACCCCATTGTCAACCGACGTCGTTGTCCTTGATCGGGAATCTCGATCAACTGTTGCCCAATGGACTAGCTCATATAGAGGCTTGCTAGGGATCTGGTTGTCTATGTATCACACGTGTATTAACAATTCCGATTAATACAGTTATAGCATAATACACAAACCTATTATAAACTTATGAGATAACGCAATAAATACTACTTATTTATTTGCCTCTAGGGCATATCTTCTTCAACCACCTCCCCGACCCCAGCCACTTCGCGACTCCGCCGGTGTTCCCCTGCCCGGCATCATCGACCGGCCGCCCGCGTCGCTCGAGTTCTTCCCCGACCTCCCGCTCTGGCTGCGCCTCCTCAACATCATCCCAAGCTGCTCCGGTCGTGCCTCCTCAACCAATCCGCCGCCTCGGCCCGGCCTCCCTCGCCCACGACCCCCTCGCTCCCGAGGTCATCTGTAGCGCCCCATCTTTTAAATAAAGATGGAACAACTGTGTTATGTGCTAGTCCCTGGATCACTGCCAGCACCACAGTACAAAATATATGGTATCATTGCATAAGTATCAAATTACTACAACGAGATCCAAAAATAGCTAAGTATAGCTTTATTACAAAGTGCATAGTCATGAAGACTAGCTAAAATATTCAGAGTTCACAACGAAAGTAATAGCAATGAGCCTCTTTTTCAAGCATGCGCCACAGGCAGACATGTTGGGTGTAGACTCGAGTCCAAACTCATTCCTCATCAGAATTACCTGCACATTTGAATATGCAGCCCCCGTAGGAGGTCAATACAATGAAGTATTGGCAAGTGATTATGGTGGATAAATTATGACAAGTCTAATTCTATATGCATATTTGGCTTGGTGGAGTTGTAGGCTATTTTGCAGAAAGCCAGTTTTCTCCTATCTTTTGTAAAACAATTTTGTTTCTCAAAGACTTGGCACCAAGGGATGAAGCCCAAGTGCACCAACAATTCTTTCCTTAGTCAAATTTTACTTTATAAAAACTATGATGAGATTCTTCCGTCCATCCTTGTCCAGTTGCTCGAAGTAGTCCATCACCGGGGACACGGCTGAGTACTCATATTGTCGACTCTGCAGAGGTTGTGCACTTTCACCTTGAGACTCAATTAACCCAAACATCCTATACACGCGGAGTGCATTAAGGAAAGGAGAGAATTGAGACAAGAACTTTCAGAAGAAGAATGCAACCATACTAGTAAGACCCGTTCCACCTACCAACTCTACATCTGCTTGTCAAGCTGACAGGTTGCACTCTCACAACTTAGTAATTCTAGACAGAGCCCGTTGTCAAAAGGCTGGACGGAAAGCTTCTAAACTTGGAGGGACTTAGAAATCTCTTTGTTCCTGGGTGGCCGTCCACAAGTGCGCTTCTGGGTGACAACCACCATGCTCATGGCCCTAAGTAGAATAGACATTCATCCTAGGCAAAGACAACCACAAGCATAGTCCCAAAAGCCACTCAACATAAACCAAACAACCAATTCCACCCAGGTGTGCATTTAAAGTTTTAACACTTAGCAATATTTCTAAAACATGGTAAGTAAACACTTTTTATAGCATAGCTAAGCATCTAATAAAAACTTTTGATGGCTGCATGGGAAGGGATGGCTACACACTACTAGGATATTTTCAAAGTGTAAACTAACTTAGCAATATAAGATAGTTCAAAAATTCCCTATCATGCATACTACTCAAAAATCTACTAATAATGCATATAGAAAACATTGGGTAGATTATGAATGTCACTTGCCTTGGTAACAAGAGGAACAAGCACAGCAAGAATAACAATCACAAGAAGGGCCTTCCTCCTCTTCACAATCTAGAGACAAACAACAAAAATAAATAAACACTCAAACACAACACTTGAAAATATCAAGACAAAAATATGTATGCATGCTTGATATGTAATGAATTTAACAAGACAAAATAATTACTATTTTATTTCCTCTGTTATTAATGCATGAAATGCAATGATCAATATTTTAATATTTTATTTAATCATTTAGAATATTGAGCATAACATAGAAATATTAAGCCCTACAATCAAATTATTTAATCCTATTATGCAAAGTTTCAAATAAAAACCAAGTTGCACTCTCTGGACAGAGGGCATTAATAAAATGCTAAGACAATTGGATTTATTTGGAAAGAATTTTTATTAATTAAGTTATAGATTTAATAGCCGAAAAGCTAAACAAATAATTCCGCAATTTCCAATACACTAATGGAACAACTAATGAAACCACACTAAACTACACGAGTAGAACTTTACGTGGATATAAAATTCATCAAATTTGGATAACCAGATCAAAAGTTATGAATTTTGCAAGTTTCAATAGTTTTCTGTTTTTAAAACAAATTTTCAGCCGAAATAGATAATTAACAGGCCACGCGGCGCGATCTAATTGGACGATACCGGTTCGCCGCGGATCGGCACGGAAGCCATCCGATCTAACTTAAATCGGACGCTCCAGAATAACGGAACGAAACGGTAAGAGAAAAAGAACCGTGCCCGTACGATCTGAATCTAATGGTCCAGATCGCACTGGCCAAACTCGGGCGGCGCTGTTCGTCGGAGCGCCTCTGGTTGCGGCGGCGCCATGTCCGGCGTCGCACTCGCTGGCGATGTACGACCCTAGGGGATGAACGGTTCATACCAGAACGTGCAGAAGCGTGAGGTAGCGACGGTGGCGAGTTGGTCGTCGTTGAATTGCTCGGCTGCTCCCTGGATCGCTCGCCGGAGTCGAGGCTGGTGGCGGCTCGCTTCGGTTGCGGATGAAGGTGACGAACCGCTGCGAACGAGGAGACTACAAGGTGTCACGAGATGCGCATGGAGAAAATAAAAGGAATTAACGAGAGGGGAGAGCTCGAGGTCGTCTGTAGCCACCGGAATCAGAAGCTTACGGCGGCGAAAACGGCGGACGGCGGCGGACGGTTTCTGAGCAGCCTGGGGGCGATATTTTAGGGTTTTGGGGTTCGGGAGGAGGCGGCGGAGGGGGGTTTATATGGGGGAGGAGGGAGCGATTAAAACGCGTTTATCCAACGGATTTTTATCCGGATCAAAATAGGGTTCGGTGAGTTCGTGTTCGTCACGATTTGGGGATGATGATGACAAGTGGGTCCCGTCTGGAAGTGAGAGAGGGGGGGAGGGGGGCTACGCGGGCTGGTTTGCTGGGCCGTTTCCTCGCGCGCGCGGCAGATAGCAGATGGGCTAGGCCCAGTTAACTCGTTACACATTTTTTTCTGTTTTGAATCTTTTCCAAACAATTTGATTTTTAAATCTTATCAAAACATTTCAGAAAAAATCATAAAAATATGTTTTGAAAAGCTAATTTAATTTAGAACTTTTTGATATCATTTTGCTAAATAAATAAAATAATAAAATACAGATTTTATAAGGAGCTCAATTAGACCTCTTTATGGAAAACAACTTTATTTAAACTTATAATTAAAATTCAAATTATTCTTTATGTGATTTCAATGCCATGCCTATATGATGCATGATGCATGAATGCAAAGTTTTAAATTTTTGAGAAATTTGGGATGTTACAGACTAACCCCCTTAAGAGGAAGCTCGCCCTCGAGCTTCGGAAAGGTCAGCAAATAGGTGTGGGTGGTCTTCTCGTAGGTCATCCTCTCGTTCCCAGGTGGCTTCGTCCTCGGTGTGATGATTCCACTGGACTTTGCAAAACTTGATGATTTTGGTACGGGTGACTCTTTCTGCTGTCTATAATATCTTGATGGGCTTCTCTTCGTATGTCAGGTCACTCTCCAAATGTACCTCCTCGAGGGGTACAGTATCCTTTAAAGGAACTCCCATCATCTCGGGATGACATTTCTTCAACTGACTGACATGGAACACATTATGAACAGCAGACAGAACTTCGGGTAGCTCTAGCTCATATGCCACTTCACCTTTGCGGGAAAGAATTTTTGAATGGTCCAATGAATTGAGGTGCTAACTTTCCCTTGATTCCAAACCTTTTTACACCCCGAAGTGGTGACACTCTCAAATAGGTTCTATCACCCACTTCGTAGGTGACTTCTCTACGCTTGGAATCTGCATAGCTTTTCTGGCGTGACTGTGCTATTTTCAATCTGTCCTTAATCAGCCTGACTTTCTCTTCAGCATCCTGTATTATATCAGGTCCAAATAAACTCCGTTCTCCTACACCACTCCACAACAGTGGGGTTGTGCATTTCTTTCCATATAAGGCTTCAAACGGTGCCATCTCAATGCTGGCTTGGTAACTGTTGTTGTAGGAAAACTCAGCGTATGATAAATTATCATCCCAACTAGATCCATAGTCGAGCGCACAAGCTCTTAACATATCCTCTAAAATCTGATTCACTCTTTCAGTCTGACCATCTGTTTGCGGGTGGAAAGCCGTACTGAACTCCAATCTGGTTCCCAAGGATTCGTGCAACTGCTTCCAGAAATGAGAAGTGAACTGGGTCCCTCTATCAGACACGATACTCTTAGGAACGCCGTGAAGGCACACAATTCTCTTCATGTAAATATCGGCTAACTTTGCACTAGTATAAGTGGTCTTCACGGGTATGAAGTGAGCTATTTTGGTTAGGCGACAAACAATAACCCAAATAGAATCATAACCCGATCTGGTCCTTGGTAATCCGGTGATGAAGTCCATCCCAATAGAATCCCACTTCCAATCCGGTACTTTCAAACGTTGTAAGAGCCCTGATGGTTTCTGATGTTCTGCCTTTACTCGACTACATACATCGCACTTAGCTATGTATTCTGCTATTTCTCTTTTCAGATTATTCCACCAAAATCTCTCTTTCACATCCATATACATCTTGGTATTTCCCGGATGAATAGAATAAGGTGTCTCATGAGCTTCTTGCTGAATTAACTTTCTAATATCAGGATCATTGGCCACACATACACGTTTTTCAAACCACAAAATCCCTTGCTCATCCTCATGAAATCCTTTAGCTTTGCCTGCTCTTAGATTGACTTTGATCTCTTCTATTTCCTTGTCTCCTTTCTGTGCTTCACGTATCTTGTCCATCAAAGTGGGTTGTACAACTAATGAGGTTACAAACCCTTCAGGTACTACTTCCAATCTGAGGTCCTTGAATGCCTTGCATAAATCCTCGGGTAATTCTCCTGCTGTAAGGCCATTCACATACACTTTACGACTCAGAGCATCTGCTACCACATTAGCTTTCCCCGGATGGTATTGGAGACTTAGATCATAATCTTTAATAAGTTCCAACCATCTTCTTTGTCTCATGTTCAATTCTTTCTGTGTAAATATGTACTTCAAACTTTTGTGGTCCGTGAATACCTCACATCTTTTTCCCATCAGGTAGGGTCTCCAAGTTTTTAGGGCATGCACTACTAATGCTAACTCGAGATCATGAGTTGGATAATTTGCTTCATGTTTTTTGAGTTGTCTAGAGGCATAAGATGCCACTCTGCCTTCCTGCATCAACACACTTCCCAAGCCTTGGCGTGAAGCATCACAATACACTTGGAATTCCTTCTCCAGATCAGGTAAGCATAGAACTGGGGCTGAAACCAGACGTTTCTTCAACTCCTGAAAACTGGCTTCGCATGCCTCAATCCATTCAAATTTCTTCTCCTTCTTTAATAATTCCGTCAAGGCCTTGGCAATCTTGGAGAAGTTTTCAATGAATCGTCGGTAGTATCCTGCTAGGCCCAGAAAACTTCGTAGTTCACCAACATTCTTCGGCGGTTCCCAATTAGTTACAGTTGAAACTTTTTCAGGATCCATCGCTATACCTTCCTTGGACACCACATGGCCTAAAAATCCGACTTGTTCTAACCAAAACTCACACTTGCTGTACTTGGCATACAACTTATGTTCACGTAGTCTCTGCAATACTAGACGCAAGTGCTCTTCATGTTCTTTGTGACTCTTGGAGTAGATTAGAATATCATCTATGAACACTACCACAAACTTATCCAGAAAATCCATGAACACTTTATTCATCATATTCATGAAATAGGCTGGTGCATTGGTTAATCCAAAAGGCATCACGGTGTACTCGTATGAGCCATATCTCGTAACAAATGCAGTCTTGGGTATATCCATTTCTCTAACTTTCATTTGGAGGTACCCTGATCGAAGATCGATCTTTGAGAAAACACAAGCACCTTCCAGTTGGTCAAATAGTTCGTTTATCTTGGGTAACGGGTAATTGTTTTTGATAGTTTGCTCGTTTATATCTCTATAATCCGTGACTAGCCTCTGTGTTTGATCCTTCTTTTTAACAAATAAGACTGGTGCTCCCCATGGCGATGAACTTGGACGAATGAATCCTTTCTGGATATGCTCCTCCAGTTGCTTCTTGAGCTCTTTCAATTCATCGACGGCCATAGGGTAAGGTCTTTTTGCTATTGGTCTTGTTCCTGGCTTCAGTTCGAGAAACTCTACATCTCTATCGGGTGGCATTCCCGGTAGTTCCTCCGGAAAAACATCTGGGTATTCCTTGACAATAAGCACATCACCAAGGCTAACCCCCTTAAGAGAATTTAGCCTAACCTTCTTAAGTTCGAAAGTTGATCTGAACTTAATCTTCCTTTTCTCTGGGGTGGTGAGGGTGATTGCTCTATTTGCACAGTCTATGATTCCTTCAAAACGAGTCATCCAATCCATTCCGATGATAACATCCAATCCTTGGGTTTCTAGGATGACTAAGTCTGTTGGAAAGGTGTGTTTTCCGATTTGCAAGTCTAACGGCCTACACCCGGAATTCACTATCATCTCCCCTCCAGGTGAACTTACCCTAATAGGTTTTCCTAGACTTTCCTCAGCTAACCCATATTTGTTTACAAATGCTCTTGATATGAATGAATGAGATGCTCCAGTATCAAATAAGACTAATGCTGGAAAGGAGTTGAGCAAGAACGTACCAATCACCGCATCAGGTTCATCATGAACTTCTTCCACATTGATGTGGTTCACTTGTCCCTTCTGGAACGGATTGGGTTTGGAATTTTCATCAGCTTTCCTCTCTAGGCATTCAGTTGCATAATGTCCTGTCTTCTTGCACTTGAAGCAAGTCACATTAGACAAGTCTTTCTTCCCTTCATAGTTGGGACGGTGATTACCATTCCCATGATTATGGCCATGGTGATGGTTTCCCCTGGATCCACCATTATTTCCATTGTATCCTCCATTATTCCCTTTGTATCCTCCACTGTTTCCTTTGTATCCTCCATTGTGGTTATGACCATGATGTTTTTGGCCACTACCAGTGTTGGAGTGATTCCAGGGTTTATGGCTACTGACTTCAGAGGTGTGTTGTTTGTTATATGTCCCTTCAGAATGAACCTTACTTGCACTGAACTTCCTCTTCCTATTCTCTTCCTTTCTTATGTTGTTGTCCAGGGTGATAGCTTGATCCAGCAGAGCTTGATAGTTTGGAGTATACGCCACAGACAAGGGTATCTTCAGTTCTCCCCTAAGTCCATTGAGGAACTTTTCCTTCCTCTTTGCATCAGTATCAATGTCCTCTGGTGCATACCTAGATAGCATACAGAAGTCATCCATATACTCCTTCAGAGTTCTACCTCCCTGCCTCAAGCTGCGAAATTCCTCTTTCTTCAGGTTCATTATACCTGAGGAGATGTGAGCATTCCGGAAACCTTCATTGAACGCATCCCAAGTCATGCCATCCAAAGGATGAGTCACTTGATAAGTCTCCCACCACAATGCTGCGGGTCCTTCCAACAGGTGTGCAGTGAATCTCACTTTTTCTGCCTCAGAACACTCACAAGTTACTAAGTCCTTGTTGACTGAACGGAGCCAATCATCCGCCACTATTGGTTCAGTAGCAGAGGAGAACTTATTAGGCCTAAGCCTTAGGAATCTAGCAAGTCTGTCCACTGGAGGTGGTGGTGGAGGTGGCGGGTTGTTGTTGTTGTGGTTGTTGTTGTTGTTTTTGGTTGCTGCAATGAATTGAGTCATCATATTCATCAACTAAGCTTGAGCGGCCATCAGTTGTTGCGTGGCATCATCGTTGTTGGTATCACGACGAGGAGGCATCTGTAGGGTTTTCAGCATAGATGAGTGAAAGATAGACAGAACTAAGAGAAGAAAAATCCTACCCATGCACAAAGCAACCAAGTCAACACAATCAACACTCAAAAGACAACTTAAAAAGAAAGTCTACTTAGCAAATCGAAACAAGTATTCTAAGTTGATTTAATAAAACAACAGAATCTGCAAACCAATCATTCTATCTTTGTCACACCACAAGTTGGAGATCAATGTTTTAAAAAGAACGACGAACTAAACGAGGGAGAACATGGTGGTCCAACTACTAAGTCTAAACTTCGTCCATGACGTCTCCTTCATCTTCTTCGACTTCCTCGATGGTGATGCCTTCCTTCATAAGGATCTCCTTGTAGTCATTCACCTCCTTCTCCAAGGCCTCGTTCTTCTCCTGTAACATTGTCGTCTCACGGTGCAGAGTCTCGATCGCTTCTTTCTCCAGGACTTCAATCTTCTCTTGTAGCATTCTCTTCTCACGGCGTAGAGTCTCGATCAAATCTCGATCAGCTTCGAACTCGACGTCGTTGCTCAGAATTTCATCCTTCAAGGTCTTGATCTCCTTGTTCTTGTCTCTAATTCTCTTTTCTTGGTTTTGGAACTTCTTCTCTTGAGCTCGGAATTTCTCCTCTTGAGCATTGGCCACCTCTTCTTGGGCTTCAATCTTCTTTTGAGTCTCCTTGACTTGGGCCATTATTTCATCATTCTTCAACAGCTCGTTGCGTCTTTCCTCTTCGAGTTGTCAGAGGTGAAGTTCTAAGTCTTGGAGATAAGGGTACAAAGGTTCTGGTTTGTTTTTGTCTTCCTCGCTAACAAGGTAGGGTATCCCATGTTCGTCACGTTGGCCAAGGTTAGAAAAGTAGTGGTCTTTTAACTCCTCCTGGAATTGTCAGCAAAGACGTCCTATTAGCTCCTGTGTGACGAGATTCAGCCCTTTCTCCAAGGAGTCACTAATCGACTTGTACTTGATGTCTTCGGTCTTGGGTTCAGTCTGGCGCCCTTGTTGGAAAAGGCGAATTCCCCATAAGTCTTCTTTGTTGAAGTGCTTAAGCTGGCTTGCCTTGATGATGGGTGTTGGAAGTGCCAACAGTTCTACCAACTCTAGAAGATATCTTCCAAAGCGCATGTCCTTGAAGTCCTCCGCGGTTTGATACATGAAGAACGACATCCTTAAGTGATAAAGGTAGAGTTTGTTAAAACAAGACACAAGGTAAGAAATACTAGTTGTGGTGTACTTAAGTACTTAGAGAAAAAGAAGTTCTTTTCTAAAATGTGATCAACACTATTATCAACTCTTTGTAAGTCGGATATTCACTATAGTGAGAGAGACAGACACCCGGCCAGCCACTTATAATTGTGGAACAGGTCTCATGTACGCGGACATGTAAGGTTAGTCCCGGGCCGCTTCATCCCACTATGCCGCTAGGATCCAACATACTTCAAAGATGGTAATATTATGATCAAAAGAGGCTTAACCAATCCTAAGGGCTCGAACCTACAGGCAACACTTAAGTTCTGATACCATTTTGTAGCGCCCCATATTTTAAATAAAGATGGAACACCTGTGTTATGTGCTAGTCCCTGGATCACTGCCAGCACCACAGTACAAAATATATAGTATCATTGCATAAGTATCAAATTACTACAACGAGATCCAAAAATAGCTAAGTATAGCTTTATTACAAAGTGCATAGTCATGAAGACTAGCTAAAATATTCAGAGTTCACAACGAAAGTAATAGCAATGAGCCTCTTCAAGCATGCGCCACAGGCAGACATGTTGGGTGTAGACTCGAGTCCAAACTCATTCCTCATCAGAATTACCTGCACATTTGAATATGCAGCCCCCGTAGGAGGTCAATACAATGAAGTATTGGCAAGTGACTATGGTGGATAAATTATGACCAGTCTAATTCTATATGCATATTTGGCTTGGTGGAGTTGTAGGCTATTTTGCAGAAAGCCAGTTTTCTCCTATCTTTTATAAAACAATTTTGTTTCTCAAAGACTTGGCACCAAGGGATGAAGCCCAAGTGCACCAACAATTCTTTCCTTAGTCAAATTTTACTTTATAAAAACTATGATGAGATTCTTCCGTCCATCCTTGTCCAGTTGCTCGAAGTAGTCCATCACCGGGGACACGGCTGAGTACTCAGATTGTCGACTCTGCAGAGGTTGTGCACTTTCACCTTGAGACTCAATTAACCCAAACATTCTATACACGCGGAGTGCGTTAAGGAAAGGAGAGAATTGAGACAAGAACTTTCAGAAGAAGAATGCAACCATACTAGCAAGACCCGTTCCACCTACCAACTCTACATCTGCTTGTCAAGCTGACTGGTTGCACTCTCACAACTTAGTAATTCTAGACAGAGCCCATTGTCAAAAGGCTGCACGGAAAGCTTCTAAACTTGGAGGGCCTTAGAAATCTCTTTGTTCCTGGGTGGCTGTCCACAAGTGCGCTTCTGGGTGACAACCACCATGCTCATGGCCCTAAGTAGAATAGACATTCATCCTAGGCAAAGACAACCACAAGCATAGTCCCAAAAGCCACTCAGCATAAACCAAACAACCAATTCCACCCAGGTGTGCATTTAAAGTTTTAACACTTAGCAATATTTCTAAAACATGGTAAGTAAACACTTTTTATAGCATAGCTAAGCATCTAATAAAAACTTTTGATGGCTGCATGGGAAGGGATGGCTACACACTACTAGGATATTTTCAAAGTGTAAACTAACTTAGCAATATAAGATAGTTCAAAAATTCCCTATCATGCATACTACTCAAAAATCTACTAATAATGCATATAGAAAACATTGGGTAGATTATGAATGTCACTTGCCTTGGTAACAAGAGGAACAAGCACAGCAAGAATAACAATCACAAGAAGGGCCTTCCTCCTCTTCACAATCTAGAGACAAACAACAAAAATAAATAAACACTCAAACACAACACTTGAAAATATCAAGACAAAAATATGTATGCATGCTTGATATGTAATGAATTTAACAAGACAAAATAATTACTATTTTATTTCCTCTGTTATTAATGCATGAAATGCAATGATCAATATTTTAATATTTTATTTAATCATTTAGAATATTGAGCATAACATAGAAATATTAAGCCCTACAATCAAATTATTTAATCCTATTATGCAAAGTTTCAAATAAAAACCAAGTTGCACTCTCTGGACAGAGGGCATTAATAAAATGCTAAGACAATTGGATTTATTTGGAAAGAATTTTTATTAATTAAGTTATAGATTTAATAGCCGAAAAGCTAAACAAATAATTCCGCAATTTCCAATACACTAATAGAACAACTAATGAAACCACACTAAACTACACGAGTAGAACTTTACGTGGATATAAAATTCATCAAATTTGGATAACCAGATCAAAAGTTATGAATTTTGCAAGTTTCAATAGTTTTCTGTTTTTAAAACAAATTTTCAGCCGAAATAGATAATTAACAGGCCACGCGGCGCGATCTAATTGGACGATACCGGTTCGCCGAGGATCGGCACGGAAGCCGTCCGATCTAACTTAAATCGGACGCTCCAGAATAACGGAACGAAACGGTAAGAGAAAAAGAACCGTGCCCGTACGATCTGAATCTAATGGTCCAGATCGCACTGGCCAAACTCGGGCGGCGTTGTTCGTCGGAGCGCCTCTGGTTGCGGCGGCGCCATGTCCGGCGTCGCACTCGCTGGCGATGTACGACCCTAGGGGATGAACGGTTCATACCAGAACGAGCAGAAGCGTGAGGTAGCGACGGTGGCGAGTTGGTCGTCGTTGAATTGCTCGGCTGCTCCCTGGATCGCTCGCCGGAGTCGAGGCTGGTGGCGGCTCGCTTCGGTTGCGGATGAAGGTGACGAACCGCTGCGAACGAGGAGACTACAAGGTGTCACGAGATGCGCACGGAGAAAATAAAAGGAAATAACGAGAGGGGAGAGCTCGAGGTCGTCTGTAGCCATCGGAATCAGAAGCTTACGGCGGCGAAAACGCCGGACGGCGGCGGACGGTTTCTGAGCAGCCTGGGGGCGATCTTTTAGGGTTTTGGGATTCGGGAGGAGGCGGCGGAGGGGGGGGGTTATGTGGGGGAGGAGGGAGCGATTAAAACGCGTTTATCCAACGGATTTTGATCCGGATCAAAATAGGGTTCGGTGATTTCGTGTTCGTCACGATTTGGGGATGATGATGACAAGTGGGTCCAGTCTGGAAGTGAGAGAGGGGGGGGGGAGGTGGGCTACGCGGGCTGGTTTGCTGGGCCGTTTCCTCGCGCGCGCGCGGCAGATAGCAGATGGGCTAGGCCCAGTTAACTCGTTACACATTTTTTTTCTGTTTTGAACCTTTTCCAAACAATTTGATTTTTAAATATTATCAAAACATTTCAGAAAAATTCATAAAAATATGTTTTGAAAAGCTAATTTAATTTAGAACTTTTTGATATCATTTTCCTAAATAAATAAAATAATAAAATACAGATTTTATAAGGAGCTCAATTAGACCTCTTTATGGAAACAACTTTATTTAAACTTATAATTAAAATTCAAATTATTCTTTATGTGATTTCAATGCCACGCCTATATGATGCATGATGCATGAATGCAAAGTTTTAAATTTTTGAGAAATTTGGGATGTTACATCATCTTCCCGCACCGCCCGGCTCCCTCGACCCCGCTGAAGGGGTTACGGTGCAGAAAACAATATTTTTTCTAGCGAATGAAACCCTAACCAGCCAGGTCTATCTATCTAGTACATGTGATAACGGTGGCGGAATGGGTTACATTACCTCCATGTAGACCGATAGCGGGGATTACGCTCCCGCACAAGCGTTGACGATGAAGTCGTACGTAGCCGACCTCGAGGTCGCGGAGAACTTGCCGCGATGACGAAGACGATGACGCCGGGGTGTCAACGATGATCTGCGTCGACGGGCGTCGGGCGGAAGAAGGCGGGGCGCCGGCACCAGGGGTGGTGCGCCGGCGGCAGAGGAGGAGGCGGCGCGGCGGCTGCAAGGGGGGGAGACGACGTCGCCCAGGCTCCTCGAAAGAGTTACCTCCGAGCACTCACAAACATACGGAGCTTAGCGACAACCCCCGGTCATTCAGATCCAGCTGAAATCGCAGGGGTAGATCTTATCTGGAATCCCGCAAGGCAACGGTGCCCAGCGGTATAGCTTAGGTGGAGAGAGGGGGCAAAACGGGCGGAGAAACAGCTCGGCCGGCCTGCAATACAATTAATTGTATTTTCCAATGAATTAATCCAGTTAATATGCCTTGCTATATAAAGGGGGGAGGGGGTGTGCAAACTCCCTAGCTCCCCCATGTGGGACTAAACAAAGGAGAAGGGGGGGGGGGGTTCGGCCCCCACATGGGCTGGCCGAACCAGCCATGGGGCCCACCCCCCCTTGGTGGTGCGGCTCCCCCTCTTGGGCCCTCTTAGGGCCCATGTAGGTGGGAGCCCCCCTTTTCCTTTATTTAATTAATATTAAATTAATATAAAATATAATTAATTAATCATTAATATATTTAAATACTATTTAATATCCCGTGACTCCGAAAACTCTTTCGGACCACCCGAACAACTTTCGGACATTCCTGGAACCATTCCAGACCTCCCCAGAACTCCTTCCGGACCACCGGAACTCTTTCCGGATCATTTCTCTCTCTCCAACAAATTCCTATAATATTCCAGAACCTATCTCCCGGTGTCGTTAAGACCTTAAGTTTGTTACGCTACGGTTCGAGAACACTCCAGACATGGTCAAGACACTCCGCTCACCAATGACCGTCAGGGATACCTGGATGTATATGACGGCCCCTTTGCATTCTACGAATATCGTCGTTGAACCATGAATATGATATTCATTCCCTTTGTCTCTGCGATACTACGTTGTCCGAGATATGATCGTAGACACACCGATGTCTTTGTTGTATCTCGTTACCGACGAAGGTTATTAACTCGTCTGCGATATTACATCTCCATGACCTAGTCATAAGCTGCGCAGCTATATAGATGCAATATCACCGAGTGGGCACAGAGTATCTTTCCATTACAAGAATGGACAAATCCCTCTCTTGATCCTTACGTCTCGATGCTCTTTCGGAGTACCCAAGATGGACACCGTTATTGTCATGCTATATAAGACACAACGTTTGATGCTCTCAAAGCACCCCTACGAAGCATCAATAAGTATGGTCTCACGGTCTAAGGAATAAGCTATCATAATCTTATCTATTGCAAATGACAAACATCATAATACGATCTTATTGCAATACTTTGCGTATGTCCATCATCTTATTCAACTAACAAGATGACCCCATTGTCAACCGACGTCATTGTCCTTGATCGGGAATCTCGATCAACTGTTGCCCAATGGACTAGTTCATATAGAGGCTTACTAGGGACCTGGTTGTCTATGTATCACACGTGTATTAATAATTCCGATTAATACAGTTCTAGCATAATACACAAACCTATTATAAACTTATGAGATAATGCAATAAATACTACTTATTTATTTGCCTCTAGGGCATATCTCCTTCAGTCTCCCACTTGCACTAGAGTACAAATAAACTAGCTGCATTTTACTTTATCAGAATCCCTTATCAAATAAGAATCATTTGATAATGCTTGCTTGTGGAAGAGTGTTACTGCACAATCCATGATTGTACATGCTTTTGCGATTCACTGACATCAACTTGCTTGATATCACCATGTTGTTCAACAACATATATTCAAATACCGTAAATAAGTGAGACTTCTGTTTCCCAACGCTTACTCTGATTATACTAACCAGATAACTGCCCTGAAAAACACACTCAGCCATAGAGAGCCCCTTGTAACAATTACAAACTTGCGATATCTACATACTTTCACACCAATGTAGAAAACTTGACATTCTAATGTCAATCCAACAACTAACACACCTCTACTTCCGATAAATTCTAAATTTACTTTTATAACTGCTCTTCTTCCTAGAACATCGGTTATATTTCATCGAGCAGATAATATGGTTTCTGTATGATGTCTAATATTACATAATAGACTCACATGTCATACAACCATTACTTTCATGCATCATTACTCTTAATGATCAATTGGATTTTAAAGGACCATCCTTTTGATTCTATTCTGACTCCTCAGATATAATCCAAAACAACTCGACTAACTATTTAAAATTTCCGTTCTATTTCAAAATAGACACTAACTTTCAAATAGTTTCACAACTTCATCCTATTCTATTGGTACAATTTCACAATGTGTTAATTACACAAGATGAACTCGGCTCCCACTCAAATTATGTCTCCACATATTTGAGAACACGAGCTCCCACTCAAAAACGTGTCATCCACATATTTGAGTTCCTGAGCTCCCACTCAAAAATATGCTCTTTACATACTCCACCTGATTAAACTAACATTGACTCCCACTTAAATCGACATTTTGGTCAAACCAAAATCATTGATCTATTATCAATTCGAGTTTAATACAAACTACAGTATTACATTAATACAAATCCCTCAGACTTCAAGCATGTCTACATAAATGTAGTCAACAAATTTGATCTTGTCCAAGACACATTTCTTGACAAGACAAGCTACCGCGTCTTTCTTATAGTCACATTTCTCATATAACACTTTATATGACGATTAAACAATCTTATTCCTCTAATAAGAATTGCAGCAACTATTACTCTCTTAATCCTTTCAAATGTAACTTGGATTTCCAGGCTCAAAAGGCCTTTGTTCGTACTCTGATATTTTCTCAACTTTCTTTGTATTCATATAGTGCACCTTGATCTGTCAACAAGATCTGAAACACTTAATACAGTGCTGTGACCTGACAGCAATATTAAATATAACAGCACTTTATTTAGAAGTTTCTTTCATGAAAATATTATGATCTTCATGAAGAGGATTGCAAGCAGAAAACAATTTTCTAGTCTCCCTCACTCTTAATCACCAAATTTTCATTAGCAGGCATATACTCTTTGGAACACCTTCCAACATAGGCCTGACACTTTATTTCAAGCTTCTAATTCCAATCCATAAACCATAATTCGAAAAATCATATTTTCCTCGGAATTACATAGACAACAAACTAAGTTTGTTTCTATTTGGTTTTGGAATACACTCTCATCCAATGCGAGTAATCTACAAAGAACTACTCATGTATATTCCGAATTATCGTATAATCATATACAAGTCGACACTACTGTCGATCCTACGAATTCTTGTTGAGGAAAATATCCATTTTCTAAAGTGGACATCGACTATAATGTCTCAAACATATTAGGAGATTCTAAGAAAGATTCTGACAGACCACACTTTATATAAAATAGAGCATGATTATAATTCCCCACATATCACTATATATGACATTATAATATTGTGAAACAAATTTCCACACGTCTTTTGTGTTGAAACCATAATTCAAAAATATTGTCCTTTGATCGAATTTTGTGAATACAATATTCACTAATCTTTCTTCTAAAAAACCCCATTTGATCTATTATCAAATTAATTTCAGACTCCATAATTTATCGGGCAAATACTCCTATTTACCAAAATCATGGAAGAATTCGGATCATGCAATAACACCATTGATTAATCATTAAAAATGACTCTCAATCAATTTCCTCTAGTATTGCAACTTCAATATTGCATTTCAAACTTAATCAATTTTGGCACTCGAAATACTTAAATGGACCAAAATTATCCATTACTTCTTTCATTGCCTTTATGACTAAATTCGATGGTGTTTGTTCTTTGGACACATAATTTTATCATTCCCGCTATTATAAATGTATATCATACGCATAATGTAATTGAGATGTGATGCAAATTACTCATAACATGAAACAACTGCTTTGTTTCATAACATAAAACAATTGATTTGTTCTATATGAATAATTATGTCTTGCAACATTCAAGACACCAAACTAGATCACACTCTCACTATTACAAAATGTCTTATCAAAAACTATTGATGATAACTAATATGATATCTCGAGGGCGTGAGCACTACTGGCCATGAACTTGCCATCACTTGTGCACTGTCACGTCACCCTTCGCCGCATACTTGTGATAATCAGGTACTGTTTCATAAACAGAACAAGCATTAAATACTTTTCACCAAGTATGAGAAGAATACATTTATATCTTCGTATATCAAATATACCCGTAGCGTCGAAGAACTCTTCTTCGATGGAATCAACTTTTAGAGATTTGAAATTGTTCACAAATGTGAAGAAGCTCATCAAGTCTCTATAGCATGTTCACGCACATGCTATTCACAGCTAGGAGGTAAAGCACAATCTCTATTGCACTCGAGTTCGCTATCTAGAAATCGTAGATATTCGTAAGCCTGAAGTAGATGTCACACAACTTCTTCAACTGAGTCTCCAGACAGGTATGCTCCCCATGTGAATGGTCCGGAACTTTCTAAGTTGTCTGAACTGCTCAATTCATCTTTGAAGTGACCTCTGATCGCATCAATCACGACATATGGCTCCATGTGTTGAAACAACTTTCAACTCAGGTGCTAGGCATACGCTCATGACGACCTTCACTTCCATGAAAATATCATGATGCTTACGGAACTCATCATCTTGCTCCTTGCTATCAGAATCATCTGGTCTAACTCCTAACTAATGTTTTAGGACATAAAGGATGTTTGTTGTGTTTGGAGAATGTTTCTAAAACCAATGTACCAGCTGATGAAGTTGGATCCGTCGGCTTCAAACGTAGAATCCCAGCTCTTGAGGAAGCAAGCGAAGTGTAGTTCCGTAGTCTCCAGATGTGATCGCAAAAGTGGTAAGGTAAAGTTTATAATATATAGGTGAGTTTTAGTTCTATAATCTCATTACCAGAAACACACCACACCAAGATTATTATCCCTAAAATAATAATGGTGATTACACGACCCTCATCCACCACACCACCCCCGATCATCACGGCCGGCAGCATAGCTTCAAAGGTGGACATAAAATGTCGATCACAACAACTCTGTGACTCGTGCTCGATCTTTCGATCTTCCCGTGTTCCGAGGCCATATTTCTGGATATGCTAGGCTCGCCAATCAAACCTCGAAGACCCTGCGCGTGCAACATGGCTTACACCCACTGTATGCGAACGACGAGATGTGTGACACCCGATCATCACGGCTTGCCTCATAACGTAGAACTTTCTTGGTGGTGCGCAACGAGTGAGAACACAATTTTGGTATTTGTTAGGGATCATCCTATTTATGATGCTACCGTTGTATATCTAGCATATAAGCAATCAATAGGATGCACACACAACAGCACACAATAATGATGCAATGAAGTGCGATGTGACATGGTCGATGCGCCTGGACCTTCATGGCGCCATGTGCCTGGCCCCCCGGCGCCCCGGCATGGCTCCGAGTCTACAGAGCCCTCCATTGCCTCCGACAGTACGAGTAATATCAAAACTTACCGTAACCATGTCACATAAAATAACGCCTCTGCAAAACAAAGTTAGACGCCTCTAGCTTTATTTAGTTTTGCAAGTTTTACGTGGCATATAGGCTTATTCGTAAGAGAATCGCTTCCCTACCTACGAACTTTGTACCACAACGTCGATCGTATAATTGCATGTTTAAGCATCCCTTTCGGGCCCTCCATTGAAAATGCTTTGCCGACTAGAGAGAGAGAGACAGACACCCGCCAGCCACAGATACGGTGCAAGCCGTATGTCAGTAGTGGAACCAGTATCGCGTAAGCGTACGCGTAAAGTCGGTCTGGGCCGCTTCATCAACTCAATACCGAACGCATCGCAAGTGCACGCTAGAGGGTAGCAAATATAAGAAAGACGCCCTCATTCAACATGAGTTCTAACCGTACCAGCAGTACTACGCATAGATCGGCTCTGATACCACTGAAGGGGTTACGTTGCAGAAAACAATAATTTTTCTAGCGAACGAAACCCTAACCAGCCAGGATCTATCTATCTAGTACATGTGATAACGGTGGCGGAACGGGTTACATTACCTCCATGTAGACCGATAGCGGGGATTACGCTCCCGCACAAGCGTTGACGATGAAGTCGTACGTAACCGACCTCGAGGTCGCGGAGAACTTGCCGCGATGACGAAGACGATGACGCCGGGTGTCTACGATGATCTACGTCGACAGGCGTCGGGCGGAAGAAGGCGGGGCGCCGGCACCAGGGGTGGTGCGCCGGCGTCAGAGGAGGAGGCGGCGCGGCGGCTGCAAGGGGGGGAGACGACGTCGCCCAGGCTCCTCGAAAGAGTTACCTCCGAGCACTCACAAACATACGGAGCTTAGCGACAACCCCCGGTCATTCAGATCCAGCTGAAATCGCAGGGGTACGATACCCGGACACACGCAAGTGGACAAAATAAAGCACACGAACAAGACACCCGCCGCACGGAACAGGACATAACAGGGCATGGCTACAGTGCGCCGGATGGGACAAGAGTACAACTTTATGGCATATGCTACAGTGTCGATTAAACCCCAGTAGTCGCATCAGCTACAGTGTACCGTGAACAGTGTTCTTTGTCCCCTTGTCCCTGTCTTGTCCCCTGGGCTCTCCCTATATAAAGGGCACCAGGGGAGAGGGAAAGAAGAGGCCAACCACCCCACCACTTCATTTCCCCCCTTTCCATTTGCTCCCAAAAACCTCATGGAGGCATACCTAGCAGCTCGCGGAGCATCTCCAAACCGGGATCCCTACGCTGCGGGCAGTGGTCACTGGCATCCTGCGCCGCGGGTAGCGGTCACCGGCATCCCAAAATCCGGGATCCTAAATCCGGGATCCTTACGCTGCGGGTTGAGGTCACTGACATCCTGCACCACGGGTAGCGGTCGTCGGCATCTCCAAACCGGGATCCCTACGCTGCGGGCAGTGGTCACTGACATCCTGCGCCGCGGGTAGCGGTCACCGGCATCCCAAAATCCGGGATCCTAAATCCGGGATCCCTACGCTGCGGGCAGTGGTCATTGACGTCCCTGCGCCGTGGGTTGAGGTCGCTGACATCCCAGCGCGGCGGGTTGAGGTCGCCGGCATCCCTGCGCCGCGGGTTGAGGTCGCCGACATCCCTGCGCTGCGGGTAGAGGTCTCCGACATCCCTGCGCCGTGGGTAGAGGTCGCCGACATCCCTGCACCGCGGGTGGAGGTTATCGACGTCCCCGCATCGCGGAAACCGGTCGTTGACATCCCAAACCGGCACCCCTGCATAGCGGGCACCAGCCGTCGGCGTCTGCCCCGAGACTCATCATCAACGGGCCCCTGGCAGTTGCACACCAGTTACCCGGGTCATGTCGCCTCCGACATCCCCAACCGTGCTCCGTGAGTATCGTCATATGTGCCTTGCAATTATGTTATCTTAGATTTATTCGGGAACTGCCCATGCATGCTTAGTTTAATTGTTTACCCGGGAACGAGATATCGTAACCCGGGGACTGCCCTGTTTCACCTGTTTGTCATCTATGTGTTTTTCCCCGAGAGCAAGCTGTCTTGACCCGGGGACTGGCTTACTGTTTAGTTCTACCTTGCATGCTTAGTCGGTGGAGTGGCGCGGTTTGTATTTATTTATATGCTTGTTGTATCTTGCTTCTTGCCGTGTCATTGGTGAGCCGGTATCCCGAAATTGGACTCGGGGACTGCCGTGCTCCTTTGTCTTCCTGCTGTATCTGTAAGTTTACCCGGGGACTCGGTGAAACCGGTATCCCCATGCTTGCCTCGGCGGCTAGTTGTATTCTTGTGTCTCGTGGGAAATTCTCTTGGGTGTGTCGTTTGGAGTTTTCGCTTCCATCAAATATTTGTTATACATACTTGTCTGCGCTAACATTTTAAGGGGATGTTGGTTTTTCCGAGATGATACCCATGTTGGTTTTTCCGAGATGATACCCATGTTGGTTTTTCCGAGATGGTACCCATGTTGGTTTTTCCGAGAAGGGATATCGGCCATTATATTGGTTATCTTGGATCCATCTTATGGTTGGTTATTTTCTCAAGGTATATTGCATATGATCTATGGTATCAGTTGGCCCACATATCACGGTATCACACACAATTTCCAGATCCCCGTTTATTTCGGTTCGCCAATATATCATGGCATACTGCAATATTTCCAAATCGTCGTTTATCTCGGTGTATCAAAGTTCGCCAAAGGCAACGTCTGAGATACCGAAACACCTGTGATATGCCCAGAGCGGCCGAGATACCGCACCACCTGTGATACGCCCGGAGTGGCCGAGATACCGAAATATGTGCGATATGCCCAGAGTGGCCGACATACCGACATACCGAGATAACTGTGTGACATTGTGTGTGTAGGCGTCTGTGTCGGTATACGCCCAGAGTGGCTAAACGCCGGCACATGAGACTCTGTGTCGGTATACGCCCAGAGCGGCTAAACGCCGGCACATGAGGCGTCCGTGTCGGTATACGCCCAGAGTGGCTAAACGCCGGCATGTCTTATGTGTTTACGGCCGACTGGCGGTGGCCGAAGACATCTATGCCGGTAAAACGCACATAGTGGCTAAGAAACCGGCATACGATTGTACTTTTGCAGGTACCCGGTGGAGAAAGTGAAAACGGTGATGTTGGATCTTTTCTGAGTCTGCGCGCGACTCTGCGTGTCCCCCACAACCTCGGGGACTAGTGTCGGGGATGTGATCCCCGAGACCTCTAATAACAAGGCTTTCGGTATGGAAAATTCCTGTAGCTATTTGATTTTTAAGTTGATGCGCGATTCTGTGAATCCCCCATAAACTCGGGGACTAGTGTCGGGGATGTACTTCCCCGGTACCCTGAAGGTATGGGGGTGTTGTCTTAATGTTGCAGGTATATTTACATTTAAATAGGAGAGGAATAAAGCAAAAGGAGAAAAAGACTATCCCGGGCTAAATTCATGAGTACCAGGCCGAGATAGTCTCGGGTGGGCCGAGCTGGGCCAGGAATGGGTAACCGGGCTCCCTCTACGATCAAAGGATGGTCAACATCGCGGAAGTCACCGTCATCGTCAACCACATCTCGGTCTTCTTCGTCCCCGACCTCCACGCCACCACCTCCCCGACCCCGGCCACTTCGCGACTCCGCCGGCGTGCCCCTGCCCGGCATCCTCGACCGGCCGCCCGCGTCGCTCGAGTTCTTCCCCGACCTCCCGCTCCGGCTGCGCCTCCTCAACATCATCTCGAGCTACTCCGGTCGTGCCTCCTCAACCAATCCGCCGCCTCAGCCCGGCCTCCCTCGCCCACGACCCCCTCGCTCCCGAGGTCATCTTCCCGCACCGCCCGGCTCCCTCGACCGCGCCGCATCTCGGAGCGCCGCCGCCCGAGGTCCTCTCCGCGCCCCCGGCATCCACCGCCTCCGCCTTGCCCGAAGCCGTCCCCGACCCGGCTTCGCCACGCCTTGGACGCACACAAGCTCGCGCCCGTTCCCCGACATCCCCCCGACACCGCCAGGTCGCCGCCCGGCCTCCTCCGCCCGCGTCTTGGCACGACGGCCACCTCCGCCATCGTCGTCTACCACGGCAGGGCAACGCCGCCCGACTTCCCCGACCCGGCACGCCCGGCAGCGCCCGAGCTCTCCCTCAACTCGGGCACGATGCCCCTGGACTCGGCCCCTGCTCCCCCGAGCTCTCCACCGCCACATCCCGGTCACTCCTCAAGCCCGACTTAGGCTGCACCAGCACCCGCGATCTCGGCTGGGACCGAGATGGGCATATCGGAGGCGCACGAGTCCAATTCGGTTGGGGTATGCTTCTCGGGGATCAAGGGCTCCTCCTCCGACATGCATCTAGTTGACCTACTACTTCGGTGGAGATAAGGGGACCAAAGAGTACGATACCCGGACACACGCAAGTGGACAAGATAAAGCACACGGACAAGACACCCGCCGCACGGATCAGGACATAACAGGGCATGGCTACAGTGCGCCGGATGGGACAAGAGTACAACTTTATGACATATGCTACAGTGTCGATTAAACCCCAGTAGTCGCATCAGTTATAGTGTACCGTGAATAGTGTTCTTTGTCCCCTTGTCCCCGTCTTGTCCCCTGGGCTCTCCCTATATAAAGGGCACCAGGGGGAGGGAAAGAAGAGGCCAACCACCCCACCACTTCATTTCCCCCCTTTCCATTTGCTCCCAAAAACCTCATGGAGGCATACCTAGCAGCTCGCGGAGCATATTGTAGCCCGGATATAAAGAGGAGAAATATACCGAGTAGGCTAGATGCTGCAGTAGGAGTTTTATCTCCTCACGAGAGCCCCGAAGAAGGGTAAATCCTCGTGTCACCGTGTCGGTTGTGTATACCTGCGCGCGAGTTCATCGCGTAATCCCTCCCCGAGATCCCCTAGCGTCCATCGGCCCCACAAATTAGCCTACCCGTAGGCATCTGTCTATTCGCCACGACGACATGCGGGATTCCAGGCAAGCAAAGTTTGCTTGTTTACCTATACATTGTCTTTCATTCTTGCCTTTTGATCTATGCTATCCTAGTTCACGATTCTCGAATTGCGATCCCATCACATGTTTATCCTGCATCCTATACAGCTTTATCCCCACATCCCATCACCTGTTGTATGTTTATATGTTAGCCTTGCGAGTCGTAGCGCATGCTTAGAGATGTTTGTGCGAGTCGTCTGTATGTCTTATTTATTTCACCTGCTTCGCATGATAGGTTATTCTACCTTAATAAAATGTTGTTCTTATTTTTAAGGAATTATAATTAAAAGATAAGGCACCGGCGGAAGGCCTTGCGAGGTGCTTTGTTCTGCTAAGTGTCGACCTAGGAACTCAGTTCTTGTCCTCGGATCCAATTTTGAGCGCACTAACCGCTTGTGGGAGGCCCTATGGAGCCCCTCGCGGCTTCGATCTAATCTGCTTCTTATCCAGGGCGCCGCAAGTAGTTCGGGCTTTCCATTTGATGCACGCATATGGTTACCTAACGATCTCATGATGATGGAGTAGTCGATTCTCATATAGGGTGGCACGTTCTTAGAGTGCTATGAAGGTCGATCCCGCGGGCACTTGACCTGATTAGCCGTGCACACAATCATGCGGTTCCCTGGATGGGTTGTAGAGAAGAGATTTGCCGTGTTGAGATGCCCTACCTTCTGGCTTTGATTTTGGGGTTGATCGAACGAGTACGGGTCCAGTAGTGCACCCCTGCAGGGTATAATCTTATCGATGAGCCGTGTCCACAGTTATGGACGACATGGTGATGATGCTGGCTAACAAGATCATAGACAACTTACACCTAATCATTGTTAATTAACCGACTAGTAATATAGAATTACTTTCACAATAACTTGTAACTAAAACTGTTCAATGTGTGAGTTTCCCCGAATTGCTTCCTCATACTTGGTTGAGGGGGTTAATCCGAGAATGGGTTATGTTTGGTGTTAGTTGTAGATGTTTATCGTATGCGCTCTCTGATCCCTCTCTGATTAGACGGAAGTTATAGCGTGTCTCTCTAGGTTGCTAGTGCTGCTGCCGCTAAGTCCACCTCCCCTATATTTTGGGAGATGGTGTAGAAAGTGGGCAAGTCGGTTTTGCTTGCCAGGGAGTGCCCTGGCCCTCTTTTGGGATGTGCTTTATGTGCAGTTAACAGGTTTGAAGACCGACGACGTTAGCTTGGGAATCCCTCCGGCTTGGCTGGGCAGGGATATGGCGCCATTGCTTATCTTCAGGACTCTTAGTCCAATTTGCATCTTATCCATAGTCGGATACTATTTTTGCTTCCGTTGTCTTTTGCATCTTTGTATTGTATCATTTGCATCTTGACTCGTTCGAGTCGTTGTTATAATTATATCTTTGTTGTATTTGTGGATGTATCGGAACTGTTGTAATGTTATCACAATTCCACCCACATAATGCGCATGTTTCGGCGTGCACATTATGTCTGGTGGGCGACCTAAAATCGTTATTATGCGGATTTCGGCGGGAGCGCTTAAATCTACATAGTACCGATTTTCGGGCGTCACACAATCATAGTTGATTTGAGACTTGAGCTCCTTGATTTCGACAAGCCCAACTCACAGGCTGTCCTCCTCGAGCCCGTGGTGGTGCCGACCTTCTCGACTCGCATGGAGAGGCACCGCAGCAGCAGAGTCGCAGAACTGCGTGCGAGCGGCAGCGAATGGGTGGAAAAAGAATTGAGGAGAGAAGGAAAAGATCGTGGGAGGGTGGATTAAGGTTACCATCTGGGTCAGGTGGTTCACGTGGGGCTGGAGTTATCGGTTATTTGGGTTAAAGTGTAACATCCCAATATTTTGGAATGTTAAAAATCACAAAAATTTAAAACTTTTGTTCTGATAAAAATAAAATATTAAAATGCATAAGAAAACTAACTATAAAAGACTTCAACCAATTTGAAAAAATCTATTATTTCAAAATTCCCAAGGTGTCATTATTTTCAAAAGTTATTTCCAATTAAACATTTCATTATCCAATTTATTTCAAAAACCCTAATATATATTTTGACAAATGATTTATAAAGTACAAACCATTTTTATTTTAAGTAAATAGTTTACTTATAAGTAATTGATTTCAACCACTTAGCCTTTGCTATAAATAATTTAAAATAATAATTACAAGGGTATTTTAAACTATTGAAAACACTGTCTAATTTCCAAAAGATTATTATTCATTTACCTGAGTTCAAAATATAGTTTGGAAATTATAAGCCTATAGTTTATAACCTTAAAACTTCATAAATTGAAATTAATGAATTACCCAAATAAACATTTCATTTGCATACATGAATTTCATTTATTTTCAAAGCATGAACTGTTTAATATATTATATATAAGAAATGAATTAAATCTAAAATCTTTTCCAAAGTTGTTTATGAAGTTTCAAATGAATTTTCTTAATATAAAATATAGTGGTGCACAAAATAAATTCAATTAAAAATGATTACGTCACTTTTTCTCTTTTCATTTCAAATAGTTGTAATATGATATTTAATAATCTACTAAAGCTAAAATTTAATTAATATTTGAAGATGAGCTTAAATAACTTAAATTGAAACATAATTGAATATGGGTATTTCATAGAATTTATTTTAGCCACAATTAAAATTAATTAAACCCTAGTTTTAAATTAAACATAAAGTGTCAACTTTGCATTTAATCAATATTTCGAAATTATTGTTTTTGAAAAGTGTTCAAAACACTCCCACAATTGGTTTAACACCAAGATAATAATCTTACAAATTTTTAGAAATTTGTTTGACTTTATTTGGAGTTATAAATCAAAAGTTATTAAGAAAATAGAAAAATCAGAAAAGGAAAAAGAAAAAGAAAATTTCCTGATAGGCGGGACCCACCTGTCAGGGGAGGTCGTCATCTTCCTCCAGCGTGAATCACGCACCGAAAATCAGTCGGCGATCTCCTTCCTTCTATTCGCGCCGTGATGATCGCCTTGTGCTCCCTTCTGTCCCCATTTAAAGCCCATCTCCGCCGCCTCCTCCCCCCCCCCCCCAAAAAACCCTAGCCAGCACGCCGACAGGCTCGTGTAATTGCTCGCCGGACTTCGGATTTCCGCCGCCGCTTTCATCGATTTTCCGGCGTGGTAAGCCACCTCCCTGCCCGAGACCGTGCCCAGCTTATTCGCCATAGCCGCGCGCACCTTCTAACCTCTTCCACGCACCCCTTCCGCAGCCGTTTGTCGAGGAAGGAGGTGACCGGAGCTCGCCGACGTCCGAGCCACCTCGACCGCTTCTCCACGCCTCCACCAGGACGGTCGAGTCGACGCTGACGCCACCGTTCTCTTCGCCGTGAAGCGCCGCATCCGGGGAGGCAATCCACGCATCCAGGGGAGCCTCGCCGCGTCGCCGTCGTCCTCGCCGAGCGCCGCGCCGCCGCGTCTTACATCTGCTCCGGCCACCCCGCGCCGCCCGGTATGACCACCCCCCCCCCCCCCCCGCCGTCTGATCTTGATCCATCGGCTCCGGTTTGATCACTTAAGTGAACCGGTATCAACGAATAGGAGCTTGCCACGTCGCTGCCTCGTCAGCGCCCAGTCAGATCCACGTCAGCAGCCCAGTCAGCGCCGCGTGGATTTTAATTTAGTTAATTCAATTAATTAGCTTTTTTGCAGAAAAGCCCCTGCCATTTAGATTTATCATAACTTTTTAACCACTACTCCAAATTCAAATGTTTATAAATATTTGGAAAGCCCTTGACATGTAGAATATTTCGGATCTGCCAAATTTCAAATTTGACTTAGTTTAAAATATTCAAAATTCAAATGGTGAATTGAGTATTTTTGTCATAACTTTAAATCTGTAAATTCAAAAATTGCAAATAAAATTATTTTAGAAACTTTATAAAATGTGTAATATTTTGCATCTGTTATAAAATAATTTTGAGAATTATTTTGATAATTAAATGGTTGTGTGTTTAATTTGAATAGTTTGACTATTTTTGACATAACTTTTAATACAAACATTATTTTTGATTTAATCCAATTGCTATACATTTAATTAAAAGCCCTCTATCAATTAACACCATTTATAAATTTTGTTACAAATAATGCTTGAATAATTTAAAATGAATTTAAAGATCATGAGATTTGATTTGATATATTCTAGCACATTATAAAGTTCATTAATTTAAAATTTTATTACTTTGCACCAAGACATAAATAATTGTCCTAGCCTAGAGAAAGCTCAAATTCCTGTTTATTAATATGATACATAACTTTAATAAGTAATTTTTATTTAAAACCTTTTTAAATGATTTTAATTCATTTACAAGTGTATATAAATGATATTGGTTAATTAGGTGTTACAAAAAAAAGTGAATTAAAACATTTTGCCATTTCAAATAACTAGGTTGTAATTTTAATACTATGAACTTTTCAGTTGGGATTTAAAAATGTTAGATATGATAAATTAAGAAATTCTTGAATATGAATTTGCTTAAATTTAAAATTTTGAAAACATAACCTTAAGTAAAAGAAATTAAATATGGATAGTGGTAGTAATATCTTGAACCTTGCTTTTAAATTATGATTAAACCATCTTAGGATCTCTTCGTTTAAAGACCATTTCATTTGGATCCTGTGATCTTTCAACCTTTTCAAATTGAAAATGTCCAATTTGACTTTTGACTATACCCTAAACGCAATCACATAAATTCTCTTTTGCATATTGAAATTTTGTGACACCCTTGACCAAATCCACTTCTAAGCCTTATTACGCTTGTATGTTTCAATTTGTTTTGTGTTTGTTGAATTGCTTGTTTATTGGATGCCCTTTTACTATATAGTTGAAACGGGGAGCAACTTTTGACTTGGACAAGAGTGTGTGAGAAACGACAACTTTCTTCAGGCAAGTGACTTCATAAAACACCTACTATTTTATTCTATTGCATATCTAGTGTTTTCAAGCAGTATTTGCAAAAGTAGTATGCATGATAGGTTTTAGGGAGATTGTGGTATGCTATGCAACCTTTTAGGTTTCCCCTAAGAAATTCCAGATTAGACCCCTATTTTAATTTAGTGGAAGCACCTGCTGCAAAAATGATTGTTTTATGGTTGATATGATAAATGAAAATTTCCACTAAATTAATTTAACGCCTGGGTGGATTGGGTCGATCGAGGAGGTTTCAAGTTGAGTGGCTTCTCAGGGCCAAGTTTCATGGTTGTCTTCGCCCAGGATAGTTTCTACTTACCTGGGGCCATGATGTGCGGTGTTAACCTGAGTTGCTCACTTGTGGTAGGCCACACAGGGCTATGAGATTTAAGTTTACACTGAGTCTAGTTGCTTATCGTGCAACCATTGGTCAATATGGGCTCTGTCTTGATGGAGTAAGTTGATGTGGACCTAGGTCAAGAGATTGATGGTGGTAGAGTTGATTGATGGTGGTAGAGTTAATTTAATAATTATTCGAAATGACTCTTAATCAATTTCCTTTCGTATTGACACTTCAATACTAATTTTAAACTTAATCAATTCGGCGCATGTAATACTTAAATAGATCAAAGTATCTATTACTTCTTACATTGCCTTTATGATCAAATTCGATGGTGTTTGTTCTAGTAACAAAATCTTTTATTCCTTGGACACATAATTTTGTCATTCCTACTATTATGAATGTTATCATACAAGTAATGTAATTGAGATGTGAAAACTTTATTCATAATATAAAACAACTGGCTTGTTCCACAACATAAAACAATTGTACTTGTCTTATTACATATATGAATATCTTTGTCTTGTAACAATCAAGACATTAAGCACACTTTCTCACTATTACAAAAAGGTCTTATCAAAAACTATTAATGATAACTATGATAACTTGAGGACGTGAACACCACTGGTCATCAACTTCCTTGATTGTCATCTTCAGTGCCGGGTCACATCATTATTCGCCACAGATAAGTAATAATCAGGGCCTGTTTCATAACAGAACAAGTATCAGATACTTTATCACATATCAAGTGGTGAATACACTCACAATTCTGTATATCAAATATATACCTGTAGCGTCGAAGATTTCTCCTTCGATGGAATCAACTTCCAATGATTTGAATTCGGACACGAACTTGTAAAAGTTCATATTGTCTGCCTTCAAAACATATTCACGCACATGCTTCTCATAGCTTGGAGGCAGAGATATCAGCACAGTCTTAATAGCCCATGAATCTGCCATCAAGTAATCGTAGACATTTGTCAGCTTGAAATAAATGCCATACAATATCTTCAAATGAGTCTTTAGACAGGTATGCTCCTCCATGTGAATGGTCTGGAACTTTCTAAGCTGCCTGAATTGCTCATGCCTCAATTCATCTTTGAAGTGCGTTTTGATCGCATCAATCATGACATATGGCTCCTTGTGTTGAAACAACTCTTTCAACTCAGGTGCTAGGCATACGGTCATGGTGATCTCCACTTCTATGAATATGTCTCGGCGCCTACGGAATTCATCTTCCTCTTCCTCGCTAGCAGAATCATCTGGTCCTTCTCCTAACGCTTCATCGAGGACATATAGGATGTTGTTGTGTTGGAGAATGTTTCTAAAACCATTGTACCATCTGATGAAGTTGGACCCGTCGACTTCTAGGGTTGAATCTGGATACTTAAGGAAGTAACCGAAGTATAGTTCCGTCTACAGATATGATCGCAAAAGAGGTAAGGTAAAGTTTATAACATATGTGAGTTTAAGTTCTATAATCATATTATCAAACACACTCCACTAAAATTATTATCCCTAAAATAATAATAGCGATTACACGACCCCCATCCACTATACCACCCCCGATCATCACGGCCGGCGGCACAACTTCAAAGGTGGACATAAAATGTCGATCACAACAACTATGTGACTCATGCTCGATCTTTCGATCTTCCCCTGTTCCGAGGCCATATCTGCATATGCTAGGCTCGCCAATCAAACCTCGAAGACCCTGCGCGTGCAACATGGCTTACACCCACTGTATGCGAACGACGATATGTCTGACACCCGATCGTCACGATCTGCCTCATAACGTAGAACTTTCTTGGTGGTGCGCAACGAGGGAGAACACACTTTTGGTATTTGTTAGGGATCATCCTATTTATGATGCTACCGTTGTATATCTAACATATAAGCAATCAACAGGATGCACACACAACAGCACACAATAAAGATGTAATGAAGTGCGATGTGACATGGTCGATGCGCCTGGACCTCCATGGCGCCATGTGCCTGGCCCCGGGCGCCCCGGCATGGCTCCGAGTCTACGGTGCCCTCCATTGACTCCGACAGTACGAGTAATATCAAACTTATCGTAACCATGTCACATAAAATAACGCCTCTGCAAAACAAAGTTAGACGCCTTTACCTTTATTTAGTTTTGCAAGTTTCACGTGGCATATAGGCTTATTCGTAAGAGAACCGTTTCCCTACCTACGAACTTTGTACCACAACGTCGATCGTATAATTGCATGTTTAATCATCCCTTTCGGGCCCTCCATTGAAAATACTTTGCCGACTAAAGAGAGAGAAACAGACACCCGCCAGCCACAGATACGGTGCAAGCCGTATGTCAGCAGTGGAACCAGTCTCGCGTAAGCGTACGCGTAAAGTCGGTCCGGGCCGCTTCATCAACTCAATACCGAAGGCATCGCAAGTGCACGCTAGAGGGTAGCAAATATAAGAAAGACGTCCTCACTCAACATGAGTTCTAACCGTACCAGCAGTACTACGCATAGATCGGCTCTGAAACCACTGAAGGGGTTCCGGTGCACAAAACAATAATTTTTCTAGCGTATGAACACCCTAACTAGCCAGGATCTATCTATCTAGTACATGTGATAACGGTGGCAGAACGGGTTACATTACCTCCACGTAGACCGATAGCGGGGATTACGCTCCCGCACAAGCGTTGACAATGAAGTCGTACGTAGCCGACCTCGAGGTCGAGGAGAACTTGCCGTGACAATGTAGATGATGACGTCGGGGTGTCGACGATGACCTGCGTCGACGACCGTCGGACGGAAGATGGCGAGGCACCGGCGGCCGGGGGGGTGGCGCCGGCGGCAGGGCAGCGACAGGGCTGCTGGGTGGGCGAGACGATGTCGCCCTGGCTCCTCAAATGTGGCGCCTTCGAGCACTTGCAAACATATGGAGCTTAACAACAACCCCCGGTCATTCAGATCCAGCTGAAATCGCAGGGGTAGAACTTTTCTGGAATCCCGCATGGCAACTGTGCCCGATGGTATAGCTTTGGTGGAGAGAGGAGGCAAAGCGGGCGGAGAAACAGCTCGGCCGGCTTGCTACAATATTAATTGTATTTTCTGTGTTATTAATCTCTACTATATAATATAGCTTGGGGACATCGGTCGTACGTCCTGGCTATTTTGCAATTCACCCCTCAAATTTATTAGAAATTAACCCGCGGTCCATACATAATCCTGAAACGTTTTTTCCGCTCGAACCACATCTATCCTTATCCAATACATCCCTACTCCTCAAGCACGGAAACTCCGCCGCCGCCGCCTCTATTCCCCTCTGTCTTCTTCCTCTATTCCCCTCCGACCCCCAAATCCTCCAACGCCGGAGGTGCGCACCTCGGGAGATGGGTGCTGGGAAGCCCGCGAGGCAGTGGTCGGCAGTGCTGGATTCAGGTGGTGGGGAGGCCGTCCGTCGTCTCTCACTCCGGTGGAGGGGATGCCGAGGAGGTGTGCTCCGGTGGAGGTTGGGCTCAACGGCGCGTGGTGTAGGCGGTGGACACTTGGAACCTCACGGCACCCATGGAACTCGGTATGGAGGATGGAGGACCACTAGCAGGGGCCTCCTGCTCCCGCGCCGCACCACGGCTATGGCCTAGCTCCTCCCGCTCCGTCCCCACAGCAGCAGCAGGCGCCGCCGCCACCGCCCGTTGCGGGGCCGGACGATCTGATCAAGCTGTGCAAGGAGGGGCGCCTGAAGGAGGCGACGGAGATGCTCGACAAGGGGACGCGCACCGACGTGCCGTCCTTCTACGCGCTCGTCGCCGCCTGCTTCGCCCTGAAGCTGCCCGAGGAGCTCCGGAAGGTGCACGACTTCCTGTTGCACTCGCCCTTCCGCGCCGACCTCCAGGTCAACAACAAGGCGCTCGAGATGTACGGCATGTGCGAGAACATGACGCACGCCCGCAGGATGTTCGACCATATGCCTGACAGGGACATGGCTTCCTGGCACATCATGATCGACGGCTACGCGGCCAACGGGCTCGGCGACGCCGCGCTACAGCTCTTCGAGGAGATGAAGCGGAGCGACATCCCGCTGAGCGCTCACACCTTCATGCTGGTGCTCAACGCGTGCGCCAACTCGGAGGCCATCGAGGAGGCCTTCCTCTACCTCAACGCCATGTCCAAGACCACGATATCAAACCGAGTGTGTAGCACTAGGTTGGGATCATCGAGGTCCTGGGCAAGTCAGGCCACCTCAATGAGGTTGTGGAGTACATCGAGAATCTCCTTTTCGAGCCCACGACCATGGTGTGGGAGTCGCTTCTGAATCTTGCACGCATGAATGGCGATGTTGACCTCGAGGACTGGGCAGAGGAGCTGCTTGTCTCGCTCGACCCGTCCAAGCTCAACCCCAAAAACTCCCAACCCCTCCTCCGAAGCGGCGCTTCGGAATCAACATGCTCGATGGGGAGGAACAAGCTGGGGGAGTACAGGCTGGCGCCCAAGACCGGTAAGAAGGTGGCGACCGAGCAACGCTATGTCCCGGACACGAGGTACGTGCTCCACGACATCAACCAGGAGGCCAAGGAGCAGGAACTGCTGTACCACAACGAGAGGCTCACGATTGCCTATAGCCTGATCAGCACCCCCGCCAGGACCCCACTCTGCATCATCAAAAACCTAAGGATATGCGGGGACTGCCACAAAGATCGTCAAGAGCGAGCACATTGTTAGGGACAACAAGTGGTTCCACCATTTGAAGGAAGGGAAGTGCTCTTGCAGCGACTACTGGTGAACATGGCGGATTCTGTTATCTGATTGAATTTGTCTTGTCGTCGAACTCTCGTTAGTGTTGCGGTTGTCCTATATGAATATACATGCCGACAGCCAGAAATGATTTTAGCTCATAAGGAATATCAGGATATTTGTCTGTACTGGTACCAATAGACTCTCCCCCTCCTTATAGCGTAAGGTCAATTCCAGCCATCATCTCTTTATATGTATTGCAAAATCTATGTTTCTGGGTGTGAATCGTCTGCTTAGTATGAGGCTTGTATCGCTGGTAGGCGATTAGTCGATGGCCACATGATTATAAGAGGTTCTTATATTGCTTTCCTTTGGATTAATAAGTAAACCAAAACGAGGCTTGTATATCCATGTTGCTTTGCACTTTATATTTTGGATCAGTCTATGCCGTTGGACTATTATCAGTCTTGTTGCATCCACTCCTAGCAGTGCTTTATCATCTTACATTACAAAGTTGGTTATCCAACTCAATCCATTTTTGAGTAATATTTTGATTGTGCTGACATTTTTTCACTGCCTGTTGTGCAAACATTTTTTAATAAGAATATGTTTTCTCTGCCCGTAGCAACGCACGGACATTTTACTAGTCCAATTAATATGCCTTGCTACATAAAGGGGGAGGGGTTGTGCAAGCACCTTGCCTCCCCCATGTGGGACTAAAGGAAAAGGAGGAGGAGGGGGGTTCGGCCGGCTCTCCTAGTCTGAATTGGACTAGGGGCCCAAGCCCCCCCTTTCCTTGCTTGGTGCGGCTCACCTTAGTGGGCCACAATTGGCCCACTTAGGTGGGCTGCCCCCTTTTTCCTTTATTATTTAATAATTAAATTAATATAAAATACTATTAATTCATAATTAATATATTTACATATAATTTAATCTCCCGTAACTCCGAAACATTTTCCGGACCACCCGAACATCTTTCGGACATTCCTGGAACCATTCCAGATTTCCCCGGAACTCCTTCCGGACCACCGGAACTCTTTCCGGACCACCGGAACTCTTTCCGTATCATTTCTCTCTCTCCAATAAATTCCTATAAAATTCAGAACCTTCTCCAGGTGTCATTAAGACCTTAAGTTTGTTACGCTACGGTTCGAGAACACTCCAGACATGACCGAGACCTTCGCTCGTCAATGACCGCCAGGGATACCTGGATGCATATGACGGTCCCTGTGCATTCTACGAATATCGTCGTTGAACCATAAACATGATATTCATTCCCTTTGTCTCTGCGATACTACCTTGTCCGAGATGTGATCGTAGACATCCAATGTCCTGTTGCATCTCGTTACCAACATAGGTTATTAACTCGTCTGTGATATTACATCTCCTCATAAGCTGCGCAGCTATATATAGATGCAATCTCACCGAGTGGGCCCATAATATCTTTCCATTACAAGAATGAACAAACCCCGCTCTTGATCCTTACGTCTTAACATACTCTTTCGGGGTACCCAAGATGGACACCGTTATTGTCATGCTATATAAGACACAACGTTTGATGCTCTCAAAGTACTCCTACGAAGTAGCAATTATCACGATCTCACGGTCTAAGGAATAAGCTATCATATTACTTATCTATTGCAAATGACAAACATCGTAATACGATCTTGTTGCAATACTTTGCGTATGTCCATCACCTTATTCTACTAATAAGATGACCCCATTGTCAACCGACGTCATTGTCCTTGATCGGGAATCTCGATCAACTGTCGCCCAATGGACTAGTTCATATAGAAGCTCACTAGAGACCCTGGTTGTCTATGTATCACACGTGTATTAATAATTCCGATTAATACAATTATAGCATAATACAAAAACCTATTGTACACTTATGAGATAATGCAATAAATATTATTTATTTATTTGCCTCTATGGCATATCCCCTTCACTGATAAGGATCGATTTGTCGTGAAACAGTTCCGACAGATTCAAAAGTTGACCACAACGAGATTTTGTCTCAAGTGGCGAAGCCTAAATCTATTCTGGGTCGTTTCAAAATTACTATAATTTCGAATGAGAAATTGATAGAAGGATAAGGAAACCATGTTTCTTAATAGTGTCTTTAAGAAAGAGTTGTAATTAGTACAATAATGGTTTGGTGATCCTGAGGATGCTAAACATGTATGCAAACTTCAGTTGTCCATTCATGGGCTGAAGCAAGCATATCGGAGCTGGAATCTTCACTTTGATAATGTGATCAAAGGATTTTGAAGTAGTCCAAAATAGTTGAAGAGACTTGCATTTGCAAAGAAGTGAGTGGGAGCAAAGTAGCTTTCCTTGATCTTATATGCGGAAGGCATATTTGAGTGAGAGCTAGGTGTCATTCATGATTTTGTATGTGACGACATATTGAATGACACAGATCCTCTAGTAGAGTGTAAAGGATTATTTATGTGATTAAATTTTGTATGAAAGAAATTAGGAGTATTAGGCATCCAATCTATAATTGTATAGATTGTAAGGGGCTTAATAACATTAGGTCGGAATATTTCCTAAGTTAAGATTCTGAAGTGTTTCAGAATAGAACAAGCGAGGAAAATGGTTCTTACTTGTATGACTAGGTGAAATATTAAGTTTAACTTGGCATTTTCAGTGATAGCAAACGATGTTCGACATTCTCTATGTATCAGACATAGATGCTATCAGATTGAAAGCTCGACTTAGTATGACCCGAGTTCTTGGTTGAAGAACGAGTTCTAGAGTGATCCTTGTGTGGATCAATGAACAAACGTTAAGTATATTCTTCAGTGTCTATGAGAACTGAAGATATGTTTTCTAGTAAAGGGTAAGAGTGGAAAGACAACTTGCCGTAAAATGGTTACGATGATGCAAGTTGTGACACTAACATGTACGACTAGAAATCTCATATAGGAGATGTCCTTTATTTTGAAGAAAGACATGGTTAGTTTGTGAAGTCGCATATGAATGCACCGTTGCATAATCTACATAGGTATAGAAATATATGCCAACTTCAGAAGTTGCAAGTGTGATTGGACTGAGCAGTTTTCCGAGCGTATGTGGTCCCCTTAATAGATCTCTTAGACTTTTAAGACCCATGCTACGCGAATGTTCGAGTCTCACTCCATCCACTCGGATATATTTCACCGTCATCATAAGATACGGGATGATGTCAAACTAGGTGACATAGTAGTGTTGCAAAGCACATATAGGTCTCAATGTGTGAGATCTGTTGACTGTATTCCTCTTCCACGAGACAAGCATGCACCAAGATGCTATGGGTGCTGAGCTTTTACCAAGTTGTAAACTAGATTAAGTGTTACTCTAGTGCAACTGGGAGACTGAAGGGAATATGCCCTAGAGGCACTTAATAAAGAAAGTTTATTGGTTATATTCCAATTGTTCATTATATGTTTTATACCATGCTATAACTGTATTAAGCGGAAACATTAATACATGTGTGGTAGAGAAACAACCAGGTCCCTAGTAGCCTCTGTTGTTAATAGTTTCATTGCGCGATTGATGATCGAGGTTTCCCGATCATGAGACATGGCGTCTGTCGGCAATGGAGTCATATCGTTAGGTGGAACGATGTGATGGACTTACCCACAATTTGTAGGACGTAGTCATTACGCCTTTGACCGTGAGACCAATTCTTATTGTTATTCCTGGAAGATACTTTGATTGCACCAAACGTCATGGCTTATAAAGTGTGACAATAACGGTGATACTTTTGGGTATTGGAAAGAGGTAGTTGAGACGAGGGGTCAAGAGCGGGATTTGTCAGTCCGTATAGCCGGATAGATACTCTAGAGCCCACTCGGTGAGATTATGTCAAATGAGTTTGCAAACATGTGACTAGGTCACCAGCTGACATAATATCATAGACGAGTAGAAGACAATGTTGTCGGTAACGAGATCATGCTAGGTATGGAGATATCTATGAACGATGCTCGGACACACTAAGTATCGCTATGGCAAAAGGTTTAATACTAGACGTCCAGATTTGATAGATGAAAGTCATTCGTTATATCACAGTGGTTAATTCATGGGGTCCAGACCTACGAGTTGATCATTGATCGGAGAGGAGTCACGATCATGTCTGTTATTATATCGAACCGCTAGGGTAACACACTTAAGGGGTTTCGACAAGACAACCAGAAAGGAAAGAGATCACCGGGAACGTCCCGGGAATGGTCCGATGGAGATCGGGCAGCGACGAAATAGTTTTCGGAGCTAGAATAAATTATATATAATATGTTTGATATTAATTAGTATAATTAATATTTAAATATGATTTTCTATATTTATTTTTAAATTTATTTAGTCTGATTTCTCTAAATGGGCCTTCTGGTCGAAAGAAGGCCCAAGAGGGAAAAATTCCCTAGGGGAATTCGGTGGGGGCCAAGGTGGCCGGCCTAGGTGGGCCACAAGGGGCCCACCAGGTGGCCGGCTCACCATGTGCCGAACCAGACATGTGGGAGTTAGTCCCACATTGCCTGGCTAGCAAGTTGGCTCCCCACTGGGAGCCTATATAAGAAGGGGCACCCCTGGCCTTTTAATTCACCCAATCAATTCTCGATTTCTTCTCGATTTCGTGATTCTCTTTATCGGAGTTGCGCCGAGGAGGATGAGAGTTCTCTCTCCAGCATAGCCCGCTGCCGCGCTGCTGGTGTTCCGGTCCAAGTCTTCTGCTGCTCAGTGTATATAGCTAGTTTGATTATTCATAAACTTAAAGACTTTGACTTTAAATTTGAATTTACCCCTCAGTGTATGAAGTGATATCTCAACTTTGTCCGAATTTACGTGTACCTAAATATAATTTAGTGTGTAGATACATGTAAATTTAGGAAACGTTGAGACGGAGGGAGTAATAATTTATACAGTTTCTACGTTCGAACTACTATCGAATAATTAGATAGTAATGATGAACATAAATTTAGACGTTCATTTGAGAATTTAGGGTTCCGGTGGAGATGACATGAGCTACCGAAGGACCCGCGGGCGACGCGCATCGACTCTCCTCGTGCCCAATCGCGCTCCGGCGCTCCTATGCTATGGCCGCAACCACTCGGGCCAAGCCAAAAGACGAGACGAGCGTACCACACCACACCAAACCCCCCAAAATCCAAAAGCCGAACGAAGCAAAACTGTACATTTTCTCCCCATCCCCGAACTCGTCGTCGCCGCCGCCTCCACCTCTTCCCTCTGTTTCCCCACCACACCAAAACCCTAGCCACCCAGGGCCCAGGGTCCACTCCCCTTCCCCGCCGCCACGACGGCCGCCTAGATCCCCTGGATCTCGGCCGCCCTACTGTTCCGGCCTCCTCCGCACCCTCGCCGCCGCACCAGACGCGGCGCGATTCGGGGCAGGGTTTCTGGCTGGACCTACCATGCCTCGGACCTCGCGCCACAGGTCGCACCGGTCGCACAGGCGGGGCGGCTCGGCTGAGCGGTCGGAGTCCGACGGCGAGGATGCGGGCGGCCCTGGCGCGCGGGAGGAGACGGCGGGTGCTAGGGTTCCGCGAGATCCCGCGCCAGAGAGGCGCAGGTCGTCGTCGGGGAAGGACGTGGTGAGCTCGGGGAACGGCCACACGGAGCACGGAAGGAAGAGGAAGGATAGGGTCGAGGAGACCGTGGTGGATGTGGTCAGCGACCGCTGGAACAGCGGCGTGTGCGAGGATCACTTGGTCGAGAAGAGGTCTAAGAGTGAGGTTTTTGGGCCCGTCGATGTGGAGAAGCTGGGGGAGAAACCCAAGGTTTCAGGGGATGAGTCCAAGAGGCCAAGTAAGCGGACGGTCATATTGGATGAGAGGGTTGAAGAGGTTGTGTCCAAGAGTGATTCCGGGAAGCGGCGGTCCGAGAAGGAGTTGGGGAGGAGGGAGAGTAGTGGACAGTATAAGGATGACAGAGATAGGGAGAGAGATAGAGACAAAGAGAGGGAAAGGGAGAAAGAATGGGAGAGGCTGAAGGAGAGAGATAGGGAAAGGGGCCGGGATAGAGATAAGGAGAAGGAAAGAGAACGCGAGAAGGACAGGGAACGAGAGCGGGAGCGTGACAGGGAACGAGAGCGGGAGAGGGAGCGTGACAGGGAACGGGAGCGTGAGAGGCAAAAGGATCGGGAGAGAGACAAGAAAGATTATGATTCCAAGCATGAGAGGTATGAAGATGGTAGTGCCAGGAAGAATGGCTCCAAGTCTAGTAGAGTGGAGGAGGAGGAGGGCTACTCACACAAGAGACACATTGAGATCAATGGTAAGGTAACCCTTGGTAGAAGTGTTCTTGGCAATGCTGATAATATTCCTGCTACCTGTGTGTTTAGTTATGCATGATTACTAATTTTCTGAACATTACTTGGTTTGATACTCTGGTTACAATTGGCCTTAGTGCTTTGCTGCACTGTCATTTTAAATGTAATAAATATTACTTCTGACACATGAGAAACTATGGAGCTTGTTTTTCATCTTTCTAATTGGTTGTACCATTCACTGTTTATTCTTATTTTTTGAGCCATCTGTCAATGTAATTTCTGTATTTTCTGTTGTGTTGATTCCATCTTACCTGTATGGTTAAGCAAGCTTCTGAATACAAACTGTACAACCATAGAAATTTATATCATGTGATTCAGCTTGAATTCATAATTTTCTACATCTGGCCTAGCATTTTTCGCACGAGTAAGCATATACGTGATAATGCGTGAATTGTGAAGTTGTGAACAAATCACTCAGTTGATTAATTTACTTTTTTGTTTGCTTATTCCCGCCTTCCTCAACATGTTTATTTGGTTCTTTATTGTTGCTCCTTTCTGCTTCTGTGTGTCTCTGAAGTTAGTATTTTGGAAACAGAAACTCCAGCTAAAGAGAGACAGAGTAATCCTGACAGGGAGGCGGATAAACACAGCCGAAGAAAGGACGACACTGAAGACAAAGATAAGTGGTCAGCTGACAATAGAGACAGTGATGACAGGAAGATTCTGTCCAGGTATGATCATGGTAAGATTAGGAGCTCTAAGGAACAAAGGTTTGATGATGACAAGTATAAACAAAAGTACAAGGATGATTATGAGAGAGATAGAAGGCAGCAAGATGACAAGTGTCTGGATGAGCGCATTTGCCGGGATCATGGAAGTGATAGGGCCGATTATAATAGCGCAAAAGATGGGCACAAAATTTCGGAGGGCCATTATAGGAAGGATACAGTTCAAGAAGGTGATCGTCATGATGAGTATGGCAGTAGGTCTAAAGAAAATAGAGGGAGAAAAAGACCACCTGAAGAAAGCGAGGATCAATATGATCTGAAAACTCCAAGTGCACGTGAGCAACGTGGTGTTTTGGAAAAATCTTCAGGCAGCGGGCGGCTGGATACTCGAATTGAAAGAGCCAGGTCTGAACATAGGCATCCAGAAATTGTTGATTCCAGTCCGAGTAAAGTCCATGCAAGAACTTCACCTGGCTCAAATCCTCATAATGAAAAAGATCAAAGCTGGTAAGATATCTTCTTTATCGTCAGACATGTGAAAAGTCTGTAGTCGTCTTAGACTCTTGGTACACTTTAGCTTTGTAGCTGTATTTTCTCCTGGTTGTGGAAATATCATGTTCCTCTTTAGCATCATCACTAACTTAAATAGTGAGGTGTATGTTTTTTCATGTATAATTATAGATTACGTTAAAAGTTTCCCATGGATTTTTTTGGCATGCTTACTAACTTCATATAATAGGTGTATAATGAGTTAGTGTATATCACTCAAATATAACATATTGCACGCTGCAGTAAGGTTGTGGATTTGTTTGTTGATTAGCAGCATAAGTTGGTATCTCAGAGTGAAATTTATCCCTACAACTCTTGAGTTAAATAATTCTATTGGTCATGGATGGGCTGCTAGGAGTACAACTAAAGGTTATTATTACAACTAATGGTTATTATTGCGGTCAGCAAGGGTAATGGATACTGCTCATCTACATCACAAATGGAAGAACTTTTGTGTGGTGGAATTTACCGTTTATTTGTATTTTAGTATAATCTGTGTTGTTTTATAACTTTTCATGTTTGTCCTGCCCATTTACCTATCACAAGGTTGTAGACTAAGGAACATCTAGGAACACTTGTGCTGTGATTGTGGCTCTAATTTTTGTCTTTGGTTGATAAAGAGTGCAGGAATTTGCAACTAATAAGAACATTCTGATGCAGTTCATGCTGTCTGCATTTGTTTTTAATGTTAGCTTCTTCTAGCATTGAACTAATTGGTCATTTCGTCTGCAGGCATGGATCTAAACTAACAGATCATACAAAGAGAGAGATACCACATGATGAAAGAAGTATTCGACCAAGAACATCTTCAGGCAGAGAACGGACACCTGCTTCTAGGCTGCGTGACAGGGATACAGACAATTGGTCTTCAGAAAGGATCAAACAAAAGGATGATCTCCAGTCACGTGACATACCATTGGAAATTTCTACGTCGTCACAATATGATCGAACACCAAGGAAAGATACACATCCTTCACCAAAACAGCTATCTGATAAATCCCCATCTTCAAACGACCAAAGGTTTTCAGGTAGGCTCAGTGCTGGCCGTAGCCTTGATAATAAAGGGGAAAGGAACATCCTGACTAAATACAGAGATAGAGATAATGATTTATCCTTGGAAAGGTCACTTCATCAAGATCGAACACCAGCTAAAATTCCATACAGAGAACCAACACCTTCTGCTTCTTCCATAAGCAGAGGGGGACATTTTCCAGGCACTTCTCCAAATCATCCAATGCCACCTGCGAGGCACAGAAGTGATGATTCTTCCTTTTTGGGTTCACATGATGATGACCGTAGACCTCAAAGTGGAGATAGAAGGTTCTATGGCCATCAGAAGAGAAATGATATGAGTTCTGGACGAGGCCATGGGCATGCCTGGAATAATGCACCGAGCTGGCCTTCTCAAGTTGCAAATGGTTTTGTCCCCATGCAGCATGGTGCTCCTGGATTTCATCCATCCGTACATCAGTTTCACCCTCCACCAATGTTCAACCTTCGTCCCCAAATGAAGTTGAACCAGGCAGGAGTTTCATATCCTATGCATGACACAGTTGACAGGTTTTCACCGCACATGCGCCCTTTTGGGTGGCCTAATTCGCTGGATGAGTCATGTCCCCCTCACCTACAAGTTTGGAACGGTGGCAGCGGTGTTTTTGGGGGTGAACCCTATATGTATGGTAGGCAAGAGTGGGATCAAAACAAGATGCATGCTGGCAGCAGAGGTTGGGAGGCAACTGGTGATGTATCGAAGGGACAAAGTGAATTGCCTGACACTGAATTCCTTGTTGCTAAAAAGGAGGCTGACAGTTTAGCAACCTCTGTTTCAGAGTCTTCTGGTGGACAGCACAATCCCAATCCTCATCCTGAGCAGAAAGATATGGAGCATTTGATTTCAGAAAAACATGAAGCAAATGGTGATACTAAAAATGCTGTAAAAAATTTGGAAACTCCCCAAGGAACATCATTTAGGGCTTCCATGTTATCAAATAATGGTACTCCAGTATTTTCAAAGAATTACTTAGCAAGAATTAGTGTTTCACATGATCTTGTCAAGTCAGAGTTGTACAAAAGATGCTCATCCCTGCTGGGAGAACTGGGCATAGCAAATGGTGGCCCTCAGGTGATTAGGAATGTGTGTATTCAGGTATTAAGTGATTTTAAATTGTTGTATATGTTTCCTCTATTACGGGTTTCCTATTTTCTGATGTTGATCATTGCATTTTTAACAGAATGATGGAAATGCTGGAAAGATTACTAGAGAACATGGAAGCCACAGTCTTTTGGGTTTATTTTATCTAAAAAACAACGATGCTATTTTTCAGGCAAGTTTTAGCTAATCTACTCTTGAAGATTTTATTCAAAATTTGATAGCAGTAATTCATTTTATGCGCAGAGTATTTTATGTTTTTGTATTGTATGCTAGTCATGACTAAGTGATAACATGGGTGTGTTTATCTCTTTTACCGTAACAGAGAGCTATGGCCCTTCACAAGAATCAGGCAGGAAAAGCTGTGGCTCCTACCCAAGCATTTGAGCAAAGTGACGGAAAAATGGATACAGCAGAAGATAATCACGATGACACAGAAATGCTTGACCGTACTCCACCAAAGGAACTGATGGTGAGTAATTCTGCTTTGCACCATCGTGCTGACATTATTGAGGGTCCACCGTTAAAACCGGTGTCTGGTGATGGCTTGGGGATGCCACCTCTGGCAACCACAGAATCTGGTGATGTGGATTCACCTCCAGCAATACCAGAACCTGGAGATGTGGATGGACCTTCAGAAATCACAGAATCTTGTTATTTGGATGCATCTCCAGCAATCTCAGGACCTGAAGACACTGAGATGGTGGCACACCCAGTAACCAAAGGACCTGAAGATATGGAGGTGGTGGTTTCTCCAGCAAGAACTGAACCTGACAAAAACATGGAGGATGTGGCACCTCCAGCAATCGCACTACCTGTTGATGGCCCAGCAGATGGTGCACCAGAATTAATCATAGAACATAGTGATGTCTTGCAGGAGTCTCCTTCAGCCATTGAAGAATCAGGTGATACAATGGAGGTTGTGCCACAAGCTGTCGCAGAACAACCTGGCCAAGAAAAGGATGATGCTCCTGCTGTTACTTGCCCTCCTAACTGTCAAGAGACAGTCTCCATCATGCATGCAGGAGTTGAAAAAGATATGAAAGGAGATACTTATGATGGCCCTGAGAATGTTGCGGTGAATGCAACTAACTTTGTTTCGGTGGTGGATGTTGTTGCAAGTGGCGCTCAGGACTGTGAAGGTTTGTTGGTGGAGGGTAGGGTAAATTTAAGCCGGATACCTAATTCTCCAGAAAGTACACATTGAACTCCTTTCATTTCATTTCATTTTTAATTCCTTTTTCTCAGAGGGGTTTATGCTTTCCTCCTGGAGTTGTTTTGAGTTGCATCGGTTTTTATTTACCATCCAGTGATTTTCCAGTCTAGTGAAGTTTTTGCTAGTGGGCTGGCTTGCTGGTGGAAGCTTAACGTGGCTGTGGGACGCAGGAGCTGCTGGCGGGGTATGTGCCGGCGTTCAGGCGCTGCATAAGCTCTATCAGCATTGTTCCATGTCTATACACTTGGTCGTACAAGTAATCCATAGCAAGTGCTTTCCATCCTGTCATGGAGAAAATTCCCCATTCCAACTAGTCCATGCGTATCAGTTTTTCTGTGGGGGTAAGCTAGTATGGGCTAAATATTACGACACTTAGCACAAGTATCTACTTGCACCTTTTGGTTCAGAATACAAGTAGTTTCACAGTTTTTGCCCATCAAACAGTTTTCAGCTTACCACTTAAATATAGAAATTACCAAAATGCATCTTCCTAGAAGGGAACCTAGGCGTTCTTCACTTTTTTCTTGAAAATCTGGAATAAATTTTGAATTTGGGGCCATGTTCTGTCCTAAGAATAGTTTCGAATGCAGCTAATATTGACAAGCAGCTTAGGGATTTTGATGCCAAACTGATGGTTAGCAAATGAAGATTTTGAAATGAAAAATAAGAAGTCGGTGATTTTGTATTGAGCTAAGGCCCAGTTCTTTTGATGGCTGCTCTGAGAAGCCACCCCTCCCCCAGCTTTCTGGAGAAGCCGACTTAAAATTTTAGCTAGACTTTCAAAATAAGAACCTTACATTGAGTTTGGAAGCCCTCTTAAATTTTTGGGGCGGCTTCTCCAGGGGGAGGGGCTGCTTCTTGGAGAAGCCGCCAAAAGAACTGGACCTAATAATGACAAGTTGCTTAGGGCTTTTGATGCCAAACTGATGAGTATCTCTACTATATAATATGCTTTAAGGTGTCCGGTACGTCGCGTCACTTTTGCGTTTGAGCCCTTGAATAATTGGAAAATTAAGCCGTAGTCCAGAAAACGGTTTGACCCAGCTCCGTTCCTCGCCGCCCAACACGCACTCCCCGCTCGAGTCCCCTCGTTCACTTCGGGTTCTGACCTTACCGACGTCCCGTCCCAGTTCATCCTCGCCGCCGCCGAGGAGCAGATTCGCCCCGCCCCAGTCCTTACCGACGCCCCCGGCCACACAATCCAATGCGTCCCCGTCCGCCCGTCGGTGCCCTTCATCCGAGTGTGAGGGCTCGGTGGTGGTGGGCCTTGAGGATCGGAGGCGGAGGCGTCACTCTCGATGAGGATGCGCCACCTGCGGCGGAGCCAGGCGGAGCATGTCGGATCCAGCGAGCAGAATGTGGCGCCAGCGGGCCACGAGCATGCGCAGGAGTGGCAATGACTTGAGGTCGGAGAGGATCTCCTTCTCCTGCAGGTTGAGCCGCTCGGTGGCAGTGAGCTCCATGGCGACATGCTTATGTTGCGTGGACGAGACGAGCAGGCTGGACTTGGCGGTGGAGCGAAGTGAGCGAGTTGAGTCTCACCGGAGAAGGGCCGGAGGCACGAGCTCATGCCAGCGGCCATGGCGACGGGGCTCTCCAGAGAGCCTCACGATGGATCTGAGATTGGGGAGGAAGGTCAGCTATGCAACCGTTTTAATTATTTTCAGATTCCAGATTGTTTTTTCTAAAAAACAAATTTTTTACTGGAAATTGTATGTAATTGGCACAATTTCGACAGAGAAGGATCAATGCAGTTTCACCAAGGTGGCCATGCATGTCCATAGTTCGATCATTTGTTAAGAAGCACGAATGTAAACCTATATCCAAAGTTTAGGATCATATCCAAAGTTCAGGATCATTTGTTGTGTAGTCTTGTAGTGTCTGAAATCGTCAACTGTTTCTCAAATTACCATTTCAACAAGCACCGATAAGGACAAAGAATATCCTGAAGTTTGAACTTGACTATAGGCTATAATAAACTTGCAGACCGCCGATGCGACGGAAAAATTGAAAGATGCATCACGTTTTTATGACCAGTTTCCTTCCATTTCCACACCAAGAGAAAAATTGTTTGATCCTTCAGATGTCTTGGATGAAGTGATAGAGCTACCCCAGATACCTGATTCAGCACCATCAGTCCTCCTTCCAAGGCGAAAGCTATTTGACGACCATGACACGCAGTTGCAAGAAACTTGGACTCCTCGTTTGTACTCTCCAGAATCACAGCTTACAAAACATGGACAGTTGTATGGACCACACTATACTAATCCGCATCTTAATGGTCTTAAATCAGAGAAAGGTGAAATCAGTGGTGAAGATGCTCTTGGTAATTACCCAGACAGTCATGCTGCTGAGCATGAGAAGGATGTCAAGCTATCTGGTTCACAGGAAGCACGTATGGGGTAAAGAAAACACTTTGTTCTACACAATTACAATTTATGTTTCCATGCCATGTGGTTGTGGCTCACATGTTGGTATCTTTGATGTTATAATCAGGAGATATTTTTGGCTTCGTTTAACCAATTAATGTGATGGTATTAATGTGATGGTGTGTTGCATAAACAGGAACAACTTATGAAAATTGCTCAAACTTTCAGGCCTTAAATGTTTCTTATTCGATTGTTAATAACATTATTTTTCTCATTAACACTAACAACATGGAAAATTTTAAATTCAAGAGTTGGCATATATAGGTCTGAAAAATTAAGAGAAAAGAAGTGGCTCACCATATTGGGTGCACCGGCGTCCGGGGACCTATGGGCAAAGGTGGATTGTTTGTGTCCGCAGTGCCATCCCAACTGACAAACTCACTGGAAAAGCATCCTATAATTCGGACAAAACTGACTCAAAAGCATCCTAGCATCATGTCTATATGCGCCCAGTGGCGGATCTTGTATGAGATGAGTGGGTACCAAGCTTAGTATTGGAGCTTTTTTTTCCGCTGCTCTGGAACGGTTTTCGGACATCCAAAATAGTTTGCCATAGGACAAACTATTGGCATTATCTCTACTATATAATATTGCTTGGGGACTCCGGTCGTACGTCATTTTTTGGACGATTTTGCCCTTCCATAAATCACATATTTACCCACCATACCACCGGTAAGTGAAAGAAAATGTTTTGGTTTTTTCCTGTGCGCGAACGGTCCAGCCCGCTCGTCACTGAGCCCATGACGGAGTTCCTCAGGCCTGACCCTTTCGAGGTCGCCCACGCCCGCCCCTCCGCTCGCCGGCGCCTCCCACGTCGGAGCTCACCCGAGCCGCCCCCTGGCGAGGTCGCCCACATCGCCCGAGCCGGCTCCTGCTGAGGCCACCCACGCCCGCCCCATGGCGGAGCTCTCCCAAGCCGGCCCCAGCCGAGGTCGCTCACACCCGCCCCTTGCGGAGCTTGCCCGGCGCCGTGGCACACCGCGGGGGCAGTGTTCATGGCCATCTTCCTGGGCGTCACTGCTGGCCCGACGCCGTGGCACACCACGTTTCGCCCCCCGCGTATACCCTTGCCGAGTTCCAGTCCTACATCCGCGACAAGGACAACTCCATAATCCTCCAGATGCCGCCCTGACGTTGGCCTTCTCCCTGCGCCTGGACAATGGTGAGGACGGCCTCCGACCGCGCCAAGAACTAGGCATCCCGAATCATCTCTGAGCCTTTGCTTTGTTAGTGTCTGTCGCGATTTTTTTGTACTGATCTGTACTGCAATATCAGGTTCCGGCTATCTATTTCTTTCATACCACTACTAGATGGCAAGGAAAATATATATTACTTTTGACGCACTACTTCGCTGTCAGACTGAATTTACATTTCATCCTCCCTTCCCCACCGAGTTGAGTCACAATCCTACACGAGTTGGACTCGATTCATATAAGAGAAGGCAGGAGCGAGGTCGACGCCATCAATCCGCACGGTAAGCACAAGCAGGAGAGAGGCGACACCGACGTCGTTGAAGGTCGGAGACAAAGGGAGGCGGGCGAGCGAGCTCGGGATGGAGAGAGTCGACGTCGGGGACAAGGTCCAGGAGAGCGGCGCGCAGGTGCGGTCGGACGTGCCCCACGTCGATTTACACGGTAAGCACGAGCAGTTCGTCCATATTGACCATATAGAGAACTCCTATGCACGTGATCACGGGAGCGTGAAGTCGATGCTGATTACCAGCGCCAACCGACCTCGTCGAAGGACCTCCCGCATCATGACCTCGCAATCGCCTGGTGTTACCTCACGGCTATTGGTATGTTGATGACAGGCTGACGAGCTACACCATGAAGGCAGCTGCGCGCGTTCCTCAACGGCCATAGCTGGGGCGCCATCTCCGAGTTTCCTAAACCGACATTTGCAGCAGGACTGCGCAGGATCCAGTGCACAGCGCACAAGTCTTGGCCGGCATTGCAGGCTGAGACACGCAGCAGCGGCCGATGCATATGGAAGTGGTGTTTGCATAGTGGGCATAAGGAGCATTGTTCGCGAGGGAGGTGAGCACGGAGGTCACGCCGAGCAACCGGCGTACACAACCGCCGACTTGTCGTTAGCAGCGTCGGTGCCCGTCGGCCGTCGTCTTCTGTTCAGATGTTGTCAGGGTCGACGCCATGGTAGGGCATCTGATTCGGAGGTGAGGTTAACATGATGTGGAGGACCGTGGACAGGACCTGACCTGGTGCGTCATTACTGCTGTGTTTTCTTCAAAAGGGCTTGCAGTAGCTGAATGATTGTCATATAATTAAATCAGACAGGGTTACTTTGCGGCTTTATAGCTGAATATCTGGTGTTAGGAATTGTGTTGGATGATGCCGTTTTGACACCCTGTACAGTCTGCACGAGAAGTCTAGATTTCTCCTGAGTTTATTTATGTGATATACCTAATATAAGCTATACAGCATGTTGTCACCTTTTCGAAAAGATGTTTATATAAGAATAACAAGAAGAAAAGAGGTATCTTGTAGCCATTTTTCTTTGGTCAAAGATATGAACTTATCATTTATATTTTTCGTATGAAATCCAGGTACACAATTTTGGTTGCAATCTCAGGTCATGGATGTTAAGGAACAAAGAAGAAAAATAGATAGAGAATAGTATGCACAGATGACCGATGAAGAAAAGCATGAAAGAAACGACGACGACTTCTGCAACCTAAAGCAGGTCAGTCAAGCCGCCGCCCCCTCTCTAGCCCCTATCCTTAAGAAACGTAGAAAAACTCATGAATAAAGATAGTGCTTAGTCATTTTTTTAGAATAATTGATGAAGAGTTTATCCAAATTGCAAATATATTAGTTCACTTATGAGATATACATTTCGAGATGACTCGTTGTATGTGGGTCATTTTATTTGCTCGTAGCAACGCACGGGTATTTTGCTAGTAAGAATAAGATGGGGAAGCATGAGCCGAGACATGCCATCGAAGTAGGAAAAAAATTGCGCAAGGGAACGCAAGCCGGTCAACATCGTCCTGGGAAATTTTGAAATTGGACAAGAATTGTTTTTGGGTGGAGGGCAAAACAAAGGTGTCAAATTGATGTGAAGTTAAACTTCTAATACCATATGATATAGGGCGTCCTCGTTTCACAGATGGTAAGATGAGGTGGTGTGAGAAACAAGAAACACACAAACGCCCGGGAACCTGAATCTAGAGATATTTACCGGTGACTCAAGCTGCATGGTGATAAAGATGCAGTTCCACGACAAGGGCCTCTGATACGATTAAAGCATATCAATATTTTTTGATTGTTTCATGGCACTTTTACATCATTGCTATATGTTCTTACTATGGTTTTATAGCACTTATTGGACCAACCTATTAATCCATTATCCAGTGCCAATTTTTGTTTATTTTGTCTATGCACGACAGAAAAGGTAAAAAAATGGAAGTGCTCCAAAAATCTTTTTTTTTACAAAAGTTCTAACTTTTAGAAAAACTCCCGGAGATAAAAGGGCGACTAAGGGACCCCTATATCAGGCAGGCTGGTCCCACACACGGTCAGGTGGGGGCCTATAGTCTAAGCCGCGTGGACGACTCGTTTTTCGTCTCTGTCGCCTCCTTTACCTATAAAATTATACCCGACTAGAAAACCCTAACTCCTGGAGGATTTTTCCAAAAACGAAAAGAGGTGCCACCGCCATCTGAAAACCCTATTTCGGGGTTTTCAGGGTCCAATTTCGGCACTCTGTCGGAATGGGGATTCACCTTCGGAGCCATCTTCATCGATCTTGCGCTCTCTCTCATGGTGTGATCTTGATTGTGATCATGAGCTTTCCCCCTATTTTATTATGTAATGGATAGATGTTGCTCACCTGATGATATCTAGTATAATTCCAGGAGCCGTGACAATGACACTCTATGGCTAATAGATTATATGTATATTTATCATGAGTTTGTTCTTCTCTATTGAAATAATAAAATCATGAGGTTTTTGTTCGACGCATTTTTGTGCAAAATTATGAACCTCATGTACGTAGAAGGTATATATAAGAGTTGATCAACTACGCACACAGCAGCTAGCTATTATCTTGATCAATAGCTGTTGCTTTGATCGATTCACGTGTGCATGCATGGAGCTGAATCAGTCGATCGGCTTTATGCACGAGAGGCAGGGCAGCTAGAGCTAGTGCATGTACTCTAGCGCCCGTATGTGAGGCCAGCCGTATAAAGGTCAAGTGTAACATCCCAATATTTTATGATGTTCAAAAATCACAAAAATTTAAAATTTTATTTTTATTGAAATAGAATGTTAAATGCATAAGAAAACCAACTATGAAAGACTTCAAACATAATGAAAAAGAGTAATATTTCAAAACCCTAAGAGGTAAATACCTCAAACCATTTATATCTAATAAAATAGTCTTCTTATAAGAAACTAAATTCAACCACTTAGTCATATCTATTTTAAAACTATTTAAAGAAGAATAATTGCCAAATAGTTTCATTCATCAGACTAAATCCAGGTTTAGCTTTGGAAATTATAGTTTTATTTTTCATTACCATAAAACTACATAGATTATATAATTAATAAATTATACAAATAATCATTCCATTAGCTTAAATGATCTCCATGTATTTTCAAAACATTAAATGATTTTCTGAATATATTCAGTATAAACAATGAATTAAAACTAGAATATTTCCAAAGGTATCTAGTATAGTTTTCAAGTAAGTTATCTAATATAAAATATAATGGTGCACCAAATATTTTGACTTAAAATGAATACATTATATTTTCCCTTTTCCATTTTCAAATAGATGTGTTACGTCATTTAATTGTTGTACTGAAGCCAAAATGTTTTAATGTTGGAAAATAAGTTTAATGAACTTACTTCCAAATTTATATAAGTATTGTATTATGATAAAATGATTTCGGCCAACATGAAATTAAATAAGCTTAAATGTAAAAATTTGACCTTAGGCATCAAATTGGTATTAAAGCAATAATTAAATTTGAAAGTGTTCAAAACATAACTATAAATATTATAAATGATAGATATTGTTTTTATAAAGTTATAGAAACTAAATTGAGTTTATTTGAATTCATATTTTAAAAGTTATTTAAAATCTAGAAAACAGAAAAAGAAAAGAATAAAAGAAAAAGAAAAATTAACTGGGCCGAAGCCCAGTTTCTATCGCGCGAGCGGCGCGTAGCGGCCCAACGCCCAGCCTGTATCCCCTCTTCCTCTCATTGACGTGTGGGGTCCACACGTCAGGTCGTCTTCAAGCTCGCGCCGAAAATCACGCGCCCGACAGTTTCGGGCGAGAATTTCTCGTCATGATTCCGCGCGATTAAGAGGCTTAATGAGCACCCCGACCCTGCCCTATAAATCTACTACCTCTCCTCTCCCTTTTTCCCCAAGAAACCCTAGCCCGAGAGCCCCCAGGCTGCTCGAGTTCGTCCTCGGAGCTCCGCCACGGCCGACGGCGAACTTCTTCGTTTCCGGTGAACTCCGTCGACCCCGAGACCTCTTTTCATTTTCTTTCTCCTTGTTACATCCGCACGAACCTCACTGACATCTTTTCCCTAATTTTTCCGCTCCAGAGCAAGCAGTCCGTGCACCCCCGAGGAGGACCGCCGCTGTGCGCATCTCCGGCGAGCAATAGGAGGCGAGAGGGAACGCACCGGAGACCCGTGTCGCGCCACCGTCTCTGCCTCGGTCTCCTCTTCCTTGCGGTATGATTCGTTGGTCCCCGTAAGCCGTAGACCGTAAGGAACGATTATCCGAGCATGTCGCCGCCGCGCGCATCGTCTCCGGCGAGGTCCCCGGTGACCTAGCGCCGCCCGATTTAGGTCGCTCGATCTGCACCGTTAGATCTCCATCCATCGGCCACGATAGATTCTTTTAAATCGAAGCGGTACGAACAGATCTGGACCGCCAGATCAAAATCTGACGACCCAGATTCTCTGCCTTATCCACGTCAGCGCCAGAGTGTCAGCCCAGTCAGCGCACAGTCAGCAGCCACGTGGATTTTGATTTCTTTTAATTAGAGAAAATGGCAGTTTTGCAGAAAAGCCCCTGTCACTTAGATCGGTCATAACTTTTTAACCATTTATCCAAATTCAAATATTTTTATATATTTGGAAATTCCTTGACATGTAGAATATTCTAGATCTGATAGATTTGAAATTTGACTTAGTTGTAAATATTCAAATTTCAAATGGTGAATTTGAGTATTTTTGTCATAACTTTAAATCTGTAAATCCAAAAATTACAAATAAAATTGTTTTAGAAACTTTAGAATATTTGTAAATTATTGCCACTGCTATAAAGTAATTTTGATTAATTTTTGAATGAATTCATAGTTATGTATTTAATTTGAATGGTTGAGTATTTTCAACATAACTATTAATAAAAATAGTATTTTTGATTAAAGTAAAGTGCTATAAATTTAATTAAAATACCTCTGTCTATTAACACTATTTATTAAATTATATTATAAAAATTTAATCATAGAAAACTTTAATCTTATAATTATTCCTTTTATTATATTTTCCAAAATTAGAAGTTAATTAAATGGCATTTATAAATTCATGCATATTTATAAAGAATTCACAAAAGTTATTTTGATGTTTATTGTGATTAAAAATTTCATTTCATTCATAGCATTTTTTATTCTCATGGGAAAACCCCTCTTCATTAGTTTTCTCTAAGTTAGAAATAATTTCAACTTTGCATTTTTGTGAAGTGCTACACTGAGACACTTAGTAAAATTCAGCATGGAGCTGGAAGACCAACCAGAAATATTTTATAAGTCTTTCTCCCTCTTTCATCTTTCTCCCTCCTTCTTCTGTTAGACTTCATGATGACTAAGTAAATCCAAGACCAGCCTCGAAGATACAAGAACCACCAAGTCTGGAGATGAAGCCTGGAGGACAACTTCATCTCTCTCTTTCTATCTCTTCCTTTCCTTTCTAATCTTATCTTTCTCATTTAACTTAAACAAATTTTGATCATGATGTTATCATCTTGAAGTTGTTGGATCCTAGCGGCATAGTGGGATGAAGCGGCCTGGAAACAAACCTTACATGTCCACGTACATGAGACCTGTTCCACAATTTAAGTGGCTGGCCGGGTGTCTGTGTCTCTCACTTTAGTGAATATCCAATTTACAAAGAGTTGATAATAATTGTTGATCACCTCGAAGAATAGAACTAGTAATTTTCTCTAAGCATTTTTCACATCATGCATAAACATATTTCCTTAGAAAGTTTTATAAAACTTATTTATTCATCTAGTATGTGTTTTGTGTGTATTGTGGAGTTGTGCTTGCTGTTGATTGTGGTATTGTTGCTTGTCCATACTGTTAGATTGAACGGAGAGTCCCGAGTATCGTTGAAAAGAGTTGTGAACAACGACAACGTTCAAAGGCAAGTGGCACACCTCATAAACTTCCTAGTATTTTCTATGCATTACTTAGTGTATTTTTATATGCATGTGTAGGATAGTATTGCTATGCTAAACCTGTGTAGAATTCCCTTACTCCTGTGTCTAGGTTCCTATATCATACTTAGTAGAAATATTGATGCTATGCAGTTGATGAAAAGTTTTACAAATTATTAAGTGGCTACTCAGGGCTGTGCTCATGATTGTCGTCGCCTAGGATGAATTTCTATTCTACTTAGGGCCCTGAGCATGGTGGTTGTCAACCTGGGAGTACACATCCACTAAGTTAATAAAACACCTGGGTGGATTGGTTGAATGGTTTATGTTGAGTGGCTACTCAGGACTGTGCTTGTGGTTGTCTTTGCCTAAGGTAGTTTCTACTATACTTGGGGCCATGAGCATGGGGGTTGTCAACCCGAGAGTGCACTTGTGGATGGCCACCCAGGGAACAAAGGAATCTGAAGAACTCCGAGTGACGATTGCTTCCCGTGCAACCTTTTGACAATGGGCTCTGTCTAGAATAATTAAGTTGTGAGGGTGCAACCTGTCAGCTTGACAAGCAGATGTAGAGGGATGATAGGTGGAACGGGTCTTGCTAGTATGGTTGCATTCTTCTTCTGAAAGTTCTTGTCTCAATTCTCTCCTTTCCACAATACACTCCGCGTGTATATGATTTCCCGGACAAACTGAGTCTAAAGGTGAAAGTGCACAACCTCTGCAGAGTGTAAAACTAAGTACTTAACCGTGTCCCCGGTACGGACAATTTGAGCAGCTGATCACGGACGTCAACGGAGGATTCCACCATTCCAACTTCAGAAATAAAACTTGATGGGTGAACAAGGGAAGATGAGATTTATGGTTTTCATGCCATACTCGTCTTGATTTCGAGAAAAGTGTTTTCAAAAGAGTAGGAAAAATTGGCTTTATGCAAATTAGCCTTGAACTCCTCCAGCCAAATATGCATATAGGCTTTAGAGTTATTCCATTAAGTGTCCACCATAGTGTCACTTGCCAGACTCCATTTTTAATGGAATCTGACCCACGTTGTTGCAATATTTTTCTTATTGCAGATTTGATCAGATGACGAGTGAGGTTTCGTTTAAAGGTTTCGAGTCTACAACCAACATGTTTTCGCCTGTGGCAGCATGAAAGTTATACAGACTCACTGCTATTGTGTTCCGATGTGTACTTTTTCAATGCTAGCCTTATGCTATGCAACTTGTATTAAATACTTTGTAATTCTGGATCATCGATGTAATAAAATTGACGCTTTGTTGTGATATTACATCGTAAACTGTGTGTGCAAATGAATCGATCCAGTGATTTGCACTATACACAGGTATCTGTCTTGTTTAAAGTGCAGGTACGCTACAGATGGTATCAGAGCACTGTGTTGCCTGTAGGTTCGAAACCCCTAGGATTGGACTGAGACCCCAAAGGTTAATTAGTTAACTAAACTAGGTTTCCAAAACATGAGTAAATTTTGAAATTTCCTTTATTATTGTTTTACATTATTTATCTTATCTTGCATCTTTCCCTTTTCTTTTAAATTCTAATACTCTTACCTGTTCAAAATTTTAGATGGGAGAGTACACTGAGACTGCGTACGCTGGAGTTTTGTCGGGTTTCATCTTTGGGAGGCAGCTGTCTAGGTTGACAAGTGTATTGAAGCTACCACCACCCTATTTCCGAGGAAGGAAGGAGGAGACCGACATGCCCCATGGGACACGTTGGGAAATCCGCACCATCATGACCCCGGATCCCACGATGCCAGACTTCGAGCCCGTGGACTATGTCACCTATTACCCAGAGTGGATTGAGGGAGTGAACATAGCTATGGTGGACTTAATGGCTCGTTTGTGTTACAAGTACCGCAACAAGCTAGCACCAGGATCGCCCTTCCGTGCCTTCGGGAAAAGGGATGCACATGGTCTCTCGATGGCTCACACGGGAAATCGCCTGGACCTGCCCATCGTTGACAAGACGTTCGAAGACTTGGATTATATCATCAACTGTCTGACCAGGAGGGTCCAACAGGCTTATGACGTCGCGGATCATGCACAAGCCGTCATACACGCAAAAACCCAAGAACTCCAGGCTTCTGAAAATCTTATTGGTCATTTGGAGGAACTCATCCATGACCTACATTTGGAGAACATTGGCAAGGATGAGCAAATTGCCATGCTTGAGGCGCAACTCATTCCACCTCCACCACCGCCAGTAGCTGAAGAAGGAGGTGACCAGGGCACTGGAGATGTGACTGTACCTGCAGCTACGAAGGAGGAAGGACCAGAGGAAAAAGACCCAGAAGGGGTGCTGTTCGAAGAGTCAACTGAGGGAGAAGTCACACCTGTGGCAAATAACCACGCGATGAAGCGCAAACGTGAGATCAAAGAGGAATAAGTGTAGCAACACAAACCATGTTAGAGGGACCACCATTTATCTCTTTTAGACTATCATATCGATTAGATGTATTGACCTACCAAATTGTGGTATGGCAGTACCATCGTTTTTGTAATCCCATGACATTGATGTGTTTTCGTTCGATGAATGATTAGTTCGAGTTCTCAAAAATAAGTGTGAAATTTATGTGTTGCTTGTGTTTTAATCATGTTGATAGATTTGTTAGGAATTGATTTATTTTTTCTAAAATTATTGAATTCTCCATAGCACATATAAATTAACTCATTTATTCTCTAAAAACCAGCAGATGTCTCACTTCAATATCAATAAATTTTATCCCACTACGCGAATACTGTTAAGGGACCCGAGTCAGAATGTGAGCAGTGACCACTCGCCTAAGATTGATCAAAATCATAGAGATGTTGAAGAGGACCCTATGACCAAACTAAAGGCATGCAAAACTTGTGGAGAATTAGGACATACGTCCGAAGATTGCTCTGATGAGTGGCCCCATGGTCATATTAGACGTCCAAGTAATGGACGTCGTTCCAAAAGGATTATTTGCTTTCTGTGTGAAGGAACGACCCATGTTCCAATCCAATGTCCCTATTATCCCTTGGTGCAACAAGCTAACCAGCAAGCCAAGAAAGGAATGCATCAGTCTCTCATGACGATCCTGGTGGAACAAAGACAAAAGAGTGGATCCAAGAAGAATCTTAGCCACATAACATGCTACCGGTGCAAGGATAAGGGACACTATGCCAGTTGCTGCCCGGAGTGGAAGAGGATTAAATCTCTTCAAGGAGCAAGTGGAAAACGCGAGTGCTCAAAATTCGCGTAGCTACCACCAGTCATTGTATTTCGAATGCTTGTACGCTCTACAACAGAGAAATAAAAGGGATTAAACAAAGTTTCTAGACTGACCACAAGAATTTTCTTTTAAGGGTGGTAGCCACCTAGATAATTCAAACCCAGTCCCTTAAACCCAGAGATCTCACACTATTTATCTTTCTACCCTCCTAATCAGAAAAATCATTCGCCGCCAAATTTTCAAGTTTCCATATCAGGAATTTCATTTCTCAAACATCTCGAGCTATCAAAATCATTTCGAGTATTTACTTTGTCTTTTTAACTTCTTTGAATCTCGAGGACGAGATTCCTTTTAAGGGTGGTAGTCTGTAACATCCCAACATTTTATGATGTTCAAAAATCACAAAAATTTAAAACTTTTTTTTTATTAAAATAGAATGTTAAATGCATAAGAAAACCAACTATGAAAGACTTCAAACTTAATGAAAAAGAGTAATATTTCAAAACCCTAAGAGGTAAATACCTCAAACCATTTATATCTAATAAAATAGTCTTCTTATAAGAAACTAAATTCAACCACTTAGTCATATCTATTTTAAAACTATTTAAAGAAGAATAATTGCCAAATAGTTTCATTCATCAGACTAAATCCAGGTTTAGCTTTGGAAATTATAGTTTTATTTTTCATTACCTTAAAACTACATAGATTATATAATTAATGAATTATACAAATAATCATTCCATTAGCTTAAATGATCTCCATGTATTTTCAAAACATTAAATGATTTTCTGAATATATTCAGTATAAACAATGAATTAAAACTAGAATATTTCCAAAGGTATCTAGTATAGTTTTCAAGTAAGTTATTCTAATATAAAATATAATGGTGCACCAAATATTTTGACTTAAAATGAATACATTATATTTTCCCTTTTCCATTTTCAAATAGATGTGTTACGTCATTTAATTGTTGTACTGAAGCCAAAATGTTTTAATGTTGGAAAATAAGTTTAATGAACTTACTTCCAAATTTATATAAGTATTGTATTATGATAAAATGATTTCGGCCAACATGAAATTAAATAAGCTTAAATGTAAAAATTTGACCTTAGGCATCAAATTGGTATTAAAGCAATAATTAAATTTGAAAGTGTTCAAAACATAACTATAAATATTCTAAATGATAGATATTGTTTTTATAAAATTATAGAAACTAAATTGAGTTTATTTGAATTCATATTTTAAAAGTTATTTAAAATCTAGAAAACAGAAAAAGAAAACAATAAAAGAAAAAGAAAAATTAACTGGGCCGAAGCCCAGTTTCTATCGCGCGCGAGCGGCGCGTAGCGGCCCAACGCCCAGCCCGTATCCCCTCTTCCTCTCATTGACGTGTGGGGTCCACACGTCAGGTCGTCTTCAAGCTCGCGCCGAAAATCACGCGCCCGACAGTTTCGGGCGAGAATTTCTCGTCATGATTCCGCGCGATTAAGAGGCTTAATGAGCACCCCGACCCTGCCCTATAAATCTACTACCTCTCCTCTCCCTTTTTCCCCAAGAAACCCTAGCCCGAGAGCCCCCAGGCTGCTCGAGTTCGTCCTCGGAGCTCCGCCACGGCCGACGGCGAACTTCTTCGTTTCCGGTGAACTCCGTCGACCCCGAGACCTCTTTTCATTTTCTTTCTCCTTGTTACATCCGCACGAACCTCACTGACATATTTTCCCTAATTTTTCCGCTCCAGAGCAAGCAGTCCGTGCACCCCCGAGGAGGACCGCCGCTGTGTGCATCTCCGGCGAGCAATAGGAGGCGAGAGGGAACGCACCGGAGACCCGTGTCGCGCCACCGTCTCTGCCTCGGTCTCCTCTTCCTTGCGGTATGATTCGTTGGTCCCCGTAAGCCGTAGACCGTAAGGAACGATTATCCGAGCATGTCGCCGCCGCGCGCATCGTCTCCGGCGAGGTCCCCGGTGACCTAGCGCCGCCCGATTTAGGTCGCTCGATCTGCACCGTTAGATCTCCATCCATCGGCCACGATAGATTCTTTTAAATCGAAGCGGTACGAACAGATCTGGACCGCCAGATCCAGATCTGACGACCCAGATTCTCTGCCTTATCCACGTCAGCGCCAGAGTGTCAGCCCAGTCAGCGCACAGTCAGCAGCCACGTGGATTTTGATTTCTTTTAATTAGAGAAAATGGCAGTTTTGCAGAAAAGCCCCTGTCACTTAGATCGGTCGTAACTTTTTAACCATTTATCCAAATTCAAATATTTTTATATATTTGGAAAGCCCTTGACATGTAGAATATTCTAGATCTGTTAGATTTCAAATTTGACTTAGTTGTAAATATTCAAATTTCAAATGGTGAATTTGAGTATTTTTGTCATAACTTTAAATCTGTAAATCCAAAAATTACAAATAAAATTGTTTTAGAAACTTTAGAATATTTGTAAATTATTGCCACTGCTATAAAGTAATTTTGATTAATTTTTGAATGAATTCATAGTTATGTATTTAATTTGAATGGTTGAGTATTTTCAACATAACTATTAATAAAAATAGTATTTTTGATTAAAGTAAAGTGCTATAAATTTAATTAAAATACCTCTGTCTATTAACACTATTTATTAAATTATATTATAAAAATTTAATCATAGAAAACTTTAATCTTATAATTATTCCTTTTATTATATTTTCCAAAATTAGAAGTTAATTAAATGGCATTTATAAATTCATGCATATTTATAAAGAATTCACAAAAGTTATTTTGATGTTTATTGTGATTAAAAATTTCATTTCATTCATAGCATTTTTTATTCTCATGGGAAAACCCCTCTTCATTAGTTTTCTCTAAGTTAGAAATAATTTCAACTTTGCATTTTTGTGAAGTGCTACACTGAGACACTTAGTAAAATTCAGCATGGAGCTGGAAGACCAACCAGAAATATTTTATAAGTCTTTCTCCCTCTTTCATCTTTCTCCCTCCTTCTTCTGTTAGACTTCATGATGACTAAGTAAATCCAAGACCAGCCTCGAAGATACAAGAACCACCAAGTCTGGAGATGAAGCCTGGAGGACAACTTCATCTCTCTCTTTCTATCTCTTCCTTTCCTTTCTAATCTTATCTTTCTCATTTAACTTAAACAAATTTTGATCATGATGTTATCATCTTGAAGTTGTTGGATCCTAGCGGCATAGTGGGATGAAGCGGCCTGGAAACAAACCTTACATGTCCACGTACATGAGACCTGTTCCACAATTTAAGTGGCTGGCCGGGTGTCTGTCTCTCTCACTTTAGTGAATATCCAATTTACAAAGAGTTGATAATAATTGTTGATCACCTCGAAGAATAGAACTAGTAATTTTCTCTAAGCATTTTTCACATCATGCATAAACATATTTCCTTAGAAAGTTTTATAAAACTTATTTATTCATCTAGTATGTGTTTTGTGTGTATTGTGGAGTTGTGCTTGCTGTTGATTGTGGTATTGTTGCTTGTCCATACTGTTAGATTGAACGGAGAGTCCCGAGTATCGTTGAAAAGAGTTGTGAACAACGACAACGTTCAAAGGCAAGTGGCACACCTCATAAACTTCCTAGTATTTTCTATGCATTACTTAGTGTATTTTTATATGCATGTGTAGGATAGTATTGCTATGCTAAACCTGTGTAGAATTCCCTTACTCCTGTGTCTAGGTTCCTATATCATACTTAGTAGAAATATTGATGCTATGCAGTTGATGAAAAGTTTTACAAATTATTAAGTGGCTACTCAGGGCTGTGCTCATGATTGTCGTCGCCTAGGATGAATTTCTATTCTACTTAGGGCCCTGAGCATGGTGGTTGTCAACCTGGGAGTACACATCCACTAAGTTAATAAAACACCTGGGTGGATTGGTTGAATGGTTTATGTTGAGTGGCTACTCAGGACTGTGCTTGTGGTTGTCTTTGCCTAAGGTAGTTTCTACTATACTTGGGGCCATGAGCATGGGGGTTGTCAACCCGAGAGTGCACTTGTGGATGGCCACCCAGGGAACAAAGGAATCTGAAGAACTCCGAGTGACGATTGCTTCCCGTGCAACCTTTTGACAATGGGCTCTGTCTAGAATAATTAAGTTGTGAGGGTGCAACCTGTCAGCTTGACAAGCAGATGTAGAGGGATGATAGGTGGAACGGGTCTTGCTAGTATGGTTGCATTCTTCTTCTGAAAGTTCTTGTCTCAATTCTCTCCTTTCCACAATACACTCCGCGTGTATAGGATTTCCCGGACAAACTGAGTCTAAAGGTGAAAGTGCACAACCTCTGCAGAGTGTAAAACTAAGTACTTAACCGTGTCCCCGGTACGGACAATTTGAGCAGCTGATCACGGACGTCAACGGAGGATTCCACCATTCCAACTTCAGAAATAAAACTTGATGGGTGAACAAGGGAAGATGAGATTTATGGTTTTCATGCCATACTCGTCTTGATTTCAAGAAAAGTGTTTTCAAAAGAGTAGGAAAAATTGGCTTTATGCAAATTAGCCTTAAACTCCTCCAGCCAAATATGCATATAGGTTTTAGAGTTATTCCATTAAGTGTCCACCATAGTGTCACTTGCCAGACTCCATTTTTAATGGAATCTGACCCACGTTGTTGCAATATTTTTCTTATTGCAGATTTGATCAGATGACGAGTGAGGTTTCGTTTAAAGGTTTTGAGTCTACAACCAACATGTTTTCGCCTGTGGCAGCATGAAAGTTATAGAGACTCACTGCTATTGTGTTCCGCTGTGTACTTTTTCAATGCTAGCCTTATGCTATGCAACTTGTATTAAATACTTTGTAATTCTGGATCATCGATGTAATAAAATTGACGCTTTGTTGTGATATTACATCGTAAACTGTGTGTGCAAATGAATCGATCCAGTGATTTGCACTATAAACAGGTATCTGCCTTGTTTAAAGTGCAGGTACGCTACATCAAGGCGGCGACTCGCTAGCTACAGGAGATTCAAACGGTGACGATTCTTTAGCCAGAAGATCAGGTGGCCGGCCGGTCGAGAGAAAATGATATATACGCACCAGCCGCCAAACGTGAGAGAGAAGATACGCCGAAAATAACGTAGCCCAAACGGCCAGCGTCCTGATCTCATCACCCTCGCTGCCTATAAAAACATGTACCCGGACGCACAGCAAAAAAGAGGAGGGCCCTGAGGAGGAAGTGGCAGCGAGAAGCAAAGGCGCCAAGAGTTCTGTGTACAGATCGCATCTGGCAAAAAACGCAGGATACCACCGGAGCCCAACACATAGAAGGCAATCAGAGCCGGTCTGGACTGAGGAGCGTAGAGGCGCCCTCACGTTCAACCCAATGGACGTCAATGAGGCGGCTGTTGATGGGCAACGCCGGAGTCCATACCTACCTTTTGTTTTTCTCATGTATTCAGGTGCAATGGAGAAACAAAGCGATCAGAGCCCTGAGGAGAAGAAGGCCCGTAGCATGTCATGCACACGGAGGAAAAGTTGGCGCGTCGACCATCGACAGGGGCCGCGGCCGCCGGTGCACGGCGTCAATGAGAGTTGCTACGCCGCCAGCGCGGGGATGGAGAAAAGGAGCCGGACGTGGGTGCCTTTAGATCGCATCTGGTCATGGACTCGTGCGGCGAAAAAGCAACAAGACTCAAGCATATACAACGGAAGAAACCACACATAGCACTAGATGAAGGTCATCTAATGGAAGGAGATGGCCACGATCGTGAAGTCCATGGTTGCAATCAGCGTCTGCTCCAATGGGGAGAACCAGTCTTAATCTCTCTCCGATTTCCTTCGCTTACAGCTAGCATGGCGGACGAAGCCTCGTTCGTGAACGACGAAGCATCGCCAACCGGCCGACCGGCACCTCATGCTTTCCGACGGTCCGATCAAGCTCGACGTCTTCGTCGGAGGCCACGGACAAGGAGGTTGTTCATGTTCTTCCTATTCACCGGAGGCTAAGACGATCGAAGATGATGCTATCGAGTCGCCGATGGCAGCTAACATGAAGCGATGGCGCCGCCCATCCCCGACATGCAGCCGTCACCCGGAGGACACACCAGTAGAAAACGGGCCATAGGATCAAACAGAAATACCCCATTTGTCCCGGTTGTATTACAAACCGAGATAAATGGGGTCAAATAGTTGGTCTCAGCCTACACGCGTTTTAAAATCGAATCTTTTGTCCCGGTTCCAGCCACGAACCGGGACAAAAGGTCACTGGACCCCATTTGTCCCGGTTCGTGGAACCGGGACAAAAGTAGGTGCCTATATATTTAAAAATGGTTTGACACTTAAAAAATTCATTGTTGACACTTAAAAAAATAGAAAATAATATTTATAAAAATAATTTGAATAATCCCTTCAACACGATTGTTTACTATACCAAGATGCACTCATTTGTAGAATATGGGATTTTTATCACAAATAATTTGAAAAATATGAATTAGATTCAAATAATCATCATAAACTCATTTAACTAGACGAAATTAGGTAGAAATCAATTAAAAACCTAATACTTGTATATTATTCATCATATGTGTACTAGTTTTCATGAAAATTAAATAGGTGTCATTTTTCATCATATTTTTTGTATTTTGTTCACAAAAAAAGTTATTTTTGCACTTAAAAATGGAAAATGGTATTTATTAAAATAATTTGAAGAATCCCTTTGGCATGATTGTTTCTTATACCAATGCTCACCTATTTGTGGAATACAAGATCTGTATCACAAAATATACGGTGAACATTACCGTAACTTGATCATTTGACTTGAAACTTCTAAATGTTTATAGATGATAGACCTTTTTGTGAAGACTTTAGTTGCAAATTTTGTGAAAAGTCAAGTTTATCATTTTTCATGGCAACTAGTACACATATAAGGACCGCATGCCAAATGATATCCTTTTTGAGATGTTTATCGTTCTGTTTTATTTTTTCGTTAAAACGATTAAAATAGTCGCGATGACTATTCATCAAAAGAGGTAAGATTTTCTAAAATTATCAATATTTCTGTGATATAACCAATAGTTGTGTACCTTAAAATGATTTTTCCAAAAGATTAAAATCAAACTATCAAATAGTTATAGCTCAAATTTGAATTAGTTTCGAATAATCGACATAAACTCATTTAACTAGACGAAATTAGGTAGAAATCAAGGAGAAACATAATACTTGGGAATTATCCATCATATGTGTACTAGTTTCCATGAAAATTAAATGGGTGCCATTTTTCATCATATTGTTTGTACTTTGCTCACAAAAATAGTCATGTGTCGCACTTAAAAAATAGAAAATGATATTTATGAAAATGATTTAAAGAATCCCTTTGGCTATCAAATAATTATAGTTTAAATTTGAATTAGTTTCAAATAGTCGACATAAACTCATTTAACTAGGTGAAATTAGCTAGAAAATCAAGCAAATACCTAATACTTGAGAATTATCCATCATATGTGTACTGGTTTCCATGAAAATTAAATGGGTGTCATTTGACATCATATTTTTTGTAATTTGTTCACAAAAAAGTAGCATGATAGTTTCTTATTCCAATATGCACATATTTGTGCAATATGAGATCTTTATCACAAATTATGTTGTGGAAATGACCATAAGTTGATCATTTGGCTTGAAACTTCTAAATGTTTATAGATGAAAAACCATTTTGTGAAGTTTTTTTTGGAAATTTTGTGAAAATAAAGTTTATCATTTTTCATAGCAACTAGTACACGTATAAGGATCTCATGCCAAATGATATCTTTTTTTGAGGTGTTTATCATTTTGTTTTGCCGTAAAACCGATCAAAATGGTCACCATGGCTATCTATGTTTCTGTAGTGCAAAAGATGATTTGGATATCATATTTGAAATCCTCTAAGTTTTTTCATCAATTTAGACATTTTATTTGTTGAATTCTGAATTAAGGTTTTAAAGATACGAATTATTTCATAGTAAATGAAAAAGGCAAAAATAAAGTAATATTTATTTTATCATTACTTATTACAATATTATTATTATTCTATACTCATTGTTGTTTATTCAACTTAATTTTTATAATATAAGTAATGAAAAAGTATAACATGATGACCGAGTGGTTAATATGATTGATAAGATAGTAATATCAGTAAGTTCTCAGTTCTCTCTTAATATCTAATTTGAAAGGAACCTAAATGTTAAGCATGCTGGGGTTGGAGTAGTCTGAGGATGGATGATCGAACGGGAAGTTTGGTTTAAGAATAAGTGTGTAGTTAGTGATGAAGTGTGTGAGCTAGTAGGTAATTAAATGTGTGGCTAAGTGAGAAAAAAAATAGAAAATACGAAAGAAAAAGAAAAACATAATAGCAGCCAGTAATACGAATCGGGAAAGAAATACGAAATAAAAATAGAAAATAGGAAAAAAAAAAAATGGTGACTGATATGCCGACATAGCTCGGCGTATCACGTGGTACCGGCACATCTTACCCGACGCACAGGTTCCGTTCAGGAATTAGCGGGCGGCCAGACAGGCGTACATGAACAAGGCTTCACCATCGACCTCTCAGTGGTGGCGCGTCGTTGTTGCCGATGACTAGCGACGGTGGCGCGCGCTGGACGCGAGTAAGCAGTGAGTTAATCCGGCATGGCGAGGAGAACAATAGCTGATTACAAACACAAAGCATAAACCACTCGTACATAGCTAACTAGCCAATCATGCAAGGCTAGAGGGTAAAAATCACGTGTGCTGGGCCGATCATGCATGGCCCATGCGCTGGCTGAATGTGTCTAGGCAAGATAACATGTTATCGCTCTGCCGTTGCATGCAGATATGCAGGTTCATTTGGGTGGGAAGAAGCAGCTCGATGGCGCGTCATCATCGGCGCTCAACAGGCGCAGCTCTACCACCTCCGCAATGGCGTACATGTGCGGTTTAAGGTCCGATGTACAAGTGCAGCTTAAGCTCCGGCGTCCAGGGACAGCGGTCAAGCACACCCGGCGTACAGGACGGTACCTGCGGCCACGCGTCATCGACATAGTCATATTATCAACATCTTTCTTTCACAGGTCCATGCAACGGTGTCTTTGATATGCCGACTGCCGTGAACTCGACGTTAGGTCGAATACAAGGCACCGACCATACAGGCCATGACGATTTGAGCGACAGTTGATTTCATACCCACGTCGGTCTCCTAACTACATACTCTCGTGAGGTCTATCCCTTGCACACCCAGATAAAGTTGTTAGCCATTTAGAAGTCCAAGCCAAAACGGACTGCATCGTGCTTCTTCCACAACAATCATCTTTGCCGCTCAAGACCGACGAGGCGTGACGGCGTGGGCGGGCGAGGCCGAAACAAAGGCCACGCTTTTAATGGCGCATGTACCGATGAGGACACGAATTTTGCCGCTGCCCATACACATCATACAATTATGCATGCAGAATGTGAAGCGAAGACGACGACGACCACACAACTTAATCGGAGGTGTCTCGCGGTGTAACCCGCGAAAGTAATTAAGCGGGAGCATTCCGAGGCTCCGTGAACCAGGAGACCGCAATCGCCCAAGTCATATTGACCGCTAGCAGGGGAGCGTATATGTAAAGGGATCATGTACTTTTGTTTCTCTATTGAGAGATTAATAAAATGCAAGTTTCACTATATTTTCATTTGTGTACCTAGTACACTGGCACGCCCGCATATTTTATTTTCCCTGGCGATATTATCTACCGTATCGTGTAGTTATTATTTTTCGTGTCAAACAGTTTTCTTGATGCTTGGGTGTTAGTATGATTTAGTTATAGTACGAGAGTGACAATATGATTAGTGTTTGGATGTATTGAAAATACACTTTTCACTAGATGTTTGTGGTGTTTGTTAGCACAATCTTTGGATGCTCATAGTTACATGATTGGGTTATCCATAGATGAGCAATACAAACTTAAAGGGGTTCCGTAGAGTGAACTCAGAGTATCAGTTGTCATGATCACTATTTTGATCCACAATTGCCATCATGTTTTGATCAATAGTAGAGTGAACTCAGAGTAACAATTGCCATGCATGCTTTTCAGAGGGGTTTATCATGTGTTTAAATATGTTAATGATGTTGAGAGTAGTTGGTGGTGAAAGTATGATCCCTAGTACTTGTTCCAAACATTGAAACATCATAGTCACTTGTGTTACTTGTTACCTTGTCTCCATTTTTATTTCAGATTTCAAATACCACTTACCATCCATATCCCTTGACTTTTACTATATATTCGCCTAACTAGTGCACCTATACAATGAGCATCATATTAGGTGTGCTAGGGACGCAATAGACGTTTTGTATCTTAATTGCAGGGTTGATCGAGAGGGGTTACAGATAACCTACGTCTCATGTGGATTTGATAAACCTGGGATCATTCACTTAAGGCTTTCCCATTATTTATTATTCCATGTTATGATAGATCATTTTACATCCTACAACACTCGCAGAGGCAAGCATTTATACATCATGTTGTTATTATTATTGTTGAGCTATGAGTATCAAAAGTGTGATGTTGTTCATTAGGATGTTGCCCCCTACCTGTGATGATATAAAAAAGAACCATGGAGGCCAATAAAAAAGAGAAAATAAAAGAGCCATGGAGGCAAAAAAAAAAAAACAGAGAGATGGGGCAACATTACTATCTTTTATCCACAATTGTGCCATGTTCACACCTGTTTTTATGTATTGTCTAATTAGGAGTATTTCCAACCAGATTTGGCTACTTAACCCACAATACGTTAGTGAATATGTCTAGACGTGCCCACAGATCCCTTACAATCATAAACCTTGATTTTAAGTCTTAAATCAATGCAACTACATGCATATTTGTTTTGTAGATACTTCATCATACCTAACATACAACATAGCTTATGTAGATAATCCAGACATTGTGATCATTCCAACTGCATATTGCAGACGAATTTTTTTCCTTCTGGATGGTATGTCTCTCGATCTTATTTATTTTGAACAGAATTGCATGTGTCTCGATCTTGTAATCATTGACGATATCTTCAATACACAACTCTATTTTATTTTCCCCTAAAAAAGCTCCATTTAATTTTATCTTTTTTCAAATCTCTTTTTATCCCTACCCATCCTTTTCTTGTCTTTAAAAAAAATCATTGATTTCTCCACCTTTCAGTTTATCTCCTTAGCTAATTATAACATTTTCTAAATATTTTCTAATATACTATGAAGTTCAATTAAAAAAAACAAGCATTTTTCCTTGGAGACACTGATTCAACTCAGTTTTCACGCCCTGAACATTGCAATTACACATTGAATTATGGATGTAAACCAAATCAAATCCAACTGCATAATTTCAGATTAAACTAAAAAATAAGCAAACCTAAAAATTATACGGTGACAAATTCATAGGAGGCGATATTTCCCTTGCCCGCGAGGGAAACCACATCCTCGTGGGTGTATCCAAAATCCATGGTGCAACACCGGCGGGAGTGCTCGAGAGGACACCGGTTCAAGCAGGAGGCGGTGTGGGGAGGTAAGGTGCGAGACGTAAAAAACTACAATGGAGATAGTCGCACTATCATGGAAGACGTGTGCGCGTAAAGCGTGTGAGATGCGTAATGGCATCTCCAGCGGTCCGACGCAAACGGACGACCGCGGTCCGTTTCTGTTCTGAAATGCCCGGGGCCGGGAAAAACCCAACCCAACGGCCCGACGCAAAATGTCCGCGCTGTCCGCAGCGACACAGACGCGACCCAAATTTGGTAGCTGAGAGGGCCTTAGCACAATGCCGAGGGCCTCCGCCTTCTCGACCAGCGGAGCGTCCAGTAGCCGCGGGCCACTGCTGCCGCCGCCGAAGCAGGAGCCACTGCCACCGCCGAAGCAGGAGTGCTGGGAGCCGTGGCTCGAGACGGCGTCCTCCTCCCAAGCACCATCACCACCTCCTCCACCGCTGCAGGGGGTGCCGGTGGCATGGTCCTTCCCCTGGGACCCGCCGCCGTTCTACGATCTCACCGGCGACAGCGACGAGGAGTAGGCGCCGGCACCGAGCGACGAGGAGTAGGCATCAGCGCCAAGCGACAAGGAGTAGAAGCCCTAGTGGATAGGGCGCTTCTATATTTTGTTGTTTTAATTTTTTTCTTTATTTTCAGTCCTAAATGTAATATATATCTATTAATAAAAAAATTAAAAAAATATGCGTCAGACTGTTGGGCTGAGCTCATGACCCAAATGGAAAAGGGAGCGGACATACCTCATTTTGTATCCGCAGCCCGACCCAAACGGATCAAATCAGACACGATTTGGTTTTAAAATACGTTGGGCCGTTGGAGATGCTATTTTTTGTCAAATCTGCCTGTTTTCACAAACTAATAATGTATCTGTCCTTTCTTAAAAACTATTATCAAATCTGGCCCCTCGGGTCGGCGCCAATCCCGATGGAGCCGACATCATACATGTTGGCGCCATGTGACCAAAGGGCCGAAGTTTGTTGCTGGGCCCGATAAAAATCCAACGTGGATAGGTCGGCGCCAACAAGTCTAGCGCCTAAGTGTGTTTCCTTGATTCCGTTCGCAAATCATACCCTATATATGAAAGTTGGTCAGATTCACTCCCCAATCTAGCATCCACATCATCCTCTTTTTGTCAGCCGTCCGATCGGAGCAACGGAGCTTAGATTGAAAGTTTCTGGGATCCAAAACGGAATCTACTGTAGCACCGGCCTCTCCACCAATCACAGTGCGACACGTCGCCCGACCACAGGCCGGTCGGAGCCGGTTCCCACCGGTCACCGTGTCTGTTTTGCAGAAACCCCCTAGCAGATCGATGTAGTGCTCCGCAGTCCACGTTTTAACACTGCGAAGGATCTATCCACAAATACCTAGCACTTCATATACTTTTCTGCAAAAAACACCCGCATAATCCCCTTCCCGTTTCTTCTCTCTCCCGCGACCCCGATGTCGCTGTCGCCGCCGACTTGCAGCGCCGCGGCTCCGTTTCTCCCCGGTCAGATCGACGGGCACATGAAGCTCCGCCGCCGCGCCCTTTACTTCCTGCTCGGCGGACGCGTGCCGGTACGGCCGTTCGTCGCCGCCGTCTTCCACGTGCGCCACCGCAAGATTGGTCACTGCAGGAGATTCCGGCGACCTAATGGCCCGCTGCACCGCCCGTTCGGCTTGCCGCCACGGCCTCCCGCGGATCCTGCGCTCCCAGCCTCGCGAGCGTCCGCGGCCTCCCTAGAATCCTTATCTTCACGCTCCACTCATCCTCTCTCTCTTTCACAGCGGCGGCAGCGAGGTGGCTCTTCCCGGCAGGACGTCCACGTGGCCCTGTTCTGCGTCATCACCGTGTTGCAAGTCAACAGCCGCCCCTCCTCTCCATCCCGCTGCCATCTCCAGCCCCGTGCAGGTCAAGGACGTCGGCCTCTAGCTCGCAGCCATCTCCAGCCCCTTGTCCCATCCTCTCAAGCCACCGCCATCTACAGCCCCATGCTGGATCCGGGAAGGTGGTCTTCATCCCCAGAAGAGCAAGCCGCAAGCCCAACTTCGTCGGATTGCAAGTCAGTATGGCTAACACAACCTGCTCACTTGCTTCCTCCGTTTTCTATTATGTGTTTGTTGCTGAATTCAAATTGCTAGATACGATTGTTTAGCTGCACATATATGTAGTTGTTTGGTATGATAGAAGAAAATTTGAGTGCATAGTTAGCTCATTTAATTAACATGTCAGCAGCATTCCTGCTTCTTCATATGCAAGTTCTCTTCTATAATCTGGTACCATAAAGTACACGTAGTGGAAAACTTATTCCTCACGAAGCTTCTGGTGTGCACAGCTATTTGGTGAGTCACTACTCTGACTTCACGTGGCGTCAGATAAAATTGCAGCTCCATAGTTTCGTAATCCATGTTCTGTACTATGCTCTATTCATTTCTTCCGGTATCAAGTCCTAAATATTCTAGTGCTTGTTTGCTTTAGATTTCTTGGGAGTATAACTGAAGCTTCCCTTAGTATATTTGAAATTTGCAAACCTTTGAAGTACAAGTAAAAGATATATGCAGTCACTTCTGTGGATTTGTCTGCCTTTAAAGAAGTTAATGATATTTACATTGAGCTGATTTAGTTGTAGAAGAGACATGTGTACTGTTCATTGAATGAATTCTGATTGATTAGTTCACTGGATACAATTAGTAGTTTCCATTTCTCAACAAGTGTTTATCATCAGTTCTGGCTATCGTGCATTAAGGTGGTCTATCTAATTGCTTTTCAGTAACAAGTGTTTGTCGTCACTTGTGGCTACTGTACATGTCTCGACTGAATCTTACTATTATATCCTATTGTGTTCCTGACAACTAAGGATAATAATCCATTGACTTTTAGTGGACTGTTTAAATATTAAACATGATTTTATTTTTTGTTCTGAGGTTGATGATGATCATTTGCTTATAAGGTCGCATAAGAACCTGTGTTTGTAAATAAGAGGATTACAGTTCTGATAATCCAGTTGGTAAATTTTTGTTACAAAAGGTGAGCTGATGATAGTGTCTCGACTGCAACTTGAGCTGTCTCGGGAGACTGAGACTCTCATAACTAGCTTGACAAATCAGATTAATGCAAAGAGCAAGTAGGCACAAGAGCTTGAGTGCAAGTGTAAACAGATGGATCTCGCTCTTCAAACAGTGATGGAAGGCAATGATTCACTGCAGTGGCTGCACCAATGCTACCATAAAGGCACCCTCATCGAACATGAGTAATGGAAAATCCTCATCTGCTACACTCTTTTGCATTGCCTGACCATGTCCACTGGTTTATGATTTTCTTTTATGCAGAAATGTGAAATATTCAGTCTGTTGCCCGTGAACACGAGCAATTGCTTAAGAAACCGATCAGCTAAGAAAGCAGTTGAATGAGAAAGAGAGTGGCATCAAAAGGAGACCCAAGCAACTAAATGAAACCGTTGCTCAAACTGAAATGGAAAGAAGAATGTTGGAGATGAGAGGAAAAGGGTGCGAATCTATCACCCCTTTGTTGTATGTTACTCTTTATCATATGCACGTAGAATTATATATGTAATCTTAAGAGATAAATCAGTGTCATGGAAAGGTTATCATCAAACAGATTTTAGTCAGCTATCTCTCCATTCATTGCTTTCAGAGCAGCACCTCCAGCTTCTTTTGTGGCGTATTCTATGAAGGCATACACCTTTGATATTTGTGGGTGTTCTAAAATGCTTGCTGAAATTAAATCCTATGAATGATATGCATGCTCTTGCACAGTAGGTAATTCCGTAGTTACAGATTTATGGTTGCATAAACAATATAACTTTGACCATTGAACTCATTTTTGCCAAAAACTAGAAGCAAATGTCAACTATTAATGTCTTGCCAACTGTTAGGATTTCAATATTTTAAATAAATAGATGGATGAACGCCAATTATCATTACTTCTACAGCATGCCTTCCTTTGAGTGTTGATTAATTTGGGTCATTAAGAAACAGCTAAATACTTTATCTTACTCTAACGAAACAGCTAAATACTTTATATCACTCTAAGGTATTTTATGTTACTCTAGATTTTTTGTTTAAAGGTGCGATGTCATAATTTGGCAATTTGCAGTTCTAAGTGATTGTCTTCGCTTCATATCCTTGAATGCTACTTACATAAGTTTGCACCAAAACCAACATGGGTGCAAGAAAGAGAAAACTTGATGTACCTTTCTTTCATAGTCTCATCTTGCTTCTAATGGACTCGGTGGTGATAGTTGTTGCACCTTACAAATCACCAACTCCAGGAATCCGGTATAGCTGTGCCTAGCATTATTGCTTATTGCATGATGTTGCCACCATATGCTAGGAATGACAGGTATTGGTTGAACACAACCATATCCTTTTATAGTCTATCAAACTTGTGTCCTCCTCTCCATGACTGCTCATTTTCAAATGCAAGCGCTGAACTGACTTATCGTACCAATCATGTTTTACATTTTTTCTGATCATACTACCTACCTTGGGATTGTTAAAAGCATATACAACCTTTGGATCTTCATTTAGATAATCATAAAGCTGACCATGGACGCATTGCCTCTAAACCACCAGCCTGCTCACTGGACAGTGGAAAAAATAAGATTGAAATACTTTGGACCTTGATTTTTTTTCAGCGTTTTCAAACATATTATAACATCCCTTCCAAACACACGGGTGCGGCGTGTCGCCGCGCCAAGTTGCCTAGTACATATGAGTTTGTGTAACAAACAACTCGGAAGAGACACGACAGAAGAACTCCATCCACGATCTTTCCTAGTCGGAGTAGTTTTTTTTACTTCTAACCACATCCCTAGCTACCGCTTTACTACTCAGTTTAGTTATTGGCTGTTTTCCAGTGATTAGAACCATAGTTGATATGGAGCCTTTTCTTGAAGAAATAAACTAACAAATGTTAAAAGAAATCATGGAGTGTCCTTTTATTTTTACTGGTTGCCAAGAAAATTGTTTAATTTAAATTTTGACATATTTTACAAAATCACAAAATTGCGTACCATGTTACATTCATGAATAGCAAGTCAGATGTCTAATGTGATGGCCATGTTCATGGCATGATTAATAATAATGTGACCATTTTGTTCGCTGAGATGTCCATCTTCCCATGTCGCACTATATTGCCAAAATCATTTTCTACCTTTCTTGTTTAAGACTGTTTTCCATTATCTGCTTCAAAGGCTTTTTCTGAAGCGAGTGCAAATAATCTTGAGCAAAATTACACATATACAATTTCAACGCAAAGTAGACCATACTGGATGGAAAATTTCTAAACATTTATATTTTAATAGATATTTAGCTAGTATGACCAATGCGCCGAAGTGTGCATGCCTTCGATGCCCGCATGTCATTGGCTGATTAGTTTGGTGATTAAGCTAGCTCATTACGGAACTGGGTTCTACTTTCGCGTGCCCGCACCTACGCGCATACGGTTTGTATGCCCATTATTAATTACGATCGTAATTTTTACTTGTCAAATTTTTTGCTCACACGAGGAAATTTCTAGACATTGTTTTGATTGGCTGATAATTTAACAAATCAATGATTAAACTTTGGTTTTCTCGAAATGGAATGATTAAACTTTACTGGTTAGTAGAAAAATATATTAGTTACTTATTTCTTGTATTTTTTTACATTAAAGTGTGACCCTTTTTTTAGAGCCGGATATTCAAGGTCAAATACTTTGAAAATTTGTACCACCGTTGCTCTGTTGCGCCTGCTTGCTGTTTTTGTGTCCAGGTCAACACAAAGCTTCTTCATAATGCGAGACTCTCATCGGTGGTTCCGGTGGCGTGTTGCGGTGTGCGGCAGGACTCTTCATCCGTGAGAGGGTGCCGCTCCAACGCCGTCACTCCGCACGTTGAAGCCGGAGCCTGGCCTCCAGGTGTCCAAGAAGGAACCGGTGCCGGAGTGAACACCCGACCGTGCGTACATGCGCGTGGCGGTTACATTGGCGGCGGAGGAGGAGTTCCCCGGCCAGCGCGCCGCGGAACTAGCGTCGCTCAACGACGCCCCTCCGGAGACGGACGACTTCGCCCTCGACTGGAGCCGGCGCGACCACGTGGAGGAGATCGAGCGCGAAAAGCGTTTGATAGAGGAGACGACCAGGAACCGCCTCCACCTCCCATCTCGGCTCCTCCAACCCAGTGCCGCCCAACGACAATGACGACGACAACGGCGATGACTACTCGGCGTTCTACTACGCCGGCCAGTACCGCTACTAGGCTAGTTTAGAAGTTTTTTATTTTGTAATCGGCCATTTGTATGAACTTCGCCTAGAATTTTAACGAAATCGCTATGTTCAGTTAAGTTTTAAGTTTTTTCCACATTTGTTTTTTCAAATATTTTGGGCCGAGCCTAGACGCATCATCGGCTGGGAATCGGTGCCCCCCGTACCGCTAAATTCGTCCGACGAGGCCGAATTGGATCCAAAAAGCGTCTGTCATAGCCCTACTCCCGAACTCGTGGTGTAAGCAAAATGGGGTCAAATCCCTTCATCACAAATAAGATTAAAAAACTAGTTGTATGCCACGTAAGTGTTTGCACGTGAAGTAGAGCCAGATCGGTCCTAAACTAATCACCCCATATCTAATGAGCTCATAACACATGCATGCATGCATGAATATATTAGTCATTTATTTACCGGCCGGTCATGCTGTCGAGATGTAAGCATATTTCGACGCCAACAAGTCAGTTAATTACCGGCCGGCTATGCATGTCGAGATGTAAGCATACTTCGGCGCCAACAAGTCTGGCGCCGATCTATTCACGTCAGATTTTTGTCGGGCCCAACAATAAACTTCGGCGTTTTGGTGACGTGGCGCCGACCTGTATAATGTCATCTCGATCGGAATTGGCATCGACCCGAGTGACCAGATTTGACAATAGTTTTTTAGAACGGCCGGACATACCATTAGTTTGTGAAAACGGCTAGATTTGACAAAAAATACCTGGAAATGTTAGGATGATTCTCAGTAAAAGTGGGGCTGCCGCGTAGCTATTCAGGGTTGACGTCCACTCTCCGCACCGAGGTACAATTTTTAAAGGAAACAGGGGAACAATTTGTTTTCTTGAGTCAACATTTTTGAGTGACAAATAACCATCCATCCTTTTTTTAGGAACAGTAAACATCTGCCTCTCCATGTGTAACGTGGTCTGGTCAATGTCTTGCCTCAAAACGATCCTTCTCCCATTTGTAAGCCCAAAGCCCAAGAGAATTACCTTGACTTCCGCTGCAAGCTTTTCCGATGCCGATGCTGGCAGTTTGGCTGGGCTTTCAGTTTTTCTAAGGGGAGCAAAATGGGAAAATCGCTCTAAACCCCTCGAGGGAATAGAAGAAGACAATCCCTAACCCCCCTGGTTTCCTTTCCTCCCGGCGAAGACATCCCGGCGGCGATGGCGGCGGCAAGGTCCGGATCCCGGCGCCTGTTCTCCATATCGGCCCTCGTTCCACGAAAACTGCCGACCCCTCCCCCGAAGGCCGACGCCTTCCCCAACCTCTTCGTCCCCGGTACGATTATGTCTTCCCCTTTCCCGTTTTTCCTTCCTTCCCTCTCAGGTGTTGCTCGCTTCTACAGATTTAGGTCATAGTACCATGTTAGCATTCTTATATCTTGCCCAAATCTACTAAGAGTCAGGTAGCTCTGTATTTGGCTGGAGAACCTATCGTGCGACTGTTTGAGCTCAGGCTAGGTTGAAACTGAATGAGGAGTTGCACAAATGATGAACTAATAGAATTACAGCCAACTAGCAACTTTTCTCCCTTTGCACTTTCTCCTAGGCAGATTTATTCCATCTTCTGTTTCTTCTGCTTGTCGATATCAATTTTAGTTTCGTTTGACATACCATCACTGATAGCATAGGTGATGATTGACTAAGCATCAGAAACTAGATCAGTGGTGTTGCACTTTAGAAGGTACCAAATAGGTGAGCATTGAGGAGATTGTGAAATTTCTTCTGATATAATTGAAGACTAAAGTATAGCAAGAAGCACAGAATATAGCCAAACAGAGTAATTTTTGTCTTACAGTAAAAAAAAGAGTAATGTTTGTCTTCTTGCAATATACTATTTATTTCTGCCAGAAGAACTATTGAACAAATATGTATTCTAGTCAGGATTTTGTTGTTTTTGTTAAGACCTCGTAGCTGTAAATAATCTAGGATGTAATGGAATATTCGGCTATCACCATGTGTCTGCACAATTATGCCTTAAATGCGTGGAATCTTTTCAATTTTATAAATCATTAGGAAAAGCTCCTCTATACCTGTTTAGTGAATCTTCCTTGGAAAATATTTTGACGGTTGCAATACTACGGATATAATAATCTTCCATTGATTAAACCTAGAAGGAAATGGTTAGAATTGAAAAGGGCACAATTTCTCAAAATGGAAACACCAGAGGCAAATAAAAAACCTGTTTGCCTTCTCCAGTGAACTATTCATAAATGGACCAACATATGATTGTGCTGCCTGTTCTGTCCTTCAGTTAAGTTGGGTCGATCTGTGTTAATTACTTTCTGTTTTGATTCGTAAGGTGTTAGAATATCGTATTTTTTCGGGTGCTCTGTTGTTTAAATATTTTGACTAACTGTTCTTTTCAATATTGTGCATCCTGACGGGGTTGTCTTTTGTCAAACATTCCAGCATCATCTTTAAAAAATCCAAGGTGGTATATGATCAATTCAAACCGTTCAGGTTCTCTGACAGTGTGTAAAGAGTACCGCAAAGTACTTCCATCTTCAATAAGGCCATCTGCATCTTACTCCACACAAGCTTCAGAAAACAAACCAAAGCAGGTTCGCTAGTTCTCTTTGCTGATTTAATTATTTTAATTATCCAGTACTGGTTTCTTCAATATTTTCTTGCTTGTAGTGACTCTTGGTATAACTTTGAGCAGTGACAATGTTGTCCATTTTTATAGTACTATAAATTGTCTGTGTACTTTGGAATATAGGCTATTAACTATGCCATGTTCAGACCATTTGCAGTAGTGACTAATGATCATTCTTGCATACATGTATGAGCTTTACTATGTTTCTTTTCGTTTTCAGAAGTTTTGATTCTGTTGGGATCAGTGCATCAGGAAGCTATCGCAATTGATAATGTATATCATGGTTTTTAAGGCGTCCGTAAATTGACGCTTAGGCGACGCCTAGGCGTCAAGGCGCCCCCCCCCCCCCCCCCCCCCCCTTGCAAAAAAGGCCGCTTTAGGCACCTAGGCGCCAAATCGCCCCCTCCTGTCAAGGCGCCAAAGCGTCGCCTTAAAAACCATGATGTATATGCATTAGCCCCTATAATGTGGTTTTGAACTTATGGTTTTCAGAATAGATTGTTAGGGTTTAACCAACTGACATTGATTCATCGTATGAGTGTAGGTAATTGCTAGGTTTTTTATCAGTCTTTTTGGTTCACTATCTTGATGTGGTGATATCCTCGATTAAGCTCTTCATTTTACCTAGCCCAGATTTCTCGACGCATGAATTATTGATCCAATAGAACAAACTAATTTGGTCACTTAGTTTATCGAAAAATCTCGAATATTGTCTTTTCTCTTCTTATTATCTATTTTGACAACAATTTTGCTGTAGAAGAGCTGAGTAGTGTTGTATTTACTCTCCATCAACAATATTAATGACCTAACACCTTCATTATCTGCTTTTGAGGCCCATTGTTCATGCATATCTTCATCTAAAGAGTAAAATTATCAGTTAAACTATATTTTTATGGTTTTTTAGTTTTTTGTTTCCTGTTTCATGGATATATTTCTCTTGCGGTGGATTTCATGCTGGGACATGTTTTAGTAGTTGTTTTCTGTTTCCTGTTTCATGAATATATTTTCCTCATGGTTGATGTCATGCCCGGACATCTTTTTACTGCTTATAGAAGACTGCCCTCTTTATCCTCAGGAAAAAACAGACTTGACAACAATTGAAGACCCCTTTGATGCCCCTACCTATAATATACCTGAGAAACCAGTGACATTTGTTGAGGGAGCCTCTTACAGTGTTGTAATACTTGCCGGGCTTGGAGTTGCTGTGTTGGCGGGATATGCTGTTTTCAAAGAGCTTATATTTGAACCTAAAGAGTATGTCTCTTGCATTCTTTGAATTGAACTTAAGGATGCCAAATAGTAGCACAATTTGTAAATAACGTGGTAATAGACATGCGCATGTTTAGTTCATAACCGAACTTTGCCAAAAGTGTGACAGCTGCTTATTTCACTGCCACAGTTGTGGCATACAACTCCTTCTTAGTACTCTGGCCCACATTTCATAGGCCCACACTTTCACCAAATCATGCCACAATTGTGCTGCCAATTTCTTGGCCTCGCTTTTTTATGGCTTGCCACAGCTTAGAAGATATTCACTATATTTAGAGAAGTCTTACAAGCTATCTACTAAGAGCGTCTAAATAGTGGGGAATATGTCCAAGCACTAAGACTGACACGTCAGCAACTAAGTAACTAACCTTTTTCTCCCTTTCCTATCTCATTTACAAGTGGATTATGATTTTTTGGCTCACTTTTTCCCAACCCTCCACTGTGCTTGTGCTGGTACACCAATTTATCTTGTCCCTGGTATTGGCTTCAATGACACATCACACATCACCTTATGTCTAACAAATACAGATTCTTTTTACTGAATCATGTATTAGACTTTCTCATATGAAAATACTTAAAACTACATCAGCGGAATTGTACAAATTTATGGGAGCTAAATTTATGTTTAAATCTGGTTGCCTCGTGGTCTGTTTATTACCCACATGTGTATGCTATTTCTTCCCTTGGTTTTGTACTTTTGTGCCACTCCCCATCACTTGGTTGATATACTAGATGCCCCAAACTTGCAGCAAACTTTGCTCTCTTTCATAACGAAGCATCGTGCTTTGGATCTCCTGGCACGCATATTGTTAAGTTTTTTGTTTAGCATGTTGTCAATCTTCGCATACTTCTTGAGTTGTTTTTGTTGCCTTACGGCCAAAAATCCCTAGTTGGTTTGCGACTATCTTTTTTCTGAAAAAATGTGTGTGGTGTTGCTGGGCAATCTGAATGGGAGATTGCTTAATGTTGCTATTATCGTGCAGGTATAAGATTTTTGGGAAAGCGCTAGCAAGGGTTCAAAGTGATAGTCAGGTTTGTGGATGTTGTGTTATTTCTATTTTCCCCTAGGCTGTTGTTCCTTTCTTAGTATACTTCGTATATTCCCATGATTTTTCAGGTTACGGCCAAAATTGGTTACCCGATAACTGGTTATGGTACGGAATCCAGAAACCGTGCAGCTCGGCAGCGCATTCAGAACAGGGTTTGGACAGATGAGGACGGTGTTGAACATGTGGAGGTAGCATAAATTTCTTTCTCTACTCTCAACTGCTGCACGTCCTTTAATTATGCTGCTTAGTCGTATATCAAGAGTACAGTAAGTCAATGGAAATGGACAAGTTTACCACGAGGAGCTGCAACAGCTAGTGTGTCACTTCCTCTCCGACAGTTCGTTAGCTTAATGGCAATGAGCCATTGACTTATGTTAAACGACAGTATACGGAGAGGAACTAAGATGAGAGCTAACATGATTCACTAAAAGGAGTCTGAAGTCATGATCAACAGTAATACGTACAAGTAAAGAGAGTTCTAATATGTAATGGAGCTTGGGAAGGTTATATACTTTCAGATGATCCTTTACTAATTGCGAAGGGGCACTAGGATGGCATTTGATATGAATTTATGCACGTTACATAGTTGTATTGCAGCTCTTGAACTTGGTTAATCAGTTGAAATTCACATGCATCATTTCAGGTAGGCTTTTATATCCGAGGGCCACATGGAGCTGGAAAGGTGCTTGCTGAGATGTTTAAAGATAACTCTGACAGGACATGGAAGTTCACATTTCTTGTTGTTGAGATCACATCGCCGCGTCATGCGCAGATGATGTTAGAATCTTACGTCCCAGCATAAGGATGCAAATGCAAGAGGCAAAATCCGATAGCAGAGACACATCCATGTGAAACTTTTTTTGTGCATCATGCCTCATGTTTGATACGGGTCCTCAGATTACAATTTTTGATCTTCCCAAAACCATAAGTTGGAGGAAGATGAACTACCAGAGCCGCTGATCATCTCTAGTGTCTTATACATGGTGTAATGTCATTTTGTTTAGCTGAAGGCCGCATAAGCTCATGTAAACAACTCATTTTCCTAATGTTCCTCAAATCTGGCACGGACCACAAGTGATCCTTCAATCCCGTCACGTTTTAGTCTCATTTCATGTCTCAAGTTTGTCTAAATTTATATGTATCTAACATGCTTTAGTGTGTAAATACATAAAAATTTAGACAAAGTTGAGACATCCTTTTGTGGACAGAGGGAGTATGTCAGATAGTTTACCGCTGTCTATGGATTTTCATCTAAACCTCTGATGATATCCAAATAAAAATAATATGTATTTTGCATTTTAGATTTCTTTTAAGCTGATGGCAGTTGATCTTGTGGCCCAGTTAACGATTGATGTTTCGCTAGCATAGCTACTTCAGTGAACTGCCAGTTTTTACCAGAAGTTGATCTTAACAACCAGCTTTGGGCTTTGTAAAATTTGGTGAAGCTCTGTGTACGTTTTCTCAAGACTAGGTGAATCTGGCGCGGTGTCACGTCGCGCCCTTGATGACAAATTTTGGTAATAATAAATAAGTATGTTTCCTTCAAGCAAGTCTCTTCCAAATAGAATTATGAAACATGTATGCCAATTCACTCAGTGCAGAAAGTTGTATACAGAAAAAATACAGTCAAAGATTAAATAATAGTGAAGGCTCCCATAGAATTTCGCACGAAACACTATTCTGACCTCAAAGTCACTGCAGGTGCAAAGTATACTTCAATTGACTATATTATCCATTGAGCAGTAAACAAATGAATGTACATACGCAATCTAGTAATCGACAATATGAATGACTACTTGCAAATTACATGGCTTAGTTTTGGGAAGTCTCGTCTAGTTAAGCAAGCAGAACACAACTGAACAAAAGAGTGGAACCATCATATTTTATAATCAGTATGATCGGTAAGAAAGGAGACGCATGTTACAAAAAGTAGGACATATGGAGATGGTACATTTAAGTAACTGTATTACAAAGCACCAAGACGTACGTGTGCATGGGTGGTATCCTAAACCAGCAGAAAACAACCACCAGCAAGCAATGCTTCATAGCACTGCCAATGGGGAAAAAAAGACAATACGCTTATTCAACGTAAAGAACTGCATGTAGAGAAGCAAAAGATGGTTCATTAGCAAAAGAACAGTAGCAACAATTTTGCACAACACAAGGTGTATAGTGTATGGGGTAACCCTCCTATTTTCATTCAATTGCATATATATCCACACAATGAAAGAGTCATCGAAAAGGTAATCGACAACATGAGCCCAACTATGATTAAGTGCCATATCATCTATAAAGCTGGACAAACGTACATCTCAACCAGGAAGAATGAACGTCCAATATGTGCACAAATACAACTTACTGAAGAGGGTAAACAACAACTGTATATCTGCACCGGTAAAAATAAGGCTAATAAGCTAGCATGAAATTAAAAGAACAGAAAGGATACATCTTAATTAAGATGAATCAAGAGCCAACGTATGTACATAATGAACATAAATTAAATAACAAAAGACGAAAAACAGATACAACAAATATATATCCACACACAAAGGTCAGGATGTTAAGATACCAATTCTTTTTCAAATTAAACAGAAAGGAAACTTCAAATCGAGACCCCGAATGTCGATAATCCAAACATTGTATCGTCTTTGATTCCTTCTATATCCGCATCCACTTTTCTGGAGAATACCATGGTACAATATCTGGTTGATCAGAATAAGATTGACCGGGCTCCATTTTGAAAAGGGCGCGTGTTCTTTCAACCTCTGTAGGAATACATGTAAAAGTGAAAATCAATTAGCTTTCGGTAGTCAGTACTGCATGTTGAAGCTGCAAAGAAGAACAATGATTTCAACTCTGATTACAACTTAAGAAAGATTTAAAATTTTGTGGAACTATATAGTTTCCCAAACCGGGAGGATGAACTTTCGGTAGTCAGTACTGCATGTTGAAGCTGCAAAGAAGAACAATGATTTCAACTCTGATTACAACTTAAGAAAGATTTTAAATTTTGTGGAACTATATAGTTTCCCAAACCGGGAGGATGAAATACATATTCCCTGCTCAATACCTCTTGAAGACAGCTAAATGACAATGCATCTATGAGCAAACAATATCTGACAATGCAGTTGGCACACCAAGAGTGGTAAAACAAACATGATAAGCGCATTTAATATAATTAGGAACATACAGCAAAAAAATCTCTGTTTTAAGACCTCGGTAATGCTGAACCTGTGCGTAACATTGTGGCCATCTAAGAACAATCTCTTTAAAAAAACTTATTGAGAGGACCTTTCCCTAGTACGAGAGGACCGGGAAGGACGCACCTCTGGTGTACCAGTTATCGTGCCTACGGTAAACGGGTCATTTGAGAAAAAAAGAGAGAATAGGACAATCTATATGTTTAACACAAGCGGTTAAGTCGATAGCTTTCTTAAGGTCCCACCAAGTACCGGCATCCAACTCTTCTCTTCCCTGGTTCAAGTCCAGGATGGCCCAGCTGCGCCAGGGAAAAGAATAGAAGAAGCATCTGACTCTTTCAGACCGGTTCGCTTGAAAGATCTTCACATGTAGGCGGAGCCGTCCCCATTGGTTTACCCTTTTTTGGTAGTTCAACGGACGGTCGCCCCTCCAACAAGTCTTCAGAAAATCGTATCAAAATCAAGCAAGAAAACGGATGCGCCACAAACAAGCGCAACGGCTTTCGCGCTAGTTGCTCAATCCGTCTTCAGAAAATCGTATCAAAATCAAGCTTTAGCTGCTCTCGAAACTGAACCATCGTGAATAGAACTAGCGCAATTTTGGATTCAATTCGGGATTTTTCTTGGGAAGTTTCGGGAAGAAATTGGAATGGAATAATATAGTATAGATTCATACAGAGGAAAAGGTTCTCTATTGATGCAAACGCTGTACCTAGAGGATAGGGATAGAGGAAGAGGGAAAAATCGAAATGAAATAAATAAATAATAAAGCAAAAAAAAAATAAGTCGAAGATAGAAGAGCCCAGATTCCAAATGAAGAAATGGAAACTCGAAAAGGATCCTTCTGATTCTCAAAGAACGGGGGGCAAGGGGATTGATACCGAGAAATATTTCTTCTTATTATAAGAGGTGATTTGATCCGCATATGTTTGGTAAAAGAACAATCTTCTCCTTTAATCATATCATAAATGGAAAGTATTCAATTAGAACATGCTCATGAATATGAATGTAATTTACAAACACGGAATAATACAATATATGAGACTCAGATTGGAGAAGAATCAGGTCCCTGGGTTCCTTTTATTGGCACTATGTTCCTTTTTATTTTTGTTTCGAATTGGACGAACCTTTTGTACCAGGATCATCACGAGACTCTGTTTCTGTGGTAGATGACTCAATAGGCAGGGCCTAGAACCTCTAAAGAGGGTGATTTAAAGCTGGTGTTAAAGATTATAAATTGACTTACTACACTCCGGAGTATGAAACCAAGGATACTGATATCTTGGCAGCATTCCGAGTAACTCCTCAGCCTGGAGTTCCCCCGGAAGAAGCAGGGGCTGCAGTAGCTGCCGAATCTTCTACTGGTACATGGACAACTGTTTGGACTGATGGACTTACCAGTCTTGATCGTTACAAAGGACGATGCTATCACATTGAGCCTGTTGCTGGGGAAGATAACCAATGGATCTGTTATGTAGCTTATCCATTAGACCTATTTGAAGAGGGTTCCGTTACTAACATGTTTACTTCCATTGTGGGTAACGTATTTGGATCTAAACACAAAATAGAAAAACCATTCTGGACACCAAGGTATTGAATCCAAGACATTCAAGAATAACATGGGCACTGACCAATTTGAATAGCACAAATATTTTCTATCAAAAGCTAAGCAGATAAAATTGCACAACTGAGGCGAACAGGTGAACTCGGCACGGCGGCACGCCGCACCCTCAACAAAAAATTGTGGCGATGGTTTGTTTTCTGTATACAGTGGGAACACAATGTCTCTTTCTGTCAAGTAATTGCATAAGGTAATATTTGTAATGAGGATTATGGTGCTATAAGAAACTGATGCATAGCAGAATATATATAGCTATATAGATACATCAACTGATAAGATCACCATTTGTAAAATTGCTAAGCTGGTCGGTGATGTGATTACATTACTTCATGAAATATATCCCTGAAACATCGGCACAACATGGTCTATATCTAAATCATAACGCTGGCTCCATAAGCTTAGTGGCTAGTCTGTCATTATAAAAGACAGGATTAGCAAAACCTGAACAATCTTTTGATGATGCCTGATCAAGATAGCGGGCACAGCGACATAGTAAAAGATTGTACAATAGCCTGAAAGATGTTGCAATAAATTCAGTTAGGGCCCAGAATAAAATTATGCAAGAGGTCTACTAATGAAACTGAAAGAGTGTTAAGGCGGTACCTTTAGATGTTATCGTTGTTGCTGGATGAGATGAAGAAGACATCTGGAATGGGATGCGTATCAATTGTATCTCGACATCTTAAAAAATCAATTGTATCTCGTTGTGACTATCATGAGCAAAGATTCTATACCGGCAAAGATATACTAAATTCAGGTAAGCTGAAAGTTACAAACACAAAGGGATGAAAGAGAAAAAGGCCTAATTTTTATCTTGTTTTCTGAGTGCAATAATTAAATGGAAGTAGTATTCCAAATTATCCAGTTAGCTCCTGCTCATCAAATGAGAAAAAGGCATAATTTTATACTCTTCAATTGCACACGTGTGTATCTACTAGTAAAAATGCCCGTGCGTTGCACCGGGAGAAAAAATATGCCATGAAACTGCATTATCATTTGCTCAAACACTGGCGACACCGAGGCATTTGTCGACGAATAATTCATGTGTATGTAAATGTAACGAATAATCACATAATTATTCGACTGAAATTCATTCGATTAGTCATAATGTGACAATCTATGCATATATTAATTATAGATATGCAATCTATGCATTTTGTATGTGAACTTTGTGAGATAATCGTCAAGGTATGAAAAATCTTAATATTTTAGGTTTTAAAAAGTCTGAATATAGTCATAAAAAAATTCTTAGAAGTCTTCACATGCAATATTCGATTTATCATCCCCACTCTCTCTCTTGTCAATAGATCATTCCCTTGTTTTGTCATCGACGGTCAACACATGGGCACTCCCTTACCGTAGCTAAGCAACATAACCGCACATCCAATCTCTCTCCTTCTATTGAGTTGGATCCTCGTGCATGGTTGCGCCTTCTTGTTTCTATCTCCCCTCCCATGGCTACTCTAGAACAATGTATGTGTAAGCAACATAACCGCACATCCAATCTCTCTCCTATTGAGTTGGATCCTCGCGCGTGGTTGCGCCTTCTTGTTTCTATCTCCCCTCCCATGGCTACTCTAGAACAATGTATGTGCCTCCGATCCCCTCGACACTGCTCACTTTGACGGCCCTCCTTCCCCACGGCGACCTTGACTCGAGGGAGGGATCAATGCATGACCAGGGTCGTCGTCGATCATGTACCATGAATATCCTGAGGAAGCCGGAGACCAGGCGGCGAGCTTGCGGCAGGCCCAGTTTGGAAAAGGTATGGTCGCTGGCTCGCTGCGTATTATATGATTCTGAAGTGCGCTTGTTTACCTCTGTGTCTGCCTTGTGAGTCGTGACCCCTTCTTGGACCATTTCTTTTCCATAACTGAAGGCCTATACGCGATGTCTGAAACTCCGAATCTTTCCCATAACTGAAGGACTGTACGTGCTCTCTGAAACTCCGAATCAATTGTACATCGACGAGCACTTGACTTCTTGGCATGTGTTAAATGTAGTATTTATTTGATTGGAGATTAATTTTATTTTTACTCACGATAGGTCATTAAGTTTCAGGTGTTTAGCTACAGCCAGTGGAAGTTGTCTAAATGCAGATGTAGCATCAGTCTCGTGCATGTCTCAATGCACGCTTGTCTTTTTAAGATGTTGCTAAATAAATAAATATTTTCTGTGTTCAAAAAATAAATATTTTACTCTAAGATCACACACAATAATAGTGTTATATGTTTTTGAGAGTTTAGTCTTTTGTTCGGATAAACGATTTCTATGTTTGTCTCAGAGACAAAGGTAGAAACTGTACTGGGTATTTAACATGTTAAGTTTATGTTGGTATGCTGTGATCAATCTATCTATCTATACTTTTTATAAAGCAAAACCCACTAAGTGTATTAATTTTTATCTCAACATGCAAATAACCACATCACCCACTATTTTAGCCAATCAATTGTCCATGCCATATTTACTAAGAATAATTAGTAATAGTAGATCTTTCATGTACCATATCCATGTTATCTTTTTTCAGCCATATAATTTTGCACATCACTAATATTTAGTCCCAAAACATTTAACAGTTTCACGTGAAATGAATTTTATGTCTCGATTGTTGTGATTAACTGAATGTTGAAAATTAAATACTCCATGCATCTTATTTATATAACATTTTTAAAGAAGGTTTTCGCAGTAACGTATGGGATATTCTTGTAGTTATATAGACAACTGAAGGAGAACTATATGTACGAATTGTTGGAGATGCTTGCACCTTGCTGGAGGAACACAGCAGTGCAGAATACCACAAGACCCTGGTGTTACGCTGTGCTGACAAACACACAGACAGTTTGCTGATATTTGGACCTGTAGGTTGTCTGCATCGGTGTTATTGGCCAGCTCAATCTTCTATTTTCTTACATGTCTCAAGCCTGAGAAAAATGCTGAAGGAGAATTGAACGGTACGCTGCCGCGACATCTTAAAAAATCAATTGTATCTCGTTGTGACTATCATGAGCAAAGATTCTATACCGGCAAAGATATACTAAATTCATGTAAGCTGAAAGTTACAAACACATAGGGATGAAAGAGAAAAAGGCTTAATTTTTATCTAGTTTTCTGAGTGCAATAATTAAATGGAATAGTAGTATTCCAAATTATCCAGTTAGCTCCTGCTCATCAAATGAGAAAAAGGCATATTTTTTTACTCTTCAATTGCACACGTGTGTATCTATTGGGCCAGTACACCAAGTGGTAGTATACGTCTGTCTTCTCAAAGACAATCTATTCCAAAACTGTGGCGACACATGGACAGTAAACATAGTCAATACATGGTCCTAAGTTAAATAACTTAAACAGCCAATCTTGCCATGAACTGGACAGAAGAAAAGCATTATCTGTCTACTCGAATATGAAGGGCTCTCTGAGGAAAGTTGAGTCCATTACAGATGTGACACACACTATTAATCGGGTTTTTACTTTTTACCATGAAAAAAAATAGATTAAAAATCATAGCTTTTCTTGAGGATTTGTAAATTTGGGAGGTATAGACACAATGAGTCCACAAAAAAAATCATTGCTCAGGAAGCAGAACTGACCAAAATATCTACAAGGATAACAATGTACTTACATCAAGTTTGCAATTTCCCATGGCTGGATCTTCCTTCCATTTATGATGCTTTCACATAATCTCCTGCTAGCTGCTCACCTCAACACATATCTCCTCCCAATAGTGGAACACCAACAATTTTGCCAACAATGTCTTGCGCCACACCAACAAAAACTCCACTTCAACAGTGGAACCTTAGGCCACTGATATGAGCAGCATCTTGTGACTGAATTAACGGAAGCAAAGGAAAGGTTTGCAAAATACACTATTTCCAATATGTAAATAGAGTAGCCATAAATTCACGAAGGACGTATCGACCTTGGACATGCGGTCTTGTATGTGCAGTTTCCCTTGGCACACCTATAAACACTACCCTCCTGAGCAACTTTCCATAATGTTTATATCTTTCACTCTCCTAGTCAATTGATAAGATGTGGCATATGAATTAAGGAGTACAAAAGCACATAGAGACAAACGGCTTGCATGAGAGTTAAAATTTGTCCTTATATTTTAATTGCAAGACAATGGAACCTTCAAGGAAAACAGTGTCTTAGACTTCACCACCTTGCATAGCTTAAAAAAGAATACACACGTATCATGCTACTGCGAATCTGCAGTAAGAACATGCCTTCAATTAACCACTTGGTAGATGAGAAGTGCTATAAAACCATGTGTCATGCTACTGTCAATCTGCAGTGGAACATGCCTCCAAGGAACCACTTGGTGGATGAGAAGTGCTATAAAATCCACCTCTAAATTCATGGAATTAACTGGCCATCGATCTGATAGCTGGAAGTAGCAGCCAAGCTCGCACACAAAATCGATGAGACAGAATTAAGGAGATGAAATCCCAAAATGCTTCCACTTCACTTATCACATACACTATGTTTTTGCCTAAGATAAGCAAAATGTAGAATTGTTTCAGCTGGCCTTTATATCCTAAGGCCGTGTTGCTCACAAATAATCATGTTTGTCTGTCATGGTGAAATCCACCCATTTCATGAGAAGTACTAATACTATGATATGCTTTTTCAGCAAGGCGTGTTTTTCTACAACTTGAAGAAACATAACCTTATTTCACTGATAAGCGCTCCAAACTGAGCGAGGAGAAGGTGGAGAGCACCTTGAGCAGCACGGCTATGGACCCTCCGCGATGCACGGCCAGCATGCTGGTCTTGGCGTCGGCATCCACGGGGAGCGCCACGGGCGAGGGCAGCCTAGAGAGCAGCAGGAAGCCACCATTAACCTGCTACAAATTTTTATTAGTGACATCCTAGAGAGCAGCAGGAAGCCACCATTAACCTGCTACAAATGTTTATTAGTGACATAGCCTTAGTATAGTATTACAGTATGCGGCAACAATAATTCTTAGCTATTAAACAAAATACCAAGAAGGATAGGCAATTCAGCATCAATGCAAACTAAGCAGGTCCGTTATAAATTGAGTAAACCATGCAATAGAAGCTAATAATGGGTTTCAGTTTTAACTGAACAAAAAGAACATCAATGGCAGCCAAGTGATGAAAATGTCAGATAATCCTACTTGGTAGGCTATTGTTCAGATTCTTGCACCATTTAAAAAGAGGCAGCTTGCCTTGTAGCCTCAAGAAAAGAGCAAGCAGAAGGCCATTATGAGAGGACACACACAAAAAAACATCTTAATAGTCCAACATCGACATTGCACTATACTACAACCTATAATATTGCTCTGAATATTTAACTCTGAATCTGCAATGGATTGCCTGTAGTTACACTGTGCCTGGCAGGAACAGGGTCGTGGAGTGGGAGGGCTTGGTGGCGGGTCTTCTTGGGCGAAGGCGGAGGCAGCCTGCTCGATGTTAACGGCCTGGAGCAAGATTCATCTCTTTGTGCTACCTGCTGAGGAAGCCAATGTCGAAATTATCATTGTGTATCTCAATCAGGTCTCCAGTGCATAAATAGTCATACTAACAAATACTAAGAAAGGGCTAAACAGCAGATGTACTTGGTGAATGTGTCAATAAACTTGTGCCTTCCTATTCGAATGGAAATTTAAACTGCTAGCTCATCAATTTTATGATAAGAAAGACAAACATAATAAGAACAAAAATATAAAAATGGCAAATATCAGAGAAGATGTGGTTGTAGTACCATTGTTTTCAGAATCCAATGACGGCAGATCCATCTTAATGTTTGGCCTTTGGACATGACACCGCTTGGTACCGTTGCATAGATCAATTTGTGTTCCTGGCGTAAGGAGCCGCTGTACGGGGATCAGTTGAACTGAGAGAGAGAGAGAGAGAGAGAGAGAGAGAGAGAGAGAGAGAGAGGGAGAGAGAGAGAGAGAGGGAGAGAGAGAGAGAGAGAGAGATAGGGGGCCAGGGAGCACGGGGATGGTGACGTTGGGGCTCCGATATGCTTGCGGCTCTGCACGTCGTCGCGGCGGCAGGCTGGATGGTGAGGGCTGCCGGTCGTGCCTCCCCGTTCCTCCCGTCCGCGCCGCCTTGCTGGTTCCTACTGCCGGCGCCTCCCCCTGGTTTCCCGCGCCACCATCTCCCCTGGTTCCGCTCGCGACCGCTGCCCCTGGATCCTCGCGCCGGCGCGGCCCGTAGTTCCCCGCGCCGCTGGTTCCTCGCGCTGGCTGGAGGTGGCGTGAGAGCTCGGGGTGCACGCCGCTGGTTCCTCGCGGCAGCGCAGCGAGGAAGAAGAGTCGGCGATTAGGGAGCAGGCCGGGAGAGGAGGCGGCGCTGAGGAGGACGGAAGAGGCGGCGATTATGGAGCAGGGGAAGGAGAAGGGTGGTCGCGAGCGAGCGAGGCCGCCGGCGGTAACGCTAGGGCGGGTGGTGAAAATGAGGGGAATTGGGTCTGGCCCTCATATCCTTGCTAAAACTAAGCTCCCTGGTTATAAGTGGCAACTAGCAATCGGATGTCGATATTTTGCTTCCCATCGAACCCATCGTGTACCGTCGGATTAGAAGCATGGTGACGGTACGATCTTCAACAGGAACCTGTATCTGCTTTCCAATCGCCATTATGAGTTGAGTTTTTTCTTTCCGTGATATTTCCATTAATAAAAGATCACGTGATCTAGCTCCGTTCATGTTGCTCTACTGTTTCTAGTAGTCTCCATGGATTGCAGACGTCATTCTCCTTTTAGTTACTTGCTTGTTGCTTCTATCATCGTTTTAAGTAATAATGTTGGGTTGACCGCGTGGTGTTTCAGATCTGCGTGCTGTCTCAAATAGTTTGTCATATATATCATATTCGTGCTTCGTACATGTATCAGATCAACATGTATGCGTGCTCCGTGCTTCCCATCGGATCCGTACTTGATGCACAATCTGATGCATGCTTCCGCTAAAAATCACACCGTAATTTATGTGTTGGGTTTTCAACGAGACTCATGCTATGCGTGCTTCCATAAAATAAGGGTCCGATTGCATGTTTATTGATTTCGCAACCCATGCTACCGTATTGCCAACCTTTTCTAAATGACACCACAAATTTTGTGGGATACGCAACTGCTTCTTGATCTAATAGTTCCCATATTTTAAAAAATGAAATCGCGTTTGCAAGGAACTACCAAGTTTAGCAAAATATCTTGATGCGGATTTGCTTATGTGGGAAGCAAATTTTTAAGTCCCCTTGTTACAAAATTTGCTTACTTTATAAGTAATGTTTGCTTCGATTACAAATGAGTTTTGCTTCAATAGCTAAAAAATTAAACATATCTAAATATGTTTTTGTGGATAACAGAATATTGCTTCCATGGTGAGTGAATTTTCTTGGATATATAATACAAAATTTGTGTAACACGATAGTATATGGAAGTACATATCTAGAAATTTCATTCATATGGCTAGAAGCATAGTGCACTCATGTTGGAAGCATGAGTGGTGTGTTAACAAAGTTTTTTCAGATACTTAGAAAGCACGTGTGTATTGTGTAATTTGCAGCATTTGTTTTTATTTCTGACTGCAGAAGTTTCATTCTTTTACTTCGCGAAGATTTTAGTGCTTCATACATTCACTTGACATATTTTAAAGGAAATACAAATTTGCTTCCTTTAATTAAGTCGTTAAATACACGATGTACATTCATATCGCATGTTTTCTAAACGTTACAAATTTGCTTCATTTTACATGACATTTCGTTTCCTGGATGCACGGTACGTACGTAGACCAATATTTGTTTTTGTGTGAGGCTGTTGTAGCATATCCCAATTGCTCATAGATGTGGTCGGAGGACACTGTCTGAAGGTGTATGCCGATTGCAGACGGCCTTGCCTCGCTTGCGCTCAGGCCCGTCTTTTAGGCCAAACAGGGTGTACACTCGTTCAGGGCCCCCATTTTTTTGGGCCCCAATATTTCTAAGCTGAGTATATATTAACAAAAAAAACGAGCGGCCCAGCTAGCAGTTAGGCAACTATACGAATCCATCAGGACTCAAAGCATCCGGCCAGCTCGTGTCCTGCTGCAGTGCCGCGTACTTGCGTCGGATCGATCGATCAATCGATCAGCTGCAAGCCCGTGACTCGCCGCCTCCAGCCCCGCGACTCACCGACGACTCGCCGCCTCCAGGCTCCAGACCCGCGAATCGCCGACGACCGACGGCAGGTAAATACTAATTAGGGCCGCAAGAGACCTACGATTATTAGGGATTTGGGATTTGAAATTAAATTAGGGAAACTAAATTAGGGATTCAAATTCTTGAGGATGTGATTCTGATTTAGTGATTATGTGTTATTATAACAGAGATTGGGGATTGTTAATTTGATTTGTTAACCATTCCTGTTACGGTTGCATCATGGGAAAGGAGCTTCTCCAAACTCAAGTTGTTAAAATCTTATTTGCGGTCTACTATGACACAAGAAAGACTCAATGAATTGGCGACAATAGCACTTGAAAATGACATTCTAAACAAGATTAATTATGAAGATATGATTGAAGATTTTATTTCACGGAATACCATGCGGATGATGATTTTCAGCCAAACATAAGGTCAGTTTAGTGGTTTACTAGTACCTTTTTATAGAATTAATATTTGAAATGTTTCTATATCCTATATGAGATAAGACATACTGAAGTTATATAATAAAGTGAAAATATTTTTAGTTTCCATGTAATGTGAAAAATTCAAAATTTTAGCCCCCATTTTATGTTTCGCACACGGGCCCCAAATTTCTGTAGACGGTCCTGCTTGCGCTGCTGAAAGCACGCATGAGCGTCTTTAAAACTGTCCACAAGTATGATGGAACCCCATCGCCCTTGCAACCACATTCTATGCCAAATAAAAGGCAAGCAATAAGAGAGCAAGCGTGACAAACAAAGAAGCATCTCTGCGAAAAGAAGGAAGCACGTCAAATGCCTATTTCGTTACCTCGACTTTGTGACGCAGACAACTTGTCATTACCGTCAAAATGTCGATCAACACGTTGTCGCCGACGCCACAGGGCAGCGGCAGCATTCCGTCAGTCCTACTATACCGAAGTAGTAGGCGTGCACCCACATGCCGGCGTTGAGCACGCCGGGCCGCATACACGCACCGACGATGGCGTTGAACATTGAGTCGTTGGACGGGCGCCCTGCCACAACTACATCAGCGTCTCGGTGTGTTCCAGGATACCACATATATGACAGGCGACATGGTACGGAAGCACTGTAGCGTGGCCGGCGCTCGCCGCACTTGGCGTACGTGTGGACCAGCACGTTGCGCCCGACGACGTAGAGGGTCATCCCCGCGACGAGGACACACCGGTGCGCCTTCGTAGCCAGGAGGTCCCTGCGGCGGCCACAACGGCGATGACCGCCACATCGCCTCGTGAAGACGGCGTGCGGCGCAGCGCCGGCTGCAGGCGAAGTACAGTGCGACGAGGGGGGTCGAGGACGCTGCGGTGGAGTCGGTCGAGGCAAAGCTTCGTGGTGTCCAGGCGCTTCGCAAATGCCCGCAACTCGCTGGCCGGGGGCTTGTTGTAGCTTGCTTGCCGCGCGGGTGGACAAGGTGCGTCCATGCCGTAGTCGATACTGTGGCGTCCGGGAGGTGCTTAATTATGGGAGCGATCTGGGGATCTAGCCATATAGGTGACCAAGCTTCGTTTGCGGCATTGAATTGGATTAAAGATGGAAAATAATGAGGAAATCGTGACCATTTGATGGAGATGATCTGGACGGCGTCGAAGCAGTCCGAAATTTTCTTTCCCATCAGCCTGCGATGGGTAGTATTTACCTAGTTATAAAGGTTTCTCCTTCTCCAACATGTCTACATCATGGTGGACCTCACTTATATTTCAATTTATATTTAGTTATAGTTCATAATTTTAAATTTAGTTTAATAAATATTCTATTGGATATATTATATATACATATGGGTGTACTTATCTACTAATTTTTTGTGAAATAAGATTAAATTTAGTTTAATAAATATTCTATTGGATATATTAAATATACATATGGGTGTACTTATCTACTATATTTTTGTAAAATAAGAAGATATTCCTATCTTAAAAACAAAAAAACACCTTCATTTCCTCTCAAAATTTCTTTTTATGTAGACAAAAATACAAAAAAATCATAGAGTTTGTAGAATATGTACACGTAGTGTTATGTTTTATTTCAAAAAATTTAAAAACCATATGCGGTGAATTCGGAGCTAACAGAGAGATATCCGATAACCCTCTCTTATCTCTGTCTAGCGTTCAACATAGCGTCATGCCGCTTGTGCTACACGAAACCGTTTCTCTCCCTCCGCCTCCCTCGAGTCGTATTATCTCGAAAAAAAATGTCCCTACGTAAAGTTTGTCTTTCTCTCCACACACACTTATACGCAAAGTTTGCCCTTTGTTTCACACACCTTTGGCTTCGTCAAGCACTTGGGACTACATGACACATCATCCCTGATGCCATGTGACACCATTTCTCTCCCTCCACATGTCTCGAGTCGTATTGTATCGAAACCACGTCATTGATCTGACTTCTACGATCCTCATAGTACTTGCATGCGAACACTCATATCGCCTCCCGCACTGGCCACCGCTATCACCGTTGCTATTAGTAGTGGTTGACTTTCCAATCATAATTTCACCCCTCAAGTACATTGGTAACTTGCATGCTACATGCACTGATACTATATGTCAAAAGAAGAGTATTTCTACAATTCAATATATAATGGTTGGTGGTATTCATACCATTTAATTTATTTTATACAATCTAGATCTAATGCACAAATTAATATTACATGTAAACAGTTTAACCTCTTAGTTTGCTCTATATTTTTATGAATTATTTAGTATTCATTGGTAAAATGTTTCTCTGTTTTTATATAGCACCGGCCGTATTCGATGCAATTTATTTAAATATGTTAGACATAATTATGCCAACTATTATTCATTTTGGAATAATTTATGTCGAAAAATATACTTAATTTCATTATACTAAAATCAATGACCATCACTATATGATCTCGATGCCTAATCTGTCTCTTTGAGTTTGCAATGTTCATCATACAATGTCTTTAGATTCTCGAAAATTGGATCAAATCATTATAGAACCATGTACACAATTTAAATTTCATGACATTACAGCTAAATAATTATGTCACTTCTCCACTTCCATGTAGTGATTAAGGTGTACTATTTTTTCATTATTAATATTGTTTTATAAGTATATTTCGTTCAAAGTATTTTTTTTTACTTATCGTCGTTCATGTTAGGATGGACGCGACAACGCGCGTCTTTTCCTTCTAGTATTATCTAGGAGGACTGATTCGTAAGCAACGGTGCGGGGTTGAAACACTGTATTATACAATAACTATCTACAGTTACAGTGGGCCAGGGCCCAGAAGTGAGGAGAGGGGGAGAAAGTGTTTACCTTTCATATATAGGTAGAGGTAGATGTATGTGTGGATTTATCCTTGTTTCCTGTGAAGGGATGGTTATGCATACGACTAGCCTAGAGATGCAGACTAAATGTACTGCGTCCGCTGGCTGTAACGTAGGATCAGAAAGATAGGCATTTGCATGCAGACGGATGGTCAACTAAGGATTTTGTCGGCGCGTGTCCGATCATGTCCACATGAGCTAAAAGCCCCAACCGTCGACGCAAATGACCACCGTCCCTACGGCGCGACTCATTTTTGACCTAAATTTGAGTTGAAGCGGTCATGGACATAGATCGAACAACTCCCTATCCTTCTGTGTTTGCCCCTGACGTGCATGTCATCGGCTACAACGACCACCTACCCATAAACTATGGGCGGTGTAGCTTTGCAAAAAAGAGCTGGCCGGCAACACAAGGGTACAAACCCCTAGCTCCCTCCTCCAGCCACGACGTGGGCCGGCATGATTCCACAACCGCCACATCCGCGGCTGTCGGAGTAGGAAAGGAGGACGGTGGAGGCCGCCTACAAGGACACCTATGATGCCAAGGAGGAAGCATACACCGTCGTGGTCGCGGGGGTCAACGATGGTGGGTCGGAGGAGGGCAACCACGGCATGCACGCCTCCAAGGAAGCTGCGATGAAGGCCTCCAACATGCACCTGAATGTGCAGTGGGCGGCCGCGTCCATGTCCATTGTGCGCGCCTACGCATACGCGACCATATGGAGGTGGAGACGGAGCAAGGGCGCCGCAAATCCTGCCTCTGCAGCACGTGCTCTCGGCCGAGAACGACACCGCGACGCCGAGGTAGCTGACGCAGCGGCCAGGCAAGGCAGATCAAAGTGATCCCATATCCTCGCACGTGACGTCGTCTAAGTGTGGCCTATTTTGTAAAGAAGTCGGCACCGCTACATATTTTGTAGCAACGAATGGAGCAAGGATGAGGAGGCAACTAGTCCATTGCTGGCCCCCACCGTGGCAAAGGAAGAGCCAGCAAGTCCGTGGTCGAACGAACTGGCGCCTTTCTTCCTTGATCTACCCCTTACTGGCCATGAGGGCAACCTAGCTCCGGTAGCCAGATTTTATTATCTTGTTTTTTCTCTCCCTCCTTTCCCCCTCTTAGTTAGTGGTGGATTTAAGACAGGAGGTGGATCTCTCATGTTCACATCAGACCCATCGTCCGACTACTCCCTTACCGTGTTCGACCACCTATAAAACTCCCTCGCCACGACCCGCCACTCATTGCATCGATGGCGAACTAAGCAGATGCACGCGTGGTCGTGCCAGACGAAGAGGTCACGGTGCTGGAGGAAGAGGTTGCCGTGTCGGGAACTCCACCGCCACCATCGGCCCCGACATGGAGCCCGTGGGAGCCATGGTGAACGGCAGTTGACCACCTAGAGGGGGGGGGGGGGTGAATAGGTGGTGACCAATTTATGTCTTTTTCAGTTTTAGGCTAGCGGAAAGTAAGTTGTCTAGATGTGCAACTAGGTGACACAAGTGACAAACTACAAGGAAGCTAAGCAAGTACATGAAATAAAGATGCGGTAAAGGAGAGTGGAACGAAACAACCGTAGGAACTCGAAGACCAAGATTTTATCCCGAGTTCCACCACATAGGTGTACGTCTCGTTGGAGAGGTGTGAGCTACCACAAAGGTTTGCTCAACGCCACAAAGGCCTCACCCTATTCTCCTTTGAATTCGACCACAAAGGTGCGAATCCACACTTCCACTAAGGACTCCTTTAAGGGCGGAGAAGGTCCCGTACAAATTCGTGAGGCACACACCCACAACTGAATTGGGGGCTCTCACAACGACCACAACAGGTCACTTCCACAAAGGAATCCACAAAGGATCAAAATACACAAGGTAGAACCTAGCTATCCACAAAGGAACCCTAGATTCGTTGCCCCTCAAGAAATAGAGGGGGAAAGTCAAATCGCTTCGGTGGAGATGTAGATCGGTGGCTTCTCCCTCAGATCCCCAAGTATCAACGGATTTGAGTGGCTAGATTGGGAGATCCGGGAGAAACGAGCTTCAGCACCAATGGAGGAGAGAGAAAATCTGGAAGCTTGAAATGCTGGAGGTAGGTGGAAGGGTATTTATACCCCTCCCCAAAATCTGCCCGTTGCACAGCCGCCAGCCCGGAAATCTCCGGGTTGAGGACCGGAGATCTCCGGACCCCGGAAATTTCCGGTGCAATTTCCGGCTGAGCAAGAAACTGGATCAGTACTGGTTGGGCTTCTTGACTTGGTAAAAAATCCTCTGTCACTCGGAGATCTCCAGATTGGGGCTCGGAAATCTCCGAGCGCCGGAAATCTCCGGGAGGATTTCCGGCTAAAACTGTTTTGGAGTCAGTACGCAATTTGATTTCTGGACTTGGTCGAAATTCCTCTGTCACTCGGAGATCTCTGGACTGGTGCTCGGAAATCTCCGGGAGGATTTCCGGCTCAGCTTGAGTTGGAGTCAGTACGCATTTCAATTCAGACTTAGTGAAAAATTAGGACGGCTCGGAAATCTCCGGTCTGTGGACCGGAAATCTCCGAGCCCCGGAAATCTCCTGACTGAAATCCTGAACAAATACCAAGTGTAGTTGAAATGACATTTAGGCAAACTAAGTGTTCCTCTTTATCAGTCTACCTGTAAAAGAGCCTGCATGCTTCATCACAAACATTAGAATACTTTTTGTGTTGTCATTAGTCACCAAAACCTGGGAGTACATAGAATGCACTTTCAATCTCCCCCTTTTTGGCGAATGATGACAACATAAAAAAAGAAAGGATTTGCAAAATATAGACGGAGCTCCCCCTAAGTGAGTGCACTATTTAAGAATGTCTTTGGAATACAAAGTGCACAATCCTTAGGATCAACACTCCCCCTAGATTTTACAAAACACACACAAACATAATAGAAGCAACAAACTTAGATAAAGAGTTATTACAATAGATAATTTAACAGTACTCATGTCTCACACACATGACGAACAAAAACAGTCACGAAATAAAGGAGCACTTAAGGAAGCAAAACGAAAAGAAGGAAGTGCTCCTAGCCCATGCAAATCCCGAGAGTCCTAGAGATACTTCTCCCCCTTTGGCATCAAGATACCAAAAAGGGAGGAGGTTCCACTAACGTCCCATGACTCAAGAGTCGGAACCCGCGTCCTGATCATCTTCCTCCTCCTCCTCAGTGTCAGCATTCTCAAGATCGCTGTCCTCTGGCACAGCATCATCCCAATCAAATGTGAGACCATCTGCATTCCAATCCTTGAAGGGAACCCGAGGCTTCAAAGGTTGCTTCGGAGCAGGCATCTTCAAGTGAGCCATCATTGCTTCTTGGCGCTGCATAATGCGATGGTTCTGAGAGTAGATGGAGTAGTTCTCACTGTGAATGCAACAATTCATGTTCATGATTTTATCAATTGCTCGAACTACCCAGGGGCGACTTTTCTTGGCAGCTTTCTTGATGTTGGGATTGGAGGGAACCCGAGATGGACCATCAAAAATGTCATCCTCATTGATCTCATGCATGGTGGCTTGTTGTTGAACCAAATGAGCAGATTTCTGGACAAGCAGGGCTGGCTTGTGAGGCTGAGTGGCAAAGGCTACATCAAAGTCATCACCGTCTTGCTCAGAAAGCTTGTAGAGTCTCTTGATGAGCAACATTATATAAGGAGCATATGGAGGAACTTTCCTCTCAAAGACTGCTAGTGACATCTCCTGGAAAATAAAGTCCATGACATCCACCTTATAGACCTCCTGCTCAACTGCATACTCCCCAAGATAGGCATCATGAGCTTTGGCCATCAAGTTTACTAGAGCCCCGGCAATATTATCTGCATTGCCGGCAATGGGAGCAATGGTCCAACGGAACATGCGAAGCAGGATATCATAAGTGGGGAGGAGGCCATTCTGAGAGCCAATCCTCCCTCCAGGCTGGTAAAGATCAGTCATGACGTGTTTGTTGTAAGACACGCCATGGACATGCATGCGGGCACCAGCAGCAGTAGAAAGACCACGGAAAGGACATCCCAGAATCTGAGCAAACTCCCTGAAAGAGGAAGTCAAGCGCTGCCTGCCAGACATCCAAGTCATCCCAATATCCTCTGAGGAGTCAAACACCACAGTGGCATAGAACTGATGGATAAGAGAGACGCTGTAGCTGCACTCAGTTCTCATCAATGGCTCCAAACCCAGAAGTCCACAAACCTTCACAGCACCACCAAAATAATCGGCCTTCTTCATTAATTTGTCAAAGTCAATCCACTTCATGGGGCAGATTGGCTTGTCAATAGAGAACTTCTGATAGACTTCCCTGTAGATCCATGCCATCTCAGTGCAAAAGTATGTGGGATCATCAGACTCCACATCATAGGAGAGGTCACTTTGCCACTTGCGAAAACTGCCTTTGTTGAAGTCTTCAAGACGGAGCTCGGTCTTCTTCTTCTTGTTAGCACCAATAGGTTTCCTGAGGATGGCTGAGGTCTCAGTTTGTGAGTTGTCTTCACTTGAGGACCCACTGGGAGGGCGTGAGTGAACTGGTTTGGCTCTTCCGCGATTAGCCATTTGCTTGAAGCGGCCACGAGGGTTGGAACCTGCAAATACACAGCAGAGAGAGGATGGAAAGCATATGGGGTAAGCACTCATGTCCGAGATTGAAAAAGGAACATACTAGAAAAGTTTTGACAAACACAGTTTCCGGACTTAGCTGTTTTGATTCTGAGCAGGCCGGAGATTTCCGGGTCTGACTCGGAGATCTCCGGGGTCCGGAGATTTCCGAGTAAGGACCGGAAATTTCCGGTCTGCACGAAATTTTGACAGATCTGAACAAAATCTATGGATGAAAAACAGATCTGTGCATGTGGAAGGTAGAACATGCCTAGGGGAGCAATTCTACCAAAGGAAACAACTAACAACCTCCTAAATCTGCTAGGTTAAACGAAAACAAGTTTCGTCCTAGATTTGAAATAAGAGGAGTTACCGGAGGACATTGCGAAAAGCGTGCAGATGGAAACGAAGCCCTTGACGAGGAGAAGCAGATCCCCGAAGCACGCAAGAAACCCTCGAACGATCCACCCGCAGCGAGGAAAGGAAAAATGGAGATTTTCGGAGGAGAGAGAGAGTTAGGGCACGGGGTGGAAGAACTGGCCGAACCGGCCGGTCCACCCGTGCCCTTATATAGGCAGGAAAAATTTGAACCGGAAATTTCCGGACTGAGGCTCGGAGATTTCCGGGTGCCGGAGATTTCCGGGGCTATTTCCGGATAGGACTTAGCCCTGGAAAACTTTTGGCATGCACGGAGATTTCCGGACATCGGACCGGAGATTTCCGGACCCCGGAGATTTCCGGCTCTAATTCCGATTCAGCTTCACCTGAGTTCAGTGCCGAAATTGAAAAAGGACTTAGGTGCTGAAAATCGCAGGGGCCGGAGATTTCCGAGTCTCGGCCCGGAAATGTCCGGACACCGGAAATTTCCGAGACTATTTCCGGTCAAAAATCATCACAGGTCAGTGCTGATTTTTGAATGGACTTAGTCTCGAAATTCTCTGGTGGCCCGGAGATTTCCGAGTAAGGCTCGGAGATTTCCGTTCAAACCCAAAAACTCCAGGAACAAGAAACCAAAAGGGGACATGAGTGGGGAAAAGCATGTTTACAGGATAGTGAAAGGCTTAGGATAGACACTCAAACTGAAAAGAAGACACATTCAAGTTCAAAAACCATACAACACAAGAGAAGACCAACAAGAGTGTGTTTTCCCAAAAGAACCAAAGACAATGCAAGTGAGAATTAAAGAATAAAACCAAATAGAATCCAAAGAGAAAGAGTGTTGGTGGCCGAGGCCACCGTGTATGAGTTGTAGCATGGTACCGCGAAGATATATCTTGGGTCCATAACTACATCTCAACATTGAAGCTCACAAATTAGATTCAATTTGAAGTTTTAGCAATGATATGTCACTATATGCATAATAGGGGGAGGAAGAGTCCAATGTATTAGGAAAACACTCCCCCTAAGTCCATGCGTACCTCTAGGTCTTATAAAGCCTTAAACGTTGGAGTGTGTGTACGGAGTTCAAGCCAAGGCCCGAGAATCTATGATATTGAGCTCATTCCTCAAGTAGCAAAAGCGGGCTTCATCAAGGGGCTTCGTGAAGATATCCGCCAATTGATCCCTTGTACCAACATATGTTAGATCAATATCACCTCGTGCCACGTGATCACGGATGAAGTGATGGCGAATCTCAATGTGCTTGGTCCTTGAATGTTGCACCGGATTGTATGCAATTTTGATGGCACTCTCATTGTCACATAAAATCGGCACTTTGTCCAATAGGACATCGTAATCCTTTAAAGTCTGCCGCATCCAAAGAAGTTGAGTACATCCGCTTGCGGCAGCAACATATTCGGCCTCCGCCGTGGATAATGAGATGCAATTTTGTTTCTTCGAGGACCAACTCACCAAAGATCTTCCAAGAAATTGACACGTTCCGGATGTGGATTTTCTATCATCAATGTCACCCGCCCAATCGGAGTCAGTATATCCACAAAGAGACAAGGTGCCATCTTTGGGATACCCCAACCCAAAGCAAGAGGTATGAACCAAATATCTGAAAATTCTCTTTACGGCCATCAAATGACTTTCCTTAGGCGCGGCTTGATAACGGGCACACACTCCCACGCTTAAAACGATATCGGGCCTAGAGGCACACAAATAAAGAAGAGACCCAATCATACAACGATACTCCTTTTGGTCTACCTCTTTACCGTCGGGGTTGAGTTGGAGGTGGCACTTGGTTTGCATAGGAGTCGTCACACCGTTAAGTCCAAGCAATTTGAATATCTTGATCATCTCTTGAATATACTTGGCTTGACAAATGAAAGTCCCTTCCCTCAATTGCTTTATCTCAAAGCCAAGAAAGAACTTGAGTTCACCCATCATGGACATCTCGAACTTGTCGGTCATTAGCTTGGAAAACTCATCATTGAACACACGGTTAGTAGAACCGAAGATAATGTCATCGACATATAATTGACAAATGAAGAGTTCACCATTAACCTTTTTAGTGAAAAGAGTGGGATCGATTACCCCAACCTCAAATCCACGGTCTACCAAGAACTCTCTCAAGTGCTCGTACCATGCACGGGGGGCTTGTTTAAGGCCATAGAGAGCTTTGTCCAAGACATAGACGTGGTGAGGATGGTTGGGGTTTTCAAAGCCCGGGGGTTGTTTAACATAAACAAGTTCTTGCAATGGACCATTAAGAAAAGCAGATTTTACATCCCTTTGTTGCAATTTGAAACCATGGTGAGAAGCAAAAGCGATGAGAATACGTATCGATTCGATTCTTGCGACCGACGCGAAAGTTTCTCCAAAATCGATGCCTTCGACTTGAGAAAAACCTTGAGCCACCAACCGCGCCTTGTTCCTCACAACGATACCATGTTCATCTTGCTTGTTCTTGAAGATCCACTTAGTGCCAATAACGTTGCGGCAATCTTTAGGCTTCTCAACTAGACGCCACACTTTGTTGCGCTCGAAGTTGTTAAGTTCTTCATGCATAGCCCCTAGCCAATCGGGATCTTCAAGAGCATCAAAGACTTTCTTGGGCTCGACCATGGAAATGTGTGCTTGATGCTCACTAAAGTGAGCTAATTGACTTCGTGTGGAGACCCTTGCTCGAATACCACCAATGAACTTGTCGAGTGATAAAGCTCTAAGTTCCAAAGACTTTGCAAAGCGAGCTTGACGACGAGTTTCAATTGCCGCCCTTGTGGTGGGGGAAATTTCTTGACCATCTTGATCCTTTGGATCCTCGTCTTGACCTTCTTGAGGGCCTTGATCTGAAGGGAATATGCCCTAGAGGCACTTAATAAACATAGTTTATTGGCAATATCCCAATCGTTCATTATATGTTTTATACCATGCTATAACTGTATTAAGCGAAAACATTAATACAGGTGTGGTAGATAAACAACCAGGTCCCTAGTAGCCTCTACTATGACTAGTTTCGTTGCGCGATTGATGATCGAGGTTTTCCAATCATAGGGCATGGCGCCGTTCGGCAACGGAAGTCATATCGTTAGGTGTAACGATGTGATGGACATACCCAGTATTTGTAGGACATAGTCATTACGCCTTAAGACCGTGAGATCAACTCTTATTGTTATCCCTGGAAGATACTTTGATCGCACCAAACATCGCATCTTATCTAGTGTGACAATAACGGTGATACTTTAGGGTATCGGAAAGGGGTAGTTGAGACGAGGGGTCAACAACAGGATTTGTCAGTCCGCATAGCCGGATAGATACTCTAGGGCCCACTCGGTGAGATTATGTCAAATGAGTTTGCAAACATGTGACTAGGTCACCAGCTAATATCATAGACGAGTAGAAGATAGCGATGTCGGTAACGAGATCATGCTAGGTATGGAGATATCTGAGAATGATGGTCGGACACGCTAAGTATCGCCATGACAAAGGGTTTAAGACTATACGTCCAGGTTTGATAGATGAAAGTCATTCGTTATATCACAGGGATTAATTCATGGGGCCTAGGCCTACGAGTTAGTCGTCGATCATAGAGGAGTCTTGATCGTACCTGTTATTATATCGAACCGCTAGGGTAACACACTTAAGGGGTTTCGACAAGACAACCGGAAAGGAAAGAGATCACCGGGAGCGTCCCGGGAGGGGTCCGATGGAGATCGGGCAGCGCCGAAAGAGTTTTCGGAGCTAGGAAAATTTATATATATTATGTTTGATATTAATTAGTGTAATTAATATGCAAATATGATTTTATATATTTATTTTTGAATTTATTTAGGCTGATTTCCCTAAATGGGCCTTCTGGTCGAAAGAAGGCCCATGGGGGGGAAAACCCTCAAGGGAATTTTGTGGGGGAGGCTTGGCCGGCCTAGGTGGGCCAAATGGGGCCCACCTAGGGCCGGCGCACCATCCCTAGCCGCACCAAGGCTGTGGGATAGTCCCACATTGCCTGGCTAGGGAGGTTGGATCCCCCCGGGAGCCTATATAAGAAGGGGCACCCCTGGCCTTTTAATTCACCAATTAATTCCCAATTTCTCTCTCGATCTCGTGGTTCCCTTGTCGGAGCCACGCCGAGTAGAGGAGGGGATCTTTTCCACCATAGCCCGCTGCCGCGCTGCTGGTGTTCCGGTCCAAGTCTTCCGCTGCTCGTGCTGGACTGGAGCTTCGGAGGCCGTCGTCTCCACCGTATGTGTGTGACGCCCTGCGAGGTGCTGCGCTAGCGGTACTCGGAGGCCTACTTCCTCCACCCGACCTCGGGGTCATCTTCTTCGTCTTCGTCGCGCCGAGTTCTTCACGACCTAGAGGTCGGCTACGTCGTCTTCGTCGTCAACGCTTGTGCGGGAGCGTAATCCCCGCTATTCGGTCTACGAGGGTATGTATTCCGATCTCCGCCATACTTCTATATCTGCATAGTGTAGATCTTGGCTAGTTTAAGGATATCGTTGCTAGGATTTTTTTTTCTGCACACGATCCCCTTCATGATCATCATGAGAAGTCTCTTCATGAGGGGGAGAAGGATGATCGTGCCCTTGAGTAGAACTTGGAGAAGTGGAGTTGGGTTCGATAATCTTGGTGGAGGAGGCATGATCTTTTTGTTGATGAAGATCTTGTTAAAATTCATCATGAGCTTCATCTTGAGAAGAAATAACATGCCCTTGTTGAGGAGGATCTTGAGATTGATCTTGAAGGGAATCATCATTTTCTATGAGTGAGCCACCTTGAGGTTCTTGTGATGGTGAGGTTTCCTTGATGGGAGAACTTGAATCATCTTGAACAATTTCTTGATGGACTTCAATTGGGCGTAGAAAGCCCACTCCCATCTTCTTAATAACATCAAAAGGTTGTTCATCACCTACATCACAAACACCAACTTGCTCCACTTGGGAGCCATCATTTTCATCGAATTCCACACTACAAGACTCTATGATAATCCGGGAGGATTTATCAAAGACTCTATAAGTGTGGGACTCGCTACCATAACCGAGAAAAATCCCCTCAAGAGACTTAGAGTGAAACTTACCCAACCGGACACCCTTGACGAGATAATAGCACTTACATCCAAACACTCGGAAGTAGCCAATGTTGGGTTTATTGCCGGTGAGGATCTCATAAGGAGTCTTCTTCAATCCCTTGCGGAAGTAGAGCCGATTAGATGAGTGACATGCGGTGGAAACAGCCTCCGCCCAAAAGTTGATGGGAGACTTGAACTCCGCCAACATAGATCTCGCCATGTCGATGAGAGTCCGATTCTTTCTTTCGGCAACGCCATTTTGTTGAGGAGTGTAAGCAGCGGAATATTGATGACGAATGCCTTCTTCACTAAGAAAGTCGTTAAGAGTGTAGTTCTTGAATTCCGACCCATTGTCACTCCGAATAACCAAAATGGGAAGGTCATGTTGGCGTTGAACTTCCTTTGAGAAGTCGATGAAGACTTGTTGAGTTTCATCCTTGGTCTTGAAGAAGTAGACCCAAATATACCTTGAATAGTCATCAACAATCACGAGGCAATATTTCTTGCCACCAAGACTTATCTCCGGAATTGGTCCAAATAGATCAACATGAAGGAGCTCCAAAATCCGGGATGACGATATGATGGTCTTGCTTGGATGAGGAATATCATGCATCTTGCCTTCCACACAAGCTCTACAAATTCGATCCCTTGAAAAGGAAACATGATCTTTTAGTCCTAGGATGTGGCCACCCTTGTGAAGACTTTGCAAAGTACGCATGTTTACGTGAGCTAGTCGGCGATGCCAAAGCCAACCCACGTCGGCTTTTCCGAAGAGACACATGGCTTGAGAAGTGGTGGCTCCGGAGAAGTCCACCACATAGAGCTCATGCTCCACGTGTCCCACGAAAGCCACTCTTAGCGACTTTCTCCACAAGAGGACCACAATGTCCTTATCAAAGAAGGGAGAGATCCCCATCTTTGTTAAGGCACGAACCGATAACAAATTATAGCCAAGAGATTCAACAAGCATGACATTGACTAGAGAAATGTCGGGGGCAACTACCACTTTGCCAAACCCGGTTACCTTAGACCTTGATAAGTCACCAAAAGTTACGGTTACTTGATCTTCATTAGGTTTCAACTCCGTAACAAGTTCTTTGCTCCCGGTCATATGACTTGTACATCCACTATCAATTATCCATTTTGAACCACCGGGAGCAAGATCCTACAAGAGATTAATTCTTGCATTTAGCAACCCATTGCTTCACAATGAGTGCTTTATGGTTAGCGACAAGAGATTTAGGAACCCAAATAGCATATGAAATAAAACCATAGTAGGGTCCAATGTAACGAGCACAAACATTCCCATAATAATCGACATATAAAACATAGTTAGGGTTGTTGTCCCCGGTGTGATCTTTACGAGTAGGCTTGCCCCTTGTGACATTCCTACTCGCAAGACCTTCCTTGGATTGAATGGAGTCGGCCTTCTTGGCTTGGATGGGGTTGATGCTCTTGGGAATGCCCTTCTTGGCATTCATCTTGATGGGAGGCACATATCCAAGACCTTCCTTTCCTTGTCGAGTGTGAGGCTCCACGATGGGAGTCTCAACAACTTGTTTACCTTTAAGAAGGATGATCTTGGATGTGGTGGCCTTAGTCATCTCACTCTTCAACCTAGCATTCTCCTTCACAAGATTAGCATTATCACAAGAACACTTAGAGGTAGAGATGCTAAGAGAATCAAGGTTAGTTAGCCGAGTTTGAAGTTGGGCATACGACTCTTTTGGAAGAGCATGTTCACTCTCCAAAGCTTTGTGAGCTATGACGAGCTTCTCCATGTCCTCAATGAGTCGAACATGCCCAACCGCAAATTCGGCTTTATCTTGTTGAGCCACCTTGAATTTAGCAAAGTACATATCGCGATCCTTAATGAGTTTAGCATGTGAGGAGTTATGAGTTTCCTCAATAGTTTCAAGTTGCTCCTCAAGACGAGCATGAGACTCTTCAATCTCCTCAAGAGAGGACTTCAAATAAGATAGAGAAATAGCGTCTTCTCTTTCTATCTTACCCTTCTCTTCATTGAGATGCTCTAGCTCACCAATTCGAATCATGAGGGCACCAACATGTTTCTTGCTATCACCTTGCAAGTTAGTGATAAAGGAGTCGAACGCCACAAGATCTTGCTTGATTTGAAAGCTAGAGGCATCATCAAGCTCATTCATTTCATTCATGAGAGAGGAGGAGGATGAAGGTACCTCCGATGCCTTTGCCATAAGACACTTTGAGCTCTTGGTGATGGAGTTCTCATTAGGCGATGTGAATAGAGACGATGAAGAGCTTGTCGTAGTTGAAGGAGTTCTTGTCGTTGATGGAGAGATGGTAGTTGTCGAGGTGGTAGCAAGGGCCGCCACTTCATTTGTCGTTTCTTCCTCCGTCTCTTCATCATCGGTGGGATACTCCTCTTGAGTCAACAACATGATGCGAGGCTTCTTGTTGAAAGGCCTCTTCTTTCCATAGGCCTTCTTGGGAGGCATCTTGGTTTTGTCCTTGAGCACTAGACGTCCACCATGCTCTTCTCTTTTCTCATAAGGGCACTCGGCAACGAAATGGAACTTGTCTTGACAATTGTAACATGTCCTTGACTTGGAGGGTGAGACCCTATCGGCTTGAGGTGCATTCTTGTCAAAACGCATCTTGCCTCTTGAGGGATTGTTCCAAAAGGTGCGAGCCGCAAGAGCGAGATGGTCATTGTAAGCAATCTTGAGTGCTTCCTCGGACATGGCGGCAAAGCTTCCAAGATCATCATCATCATCGTTGTCTTCCTCAACGGTAGCCTTCAACGCAAGGTTGGTTGTGCCTCTTTGCATTCCAAGAGCCCTTGCCCTTGCATCTTGAGCATTCTTAGTGGCCACTTTGTATGCGGCCATCTCTTGCATAACCTCATTAGATGTCATGAGATGATAGTTGTGTCTTCCTTGAAGACTCTTGACGTCGGTAGGCTCACAAGCTATCATAGAGCTAACATACTTCCTTTTGATCCAAGCATCATCAATATGAGAGGCACCCACTTCTCGAAAGCTTGTGGCTATGGTCACCAATCTTTGATACATCATCTCATGGTCTTCACCATCAAGCTTGAAAAAGCCCTCGGCTTCATTGCTCAAAGAGTCATAGCGGTTCCTTCTCATGCTATCATTTCCAACGAACAACTCGGATAGACCATCCCATGTCTCCTTGGCGGTGGTAAGATGTTGAATGCGAGCCATGTCCTTGTTCCCAACCGCCTTTTGGATCATGTAGAGAGCGGTGGCATCAAGTTGAGCCTCCACCACTTCTCTTCTTGTTAGGTTGGTCGGATCATGCGGCTTGTATCCAACTTGAATGATGCGCCACAACTCGATTGAAGAGCTGCAAACATGAGACTTCATCATGTATTGCCATTGAGAAAAGGTATAGTCTTTAAGCAACGGGGGATCACTCCTATGAGAAACTTGCGGGTGAGGAATAATGGGATCGGGGGTATGGTATTGGGATGGGGGAGGAGTGGCGTTGTAGCCTTTAGGCACTTCATCATTGGATGATGGAGTGTTTTGATGGGCTGAGGAACTACTAGCATCACCCTTCCCATCCAAAGGCAATTGCTTTCCCTTTATCAATTCGGGGTCCACATCAAGAGTAATGCCCGGAAGCACCGGAGGCTTTGAGGGCAATGCAAGAGAGGTTTCTTTAGATGTCTTGAGAGACTCAAGCATATCATGAAACTTCTTGAACTCGGTTTGTATGGACGATGTCAACTTTGTTTCCAAAGAGTTGATATCGGCCATAGTGGCACCTTTCTCTTGCATTGCCGCCAAAGTCGCGGCGTCCGTTTCGGAACCCTCTTTTGGGTCAACTTGCATTGTCCAAGGTTGGTCTCAAGCGGTGAAGCTTTTAAGAGACAACCTGGCTCTGATACCAATTGAACGGCAGTTGACCACCTAGAGGGGGGGGTGAATAGGTGGTGACCAATTTTTATGTCTTTTTCAGTTTTAGGCTAGCGGAAAGTAAGTTGTCTAGATGTGCAACTAGGTGACACAAGTGACAAACTACAAGGAAGCTAAGCAAGTACAGGAAATAAAGATGCGGTAAAGGAGAGTGGAACGAAACAACCGTAGGAACTCGAAGACCAAGATTTTATCCCGAGTTCCACCACATAGGTGTACGTCTCGTTGGAGAGGTGTGAGCTACCACAAAGGTTTGCTCAACGCCACAAAGGCCTCACCCTATTCTCCTGTGAATTCGACCACAAAGGTGCGAATCCACACTTCCACTAAGGACTCCTTTAAGGGCGGAGAAGGTCCCGTACAAATTCGTGAGGCACACACCCACAACTGAATTGGGGGCTCTCACAACGACCACAACAGGTCACTTCCACAAAGGAATTCACAAAGGATCAAAATACACAAGGTAGAACCTAGATATCCACAAAGGAACCCTAGATTCGTTGCCCCTCAAGAAATAGAGGGGGAAAGTCAAATCGCTTCGGTGGAGATGTAGATCGGTGGCTTCTCCCTCAGATCCCCAAGTATCAACGGATTTGAGTGGTTAGATTGGGAGATCCGGGAGAAACGAGCTTCAGCACCAATGGAGGAGAGAGAAAATCTGGAAGCTTGAAATGCTGGAGGTAGGTGGAGGGGTATTTATACCCCTCCCCAAAATCTGCCTGTTGCACAACCGCCAGCCCGGAAATCTCCGGGTTGAGGACCGGAGATCTCCGGACCCCGGAAATTTCCGGTGCAATTTCCGGCTGAGCAAGAAACTGGATCAGTACTGGTTGGGCTTCTTGACTTGGTCGAAAATCCTCTGTCACTCGGAGATCTCCGGATTGGGGCTCGGAAATCTCCGAGCGCCGGAAATCTCCGGGAGGATTTCCAGCTAAAACTGTTTTGGAGTCAGTACGCAATTTGAGTTCTGGACTTGGTCGAAATTCCTCTGTCACTCGGAGATCTCCGGACTGGGGCTCGGAAATCTCCGAGCGCCGGAAATCTCCGGGAGGATTTCCGGCTCAGCTTGAGTTGGAGTCAGTACGCATTTCAATCCAGACATAGTGAAAAATTAGGACGGCTCGGAAATCTCCGGTCTGTGGACCGGAAATCTCCGAGCCCCGGAAATCTCCGGTCTGTGGACCGGAAATCTCCGAGCCCCGGAAATCTCCTGACTGAAATCCTGAACAAATACCAAGTGTAGTTGAAATGACATTTAGGCAAACTAAGTGTTCCTCTTTATCAGTCTACCTGTAAAAGTGCATGCATGCTTCATCACAAACATTAGAATACTTTTTGCGTTGTCATTAGTCACCAAAACCTGGGAGTACATAGAATGCACTTTCACATGGTCCTCGTAGGCGTCTCGGGTGGCCGGCGTAGATCCAAGGTAGTTTGCACCATCGTGGGCTCCGACCGCGGTGCGAACTCCAGCCGACGCACCAGCCGTCGATGAGCCAACTACTCCACCGCCACACCGGAGGATGACGACAAGGAGGGGCCCTATATTATGTTCTATTTTAAACTTCAATGCAATCCTCAAATTATAAATGAAAGTTTGGAAAAAATACCAAATCCCTGGCCGCGCGGACATATTGCGTCGGCCCGTTGCAATGACTAGAAAAGGGTGGACGTTGGCCAGGTGCATGTCCGTTTCACAACCCAAACGCATAAAACGAGGACAGATTTCGTGTTATAGATCGACCCGTTGGAGTCATCCGTGTGTTCCGACCCTTTTCGTACAATCTTTTCATCTCCCCACCAAATCTTGCCGCCGGCAGCCATCCATTTGTGCTCACATGAATCTCAGCAACCACGCAGGACGATCTGGGCTGATTTTTTTAAAATACATTTTTTATTGCAAATTCGGGAAATATTGTGCAGAAATAGAAATTATCAAAAATAATACAGCCTCGGCCCGGAGCAGGCCGAGCAGGTCTCGTCGGCCCAGAGCAGGCCGAGCAGGTCTCGTCGGCCGCATCTGCGCGCGTGCAGGCGCCTGCCACGGCCTGCATGGCTCTGGTCGGCCTAGAGCAGGCCGATTAGGCCCTGTCGGCCCAGGGAAAGCCGAGGGATGCATGCAGCCGTTTCTCCTGCTTCTCCCGCCTATTTCTCCCGTCTCCCGCCTATTCCTCCCGCCACTGATTCGCGCGCGTTTCTTCCGCCAGTCGTTCCCGCCTTTTTCTCCCGCCACCGATTCGCGCGCGTTTCTCCCGCCAGCCGTTCCCGCCTTTTTCTCCCGCCACCGTTTCCCGCCCGTTTCTCCCGCCAGCCGTTCCCGCCTATTTCTCCCGCCACCGTTTCCCGCCCGTTTCTCCCGCCACCGTTTCCCGCCTGTTCGTCCCGCCAACATTTCCCGCGACCGTTTTCACCTCAGTTGTCCTATAAAAACCACTCTAGGCTAAGCGGGGTACTCTCACAGAGCGCCAGCATGGTGTGTATTGTACCTTGTGAGAAGTGTGTGTCCGGCTTTCATATAGCCGCATCCGAGCATCTAGCTAAGATTATCACCTATTTGAAGGTAGATGGTAGGGAAGTTCCACTTGAAGAAATTATTGGTAGTGAGAGACATCTCTCTTTGCTTGGGGCTAGGCTATGCCGAGATGGGTTTCCGTATAGGACCACAGAACAAATCCGTGCTGAAATTTTGAGGCTTGCAGATAAGTTCGATAGGCACGTTACCAATGAGCCGATTCATCGAACTCAAGACATATGTGAGAGGTACGGTCGTTCCTTTCTCTGGGTATACTCCAGCGATGATGACGACGATTTCATGCCGTCGTCAAAGGAAAGGGGGGTTGAAGCACTGCGTAAGGGCAAGGAGAACAAGGCAGAAACATCCAGCAAGGGTGCGGGAAAGAAGCCTGAATCATCATCAAAGGGCAAGGGTGCTAAATCTGCGGATGGTGCAGGCTGCATTGATGGGAGATAGGTAGAATCTTAATTTGAGTTATGTTGTATCTTTCTTTGAGTATCGATTAATTAGTAGTTGTACCTTCATTTCCTATTGTTGTGTGGTGTGATCGGTATGTAATCGAGATTTGTTTTATCTTATCTTACGTACCAATGTATACCGGTTACGGACCTGGAACTTAAGCAACCAATCAATCTTGGGTCCGTGATCCTCATGGGCAAACACAGTTGCATTTGGATTCATATGTTGGAACCGGTCTGCCATATCCTCAGACCACATATCAGAGGCCTGTAACGGACCTATGGCCTCACCAGCTATAGGAAGGCCCAATAGGTAGGAGACATCCTGTAGAGTAGGAGCCATCTCGCCCCAGTGAAAGTGAAACGTGTGCGTCTCCGGTCTCCATCGGTCCACCAAGCAGGTGAGCAAACAGTGGTCCATCGCAAGCCGACCACTCACATCTGACGCCTCAACAAGGCGAGCAAAGGGTAGGAGCCCAGCCCACGTCAAACTGCATGTATCAGAAAATTGTTAACTATTTGACAAGTACATATTATGAGCAAAATAAATATAACACTTACCGATCGATCCAAGCTGGGTGTATCTTCCAATCATCCTTCTGACCACGAGTGATAAGAGGTTGGAGGACATTATCCCGCATTAGCTTAGCACGATGCTTGTTGTCCACCACCAGGTTAAGCAACGCCATCCCCGCCATCTCTGTAAGCAGAGATTGAAGTTGATAATAGAATAACACAAATTACAAATTACAAATTTGACTTTGTAGCTAAACGAGTACAAATCCAAATATAATGGTTCCACGATTACAGAGTAATACATAGAGGCAGATACGTAGTCTGCATTTATTATAAATATAAAGGTACTCTAGTTTCTTCCTCTTCCTCTCCGGCCTCGGTTGCCTCTTCCACGCACCGTAGCTGGACCAGGTCCAAACTCCGGACAGTTCGTATCCCTATGGACAAATTGGTTGCATAGAAAACATTGCCTGGTAGGTCCTCCAACTTCCGATTCATCCATATCATTACGTATGCGTCTACACTGCCGTCTACCTCTACCCGGACGAAGTAACCTTGGGTCAGGAATGTATCTCCTCTCACTAGCCTCAACGGTGTTGAAATTACCCAGGGCTCGGAATCCTTGCATCTCACCTGTCCATGTGTTCAAGACAGCTTCACGACTGAAGTACGGTGAGACAAATGAGATTGCTTCCAAACCAAGCTGCCCACAAGCAGCAAGTACATGCGAGCATGGAAGGTGAAACAATTTCGGTTTGTTGCATGTGCATTCACAGGTTGGCCATGCTTCATTTCCAATCTTCACCTCATGCGTTCTCAACACATTGCCACAACCGAACTTGTCGGTAGGTAAGCGAACCTCGAACCTCCTTTCCTGATTTCCGATGGCAACCACTTGGAAAGTTCGTGCCTTCTCCATCTTAGCATCCATGTACATCGTAATCTTTTCACACCAGGGGGAGTTTGGAGTGCGAAGTATATGCATTTCGGCTTGCTGGCGTTTGACTCTGAAGTAATTAACCGTGCCTTGGAAAATTCCCTCCACAAGGGCAGTTAAAGGCAAGGCTCTGTTCCCTCGGAGGACAAAATTGTATGTTTCGGCAAGGTTTGTAGTCATTACGCCATATCTGGCTCCGTATGAGTCGTGCAACAATGACCACCTCTCTACGGGCTCATGCTCAATCCACTGCTGGAGATTCTTAATCAACCGTCCACCCTTTCTCCTCGTGCCCGGTGGGTCAAAGTCTGGCAAATCACACAGACCGATCGGTTCTTCTTCAGGTGGTGCAGGCCCTGTAGCTGCTTGTGCCGCTACTTGGGCTACATGAAACGCCACTGCCACAGTACGTGCAGCTTTCCTCTCCCGAACATGTTTGTTCGTGAACTCATCAAACTTGCCACGGATAAAATTGTACTTCCATTTCTGGTTCTGCTTGCAGAGTTTTTTGAACAAATTCATGAGACTCTTATTTCTGAACTGTGAGAAGAAGTTAGCACCTAGATGGCGCATGCACCAACGACTCTGAAGATCCACCCACGGTGTTTCTTCGTCTGGTCCAGGGTTTGTTAATGCCTTTATAGCGTTGAGTATACCCGCATGTCTGTCATGTAGAACGCAAACATTATGCTTATCCTTCACATCTGCCTTTTTCAACTGCCTAAAGAACCACGTCCAACTATCCGTGTTCTCACTCTCAACAAAAGCGAAAGCAAGGGGCAACAGTTGGTTATTGCCGTCTTGGCCAATAGCAGTCAATATCTGACCCTTGTACTTGCCGGTCAAAAATGTGCCATCGACACATAACACTGGTCGGCAGTGGCTAAAGGCTTCGATGCATACACCAAAAGAGAAGAACAAACGGTGCAACACCCTAACTGTTGGGAACTCTGTCATGTAGAAGTCTTGAAGATCAACATATGTGCCAGGATTCCTCGCCTGAAGCGTGCGGAGCAAACGGACAACAGAATCATATGAGTCAAAGAATGACCCAAATCTCTTCTCCAGCGCGCTCTGCTTAGCCCTCCAGGCCTTGCCATAAGAAATGTTGAAATTGAATCTTGTGAAGACTTTGTTCCTTATTGCCTTCACTTCCATCGCCTTGCTCTCCACTATCTCCGTGTAAAACAAACGAGCAATAAGCGTGGATGACAGATTACGGTGATCCTGAAGGATGCTGGGAATACGACATGTATGCATTACCATGTCACTCACAACCCAGTTTGTATCATACTTGGGGACATATGCGTGCACCCTACCTGGACAAGCTATCCTCGAGCATTCCATGGTCAGATATTTCTTACTCGACACAGTTGTCTTGAAAACCCTTGATGTCGACATTGCCCAGTGTATGATTGCTTCCTGCAGATGTTGCTTGTCAGCGTACATTGCTCCCACAGCCATGCTGCTCTGGTGATATTGCCAGGAAGAATCATGACCATCGTCCAGAGTCATGCCAGATGAGATGTCTTGAGTCCGTGAAGTTGGATAAGGCACCTCCGGCTCGTACTCTGCGTCATTCGACGAATCAGAATCACTGCCGTCCCCGCAATCACCCTCAATATCTTCATCTTCCATCTCGTTCTGCATTCGACCATCTTCCTCATCCCTATCTGCCTCCACATTTTCACCGTCATCATGCCCTCCAACCATACTACTCTGCCCTGATTCATAACCATGGCTGTCATCATGTTCAATTTCCATGGTTGCTGAACTGCTCTGCTCTGGATCGTGCCCACCCTCGCCTTCAGGAGGATTGACATTTACCTCCTTAACGACAGGAAGTAACAAGGCAACTGAGTGGCTTCCCCTGTTTTCGCAACCTTGCAACCAGTTCACCCACTGAGAATCCCGATCAATCGGCCTCAGAGTGTACCAAAATTTTTTACTGGACCTGGACCATAATGCGTGCACCCCGACAGTGTGTGTTTCTGCATTTAATCCCAAACACTCTGCCAACCAATATTTTAACTGACTAACAGACCAATTTTTAGGGGCAGTCAGATTCAACTCGATGTGCTGAAACTGTCTCAGGTCCATCCCATCTTCATTTTGTTGTACTGAACCGTCACCGTAGTAGAAAACAAATTTTACTACATCCGACATTTTTCTCACCTAGTAATATTTTCAAATGTATCAAATATTAATACGACCGTCCCATTAATTCTACTGAAACAACTAAATGATCTAATCAAAACTTACCGTAAAGTTATTGCAAACGGGAATCATAAACTAATAAAATACCAATTACAAATACTAACATACTACGAATCCATCCGGGCTAACTAAAAATCCTACCATACTAACAACACACTAACCCTAATCTAAATAACACAAACCCTAACCCTAATGTATGAGTAGTCACGTACCCTTGAAGCGTGACAACAGCACCACCGCAGCAGCCCGACCCTCCACCACCGGAGCACCCCGAGCCTCCACCACCGGAGCACCACCACGAGCACGCCCACCGTCACCAACTCGCCTCCACAACCTACCCCATGATAGATCGGTCACCCCACAACCTTAGTAACAACCTAGGACTAATTTTTAGTGGAGAAACGGTGTAAAACGGTGCTGGTTTTCGTTTGGGACGAACATGAGAGAGAGAGGAGATAGCAGTCGCGCGATGGGAGGAAGAAGAAGAGGTCGGGCTTCTTAATACGACCTCGTCGGCTCGGAGGAGGCCGACCGGGCTTTCGGCCGTGACGTGTCCGAAGCGCGTCCACTCGACGCCGATCAGGCAGTCGGCCCCTGGCACACATCTGCTCGGCCTACTCGTAGCCGACGAGCCCTGGTCGGCTTTCTGCTGGCCGACAGGGCCTGCTCGGCTTCCTGTGGGCCGAGGCCGTATTATTTTTGAAAATTCATATTTCTGCGCAATATTTTCCGAATTTACAATAAAAATGTATTATTTAAAAAAAATCAGCGACGATCTGGAAGCCACTCTTGACATCGTTTACGCTCTCGATTTGACCCACCGCTTCGGACGCTCCGGACAGCTCATCAATTGGTCATGGGGACAACCTTGCTCTTTCTCCACACGTAAGATATTCGACCAATTAAACATGCATTGGAACCACGTACATGTTTCGTGCAGCGGTGGAGAAAATGTTTGGACCGACCTTTTGGGATCGGCAATTGCAGGAGACACAACTCGATTCATGATACAAGGTGCATCAAGAATATTTTCTATGCTGCTTGGACGTATCGATTATATGCATCGAGAATTAAAGAATTTTTCATTCGCTTGAAAAGTGTTGTATAAAACATTATGTTGGAGCGTAAAATTTTATACTCCGTACTTAAATCTGCGAAGGACTGATTTTGCACTGTTCGTCAGAATTCTTTTACGGATTTTTTTACAGTTACAAAGTTGGCCAAAAATGATTCGAGACCTGTGGCTGTACTCCGAAGAAGGCCTGTTATATGGAAGCCCCATATAGACACAGCCCAACAGGTCGCCACTCCGCTTCCGCTGCTCTATATATACACGCCTCCCACACTTCCTTGCGATTGTCCTTGTTAATTCCACTCTACCTGCTTCCGGCGCGAGCGAGGGAAAAGTTGCGGGAGATGGAGGCGAGGCGGGAGATCACCAAGCGGATGCGCACCGCCGCCACGGTGAGAGTACTGCTAGCCACCCCCTCACTCTCGCGCTATTCGATTCGTGTTCCCGAGCCCTCTGCGGATTTGGGGGGCCGGCCGGTGTCTCGTCAGTCGTCACGAACATCTTGGATTTTGGGGCCACGCGCGAGTTGTGGTCGTTCCCCTCTGTGTCTTCCTCCGTAGGTTTAATCGAGAGGTTCGACATGCTTCGCTGATTTGCTCGGCTTGCGGCCGCGCGCGTCGGCCACGCGACTTGCTTCCGAGTTATTCGCTGATTCCCTGGTTGGCGAGGGTTTTCGATTTGTTTTGGGTATTTGGCTATTTGGGGGATTTCGAATTCGACTAAAGCCTCACTCTTTTGGGTGGTTGGGGCTCCTGATGGAATGCGTTCGAGTCGAATCGGGGCTTCCACCCCGACCCGTGTTCGAAATTTCACAATTCACACTGATTGATCGAGTTGATGAAATGGGGTGGCTTGATTTGGGTTTCGGGTTAGCAGTGAAAGCCTGGCACTTTGCGATGTCCGCTCCATATCTTTGTTTGTTTCATACATAAAAAACTACGTACTCGTGTTATGTGGAGTTTAATTCAAGATTTCAAGGTTTACCGTGACCGTGAAGTTATATCTCGACTAACTCTATTCTATAGTTTGCGAGTAAAAGCTTTCCACACGCGTTTGTGCAGAGCAACGATGACGACGCCGCGAGCCAGGATAGCGCAGGAGGGGGAGCGGCGGCGTCCTCCGCGATCGCCGTGAGCACGGCCGCGACGGAGATGGACGGGGAGGAGATGGCCATGGTGGCGGCATCGGAGGCTGAGGTGGTGGGTTCGGCGGAGACGGAGGAGAACGTCCAGCGCATCCTCCTCGCCATCGACAACTTCACCCGCAAGGTCCGCCTCTTCACCCTCCCTCCCACGTCGAGTCCACCTTAGTATTTCAACCTGTGATGTGAATGTGATGGCCGGAGAAGTGAAGGTGACATGAATGCATGCCAGGTGTCGGAGATGCTGGATTCCGGGAGCGCCATGTTCAAGGACCTCGCTGCCGACTTCGAGGACCGCCTCTGCAAGTAAGAAACAAAATAATCCTCGCCGCAGCAATGCAATTATCTGCTCTTTGTTGGCTGCTCGCTCATCTGCTCTTTGGTGTGTCTTTCAACGTGGGGGGAATTGCAGGATTCACAAGGAGAGGGTGGAGAAGTGGGAGGAGGAGATCAGGGAGCTGCGCGCCCGCGACGCCGCCAACGAGCAGACCCGTGCCGTCCTCCACAACGCCCAGCTCCAGCTCTTCCACATCCGACAGTAGTGGAGTTCGTTCCCTCTCATCTCATTCTCAACTGCTTCGGCTAGCTGTTCCACAACATCTTTAGTTCAGTTCAGGCAAACAACCAGTCGATCCGCATGCGCAGCAACTCCCTGCTTCTTCTGCCTTCCGTATCTTCCTGAACTTATCAGCACAGCAGCATTAACAAGTCCAGTTTGATGTACTAGTAATGTATATGTATGCCCGTATGAATCTGCCACCAACAGCGAGGTGCCACTACTGATTCTGAACATGAATGCTTTACAGTTATTCTGAATGTTAAATGCCTTGCACTTAACCGTCAAAAAAAAATATATGCCTTGCACTTCTCGTCTCACACATTATCTACATGATGATGATCAGCAGAAGAAGGTTTTACGGATCCTAGATGTGACGGTGCTTATATACTCCTGCGAAAACTAGTGTTGTCTTCTGAAAAACGGGCCCCATCGTGCTGCGGGTGCCCCTTGATCCATCCATTCCCCTAGGATCCTGGCTAGGGACACCTGCTTGACCACGGCAAACATGAAAGCCTTGCCTGCACACGAGGAACATCGAGCCAGTAATACAGTATGTTTCTTCAGGAACTATTCCATGTTTGCGATGCGTTTCGCCTGGTCCAGTGCAACATGGAACGCTAAAACCTTGATCTGCGAAGCTTTCGAATCCAGCCGTGTCAGGACTTACCGTAACTAGTTGATAGACTCTCTCTGTCATTGCTTGATATTGATGATACACATATTTACTCCCTCCGTTTCTGAATTAATTGACTCGGATTTAGTACAAGTTGTAGGGAGTACAAGGAAGAGGAACAACCTTATTGAATAGACCAATTGTTTTAGCAATCGGAAGCGATGTTCTCTGTTCAAAAAGCCATCTCTAAAAAGAAAAAAAGAAAGATAAAAGAGAACTGCAAAGCCACCTGACAAGACACTACTGAGCATATAAAACATGAGCCCAACACCTAAGAAAGCTAGCCGACAGAAGATCCATCACCATGAGGCACATGTAGATGATGGGTGTTGTCGACGGATCACAATACCAAGAATCAACAAACAACATAGCGCGCCGCACTGGCGTGCGTACCGAACCCCACGGCACAACTTATGAGCATTCACAATAAATAAGTGCCAAAACCTAGCACCTACCACGAACCTTGACTAGGAGCGCCGCCATGGGAGGTCGAGACAATTAGCATGTGGGGGATGCATTATTATGTTGTCACTGAGCAAACATGAGCCGAGACGACACCAAAAGCCCAACGCTCTCTCAACACAACGACAACCATGAGAGGTTCTTGAGCAAGCACAACAAGGGCAATGGCCATTGTTGTTAGATGTAGCAAAACTTGCATGGTCAGTAGAGGCTTTCACAGCAGCCCGAGAACAAGAAATAAGGCACCACATGACAACACTGCGAGGCCAAACGCCTCGCTGCCAGATAAACCCCAAAGAACGGAGCACCACAATGCTGCAACACGCCACCATGACAGACCTGCAACCTTTCATGCCCATCCAGTAGACATGGAAGCAGTTTGGGGTTCCCTTGTGACTCCTTCAAGTAGGAAGAAGTGACGCCTACGGTGTTGTCGTCGCTGAGCTTTCGCCCGGAACCGCCACAATCGCCATACCCAAGCTAGAGGTTGGAAGCAGCTCTACAACCATGCCTCCAGAGAGGTTAGCGGCACCTGGCGGCGTCGGCGTGGTCCGTCCACACGGACATAGCATGAGCACGGGTTTCCCGTGAGCGAGCGACAAGCTCATGAACCTCACCTGAACACTTATGCACCTGAGAGGGAAGCAGCAGTGGGCACCGTGGTGGCTGGAGAACTGAAGATAGGCCCTAGAGAGCCCCCCATAGGTCGCTTTATGGGCTCCGTAGCGCCGGATTCCGTGGTTTTTTTGCCCTGTCACGCTCCCAAGAACCCAAAAAACGTCAGATTGGGCCGTTTTCCCATCCGGCGCACCAAGGCCAAGCCTTAGCAGTTGGGGTGCAATTGGGGCTCCGGCAGAGAGAAAAGCGGGTGTGGGCCAGACCTGTCGGCGAAACGAGCACATTTCCCACACCCCCGCCTCGCGTTTTCTCGCTACCTGCACCCCCACCTCGCGTTTTCTCGCTACCTGCACCCCCACCACCATGTCGTCCCCGGCCGCACCATTCATCCCTTTGCCGCAAGCACGCTTGTAGCAAGGCCACCACCCCGCTAGACTTCGCCACGATTTAGCCGAAAGTCAAGCTTCGTCGCTGCCACGCGCCCACCCCACCAGCAAGATGTTCGGCGTTTTGCCTGCTCGACCATGGACTCCAACGACAAAGAGATGCTCGCCGATCTGCTGGAAGAGGAAGCTGCCACCGAGGTCGGAGACGAAGAGCTCCTCATGATCCTCGCTGCTCTTGTCGGCCTCATTGTCCATCAGCCGCAGCCGCGGCGAGGTGGCTCGAAGCCAGGTTGACGAAAGGCAAGGCCGAGACAGCAGATGGAGGCCTACCGCATCCTTTACGCCGACTAGTTCGCCAACGATCCAATCGAGGGTGAGGAGACGTTGTAGCTTCGTTTCAGGATTAAACAGACGCTCTTCCTCAATATTGTTCATGTCATTCGGGGGTTTGACTCCTACTTCAAGTGTAAGAAGGATTGCACCGGCACAGGGATTCACCTCCCTTTAGAAGTGCACCGTGGCGATGAGTATGCTTGCATATGGTGCTCCCGGTGATGCACAATATGATTATCTACACATGTCCGAGTCCACCGGCATTGAAACTTTGAACAAGTTATGTAGGGCAATGGTGGAGGTGTTCGGGCCGAAGTACCTGCGAACACCCAGTGTGGAAGACACTGCTCGGATCCTAGCCACCAATGCAGCAAGAGGATTTTTTGGTATGCTTGGAAGCATTAACGGCATGCATTGGTCTTGCAAGAACTGTCTTTTCGAGTGGGAGGGGATGTACAAAGGCCACAAAGAAACTTGTAGTGTGGTACTTGATATCGTTATTACACATGACCTCTTGATTTAGCACTCGTCCTTTGACATTGCAGGATCTCATAACTACATCAATATTCTGTAGTGCGCCAACGTCTTTGCCATGCTTGTTGAAGGCACGCTCCACCGGTGAACTGCTTGTTGAAGGCACGTTCCACCGGTGAACTATGAGATCAATGGGCACCAGAACACGAAGGGCTACTATTTGGCTGATGGCATCTATCCAAAATGGTCAACATTTATGAAGACTATCTCAAACCATGTGGCCAAAGCTTGGTTTGCCAGCCACCAGGAAGCTTGCAAAGGATGTCCAGTGGGCATTGTGTGTGCTTTAGTCTCGATTTGCCGTTGTTCGGTACCCGCTATGACTTGGTCAAAGGATCACATGTGGGAGGAGATGATCTGTTGTGTTATGATCATTGATAGTGAGCGGGATGTGACGGTGATCGTCGATGATCAATACTACAGACAAGGTCTTCTTCTGGATGTTGATCACCAAGTACCGGCAACATGGACAGACTTTCTCGCTATGCGTGAGGTGATCCGAGATCCGCATGTGCACAAACAACTTCAGAATGATCTGGTGACTCATTTGTGGATGCTCAAAGGAATCGATGAACACGGCTAGGAATCGGCGCACCTAGGGCGAGATATGCATTAGGCGCCACACTGGGGGCCTAAACTTTGTGCCAGATTGCCCGCTTGGGGGGGCCTGGAGAGGAATGTCATATCTCCTATTTTCCATACAAATGAAAGTCATTTAATATGGAAGGGATGGAGTAGGATTTTAAAAGCAAGTAAGCCTTCTTACCGGCTATTTGCTTTTTCTGATAAGATTAAGGTCCAGTTCTTTTGGAGCTTATCAACAGCTTCTCAGTGAAAATAAGCCCAAGCCCAAAAGAACTCGATTTTAAGCCGTTTATTTGGACAGCCGACTTAATCAAATCATTCACAGTGGAAAAAAGCCCACATACCCCAACTTCCCCCAGCCGCGCGCAGCTTCCCGCAAATGAACTCGAAACGTTTTTTGCATTACCCCCGTGAAACGTGCATATTACAGTGAAATGCCACCACGCGGCCGAACAGTTTTCTTTTCGTTTTTTTCCTGGCTCTCTCTCTCCAAGCAGAGACACTCTGCTATTCCCCTGTCCCGAACGCGCCGCCACCTAGGGTTCGTAACGCCGCCGCCCTCTTTGTCTTTGCACAACGCTGTCGTCCTCCGGCCTTCGGGCGCCGCCCCCGAGCCCTCGTTCTTCTCCTTCTTCCTCGAGCCGGTGGCTCCCGAGGCGCCCCATGGCGGAATGATAGAGAACCACATCTCCCGGCCAGGATCCGGTCGATCCCGAGCGCGCCGGCACGGGGTCAGCAGAGGAGCTCTGTCGCCTACTGGCGCTCAGCTCCGCCTCTCCACTAGCGCTCTGCCTCATCCCCTCGTAGGATTGAGGCAAGGTCAAGCTCGCAAGCTCCCATGTCCGGTCGTCCATCAGCACTGCCAGCCAGCTCCTTGCACATCTTCCGGTGTTTCATGGATCCTCCTGACCGGCTGCAGGCTGCTTGACATGTGGGCTGACGACCACAGCAACGTGCTGCCCTGTTCTTCCCGTCCCGACCTGTGTTCAGATTTGGTCTGTAGTGTTTTTCAGGCCAGATTGATACTGAAAATGAATTGCTAAAGTTCAGGAATCTTGTGTACTGTAGCTCCTGGATGTTGTTGCCCTGTCCATTGCAAATTTATTCGCATCTAGTTTGGAACTTGGTGCGGTCCTAGGCTCCTGTTGATTTGTCCATCCCAGGTCCAGAACCAGACGGCTACAACACTGAAGATTGTTGGTTGCTAGCTAGGAGAAGAGTCGGATTGTTATACAATTGATTTTGATCAGGTTTCAAGTAGTACTGGCTCTAGATATATTACTCCAATGTCATATGTCCTGTAATTTTTCTCAAATCTTTTCTCAGTAGTGATGTTGTATTTGTAACATCTTATTTTCATATCAATAAAGATATATTATGTAATTTATAATCAGCTAACAATGAATCCTATTTTATTTTCATATTTAGTAATTAATATGAGGATCAAAATATTTTATTATGATCACACATGCGAAAATAACACAAACACGGTCAAAATTTGATCCCTTAGAAAATTTGATCGGATAACTCAGACAATAAGCCAGGACAGAGGAAGCCCAAAAGAACTGGACTACAGATTTTGCTTGGCTTAAATCCACAGCCACTTCTCTGGACAGCTCTACTCAGGGTGGCTTATGCATAAGCCGAAGCTTAAAAGAACTGGGCCTAAAACCCATGACATACGGACAAAGTTGCCCGTGCAAGCTTCCATTCTTCTCCGTTGAAGCGCCCCTTCTACTTGTATAAATTTATCGACAAAAATAATACTCGATGCATTACGTCCATTCCATTCATCTATCATTGCCAACTTTCACCATTACGGAGTCATGACATGTGGGTGGTATTTATCAAAACAGAATCAAAATTGGGACTATGAAAAATGATTTTAACTGAGACATTAGTAGCATTTACAGGGATCGAAGCTTTTAGAGCTGACTAGACTTATTTCTACAAACTATAGCAAAAATAGCAGGAGGGGGGACAAGTAAATATTTACCGCTTATCACCAAAGAACCAACAAAATGTAAAGGAAAAGGAGAAAACCTATGGCAATGGCCCATTGACATCTACTCTAAATTAGTTCATGAATTTGCGACAGTCAGCAGTCTGGCATAGGCAAGGAACTTTGCAATCATCAGCCTCATCAGGGTCGAAAAGGTAATCATACCTAGAAAATAAACACAATACAAAACATGATTAGTGTCGTTGCAGATAACAAAGATTAATCATTATCATAATTTGCTCAGACCATATGCAACTATGAGGAAAAATCCTATACGACATACGTTAGCTCTTCACCGGCACAAACATTTCTCTTCGCAATTAGAATAATGCGGCTCTGATCATGCCCCACGCTCATAATCCTTGCATAGAAATTTGGCGTACACTGCAATGAAAATAAAAGTACATCACATACACATTCGATTTAAAAATATTAAGTAGATTTAGAGTAATTTATGATCTTACAGAATGATTTATCAGGCGTGCCACATTTCCTTTGTCTGTGGCATCAACAACTACTTCCTCGCTGATTTTGAAAAGCTGTGTAGCAAAAGGGACATAATAGATGTAGTTATGTTAGAAGAAATATCAGAAGAAAGTGAAATAAGTCATCATAAATGCATAGTAATGCATATGGCGCATGTTTCGAATGTCATGCCTATCTTTGATATGCATTTAAAAGCTGAAGAATAGAGAATCAGACATGGAACCTTCTGTACAGGTTTCATAACTACATGGCGCATGTACTCCATTTAGTCTATATTGGCTTGAATAGTGATCAAATCAATGGAACAAGATCGCCAGGAAATAAATCTAGCATTTGTCATGGCCAAATAGCATATATATTGTAGGTATAATATTACTTTATAGAAAAACATTTGCATTCGTAAATAGTTCACACCATATATCTGGTGAAATGATATGGAAGACAACTCACATAACAATCTTTTCCTTGTCTACGATACTGTGCTTCCCGCAAATCAGCAACACTTCGTCTGACCTGCTCACCGCGGTACTCAAGAACCTGATGAAAAACGCTAACAATGAGGAATTTATTGAATGATGGCAGTAACTAGGACCCACATCACATGGGAATCGAGGCATATTTGGGAACAAATATTAGCTCCGGTTGTTTACGCAGCAACCTTGTATCAGAAAATACAAATGGACCTCTGAAAAGAATAATGTAAACTGAACCTAATATAAAGTACAAGCTGAACCATGTCATACAATCAAGCACGTCTAAATCTGAAGTGCAGGCTACTTCTGAAGAATATTTCAATGGCATAGTGTTCGAGGGATTACCATTTCTCCTTCTTGAATGTCCCTACGAGCAAAAAGTCCCCACCTATGAATTCCTGATCTACCAAAGCATACTCTACTATGTTCCGTTTTCTGAAATAAGAAGAAATTAATTAGATCTAAACAATAAATATAATTGGTACAGGGAAAGCCAAGGCCTGACATATACTAACCTGAAGATAACGTAGACGTTCCTTGAAAGTAGAAAAGGATTCCGGATCCCTCTCTTCCTGCAGAGTACAAAGTTTCATTCATAAGAAATTTGACTAAACGACTGGAACAGCTATTGAATAAGCATGCATACATTAAGCACAAATCATAAAATTACCCTAGGTGGATTCAGACTGTCAATTTCATCCCAGCGGTGTTGACAAGATCCCCTTACACGGTGTGCCATTGCTGCCTCCTGAGATCTCTGCATCCCAATAAAAGTTCAATCAGGTGCACAACAAATAGGTTATCAATACAAGAACTCAGCTAGCAACAACATATGAGGATAACTGGCTAGAGCACTACGTATAAAGTAACACCATATGAGCAAATCCTAAACATAACTAAAATTAATACAAATGTATAATTCTCCTTAAGGAATTGAAGTGCACGTCACAAGGTTATCCGCAAGTGGTGAACTAAGGTGTATGAGCATTAACCTGCAGCCAGGAACTTGCATTACGGCTAGACTGGGTATTTCATGGACTCCATTTGGGGTCACACATATCAGTTTCACTATGGCCTTAGTCATGCATCGCCAGTTTGTAAAACTAATGGAGATGCAGCGAGTGCAACAGAAGCACCAGGCAGAGAAACAGTAGAAGCAGCATGTAGAGTAGCAACAGGGGCATGGGCTAGGAGTCTTAAACCGAGTCGAGTCTGGCCAGTAGGACACATTGGGATTAGAGAAAGTAATCAGCAAATAAAGTTGGATACCTTGTACTTACGTGCTCCATATGGGTGCAACTATGAAAAGAAGATAAACAGAGGTTGAGTACCTAGAGGCTGAGTTCAGCTAAGCAAATACATCAGGCTGTTGCATGTACTGAACAAAAGTTTTTGCTTCCCTCAAACCACGCACCCATCAGAGTCTCTTCGCCTCTATCGAATGAGGATGAGCTTTGAGTTATCACGTTGCCAATCCGCTATAAGACTGAAAGCCAGAATCGCACCATTTCCCTCTGACATTTCAAAGAAACTCAACCCCTAACAACTACAAACTCCAGATATCATCAACACGTTGTCTTTGATAACTTTTGGCCAAATCGCCACGTCGACTTCTAACTAATACCCGTCTCCAGGTAAATGAACAAAATGTCCAAGCATCCAAGGTATCTTGCAAGTTCAGACAAGCTATGGAACATGTTATGTTCTATTTTTAATGCAACAAATTGCTGAAAGATTTTTTTTTTCGGAGGTAACAGTTGGTTGGGAAATGGAAATATTAAAAGTCCTTCAGCTAACTCGATTCCACAGTGCAGCACAACAGACAATAGCAACCAAAAACTCTGTGGTGGCAACACAGAAAGTTCACTACTATTGTCATCTTCTAGTGAACCTAGTCGCTCATTCAGAATAAACAAGTACTTTTGCGAACTTTATCACCAAGAGTTCTTACGTTGCCATACAAGATGTAAGTATTGTGGCTAACAAAAAGTTGCATCAAGTATTCTTTCAACTGTAAAGTAAGGCATTCTGTTAAAATGGTCAGATAATATATAATCTAATATACCTTTAACTCTCTCTTAGCATAAACCCGACATCTTGCAGAACACAAATTCTCTGTCGTTTCAACGTTGGTTGCTGAATCCTTGGGAAGATCTTTCCTAATCAGTCTTGAAGCAGCTATAGTAACACTACTCTGAACAAGCCTTTTTGAAGAGAAAGTTCCAGCAGGAGTTTGAATTATCAAAACATTATCAGGGTTAGGTTTCCTGCACATAAACCAAGACACCAACTTTCAGTAAAACAGAGAAATAATACTTTGAAAGACATCCCAGCTGGTAAAGACAATATGGTGCACACGATGATGGGAACAAATTATGACTTTGTGGTTGCTTTCACTCATTAAAACTTACCGATGATGAGCGCAATATGAAATCTTTTTTGTTGTCTGTTTGCCATTTTTTTCCAAGCAGTGCAGCTGCACACATTGAATGCCAAAGCTCAGCTGCCTTAAAAACATGAGATTCAAGCAAAAGAAATGAAGTTGAAATTTACTTTCATCAAGAAATATACTGGCAGCAATCAGTATTAGTTGTACCTCCATTCGATAGCCTGCCCTTGATGCACAGGTGGCATGGTAATAAGTTGAGCACCTGTAGCATTGTGTACAAGAACCATGTATTTGCCTACAAATGACGCACATCTGGAGCAACGGACAAGGATGGAGCGTAATAAGATCAATGTAGTTAAATATATGACATATGTACTTAAAACTATAGCATCAACATATATAACCTTCATAAATAGCAAAGGTGCGAGGCTCAATATTCCAGTAGCAGGTTCCATGAGCTCATCATTAGCAAATGCCACCTGTGGTTGAAACCATGCGCATGTCACGTGTACCCACAGGTTGTCAACATTTGTCGGCTTCAACGCACCACCTACAAAAAGTGTTGAAGTCAGTAATAAACAGGTTAATGATTACCAGAATGCTCAATCAAACAGAAGTTCGCAACTTGATTTTCAGATATAAGATTTGACAAACTTATTTTACTGAGCATCTGCTATCATGTTATTTAGCAAGAGACCTAGGCTCAGTATTAAGAGCCGCACCAATTTATTATCCTGTTATGTATCTAATTCGTGCAGTTAATACTGATAGGAAGAACTAAGAGTTCACAAATAAGACGATGTAATAGGTACATACCTTTTACAGGGCATAGGCAGCACTCCCTCTTTTGTTCAGGTGTTTCACAAGCCCTACAAACCCATGCAGTAAAGTCTTGCTTACCGCTCACACCATAGCACTCCTGGTGAACAGCTATCTGGCATCTGAACGTGAATGTTGTTAATTGCAGAATTTGATCGCATCGAAGATAAACATTGTGAGAAACACAAGTTTTGTTTTTACAAGAGTGAGCAACACAAGCTTAATTACCTGTTACAAATCACAATCTTATTATAATCCCAGTCTTCAACCCATCTACATACTGCACACCTTTCGGTTGTCCATCTTGCATGTACAGGATCATAAGGTTCTGTAAAATATCAAATCCGAAGTTCATTAGTTCTAATCCCTTGGAGACAGATCTTCTAATACTAGAGGGAACCAAATAAATGCCTGGTTACCATTTAACAAATCAAGTAACTGTTGTTTCTTCAGTTTCTGAGAGGAGCGTTTTGAAGGATATGTGGAACCCACACTTGGTTGATGTTGATCTATCTGTGAAGTAAGGCAGACAGAAGCATAAACTACAACACTACAATACATAGGACATGAATTAACAACATCTATATGCGGTGGAAAAGGTTGAAACAAAAATATGCTATGGTTATTGCACGAACCCATTTTCCAAATGGCATCAGAGTATCCTTCATTTTGATACTAGACTTCCAATTTTTACTTCTGCAGCCAGCGTGTCTCTCCCATTCATTGAACAAAAACTTTTGTCCCTTACATGGGGCACAATGGCAAGAAATCCTGCAAAAGGAAAAAAATCATCATAGGTACGTTCAGACATATATAAAAAAAAACATCAGAGTTACATGCAGACGAATGAAAATAACATAAACAGTGAACAAAAGCAAGCGGAAATATAAGTTCAACCAAAAAAAAGGAATCAACAATCTCACTGAATAATAATAATAATCCTAATAATAATAATTGTGAGACAAACTGAAAAAGTAAATAACTAGGGTGGTGCAGGTATGCCGTGCCATTCACAAGTAGGAATAATTTTACCATGAAATTCAGATAAGTGGTGCTTACAGTTCAAGACTTGGTAGGTAAGTTCCTTCCATAGCAAAACAAACAACTGCAACTCTGTCCGGCTTCCTTCCTTTCTGTATAGAACTATTCTTTCTGTTTCAAAATCGTATTATAAGTTTAAATATGGATTGTAGCATAAACACATGGTTCTAGCCTTCTAACTCACCTATCATCAGGAGAGTTTGTCTTCTTGCCGAACAGATCTGAGTTAATTTTAACCCTACAGTAAAGGCAGACGTAACTTTTGTCCACTAGATCCTATAGCATTAAATTGAGCATGTTAGCGTTGGTCAATTACTAATGCACCCAGGACAATTATGAGAAAAGGAAAACCTTTAGGTTGCTGCACTTTTTGTCACATTCTGCGTGAATCCAACTTTCACAACCACGACAGCAAACCTGGTTAATCACCTTCCCTATTTATATGCAGGGTTGGAAACATAAAAAATAATTTATTGCCTTACTAGGTACAGTATGTCTTACCCATCTTCGGCCACATTTATGTTGCCAACTTTTCATGCATATCCCACAGTATGCCTTTGATCTAAAAATCTGCAGATAGAGGAACTGGTGTAAGGCGCAAGGGTGGGACACTCCACATGAAGTAGGTTTGCCGATACATACCCTAGCACAATGTTCGCACACAAGTTGCTCCATAACATACACCAACTTGTTTGGAAAGCAATTTCCACAACTTTCACACTGTAATCCTCCATTATAGCGCTGTGTAACATGAATACACAAACATATAATTAGCCTATTGGGGCAACGTATGATAGCTGCAGTAGTTTCAGTTCTGTTCTGCTTATGATATCATGGTACGTGAAAAACACGCAAGTGTTACGGCTGAATTAACAATAGTAAGTCATCCACTGACACAGAAGTTAAACCATCCAGGGCTAGTAAGGTAAATAACATTGGTACTCCGCAATAGATAAACATGCTGAATATTATCATTTTGCTTATATGCATACAGTGCTATATTTACTAGGCTTGGTTTCTTAGAAGATTATGCAGATAGACCTGAACCATATACCTAAAATTAATGCGTAGATAAAACACTAAACTTCCTTAGGGAAACCAGCAGACAGAGAACAGAAGATTGAACCTAAAATATCAGTAAATTTCTGAAACTTCCTTTGCATTCGAATTTCCTTAGTTGCGCCAGACTGAAAAAAAGCATCAACTTGCCTTAATTTGTGCCTGGCACTCCAGCTCATTTGAGCCAGTCACTTCTTCTAATTCGTCCGGAAAAGATTGGCACACAACAGGCTTCCCTGCTGAGCTGTCATCCATCGGCACTTCTGAGAACCCCTGATCAGCCAAAAAGGCCTCTTCTAGTGCCCTCTGGAAATCACCAGGTTTGCAACTGCTTAGATCAGTCTGACCTTGAAATCTGAAATGGAAAAACAGCTATTTCTTAGCACATGTGTGAGTGCTATTCTATAGCATGGCGCAATTACTTCTACTTCCTCCCAGATATGATTTTGCGGCATTTAAAATGAAATATTAAATTAACTTTAGTGAATTACTAGTACTTACTGGTCAATATAATCCACAAAAGGAAATATCCCTCCTTGCCTCGCCCAGACGTACTTCTGCAACCCAGCGCATCATCAAAATAATTATTCAGCAAAACATAGCTTAAAAGAGAAGTTCAAGTAAGTCAGTCCTAACAAAGCAGTAATTAAAATGTACCTTCTCATTGTCGAACTCTGTGCACCAACCGAACAGCATTACACAAAGCACAGCACCCCCGCGTGGGTGGGGCGGCATTGCCTCCGCCGCAGCCTGCTGAGCTGGGTCGACGACAACTCCTGGCCACACTGGTTGCCGCTTACCGAGCCGTGCCCACACAATGTCGCCATACAGAAACTCTTTGCTCCAATGGAGGAGCTCCTTCTGCTCCACCTTTTCTTCCTCTTCCTCATCGTCTTCTTCCTCGTATCGCACTAGCTCCTTTCTATGGTAACCGTTGTATGGCTCGTCGTGTAAGGAGGTGAGTGTGCTGAGGGACATGGAGTACTTCCTGGAGGCAACAAAATTCTGGCAAGCTCGGTAACGCTCTGTCTCCTCGTCCTCATCCACCTCTGACAATGATGAACATCTATCCAAGATTGCACCTTTACGCTGTAGCACCTTGGTTTTGGGGATGACCTTGGCAGGTGCAGGCGGCTTGACCGGCTTCTCCTTCTTGCAGGGTTCTACGAGCACCGAGTCACTGAACCGCGAAGGCCGCACGAGGGCACGGCCGCGCGACGTGCGAGCAACAGGTGGGCCTGTGGCGGCGGCCTCAGCAGCGGCCGGCGAGGCAACCTCGGGCTCCTCACACCAGCGGAAGCCGGCGGCGGCATAGGGGATACCGGAGTCCGGCACGTGGCCGAGCAGCTCGACGGGGAAGAACTCGTCACCCTTCTGCCTCTTCGGCGGCCGGTCGCCGCCGTCTTCCGCCGCTCCCCCGGCATTGCAGCGCTTGAGGGAGAGGATCTCCGACCGCTGGCTCCGCTTGAAGATCATGCCAGACGAACCCTTGCGCCCCGCCCGAATTCACCGAGCCGGCGGCGAGATCGCGGCCGAATTCGGCCACCCCGCAAACCCTAATCTTGCCCTCGCGGCGGTGAATTGGAGAAAGCGAGGAAATTCCTCTCCCTCCCCACGAGCCGTCGCGGAGACGGCTGAAGGGAAGGGAGCAAGGAAGAAATCTTGTACGGAGATGCGCGCAGCGAGATGGAGAAGGGGAAAGGAATCGGTTTTGGGAAAAAAATATAGGGTTCGGCTGAGGCGCTTGTTCTTTGTGTGTTCTAATGTGCTCCCAAAGTCCTAGGAGAAAGGAGGAGTAGAGCACGACGCGGTGGTAGTATAACCAAAAACGCGATCCTGATTTTTCTCGTCTTTGGTAGTTTCGTGCGGGAGGAGGAGGAGGCGGTGGAGGTGGTGGATAGGGCGGGGTTACATTGGAGGAAGAAGTCGTCGTCGTCTTCGTCGTGTGTGCAGGTGGAGGTGCTGCCGTCTGGATTCGTCGTTGGATTCTGCTGGTGGCCGTCCATGGAGACGGAGGAGCGATGGCCGGTGTGGCTGGGTGTTACGAGAATGTAGTTGGCGTTTGGGCATCGTGGAACGAAACGATGATTGCTGATAGTGCCTACTGGAGTACAATTTTTCTTGTGTGATTTTGGAGCTCGAATCCGGATTTCTGTTCGGGTATTTTCGGGCGATGGGATGTGCTTGGGATTTTGGAAGTTGTATATTTTGGATGGTGATGAAGAGGAGATCAAGGTGGCCAGCCATGAACAAGTTTTGGGCAGTGCGTAGGTAGTAGGAGAGGCAGGCAAGACCGCAAGACCTCCGCCCGGGAGGTCGATGTCACGACGAGTAGGCACTGATGCTGGCGTGGGGATACGAGAGTTGATCCCAGCTGCGAATGTCTCGATGATGGATGTTGACTATGGGAAAAAAGATCCGATTTTTAATTTTCTTGTTCTTTGATTCGAGTTCGTGCAGCTTGGCTCCGGTAGAGGCGTTTGATCCAGGAGCGAGCAGGCCTCCTTTCCCTTCGGCTTTGGATTTCTCCTAGTTTCCATGTCCGTCTCCTTGAACGAATCACCAAAAAAAAATCGTGCACGGGGGCAGCAGTCGTGGTCGATCCTGGTCGAGTGTGAATCCAAGCAAGACGAAGGATTAATCGGTGTTTGTTTTCTTTTCTTTAAGTTCGAATCGTGGTCGCCGTGCTCGAAGAATCCACGGGCCGAACGCCAGGGGCGGCAATGGGAACCTCCGCCGTGCATTCGGTGCCTTCTTCGGCCACGATTCGCCGGAGTTGGATTCCATAGGCGAGGGGTAGGAGGGTCAGCTCCAACACGTACGGGCACGAGGTTCTTCGATGAATTCACGGGTGGTGCCGTGAATTTTGGTGCTGATGGTGCGCCGGTCAGATTCGTACCATCGGATTCGGCGATGAATCTTCCATGACCGTCGGAGAAAACAGCGGGGGAGAGCTGTGCATGTCGACGGTCATGCAAATTTGCAGACGTTTGTCCATGGCCATGGGTGGAGGAGGGTTGAGCTGCTCGAGACGATGGCGTGGTAGAGGAAGACAAGTCGTTAGGGTTTACTCGTAGATGCGAAGGTCGCTTGGTTCCGGTGCGTGCAGCTTTTCTCTGGTCCTTGATTTTTTTTTCTCCCACGGACAGATCCGAAATGAATATATGATCCGGTGAGGTCAGACACTAGCATTAAAACGATGATGATCTGCTCGCCGGAATTGTTTGGGGACGGCGGTCCGATCCGGCGAGGGAGTTCAGATCTCTCATTTTTACTGTTCCACCTCCTATCCTAGAAGAGTGATGTTCTTTCTTCCTTTATGATTTGGCCCCTTTATTTCGCTCGTCTTGTAGCTTGGAACGAGCATGGGGGGCGAGAGACACGCTACACAGAGATGGTCTGTCCATGGAGACGTCGGCCGGTTGGGCTACAGGCCTACATACAGTCAGGTGAGGTGCCAAAATGTCCCTGGACGCCGTCAGCCATGTTGTTCCTCTTGGATGTCCACATCCTCTTCCCTCCCGCCCTGGTCATCGGCGACGGCGAAGGGCGTTAATCCGGCCGTCATGTGCGCACGGCGGCGGCTTTGCTTCTAGTGACCGAGCCCCGACGCGGTGACCCGAGGCGATTTCGTTCGCATGTGGAGATGTTATTAGTACATGTGATAATCCACAGTAAGCAAATCGATGTGTGCTTTGCCGGGTTTTCTTTTCTTTTTACCGTAATCAGCTTCAACTGATACCTGGAGTGATTTTCCGAATGGTGAGTTCGGGCAAATTGATCTGCAGACTGCAGTTCCGTTCCAGAAGATTCTTGCAGTTCACCGGCCGGTCGTCTAACATTTCTCAGAGCATTTCTAACAGAGCACTTAAATCGCGCGAAACCGTAAAATAACTGAAAAAAACGGTTCGGAAACCTTAAAAGCAAAAATAGCAGTGCCCTCAAACTTCACGGGCCTATAAAACTTTTTGAGAGTGCTTGGGAATTCGCCCGACGAAAATGTTAACATGAAATTTTCACGGCCAAACTGAATGGTCCCCGTATACTGGAAAAGCAGTTGGCGTGAGGGAATATTCCAGCGGGTGAACTTCTGCCACAAAACTCGCCGGAATCCACCGGAGGACCGCCAGAAGCAGTCTCACCGCCGCCGTCGCCGGTGTAAAGCGCAGGAGCGCGCCGCCGTCCGTCCCGGCCTCCACCTCGCCGCCATCTCTCCTACCCTGTCGTGGAAGGGGCTGGCCACCGGCGCACCCAGGATCGTCGGCAGGGGGAGCTGCGTGGGCAAGCTCGGCGGCGAAGGGAGCTGCGCGGGCGGGCGGGCTCGTTGGCAGGGAAAGCTGCGCGGGCGGGCGCAGGGGCGCTCCGGGCGGGCAGGCTCGTCGGCATGGGGAGCTGCGCGGGCGGGCAGGCTCGTCGGCAGGGGAGCTGCGCGGGCGGGCTGGCGGGCGCGGCGCAGCTGCAGGCTCCGGCCAAGGGCACTGCGAGCGAGCTCCGTCGGGGCGCTGGGGCGCTGCGGGCTCCGACCAGGGGTGCTGCGTGCGAGCTCCGTCGGGGCGCTGGTGCGCTGCGGGCGAGCTCTGACCAGGGGCGTTGCAGGCGAGCTCCGTCTAGGGGTGTTGCGGGCGGGCGTCTCGATCCAATTCCTGCAGCAAGAATTTCGCACGGATATTCATGGTCAAAAGGGGACGAATTTGCACAGAGAAAGATGAAGGAAGAAGACAATGGAATATTATGTGGTATATTCTGTTTTACAGTTTGAATTTGAGGGTTCTGCTATCTGCCGCGCGTATTTTTGAGTCAAAATACAGAAAACGCAAACCTTAAAACGTGTTTGAGGTTTCACGTTATAAGAGCAAGTCCAGCAGTTTCCTTAAAATGTCTCCCCTATATGTGTATGTAGGGGACTGTCCCTAAAAAAATCTACCCTAAAATATGTTCAACTCCAGCAGTCCCCCTAAAACATCTCCCCTATTTAAATTTTTTATCTTTTTTTTATATTTTAAAAATATTGTATAACTAACATGTAAAATCCAACGGCTGCCTCTGTAACTTGTAGTGTCAAAAACTTATCCATCGCCAAAATCTGAAACATAAACAAAAATCTCACGAATATCGACATATTGCAGTGTCAAAAAACTCATTAATATCGGGATAGAGAGTCTTCCACCTCCCCTACTTGTAGGGGAGACGAGCGAGTAGAACCGGGGGCGCCTATAAATCGGGGGAGCGTTGAGGGAACTGCTGGGTGGTTGTTTTTAGACTTTTTCCCCTAAAAAACGTATAGGGGAGGGTTTGAGGGAACTGCTGGACTTGCTCTAAGGGCTCTGCTAGATATGCACCGAGAACTGTACCATGATCAGTATTTCTTTTGCGAGTTGGTGATGGGGTTGTCGAATGCCGCGGCGCTAGCCACGGGACAGAGCTGTCGCCGACACCCTCATCAGTCATTGATGCACCGGTGAGATGTTGTTGGGAAACCCCAAGAGCAAGATATGAAGTAGTGCAGCAGCAAGTTTCGCTTAGTTGTGAAATCAAGGTTATCAATCCAGTAGGAGTGAAGTTCTCTTCTGAAAGTTGTTGAAGATGACTTTGGCAGGGCGCACTACCGGTGTCAGCAACGAACGTGGAACCTACACACAACACAATCAAGATACTTTGCCCCAGCTCAACAGTGAGATTGTCAATCTCACCGGCTTGCTGTAACAAAGAGATTAACCGTATGGTGTGGAAAATGATGTTTGTTTGCAGAGAATGAAAGTAACAGTTTGTGGTTGGTTGTATTATCAGTTTAAGAAAAGGACCGGGGTACATAATAATAATAATAGCATACATGCGGGTAAAAAAATTACAGCTGGGCAATTGACAGAATAAAGAAGTGCATAATGATGCATATACTATAGTTATGTTGTCTAGTGTGAGATTTATTTGGGCATTACAACAATATACATAGACCGTTCCAACCGCATCTATGACTAATAATTCACCTTCCAGTTAGCGTCTGCACCCTTTCAGTATTAAGTTGCAAGCAACAGATTATCGCATTAAGCAATGTGTGTAATGTAAGTAATACAAATATCTTTAGACAAAGTACTACTGTTTTATCCCTAATAGCAACAGTACATCTATAATCTTAGAGCTTGCTGTCACTCCCCCAGATTAAATAGAGACATGAACCCACTATCGAGCATAAATACCCCCTCTTGGAGTCACAAGCCTCTAATTGGCCAGAGCATCTACTAGCAACGGAGAGCATGCAAGATCATAAATAATGCACTCACAAGATATATTATGAAGCAATAACATAGTACTCAATATTCATCAGATCCCAGCAAACACAACATGTAGTATTACATAAAGATGATCTTGATCATGATAGGCAGCTCAATAGATCTAAACATGGTAGCACAATAGGAGAAGACAACCATCTAGCTACTGCTATGGACCCGTAGTCCAAGGATGAACTACTCACGCATCAGTCCGGAGGCGGGCATGGTGATGTAAAGCCCTCCGGTGATGATTCCCCTCTACGGCAGGGTGCCGGGAAGAGCTTCTCAACCCTCCCGAACTAGGGTTGACGACGGCGGCGGCTCTGGACTTCGTGGAGGAAAAAGGTGCGCATCTTAGGTCTTAGGATTCTTGGGGGTATAAGTAGGCGAAAGGGCGAAGGCGGTGGAGGCTCGAGGGCCCCACACCCCATGCCCGTGCGGCCATGGGGGGACCCGTGCCAGGAGGTGGTGTGGGCCCCTCGGGGCTCCCCTCCGTGTCCTCTTCAGTGTTCTGGAACCTCCCGAGAATATAGGAACTTTGACGTTTCGTTTGTCCAATTCCGAGAATATTTCCTTAACAGTTTTTCTGACATAAAAAATAGCAGAAAACGGGGAACTGGCACTGTGGCATCTTGTTAATAGGTTAGTTTCCGAAAATGCATAAAATTATATAAAAGTGTATATAAAACATGTAGCAAGTGGCATAATATAAGCATGGAACATAAGAAATCAAAGATACGTTGGAGACGGATCAACGTCCTCAAGCTTAGTTCTACTCGTCCCTAGTAGGTAAAACGATAAAAATAATAATTTCTGAAGTGACATGCTTTCTCACAATCTTGATCATATAATAATGTAAGGCTTATGTTATGAATGAAGTGATTCAAAGCAACAGTCTATAGTTTGATAGCAAATAGACAAGGAGTAAACAACTACATCATATAAGTAAAAACTTTTCATGGATAGTACTTTCAAACAAGCATCAATATGATTCACATGAGAGTTAACTCATAAAGCAATAGTCTCTAAGTAAAAGAGCATTGACGCAACACAAAGAAAGATGTAAGTTTAAGCATTGGAATTCAACTTGTAACATATATATCATATAGATAGGTGTCAACACAAAGGAGCATAATAAGTGCAATAAGTAAGCATATAAGAATTGTTGCACACAGTTGACACAAGTGTTTGCTTCTTAAGACATAAAAAAGTAGGTAAACTGATTCAACATAAAATAAAAGATAGGCCCTTCGCAGAGGGAAGCAGGGATACAAGCATGTGCTAGAGATTTTTAGCTTTTTATAGGTTTTTGAAATCATGTAGAGAGCATAAAAGTAACTTTTGAGAGGTGTTTGTTGTTGTCAACGAATGGCAATGGGCACTCTACCCCCCTTGTCAACCAGACTTTGTAAGAGCGGCTCCCATTAAGGACGTTATTTCTACCAGCAAGGCAGATCATCCCTCTTATCTCTTTTGTTTACACATATAGTTAAAAACTATTGTCATTGCTTGACTGATTAGATCAGGGCAAAATGTGAATAGATTGCAGCGGTTAAAGTTGCAATTAATTGGGACTGGGCACCCCATTTGCCAACTCTTTTTGCAAAGTTAATGGATAAGCGGATGTATATGCCACTAGTCCGATTGTGAAAGTTTGTCTAAAAGCAAATGACAAGGTTGATATCTGTAACACCACATACTTCCTCATGAGATAATAAACATTGACACAAATAAAGGATAATAAGTTTTGAATAAAAGGTAGCACACGAAGTATTTGCTTGGAATGGCAGGAAATACCATGTAGTAGATAGGTATGGTGGACACAAATGGCATGGGTTTTGGCTCAAGGTTTTGGATGCATGAGAAGCATTCCCTCTTAGTATAAGGCTTTGGCTAGCAAGGTTATTTGAAGCAAACACAAGTATAAACTATGACAACAAGACGTATATAAAACATATTGCAAGTATTATGAAACTCTACATTATATTCCTTGTTGTTCAAACACCTTTATTAGAAAATATCTAGACCTTAGAGATACGAAACATGCAAACCAAATTTCAACAAGCTTTACGGTAGTTCTTCACTAATAGGTTTTAACTACATGATAGAAAAGCTTAAAAATGATCTACTTGAGAGCTCAAAACAATTGCCAAGCACCACAAGTTACAAGATAACAATCCATAAGAGCATGTATATCTTTTCATTATACCATCTACCACATTTAGCATTTTCTGTTTCCAACCAAACACCAATCAACTTATTAAAGATAAACTCTCCAAGTATTTAACAATGAGATATGAGAGTGTAATCATAAGTAAACTAACAGCTCTAACAAGAGATGCATGAAAAACAAGAGCTAATAGTATTGAAATAACATAGAAGAATAGTCAACAAATATAAGTGAATAATAAGAGTATTCATAAAAAAAGTGGAGCGTGTCTCTCTCCCACAAAGGAATGCTAGGTTCCATTTTATTCAGAGAATGAAAATAACAAAAACAAAAACAAAAACAAACAGAGACTTCAAGTAAAGCACATAGGATGTGTCGGAATTAAAATATAGTTTCACTAGAAATGACCTGATAGTTTGTTGATAAAGAAGGGAATGCCTTGGGCATCCCCAAGCTTTGACGCTTGAGTCTTCTTGAAATATACTTGGGTGACCAACCCGGGCATCCCCAAGCTTTGCCTCTTTCATCTTCTTGATCATCATCCTTCTCTCTTGATCCTTTAAAACTTCCTACACACCAAACTCAAAGTAGACTTCATTAGAGGGTTAGTGATAATAAAAAATTCTTATATTCTGCATGAACACAATTGCTACCCATTCTACTGGACATTAGCTACAGGCACTGCTAATATATGGAACCAAAAGATCCATTCAAAATAGTAAAAGAGACATTGCAAAATAAATGACAGAATCTGTCAAAAACAGATTAGTCCGTAAAGACGATTTTTTTCGAGACACTTAACTTGCATAAATCAGAAAACTCAAAACTAATGAAAGTTGCATACATATCTGAGGATCACGCACAGAAAATATCAGGTCATTTGATTTTTCTGTAATTAGTTATGAATTTAACGGTGGACAGCAGAAAACTGTTTCTGCGCAGCAATCCAAATCTAGCATCAACTTTCTACTAGAGTCTTAACTTTACACAACAATGCAATAAAATAAAGATACAAAGGAATTGCTACAGAGGTGAGCATGTTCCTTGACTCAACAAAATAAAATAACAGAAATAAAAAGTGGGTTGTCTCCCATAAGCGCTTTTTTTAACGCATTTCAGCTAGGCATAGAAAGTGATATTCAGGTATTTCCAAGAGATGAAACATTAACATCATAATTTGTACGAATGATAGAATCAAAAGGTAGCTTCATTATTTTTCTAGGGAAGTGTTTCATACCTTTCTTGAGTGGGAATTAATATCTAATATTTCCTTCTTTGATATCAATAATAGCACCCACAGTTCTAAGAAAAGGTCTTCCCAACACAATTGGACAAGATGGGTTGCATTCAATATCCAAGACAATAAAATCAACAGGGACAAGATTATTGTTAACCATAATAAGAACATCATTGACCCTCCCCACAAGTTTCTTCATAGCATTATCAAAAAGAAAAACATCCAAATAGCAATGTTCCAAATCTCATGCTTGTGAATGGTAAATCTCATGTTGATCCAAATAATGTCCCCTTAGCTTCTTTAGTTGCACAAGAAGAGCATGTTGATGTGAACTTCATTAAAAACAACAATTTCGACAATAATGCCTATAGGAACAATTATGGTAATGATAACTATAAACCCTGCCCTTATAATAATAGTGGTGGTTATGTTAATTCTTATGGTAATTATTATAACAATAATAGGAATACCTCCACTGAACTTGAAACCATGCTAAAAGATTTTATCACTACACAAGCTACTTTTAATAAAACTGTTGAAGAAAAGCTTGGTAAAATTGATATTCTTGCCTCTAAAGTTGATATTCTTGCCCTTGATGTTGATCTTTTAAAATCTAAAGTGATGCCTAATGATACTAAAAAGAGTAAGAACTTTGCTAAAATTAATTCCATCCAAGTTAGAATTGATGAAAATGTTAGGATGATGGCCCAATTGCATGCTAGATGGGAAAGAGAGAAAGAACTAACTAAGGAAGATAATATTGTTAAAGTTTTTACTATTACCACTACTAAAAATAATGTTACTTCACATGCTAGTAAGCCTCCTACTATTAATGATAACATAGTTGGTGTTGGAAATATTTCTTCTATTTCTTGCAAAAAGTTAAAATTGCCTAAATTTGCTGAAACTGTTCTTGATAAAGGTACTTAAATTTTTAAGAACATAGGAGAAGGTGGTTCGGTTTGATTTGATGATAATAATTTTGATTTTGATAATTATAATATCACTGAAGTTATTAAGTTCTTGCAAAAGTTGGCCACAAGTCCTAATGCTAGTGCAAGGAACATGGCATTTACAACTCATATTACAAATGCTCTCATTAAGTCTAGGGAAGAGAAATGAAAACTTAAAACTTCTATCCCTAAGAAGTTAGAATATGGTTGGGAGCCCATCATTAAAATAAAAGTGGATAAATTTGATTGCAATGCTTTATGTGACCTTGGTGCAAGTATCTCTGTTATGACTAAAAAGCTCTATGATATGTTTGACTTGCCACCTTTGGAACATTGCTATTTGGATGTTTTTCTTGTTGATAATGCTATGAAGAAACCTGTGGGGAGATTCAATGATGTTCTTATTATGGTTAACAATAATCTTGTCCCCCTTGATTTTATTGTCTTGGATATTGAATGCAACCCATCTTGTCCAATTGTGTTGGGAACACTATTGATATGAAAGAAGGAAATATTAGATATTAATTCCCACTCAAGAAAGGTATGGAACACTTCCCTAGAAAAAATAATGAAGCTACCTTTTGATTATACTATTCGTACAAATTATGATGTTGATGCTTCATCTCTTGTAAATACTTGAATATCACTTTCTGTGCCTAGCTGAAAGGCGTTAAAGAAAAGCGCGTATGGTAGACAACCCACTTTTTATTTCTGTTATTTTATTTTGTTGAGTCAAGAAATATGTCTACCTATGTAGCAATTCCTTTGTATCTTTACTTTATTGCATTGTTGTGTCAAGTTAAGCCTCTAGTAGAAAGTTGATACTAGATTTCGATTGCTGCGCAGAAACAGTTTTCTACTGTCCACCGTTAAATTCATAACTAATTACAGAAAAATTGGAATAACCTGGGATTGTCTGTGCGTGATCCTCATATATGTATGCAACTTTCATTAGTTTTGAGTTTTCTGATTTGAGCAAGTTAAGTGCCTCGAAAAAATTCGTCTTTACAGACTGTTCTGTTTTTGACACATTCTGTCATTTATTTTGCAATTCCTCTTTTACTATTTTGAATGTATATTTTTGTTCCATAAAGTATCAGTGGCTGTAGCTAATGTCCAGTAGCATTGGTAGCGATTGTGTTCATGCAGAATATAAGAATTTTTGATTATGCACTAACCCTCTAATGAAGTTTACTTTGAGTTGGTGTGGAGTAAGTTTTCAAGGATCAAGAGAGAATGATGATGTGATGTGATCAAGAAGATGAAAGAGCCAAAGCTTGGGGATGCCCCCGTGGTTCACCCAAGCATATTTCAAGGAGACGCAACTGTCAAACCTTGGGGATCCCCAAGGCATACCCTTCTTCATCAACAAACTATCATGTTATCTCTAGTGAAACTATATTTTAATTCTGACACATCTTATGTGTTTTACTTGAAGCGTCTATTTGTTTTTGTTTTTGTTTTTGTTATTTTAATTTTCTGAATAAAATGGATCCTAGCATTCCTTTGTGGGAGAGAGACACGCTCCGCTTTTTATTATGAATTCTTCACTTATATTTGTTGAGTATTCTTCTATGGTACTTCAGTACTTTCAGCTCTGGTTTTTCATGCATCTCTTATTAAAGCTGTTAGTTCTCTTATGTTATACTCTCATATCTCATTGATAAATACTTGGAGAGTTTATGTTCAAATAAGTTGATTGGTGTTTGGTTGGAAACAGAAAATGCTAAATATGGTAGATGGTTTAATGAAAAAGATATACATGCTCTTATGGATTGTTATCTTGTATGTTGTGGTGCTTGGCAATTGTTTTGAGCTCTCAAGTAGATCATGTTTAAGCTTTTACATCATGTAGTTAAAACCTATTAGTGAAGAACTAACGTAAAACTTGTTGAAATTTGGTTTGCATGTTTGGTATCTCTAAGGTCTAGATATTTTTTAGTAAAGGTGTTTGAACAACAAGGAAGACAATGTAGAGTTTTATAGTGCTTTCAATATGTTTTTATATACGTTGACAAGGATATACCGAACGGGTATCCTATCGTGTGGGTACCTGGTGCACGTGATGACTATAGCCCAATTTTTAATAGGCTGGCAAAGCCCATCAAGGAAGGCCCAATATGAAGATTGCTTTCCAAGTTATTCATAGTCGGTTGTAGTTTCCATATTTGTAATCCTAGTCGGTTACGTACCCAAGAACCAGCCCCCTATATAAGGGCTGGGAGGGTTACCGACGAAGGACACGCACATCAGAACCTCCAAACCCCAACGACACGAACTCTCGCTGGACCCTTGTAACCATCGCATATTCACAAGAGCAATAACAGACAAGCAGGAAGAAGGGGTGTTACCTCAGTCGAGGGCCCTGAACCTGGGTAAATCCCGCTTGTCAGCCGTCGAGTCCACCAGCACTACGCATTCTCTACCTCATAACTCTAACCCTAGGCTATCGACTATGGGTATTGATGAGGACACCCCTCGTCAACTGGCGCCGTCTGTGGGAAAAGGTAGTGTTGGATCTACGGATTCGCAGGCTTCATCTTCAAACGGCAACTCGCCGACTACAACTGCAAACAGCCACGCGCTGACAATCTCGACTGGCGTTGAAGCACCAGACAATCAGTCGCCAGCTTCGCAATCTGCATCGCCAAAAAGAATCAAGCCATACTCATCGGAAGAACAGGAAGTTTTTGCTAATCTCGATTCAGGTTTCGATCTAACCGTTGGAGAGCACAATTTTTTCGTCGATAAGTTTGGTGTGCAGGAATTGACCGATTCGATCGCCATGGAGGCACTCGAAGGTCCATCGACTGCGATCACATCTCCAGCAGGCAAGAAAGATACCTCATCACAGATCGATTCGATCCCATCGCCGACATCCCCAACCTCATCCATGTCGACTGAAGAGTTCAATAGAATCATGGCGCAAGAGTTCCCGGAGGATGAGGCACAGTCTACCCATCAGATAGGCGCAGTCGAGAAACTATCTACTACGGTCACAACTACCGCAGGCAGGGAAGCTACGTCGTCAAAGGTCAACTCGATCTCACCGTCAAGATCTCTAGTCGACTCCATGACGACCCAAGAGTTCAATAAACTCTTGGCACAAGAGCTCCTAGATGATGAGGTACAGTCTGACTATCAAGTCACCACAGTCGAACACATCGCGGCACTCGACACTGCACCCGACTACAGGCAAACTGAAGACACGTGCGACAACATCTACCTCGCCGACTTCATCGGGCCAGAGATCCAAGCGGATCACGAGTTCCTCTCCAGCAACGAAGACGATCCTGAAAAATACCCGAAGCATACGTCAACACCGACGCCCAGATCATCAACAACTCCGACATGAGTTTGGACGACGACTCTGAACCCATAACCATCGTCGATAGCACATACACATATCCCCCGGTCATACCTCGGCAAGTCTATGTTGCATTCAGCGCCGAAGCCTCAGCGGCAGTAGCTAGTCGCAGACCTACAGAACTTCCTTGCACAGTCACATTACCAGATGGCGTGACAACACTAACTATCACATCAGAGATGGCAGCAAAAGTTCACAAAATCATAAAGGACTGCACAATGATGCCAGCAGACGCGACCCAGAGGAGTGGATGACATACAAATATTTTAATTGGCAAGAAGCGATGCGCTAAAAGGAGTACAAAGCAACACTCGAAGAACGCAGAAAGCAAGCTAGCATCTCGAGTATGCGGAGAAGGCAGTTTTCCCTTAGCTCCACAAGTGCAACGAAGCACAGACATAGATCAAGAGTCGCCAATATCCCAGAGGGCGAGAGATCCGGAGTCACTCGCAACTTAGAACATTCGTTCATGACCCTGGACTCCGAAGGCGCACTAGTACCCAAAACAACTGAAGGTGCCTTGATATCACTTGGAGCATACCTCAAGGCGACAACACCTCCAGCAGGCGATCCGGCCGAAGAACTGCATCTCCAGCAATTAAAGGCGCTCACACTCGCGGCAAAAGGACTCCCGACGGAGAAGTACAAAGAGCGCAGCAGAAGCCATTCGCGAGATCGTCATAGTCAAGCCCTCGCAGGAGTGGCTCACGAAGTCACTCGAGGCGTCGCTGTTCACGGATCAGGTCTAGGAGATCCGCCAACAACGATTCGAGTGATGGTCGCGATACAGGACCTTGCGGAGCACGATGCTTCATACGGCGAATCCGTGAAGCCAAGTTGCCCAAAAGGTTCGGGTTACCAACAACGCCAAAGTTCAACTGTAAACAAGAGCCGTCAGGCTGGATCGAGAACTACAAGCTCGCAGTCGTATGCCAAAGGGGGACAACTAAAACGGCACTGCAGTACATACAGTTGATGCTTGAAGGCACAACTCGTGACTGGCTCAAAGCATTACCCGAAGCATCATACGATTCCTGGGATCACTTTCGGGAAGACTTCATCAAATATTTCGATCCTCTGTGCGAGCGACCCAAAACATTCGAGGAATTACGGGCTTGCAAGCAGAGGTCGGATGAACCAATTCGAGCATACATCAGGCGATGGACTGCCATCCGCAATTCAGTCGGCACAATCTCTGAAGACAGAGCCATGGACGCCTTCACCACGGGGGTCCTCAGAGAAGACTTCAGAGAAGCACTCGGCCGCCAAAAGCCAAAATCCATGGCAGAGCTCATGAAGATAGCGACTGAGTGGGCGGATGGCGAAGATTCCATAAGGACCAAGCGTCCACTTTCCCCACATGACCGTGAGGATCGACGCAGTAGTCGAGACCACCACGACAGGGATGATAGAAGACGAAGACGCAAAAGTGGTTACAGCGACAACGACAAGGTAAAATTCGTCGCAGAAGGTTTCTCACATGACAATCACGTCCACGACGATAGACGACAAGAAGATCGTCACGACAGTCGAAACGATAGTCGCCACGACTGTCGAGGAGACGACCGTCGCGACAGTCGAGGAAACGACCGCCGAGACAGTCGAACAGACGACTGACGAAGCAGTCGAGACCGCGATCAGCGTAGCGGTGGATACCAAAGGCAAGAGTGGCGCAAACGAACAGATGCAAAACCAGAAAAAACATTTCAAGAGAAGATGGATGACGACTGCAGGCTGCACTTATTCAAGGGAGATGATGGAAGGCTAATCTCCAACCACACCATGGGGAACTGCCGAGAGTTTGAACAAATGGTGGCTGATTACGCGGCGAGAATCAGAAGAGCTACACCCTCAGCTGCACCACCAGCGTACATCGCGCCACCGCCAACACAGCCAGTCGCGGCATTACCACCTCCACCACCATACAACCCAGGAAGCCAAGTCGCGGGAGCCATACATCACATACCTCAAGCAACGGAGGAGCAGTACCCAAAGCCCTAAGTACATATGTTCATGATCCAAAAAGGGCGTCCCTCCAACAGGCAGCAAAAGATTCACACTCGACATGTTAACATGGCGGTTATGGCGCCTCCAGCCATACCAGACTTCTTGCGGGGATCTGAAACCGCAATAACTTTCAATCGAGAAGATCACCCACCATCTATCTACCGACCAGGCCACGCAGCCCTGGTACTCGACGCTCAGATCGGTGGATACACCATGACCAAGGTCTTCATGGATTGAGGCAGCGACATCAACATCATCTTCGCCGACACACTTCGCCGGATGAATAGGTCAGTCGAAAATTTACCCCAGTCTACAAACACTTTTCATGGTATTGTTCCAGGAAAACCCGTTCTCCCAGAAGGCACGATACAACTCGACGTCACCTTCGGTGACGCAAACCTCTTTAGAACCTAGTCGATTGAATTTGAAGTCGTCGACTGGAAGTCACAATACCATGCCATATTAGGGTGCCCCGCATTTGCTCGGTTCATGGCAGTGCCACACTACACATACCTCAAGTTGAAGATGCTAGGCCCGAAAGGAGTCATCACAGTCAACGGAAATTTTCAAAGATCAGATGCTTGCGACCGCAACTTCAACAAAATCTCGGAGACGTTCGGTATGGAGCAAACCCTCGAAGAGCTCTCGCTCACCAACGACCCAACATACATGCCCGAGCAAAAGAAGCAGACAGTCGACAAGGCATTTAGCGCTGCAGATGGCATAAAGAAGCACCAGGTTCACCCGACTGATCCAACCAAGACAGTTAGGGTGTCCACAAGCCTATATCCTGCATAGGAAAGCACGCTCGTTGAATTCCTCCGTGAGAACTGGGATATATTTGCATGATGTGCAACCTACATGCCAGGTATTCCCAGGGAATTCGCCGAGCACTCCCTCCAACTTAATCCAGGAACTAGGCTAGTCAAGCAAGCAATACGTCGTGTCTCCGGTCCCAAAAGAGAGGCTATAGAGAAACATGTACAAAAGTTACTCAAAGAAAACTTCATTCGAGAAATCAAAAAATCAGAGTGGGTAGCCAACCCCGTGCTAGTCGAGAAGAAGAAGACAGCAGCAACCAGGATGTGTGTCGACTTCACCAGGCTAAACAAGTGTTGCCCAAAAGACCATTTTTCACTACCGCGTATCGACCAAATCGTCGACTCCACTGCGGGATGCCAACGTTTATCCTTCCTGGATGCGTACTCAGGGTATCACTAGATAAGGATGAAAATCGAAGATGAGGAGAAGACAGCCTTCACAACTCCACTCGGAGTATATTGCTACACCACAATTCTCAAGAACGCAGGTGCCACCTACCAGCGTATGATGCAGAACTTTTTGAAGACACAAATTGGACACAACGTCGAGGTTTATGTGGATGACATCGTCATCAAGTCGAAAGAAGAAAGCACACTACTCGTAGACCTGCGAGAAACATTCGACAATCTCAACCGGTACAACATCAAACTCAACCCAGACAAGTGTAGCTTTGGTGTCCTAGCCGGAGAGCTCTTGGGGTACTTAGCATCGGCTCGGGGAATAGAAGCAAACCCAGAAAAGATACAAGCCATATTAACCATGCAAAGACCTGAAAAGCTCTACGAGGTGCAGCAGTTGACGGGTCGAGTAGCAGCGCTCGGTCGCTTCATCAGTAAGCTGGGTGAAAAGGCATTACCACTTTATCGACTAATGAAGAAGGCAGACAAGTTTGAGTGGACAGATGAAGCTGAAGCAGCCTTCAAAGATCTCAAGCGAATACTCACAAATCCTCCCATCCTGGCGGCACCCAAGGAGAAAGAACCTTTGTACCTGTACGTGGCAGCCACAAATAGAGTGGTAAGTATGGCCTTGGTAGTCGAACGCATGGAGGAAGGGAAAACTCAGAGCACACAGAGGCCCGTCTACTACATCAACGGAGTCTTGTCCCCGTCAAAGCAAAGATACCCGCACTTCCAAAAGCTGGCATACGCTGTCTTCATAACATCCAGAAAGCTTCGCCACTACTTCACAGAGCACCCGATAACAGTGATCAACAAATCAGCAATCGGGGATATACTCACCAATCCCGATGCGACGGGGCGTGTAGCAAAATGTCTCATTGAGCTCGGGCCACTCGGGATCACCTACGATCACCCGAAGGCCATCAAAGCGCAAGTCCTACCCGACTTCACAACGGAGTGGATAGAATCTCAGCTGCCAGGAATCCCTGATGTGTCCAACTCATGGACAATGTACTTCGATGGGTCTAAGAAGAACGAGGGCGCAGGTGCAGGTGTCATACTGATATCACCCAAAGGCGACAAACTCAAGTACGTGTTGAAGATGGACTTCGTGCGACCATCCAACAACGAGTCCGAGTACGAAGGTCTGATCCACGGCATGCGAATGGCTAAGGCGCTGGGTGCACTCGACTTATGATATACGACGACTCAAATTTAGTCGTGCAACAGACAATGAAAGCTGCGACGCCATAGCCGACAACATGATCGCATATCACGACCTCTACAACACATTAGAAGGTGACTTTGACGGATGCGAACTACGACATGTTGGACGAGAAAGCAATGAGGAAGCAGACATACTAGCCAACATCGGCTCGACTAAAGCGCAAGTCCCGCCAGGCGTCTTCCTGGAGCGAATCCAGCACAGGTCCATCAAAAAACAGCGGCCCCCATCGACCTCAACCACTACATCCAAAGACAAAACTCCCAGCTCAGAAGATCCGCCAGTCGAAGTACTACTATGCCAGGGCGATCAGGTAATTCCAGAATGGAATCAACCTTTCCTAGCATACATGCTCCGCGACGAACTACCAGACGATGCAACAGAGGCTCGACGAGTCACTCGACACTCCAAAGCATACACCATCATGAAAGGTGAACTCTACAAACGAAGCATCTCAGGTATGTTCCAAAGGTGCGTGGAAATTGAGGATGGAAAAACCATACTTCACGATATTCATGCAGGAACCTGTGGTCATCATGCCGGCAGTCGATCACTCGTAGCCAAAGCCTTCCGAGCAGGTTTTTACTGGCCTACAACACTTAAGGACGCAGACGACATCGTCAAAACGTGCATCGGGTGCCAGAAATTCGCCACCAAGCCTCATGCACCCGCATCAGCACTCAAAACCATACCACTGGCTTGGCCCTTTGCCCAATGGGGGCTTGATATGGTCGGACCACTCAAAAAGTCATCACCCGGAGGACATACTCACCTACTGGTGGCGGTGGACAAATTCACAAAATGGATAGAAGCGGTCCCAATCACAAGCTCGACTGCCGCTACAACAGTCAATTTCATAAAATCTATCGTCTATCGATTTGGCGTCCCGAACAGCATCATCACGAACAACGGCACAAACTTCACATCCGAGGAGTTTCGTTCCTTCTGCAAAGAGTGGAATATCGCGCTCAATTACGCATCAGTCGCGCACCCACAGTCCAACAGACAGGTTGAAAAAGCCAATGGTCTCGTCTACACGGGCGTTAAGAAAAGACTACTGGTACGACTCAAAAGGGCCGCATGCGCTTGGGTCGAGGAGCTCCCGGCGGTACTATGGAGTTTGCGCACAACCCGAAACACCTCGACTCAGTTTACTCCATTTTTTATGGTCTACGGCGCAGAAGCAGTACTGCCACCAGAGGTGAAATTCAGCGCACCAAGAGTCGAGATGTACGATGAAGACGACGCGAACGAGTCACTCGAAGACTCGGTGGATATACTCAAAGAATCGCGCAATACGACCCTTGCCCGCACAACTGTTTATCAGCAGGATCTCCGTAACTACCACAGTCGACGACTCCGTCCCAGAACATTCATGGTGGGCGACTTAGTACTCCGGATGAAGCAGAAGAAGGTGCAGAAGCTCGCATCACCATGGGAAGGGCCTTTCGTCATCACAGAAGTAATCGACGGTGGTGCCTATCGACTCAAGCACGCCCATACGGGGGAATTATCAAATAACCCATGGAATGTGGCGCACTTGCGTCACTTCTATACGTAGATGTCATAGTCGATCAATGTAACACAGCATAAATGTCGGAGAGGCCAGCAGGTTTCAGACGCGCTCTTTTCCTTACCAGGGTACCTAAGGGGACTGGAAGGTTTTTAATGAGGCGGTTTGCTGGCCAATATATGGAATAAAGAAAGATTTTCTTCTTCGCATAATTTACTATCATAAGCCAAATCACTCCCGACTCAGCCACACTCGAGGACTCGGGGGCCGGGTCTTAGTCATAAACAGCAAAACTCAGCCACACTCGAAGACTCGGGGGCTGGGTCTTAGTCATAAAAAGGAAACTCAGCCACACTCGAAGACTCGGGGGCTGGGTCTCAATCATAAACAGCAAAACTCAGCTACACTCGAAGGCTCGGGCGCTGTACATATACAAACTCACATAAACGCCTTACTTTTCACACCCCACCCGAAGGCTCGGGGGCTGGATACATACAAGCTTACATAAACATCTTTCTATTCACACCCCACACGAGGGACTCGGGGGCTGGTTAGTTACACAAACTACAAAGGCTCATCCTTTACAGGCAAGCTAGAGTCGATGAGCTGGTCGTGCAAACAGCCCACAAACACCTCCGCCGAAGCCGCAGTCCTGTCCAAAAACTTCTGCTCCAGAGGCGAGCCAGATGTAGGCGAAGAGATACGAAAGGTAGGATGCTGGCTGCGAATATATCCCATGACGGCGTTGGCTCCAAGGACAACTCTTCGAGTCAAAGCCTCTCAGAGAGGAGTTGCAGATTGGAAGAGATCAACCAACGCATGAATTCCTTGCGGCTGCGGTCCCTCAGGAAACAAGAAGTGGTTGATGCGCATAAACGCCGTCCGACAACGCTCGAGTAGGACCGCGCCACGAAACACTCGATCCTTAAGGGTAGCAAGTTAGCGGGCGCGATGCCTGTCAGCCCAAAAATGCTGGTGGCCGGAGACTGGGTTATCAGTCGCGTTATCTAGACGCTCGTTAACCCGTTCCACCTCTTCTTTGAAATTATGAACAAAAACTGCAGACGAGCAACTATCAGCAAGCTATAAGGAAGACATAAGAAGATCACAAGGGCAATCGTCGGGTACATACCTTCGAGCTGCCTGTTCGAGTGTTCGACTTCACCAAGCACATATTCTTCACGCTGGGTGGCAAGAGCAGGTTTTGCCTTAAGAAGTTTCAGCTCTCTTTGAGTGGCTTTTAGTTCTAGAGTAACCACTCGCTTCTTCGAATAAGCCAAAACCTTGGCATTATTCCTCGCTTCGGCGGCTGCTCGAGTATCCGCGCACGGCTGGGAAGATTCAGTCGAATTGGTATCGTCTGGCTGGCAAACGCATAATCATATATTTCAGACGGGGTTACGAATACAAACAAGACAACAGAAGCCAAATGCATAGCGAAAGATGCATTTTTAGGGGCCATATCATAAACAAAGCAGGCAGTGAAGTGCCCATGCTAGTTGTCAAATCTTCATTACATAAAGTCAAAATCAAAAGTCTAAATGTGAGACACTGACTCGGACCTAGCCCTACGCGACTTCGGCATAGAAGCAACATCAACATATCTGCGCTCCATGGTGTCGATACAGGTGCGTGATAGTCGCGTGGCGGCCTCGGTCACACCCTTCAAGGACAAAGGCTGCCCATCTGACCTTTTCGGGAAATCAGACAGTGCAGCCTCATAATCGGCAACAACGTCGTTACCAAGAAGAAGCTTGATGGCAGATTCCGAGCCGCGTACCGTCAAGTCGCGCGCAAACTCCGCAACAGTCGACGAGCCGGGGCCTAGCACGTCTGCAAAACCTTGCACGGTGGCAGGAACTTTGCTCGACGGAAGCACCTCTTTAAAGACAGCGCCAAGGGTGCGAGTGGACTTATCCAGAGAGCTCTTGGCGTGTTGGATGGCATCGCTCAGCTTCTCAATGGCACGGTCGAGTGATAGTTCTTCACTCGCCTTGCCCTTGGAGGCGGATGAAGCCGCAGACCCTTCAAAATTTCAAAAGAAAAAAGAGGCAAAAATCAACACAAGGACAAGCAAATAAAAGCGTGAAAGGCAAAAACAAAGCCCGCTAACCTTCCATCACACGCGCGAGTTCGGACACCTGAGCCGCATACTCCTGCTCGCGGGAGGCAGTCGAGCTCAGTGCATCGTCCAGATCCTTCTTCGCACGCGACTGCTGGTCGACCAGTTGTCGTTCCAGATCGTTCAGTCGCTGCTCCAGCTCAGACGACCGCTTCGCGATGGTGTCTTTCTCACCTGAGACAGTTAATTCCAAGCTCAGTCGCAAAACGCCAAGGGGAAAAGCGAAACATCTCAGGAAAAAGTCAGAAAAAGCCTACGGCTTAAACCGTCGAGGTGGGAGCGAAGAACGACCCGTTCCTCCTCCGACTGCACAAAGGCCTTACCAGCCGCGACAAGGTCACGGACGACAGGCTTCGAAAAGATTGGCAACAGATGTCAGAAAGATTAAGGATTCAGCCCAATACATAAAACGTGAAAGCACTCACATGGTCAGTCCAGGAGGAAGCAGCGGATGTGGAAGGGTGGTAGTCGCCTCAACCACCAGGGTGGTTTTAGCGACATCCAAGTCAGCGCGAGGGGAGGCCACGGTCAACTCCTCCACAAAAGGAGGCGATTGCACCCGATCGTCACTGGCGCTGCTACAGTAGTGCCAACGAGCTTAAGTCAAAATATGAAAGCAAGCAAAAGGCGAACATAGAAAAACTACTTCATAACTACGTCGAGGCAGGGGCCTCCGAAACTCAGGCGGCCAGTCAAGTGCGATGGTGAGCGCCGAGCCAGAGGGGATGCATCCTTCGCAGGCGAGGAGTAGCCAGAATCCTCCAGGTCCCGTTGCTCCGCGCTTCCCGTGTGAGAACTCGAGACATCCTGTCGAAGCACACGGCGACGTTTGGCGGCAGGCTCAGTCGCAGGGTCGCCACCCTTACGAACCTGGTCCACCTCCTCGGTTTCTGTTTCCTCTGTGGCGGAGGTGTTAGCCGAGGGAGGCGGAGTGACGGTCCTCTTTCCCTCATCCAGCAGAGCTGCCTCAGCGGCAGGACCAGACTCGGGGAGGGGAGGAAGAGAGGCGGCAGTCGAATGACCCTGATCGCAAACACAAAAAATGACATTCAAAGGGTACGTACACCAGAAACCAAAGGACGACAAAAAACAGCATAGTCAATAATATTTACCTCAAGGAGGGCGTTCTCCAATCCAAAAGGAGCGACAAAGGAGTTGAAGTCGATGACTTTGTCGGCCTTGATGCTGGTGATGTATTTCACATGCGCGTCCAGCTCATTGGGCGACAACTCCACATTGCTCATTTGAGTGGCGTCGAGTGGGCCTTCATATCGCCACATAGAGTGGGAGCGTTGCTGCAGGGGCCACACTCGACGCTTGATGAAGGTGCTCATCAACTGGACACCGGTAACGGTGCCCAATAGCTTGCTGATCTTTTCCATAAGGGGAGAAGCTTCTTCCTTCTCCTCAGTCGAGAGAGAATGCTCCCACGCCTTCGTCTTCAGCGGAGTCCTCCCAATCGAGAAGGCCGGCCGCACGTCCTGGTCGATGGGGACGTGGAACCACTTGTTCCTCCATCCCTGGGCAGAGTCGACTGCCTTGAGGTTGAAGTAGTGGCAGTCGCTACGGACCTGGATGCCTACCCCGCCAAGCGGGCACACACGCCCGTAGCGGACCGTATGGCGCACTCGGAAGATTGACTTCCAGAGTGCCCAACTAGGGGACACTGTAACATCCCAACATTTAATAATGTTCAAAAATCACTAAAATTTAAAACTTTTGTTTTTGATTAAAATAAAACATTAAATGCATAAGAAAACCAACTATAAAAGACTTCAAACATATTAAAGAATTTAATATTTCAAATATCTCAGTTTAACATTACTTTCAAAAGTTGTCTCTAGTTCAACATTTTATTATCCATTGTATTTCAAAAACCTTAATATGTAAATTGACAAATGTTTTATAAACTTCAAACCATTTTATTCTAATAAAATAGTTTACTTATAAATAATTGATTTCAACCACTTAGCCATATATATTCATAAATTCAAGACTATTAAAATGGTATTCCTTCTTTTAACTAAGTTCAAAATATAGTTTGGAAATTATAAGCCTATAGTTTATAACTTTAAAACTTCATAAATTAAAATTAATGAATTATCCAAATAAACATTTCATTTGCTTAAATGAATTTCATTTATTTTCAAAGCATGAAATGATTAATATATTCTAAATAAGAAATGAATTAAAACGAAAATCTTTCCAAAGTTGTTATGAAGTTTCAATTGAATTATCTTAATATAAAATATAATGGTGCACAAATTATTTTGAATTAAAATGAATACATTATTTTATTTTTATTATTTTCATATAGTATGTGTTATGTTATTTAGTATTATACCAAAGCCTAAAATGAATTTAGTATTTGGAAATGAGTTTAAATGACTTAAATTCAAACATATTGGAATGTGGGTATTTTACAAATTTTATTTAGCGAAAAGAAAATTTGATTAAGATATGATTTCAAATTTGACTTTAAGTGTCAAATTGTATTTAATCAATATTTCAAATATTTTTTTTCAAAAATGTTCAAAACATGCCCACAACTGGTTTAACGCAAAGATAATAGTTTTACAAATTTTTAGAAATTTGTTTGACATCATTTGGACAAATAAATCAAAAGATATGAATTAAAAGAAAAATCAGAAAAACAGAAAAAGAAAAATTGATGACGTCAGCGATGACGTCATCGTCTTCTTCCTTAGACGAAAATCTCGCCCGAGATTCCCTCCGCGATCCCTTTCCAAAATCCGGGCGAGATCGTCGCGATTTGTTTCTCTCCTCTACCTCTATTTAAACCCTTGCCTCTCCTCTCTCATTTGCCCCCAGAAACCCTAGCTATTGCGCCGCCAGGCCACCGTACGAGCTCACCGGAGTTCCTCGCCTCCGCCGCCGTGTTCCTCCGTTTCACCGACAAGGTGAACTCGATCGAGGCCGAGAACCCTTCCCTGCTGTTTCCCTTAATCGTGCGCACCTCCCTGACATACTCTTCTGTGTTTTTACGCGCTAGATCAACTTGTCCGTGCGCACCCGAAGCAAGCCGCCGCCATGCGCAACTCCGGCGACCAATTGCAAGAGAAGGGGAGCACGCCGAGCACCGCCTCCTCGCCACCACCTCCGCCGCGACCCCCTCCTCGATCTGGTATGACCCATTGATCCCAGGACACCGTAGAATGCGTAAAACGCCGAGTTGCCGCCGTCGGCATCGTCTCCGCCGAGGTCTCCGGCGAGTAGCGCCGCTCGAACTGTGTCAACGCACCAGATCCGTCCGATCTAAGTTTAACGGCCCATATTAGAACATTTAAAATCGAACCGGTATCCCGCTGTTGTCTGTCCGATCCAGATCCAACGGCGCAGATCCACCCACTTAATCCAGTCAGCGCCATGGCGTGCGTCGTCAGCGTCCAGTCAGCGCTGTCGTGGAAATGATTTTCTCGAATTATTTTAATTCGGCAGTTTTGCAGAAAGGACCCTGCACATTAGTTTTATCATATATTTTTCTCTGTTTATCCAAATTCAAATATTTTTATATATTTGGAAAGCTCTTGACATGTAGAATATTTTAGAACTGTTAGAATTCAAATTTGACTAAGTTTAAAATATTGAAATTTCAAATGGTGAATTTGAGTATTTTTGTCATAACTTTAAATCTGTAAATTAAAAAATTACAAATAAAATTGTTTTAGAGAGTTTGGAATATTTGTAAATTGATGCCACTGCTGTAAAATATTTTTGAGTAATATTTAAATGAATTGATAGTTATATATTTAATTTGAATAGTATGAGTATTTTCAACATAACTATTAATATAAATATTATTTTTGATTAAATCAAATTGCTATAAATTTAATTATATGCTCCCTGTCTATTAACACTATTTATAAAATTCTGTTATAAAAACTTAATCATATAAAACTTTAGTCTTATAATTATTCCTTTTATTATATTTTCCAAAAATGGAAATTAATTAAATTGCATTTATAAATTCATGCCTATTTATAAAGAAATAAAAAAAGTTATTTTGATGCTATCTTGTTATTAAAAATTGCATTTCATGCATAACATATTTTATTATATAATTATATCCCTAATAGGAAAACCTCTTCATTATTTTTCTCTAAGTTAGAAGTATTTTCAACTTAGCATTTTGGTAAAGTGCTACACTTAGACACTTAGTAATTTTCAACATGGAGCTAGAAGACCAATGAAGGACTTAGCCAAAACAAGACTCCAGAAGAATCTCCAAGAAGTAGAAGCACTTAGAAGAAAAATCGAGAGGAAGATCATTAAGACCAACCAGAAATATTTTCTAAGTCTTTCTCCCTCTTTCTTTCTTTTCTCCCTCCTTCTCTGAGACTTCATGAAGAGTAAGTAAATCCAAGACCAGCCTAGGTGATACAAAAATCATCAAGTCTGAAGATTATTCAAGTCTACCAAGAATTCAATCAAGACATCACCAAGGAGAATATTACAAGTCTGGAGATGAAGCCTGGAAGACTAACTACATCTTTGTTTCTATCTTTTCCCTCTTTCCTAATCTTGTCTTTCACTTTAGACTTAAACAATTTTTGATCATGATATTATCATCTTGAAGTTTGTTAGATCCTAGTATCCAATTTACAAAGAGTTGTTAATAATTGTTGATCACCTTGAAGAATAGACTTAGTATTTTATCTAAGTAGATATGCACATCATGACTAAGTCATTAGAGTACTTATTCAAGATAAATTATAACAAATGTATTTTATCCAACTTGTAACCTTAGTCCTTAGTCTTTTGACCAACACATTTCCTTGCATTAACTTAAAATATTTTTTATGGCTTGACATGCATTTCTAGTCCTTAGAAATAATTTGCATATCATGCATGACATGTTTTCCTTAGAAGTTTATGAAACTTGTTTTTTCATTATGTATGCTTGTATGTGTTGTGTTGTTTTGTTTTATGATTGTTGTGTTGTTGTTTGCCTATTTTGTTAGATTGAACGGAGAGCTCCGAATAATGTTGAAAAGAGTTTGTGAGTAAAGACTTCATTCAACGGCAAGTGGCACACCTCATAAACTTCCTATTATTTTCCATATGCATTACTCAGTGTATTTTTATATAAGCATGTGTAGGATAGTATTGCTATGCAAAACCTTTGTAGAAACACTTACTCCTGTGTCTAGGTTCCTACATTATACTTAGTAGATATATTGATGCTATGCAATTGATGAAAACTTTTACAAAATGTTAAATGACTACTCGGGGCTGTGCTCATGGTTGTCGTCGCCTAGGATGAATGTCTATTCTACTTAGGGCCGTGAGCATGGTGATTTTCACCTGAGAGCGCACAACTACGAAGTTCATGAACCTCCTGGGTGGATTGGTTGTATTTGGTGGCGAAGTTGAGTGGCTACTCCGGTCCATGTCTATGGTTCCTAGAGTATGTGCACTTGTGGATGGCCACCCAGGGAACAGAGGAATCTGAAGAACTCCGAGTGACGATTGCTTCCAGTGCAGCCGTTGCCAATGGGCTCTGGCTTGATCAACTATGTTGTGTGGACTCTCTCCGGCTTGACAAGCAGATGTAGGGGGTGTTAGGTGGAACGGGTCAAGCCAGAGTGGGAGGGAAAATGCTTCTGAAAGATCTCGTCACATTCTTCTCCTTTCCTTATCACTATAAGTGTGTAAAGGATAGTTTGGGTTGAATGGGTACAATGGTGAAAGTGCACAACCTCTGCAGAGTGTAAAACTAAGTACTTAGCCGTGTCCCCGGTACGGACAATTTGAGCAGCTGATCACGGACGTCAAACGGAGGATTCCATCATTCCAACTTCAGAAATAAAACTTGATGGGTGAACAAGGGAAGATGAGATTATGGTTTTCATGCCATACTTGTCTTGAATTGAAGAAAGTGTTTTCCAAATAGATAGGAAAAATTGGCTTTATGCAAAATAGCCTTGAACTCCACCAGCCAAATATACATATAGGCTATTATAGTTATTGCAATAACTGTCCACCATAGTGTCACTTGCCAGACTCCATTTTTAATGGAATCTGACCCACGTTGTTGCAATATTTTCTTATTGCAGATTGATCAGTTGACGAGTGAGGTGTCGTTTAAAGGTTTCGAGTCTACAACCAACATGTTTTCGCCTGTGGCAACATGAAGTTGTTGGAGACCCACTGCTATTGTATTTCCGCTGTGTACTATTTCAAAGCTAGCTTTATGCTATGCAACTTGTAATGAATATTTTGTAAGTCTGGATCATCGATGAAATAAAATTGATACTTTGTTGTGATATTACATCGTAAACTGTGTGTGCAAATGAATCGTTCCAGGGATTTGCACTATACACAGGTATCTGCCTTATTTAAAGTGCAGGTACGCTACAGACACCCCCAAAAAACACTCGCACAGAACCATAAAACATGCAATGTGCAAAATGCTATTGGGGGTGAGATCATGGATCTGCACCCCGTATGCATACAGAAGCCCGCGCACAAAATCGTGCAGCGGGAGGGCAAAGCCGCGAGGCAGAAATTCAGTGAAACAAACACGCTCGCCGGCGCGGGGCTCAGGAAGTACCTCCCTGTTGGAGGGCGCGCGGGCGGGGAGCTTGTCGGCCGGCGGGAGCAGGACCGTATGGCAGAACGCCGCCAAATTCTTCTCGGTGATGGAGGATTTAACCTAGTCATCGGGAATCTTCTTCAAAGCGGCGGCGGGATTTCCCGTGGAGGTCATGGCGGCCGCAACACCCATCCTCTTCTTGCTAGCATTGGCAGAGAAAGAGGGGACGACGGCGCTCGTGTTCTTCTTCGGCGCCATGGCGAGCGGAGGAGGAGCAAGAGCAAGGGCAAAGAAAGCGCGCGCGCAAGGAACAGGAGGCAGAGGAGGCAAATAGCAATAGGAGTTAATCCACGACGGTGAGATTTGTATTTAGCACGGTGGAAGAAACTGTAACATCCCAATTTTCAGAAAAATTTAAAACTTTTGCATCCATGCATCATCATCATTAAACTTGTCATATGAATTACATAAAATTTGAATTTAATTATTTAAATATGTTTTAATTGACTTTATGTCCTTAAAATTGTTATTTTGAATTTATAATAATGTTCCTTTTATTCTATTTTTACTTTAGACAAAAATAATGTCAAAAGGATCTATTTTTCATAAGCTTTTCAAATTATATTTTTATGAATTTTTCTGAGAAGTTTTAATATAGTTTTGAATTTGTTTTATAATCAAAAGATTTAAAAACAGAAAAGAATTTTCAAAAAGAAGAATAGAGTCGGGCCAGCCAGTGGGCCGAAGCTCACTAGCTATCTACCGCGCGCGCGACGCAATCCAGCCCGCCAGCGGCCCGTCCCCGCCCGCGCGCGCGCGCTCACTTGCCGACAGGTGGGCCCCACCTGTCATCCCCGTCCCGGCGACCCCTTCTTCCCCAAATCACGCCCACGACCTAGCCGAGAAACGGCCGAATCAATTCGATTGATTCCCGGCGATTTACTCACCCATTTAACTCACCGTTTCTCCTATAAGAACCCCCTCGACCCCCTCTCCGTTTTGCCCCAAGCCCCGTACCCCGAGAGCCACCAGGCCGCCCACGAGCATCCCCGGAGCTCCGCCGTTGCCGACGGCAAGTTCAACGAACTCCGGTGAGCTGCGACCTCCTCGAGCCCTCTCTTCACTCCCAATCGTTTCACTTTGTCATTGCGCACCTTGGTGACAAGGTCTCGTGTGTTCTTACGCAGCCAAACTCCGTGTCCGTGCTCACCGACGAGAACCTCCGCCGTGCGCATCTCCGGCGAGCAACCAGAGGAGGCAGGAGGAGCTACGATCTCCACTACTTCGCCAACAACGTCGCCTCGACGCCCTCTACCCGTAGGTATGACTCACATATCTCGGAACGCAGTAGAACGTCTAGAACGTGCAATGCCGTGCGTGTCGCCGCCGCGCGGCTCCGGCGACCTAGCGCCGCCCGTTGTTGGTCAACGCGTGTGACGAGGTTCTAACTCGGCAAGTCCCAGGGTTGTACACCCGGGTTGATTGATGGGGAGATAGGAGAGTGCAAGGTGATCACGACGGCTGACAAGCGAGGTTTACCCAGGTTCAGGCTCCCGGAGGATAACACCCTACTCCTGCTTGTCTGGTTATTGATGCGAGTAGCGATTACAATGGCGAGATTGCGATCTCGCTAGGGTTTGTGGTTCTGAGCGTACGTGTCCTCTAGGACGGGCAACCCTCCTGGCTTTATAGGCAGCCAGGTCTCGGGTTGTTGGTACAGATACGGTAGGTTAAAGTCCTAACCGAGTTGGACTAGAATATAAGATACCCCGAGTGGGCCTTCTGCGGGCCTTTCCATCCTTGGCGCGGCCCAGGTAGCCTCACCGTGGGCTACCCGCAAGGTAGCCCCACGTCAGTAGCCCCCGAGTGCTTGATCGAGTCTCAGAGTCGGACAAAGGACTCCTTCTCCCTGGACGCGCCATTGGATTGCTTGATCTTGAGCCTGAACTCGAATTTCTTCAGTCGAACCAGCCTCTCCCGATGGGAGTAATCTTGTGCAGTCGAATTACTTTGACTTCTTCTTGTGAAGCTTGCTTCTATTCAGCCTGCTTTGGCTTACTTGTTGGATTGGTTCGGCTGCCTGAGCTTACTGTACAGATCACTCGAAAGGTTTCTTCGGGTGCTCAGATCACCGGCTGATCTTACCTTGTTAATTTCAGCTGTGAAGCTTACCACTCGAATGAATCTGCCGAGTTTCTTCGGTTAGTTTCGGAGCCGTTGGTATGGTGACGTCATTGATGACGGTTTTGCTGCACGCCTCTGCGCCCGATGGGACATGACGTGGTGGGCCCCGCTGTCAGAGATGACCACGCCCACAGCTGTCACGTCCCCGAACTGGGCGCGAAATTTGCACGGCGCGGCGACGACGCCTCGGTTCTCGTGCGTAGTGGAGGAAGTTGGCGGCGACGATTGGCTTCTCCGTGCGACACGTGGACGGCTGGATGGCTTCGCTCGGAGCCCTTGCGCGATGGACGGTTGAGATGCCGGTCCTCGAGGAATAAGTACTGCCCTGGCGTTTGGGATGTCATCTTCTCCAATCCATTCTTTCCTTTTCCTCTCCTCTTGCGCTCTGCCATTGCCGCCGTCCCGAGCTCAAAGCAATCTCTCCACGCACCCTGCGACCAAGGCGATGGGCAAGCCGAAGGGCACTGCTGGCTCCTCCGCCGCCGCCGGCGACGACGCCGGGTTGATGAAGAAGCCCGAGGGCGACTGGCAGAGGTCTTCGATGAAGAAGACCGATGTCGAGCTGCTCCGCGCGCAAGGCTTGTTGCCGCCTGCGGAGGAAGTCCAGGTACGAGTCCCTGGCAAAGAGGTGTTTCCCACTCCCCGCAATGGGGAGCGCGTTTGCTTCGCGGACTTCATTCCGCGTGGCTTCGGGTTCCCCATGCACGATTTTGTGCGCGGACTCCTGTACGCCTATGGGGTTCAGATCCATGATCTGACCCCCAATGGCGTCCTGAGCATCGCGGGCTTTATCGTGCTATGCGAGTGCTTCCTGGGCGTCGCGCCCCACTGGGGCCTGTGGAAGTCGCTCTTCCTCGTTCGCAAGAACGTAGGGAAGAGTGGGCGGACCTTCCCAGTGGGCGGCTTCGGAATCCAGGTGCGCGGTGATACCGCGTACTTCCAGATGAAGAAGTCGGACTCCGTCCAAGGGTGGCGCCGGAGATGGTTCTACGTCCAGTCGAACGACGACGGACTGGACGCCTTCGATGGCAAGCGCGGACTGCGGAAGACTGGCGCCTGGTCGCACCCGCTATCTGCCGTGGAGAAGGAGGCTGTGCGGCCCCTGCTGACCCTGTTGCAAGAGCTGACCCAGACCCTTGGGCGTGAGGCGGGTGGCGTCTTTCTGATGGCCACCTTCTTCCGCCTTCGGGTGCAGCCACTCCGCGCCCGGCCCTACCCGATGTGGGCCGCCGATGGCATTAGCGCCAGGCCGCTGGATGACGAGGAGGTGGAGGCCAACGTCAGGTCCATCACCAACCTTCGAGCCGCGGACGCCTGCAACGTCAAATGCCCCGTGGCTCCTTACGGGGCCGCGAATCCCGTTCCTGAGGTGAGTCTGATCTTGCTCTCTTTTTGCACTTGTTCGACTTGAGTCTACTTTGCATTTTGATTCGACTTGCGTCTACTTTGCTTTAGGGTCGGGCTCTGTTCATCAGCTACCCTCCTCTCCCTGAGAACGGACCCGACGATGAGTCGAAGTTCGTCGAGGAGGAGGACGAGGATGAAGAAATCCCTTCCGCACATTCTCCCCGCGATGAGGTGGAGGAGGAAGACGAAGTGGTAGAACCCGCGAAGAAGAAGCGGAAGCTTCCAAGTCGCGGCGAGTCTGCCACCGCGTCGTCGCCTGCCAGGGGTGTGGATGTTGCCGAGGAGGAGGCCGTGGCGACGTCCCCGGGTGCGCAATCTTCGGGTGGCTGGGAGGAACCTCTCAACGTTCCTCCCGTCAGCTCTGCAGCGCCACGGTCCTTCGCGCGGATGCCCTCGCCCTCTCTGTCGAGCTTCGACGACGCCAGCTCCCCCAGGTTAGTTTCTTTGCAACATGTCCTTCGAGTAGTACTTTGTAGGTTCGTCGTTGAGTTGTCTTGTATTCTTGATTTGGTGTAGCCACCGCTCTGACAACGTCGGCTCCCCCCTTCGGGACACGGAGCTTACTTCTGGCCCTTCGACTGGGCTGGAGACGCCTGTGGTCGTGGAGAAGGTGCATGCTGAGGCCGCCGGCCTGGCCTCGACTAGCCGGGCTCCTCATTCGGCTGCCGAGGACCTTGAGCTCCTGGACCACGTAAGTCTTCTCTTTGTTTTTCTTGTATTCCTGATTTCTCATCGGGTGCGCGATCAGCGCTCCCGATGGGAGTAGCCCCCGAAGGTGTGGGTGACTAGTATAGTCGCCCGCAACTTTATTGATACCTTGTTCTTTTTATTTTCAGCCGTACTATCGCCAGCAGCTTGACGCAGCCGCGGCTTATGTTCGCCTGGAGAAGGAGAGGGGCCAACTGCGTTCCTCGCTGGACCAGGCTACTGGCCGGGTGGATGAGCTTGAGAAGGCTCTTCGTGAGTCTCAAGAGCGGGAGCTGGCGCGGGTCGCCCAGGAGAAGACTCAAATCGGTCGCCTCCTTTCACTCGCCGCTGTTCTTGGGGGTGAGTATCAGCTTGACGCTTACTTAGTCTTCGTCCCTTTACTTGTCCTGACATTGAACTTTGGCGCAGAGACTTGCGGTGGAGCTCCTCCAGAAGACGCGTCGAGCGACACGGTCGACTTGGCGACCGAAGTTGGCTTCTTCGACCGGGTCTGCGCCTACGCCTCGGATGCCTTGAAGAAGTCTTCCGCCGCGTTGGAGAAGTCGACCGGGGCCCTGGCCATGGTGCATCAAAGCATTTTTCCGGGCAGCCAGCCGCCAGCGACCGTGGACGCTCTGGCTGCACCGTTTGGGGACGCGACCACCATCGCCGACTTCACGCGGTCGCAGACGGTACGCGGCTCCGAGCTCACCTTCCAGCTCCTTTTAGGCCACCAAGTTCCAGGTGACTTCGAGAAGATCGTCAGCGGTTTTCCTCGCAAGCCTGATGGTCGGACCGCGTCACTGAGTGGCGTGAAGGAGCGCGCCTCGCAGCTGGCTGCGCAGCTTGTGGCACTCTTCGAGAGGGCCCTTGCTAAGGCGACTGAAGCGGCTGCTCGGAAGGGCCGCTCCCGGTCGCAGTCCGCGGCCTTAGAGTAGGCGTAGGTGTAGGGATGCAGCAGTCGCTATGGCTTGTATTTTGAACTCCCTGTTTGTAATGAATATCTTCCTGTCGGGTCTTTTGCTCTTCAGTATTGATTTTGCTGACTTTTTCTGTCTTCTGAGCTGAACTGTGTTTGGCAATCGCACTTCTGTATTGACTCTGCGTATTCCTGACAGAGTGACATGCGCGATGATGCTTCGCCTTCTCCCCTGGCACGGCCGAGTGGCGCGGCTTCCTCTTCGGGTGCTCGCCGTCGTCGGGCGGCGCCGGCTCCTCCGCGCAGTGCAAATGACCAGCGGGTAATCACCTACCTGAAGAACAAGGTGGTGGAGCTCGAGGCGACCCTGAAGAATACGGAGCGGCTGTTGCAGCGCTCCCAGTCGCATCCCACGGCGGAGTTCTCACGCCGTGAAGATTTTTTGCTTGGAGAGATGGATTTGATCAGTCGGCAGTTGCAGGGTATGTATCATGTTGGCGGCTGCCGTCGATGTTGTTTGTCCTTCTCGTTCTGACTTGCAGTTCGTGTGCGCAGATGTTAACCCTGATTGGGAGGCCGAGCGGGCTCGCGTTGAAGAGCGAGTCACTCGAGAGGCGTCCGGCGACTCATATGAGGCTCGCCAGTTCTGGGTGAACAAGTCGAGGGGGCGCGTCCTTGCCACGATGCTTGATCGAACGTGGCGCGCTGCCTCTCTTCTGGAGAGCTGCCGGAAGACACTTTGGCACGTCAACCGCGTGTACTTCCCGCATAATGCGCAGCCGAACGGGTTGCCTGCCTTGCTGGAGAGGTTCCGTGACGGCGAAGGGCTGAAGGAAGTTGTCGACGCTCAGCTTGTGGCTGGTGCAAACGCGGCGCTGGCGTATGTTAGGATGCACCGGCCACATCTTCCGCTTGAGCGGGTGCTTGAAGGCCTGCCAGGTGACGACGACTTCGACGAGACCCTGCCGGCTGCGCGCCGGATTATCCGGCAGGTCCAGGACTTGAGCGAGCGGCTTGTAGGTCCTCTCGATGCGCCGAAGGCTGAGCCTGCAGTTTAAAGTAGCTGTCGTCTGATGTACAGAGTTAGCTATAGAGGGCAAATTTGCTTGTATAAATACACTGTTGTAGATTATGGCATTGTTTCGAGTAATGAGAATTGATATGTTTACTCGAAAGTGAGGGTGCCTGATTCGACCTGTGTGGCGCAGCTGCCGAGTATGCCAAGCAGTGGCCTAGGTTTTTCAAGTGTTACTGTATGCCGCGGTCTCTGATTTTATCAGGTGGCGACTGAGGATTTGTAACTTGACCTGTGCGGCGCAGCCCCCGAGTCGTTCAGGTGGTGGCCTAGGATTTTGATTAATTCCTGTCTGGCGCAGTCCCCGAGTAGGTCGAGTGACGGCCTAGGATGACAAGTGTGACCTGTGTGGCGCAGCCCCCGAGTATGTCGGGTGGTGACCTAGGATTTGGAACTTGACCTATGCAGCGCAGCCCCCGAGTAGGTTCGAGTGGCGGCCGAGGATTTTTCTGAGTCCTGTTTGGCGTAGCCCCCGAGTAAGTCGAGTGGTAGCCTAGGATTGCAAGTGTGACCTGTGTGGCGCAGCCCCCGTGGGTTGCGGGTGGCGCCTTAGGATTTTGGACTTGACCTGTATGGCGCAGCCCCCGAGTCGGTCGAGTGGCGGCCTAGGATTTTTGATTCTGTGCTTGTGTGGCGCAGCCCCCGAGTAAGTTGGGTGGCGGCCTAAGCTTTTATTTCAACCTGTATGGCGCAGCCCCCGAGTGGTTCGGGTGGCGACCTAGGATTTTTGGCATGCTTGTATGGCGCAGCCCCCGAGTGGTTCGGGTAGCGGCCTAAGCTATTATTTCAACCTGTGTGGTCAGCCCCCGAATGGATCAAGTGGCTGCCTAGGATTTTTGAGCTTCTTGAGTGACGGGAAAGAAGAGACAGTTTTTCTTCAAGTCACTTTATTGATTCATGCGAACAGGCCGCCTCATTAAAAACCCTCCAGTCCCCTCAGGTACCCTGGTAAGGAAAAGAGTGCATCTGAAACCTGCCGCGTTGGCTTTCTTGTACAATGCTTGATTTGAACTAGGCGTAGAACCGGCGGAGTTGTGCTACGTTCCACGGGTTGCTGCAGTCTGCTCCTGTCTTCGAGTCCTTTAGGCGGTATGCTCCGTTGCCTATTGCTTCTGTTACGATGTACGGGCCCTCCCATGGGGAAGCGAGCTTGTGCACCTTCTTTTGCTTGAGTCGAAGAACCAGGTCGCCTGCCACGAACGCTCTTGGTCGCAGCCTCTTAGTATGATAATTGCGCAGGTCCTGCTGATACACGGCTGATCGTGCCAGGGCGATGTCGCGTGCTTCGTCCAGGGTGTCTCTGCTGTCTTCGAGTGCTTCCTCTGCTTCTGACTCGTCGTAGGCGACTACTCTTGGTGCGTCAAACTTGATGTCGCAGGGGAGGACCGCTTCTGCACCATACACCATGAAGAATGGCGTGTACTGGGTAGATCTATTCGGCGTTGTTCGCAGACTCCAGAGGACTGACGGCAGTTCTTCCACCCATGCGCCCGCTGCGCGTTTCAGGGGTACGCGCAGTCGCTTCTTGATGCCGTTGCAGACTAAGCCATTGGCCTTCTCTACTTGTCCGTTGGACTGCGGGTGCGAGACCGACGCATAGTTTAGCTTGATCCCCTGCTCTGAGCAGAAGTCTTTGAATTCCTCGGCTGTGAAGTTCGAGCCGTTGTCGGTGATGATCCCATTAGGTACTCCGAACCTGAAGATGATTGACCTGATGAAGTTGACCGCTGTGGACGCAGTCGAACTTGTGATGGGCACGGCTTCGATCCACTTTGTGAATTTATCAACTGCGACCAGGAGGTGGGTATGACCTCCGGGTGAGGATTTATTCAGCGGGCCCACCATGTCCAGGCCCCATTGGGCAAAGGGCCAGGCTATTGGTATTGTTTTGAGCTCTGATGCTGGGGCGTGCGGTTTGTTGGCAAATTCCTGGCACCCTGTGCATTTCTTCACCAGCTCCTCGGCGTCCTGCATGGCTGTGAGCCAATAGAATCCGGCTCGTAGCGCCTTGGCCACCAGTGCCCGGCTGCTTGCGTGATGTCCACATGTACCCGCGTGAATGTCGAGTAGGATGGCTTGGCCGTCGACTGGATGTATGCACCTTTGCAGGATTCCTGATATGCTTCTTTTGTAGAGTTCCCCGTTGATGACGGTGAAACTTTTGGAGCGTCTGATGATGCGCTTTGCTTCGACTGGGTCAGCTGGCAGCTTCTGGTGCAGTATGTATGCCAGGTATGGCCCTGTCCATGTGGCTTCGACTAGCATGACTTCCATGGGGACCTTGTCTTGGCTTGGCGGGTTGACATCGCCTTTTGTGGTTGCAGTGCTTGCTGTACCCTGAGTCTTGATGGATCTTTGTGTGATGCACTCGAGGAAAACGCCGGGTGGGACTGGCACCCTGTCCGAGCCCATGTTAGCTAGGGCGTCGGCTTCCTCGTTGCTTTCGCGGCCGACGTGGCGTAGCTCGCAGCCGTCGAAGTTTCCTTCCATCTGGTTGTAGAGGTCTCTGTAGGCAATCATGTTGTCAGCGATGGCGTCGCAGGACTTCATGGTTTGCTGTACCACCAGGTAGGAGTCGCCGTAGATCGTGAGGTGCGTGGCGCCGCAGTTCTTGGCCATCCGCATGCCGTGGATCAGGGCCTCGTATTCGGCTTCGTTGTTGGACGGCTTCGGGAAGTCCATCTGCAAGACATACTTGAGCTTGTCGCCTTTGGGGGAAATGAGTACGACTCCTGCCCCGGCTGACTTAAATTTCTTGGAGCCATCAAAGTACATTGTCCATGCGTTGGACAAGTCGGGGATGTTCGGTAGCTGGGCTTCTATCCACTCGGTAGTGAACTCTGGGAGAACTTGGGCCTTGATAGACTTCGGGTGAGCGTACTTCAGCCCCCATGGTCCTAGTTCGACAACCCACTTGGCGACTCGTCCTGTCGCGCTCTGGTTTGTGAGGATGTCTGCTAGTCCGGAGGAGCTTACCACCGTGATCGGGTGCTCGGAGAAGTAGTGGACGACCTTTCTGGAGGTCATGAAGACTCCGTATGCCAGTTTCTGGTAATGCGGGTAATTCTGCTTGGACAGGGTGAGCACCTCGCTAAGGTAGTAGACGGGCCTCTGCACCGGGTGGCTGTGCCCTTCTTCTTCGCGTTCGACTACGAGCACCGTGCTCACCACCCTGTTTGTTGCTGAGACGTACAGGTAGAGCGGCTCGTTTTCCAGTGGTGCCACGAGGACCGGAGAGGTTGTCAGTGTCTTCTTGAGATGGTCGAATGCGTCCTGCGCCTCTTGCGTCCACTCGAACTTGTCTGACTTCTTCATCAGTTGGTAGAAGGGTAAGGCCTTTTCTCCCAACTTACTAACGAGCCGGCTAAGAGCTGCGACTCGGCCGGCTAATCGTTGCACCTCCCTGAGCTTCGTTGGTGCTGGCATTGTCAGTATGTTCTGCACCTTCTCGGGATTTGCTTCGATTCCTCTTGCGGATACAAGGTACCCTAGTAGCTCTCCGGCTGGCACGCCGAACACGCACTTCTCTGGATTGAGTTTGATCTGGTATACGTCCAGTGCGGCGAAGACCTTGCGTAGATCGTCGACTAGGGTATCCTCCTTCCGGGTAGTGACGACGATGTCGTCGACGTAGACTTGGACGATCTGCCCGATTAGCCCCTTGAGGCATGCTTGCATTGTCCGCTGGTACGTGGCACCTGCGTTCTTTAACCCGAACGGCATCGTCTGGTAGCAGAAAACGCCGTCGGGTGTGATGAAAGCTGTCTTCTCTTCGTCCTCGACCTTCAGCCTGATCTGTTGGTAACCTGAGTAGGCATCCAGAAAAGATAGGCGTTCACAACCTGCAGTCGAGTCGATGATCTGGTCTATCCGCGGGAGCGGGAAGTGGTCTTTGGGGCAGCATTTGTTGACTGCGGTGAAGTCCACGCACATGCGTAGTTTCTTCGTCTTCTTTTTCTCAACAAGGACCGGGTTAGCGACCCAGTTCGAGTCCTTGATCTCTCGGATGAACTTGGCGTGCAACAATCTGTCGACTTCAATGGTGATAGCGTCTCGTTTGGGTCCTGAGAAGCGTCGCATGGATTGCTTGACAGGTCTTGCGTCCTTGTGTACTTTCAGAGAGTGCTCGGCGAGTTCCCTGGGTATCCCCGGCATGTCAGAAGGTTGCCATGCGAAGATTTTCCAGTTCTCACGTAGGAACTCGACGAGCGCGCTTTCCTACGCGGGTGTCAGGCTTGATGAGACCTTGACTGTCTTTCCGCTGTCAGTCGGATGGACTTGGTGGGTGACGGTGTCGTCGTTTGTGTTGAACGCTGCGTCTTTGGCAGGCTTCTTGCGAGCCGGGAAGATGGTCTTGTCGTTGTCGGCTGATATGGCTTTGAACCGCTCTTCGACGCCGAAGGACTCGGAGATCTTGGCGAACTCGCGGTCGCAGCTGTTGGAGAGCCCAAAGTCGCCGCGGACGGTGATCACTCCTTTTGGCCCGGGTAACTTTATCATCAGGTAGGCGTAGTGGGGTACTGCCATGAACCTGGCAAAGCTTGGGCGTCCGAGGATGGCGTGGTATTGTGACTTCCAGTCGACGACCTCAAAGTCTATCGACTCCTTCCTGAAGTGCTCGGGTGTTCCGAGGATGACGTCGAGTGTGATGGTTCCCATGGGTGTGATTGGCTGCCCTGGTACTATGCCGTGGAAGGTGGTCTCCGACTCCGGCAATTTCTCTGTCGACCTGTTCATTCGCCTGAGGGTGTCGGCGAATATGATGTTGATACCGCTGCCTCCGTCCAGGAACACTTTCTTCAGGCTGTAGTCGCCGATCAAAGCCTCAATCACGAGTGCGGCGTGCCCTGGTCGGACTACCTCCGCTGGGTGATCTGCCCTGGAAAATGTGATTGGTGTCTCCGACCCGCGCAGGTAATCTGGTACCGCGCGCGGGCTGTTGATGGCTTGAAGTACTTGGCGTGTAATGATTTTCTGCCTCCTGTTCGACGGGGGTCCCTTCTGGATCATGTTCAACTGTCCCCGTGCGGCTGGGTACGTGTCGGCACCTTGTTGCTGCTGCTGCGGCTGGGGGAACGCTCCTGCCGCCTGCACTTGATTGTTGTTTGCGGGTGCTGCCTGGATGGCTAGCTGCGGTGCCGCTTGTATGGCTTGCACCGGGGCGATGATTTGCTGCATGGCATGGTAGATCTTTCTTGCTTTGCGGCAATCTTTCAACAGGTGGTTTGAACCCCACTTTCCTGTTGCCGGGTTGCGGAACGAGTGATGTTTACAGGGTTGCATCAGTTCCTCTGCCGGGGTTAACGGGCTCTTCCACTCGCGCTTCTGACCTCCATCGCTGTGGTCGATGCTGCTGCTGCCACGGTTGTACTGACTCGAGCTGGGCTGTCGACTTTGCTCGTGCTGTCTGCTGCCCTCACGCTTGACCTCGCGGGGGGTTTCATAACCCGCCGCTACTAACTCGATAGAGTCGTGCGTGTAACGTGCCTTCCTCTTCTCACGTGACTCGTGCCAGTTGCTTGTTTCGCCTTCCTTTTTGGGAGAAGTTTCGCGGACGTAATCCTCTCCTTCAGCCCATTGGTTGGCTGTCTTCATTAGCTCTATTGTGGTTTTCGGCTGGAGCCTACCAAATTCCTCCCGGAGGTCGCGGCGAGCAACGCCATGCATGAAAGCGTCCATCACCCTGTCCTCTGATACGGGTTCCATGGTATTGCGGAGGAGTGTCCACCTTTGGATGTAAGATCGGAGCGACTCGTCTTTCCCTTGCTTGCAGGCCTGCAACTCGATGTAGGTCGTTGGTCTGGCGAATGTTCCCGAAAAACTTTTGATGAAGTTGTCCTGGAACTCTTCCCAGGTTCGGAAAGAATCTTTGGGTTGGCTTGTGAGCCACCCGCGTGCAGAGTCTGTCAGCATGAGCTGGATGTACTGCATTGCCGTGGTCGATGTTCCGCCTTGGCAGGTGCAAGCAATAAGGTAGTCCTCGAGCCACAGCTTCGGGTCTTGCTTCCCGTCGTACTTTGGTGTGCCGGCCGTCAACTTGAAGCCTTTAGGCATGCGGGTGTCGCGGATGTTGAAGGAGAAACATGCTGCGCCACACGGCTCGAAGTCGCGGTCGGCGTGGTCGTTTGCGTGTGCCACACTAGCCGAACGTTCCTTGCGATTGCGGTCCACCGTCTTCTGCGTCAGGACGTCGCGTAGGTCCTTGATTGCTTGTCCCTGCGCCGCTGGGGCGCCTGACATTGTTGGCTCGGTCGCTCTGTTGCTTGGCCCCTTGGCCGCCAAAGCTTCTTCGATTGCTCTTATGGAGGCAATTTGTTGCTTGTGGAGGAGGGAGCGCGTGTCACCCTCCGGTGGCTGCGTGAGCCGAAGGTACGTCTCGACTGCTTTTAGGGCAGCGTTTGCTGTTTTTGGGACGGGTATCCCGTTTTCATCTTCGGTGACGAAGGAAGAGTCGAGGTTGCGGGTGAGCCTTGTCCGATCAGCTTCTCCCATGTGGGGGACACGGGCTCTGGTTCGCCGTGCTCCCTGAGTCACCTCTGTGGAGGATGTGAAGGAGAGAGCTGCTCGTCTGGCACTCGACGCATCCGCGTCCCTTTTGCGTCTGAGAAGTTCGGCCTTTTCGGCGCGAATTCGTTCGCCTTCCTTGCGTAGCAAGTACTGGACCGCCAGGTGATCGTCTCGAGATGCGTTGGGTGGCGGAAACGTGCCCTCGTCCACATGCTTCATTGCTTGGATCGCCATATCACGCGTGATGACGAGTTTCGTCTGGTCCGGCATGTCCACCTCCAGTGGGTATGCGGGTTCGTCGTCGTCATCATGCGGCGCTGTGCCGGCCATGAAGACCTGCCTGGGGTAGGCATGGATTGGAGAGTTGGTGCTGCCGCTGCTACTTATGTCACCCGCTTCATGCTCGGGGTCGAAAATTGCTGCAACGTGGCGCGCGGCGCACCCGCTGTCGCGTCTTTTCGCGATTGTCCATGTGCCCGCACTCGACGGGGCGAGTGCGAGTGGCTTGGGGTAGACCTGGGACATGATTGACCACGCGATCGAGGTTGGGGTAGTAGACTCGATTCGCGTGGTCGTCGCCGAGATTGTCGACGTAGATGTCCTCTTCGCGGGTGCGGCAGATGCGATCTTCGCGGGTCCAGCGGTTGCGATCTCCGCGAGTGCGGCAGATGTGATCTTCGCGGGTCCAACGGTCGCGATCTCCGCGGGTGCGGCAGATGCGATCTTCGCGGGTCCAACGGTCGCGATCTCCGCGGGTGCGGCAGATGCGATCTTCGCGGGTCCAGCGGTCGCGATCTCCGCGGGTGCGGCAGATGCGATCTTCGCGGGTCCAGCGGGCGCGGTGGTCGGCGATTTTGATGATGCCGCCGCGCGTAACGCCGTAGTCGTAGACCTGAGTATGCCACGACTATCGATGCAACAGAATATGGAGCCGAAGGTGATGTGTATACCTTTGTCCAGATCCGCGTACACCGATTGATGAGCTTTCGAGTGGATGACGTACTCGAAGGAGCCGAATCGGATCGACTCCCTGATGGCGGGTGCGCCGATCTTCATTGCGGATGGAGCCAGCGTGACCATGATCCTAGCACTTGTTTGCCTTCCCACAGATGGCGCCAATTGACGAGGTTCTAACTCGGCAAGTCCCAGGGTTGTACACCCCGGGTTGATTGATGGGGAGATAGGAGAGTGCAAGGTGATCACGACGGCTGACAAGCGAGGTTTACCCAGGTTCAGGCTCCCGGAGGATAACACCCTACTCCTGCTTGTCTGGTTATTGATGCGAGTAGCGATTACAATGGCGAGATTGCGATCTCGCTAGGGTTTGTGGTTCTGAGCGTACGTGTCCTCTAGGACGGGCAACCCTCCTGGCTTTATAGGCAGCCAGGTCTCGGGTTGTTGGTACAGATACGGTAGGTTAAAGTCCTAACCGAGTTGGACTAGGATATAAGATACCCCGAGTGGGCCTTCTGCGGGCCTTTCCATCCTTGGCGCGGCCCAGGTAGCCTCACCGTGGGCTACCCGCAAGGTAGCCCCACGTCAGCGTGTAGGCCGTACGATCTCGATCTTACGGTTAGGATTAGATCTTTTTAAACGAAACGGTACGGTTGATCTGGACCGACAGATCCAGATCTGACGGCCGAGACCAAATCACTTAAACACGTCAGCATGCCCAGTCAGCGCTGACGTGTAATTTCTTTTTCCCATTTTATTTAATTTGGCAGTTTTGCAGAAAACACCCTGCATACTGTTTTTATCACTACTTTTTATCTGTTTATCCAAATTTAAATATTTTTATATATTTGAGATCCTTGGAACCAGTAGAACACTTTGACATCATTTGTTTTCTGTTTTGACACAGACAAAATTTTCAAATATTTTTGAGAGTAGTTTAAGTGTTTTTGACATAACTTTAGTTAGAAAATTTATTTTTGAGTAAATCAAATTGCTAACAACTTGTTTAGATGCCCTCTGCCCAAATGTCATTTTTACAAAATTTAATTTCGAAATTTTATTTAAGTGAACTAAAGTCCTTGTCATTAACCCTTTATTCATGATTAAATAATAGAAACAAATCAAAAATTTATTCATGCATATATCATGAAAATCCAAAGGGATAGTTTCTAGACGTTGGAAATAAATTGTTGCATCTCATCTCATGCATAGCATATATCTTCTTTGTATGAACCTTTCCTTGTGTGTTTATGTGTGGCTCTTTATTTCTTTGTTAGACTATTCGGAGGGAAACGAGAATCTTTGCAACTGTAACTGCTGCACTCCCGATTGCCAAGGCAAGTGGCACACCCCCATAAAAGTCCTATTATTTCTATGCATGAGTAGAGTATTTTCTATAAGCATGTGTAGGATAGCATTACTATGCAAGCCATGATAGATCTCTTTATTCCTGTGTCTAGGTTCCTATGAAATTACTTAGTAGAATAGTGATGCTATGCAAAAACTATTTTGATGAAAAGATAAGTCTACTAAGTTTTAATCAAACACCTGGGTGGAAATTGGTTGCTTGGCTGTATGAGTTGAGTGTTGTTCCCAGAGGTTTTACCTGTGGAATATTCACTTGTGGAAGGCCACCCAGGAGCAAAGGAATCTGAAGAACTCCAAGTGAAGATTGCTTCTCGTGCAGCCATTGCCAATATGGGCTCTGGCTTGATCAACTAAGCTGCGTGGACTCTCCCCGGCCTGACAGGTGGTGGTAGAGGATTTGTAGGTGGAGCGCGTCAGGCCAGAGTGGGAGGGGAAATGCTTATGAAAGATCTCGTCTTATTCTTTCCTTTCCTTATCACAAATGGTGTGTAAAGGATAACCTGGGTTGAATAGGTACAATGGTGAACGTGCACAACCTCTGCAGAGTGAAAATCTAAGTACTTAGCCGTGTCCCCGGAAACGGACAATTGAGCAGCTGAACGAGGATGTCAACGGAGGATTCCACCATTCCAACTTATAAATTAAAAACTTGATGGGTGAACAAGGGTAGAATGAGACAGTGGATTTCATGCCACGGATGTCTCGAATAGAAGAAAAGTGTTTTCAAAAAGGTTAGGGAAAAACTTGCTTTCTGCAAAATAGCCTTGAGCTCCACCAGCCAAATAAGCATATAGGTCATAGAGTTATTCCTCTAAGTGTCCACCATAGTGTCACTTGCCAGTTCCTTTTTAATGGTTCTGACCCACATTGTTGCAATATATATCTTATTGCAGACTGTCCCGATGATGAGTGAAAGTTTTACTAAGGGTTTCGAGTCTTCAACCAACATGCTCGCCTGTGGCACATGATGATAATTGGGGACTCCATGAAGAATAAATTTTCCGTTGTTTACTCTGTGTACTGCTAGCTGTATGCTATGCAAATTTGTAATGAATATTTTCTAAGTCTGGATCAGCGTTGTAATAAATTGATACTTTGTTGTGATATTACATCGTAACTGTGTGTGCAAACGAATCGATCCAGGGATTTGCACTATACACAGGTATCTGCCATATTTTAGGTGCAGGTACACTACAGATGGTATCAGAGCACTGTGTTGCCTGTAGGTTCGAGCCCTTAGGATTGGAAAAACCTTTTTGATCATAGTATTGACTACTTAAGTATTTTTGGATCCTAGCGGCATAGTGAGATGAAGCGGCCTGGAAACAAACCTTACATGTCCGCGTACATGAGACCTGTTCCACAATTAAGTGGCTGGCCGGGTGTCTGTCTCTCTCACTATAGTGAATATCCAATTTACAAAGAGTTGTTTATATTTGTTGATCACATTGAGATTTGACTTAGTTTTGAGTTTTCTGATTTGAGCAAGTTAAGTGCCTCGAAAAAATTTGAGCAAGTTTTCTGATTTACGGACTGTTCTGTTTTTGACACATTCTGCCATTTATTTTGCAATTCCTCTTTTACTATTTTGAATGTATATTTTTGTTCCATAAAGTATCAGTGGCTGTAGCTAATGTCCAGTAGCATTGGTAGCGATTGTGTTCATGCAGAATATAAGAATTTTTGATTATGCACTAACCCTCTAATGAAGTTTACTTTGAGTTGGTGTGGAGTAAGTTTTCAAGGATCAAGAGGGAATGATGATGTGATGTGATCAAGAAGATGAAAGAGCCAAAGCTTGGGGATGCCCCCGTGGTTCACCCAAGCATATTTCAAGGAGACGCAACTGTCAAACCTTGGGGATCCCCAAGGCATACCCTTCTTCATCAACAAACTATCATGTTATCTCTAGTGAAACTATATTTTAATTCTGACACATCTTATGTGTTTTACTTGAAGCGTCTATTTGTTTTTGTTTTTGTTATTTTCATTTTCTGAATAAAATGGATCCTAGCATTCCTTTGTGGGAGAGAGACACGCTCCGCTTTTTATTATGAATTCTTCACTTATATTTGTTGAGTATTCTTCTATGGTACTTCAGTACTTTCAGCTCTGGTTTTTCATGCATCTCTTATTAAAGCTGTTAGTTCTCTTATGTTATACTCTCATATCTCATTGATAAATACTTGGAGAGTTTATGTTCAAATAAGTTGATTGGTGTTTGGTTGGAAACAGAAAATGCTAAATATGGTAGATGGTTTAATGAAAAAGATATACATGCTTTTATGGATTGTTATCTTGTATGTTGTGGTGCTTGGCAATTGTTTTGAGCTCTCAAGTAGATCATGTTTAAGCTTTTACATCATGTAGTTAAAACCTATTAGTGAAGAACTAACGTAAAACTTGTTGAAATTTGGTTTGCATGTTTGGTATCTCTAAGGTCTAGATATTTTTTAGTAAAGGTGTTTGAACAACAAGGAAGACAATGTAGAGTTTTATAGTGCTTTCAATATGTTTTTATATACGTTGACAAGGATATACCGAACGGGTATCCTATCGTGTGGGTACCTGGTGCACGTGATGACTATAGCCCAATTCTTAATAGGCTGGCAAAGCCCATCAAGGAAGGCCCAATATGAAGATTGCTTTCCAAGTTATTCATAGTCGGTTGTAGTTTCCATATTTGTAATCCTATTCGGTTACGTACCCAAGACCCAACCCCCTATATAAGGGCTGGGAGGGTTACCGATGAAGGACACGCACATCAGAACCTCCAAACCCCAACGACACGAACTCTCGCTGGACCCTTGTAACCATCGCATATTCACAAGAGCAATAACAGACAAGCAGGAAGTAGGGGTGTTACCTCAGTCGAGGGCCCTGAACCTGGGTAAATCCCGCTTGTCAGCCGTCGAGTCCACCAGCACTACGTGTTCTCTACCTCATAACTCTAACCCTAGGCTATCGACTATGGGTATTGATGAGGACACCCCTCGTCATACGTCTAGTTGTCATAGTTTATACTTGTGTTTGCTTCAGATAACCTTGCTAGCCAAAGCCTTGTACTGAGAGGGAATGCTTCTCGTGCATCCAAAACCTTGAGCCAAAACCCATGCCATTTGTGTCCACCATACCTACCTACTACATGGTATTTCCTGCCATTCCAAACAAATACTTCGTGTGCTACCTTTTATTCAAAATTTATTATCCTTTATTTGTGTCAATGTTTATTAGCTCATGAGGAAATATGTGGTGTTACAGATATCAACCTTGTCTTTTGCTTTTAGACAGACTTTCACAACTGGACTAGTGGCATATACATCCGCTTATCCATTAACTTTGCAAAAAGAGCTGGCAAATGGGGTGCCCAATCCCAATTAATTACAACTTTAACCGCTGCAATCTCTTCACATTTTTGCCCTGACCTAATCAGTCAAGCAATGACAACAGTTTTTAACTATATGTCTAAACAAAAGAGATAAGAGGGATGATCTGCCTTGTTGTTAGAAATAACGTCCTTCATGGGAGCCGCTCTTAGAAAGTCTGGTTGACAAGGGGGGTAGAGTGCCCATTACCATTCATTGACAACAACAAACACCTCTCAAAAGTTACTTTTAATCTCTCTACATGAATTCAAAAACCTATAAAAACTAAAAAGCTCTATCACATGTTTGTATCCCTGCTTCCCTCTGTGAAGGGCCTTTCTTTTACTTTATGTTGAGTCAGTTTACCTACTTCTTTCTGTCTTAGAAGAAAACACTTGTGTCAACTATGTGCAACAATTATTATATGCTTACTTATTGCACTTGTTATATTTCTTTGTGATGACAACTATCTATATGATATGCATGTTACAAGTTGAAAGCCAATACCGAAACTTATATCTTCCTTTGTGTTGCTTCAATGTTCTTTTACTTAGAGACTATTGCTTTATGAGTTAACTCTCACGTGAATCATTTTGATGCTTGTTTGAAAGTACTATCCATGAAAAGTTTTTGCTTATATGATCTAGTTGTTTTATCCTTGTCTATTTGTTAGCAAATTATAGATCATTGCTTTGAATCACTTCATTCATAACATGAGCCTGATACGTCCAAAACGTATCTACTTTTTCGAACACTTTTGTTATTGTTTTACCTCTAATTTGTGTGTTTTGAATGCAACTAACACGGACTAACGCTATTTTCAGCAGAATTGCCATGGTGTCTCGTTTTTATGCAGGAAATCAACTTTTAGGAAAGATACCAGAAAATCATATAAGTCCCTAATTTCCCAGGCAAGTCACGGAGCCAGAAGACGAGACGGAGACGGGCCACATGGGGCCCACACCACCTGGTGGCGCGGCAGGCCCCCGGCCGCGCGAGCACCAGGTGTGGTGGCCCAGGCGCCGCCTCACGCCCCCCTCTCGACTACTTAGCCTCTCCTGACCTAAAAATCACTATCACGAAGAGTTTTTCTCTAGAAACCCATCGGAGCGCCGCCGCCACCTTGAAACTCAATTCGGGGACCATAAGTTCATGTTCCGGCACTCCGCCGGGACGGGGAATCGAAGGAGATCATTGCCATCGTCATCACCACCACTTCTCCATCAACCATCCATGTTTCCCCCATCCATATGTGAGTAATCCACCGCTATAGGCTTGAGGGGATGGTAGGGATTAGATGAGATCGTTCATGTAATAGCTGTAATATCATTAGGGCATGGTGCCTAGTATCCGTTATCGGTGTTTTATGTCATTGTTACAACTTGTTATGCTTAATGCTTGACACTAGGACCCGAGTGCCATGATTTCAGATCTGAACATGTTATTGTATCATGAAGATAATTATTGTTTTAAGACATATCTATGAGTTATATACACATATTACTGTCCGGAACCCGAGGTCCCAAAGTGACAATAATTGGGACAATCGAGGGGAATGGCTGTGATGTGAGGATCACATGTGTTCATGGAGTGTTAATGCTTTGCTCCGGTACTTTATTAAAAGGAGTACCTTAATTACCAGTAGTTTCCCTTGAGGCCTGATGTCTACGCACGCTTCTATTCTCGTAGACAGTGTTGGGCCTCCAAGAGCAGAGGTTTGTAGAACAGCAGCAAGTTTCCCTTAAGTGAATCACCCAAGGTTTATCGAACTCAGGGAGGTAGAGGTCAAAGATATCCCTCTCAAGCAACCCTGCAATTAAGATACAAGAAGTCTCTTGTGTTCCCAACACACCCATTACACTTGTCAGATGTATAGGTGCACTAGTTCGGCGAAGAGATAGCGAAATACAAGTAATATTGATGATTATAAGTAGTAATTGCAATCTGAAATAAAAATGTCAGCAAACAGACATGTAGAAGAATTTGTTGGAAACGGTGTTTCAATGCTTAGAATCAAGGCCTAGGGATCATACTTTCAGTAGTGGACATTCTCAACAATGACATCAAAGCTGAATAATAAATACTACTCTCAAACACTCTCTTGTTGGATGCCAAACACCATTCATTGCGTAGGGCTATAACAGCACCCTCAAAGTATGAGTAAACACACACACCACAACGTCATATAGGAATCACACACGGTGCACACAGTGTCACCTTTACAACCTTGAATAACCCCGGAGTTCATATTTAAGTAACCTCTAGAGTGCATAATAGATAAGGGACAATTGCTTCTGTGCCCCGGTTCTCTCTAGTTTATCCGTCTGTGCCATACCCGCGTATTTTCTCTCGTCTGTGCCCCGTTTGGCTCGGAAATCGGCCAAACGCTCCGTTGCCCTCTGGTAACCGTCTGACTAGTGGGATCGGCCTGTCGCGGCTCAGTTGGGATTTCCTGGGGTCGGCTCAATTGGGGACAGGAAGCGAGTCTCAAGTGGGGACAGGAAGGGATATCTCGGCCCCAATTATCACGTGGTTAACATCGAATTAACTGAGTTAACACTGAATCAACTAAATTAACACCGAAGTAACTGACAATTCGTTGATTATTACGTCATTGTTTAGTGAAACTGGTATTACTAATTGAAACTACCAATCAAGATTATATAGCCCCATCTGACCATCCAGATGAGAGTGTTCTCTTAGAGGATATTGGTGTCTCTACTGAACGGGCGGAGCAATTTACTATGAGAAGGCCACAAAGTATCTCCCTCCTTGAAACATGCTTATTACATATCTTAATAATTTTGTAGTTCTTGGAATATAATGTGTATTGTTCTTTTGCAGGACCATTGCGTAGGTCAAAAAGGCTGAATGTGATTCAGGTTGCTGCTGAACCTGATAATGAAGATGGAGAGTGCAACACTGAGCAATATATCGCACAAGGTGACGAATCAAAAGCATTGGATGATGAAGGGGACCAACTTCAAAATCTGGGTAACAACAATATTAAAAGTTTCTACTTCTCTAAATTAACTTTGTATATTCTAACTATCAATATAATAAACGGTGGGCTCAATTTGATTATTATTTTTATTAATTAATCATGTAGCACACACAGAAGTAGGAAAGCGCAAAAGAACAAGCTTGCCAATTGTTTGGAACATGCCAAAGGGGCAAAGAATAGTTGTAAGATGCAATGAAGATAGCCAGCCTATAGGAGATGAAGGTGCAATCTTGGGGAAGTTTCTAGGCACGATAGCTAGAAACGGAGGATTTTGCCCTCTAAATATTAATGATTGGCGTGATGTCAAGAGGAATAGTGGTGAGAAAACAATATTGCAGTGCGTACAGGTACATCACAATTAATAAAGAGTTATATTTTCTGCCTAATTTCTAATGTCTCTAGTTTAGATATAATGTGGTGTACAGATTTATTTACATTTCTTTTTTATTTCATGCTTTCAGTCAAAGTTTGTGTATCCTAGATCATGTGAAGAATGGATACTCAAATCAACTGGAAGAGATTGGAGGAAATTTAAGTGTTGTTTGAAAAAAGCTATATTCCAGCCAGCCATTAATAAGCGTCCAAATATCAAGAGGAAGGCTTTGTATAAGCTATGTCCAGAAGACGTGGACAAAGATCAATGGCGTGGACTTATCAAATTTTGGAAATCGAAAAAAGGAAGGGTAATGAATAAGATTCCTTACTTTTATGTTTTGTCCTCTTAATTTGAGCTCTTGGGCTGAACTTAAAAGTTGCATCTTTGTTATGATTATAATTACAGGCTGTAAGTGACAAGAATGTAATTAGTCGTTCCCTTGTGAAGAATCCACATAATGCTGGGAAAAAGAGTTATGCTCGTTGGGGTGAAGAAATTGTGAGTAATTTTCATTCGCATAGTATTTTGTTTCTCTTCTTTTTTCATATCAGTGTTCTTTTTGTTTTGTAGAGACAAGCTGACCCAGAAAAAAAACGACCACACAGAGCAAAGGTTTACTTAGCAACTCACAAGAAGAAGGATAATGCTACACATAAAGATAGAAATGAGCGCCTGGTAGGCAGTCAATATATATCAAATATTGTTTCGGATCGCCTTACAACTCAGTTTACTAGTACAATATGCATGTTACTTTTTCTTGTAGGACAAATTGGAGGGTCTAATAACTGAACAACCAGAGTTGGCACAAAATGTCAATGGAAGAGTGGCATGGGAAGGTGATGCTTTGCTGAAGGTGTTAGGCGCAGAAAAGAGTGGACAAGTGCATGGCATGGGTTTGCTTCCGGCTCCTAAGCAAGTATACGGTCGGAAACACCGGTATCTCAAGAACATCAATGTGACCACAACTAATGGATCATCATGTGAAGCTGAAGCTGACCTTTGGGAGGAAATAGCAAAGCTAAAGGAACATATAAGAAGGCAAGACGAGATTATTTAAGATAGGAATACCAAAGAAAGAGAAGGCTATGGGAATATTGGAATAGAAGAAGAGGTAAAGGAATTCATTATCTCTTGCTTTTGTATGCATTTCTATCGATATTTTTCTCATACTTGCTAGATCTGTAGGAAAATCTTCAATCAGAGGATAATGATATTTCTCGATTACCAATACTCCATAATAAAACAAAGGTAATGTCAATGCATGGTTATATTATTGCTAGTAAGTTGAATTCTATATTGTATAATAATATTTCATTTTCCAGAGAGTTCAATGCAATGGACCTGCTGAAGGACGCTTGTCTATGCAACAAAACGACATTGAGGATGATGATTTGCTGCTTTCACATGAAAAGGTTATTACTGCACGCTTACCCATGTCACAAATATACAATTTAAAATAATTATTTGCTCATCCTTGTTCTGTCACAGAATCAGAATGGCGAGCATGATAATGTCAATCAGTTACAGATTCTACACAATTCATCATCACCAGAAGACCTTGTTATTGATTATGTGCTAGAGGTAATATTTGTGTGCTTTTTAGTTTTGAAGTTACTACTTTTGATTGCTCCTGAATGTGAATATCATTACTTTTATTATCTCTTTGTAGGCGAGGAAAAAGAGAGATCGAGCCGGTGAACTATCTTCAAGACTAGAGCATCAAGGGACTAGAAATCAACACCCACGCCCAGCTTCCTCAAAAAGAAGGCGCACCTCTTCACTCAAGGTACAGATCCACCAAGGGCATGAGTGTTTCTACAACCTATTTTTTTTGGCTACCACTTTTTATATGTTCTGCATACTAGGTACATCTCAGTGGTGTTGTAGTTTGAGCAATGAACAACAATTCCGTTCTTGTAAGCTATCCTAAATCTTTCAGCCCAATTATCATCCCATTCCAATATGACCCTACTGACCCAAGCAGCAGCTTGCTTCCCTCTTGCTAATTAGTACATGCAAAATGGTTTTTGTTACAATTTTAGTGCGACCTGTTATATGCAAATAAATGATAAGGATGCTATGCCCTATTTTCTTGACATCACAGATATTTTGATTGCATTTCTTGCCTTTCCGTCTAGCTATAGGTTGTTTTATCTCGTTGTCAATATTACACTTAGCATCAGCTATATATGTTGCCATTTTTCCTGTTTTGTACTCTACGACCATATCTACGCATGTATTGTTCCCTGTCATAAGGCACCCAAGAAATGTTCATGCACATTTCTAGAAGAGAAAAACCCGTATGACCAAGTCTATGCATGTGTGTTCATGAACGTTATACCATTATTGTCGTTGAATACTTATATTGATCCTAATGTAGGTTGGTTCCCAAGTAATTCTAAAGACTTCAACATATCCAAACAAGCGGAATGTTGCATATGCTACTATACGAAGTACTGATACTACAACTAAGGCTGGTGGGATTGAGTTGTGTGCCGAATTCACACTTGTGCGCATAGATGAATCTATTCTGGACAATGAAGAGTTAGTAAGAGAAGTAGGTGGTTGCGTCACGGTTGGTGATGCCTTTTCTCCAGGATTAGTAATCGTTTGGCCTTCAGCTTTTGTAAGTTAATTAATGTTCGTTTTTTCAATTTCTAGAATCCTATTTCTATATATTTGATGGTACCTATATGTCCAATTTGTTTTTGGCAGATTCGAATGAAGGAGGGTCAAGTTTAATTCAAGCTTAAGTCTCCGACTAGATGAAGAAGCAAATAAATTCACTTATCAATAATAATTATAGGTTTTCATGGATAGATGTGCTACAGTGTAATGGATACATATGCTACGGTGTAATATTCTTTGAGATGATATTTTCCATACTCAAATTGATATGAATGATGTGGTGATGCACTGATGTAATCTTGATATTTATTTATTGAAGTGCAATATTTATCCTACAATCTTTGTCTCTTTGAGATAACTTGATATTTTAAATTTATGAATGTGTCATCCTTCATTTTATTTTTCATTTCAAAAGTGCTAAGCATCAAATAAATTGATTTGTTCAAAATGTGTAATTATTTTTTATAAATATACGTATACATAAATGGAATACACTTTATTTTATGGTTATTAATTAAAAAATAAATATTCGTTATAGTGTTACTCATGACGTTACTAAGTACACAATTTTGTGTTACTACGGTAGTTGGCAACAATAGTTATTATGTTACACCATTTAAATATCATGTTACTAGTTGTATTCTGAATCTGAAAAAGATGTTACTAATTGTGTTACTGTGCAATTAGAAAATATGTTACCAATGATATTCTACATCGATAAATATATGTTACAGCAGTAAAAAAATGGTGTTACTAGTGTAGTCGGTAACACATAATATGCGTGTTACTCTAACATAATTGTAACACAATTTTGTACATATGGTAACAATTATTATGTGTGACAGAGGACAACTCGTTGTAACACGGCCTAATGGAACACCTTTATAATTGTGTTACTATATGACCTAGTAACACCGCTTCGAACATATAGTAACGCAAGACTGTGTTACCAAAGATCTGTCCTGTTGTAGTGACTACTACTAATTGAAACTCGATTTATAACTCGAATTGATTTATAATATAGGATTCATAACTCGATTTAAAAACTGAAATTCAATTTATAACTAGAATTGAAACTGCTACTACTAATTGAAAATCGATTTATAACTCGAATAGGATTATATTGACAATTACAAAATATTAGCAGTGCATTCAGCACTGCTACTACGCCGGCGGCGGCCTAATACTACTACTAATCAGCAGTGCAACTAATGCACTACTGCTACTATGGCGGCCTTGACCTACACGCGCCGCTTCTTGGCCGGCGGTTCGTCGTCGTCGTCGGAGTCGTCCTCCTCCTCCTCCTCGTCGTCCTCCTCCTCGTCATTGTCGTCGTCCTTCACCAACTCCGGGTCCTACTCCTCCTCCTCGGCCCGTCATGGTCGTCGTCATCGGAGTCGACGGGGTCGGAGGCGCCGTCCTGGCTCTCCTCGTCGCCCTCGCCGTTGGTGTCGGAGCCACCGGCGTGGTGGTCCTCCTCCCACCACGGGATCGGGTTCCCCTCGCCGTCAGAGTCGCTCGGGATGGCTTCGTTCTGCCACCAGTGATCCATTTGAGAGCAGGGGTGGTTGGGTATTTTCGGAATGGGGAGAAGAGAGAAACTGCAGAAGAGAGAGTGAACCGCAATGCAATGGGATTGGGGTTTTTATTTGTGAAGGATAGTGATGAATTCACTCCCGCCGGCGCCTAAATCGATAACTGCTTGGGGCACCGAACAGGCGCATCGCCTCGTTTTTTGCCAACGCAGTGTAACATGACAATACAATTTACACATTATATTCGCAATGATGACATCGTGTGACCGCGCTTCACGCCTAGTCGAACTGACATGCCTGTAAATGTTAACCATGTCATCTGGTGCCCCTAGACGTGTCGAGTACAAGTGTCGAACAGTTGATGTGCGTCATCGTTATGGTCAAATTTAATGCAGTTGGAGACGTGTGAGACATCTACATGTATCAGAATCATTTTTTGCGAGAACTGACGCGATTTAATTTTCTTTTTACGTGCAAATATGCGTCGGTGCATCCGTGTCAACACACCAAGCGCGATCTGGACACGAAATAGACGTGAACTGGTACCCACAATGCGCGCTCTGTGTATTTACGTGATCTGAACGTGTGTAGACCTTGTTTATCAACTTGAGTCGTTTGTAAAATTTGTTATTATACTTCTGTCGAACACCTTAAGTGCGCACTCTGGACGCACCATGGCGTGCTCAGAACGCGACACGGCGTGCTCTGGTGCACATTTTTGTAAAATTTGGGCGAAAACTATGCCTAGACCATTCTTAGTCACTCCAAAATGATATTTTCGTGAGTATTTTGAAATTACCATGTTGCAATTCCAAAACCACTTCTTTTCAACCTTAGAACTAATCTTTTGAGTTTTGCGATATCACATGAGATACATGCCCTTCTTATTTTCAATGTATGTAGACCATGTTTTTCAACTTGAGTCGTTAGTATATGACATATGAAGTCTATGTGTGTCGTGAAGGGGATCGCAGGCAGAAAACAAAAAACTTTCCTAACAGCGATAACCTTAAACTAGCCAGGATCTATACTATGCAGATATAGTAATACGGAGGAGATCGATATACATACCCTTGTAGACCGATAGCGGAGATTACGCTCCCGCACAAGCGTTGTCGATGAAGCCGACGAAGCCGACCTCGAGGTCATTTAGAGGAAGCAGACCTCCAGCACCACTAGCGTGGCACCTCGCAGGGCGTTACACACGTACGGTGAAGACGATTACCTCCGGGCCCGATCCAAGGACGAGCAACGGAAGACTGGGACCGGAAGACCATCAGCACGATGGTGTGCGTATGGTGGAGAGAACTCCTCCTTGGCGCAACTCCAACAAGGGAATCACGTTATTCAAGGAGGAAGAGAGAAATTGGTGTGTACTTTAAAGGCTAGGGGTACCCCTCTATATAAAGGAGGCCAGGGGCTGCCCAGCCTGCCAGCCTGGCGGTGTGGGACTATTCCCACACCCCAGCCAGCCAAGCCAGGTGCGCCGGCCTAGGTGGGTCCCATTTGGCCCACGTAGGGCCGGCCGAACCAGCCCTTCCCTTGGGAGGGACTCCTCCCCCCTCATGGGCCCTTTTGCCCAAAAAGGCCCATTTAGGGATTTTTGCCTTTAAAATTCAGGAAATTTTTTATAAAAATATATTTAACTATTAATTACACTAATTAATATTAAATACATATTACATAATTAATTCTGGCTCGGAAAACTATTTCGTCGCTGCCCGATCTCCATCGGATCCTTCCCGGGACGTTCCCGGTGCTCTCTTTTCCTATTTTTCTCTTCCGGTAAAATTGTCGGCTCCCCTTAAGTGTGTTACCCTAGCGGTTCGAGATTTCACAACACATGATCGAGACAAGCCCTTCGATCAATGACTAATTCGTGGACCGAGGATACCCAGAATTAATCCCAGCGAGATAACGAATATTTCGTGGTTCGAATCTGGACGTTCGAGTCTTAAACCTTTTGCCATGGCGATACTTAGCGTGTCCGAGACTCGTTCATGGATATCACCATACCCAGCTTGATCTCGTTGCTGACACCGCTATCTTCTACTCGTCCATGATATTATGTCCTGGCGACCTAGTCACACGATTGCAAGCTCATTTGACATAATCTCACCGAGTGGGCCCTAGAATATCTATCCTGCTATGCAGACTGGCAAATCCCGCTCTTAATCCCTCGTCTCACCATACTCCCTTCCGATACCCGAGAGGGACACCTTTATTGTCACACTATTAAGATATGACGTTTGATGCAATCAAAGTATCTTTCAGGAATAGCAATAAGAGTTGATCTCACGGTCAAAAGCGTAATGACTACGTCCTACAAATATTGGGTATGTCCATCACGCATTTTCCTAATGACATGACTCCACTATCAACTGACATCAATGCCAAATGATCGGGAAACCTTGATCATCAATTGCCCAATGAACTAGTTAGATAGAGGCTACTAGGGACCTAATTGTTTATCTACCACACGTGTATTAATGTTTCCGCTTAATACATTTATAGCATGGTATAAAACATATAATGAACAATTGAGAGATGACGAATAAACTATCTTTATTAAGTGCCTCTAGGGCATATCTCCTTCAGTCTCCCAGTTGCACTAGAGTAACACTTAATCTAATTTACAACTTGGTAAAAGCTCAACACCCATAGCAACTTGGTGCATCTTGTCTCGTGGAAGAGGAATACATTCAACAGATCTCACATATTGAGACCTATATGTGCTTTGCAACACTTCTATGTTACCTATCTTGACATCATCCCGTATCTTTCGATGACGGTGAAATATATCTTAGTCGATGGAGTGAGACTCGAACCTTCGCGTAGCATGGGCCTTAAAAGTCGAAGAGATATATTAAGGGGAACCACATATGCTCGGAAAACTGCTCAGTCCAATCACACTTGCTACTTATGAAGTTGCCATATATTTCTATACCTATGTAGATTATGCGACAGTGTATCCATATGCGACTTCGCAAGCTAACCATGTCTTTCTTCAAAATAAAGGACATCTCTGAAGGGGATCGCATGCAGAAAACAAAAAATTTCCTAACATCGATAACCTTAAACTAGCCAGAATCTATACTATGCAAATATAGTAGTACGTAGGGGGTTCGGTATACACACCTCTTGTAGACCGAAAAGCGGGGATTACGCTCCCGCGCAAGCGTTGCTGACGAAGATGCCGTAGCCGACCTCAAGGTCGCGGAGAACTTGGCGCGACGAAGAAGACGATGACGCGGTGATGTCGATGAAACCGACGACGACCTCGAGGCCGTGTGGAGGAAGCAGAACTCCAGCACCACTAGCGTGGCACCTCGCAGGGCGTTACACACATATGGTGAAGCCGACGAACTCCGGGCCCGATCCAGGGACGAGCAGCGGAAGACTGGGACCGGAAGACCAGCAGCGCGGCGGCGTGCGTATGGTGGAGAAAACTTTGTCCTTGGCACAACTCCAAACTTGGGAGTCACGTGATCCAAGGAGAGAGAGAGAATTGGTGTGTGCTTCAAAGGCCAGGGGTACCCCTCTATATAAAGTGGTCCAGAGGACTGCCCACCTTGCCAGGCTGGCAGTGTGGGACTAATCCCACACCCCAGCCGGCCAAGCATGATGCGCCGGCCCTAGGTGGGCCCCATGTGGCCCACCTAGGCCGGCCAAACCAGCCCCTCCCTCATGGGGGGGACTTTCCCCCCCTCATGGGCCTCTTTGCCCGAAGAGGCCCTTTAAGGGATTTTTGCCTTTAAAAATTCGGGAAAAATTAAAATAAAATATATTTAACTATAAAATTACACTAATTAATATTAAATACATATTACATAATTTATTCCGGCTCCGAAAACTATTTCGTCGCTGCCCGATCTCCATCGGAACTTTCTCGGGACGTTCCCGTTCTCTCTTTTCCTATTTTTCTCTTTGTCGGCCCAGTGAGGACCGGGGTGTGCATAGCCCACTCCGTACAGGCCTCGCCCGCGACAGATTCGAAAAACGACTAAGGACCAAGCTACTGCTTGGAGAGACCCTCGAGAGGCATCTCCTCTTGAGGGCCTGAAGAGGAAGCGAGGTCCTGAAGAGGACCCCGCGCTTCAAGAGACTCCCCAAGGCTCAACACGCCTGGAGAGAGGTCAGCAGGAAACCTCCCCACAGGCCACCGCGGCCCTGTGGAGACACTTCGCGGGTAAGCAAGCGCTGCAGGGCGCACATGCCCCCTACAGCAGCCGCAGGGTGACGCGAGCATCCCAGCTGCCATTCTGATGATGAAGGAGTCAACAAAGCCACGTCGCCTGCGTCAGGACAGCCAGGACTTTCGTCTTTGGTGATAAAGCGGCTGGACGGTGCAACGCTCCAAGAAGATCGTCACCGTTGGCTCCACCATGACCTCTGCCGCGCCTGCGAGCCGCTCTGCACCGTCTGCAGCCTGTCGGCCACGACGCGCAACTTTAGCACGGATGGACCGCGTCCATGGACGAATGAGCCGCGGTGGATTCCCGCTCCTTCGCACCGCTGGCTTGTGGGAACCCACCAGAACGAGGATGAAGCCCGGGGCACCTATAAAAGGAGTAGGAGCTCCACCATAAGGACGGATTGATCTCCAGTCGGCTGATTGCTTCCTAGACCGAGGGAGCCTTAGCCAAACGCATAGAATAGCCCACTGCTGGAGGAGGAAGACGACCATTGAGTCCCTCTACAAGCACCAAACTGCCTCAAGAGAGCCCTCGGCAAGCTCATTGTTCTGTAACTTCCACAGTGCAATACAGACAAGCAGGAGTAGCGGTTTTACCTCCTCCTGGGGCTGTGAACCTGGGTACGGGCCGGTGTCCTTCTCTGTCATGATTTCTCTCTCTCCAGGCCCGGCGAGCACCGTCGCCATGCCTCTCGAGGGTCGTTTGACCTCCGCGTTCAGTCCCCCCTTCGAACCTCTCTTCAGGGTGTGGCTACCCCTGTTCCGTGGGAGTCACTCTACGACATTTGGTGCGCCAGGTAGGGGACTGAGGCGCGTCTTCGACCTCCGAACTCCGCGCCATGACGGAAACCCGCGCGACGCGCGCCAACTGGCGTGCCTCTGAGAGAGCTCACACCGAGCCTGGCAATGCTCCCACCCGTGGCCGACCCTGCGCGGCCGAGCGCGCTGGCACCGGCCCGCGCGTGGAGGAGCCAGAGAGCGAGGAGCACCGCGGCGGAGACCAGCGCGACGACGAGGACCTCTCTGAGCGCCGTGAGGACGCTGAGTCCTCGCACCCGTCCCGGCGCCAGAGCGTGTCCACGCGGGAGCACCACGAGCCCACCCCGCACACCGCGCTGCTCATGGCCCAGGAGCTCCTCCGTTACCGGCCAAGTGCCGAGGCACACGACCAGTGGTTGGACCGCCTCCACCACCTCGTCGACATCGCAACCACGCGCCCTGCTCCGTCGCGCTCCATCGTACCCTCCGGCCCTGCAGGGGCGGCCGCACCAGGTGCACCCCCACCGCCGCCAGGACCACCTCCGGCCGCGGCACAGCGGGCTCCCTCCCATGCTTCCTCGCCGCACGATTGCCAGATCGTGCAGCGCACCGCGCCTGACACACGTGTGGGCATGGAGCGACGCCACGACCTCCAGAACCGCCTCGTCGAGGAGCTCGGCCAAGCAAGGCAACAAAACCGTAGGGCCCTCCAGGGGGGAACGGCTACCTACGCCTCTGGCTGCATGGCCTTCACGCGCGCCCTGCGTCGCGTGGTCTGGCCACAGAAGTTCAGGCCAGCGCTCCCCAAGGGCTTCGACGGGTCCACCAACCCTGTCGAGTTCCTGCAGGTCTACACCACCTCCATCCAGGCCGTAGGGGGAGACGACAAGGTCATGGCAAACTGGTTCTCCCACACCCTCAGAGACTCCGCGCTGTCTTGGCTCCTCAACCTGCCTGAGGACTCCATCGACTCCTGGGAGGAGCTCTGCAGGCAGTTCGTCGCCAACTTCAAGGGCACGTACGAGCGCGCATTCACCCACAACGACTTGCGCGCTGTGGTGCAGAAGAAGGATGAGACTCTTTGCAAGTACATCCAGCGCTTCAGCCAGGTGCGGAACAAGATTCCGAACATCCCCAACACCCAGGTCATCGCTGCCTTCCGCGAGGGCGTCAGATGCTCGAGAAGCTCGGCATCCACGACAAGCTCACCTCTGTGGTGAAGCTGTTCGATCTGGCGGATAAGTGCGCTAAGGCTGAAGAGGGACTCCTCTTCGTCAAGATGAGCACGCAGGAGGACGACCCTGGCGAGGGGTCCAAGAGCCACAAGAAGAAGGAAGAGCCCAAGCACAAGGTCACCGCGGTCCTCGCGACAGAGCTTGACGCGAAGGGCTCCCGTAGGGGTTCTCCCGAGCGCGGGGACAAGGAGGTGGACCACCGCCCATTCTGCGTCTACCATAACAGGCGCGGCCATGCCACCGAGAACTGCCATGACCTCAAGAGGCTGAGCGGAGAGCGTGAGTGCGAAGAAGCAAGCGGGAGCCGCGGCAGAGGCCGCGGCTACCGCCGCAACAGCAGAGGCGGACGCGCTGGCGGCTTCCAGAGGCCGCAGGGCACTCAGGCCAACGCCGCTGAGAGGAACAACAACCTCCCCGACGAGGAAGATGGAGGCTACCAGGCCCCTAGAGGCGCCATGGCCTGCATTCTCGGCGGGGCTCAAGCGCCCTAGTCGAACAATCAGTTCAAGCAGTTCGCCCGCGAGCTCAACGCCGCGCTCCCGAGCACCGAGACCTCCAGGCCCCTCAAGTGGTCCCAGTACACCATCGCCTTTGACGCCAAGGACCACTCCAAGTTGACCAAGACTGTTGGAACCCTCCCCCTGGTCTGCTCCCCCACCATCAACAACATCACCGTCTCCAAGACGCTCATCGATGGGGGAGCGGGCCTGAATGTCATCTCTATCGCGACCTTCGAGACGCTTCAAGTGCGCTACGAGTGGCTTATGCCCTCCAGGCCATTCACGGGCGTCACCAGTGGTTTGATCGAGCCCCTGGGTCAGGTCCGGCTGGCTGTCACCTTTGGCACGCAGAAGAATTATCGCACAGAGCTGATCGACTTCGATGTCGCCCACATCGGCTTGCCGCACAACGCCATCCTCGGCTACCCCGCCCTCACGAAGTTCATGTCCGTCACGCACCATGCCTACAACATGGTCAAGATCCCCGGCAGCGTTGGCACCATTGCCATCCATGGTCATATCCTGGACGCCACGCGCGCTGTCGAGAGCGCCTACAAGGCAGCAGCCATGGCTTTCCCGGCTGACGAGGACATGGAGCCTCTTGAGAGGCCCAATAAGAAGAAGCAAGTGTTCTCTCAGGAACAAGCTGCCACGAAGAAGGTGTCGCTGGACACCACCAGCTCGGGGGCTGAAGGCTCGGGGGCTAGCGTCACCATAGGCGCTGCCCTGCCTCCCAAATAGGAAAGCGCGCTCGTCGCCTTCCTTCGTGCAAACTCTGACATGTTCGCATGGACTCCGTCAGATATGTCCGGTGTACCAAGGGAGGTGATCGAGCACCACTTAGCCGTGTGTCCAGACGCCCGCCCCGTCAAGCAAAAAGCACGTAAGCAAGACCCCGAGAAGCAAGCTTTCATCATCAAGGAAGTAGTGAAGCTCACCAAGTGGACTGAAGTTGAGCCAGTGCGCACCATACCAGCTGGGGCCGCAGTGAAATTCATCAGGAGCTTGGTCTGCCGCTTTGGCGTGCTCAACCGCGTCATCACCGACAATGGCTCGCAGTTCACCAGCGACATCTTCCGAGCCTACTGCGACAAGCTCGGCGTCAAGGTCTGCTTCGCCTCGGTGGCTCACCCACGTAGAAACGGTCAAGCCGAGCAAGCAAACGCAAAAGTCCTCAAGGGCCTCAAGACCAGAAACTTCAACATCCTCAAGGGCCACGACAAGGGCTGGATCGACGAGCTCCCTTCAGTGCTCTGGTCCATACGCACAACTTCCTCAAGGCCCACAGGCGAAACGCCGTTCGCCTTGGTCTATGGAGCTGAGGCAGTCCTCCCCGCAGAAGTCAAGCATGGGTCAGCACGGGTCCTTGCCTTCAATGAGAACATCCAAGAGGGCCTCCACAACGATGACCTGCTGTTCCTCGAGGGACTGCACCGTAAGGACGCCCTCAGAGCGGCATGGTACCAGCAAGACCTACGACGCTACCACAGCCGCCATGTGCGCTCACGCACCCTTGAGGCGGGCGATCTTGTCCTTAGGCGAATTCTCTCCAGGGAAGGCCTCCACAAGCTCTCGCCGATGTGGGAAGGTCCCTACAGGGTCTCCCACGTCGCCAGGCCTGGCGCAGTATGCCTCGAGACCGAAGACGACATCCCCGTCAAGAACCCGTGGAACATCGCACACCTGCGCAAGTTCTACCCGTGATCATTGTCACGCCCGTGATCATTGTCACGTCAAGACATCTGGCTGAAGAGGAAGCTTCCGGCTCCACCTCCAAGCATTTTTTTGTCTCTAGAGGTTCAAAGCTCACAGCTTAAACCTCCAAGCCCCAAAGGCTTATCTCGAGGGTCAACCCTCCGAGCTCTCCATGTAACGAGCCGCCTCAGGCTGTTGAGAGTCTCTGCCACTAATGGGTGGTCCCCATGCCTCGACATGGTAAAATACATTAACTTGGCAACTCCAAGCATAATGAAACAATTTCGTTCCTAAGTGAACAATGCGCTACGGTGCCGCTATGTAATATTTTGGTGGTGAGTTTATTCCTGCATTATTTTCTTTATTGAAAATGGGCACTTATATCTCTCCACATGCGCACCTCGCGAGCGGGGGCTAAGTACGGTGCCAGTGCCTCAAATGACACACCAGCAACACTGCAAAACCCAAGGATCCAAGCTCTGGCTGGAGGGCAAGCTCCCACAAACACGCCATCTCTACAAAGGACCTTGGTACTCTCTCTCTCCTCGCAAGGAACGCCTGAGGGGACCTATAAGCCCGCATTAGTCTCTAGTACCGTGCACAAGCGTTTGGGTTTGCCCCTCTAACATCTACAGAGAACAAGCGTCTCGACAAGCCTGAGGAGGCGGCAGGGCAAAACCCTTGAAGAATTCCTCCTCGCCAGGCTAAAAAACCTCTACAGGGCAAAAGCCTCGAGAAGCTAAGTCCCACACTCGTGACTCGAGAGCTTTCTCTCCCCAAGCGCACATTTGCCCCTCGAACGATTTCATTCTCCCTTGTGCTTCATGGGCTACTCGCACGTCTAAGGGGGGCACTTGAGTATCGCGACTCAGGGCTCTTACCTCTCCAAGCCTTGAACTCCCCCCCGGCCTTGCTGAGTCATTGCTCTAGCATACCGCAGTGGCGGAGTCATAGCGGAAGAGATGGGACCTAACGACGGAAAGAAAACATAGACATGAAAATAAGGCAGAAAGGTCCTCTCGAGGGACAGACAAGTCAACATCAAGCACTCAAGGAATATATTACATGCTCAAAATGCATAGTGTCTAAACATAATACTGTTTCAGATACAAGCGCTCAAAGGCGCAATGAATCAAGGGCTCATGCGGAGTCCGCGCCAGCATGCTCCTCCTCCTCCGCGTCTTCCTCCTCGACAAGGGCGGCCTCCTCCTTGCTGTCCTCCGCAGCCAGCTCTGCGCGCTTGAAGCGGTTGCAGAAGGTCTCGACCTGCTCGCGGAGGGAGTTGGAGACCCGCAAGACCTCCTCGCCCGTGCGCTCCTCGGTCACTATGGAGAGGTCGAAGCCGGGTGTGAGGAGCCGGAGGTTGGTGAAGATGCGGTCAACAACCACCCCTAGGAGCTGGCAGCTCTCGACCTCGATCACCTCGCGGAGATCGGCGACGGGGCCCTCGAGGGCCGTGAAGAGCTGGTCGAAGTAGACTAGATACATGGCAGCGTCGCCACGGCCGTGAACCTCAGCGTGCGGTGCCTCCGCGCCAAGCTGAGCTGCGAGCTCGTTGCCCCTGGCCACCAGCGCCTGGAACATACGCTCCCGCTGCTTCGTGAGCACGCGAGCCGCTTGCGCGGTGTCCACAGCCTCCGTCACCTGCTTGGCCGCTGAGCCTGCCTGCCCCTCCACGTACTTGACAAGGGCGTCCAGTTCCAAGACAGCTGCCCCGCGACCATCCTCCGCCTGGCGATAAGCCTCCTTGGCGCGCTGGAGCCGGGCCTCAAGCTTGGAGTTAGCCTTCTCGAGCTCCGTGATCCGCTGGGCATCGGTAGCGTGCTTGTCCTTGAAGCGGTCCTCCTGCTTCTTGGCCTTGTCGCGGTACTCCTTGGAGGTGGTCCGCCTGAACTCCTTCCCGCGCTCCGCGAGGGCCACCTCCGCCTCCTTCTTCTTCTCGGCAAACCGCTGCTCGAAGCGCTCCAGAGTTTGCTTCTGGGCGGTGACGTTCTCGTCATGCCTCTGGAGCGCTTGAGCCAGATCCCCCTCGCGCGCCTCAAGCTATTCGCGCTTGGTGGCGAGCTCGCCCTCCGCCTGGAGCTGCTGCTCGTCGCGCTACATCACGTCCTGCTCCCTGGAGGCCAGCAGCCGCTCGCGCTCGACAAGGCTCTTGCGGTCCTCCTCCAGAGTCTCATGCGCGACCCGATGGATGGAAAGGAGCTGGGACTCCAGCTGGGCCAGCTCGCGACGTTTCTGCGCCAGCGAGTTCTCCATAGCTTCGCACTTGGCCTTCACCTCGGTGAGGAGATCGGCGGCCGCGTGCGCTCGTCCTGAAAAGGAGCCAGATCATCGTCACGGATGGCCCCCTCGCGGACCTCCTTGGCGAAGCGAACGACCTCCTCGCGTACGGTCTGGAGGGCCAGATCCTCCTGGCAGCGGGCACGACCGCGGCGTAGAAGCGCACCCACGCCCCCGCAAGCTCGTCGCGCTGCTGGGTGAGCTTAGCGTCCTAGAGGGCAAGTTGCGCCTCCAAGCCCTCCAGGGACTCCCTCACGACGCGGAAGGCAACCTCGCGGTGCCCCTTGCTCCAGTCCCCACCGCCAAGGACCAGGTCGTGGCATGAGGAGGTGCCTGCCCCTGCGCCGAGCCTGGAGAACTGAGCCTCTGGGCGTGCCTGGGGGCTAGACCGCGCCCCGTCCATCGCGGCGCCCAAACTGGCCTCACTGACCTCGCCATCCTGGCGCGTCACCTCTTGCGCCTCGCCCCCCACTGTGAGGCGTGGCAGAGACGAAGGAGCTCCCCATGCATATGCGCCCGCGCTTGGCGGGCCCTGGTCTATCCCGGCCTCTGGCTGCGCGGGAGGCGTGGTCGCGCGAGTTGGAGGTGCCTCGCGGGCTGGAGTTGGCTCGCGCGGTGGCGTGGCCGCGCGAGGCGGGGTAGGGGCGCGAGGAGGGCTAGCAACCCGCTCCTCCTGCGCCTCCACCACCATCGGCTCGGGAGGCGGCGCTGCTGCCTCCGCCTGAGGCGCCGCTGTCCCGGCTAAAGGCCCAGCTGCCTCCGCTTGAGGCGTCTCTTCGGTTGGGCCTGTGGAGGCCGTCTCCACAGGCCTCGCGGCCTCCTCAGCCATGACCTCAGCCGTGGCTTTCTTCACCTCTGCCACCTTGCGAAGCTTGCGACACTTCACAGGCACAAGGTCACTGGCAAGCACCAGGGAAAGATCTTCAGAAATAGGTGGAAAGAGAAAGAACAAGAATCGATTGGCTAAAAGCCTAAAACACTTACCCGGACTCCTTGGCACCGGTGTGGACCCACGCCTAGCCTGGCGAGCGCCAGGAGGGCTTGGCCTTGGCACCTGACCCCTCCGGAGGCGTCTCGGCTTTCCTCTTGGAGGGGACATCTGACGGCCTCGCCCCGGACCGGTCCATAGCCGCCTTGGAGTGGGGCTCGCGACGCCCTGGCGAGGCCTCCTCGTCAGAGGCCTCCTCCTCCTACGCATGCCGCGTGGGCACCACCACGAAGGCGTCGTCGTCATCGCCTGACGAGATGTTGCAAATCTCGTCAGTAAGGGGGCCGGCCCTCGAAGAGGACTCCTCCTCGCCTTGCCCAGCTCCTGAGGCAGAGGGCGTCTCTGCCCCCTCCGCCTCATGCACCACCGGCACATGCACCATTTTCCCCGCCGGGCCCGACGGGGTGAACGAAGGCATCCCCTCCAGAATGGCCAGGCGCTCGGTCATGTTGTACTGGTGCAGGGGCCGCAGCGTGATAGGGAGCTCGTCCATGGCGGGTACCGCCGGGTTGATGAAGAGTGCGGACAGGAAGTTGTCGACATAATCGTTGTCGTTGTCCTCACGGTGGAGCCGCATCTTGTCCTGGGTCCGGAGTACATCCACATGGGCATTGCGTGCACCTGGAGTGGAGCGATGCGGCGGGTCACGAAATCCGCGACGATGATCTGCCCCGTGAGGCCCTCCTCCCGAAGGTAGCTCAGGCGGCCCGTCAACATTGCGTTCTGCGCGCCGCTGAAGGGGGCCTTGCCCCAGTTCGAGTTCTTCACGGGCGGCGCGTCAGGGACCTCGAGGAAGGCGCAGGGCTGCTCCACCCCGACTAAGAACCACCGCTGGCGGAAGTTGTCCACCTTCTTCGTCACCGAGGTGATGGCCTTGCCCTCGCTCCACGACATGGGAATGTAAACACTCCCCATGCCATCTACGATGCGGAATGAGACACATCCAGAGCGCTCATTCTTCGCCGTGTTCCGGAGCGCGTAGAAGCACCGGAAAAGGTCCACCGTGGGCTCCAGGCCCAAGTACGCCTCGCAGAGGCAGGCGAAGATGGCGAGGATGAGCACGGAGTTGGGGTGGAGGTGCAACAGCTAGATCTGGTAGAAGGCTAGCACCCCCTCCAGGAACGGAGAGAACGGCGACACCAGCCCTGCAGCGACATAGTGCTGGAAGACGGGGAAAAACCCTCGCGGGCGTTTCCCGTGCGCCGTGGCCTTGAGCGCGGTGGGGCCGTGCTCGTTGGTCCGGTCCGCCACCAGGAAGCGGACCTTGTCGAGGGCCTTGTCGTTGACGCGCACCCCTAGCAATGCCGCGCCATGCGCTGCCTCGGCAGGCGCCGCCTGTGAAGAAGACCCCGCGGCCGCCTTGCCCTTGTTCTTGGCCGGACTCATCGCCTGGGAAGTGGTGAGCGCGACGCGGGGAGAAGTTGGAGAAGAAAGGAGTAGGGCGCGTCGGAGAGCCGGAGCGGAGAGCTCGGGGCGGATGGCTTCTGCAGAGAGAATGGGAGCAGTAACGGCTCACTGCTCCGGCGCGAGGGCTATATGTCCCGTCAAGGAGCGGTTACCGGGGTGTGGTGGGACCCACCACGACGCACGCCCCAGATCGTGCGCGACCGTTACTCGTCTGAGTGACGCATGGCTTCGGCTGCGGTCATGGGCTCAGCCGTGCCCATCGCGGGCCCAGGGCTACTGTCGACCCAGTGAGGACCGGGGTGTGCATAGCCCACTCCGTACAGGCCTCGCCCACGACAGATTCGACAAAACGACTAAGGACCAAGCTACTGCTTGGAGAGTCCCTCGAGAGGAATCTCCTCTTGAGGGCTTGAAGAGGAAGCCAGGGCCTGAAGAGGACCCCACGCTTCAAGAGACTCCCCAAGGCTCAACACGCCTAAAGAGAGGTCAGCAGGAAACCTCCCCACAGGCCACCGCGGCCCTGTGGAGACACTTCGCGGCTAAGCAAGCGCTGCAGGGCGCAAATGGCCCCTGCAGCAGCCGCAGGGTGACGCGAGCATCCCAGCTGCCATTCTGATGATAAAGGAGTCAACAAAGCCGCGCCGCCTGCGCCAGGACAGCCAGGACTTTCCTCTTTGGTGATAAAGCGGTTGGACGGCGCAACGCTCCAAGAAGATCGTCACCTTGGGCTCCACCATGACCTCTGCCGCGCCTACGAGCCGCTCTACAGCGTCTGCAGCCTGTCGTCCACGACGCGCAACTTTAGCACGGATGGACCGCGTCCATGGAATTATGAGCCACGGTGGACTCCCGCTCCTTCGCGCCGCTGGCCTGTGGGAACCCACCAGCACGAGGATGAAGCCCGGGGCGCCTATAAAAGGAGCAGGAGCTCCACCATAAGGACGGATTGATCTCCAGTCGGCTGATTGCTTCCTAGACCGAGGGAGCCTTAGCCAAACGCATAGAATAGCCAACTGCTGGTGGAGGAAGACGACCATTGTGTCCCTCTCCAAGCACCAAACTGCCTCAAGAGAGCCCTCGGCAAGCTCATTGTTCTGTAACTTCCACAGTGCAATACAGACAAGCAGGAGTAGCGGTTTTACCTCCTCCTGAGGGCCGTGAACCTGGGTATGGGCCGATGTCCTTCTCTGTCGTGATTTCTCTCTCTCCAGGCCCGGCGAGCACCGTCGTCGTGCCTCTCGAGGGTCGTTTGACCTCCGCGTTCAGTCCCCCCTTCGAACCTCTCTTCAAGGTGTGGCTACCCCTGTTCCATGGGAGTCACTCTCCGACACTCTTCCGGTAAAATGTCGACTCCCCTTAAGTGTGATACCCTAGCGGTTCGATTATCTCACCAGACATGATCGAGACTCCTCTCCGATCAATGACTAATTCATAGACCGAGGATACCCAGAATTAATCCCTGTGAGATAACGAATACTTTACCTTTCGAATCTAGACGTCTGAGTCTTAAACCTTTTGCCATGCGATACTTAGCGTGTCCTTGACTCGTTCATGGGTATCTCCATATATAGCTTGATCTTGTTACCGACACTGCTAACTTCTACTCGTCCATGATCTTATGTCCTGGTGCCCTTGTGACACGCTTGCAAGCTCGTTTGACATAATCTCACCGAGTGGGCCCTAGATTATCTATCCTGCTATGCGGACTGGCAAATCCCGCTCTTGAGCCCCCTGTCTCAACATACTCCTTTCCGGCACCCGAGAGGGACACCTTTATTGTCACACTATGTAAGATATGATGTTTGAGGCAATCAAAGTATCTTCAAGGAATAGCAATAAGAGTAGATCTCACGGTCGAAGACGTAATGACTACGTCCTACAAATATTGGGTATGTCAGCCATGTCATTCTCCCAATGACATGACTCCATTGTCAACAGACATAAATGTCACATGATCGGGAAACCTCGATTATCAATTGCCCAATGAACTAGTTAGATAGAGGCTACTAGGGACCTGGTTGTTTATCTACCACACGTGTATTAATGTTTCAATCTTAATACAGTTATAGCATGGAATAAAACATATAATGAACAATTGAGATATGACGAATAAACTATATTTATTAAGTGCCTCTAGGGCATATCTCCTTCAGTCTCCCACTTGCACTAGAGTAACACTTAATCTAGTTTACAACTTGGTAAAAGCTCAACACCCATAGCAACATGGTGCATGCTTGCTTCGTGGAAGAGGAATACAGTCAACAGATCTCAGACATTGAGATCTATATGTGCTTTGCAACTCTTCTATGTCAACCAGTTTGACATCATCCCGCATATTACGATGACGGCGAAATATATCTTAGTCTATGGAGTGAGACTCAGTCCAATCACACTTGCTACTTCTGAAGTTGCCATATATTTCTATACCTATTATGTAGATTATGCGACAGTGCATTCATATGCGACTTCGCAAGCTAACCATGTCTTTCTTCAAAACAAAGGACATCTCCTATATGAGATTTCCAGTCTTATGGGTCAGTGTTATAACTTGCATCATCGTAACCGTTTAACAGCAAGTTGTCTTTCCACTCTTACCCTTTACCAGAAAACATATCTTCAGTTCTCACAGACACTGAAGAATATACTTAACGTTTGTTCATTGATCCACACAAGGATCACTCTAGAAACCGTTCTTCAACCAAGAACGTGGGTCACACCAAGTCGAGCTTTCAGTCTGATAGAATCTATGTCTGAGGCATAGAGGACGTCGAACATTATTTTCCTTCCATCAGCTATCACTGAAAAAGGCAAGATAAACTTAATATTTTACCTAGTCATACAAACAAGAACATCTTTCTTCGCTTGTACTATTCTGAAACACTTCAGAATCTTAACTAGGAAAATATTTCGACCTAATGTTATTAAGCCCCTTTTTTTGATCTATACAATCATAGATCGAATGCCTAATACTCTAAACTTCATTCATAGAAAATTTAATCACTTAAATAATCTTTTATACTTTGCTAGAGGATCTGTGTCATTCTCAATATGTCATTACATAAAATCAGGAATGACACTTAGCTCCCACTTAAATACGCCATCCGTATATAAGACCAAGGAATTTCTTTCAGCTCCCACTCAAATATGCCATTCACATATAAGATCAAGAAAGCTACTTAGCTCCGACTCACTTCTTTGCAAATGCAAGTTTCTTCAACTATTTTGGACAACTCCAAAATCCTTTGATCACATCATCAAAGTGAAGATTCCAGCTCCGATATGCTTGCTTCAACCCATGAATGGACAACTGAAGCTTACATACATGTTTAGCATCCTCAGGATCACCAAACCATTTCATTGTACTAATTACAACTCTTTCTTAATGATACCATTAAGAAACATGGTTTCCTTATCCACCTATCAATTTCTCAATTTGAAATTGTAGTAATTGCTAAACGACCCCGAATAGATATAGGCTTCGCCACTTGAGACAAAATCTCGTTGTGGTGAACTTTTGAATTTGTCGGAACTGTTTTACGACAAATCGATCCTTATCAGCGTCTCTTCTTTCATAAAATTCCATGTTCCATTGCAAGGCATATTCCGTCAGCGTTTATGCCTATGTCGTGAGATATGTACCCAACTCATTCTTTAGGTACGATACACTACAAAGATTTATCCATTTTAGGTACGATCACACCGAAACACTAAATTGCTAAAACGACAATCTAGGCTAAAAGCCATGCCATCACTCATATGGTATTGTCTACATGGATTTAAATGGTTTCTCTATTATCTAACGTGAATGTTATGTTTCTACCATATGACTTTAATGATCACAATAATTCGATAAGAGATTTATTTACCACACACTATCCGATAGGGTGTGATTACGACGTCCTAACATACCATGACACTATGGTATTCCATGCTACGTAATATATGGAACTCTTCTCACAAGTCTTGCAATGATATTCCAACATTATAACTCAAATCGTTATTTCCTCGATCTGTATCGCAGGAATTTGATTTTGTTGTTAAATTTATTTTCGTACTTCACTCTGAACTTGTTTGATCGAATCAAAATCTTCAGACCAATATTTCCTAAGTGGATATCCGTATATCTACTTGGAATATTCATGAAGTAGAGGAAACAAAGACTTCCACCACACGTTAAAGTACTTCATTGATTCACATACACCCACATGCATGATTCTCAACAAGTTATACTCAAACGTTCATTGAAGCTTACGAAATAAAGATCTCCACTACACGTTAATTACTTCATTGATCCACATACATAAAAATACATGATTATCAATAAGTTATATGACCGCTTTACGAAAACGGTGTCACAGTTAACTTGCAAGTGTCAAAAGATCAAATCTAAAGACTCGTAGATCCATCCGTATGGAGCTTGTTCATTGACTATAACATTGACATGATTACACGGTAGTGCCACACGAATGTGGTTTCTTTATTAAGTTTGTATCCTTTGGCATTAATATTAAGTATGTGGGAGCTTCTACCATCTAAATTCAAATCGGCTTATGATCATTACTTCATAAATATAGGACAACGATTTTGTCACTCACATATATGAACAATTGTCTTGCTAGAGAAGACACACCTATAACGATCATACTAACAGGCGATCATAAAGAATTTATTCAAATGGTAGATCTAGAGGGAGAGTGTCTATGGCCATCACAACATTTTGTCTGCCATCATCAACACACATTGTCGCCTCATCCTTCCAAGTTGCTCAAGAAGTAAATCTGGTTTTCATAAAACATGACTAGTATAAAAAACTTAGTCACTACTGCGAGTACCTTCTTAGACAAAACATTCATAACGTGTATATCATATATACACCATCATCATTGATGAGTTCCCAGCGATATGTTTCATCTTCTTGATTCGTCCAACGCAATCAAGAACCATGAAGGTGAACGATTCCCCTTGCATGACATAGTCTATGACAAAGCATTTGCACCTGGCAACGTCGTCTGTCATCCAGTGATTGAGCTGAGCAAGGCGTGTCAATGTCATCAAATATGACCAATGTCATCGAGTATGACCAGTGTCGTCAATTATGACTGCCACATGCTCCTTCAATGCGTGTATTCTCTTCCATCTTGGTTGAGAATAAAAACAGTCAACATACTGTTAAACTTCATCCACCCAACTTTAGGTGTATCCCGAGTTTAGCGATCATCTCATATGTTTGTGATCTGACAACACGTAGCCACCGTCAATGCTCAATGGTAGAGATCACAGCATACACTGGACTATGATGATATTATCCGCACAAATACTTGATAATCCAAATTATCCTTTTGTTGGCGGAATCTCTGGGTTTATCTCCTAGCGGGTATTGTATCACAAAGAGCTAATGGTTTAAACAAGGAGTATCCTCAAGCTAAAGAATAAAACTGTGAAGTTTGGACCCAACCTTTTAAGTTTCTCAATCGCAGGATTGCGCCTAATTTTTAAAGAAGGCTATCACATTGGTTCATATCTACAAAGGTTTTGTAAAACATAAAGACTTTGTTCATTATAAAATAGGGTTCAAGTTTTTATAAAATAAAACTACCAGAACTCCCACTCAAAACGAGTATCCCTCTCATCGTTTTAGTGGTTACACGACCCTCATCCATTATGCAACCCCTCATCGTCAGAGCCGGCAACATAACTTCAAAGGTAGACATCGACTTGTCAATCACAACAACTTTGTGACTCATGCTTAACCTTTCGGTCACCTTGTTCCGAGTCCATGTCTGTACATGCTAGGCTCGCCATAATAACCTTCAACGAAAGTGCTTGTGCAACGTGGCTTACACCCACTGTATGCGAACGACGATATGTCTGACACCTGATCATCACGGCCTGCCTCCTAACGTAGAACTTTCTTGGTGGTGTACGTTGAAGGGAGAACACACATGGTACTTTGGAGTGATCATCTTATATTACTACCGCCGTGTAACTAATATATACTATATATATTCACACAATATAAGATGCACATAAAACATCAAAATGTAATGCGACGTGATATGGTCCTTGCGCCGATGGTCTCCTTTGCGCCAGCAGTTCATAAACAATTTAATAAACCTACCTTGACCATATCACATAGCCCCTGCAAAATAAAGTTAGACGCCTCTACTTTATCTTTTGCATATTTTACATGGCTTGGGGCTATCGTAAATAGAACCGCTTCATACCTACGAACCTATGACCACACCAACGATCAAATAATTGCATATTTATCATCCCTTTCGGGCCCTCCATTGAAAATGCAAAGCCAACTAAAGAGAGAGAGACAGACATCCGTCAGCCACATATACGGAACCAGCCATATGTCAGTTGTGGAACCAGTCTCACGTAAACGTACGCGTAAGGTCGGTCCGGGCCGCTTCATCAACTCGATGCTATCGGCAGTGCAATTGCACGCGAGAGGGTAGCAAATAATAAGAACGTTGTCCCCGTGATAAACACGGGTGAAGCTAGCGCATAGCTATATCTACGCATAGATCGGCTCTGATACCACTGAAGGGGATCGCATACAGAAAACAAAAAATTTCCTAACATCGATAATCTTAAACTAGCCAGAATCTATACTATGCAGATATAGTAGTACGCAGGGGGTTCGGTATACACACCTCTTGTAGACCGAAAAGCGGGGATTACGCTCCCGTCCAAGCGTTGCTGACGAAGACGCCGTAGCCGACCTCAAGGTCGTGGAGAACTTGGCGCGATGAAGAAGACGATGACGCGGCGATGTCGGTGAAACCGACGACGACCTCGAGGCCGTGTGGAGGAAGCAGACCTCCAGCACCACTAGCGTGGCACCTCGCAGGGCGTTACACACATACGGTGAAGCCGACGAACTCCAGGCCCGATCCAGGGACGAGCAGCGGAAGACTGGGACTGGAAGACCAGCAGCGCGGCGGCGTGCGTATGGTGGAGAAAACTTTGTACTTGGCGCAACTCCAAACTTGGGAGTCACGTGATCCAAGGAGAGAGAGAGAATTGGTGTGTGCTTCAAAGGCCAGGGGTACCCCTCTATATAAAGGGGTCCAGAGGGCTGCCCAGCTTGCCAGGCTGGCGCTGTGGGACTAATCCCACACCCCAGCCGGCCAAGCAATATGCGCCGGCCCTAGGTGGGCCCCATGTGGCCCACCTAGGCCGACCGAACCAGCTCCTCCCTCATGGGGGGGACTTCCCCCCCCCCCCCCCCCTCATGGGTCTCTTTGCCCAAAGAGGCCCATTTAGGGAATTTTTCCTTTAAACATTCAGGTAAAATTAAAATAAAATATATTTAACTATTAATTACACTAATTAATATTAAATACATATTACATAATTTATTCCGGCTCCAAACACTATTTCGTCGCTGCCCGATCTCCATCGGAACTTTCTCGGGACGTTCCTGGTCTCTCTTTTCCTATTTTTCTCTTCCGGTAAAATGTCGACTCCCCTTAAGTGTGATACCCTAGCGGTTTCATTATCTCACCAGACATGATCGAGACTCCTCTCCGATCAATGACTAATTCTTGGACCGTGGATACCCAGAATTAATCCCTGCGAGATAACGAATACTTTACCTTTCGAACCTAGACGTATGAGTCTTAAACCTTTTGCCATGCGATACTTAGCGTGTCCGAGACTCATTCATGGGTATCTCCATACCCAGTTTGATCTCATTACCGACACTACTAACTTCTACTCGTCCATGATCTTATGTCTTGGTGACCTAGTCACACGCTTGCAAGCTCGTTTGACATAATCTCACCGAGTGGGCCCTAGAGTATCTATCCGTTTATGCGGACTGGCAAATCCCGCTCTTGACCCCCCGTCTCAACATACTCCTTTCCGACACCCGAGAGGTACAACTTTATTGTCACACTATGTAACATATGACGTTTGATGCAATCAAAGTGTCATCCAGGAATAGCAATAAGAGTAGATCTCACGGTCGAAGGCGTAATGACTACGTCCTACAAATATTGGGTATGTCCATCACGTCATTCTCCCAATGACATGACTCCATTGTCAACTGACATAAATGTCACATGATCGGGAAACCTCAATCATCAATTGCCCAATGAACTAGTTAGATAGAGGCTACTAGGGACCTGATTGTTTATCTACCACACGTATATTAATGTTTCCGCTTAATAAAGTTATAGCATGGTATACAACATATAATGAACAATTGAGATATGACGAATACTATATTTATTAAGTGCCTCTAGGGCATATCTCCTTCAATCTCCTATATGAGATATCTAGTCTTATGGGTCAGTGTCATAACTTGCATCATCGTAACCGTTTTACGGCAAGTTGTCTTTCCACTCTTACCCTTTACCAGAAAACATATCTTTAGTTCTCACAGAAACTAAAGAATATACTTAACGTTTGTTCATTGATCCACACAAGGATCACTCTAGAACCCGTTCTTCAACCAAGAACTTGGGTCACACCAAGTCGCGCTTTCAGTCTGATAGAATCTATGTCCGAGGCATAGAGAATGTCGAACATCATTATCTATCACTTAAAATGCCAAGATAAACTTAATATTTTACCTAGTCATACAAGCAAGAACCTTTTTCTTCGCTTGTTCTCAGTGACGCGTGGCTCGGCCCGGCCGGACACTTTGGGCCCACGACGCTTCGGCTGCGGTCATGGGCTCAGCCGTGCCCATCGCGGGCCCGGGGGCTATTGTCGGCCTAGTGAGGACCGGGGTGTGCATAGCCCACTCCGTACAGGCCTCGCCCATGAAAGATTCGACAAAACGACTAAGGACCAAGCTACTACTTGGAGAGACCCTCGAGAGGCATCTCCTCTTAAGGGCCTGAAGAGGACCCCACGCTTCAAGAGACTCCCCAAGGCTCAACACGCCTAGAGAGAGGTCAGCAGGAAACCTCCCCGAAGGCCACCGCGGCCCTGTGGAGACACTTCGCGGCTAAGCAAGCGCTGTAGGGCGCAAATGGCCCCTGCAGCGGCCGTAGGGTGACGCGATCATCCCAGCTGCCATTCTGATGATAAAGGAGTCAACAAAGCCGCGCCGCCTGCGCCAGGACAGCCAGGACTTTCCTCTTTGGTGATAAAGCGGTTGGACGGCGCAACGCTCCAAGAAGATCGTCACCGTGGGCTCCACCACGACCTCTGCCGCGCCTGCGAGCCGCTCTGCACAGTCTGCAGCCTATCGGCCACGGCGTGCAACTTTAGCACGGATGGACCGCGTCCATGGACGAATGAACCACGGTGGACTCCCGCTCCTTCGCGCCGCTGGCCTATGGGAACCCACCAGCACGAGGATGAAGCCCGGGGCGCCTATAAAAGGAGCAGGAGCTCCACCATAAGGACGGATTGATCTCCAGTCGTCTGATTGCTTCCTAGACCGAGGGAGCTTTAGCCAAACGCATAGAATAGCCAACTGCTGGAGGGGGAAGACGACCATTGTGTCCCTCTCCAAGCACCAAACTGCCTCAAGAGAGCCCTCGTCAAGCTCATTGTTCTGTAACTTCCACAGTGCAATACAGACAAGCAGGAGTAGCGGTTTTACCTCCTCCTGAGGGCCGTGAACCTGGGTACGGGCCGGTGTCCTTCTCTGTCGTGATTTCTCTCTCTCCAGGCCCGGCGAGCACCGTCGTCGTGCCTCTCGAGGGTCGTTTGACCTCCGCGTTCAATCCCCTCTTTGAACCTCTCTTCAAGGTGTGGCTACCCCTGTTCCGTGGGAGTCACTCTCCGACACTCTTCCGGTAAAATGTCGACTCCCCTTAAGTGTGATACCCTAGCGGTTTGATTATCTCACCAGACATGATCGAGACTCCTCTCTGATCAGTGACTAATTCGTGGACCGAGGATACCCAGAATTAATCCCTGCGAGATAACGAATACTTTACCTTTCGAACCTAGACGTCTGAGTCTTAAACCTTTTTCCATGCGATACTTAGCGTGTCCTTGACTCGTTCATGGGTATCTCCATACATAGCTTGATCGTGTTACCGACACTGCTAACTTCTACTCGTCCATGATCTCATGTCCTGGTGACCTTGTGACACGCTTGCAAGCTCGTTTGACATAATCTCACCGAGTGGGCCCTAGAGTATCTATCCTGCTATGCGGACTGGCAAATCCCGCTCTTGACCCCCCTGTCTCAACATACTCCTTTCCGGCACCCGAGAGGGACACCTTTATTGTCACACTATGTAAGATATGATGTTTGAGGCAATCAAAGTATCTTCAAGGAATAGCAATAAGAGTAGATCTCACGGTCGAAGGCGTAATGACTACGTCCTACAAATATTGGGTATGTCAGCCATGTCATTCTCCCAATGACATGACTCCATTGTCAACTGACATAAACGTCACATGATTGGGAAACCTTGATTATCAATTGCCCAATGAACTAGTTAGATAGAGGCTACTAGGGACCTGGTTGTTTATCTACCACACGTGTATTAATGTTTCAAGCTTAATACAGTTATAGCATGGTATAAAACATATAATGAACAATTGAGATATGACGAATAAACTATATTTATTAAGTGCCTCTAGGGCATATCTCCTTTAGTCTCCCACTTGCACTAGTATCTAGTTTACAACTTGGTAAAAGCTCAACACCCATAGCAACATGGTGCATGCTTGCTTCGTGGAAGAGGAATACAGTCAACAGATCTCAGACATTGAGATCTGTATGTGCTTTCCAACTCTTCTATGTCAACCAGTTTGACATCATCCCGCATATTACGATGACGGCGAAATATATCTTAGTCGATGGAGTGAGACTCAGTCCAATCACACTTCCTACTTCTGAAGTTGCCATATATTTCTATACCTATTATGTAGATTATGCGACAGTGCATTCATATGCGACTTCGCAAGCTAACCATGTCTTACTTCAAAACAAAGGACATCTCCTATATGAGATTTCCAGTCTTATGGGTCAGTGTTATAACTTGCATCATCGTAACCATTTTACAGCAAGTTGTCTTTCCACTCTTACCCTTTACCAGAATACATATCTTCAGTTCTCACAGACACTGAAGAATATACTTAACGTTTGTTCATTGATCCACACAAGGATCACTCTAGAAACCGTTCTTCAACCAAGAACGTGGGTCACACCAAGTCGAGCTTTCAGTCTGATAGAATCTATGTCTGAGGTATAGAGGAGGTCGAACATCATTTTCCTTTCATCAGCTATCACTGAAAAAGCCAAGATAAACTTAATATTTTAGCTAGTCATACAAGCAAGAACCTCTTTCTGCGCTTGTTCTATTCTGAAACACTTCAGAATCTTAACCTAGGAAAATATTTCGACCTAATGTTATTAAGCCCTTTTTTTGATCTATACAATTATAGATCGAATGCCTAATACACCTAACTTCATTCATAGAAAATTTAATCACTTAAATAATCCTTTATACTTTGCTAGAGGATCCGTGTCATTCTCAATATTTCATTACAATAAATCAGGAATGACACTTAGCTCCTACTTAAATACGCCATCCGTATATAAGACCAAGGAATTTCTTTTAGCTCCCACTCAAATATGCCATTCACATATAAGATAAAGAAAGCTACTTAGCTCCGACTCACTTCTTTGCAAATGCAAGTTTCTTCAACTATTTTGGACAACTCCAAAATTCTTTGATCACATCATCAAAGTGAAGATTCTAGCTCCGAATGCTTGCTTCAGCCCATGAATGGACAGTTGAAGCTTGCATACATGTTTAGCATCCTCAGGATCACCAAACCATTTCATTGTACTAATTACAACTCTGTCTTAATGATACCATTAAGAAACATGGTTTCCTTATCCATCTATCAATTTCTCAATTTGAAATTGTAGTAATTGCTAAACGACCCCGAATAGATTTAGGCTTCACCACTTGAGACAAAATCTCGTTGTGGTGAACTTTTGAATTGTCGGAACTGTTTTACGATAAATCGATCCTTATCAGCGTCTCTTCTTTCATAAAATTCCTTATTCCATTAACAGTCTAGATGCCATCACGAAGATCTCCTAAGTCATTACCTGGTAATCGTACATGGATTTTATCTCGGATCATATATGACTCATAGCCATTTCTCGGGCTTAGGTCTACCATCTATTCTTCGTAGTTCGTAGGTCTGTCATATTGCATTAATATGACCTTCATAACAAGATTGTCGTACCACACAGTCTGGAACACAACCCCGTACACCTACGTTCTTAGTATGAGCTCAGAGCATCATGATCTTTATCATCTGCTTCTTTCAAGTTGAGGAGCATGACACCGGAAACACTTTCCGTTGCGCCACTCTGATGTCTGGAGAGGAAGTTCATTAACTTCGTCTTGCTCTACTTCCTTTCCCACTAATACCCTTGGACAAGAAACTATTTCTTTTGCAAGGCATATTCCGGCAACGTTTTTGCCTATGTCGTGAGATATGTACCCAACTCATTCTTTAGGTACGATACACTACAAAGATTTATCCATTTTAGGTACGATCACACCGAAACACTAAATTGCTGAAACAACAATCTAGGCTAAAAGCCATGCCATCACTCATATGGTATTGTCTCCATGGATTTAAATGGTTTCCCTATTATCTAACGTGGATGTTATGTTTCTACCATATGACTCTAATGATCACAATAATTCGATAAGAGATTTATTTACCACACACTATCCGACAGGGTGTGATTACGACGTCCTAACATACCATGACACTATGGTATTCCATGTGACGTAATATGTGGAACTCTTCTCACAAGTCTTCCAATGATATGCCAACATTATAACTCAAATCTTTATTTCCTCGTTCTGTATCGCAGGAATTTTATTTTCCTGTTAAATTTATTTTCCTACTTCACTCTGAACTTGTTTGATCGAATCAAAATCTTCAAACCAATATTTCCTAAGTGGATATCCGTATATCTACTTGGAATATTCATGAAGTCTAGGAAACAAAGTCTTCCACCACACGTTAAAGTACTTCATTGATTCACATACACCCACATGCATGATTCTCAACAAGTTATACTCAAACGTTCATTGAAGCTTACGAAATAAAGATCTCCACTACACGTTAACTACTTCATTCATCCACATACATCAAAATGCATGGTTATCAATAAGTTATATGACCGCTTTCCGAAAACGGTGTCACAGTTATCTTGCAAGTGTCAAAAGATCAAATCTAAAGACTCGTAGATCCATCCATCCGTATGGAGCTTGTTCATTGACTATAACCTTGACATGATTAAACGGTAGTGCCACACGAATGTGGTGTCTTTATTAAGTTTGTTTCCTTTGGCATTAATATTATGAATATGGGAGCTTCTACCATCTAAATTCAAATCGGCTTATGATCATTACTTCATAAATATAGGACAACGATTTTGTCACTCACATATATGAACAATTGTCTTGCTAGAGAAGACACACCTATAACGATCATACTAACAGGCGATCATAAAAAATTTATTCAAATGGTAGATCTAGAGGGAGAGTGTCTATGGCCATCACAACATTTTGTCTGCCATCATCAACACACATTGTCGCCTCATCCTTCTAAGTTGCTCAAGAAGTAAATCTGGTTTTCATAAAACATGACTAGTATCAAAAACTTAGTCACTACTGCGAGTACCTGCTTAGACAAAACATTCATAACATGTATATCATATATACACCATCATCATTGATGACTTCCCGGCGATCTGTTTCATCTTCTTGATTCGTCCAACGGAATCAAGAAACATGAAGGTGAACGATTCCCCTTGCATGACATAGTCTATGACAAAGCATTTGCACCTGGCAACGTCGTCTCTCATCCAGTGATTGAGCTGAGCAAGGCGTCTCAATGTCATCAAATATGACCAATGTCATCAAGTATGACCAGTGTCATCAATTATGACTTCCACGTGCTCCTTCAATGCGTGTATTCTCTTCCATCTTGGTTGAGAAGTAAAACAGTCAACATACTATTAAACTTCATCAACCCAACTTTAGGTGTATCCCGAGTTTAGCGATCATCTCATATGTTCGTGATCTGACAACTCGTAGCCACCGTCAATGCTCTATGGTAGAGACACTACAACATGACAGATCGTTGGTAACACAATCTTGTGTTACTACAGGTTCAAAACGGTGTTACTAGGTCATGAAGTAACACAATTAGAAAGGTGTTCCAGGTCGTGTTACTACGAGTCGTCCTCTGTCACACATAATAATTGTTACCATATGTACAAAATTGTGTTACAGTTATATTTGAGTAACACGCATATTATGTGTTACCGACTGCACTAGTAACACCATTTTTTTCTACAGTAACATATATTTATCGATGTAGAATATCAGTGTAACATATTTTTTTAATGCCCAGTAACACAATTAGTACCATATTTTTTAGATTCAAAACAACTAGTAACATGAAATCTAAATGGTGTAACACAATAATCATTGTTGTCAACTACAGTAGTAACACAATTGTGTACTTAGTAACGTCATGAGTAACACTACAACGAGTATTTATTTTTTAATTAATAACCATAAAATAAGGTATATTCCATTTATGTATATATGTATATTATTACACATTTTGAACGAATAAATATATTTGATGCTTAACACTTTGAAAATGAAAAATAAAATGAAACATGACATTCTTAAATTTCAAATATCAAAATATCTCAAAGATACAAGATTGTAGGATAATATTGCACTTCAATAAATAAATATCAAGATTACATCAGTGCATCACCACATCATTCATATCAATTTGACTATGGAAAACACCGTCTCAAAGAATATTACACCATAGGATATGTATCTAGTACACCGTAGCACATCTATCCATGAAAAACTATAATTATTATTGATAAGTGAATTTATTTGCTTCTTCATCTAGTCGGAGACTTAAGCTTGAACATGACCATCCTTCATTCGAATCTGCAAAAAACAAATTAAACTTATAAGTACGATCAAATATAGAGAAATAGATTCTAGAAATTGAAAAAAAAGAACATGAATTAACTTACAAAAGCTGAGGGCCAAGTGATTACTAATCCTGAAGAAAAGGCATCACCTACTTCTCTCACTAACTCCTCACTGTCCATAATAGATTCATCTATGTGCACACGTGTGAATTCTGCACCCAACTCAATCCCACCAACCTTAGTTGTAGGATTAGTACTTCGTATAGTAGCATATGCAACATTCCGCTTGTTTGGATATGTTGAAGTCTTTAGAATTACTTGGGAACCAACCTACATTTTGATCAATATTAGTATTCAACGACAATAATGGTAGTGCATGAACACACATGCATAGACTTCAACATAAGGTGCGCCTGTCATAATAATACAATTAGGTACATCTCAGTGGTGCATAGACTTCAATTGAGTGCATAGACTTCAATTGAAAACCACAGTTCTCAATTGAGAACTGTGGTGCTGTAGTCTACCACTATTGAGTGCATAGACTACAACATAGACTTCAATTGAAAACCTATAGGTACATCTCAGTGGTGCTGTAGTCTACCACTTGGGTGCCTTATGGTCTTAGAGTACAAAACAGGAAAATGGCAACATATATAGCTGATGCTAATTGTATTATTGACAGCGGGATAAAAAAACCTATAGCTGGATGGAAAGGCAAGAAATGCAGTAAAAAACTCTGTCATGTAGAGAAAATAGGGCATATCATCCTTATCATTTATTTGCATATAACAAGAGTCGCACTGAAACTGTAACAAAAACCATTTTGCATGTACTAGTTAGCAATAGGGAAGCAAGCTGCTGCTTGGGTCAGTAGGGTCGTATTGGAATGGGATGTTAATGGGGCTGAAAGTTTCAGGATAGCTTATGAGAACGGAACTGTGGTTTATTGCTCAAACTACAGCACCACTGAGATGTACCTAGTATGCAGAGCATATAAAAAGTGGTAGCCAAAAATATGCTGTCGAAACACTCATGCCCTTGGTCGATCTGTACCTTGAGTGAAGAGGTGCGCCTTCTTTTTGAGGAAGCTGGGCGTGGGTGTTGATTTCTAGCCCCTTGATGCTCTAGTCTTGAAGATAGTTCACCTGCTCGATCTCTCTTTTTCCTCGCCTTCAAAGAGATAATAAAAGTGCACGGAATGATATTCACATCCAGGAGCAACCAAAAGTTGTAACTTCAAAACTCAAAAGCACACAAATATTACCTCTAGCACAAAATCAATAACAAGGTCTTCTGGTGATGATGAATTCTGTAGAATCTGTAACTCATTGACATAATCTTGCTCGCCATTCTGATTTTGTGACAGAACAATGATGAGCAAATAATTATTTTAAATTATATATTTTTGACATGGGTAAGAGTGCAGTAATAACCTTGTTATGTGAAAGCTGCCAATTATTATCCTCAATGACGTCATGTTACATAGACAAGCGTCCTTCAGCAGGTCCATTGCATTGAACCCTCTGGAAAATTCAATATTAATATATAATATAGAATTCAACTTACTAGCAATAATATAACCATGCATTGACATTACCTTTGTTTTACTATGGAGTATTGGCAATCTAGAAATATCATTATCCTCTGATTGGAGATTTTCCTACAGATCTAACAAGTATGAGAAAAATATCGATAGAACTGCATACAAAAGCATAAGAGAATGAATTCCTTCACCTCTTCTTCTATTCCAATATTCACATAGCCTTCTCTTTCTTTGGTATTCGTATTTTCAATAATCTCGTCTTGCCTTCTTATACGTTCCTTTAGCTTTGCTATTTCCTCCCAAAGGTCAGCTTCAGCTTCACATGATGATCCATTAGTTGTGGTCACATTGATGTTCTTGAGATACCGGTGTTTCCGACCGTATACTTGCTTAGGAATTGGAAGCAAACCCATGCCATGCACTTGTCCACCCTTTTCTGCGCCTAACACCTTCAGCAAAGCATCACCTTCCCATGCCACTCTTCCATTGACATTTTGTGCCAACTCTGGTTGTTCAGTTATAAAACCCTCTAATTTGTCCTACAAGAAAAGAACCATGCATATTGTACTAGTAAACTGAGTTATAAGGCGATCCAAAACAAGATTTGAAGTATATTCACTGCCTACCAGGCTTTGTTTTCAAGGCGTCGCCTAATCGTCGCCTAAACGTCGCCAAGGCGTCCACTCCCCCTGGAGCCGACGACTGGGAGCGACGTCCAGAAATTTTAAGTTAGGCGCGCGCCCAGGAAAAAAAGGCGTCGCCCCACTCGCCTGGGCGTCGATTAGGCAGGTTCGGGCGCTCGCCCAGGGAAACTGGCGGCAATTTTGTGCGGGATCAGGAGAAACTGGCGGCAATTTTTTTGCGGGAATCATCAAATCCAGCGGGAGAGCGAGGGAATCGACTGCCTTACAAGTGAATTGAGCGGGAGAGAGAAGGAATCGACCCCTGCAGAAGCGAATCGAGCGAGAGAGAAGGAATCGCGCCGCCACCACCAGCTTCATCGACGACGCGCCGCCAAGCTTCTGCGTCCCCTCCGCCTCCGTCCAGCGGTAAGCCTCCTTCCTCTGCTTCTCTCCTCCGCCTCCCTCTCTATCTTCCTCTATCTTCCTCTGCTCCTCCCTCTCCCTCCGCCCCCTTTGCAGCTCTACGCCCCGCAGTTCTGCTCTTCCCTCTCCCTCCGCCACCCTCTGCAGCTTTGCGCCTGCAGCTCTGCTCCTCCCTCTCCCTCCGCCCCCCTCTACAACTCTGCTCCTCTCTTATTTCTTGTCTGATTTTGTTGCTAATGCATTGACAGATTGAGATGGCTGATAATGGTGAGGCTTATGATCCAAAGAAAGATCCAAAGAGGAGAGCCAAGTCAAAGGATCCTGGTTGGAAATATTCATACTGGCCAACTCAAGACAAAAATATTGTCGAGTGTCTGCTTTGCGGGAAGGTTATGTCCTCTGGAATCAAGAGGGCGAAGCAACATCTGTTAGGAGGCTATGCTGATGTGTTTCCATGCGAGAAAACCACCACTTTGATCCAGAAAGAGATGCAAGAATGGATAGATAAGAAGCGGCGGAAGATGCCACTCGAGTTGGATGACAGTGGTGAAGAGGAAGAAGGTGGCGATGCCGATGATGAAGTGCAAGTAGCTGCTGGGCAGCAAGCAAGTCAAGGATCATGTGCTAGTTCTGGAGCAACAAAGGAACCCATTCCAAGTTCTGGGACAGCCGCCAAGAAACGGGCTGCAGCTCTTTTCTTCAAGCCAGCGCCCACCAAGCAACTGAAGATCGCTCCATTGTTGTTGAAGACTCCGGATGAATTAGTGCGGCTGAGGCATGCCCCGGGTGCTAATAAGCAGCAATTGAGCTTGTATAGGTGTGGAAAGAGTGATGCAGAGAGGCATGTAGCAGTGAAGTACATATGCAAATTCTTGTATGACAATGCCATTGCATTCAATGTGGTAAATTCTAGGAGCTTTGAGGAGATGGTTGAAGCAATTGGGCAGTATGGACATGGGCTGAAACCACCTAGTTATCATGAAGCAAGTGGTAAATTCCTCAAAGAATCTGTCAACGATTTATCCGACATGAGGAAGAAACATGAACTTGCTTGGAAAACCTATGGATGCACTGTTATGTCGGATGCATGGTCGGATAGGAAGCAAAGACACTTGATCAACTTTCTTGTCAATAGTCCAGAAGGGACCATCTTATTGGGTTTCGTTGATGCATCTAGTGAGACCCATGATGCTGATTACTTGGCAGGCTTACTTGGGCAGAAAATTGAGGAGATAGGTGTAGACAATGTTGTTCAAATCTGCACTGACAATGGATCCAACTACAAGAAAGCAGGAAAGTTGCTAATGGAGAAGTATCCTAAGCTGTATTGGACCCCTTGTGCTGCACATTGTTTGTACCTAATGCTTGAGGACATTGCCAAGCTAGAAAGATTTAAAGACTGGATTGTGAAAGCAAAGTGTGTGACAAGCTTTATTTATAGGCATTTGAAGCTTCTTGATATGATGAGAGAATACACAGGTGGTAGTGAGTTGGTCAGGCCAGCACTTTCTACACGTTGCAAAGTATGCACAAAAACAAAGAGGCTTTGAGGAAACTATTTGTTAGTGACTTCTGGACAAAGAACAAGTTAGCAAAAACGGAGACAGGGAAGCATGTGTATGAGGTTGTGATGTCAATGACATTTGGGTATGTTGTGGAAGATTGCATAAGAGCATCACACCCTGTCCTGATTGTTTTGAGGCTAGTTGATGGTGATGAGCAGCCAGCTATGCCGCAACTTACAGCTGCCATGGACATATGCAAGAATAAACTAAGTGAAAGCTTCTCAAAAAAGCCGGTGTTGTTGGAGAAGTTAATGCAGATTTTTAGGAAACGTTGGGATGATCAAATGATGCAAAAGTTACATGGGGCTGCTTTGTTCTTGAATCCTAGTCGGTTCTTTGACATAATGGAAAATGATCCTGACTATGCACAAACCTTGAGGATGACATTTAACCAAGTGGTGACAAAAGTGATGGATGGTGATGACGAGATGATTGTAGCTATTGACGTGCTAGCTGATGACTACCAACAAGTTCGTGGTGATTGCTTCGACACCAAAGTAGCTATTAATGGAAGGAAAAGAAAGAGTCCTCGTGAGTTTCTTTCTCTGTCATTTATTCATTGATTTCAGCTTCAAGTTATATGTACAAGAACTAACATATGGCTGTTCCCTTTTGTTAGTGAATTGGTGGAAGTCTAATGGTGGTGGCCCAGCATTGCCACTCACTAAGGTTGCAAGGCGTATAGTCGGTCTATGTACATCAGCCTCTGCCTGTGAGCGCAATTGGAGCACCTTTGAGAGGGTAAGTTCACAAGTCTCTTTTGGCTTTAATTTTGGAATTCTAGCAATTACCAAGCGGTTCATTTATGGTATGTTGTTTCATGTTATTTCAGATTCATAGCAAGAAGAGGAACAGGTTAGGACATCGGAAGTTGGATGATCTTTCCTACATATCTTACAACAGCAAGATCAAGGAAAGATTTGCTAGGCTTCACCATGAAGGTAACAAAGTTAACCCTCTCTTCCTAGAAGAGTTCCAATGGGACAATGAGTGGGTTGACAAGGACGCCGAAGTGGTTCAGCGAGACCGAGTGCACGAGGACGATGATTTCACATGGGCCCAAGTTGACGCTGCTGCCACTACATCATCATCGCTTCTTCGTCGCAATCAGCCTAGGGGGGCTAATGGGGTTCCAAGTGCTGGGAATTTCTATACTAGACGTGCACCAGAAATTATAGATGAGTTAGATCAAGATCCTTTCATTTGTGATGATGAAGATGTTGATGATGATGTGGTGGGCGGCGACGGTCCTCAATCTCAGCCTGATGGTGGTGGAGATCATGAGGTTGATGGGGACAAGTCTTTGGAGTACGATGAAGATGCTGTGTAGGAGTGCTTGGCCTTGGTTTTAATGGCCCTGCTGTTGCTTCAGTGCTTGATTTTGGCTCTTTGAAACTACCCTGTGGGATTTGAACTTGGTTAATTCCTGTTTGTGTTTGCTGGTGCTATATTATCACCTAATTCCTGTTTGTATTTCCTGTTTCGAACTTCTGAACCTTATGTTGGTGAACGTATGCTACTGCTAGTTGTTATTTATGTTCCTAAATCTCCAAATTTGCTCTCATATGATGCATTATTTCATTTTCATGTCATATTATTTATTTATTATTATTACTACGCCCAACGCCCAGTTGTCGCCTAGGCGTCGACATGTCGACATGTCGACTCAACTTTTCGAGCTCGACTCGACTCGACGACTTCCGAACAAAGCTACCAGGCGCTCATTTCTATCTTTATGTGTAGCATTATCCTTCTTCTTGTGAGTTGCTAAATAAACCTTTGCTCTGTGTGGTCCTTTTTTTTCCTGGGTCAGCTTGTCTCTACAAAACAAAAAGAACAATGATATGACAAAAGAAGAAAAACAAAATACTTTACGAATGAATATTACTCACAATGTCTTCACCCCAACGAGCATAACTCTTTGTCCCAGCATTATGTGGATTCTTCACAAGGGAACGACTAATTACATTCTTCGCACTTACAGCCTGTAGTTATAATCATAACAAAGGTGCAACTTTTAAGATCAGCCAAAGAGCTCACATTAAGATGACAAAACATAAAAGTAAGGTATCTCAATCATTACCCTTCCTTTTTTCGATTTCCAAAATTTGATAAGTCCACGCCATTGATCTTTGTCCACGTCTTCTGGACAGAGCTTATACAAAGCCTTCCTTTTGATGTTTGGACGTTTATTAATGGCTGGTTGGAATATAGCTTTTTTCAAACAACACTTAAATTTCCTCCAATCTCTTCCAGTTGATTTGAGTATCCATTTTTCACATGATTTAGGATACACAAACTTTGAACGAAAGCATGAAATAAAAAAGAAATGTAAATAAATTTGTACACCACACTATATCTAAACTAGAGACATTAGAAATTAGGGCAGAAAGTATAACTGTTTATTAATTCTGATGTACCTGTACGCACTGTAATATTGTTTCCTCACCACTATTCCTCTTGACATCACGCCAATCATTAATATTTAAAGGGCAAAATCCTCGGTTTCTAGCTATCGTGCCTAGAAACTTCCCCAAAATTGCACCTTCATCTCCTATAGGCTGGCTATCTTCATTGCATCTTACAACTATTCTATGCCCCTTTGGCATGTTCCAAACAATTGGCAAGCTTGTTCTTTTGCGCTTTCCTACTTCTGTACCACATGTGGTACATGATTAATTAATAAACATAATAATCAAATTGAGCCCACAGTTTATTATATTGATAGTTAGGATACACAAAGTTAATTTAGAAAAGTAGAAACTTTTAATATTGTTGTTACCTAGATTGTGAACTTGGTCCCCTTCATCATCCAATGGTTCTGATTCATCACCTTGTGCAATATATTGCTCAGTCTTGCACTCTCCATCTTCATTATCAGGTTCAGCAGCGACCTGAATCACATTCAGCCTTTTTGACCTACGCAGTTGTCCTGCACAAGAACAATACACATTATATTCCAAGAACTACAAAATACATATATATATATATATGTAATAAGCATGTTTCAAGGAGGGAGATACTTTGTGGCCTTCTCATATTAAGTTGCTCCGCCCGTTAAGGAGAGACACCGATGTCCTCTAAGAGAACACTCTCATCTTGATGGTCAGATGGGGCAATATAATCTTGATTGGTAGGCGGAGCAATATCATTGCTAGTCTTCTCCTTATTCACGTACATATGGACAGTTTTCACAATCTCAGGGTCGGACAACATTTTTATCACATGACTATCATGATCAATGTGAACTAAATAGGCGTTGCCTTGTGGGTCTTTTTTCTCATAGTATAGGTAGTCAATTGCATGAAAACCGACATCCTCAATCATCAACATTAAATCATACTAAGTGACATGACGCCTCATCATGGATCTCTGATGAATTTTGGCTTCTTGGTTTCCATTTTCATAGTTCAAATATATGGTCAGCATGTCACTCGCCATCCTAGATACATATAAAAAAATCAATTAAACCATTGTCACAAGATCTGTACTACCTCCTCTTGGAAATTTGTAGTAAGAACACTAGAAATAACAGATCGAGGGAAATAGAGCTAAAAATCAGTACTGAAAATAACAGTACCAAAAACAAATACTACCTCCGGTCAGTAATGTTTGTCGTGGAAACAACACAGCGGTAGTACAAAATTATGGTAGTAAACTATATGCATATGCATTTACAATATCATCAAATCATTGAGGAAACGAGAAGAGCTCACAAAGTGGCTGGGAAAGTAAACTACCTGAACGAATGGCTGCACTCCAGACAACGTCGATGCCTGGGCGATTGTAACATCCCAAATTTTGCAAAAATTTAAAACTTGCATTTAAGCATCATGCATCATTGAGCATAAGAATACCTCACAAAAATATTAAATAAAACTTCAAATCTAAATATAAATAATCTACACATTCCATAAAGTGTTTATTTAAAACTCCATTAATAAATAAAATTTTACCAATTTATATATGGCCAAGAATAATGTTAAAAAGTTCCATTTTCAATAACCTTTCCAAAACATATTTTTATGAATTTTTCTGAAATGTTTTGAATAGATTTAAAAATCATTTTTGAAATCAGTAATTAAAAACAGAAAAGGGTTTTAAATAAAAAATATTCGAATTTCGGAGCGAGTGGGCCGTGGCCCGTAACTATCTGCCGCGCGCGCGTAGCCGAGCAGCCCGCCAGCGGCCCAGCACCCCGCGCGCTCGCAGTCGCTGACAGGTGGGACCCACCTGTCATCTCCCCCGCGGAGCCGTTCGTCCCCAAATCACGCCCACGTCTCCGACCGAAACGCCCGATTTGATTTCGTTTGAATACTGCGAATTACTGCTCCATTTACCTCGCGGTTTTCCCCTACTAAAAGCCCCCGAGCTCCTCCGTGTTTTGCCCAAAACCACTCCTCCAAAGAGCCCCTGAGCTGGCCGCTAGAGACCCCGCTCTTCCGCCGTCGCCGTCGGTGAGAACCTCGCCGTGCGCGCAACCCTAACCACCCCGTGCCGTATCGTTGCTTCCTCTCGCTTTAACTTTTCCTTGCGGGGCTTCTTGACACGGTTTTGAACTCCTTCCCGCAGCGCAACACCGTGTCCTTGCTCGCCCGAGGAGAACCGCCGCCTCGTGCTACTCCGGCGAGCGATTACGCGAGGAGGAATTCACGCCGTAGACCGCCACCTCGCCACCGTCCCCGCATCGACCTTCTCCACGTTTCGGTAAGAACCATCCATCCCGTAGGTCCCTAGGATGCGAGCGCGTGCAATGCCGGCCGTGGCGCCGCCGCGGTCGGGAGTTTTTCCGGCGAACCGCGCCGCCCGCGCGTTGTCTCCGTTTTCGGACCGTTGGATCTAGATCCAACGGATCTAGATCTATTTAATCCCGAGCGCTCGTTATAAAGGAGATCGGACGGCCCAAGCTGCCGATCCGCGCCGAAGCGGTATCGACCAATAGGATTGCGCCACGTAGCCCAGTTAATTTCTATTTCGCAGGAAATTTTATAAATAAAACAGAAAATAGATAAAACTTGCAAAATTCATAACTTTTGATCTGTAAGTCCAAATTTAATAAACTTTATGTCATTGGAAAGCTCTGTTCATGTAGTTTAATTCTAGATCATTTGTTTTTCCCTTTGACAAATTACAAATTGAATAATTATCAGAGGAGTATTTCGGCCATTAAAATAATAACTTAAATAATAAAAATTATTTAGAAATAAATGTAATTGTTTTAAGATTGTATAATTTCCCTCTCTCCAGCAATATTAATAAATGTCCAAATTAAAGATGTCATAAAAACAATAAAAGTTGTAATTATGGAAATCAAAGTTTTACAATATCATTTCAAATTACTTAATAAATAAAATAAGAAATACCTAGACACTATAATTCATTTATTAATGACAGAAAATAAGAATTATTAATATGTGTGTCTAATCATCATAGCATATCATTCATGCATACATGATTTTGTTTAGTGCTGTGATGATATGGTGTTGGTATTTATGTATTCATTGTTTGTGCTAGATTGTGAAGAAGAGGAAGGACTTGCTTGTGATTGTTATTCCTGCTGTGCTTGTTCCTCCTGTTACCAAGGCAAGTGACATTCATACAATATCCCATATTTTCTATATGCATAAGTAGTATGTTTTGAGTAGTGTGCATGATAGGGATTTTGATTTATTTTATTAATGCTAAGTTAGTTGGTATTTTGCAAATATTCTAGTAGTATGTAGCCACCCTTTTTCCCTAAGCAGCCATGAAAAGATTTTATTAGTTGCTTAGCCATGCTATAAAAATGTTGCCATGTTATGGAAATGTTTCTAAGTGTTAAAATCTAAAATGCACTTCTGGGTGGAATTGGTTGTTATGGTTTATGTTGAGTGGCTTTTGGGACAATGCTTGTGGTTGTCATCGCCTAGGATGAATGTCTATTCTACTTAGGGCCATGAGTATGATGGTTGTTACCCAGAAGTACACTTGTGGACGGCCACCCAGGAACGAAGAGATTACCAAGTCCCTCCAAGTTGAGAAGCTTCCCGTGCAACCTTTTGACAATGGGCTCTGTCTAGAATGAATAAGTTGTGGGAGTGCAACCTGTCGGCTTGACAAGCAGATGTAGAGTTGATAGGTGGAACGGGTCTTGCTAGTATGGTTGCATTCTTCTTCTGAAAGTTCTTGTCTCAATTCTCTCCTTTCCTTAATACACTCCGCGTGTATAGGATTTCTCGGACAAATTGAGTCTAAAGGTGAAAGTGCACAACCTCTGCAGAGTCGACAATCTGAGTTCTCAGCCGTGTCCCCGGATATGGACTACTTCGAGCAACTGGACAAGGATGGGCAGAAGAATCTCAACACTGTTTTCATAAAGTAAAATTTGACTAAGGAATGAATTGTTGGTGCACTTGGGCTTTGTCCCACGGTGCCAAGTCTTCGAGAAATAAAAGTGTTTTACAAAATGATAGGAGAAAACTTGCTTTCTGCAAATAGCCTTCAACCCCACCAAGCCAAATATGCATATAGATGTTAGACTTGCCAGTATATTTATCCACCATAGTCACTTGCCAATACATCATTGTATTGACCTCCTTCGGGGGCTGCATATTCCAATGTGCAGGAATTTCTGATGCTGAATGATTGGCTCGAGTCTACACCCAACATGACAGCCTGTGGCGCATGCTTGAAGATGAGGCTCAATGTTACTTTTGCTTTCGCTGTGAACTCTGAACTTTAGCTAGCCTTCATGGCTATGCAATTTGTAATAAAGCCATTTTGGCTATTATTTTTGGATCTCGTTGTAGTAATTTAATACTTATGTAATGATACTTTATATTTTGTACTGTGGTGCTGGCAGTGATCCAGGGACTAGCACATAACACAGGTGTTCCAACTTTAATAAAAGTTGGGGTGCTACAAAATGGTATCAGAGCAAAGTGTTGCATGTAGGTTCGAGCCCCTAGGATTGGTTAAGCCCTTTTTGATCATAATGTTACCATCTTTGAAGTATGTTGGATTCTAACGGCATGGTGGGATGAAGCGGCCCGGGACAAACTTTACATGTCCACGTACATGAGACCTGTTCCACAATATAAGTGGCTGGCCGGGTGTCTGTCTCTCTCACTATAGTGAAAAATCCAATTTACGAAGAGTTGTTAATATATGTTGATCACCTTAGGATTTTGACTTAGTTTTCCCCCTAAAAGTAATAATACGCTCCATAACCAGTACTTCCTTATCTTATGCAATTCTTGTTCTAATTTCCCTTCCTTCCTACTTAAAGGATGACGAGCTTTCACTTCACCACTGCGGAGGACTTCGAGAACACCCGTTTTGGCTGTTACCTCCTCGACATCGGCGAGAAGATAGGGTTACCACTACCCCAAATAAAGGGCTTCATTCTGAAGAAGTTTAACAAAGAGGGTTGCTGGGGAATAAAAGCAACACAACCAGGACGTGGAGAGGAGCCCCCACTAGAGATCAAAATGGTTAGTGACTCCAAAGACAAAGGGCTCAATCTAGTCATGCAAGATTTGATTGGGCGCCTCTGCGGACGCTACAGCCTAGAGTTGAGGGGCCACTATTCCATTTTCTTTGGAAGAAGAAACGAAGTTGGAGAACCTTACCTGTATAATGACGGAGAAAGAGGCAAGGCAAAACCCCTTAGCCTTTATTTCCAGGAGCTGGAAATCCTTGTCACCGAACTATATGAAGATCGACGCACCGAGCTCCTGAAGAACGATGAGTTATGTGCCTTACTTAAGGAGAACGAAGAGAAGGTGAAGGTTCAGGAGGAAGTAACTAAGGCACAGGAAGAGAGATTCGCTGCACAAGAGGAGAAGTACAGGAGACAAGAGAAAAGAGTTCAAGAGAAGAACAAGATCATCAGGGAACAAAAGGCAGAACTCGAGAGCAATGAAGTCGAGTTCGAGGCTGATAGTGACTTGATAAAAAGGCTTCGTACTGAGAAGAGAGAGCTGCAAGCAAAGAATCTTGCTCTGGAGAAAGAAGTAAAGGAACTCAAGGATGTACTCGCCAATGAAGGAATCGAGATACAGGAAATTGAAGAGGAGGAAGAGGATATGGTCGAGTAGTTAGTTAGTGAGACTACCATTCATCATACACCACAATGTCTTGATCTTGTATTGACCTACCAACTTGTGGTAAGGCAGTACCTTCCCTTGTATCTTCGGAACCTCGCGAGTTGTTTTCCAAACTTTCATATCGTTTTCCTAAAACCAAAGGTTTTGAACTATTTGCTGATTGTTTTATGAGTGGTGTGTTGATTGATGGTGTGCTTGACTGGTTTGTTTGTGCATGGGAAAGGTTTCTCCTTATAGATCTATCTATCTTTTACTCATCCATGCAAAAACCCCACAGATGCCTCCACGTCGTGATCCCGACAACAGCGAAACTATGCAACAGCTGATGGCAGCTCAAGCCCAACTGATGACCATGATGACCCAGTTCATTGCAGCAACCAACAACAACAACAACAACAACAATAACAACCATCCACCACCACCCCCACCTCCGGTGGACAGACTTGCAAGATTTCTCAGGCTTAGACCTAATAAGTTCTCCTCTGCTACTGAACCCATAGTGGCGGATGACTGGCTCCGTTCCGTCAACAAGGACTTAGTAACCTGTGAGTGTTCTGAGGCAGAAAAGGTGAGGTTCACTGCTCACCTATTGGAAGGACCTGCTGCCATGTGGTGGGAAACCTATCAAGTGACCCATCCCTTGGATGGCATGACTTGGGATGCGTTCAAGGATGGTTTCCGCAATGCTCACATCTCCTCTGGCATAATGAACCTGAAGAAGGAGGAGTTTCGTAGCTTGAGACAGGGAGGTAGAACTCTTAAGGAGTATATAGATGACTTCTGTACGCTATCAAGGTACGCACCAGAAGACATCGACACTGATGCAAAAAGGAAGGACAAATTCCTAAATGGACTTCGGGGAGAATTAAAGATACCTCTGTCTGTGGCATATGCTCCTAACTATCAGATTCTGCTAGATCAGGCAATCACCCTGGACAATAACATCAGAAAAGAAGAGAATAGGAAGAGGAAGTTTGGTGCAAGTAAGGGTAACACTGAAGTGGCTCACAAGAAACCACACACCTCAGAAGTCAGTGGCCATAAACCCTGGAACTACTCCCACAATGGTAGTGGCCAAAAGTATCATGGCCATAACCACAATGGAGGGTATAAAGGAAATAATGGTGGGTTCAAGGGAAACCATCACCATGGCCATAATCATGGAAATGGAAATCCTCGTCCTAACACTGAGGGGAAGAAGGACCTGTCTAATGTGACTTGCTTCAAGTGCAAGAAGACGAGACACTATGCTACTGATTGCCCAGAAAGAAAGGCCGATGAAAATGCCAAGCCCAATCCTTTCCAGAAGGGACAAGTAAATCACCTCAACGTGGAAGAAGTTCATGATGAACCTGACGCTGTGATTGGTAAGTTCCTGCTAAATTCTTTTCCAGCATTGGTCTTATTTGATACTGGAGCATCGCATTCATTCATATCAAGAGCTTTTGTAAACAAACATGGGCTAGCCGAGGAAAGCTTAGGAAAACCTATTAGAGTGAGTTCACCTGGGGGTGAGATGATAGTAAATTCAGGCTGTAGGCAGTTAGAATTAAGGATTGGAAAATATCTTTTTCCAGCAGACTTAGTCATCCTAGAAACCCAAGGTTTGGATGTTATTATCCGAATGGATTGGATGACCCGTTTTGAAGGAATCATAGACTGTGCAAACAGAGCTATCACCCTCACCACCCCAGAAAAACAAAAGATTAAATTCAGATCAACTTTCGAACTTAAGAAAGTTAGGCTAAATTCTCTTAAGGGGGTTAGCCTTGGTGATGTGCTGATTGTCCAAGAGTACCCAGATGTATTCCCAGAAGAATTACCGGGAATGCCGCCTGATAGAGATGTGGAATTTCTCATTGAACTAAAACCGGGTACCGGACCAATAGCCAAGAGACCTTACCCAATGGCCGTCGATGAACTAAAAGAACTCAAGAAGCAACTGGAGGAACACCTTTTGAAAGGATTTATCCGTCCAAGTTCTTCGCCCTGGGGAGCGCCAGTTCTTTTTCTCAAAAAGAAGGATCAAACCCAGAGATTAGTCACGGACTACAGAGATATAAATGAACACACCATCAAGAACAAGTATCCGTTACCCAAGATAAATGAATTATTTGATCAATTGAAAGGTGCATGTGTGTTTTCCAAGATCGATCTTCGATCAGGATATCTCCAAATGAAAGTTAGAGAGATGGATATACCAAAAACAGCGTTTGTTACAAGATATGGCTCTTATGAGTATACAGTAATGCCATTTGGATTAACCAATGCTCCAGCTTATTTCATGAATATGATGAATAAAGTGTTCATGGATTTTCTGGACAAGTTCGTGGTATTGTTCATAGATGACATTCTGATCTACTCCGAGAGTCACAAAGATCATGAAGAGCATTTGCGCCTAGTATTACAGAGACTACGTGAACATAAGTTATATGCCAAATTCAGCAAGTGTGAATTTTGGTTGGAACAAGTCGCATTTCTAGGACACATAGTATCCAAGGAGGGCATAGCAGTGGATCCTGAAAAGGTCTCAGCTGTAACCAACTGGGAACCACCAAAGAATGTTGGAGAATTACGAAGTTTTCTTGGTCTAGCAGGATACTACCGAAGGTTTATAGAAAACTTTTCCAAAATTGCCAAGGCACTGACAGAATTATTAAAGAAGGAGAAGAAATTTGAATGGACTGACGCGTGCGAAGCCAGTTTTCAGGAATTAAAGAAACGACTAGTTTCAGCCCCAGTCCTGTGTTTACCTGATTTAGAGAAAGAATTCCAAGTATACTGTGATGCTTCACGCCAAGGCCTGGGAAGTGTGCTGATGCAAGAAGGCAGAGTGGCGTCTTATGCCTCTAGACAGCTCAAGAAGCATGAAACAAATTACCCCACTCATGATCTCGAGTTAGCCTCAGTAGTACATGCCCTAAAAACTTGGAGACCCTACCTAATGGGTAAAAGATGTGAAGTGTTCACTGACCACAAAAGTTTGAAGTATATTTTCACACAGAAAGAATTGAACATGAGGCAGAGAAGATGGTTAGAACTTATCAAGGATTATGACCTAAGTCTTCAATATCATCCTGGAAAGGCTAATGTAGTAGCTGATGCCCTGAGTCGTAAGGTTTACTTGAATGGCCTCACGGCAGGAGAAATACCTGAGGATTTATGCAAGGCATTCAAGGACCTCCGATTGGAAGTGGTACCAGAAGGTTTTGTAGCTTCGTTGGTAGTACAACCAAATTTGATGGACAACATACGTGAAGCTCAGAAGAGAGACAAGGATATTGAAGAAATCAAAGCCAATTTGAGAGCAGGAAAAGCCAAGGAATTTCATGAAGATGAACAAGGAACCCTGTGGTTTGAAAAACGTGTATGTGTGGCAAATGATCCTGATCTTAGGAAGTTAATTCTGCAAGAAGCCCATGAAACACCTTACTCCATTCATCCAGGAAATACCAAAATGTATATGGATGTGAAGGAGAGATTTTGGTGGAACAATCTGAAAAGAGAAATAGCAGAATATATAGCTAAATGCGATGTATGCAGTCGAGTAAAGGGATGGATTTCATCACCGGGTTACCAAGGACCAGATCAGGGTATGATTCTATTTGGGTTATTGTTTGTCGCTTAACCAAAATAGCTCACTTTATACCCGTGAAGACCACCTATACCAGCGCAAAGCTAGCTGATATTTACATGAAGAGGATTGTGTGCTTACACGGCGTCCCCAAGAGTATCTTGTCTGATAGAGGGACCCAGTTCACTTCCCATTTTTGGAAGCAGTTGCACGAGTCACTGGGAACTAGATTGGAGTTCAGTACAGCATTTCATCCGCAAACGGATGGTCAGACCGAAAGAGTAAACCAGATTCTAGAAGATATGTTAAGAGCGTGCGCGCTCGATTATGGGTCTAGTTGGGATGACAACCTACCCTATGCCGAGTTCTCTTACAATAACAGTTATCAAGCTAGCATCGAGATGGCACCCTTTGAGGCCTTATATGGGAAGAAATGCACAACCCCATTGTTGTGGAGTGGTGTAGGAGAACGAAGTTTCTTTGGACCTGATATAATCCAAGAGGCTGAAGAGAAAGTCAGATTAATTAAGGATAGATTGAAGGTAGCACAGTCCCGCCAGAAAAGCTATGCGGATTCTAAACGTAGGGAAGTCGCCTACGAGGTGGGTGATAGAACCTATCTTAGAGTGTCGCCACTCAGGGGTGTGAAGAGGTTTGGAATTAAAGGAAAATTAGCACCTCGGTTTATTGGACCTTTTAAAATTCTGTCTCGTAAGGGTGAGGTGGCATATGAGTTAGAACTACCAGAAGCTCTATCTGCGGTTCATAATGTGTTCCATGTCAGTCAACTGAAGAAATGTCACCCCGAAATGATGGGAGTTCCTTTAAAGGATACTGTACCCCTCGAAGAAGTACAATTGGAAAGTGACTTGACCTACGAGGAGAAACCCATCAAGATATTGCAGACCGCAGAAAGAGTCACCCGTACCAAAACCATCAAGTTTTGTAAAGTCCAATGGGACCATCACACTGAGGAAGAAGCCACCTGGGAACGAGAGGACGACCTCCGAGAGACCATCCACACCTATTTGCTAATCCTTCCGAAGCTCGAGGGCGAGCTTCCTCTTAAGGGGGTTAGTCTGTAACATCCCAAATTTTGCAAAAATTTAAAACTTGCATTTAAGCATCATGCATCATTGAGCATAAGAATACCTCACAAAAATATTAAATAAAACTTCAAATCCAAATATAAATAATCTACACATTCCATAAAGTGTTTATTTAAAACTCCATTAATAAATAAAATTTTACCAATTTATATATGGGCAAGAATAATGTTAAAAAGTTCCATTTTAAATAACCTTTCCAAAACATATTTTTATGAATTTTTCTGAAATGTTTTGAATAGATTTAAAAATCATTTTTGAAATCAGTAATTAAAAACAGAAAAGGGTTTTAAATAAAAATATTCGAATTTCGGAGCGAGTGGGCCGTGGCCCGTAACTATCTGCCGCGCGCGCGTAGCCGAGCAGCCCGCCAGCGGCCCAGCGCCCCGCGCGCTCGCTCGCAGTCGCTGACAGGTGGGACCCACCTGTCATCTCCCCCGCGGAGCCGTTCGTCCCCAAATCACGTCCACGTCTCCGACCGAAACGCCCGATTTGATTTCGTTTGAATACGGCGAATTACTGCTCCATTTACCTCGCGGTTTTCCCCTACTAAAAGCCCCCGAGCTCCTCCGTGTTTTGCCCCAAACCACTCCTCCAAAGAGCCCCTGGGCTGGCCGCTAGAGACCCCGCTCTTCCGCCGTCGCCGTCGGTGAGAACCTCGCCGTGCGCGCAACCCTAACCACCCCGTGCCGTATCGTTGCTTCCTCTCGCTTTAACTTTTCCTTACGGAGCTTCTTGACACGGTTTTGAACTCCTTCCCGCAGCGCAACGCCGTGTCCGTGCTCGCCCGATGAGAACCGCCGCCTCGTGCTACTCCGGCGAGCGATTACGCGAGGAGGAATTCAGGCCGGAGACCGCCACCTCGCCACCGTCCCCGCATCGACCTTCTCCACGTTTCGGTAAGAACCATCCATCCCGTAGGTCCCTAGGATACGAGCGCGTGCAATGCCGGCCGTGGCGCCGCCGCGGTCGGGAGGTTTTTCCGGCGAACCGCGCCGTCTGCGCGTGGTCTCCGTTTTCGGACCGTTGGATCTAGATCCAACGGATCTAGATCTATTTAATCCCGAGCGCTCGTTGTAAAGGAGATCGGACGGCCCACGCTGCCGATCCGCGCCGAAGCGGTATCGACCAATAGGATTGCGCCACGTAGCCCAGTTAATTTCTATTTCGCAGGAAATTTTATAAATAAAACAGAAAATAGATAAAACTTGCAAAATTCATAACTTTTGATCTGTAAGTCCAAATTTAATAAACTTTATGTCATTGGAAAGCTCTGTTCATGTAGTTTAATTCTACATCATTTGTTTTTCCCTTTGACAAATTATAAATTGAATAATTATCAGAGGAGTATTTCGGCCATTAAAATAATAACTTAAATAATAAAAATTATTTAGAAATAAATGTAATTGTTTTAAGATTGTATAATTCCAGCAATATTAATAAATGTCCAAATTAAAGATGTCATAAAAACAATAAAAGTTGTAATTATGGAAATCAAAGTTTTACTATATCATTTCAAATTACTTAATAAATAAAATAAGAAATACCTAGACACTATAATTCATTTATTAATGACAGAAAATAAGAATTATTAATAAGTGTGTCTAATCATCATAGCATATCATTCATGCATACATGATTTTGTTTAGTGCTGTGATGATATGGTGTTGGTATTTATGTATTCATTGTTTGTGCTTGTTCCTCCTGTTACCAAGGCAAGTGACATTCATCAATATCCCATATTTTCTATATGCATAAGTAGTATGTTTTGAGTAGTGTGCATGATAGGGATTTTGATTTATTTTATTAATGCTAAGTTAGTTGGTATTTTGCAAATATCCTAGTAGTATGTAGCCACCCTTTTTCCCTAAGCAGCCATGAAAAGATTTTATTAGTTGCTTAGCCATGCTATAAAAATGTTGCCATGTTATGGAAATGTTTCTAAGTGTTAAAATCTAAAATGCACTTCTGGGTGGAATTGGTTGTTATGGTTTATGTTGAGTGGCTTTTGGGACTATGCTTGTGGTTGTCATCGCCTAGGATGAATGTGTATTCTACTTAGGGCCATGAGTATGGTGGTTGTTACCCAGAAGTACACTTGTGGACGGCCACCCAGGAACGAAGAGATTACCAAGTCCCTCCAAGTTTAGAAGCTTCCCGTGCAACCTTTTGACAATGGGCTCTCTCTAGAATGAATAAGTTGTGGGAGTGCAACGTGTCGGCTTGACAAGCATATGTAGAGTTGATAGGTGGAACGGGTCTTGCTAGTATGGTTGCATTCTTCTTCTGAAAGTTCTTGTCTCAATTCTCTCCTTTCCATAATACACTCCGCGTGTATAGGATTTCTCGGACAAATTGAGTCTAAAGGTGAAAGTGCACAACCTCTGCAGAGTCGACAATCTGAGTTCTCAGCCGTGTCCCCGGATATGGACTACTTCGAGCAACTGGACAAGGATGGGCAGAAGAATCTCAACACTGTTTTCATAAAATAAAATTTGACTAAGGAATGAATTGTTGGTGCACTTGGGCTTTGTCCCACGGTGCCAAGTCTTCGAGAAATAAAAGTGTTTTACAAAATGATAGGAGAAAACTTGCTTTCTGCAAATAGCTTTCAACCCCGCCAAGCCAAATATGCATATAGATGTTAGACTTGCCAGTATATTTATCCACCATAGTCACTTGCCAATACATCATTGTATTGACCTCCTTCGGGGGCTGCATATTCCAATGTGCAGGAATTTCTGATGCTGAATGATTGGCTCGAGTCTACATCCAACATGACTGCCTGTGGCGCATGCTTGAAGATGAGGCTCAATGTTACTTTTGCTTTCGCTGTGAACTCTGAACTTTAGCTAGCCTTCATGGCTATGCAATTTGTAATAAAGCCATTTTGGCTATTATTTTTGGATCTCGTTGTAGTAATTTAATACTTATGCAATGATACTTTATATTTTGTACTGTGGTGCTGGCAGTGATCCAGGGACTAGCACATAACACAGGTGTTCCAACTTTAATAAAAGTTGGGGTGCTACAGCGATGGAGGAAACCTTCAGGCACGATGGAGGGGAATGGAGTTCCTGAATTTCTGGTGCTAGGGCGAGGATTTTTGGTGATAGCAGGCTAGGCGGGGGGGAGGGAAGGCACGGTGGTGGTGGGAACTGGCAGGGGCGGCGTTGGGTGGTCTGATACGGGGGAGAATGCTGGGTGGTGGCCGGCTCAATGGGGGAGGGAAGGGGTGGCGCCGTGGTGGTTTGCAGCGGGCGGCGTTGGGTGGTCTGCGAGGGGGAGGCTGTGAGATGCGATTTTTGGGGGCTAGATTTGTGAAGCGACGAGATTAATTAGAAGGTCTCTATTTATAAGAGCTATCAAACGAGGGAAAAGAGTATGTTAGCGGGAATAATTAGAAGTTTCCCTCCACTATTTTTTCATCTACAAAAATAAGCGGCCTGATGGAGGGAAATTTCCTTACCTTAAAATTGATAGACCCACATAATGTTAAATCTATCATCACCTCACCTTGTTTCATTATATGTCGGTGTCGCTGTGGCGCAGCGGAGGTAGAACTGGACAGCAGCGCCACGCCGCCGACCGCAACCAGGAATCCGCCGACTCACCGTCGCCTGGTAGCCGTGCGCCGTCCCGCCCAAGAAGCGACTATGGTGGCGAGAAACGGCGGCGACAAAGCAACTAAAAGCAACAGCGTGAACGGGGGGTATGCGGCGGCGACGTCGGTGAGAGAAGGGAAGGAGGAACCAAATTTTCTTAATAGATAGGAGAGATTGAAAATTGTTCTGATTCAACAATTGTTCTCATACATAATCATGTTGGTAATGCGCATTACCAAAGGATCCAAAATATAATGCACATTGCCATCCAAACGAACGTTAGGTTTTCAGAAAGTGGTCCTAGTTTTCTGAAAGCATCGATAGTTCGTTGAAACAAACCTAGATATGTGGTGGGAATTCTGAACCCCTATTTTGTAAACGATCATCGTCCAAAATTTAATGCGCATTACCATCCGAACGTTTAGTTTTTAGAAAGTAGTTCCAGTTTTATGAAAGCATCGGATCTTTCGTTGAAACAAACCTAGATATGTGGTAGGAAATCTGAACCCCTATTTTGTAGACCATCATCATCCAAAATCTAATGCGCATTACCATCCGAACGTTTAGTTTCTAGAAAGTAGTTCCAGTTTTATGAAAGCATCGGATTTTCGTTGAAACAAACCTATATATGTGGTGGGAATTCTGAACCCCTATTTTGTATACGATCATCGTCCAAAACCTAATGCGCATTACCATCTGAACGAACATTCGGTTTTCAGAAAGCGGTCCTAGTTTTCTGAAAGCATCGATAGTTCATTGAAACAAACCTGGATATGTGGTGCGAAATCTGAATCCCTATTTTGTAGACGATCATCATCCAAAATCTAATGCGCATTACCATCCGAACGTTTAGTTTTTAGAAAGTAGTTCCAGTTTTATGAAAGCATCGGATCTTTCGTTGAAACAAACCTATATATGTGGTGGGAATTCTGAACCCCTATTTTGTAAACGATCATCGTCCAAAACCTAATGCGCATTACCATCCAAACGAACATTCGGTTTTCAGAAAGAAAGCGGTCCTAGTTTTCTGAAAGCATCGATAGTTCGTTGAAACAAACCTAGATATGTGGCGGGAAATCTGAATCCCTATTTTGTACACGATCATCATCCAAATTCTAATGCGCATTACCATCCGAACGAACGTTTGGTTTTCAGAAAGCGGTCCTAATTTTATGAAAGCATCAGAGTTGAAAGAAGTAATAATTAAACTTGAAATTATGGTCTATAATAATTAAAATTATGGTACAATTTAATTTGGTTTCTGAATAAATTGACATGATTTTATAACAAAAAATTAAGAACACTCTATCATCACCACTAATATGAAAAAAGAAGAGAAACAGGGGTGATCCAATTAATCTTGACCCAATCAAGACGAGTAGCACCGTGGCGCCGCCCGCGACCACCTCCCACCCATCACCGTCGCCCGCGACCACCTCCCTGCCTCACCGTCCCCGCGCGCCGCCCACGACCCCCCCAATACTCCCGCCGCCGCGCCACCCACAGCCCCTGAGCCTCCCACCGCCACGCCGCCCACGGCCCCCCAATCCTCCCACCGCCGCGCCGCCTACGACCCCCAATCCTCCCACCGCCGCGCCGCCTGCGACCACCTCCCACCACCAGCGCGCTGCCATCACCACGGCGCCGGCGCCCACCACCACCGCACCAGGACCTACAATCAGCTCCTCGTGCTTGCGCCTGAAGCTTCGCTCTGCCTCCTCCATCGCAAGGCACAAATTTGATCTAGGTTGATTCTCATTTACCCTTCCCTCATTTATCTGATACAAAATCATGTGTATTGTCAATTTAATTTGTTGATGGATATTTGATGAGTGCAAATATGTGCTTTAATCAATCAAGAAAAGTATGTCTGTAATTTATCTTAATCTCATATGAGATTTGTGGTCATTGTCATGGTTAGAACAAACTAAAGTCCACACTTCCATTTTATGCCGTCTTCTTCATGTTCGCCACAAAATCTATAGAAAAAAATATGTTTCTTTTTGTCATGGTTAGAACAAACTAAAGTCCACACTTCTAGGAATAGATGGCAAGTCAAAGGATAATTTGAAGGCACGACTAGACCTGCAGGAAATGAAAATCAGGGTAGAGTTGCATCCTCAAAAAAAATCAAATGACAAGTATTTTCTTCCTGCTGCATCTTATACCATGTCAAAAAAACAGAGGCAACAGTTTTGCAGAGTCCTTCATAATATAAGAGGTTCTCGGGGAACATCTCTAGATGTGTAAATGTTCCTCAAGGTAGAATTTCAGGGCTTAAAAGCCATGATTGTCACATTCTGATGCAACAACTAATGCCGGTTGCATTGAGAGGTTTACTTCCAGATAATTTCACATCAATCCTATTTGATCTATGTGCATATTTTAGAGAAGTTAGTGCCAAGGTTCTCTATGTGAAAGAGCTTGACAAGTTAGAGAAAAGAATAAAGATAACATTATGCCGTATGGAGATGATATTTCCGCCTGGATTTTTTACTGTTATGGTGCATTTGGTTCTTCACCTAGCAACTGAGGCGAAAATAGGTGGTCATGTGGCCTACCGTTCAATGTGGTTTTTGGAAAGGTATGATTTGAAGAATGTGACTGATATATTTCCTAATTATTGTAGTACTACATTTCTTAACCATTTTTCTATTCTTTTTCCTTTTTTATTTATGCAGGTATATGTGTGTCTAGAAGTCATATGTGCGTAATAGAGCACATCCAGAAGGATCTATCGCAGAAGCATATCTTGCAGACGAGTGCATGACCTTTTGCTCAAGATATATTGATGGTTTTGCCACCAAGCATAAACAGCCTTCAAGGAATGACGATGACGATGAGGTTGTTGATATTGAACAAGGAACAACTCTCTTCTCTCGTGTAGGAAAACCACTTGGAAAGCCTGGCAATTATGTTCTTAGAGGGCTGGGAAAATTGCAAGCACATAGATATGTGTTATTCAACAGTTCAGATGTCAACCCATTCCTTCGGTAATATACCAGTCCTCTAAACAATTAAAGTTATCCTTTTTCATTACTTCTTTTGACTACTCTTCTTATGACTTCAAAACTAATTAGGAAATTGCTTTGCAGAGCTCATGTTGATGAAATCAATAGCCATCGTGATGTCTCCCCAGACACACTAGAGACCATGCAACATGAGAATTTCCACGTCTGGTTCAAAGCTCATGTAAGTCGATATTTCATATCTTTTTTAGGTACAACTGAAGCCATTCACTAAACAAACTTCTTAATCTCCAGATAATTAACTTGGAAAAAGAAAATGGTATCGATAGTGTTAACAATGATATTCGATGGCTAGCGCGTGGCCCGGTCGATGCAGCAAAAAGGTACCGTGCTTACAACTCCAGAGGATACCGGTTTAGGCCTAAACGCTTGGACAAGGTGACTCAAAATAGTGGAGTGGTGGTACATGCCAAAACATCTACATATGCTGCATCAGGTGATGCAACCCCTGTATTAGGTGATGTGACTTACTATGGCAGGATAATTGATATTATCCGGTTGAACTACTCTGGACAATTTTCAGTAGATTTGTTTAAGTGTGAATGGGTTGATGTTTCGGATGAAGGAACTAAAAAGGATAAGTATGGCTACACGCTAGTTAACTTCTCAAAATTGATACACAAAGGAGACAAGATTGACCATGAGCCTTTAATTTTTCCTAGCCAAGCTGATCAAGTGTTTTATGTGGAAGATGAACTGAATCCAGGTTGGTCAGTGGTGATGCAAAATAGACTACCTAGAGATATATGTGACACGGGAAATGAAGAGTGCACAGGAGACATAGAAGCTGAGCCATTTCATGTCTCTCACCTTACATATATGTTTAAAAGGAAAGATAAACATTGGGTTAGATCCGACGTTGAGGGAACAACGGTAGATGCAAACAATAATGCTTTGATCAATGAAGAATAGTTCAGGTAAATCATATAAGGGTAGTTCTATCTTTGAGCAGCATTTTCCTGATTACAAATACTATCGTTTTACCTCGAGAAAAAGCTTAATTTGCAGGACATTAAGAATCATTGTATGTTCTTGCAGGTCTTTGGACGCACAGGTCTTTTGGTTTCTTCAAAATTTGAAGAACTAAGGTCTGCCATTCATCAAACAAATAAACCTGACTTTTGCTTTTCGGTATTGCTTTCCAGTTTCTCGTTCTATATTTTCCATGGATGTTGCCATTGTGGATTATGATTATTATTAGTACTGCATCTTTACTGTCATGACACTTGGTTGATAATACATACAAACTGTCATCCGTGGATGAAATAAATCATTGTTAAGAGATGTAGCTAGTTACTTTGCTAGTTTTGTATACATGCTGACATATCCTTATGTTCACGCGAACATAGCACTAGCTACTTAGCTAGTTTTTATACACACTGACATATCCTTTTATACTGACTTGTTACGGACATGTCCAGTCATCACTGAATTGTCATCTCCAGAGCTAACTTGCATATAGTCTATAATGCATATTCATGCTATCAAATATTCCAAGACGTCAGGGTTTACTAATTTCTAAGATGAACTTTCCTAATTGTCGTTCACTCTTGAGACATACACAATTTCAGTTTTCTATAACTCGATATACAAGTCCTCGATCTGTCGAGCATTCTGGCAACATTACTCCTGCTTCACACAATTCCTGCCTGACTCTCATTTTGTACTACTCCGTATAAAGTATTAAGTTAAAAGTATATTACAGTTATATTCCATACATGTGCTGAATTTAACTTGACTCTTCTGATTTCTAATGAACTTGCTCAAAGCGCTTCATTGAATCTTATTTTTCAGGAAATTTTCCAAGTGGAGATTAGAAGGATTGTTCTGAACCGATGGATGAAGCTATGTGTTCTACTAGCGAACTTCTATGTTTGCATAGATTTTGCTATTTGAAACTTTATGACAGATTTTCGTTGGGAATAAATAAACTATTTGTCAAAGAAGTATTATGTCAGATTTACCATCTTCTAACCTGAACTACTTTTAGAAATGAATATTTTGATTTAGATCCGATGTTTGTTTGGTGTGAAAACCTGGACATGCTTTCTTCCTTTTATTGTGAACCGTCGTTGCCTGTGTGACTTATGTGCCATGCAGTTGCAGCTGGGCGCTGGTCATCTTGTTGAGTGCCGACTTGTACTACTGTATAATTCAATTGTTATGATCTTGTTTTTTTAGAATATCTACTTCGCTTTTATTAATCAAAGGCCAAAACGGCCGGTAGCATTACAGAATCATACGGCTCAAGCAGCCACAGATGGCGCCCTTGACCTAAAGAGAGAGCAAAGCGAGCTTAATTATGTGCTTATTTGTTCACAGATCTACCTTCATGGATAAACCTGGCAATCATAAACTCCCGAGAATGCATATATATTTCTTTGATAATTGTTTCATAAGATCCACTCGGCGCCTTCAGATATATCTTGAATTACTTGTTTACAGTCTGATGAGATCAGGCTTCTTGTCAAAGACAAATCGTCCACAAGGTCGAGAGCTTCCCTACAGGCTAAGGGTTCCAATATTGGTGGATAAAAAATTCCTGGGTAATCCATAGCAGACGACCCCATGTATTTTCCGTCCTGGTCTCTAACAACAATAACCACTCATGCGGTACTTTTATTCCTAGAGCAAACACCATCAACATTGAGCTTTACCACATCTGCCGACGGTGGAATTCACTTGTGATTAGTTGGCTGCTGAGCGAGTTCTGGACAACACCTCGCTTCAGGTTTCTTATTGAGCTCAAGAACGGACAGAAAATTCCTGACGAAGAAATGTCTCTTTTTTTTAGTCTAAGCTGAGGTAGGAAGAAATGTGTCGAGAGTTTGTTGTCGGTTTTCTTCTTCTTCATGAGGCCCAGGCCCATGGGTGTGCAGTCCGTGCGGCCACATAAGGCCTCAAACTTTTTGGGCCCACAATTTTAACTATAGTTGTAGTGTCCTATATAGATAATAATTATAAGTATCCTGAATGACGTAAATCAAGCAACGCTGTAGTGGTCAGAATGAAATTTCTTCCAGCTGGTAAAGGGTTCGAGCCCTATTAGCATGTTTTTGCCACTGATATTATTTTTTCTATTTCCGATTGATCCTGTAACACTATGGATAACCCATGATTATGTGTTACTCTCACGAAATTTTGTAACACATTACCAATAAACATATTTGTATGTTATGTTACCATGGCAATATTTTTGTAACACATTATTGTAACACATACTTATGTGTTACTTGGTAGACATCCATGTAACACATTTTTGGACCTTGTATAGTTTGTGTTACTGTCTGTCGATGCAGCAGAAAAGACGTGTTACTGGAATTTTACCTGTAACACAATTTTCTATGTGTTACACGATTGTGTTACCAAAGCTCTGTCGTGTTGTAGTGAGATCACATCATACACTGGACTATGATGAAATTACTTGATAATCCAAAATATCCTTTTGTTGGCGGAATCTCCGGGTAATCTCCTAGCGGATATTGTATCACAAAGAGCTAATGGTTTAAACAAGGAGTATCCTCAGGCTAAAGAATAAAACTGTGAAGTTTGGACCCAACCTTTTAAGTTTCTCAATCGCATGATTGCGCCTAATTTTTAAAGAAGGCTATCACATTGGTTCATATCTACAAAGGTTTTGCAAAACATAAAGACATTGTTCATTATAAAATATGGTTCAAGTTTTAATAAAATAAAACTACCAGAACTCGAAACGAGTATCCCTCTCATCGTTTTAGTGATTACACGACCGTCATCCATTATGCAACCCCTCATCGTCAGAGCCAGCAACATAACTTCAAAGGTAGACATCGACATGTCAATCACAACAACTTTGTGACTCATGCTTAACCTTTCGGTCACCTTGTTCCGAGTCCATGTCTGTACATGCTAGGCTCGCCATAATAACGTTCAACGAAAGTGCTTGTGCAACGTGGCTTACACCCACTATATGCGAACGATGATATGTCTGACACCCGATCATCACGGCCTGCCTCATAACGTAGAACTTTCTTGGTGGTGCACGTTGAAGGGAGAACACAAATGGTATTTTGGAGGGATCATCTTATATTACTACCGACGTGTAACTAATATATACTATATATATTCACACAATATAAGATGCACACAAAACATCAAAATGTAATGCGACGTGATATGGTCCTTGCGCCGATGGTCTCCTTTGCGCCAGCAGTTCATAAACAATTTACTAAACCTATCTTGACCATATCACACAGTGTAACATCCCAAATTTTCGAACCAAGAAAAACTTATTTTTACCAGACCCAAAATTCAGAACCAACAAAAACTTTTTGAAATGTTTCACTAATGATTGTGTTTCCCTTCCCATTGCTATGTTCGAACTTGTGTGAATTGCTATTTGAATGGTGATATGATTAATTATAGGGTTTGAATGTTGTGGCCTTGGTTGTGATGATTATTGTATTGTTATCTTGGGTGAATATTTACACCAAAATACTTTAAGTGTTAAATTGAAGACACACTTGACAATAAAGTTGGGTGAGACTTGAATAGAAACAAACTCCTCAAATTAATCAACAAATGGGAATTTAAATCATGAGCTAAAGAAATGATCTAAATAAATTAGACTCCCTACTCAACTCTCTATTTTCTTCAAAACAAATACCTTATTATGAAAATAAAATATATTTGAAGTTAAAATATTTGTCAAGGAAGTTCCAAGAGTTCAAAGATAATATTTTGAACTTGCTTTAAAATTTCTAAAGGATTATAAATTTGTTTTTAAGAAAATGCCATATTTAAACCCTGTGAACAAAAGTTATTCAAAACATTTTATTTTCAAATACCAAATTTTTTGGAGCTTCTACATGTATATGGGAGCCTACCCAAATATTTTCAAATTTTTATAAATTTGTTTAGTACCCCAAATAAAATCCCTAAAAGCTACTGGTTTTCAAAAGGAATTAAAAGAAATAGAAAAGGACTTGGATGTGATGGAAAATAACTTGCCAGGGGCTTTCAGCAAAACCCTCATCTCCTTCCTGTAGCCGCAGCACGGCATGGCGCCAGTGCCGCCGTGCTCCTCGTCCCCGCTCAACACCGCTCGCCGCCCGGACCCCCCCTCCTCTCCTGTCCTCTGCGAGGTGGATAAGAAGAGCACCGCCGCTCATCTGCTCTCCATTGTCCCCCACCTGCACCTCCCGCTCCTCCGACCGCGGCCCCCTGCCGCCGCGACCCGGCCCCTCCCGCTCCTCCGACCGTGGCCCCCTGCCGCCGCGTCCAGGCCCCCTCGCTCTCCTCTGCCGCGTCGAGGGAGGAGATAAGATCCCCCGAGCCGCTCCTCTGTTTCCCCTCCTCTCACTCCCTCGCTTGCTCTCTCTCCCTCTCTTTTCTCTCCTCTCCTCCCCACGGAACCGCGCCCGCCCGAGCACACCGTCGCGCACCGCCGGCGACTCGAGCCTCCCTGAGCCAAACCGAGACCGCCACCAGCACCGCCTCGTCGTCCTCTACGTCCCCGTGCAAGGAATCGCCGCGGGTCGCCCGGGATCGTCGTCTCCGTCCGCGTCTTCTCCCTCTCCGGCTGCCGCCTTTTCTTCAAGAACGTGAGCAGCTCCGTCCACCATTCCCCGCCATTTCTGCACCCCCGTGCTCCCTTTCCTCTGCTCTACTTATTGGGCATCGCCGTTTCTTCCCAGGGCCCCGGAGTCGCCGTTCCCGCCCGAAGCTCTGGCTCGCCGTGCTCGTTCGGGAGGAAGACGAAGGCTTGCGTACCGCTTCGCCTCGCGTCCGGGCCGCTGGCTGGGCCGCGTTTTGCGCCGCACGGCCGGATCTGGGTCGGTTCTGGCCCATTAAACATTTTTTCCAGTCAAATCCATTTTTCATTTTATTAATTCCTGTTAACTATGCTCTAGGTTTTAATCCACCATTTAATCCTCGAATATTAAAATTGATTGATTCAAATATTTTAGTATTCATGTGTGTTTTCTTAAACATGCCACACTGGCTGTTTGCAAAAATATGTTTTTAAGTGCTGTCCAGATTGGATCTTCTAGAAAGTATGATTTGCATTAGAAATTAAATATCTAGAGTTTTATAAATCCAAATATTGCAAACTAAAATTCTGTGGTTAGACTGAAGTGATACCTTTCTAGATGTGAAAACCTTGCATGCAAATGAAACCTAAAACAGAAGTTCTATCCATTCCTGTAAACACACCAGTGGCACTTTGGTGATTTTGGTAGATTTTTAGGAGATGAATTTTGGAATGAATCCAATTGAGTTGTCTTCTATATGTATATGAGAACATATCCCTAGCTTGGTTTGAATTTAGGTGTCACTGATTGACTTTGGTGCTAATTATAAGGTTTAGGTCTTTTCTGCCTATTTTTATTAGGCCTTTAATTAATTGTTATGTTATAACTTTATTGTTACAAATGTGTTTCCTAGCATATGCAGGGTGGTAGCCACTGTTATGACATGTTCTTTTAATTTTACTAGCATGTTAGGAAAGCTAATTGTGAGTCATGTGTTTGTGAGGGATTTATTCCTTATACAACTTTTCACCTAGTAATTAGGAATTAATATGTTTGTTTATTTTGATGTGAGAATATTGTGTGAGATTAATATGTATGCCTTGCTGGTTAAGGATTGTTGTGGTACTGTTGCGTACATGTTATTATAGTTTAGCAGGTTATAATATGTTAGTACTGTTAGTGGAATTTGATAGGCAAATTGGTATGAGTAATATATTTGCCTGGCTTGATGAACTTGATGGACTTGAGTTGAGTGCTAGCTTAAATATCTTGTTAGTGTATCCACCTTAGCTTGGTGAGGTATTTAATTTTTAGAGATTAATTGGTGACTTAACTTTTGTCTGAAGTATTTCCTGATCAGAGAAAAGTGGTTACTAAGTACCTCTAATTAAGGATGCCTTGGTGCTCTATATTTTGGCATGTGTATGGTGTTATACTCCTGTGAGTATCATGCCCTAGTAAAGATAGATTTAGTTCGTTGCTTAATTAAACTAGTGCTATGTTTGTGGCTTGAGTGATTAGTTTGATACTTGTGGTTTGTTCCTTGTTTGTATGCCACTTGTGGTTTGGTTTGCTTATTGCGTGTTGTTTTATTTTCATGTTGCGACGCTAGTTATAAACGCTACCGGAGTGGTATTTGGAAAGGATTTATCGAAGAAGGATGGGAGTTATTTCTTGATCAGTGAGAAGAAGCCCAAGAACATTATGTTGGAATCAGGCAAGCTATTCCCTGAGCTTGCATCTTTATACATCTATTTTGGTTCACATGTTTTACTTATAAAGAGCATAAGTGATTTAAGTTGTGGTTGCCACTAAAGCTATGAGTTTGAAAACCCTTTTTCCAAAATACAAGTATATTATTTTGACACCTTGTATGGAGATATTAGATGGAAATTCTTTTTCAAACAATAGGATGGGAAAAATATTGTTTACTCAAAACTCCTTTGAAAATACTTGTGTGGACATGGAATACCGAGATGTCGGTGTTGAAATGGAGAAATGGTGAATGGTGATGTTTATGAAAATGCACATTGTGTCTTTGTACTTACGTCGACCAGCCGATAACCTGTGCGACCACATTTACCCACATATGGGAAAGGGATTAGTCATATAATTTGCTCATATTAGTATGGGATACATCATCAACGGAGATGACTCCGTTATGCATGAGGGGATGGTTTGGTGACCTACCCCTGACCTGGGTCCTCGCTCAAACTCTATGAGTAGATAAGGAGGAGGATAGAAGGATGTCCCCTATACACCGCCAGATAAAACCTATGAGTCCTCACACTTAGATTCCGACGGGCTGGGTTAAGTGTCGATGGAAAGTATCATATGGGCAGGATCCTATACTAGCATGAGCAAAGGACAGACTAGGGTCGGTGACTCAACTTCGCATACCCCTGGTATGGCGAGACGTGGCAGACACGATGAGTTATCGGATGGGTGTGGGAAAAGCGTGCTACCTCTGCAGAGGGTTAAAACTATTCGAATAGCCGAGTCCTCGGATATGGACAGTTGAGAGGCCCTACTTTGACCATGTGCAAGTTTTGGAAAGATTTGTGTTTTTAAAAACAAAATGAAGTGGAGAATGATCCATACACCAATACCAACGGATCGGTATGAGGTTGTTGGAGATGGTTTCGGAAAAAGGTTTGAGTTTTACAAAGGAAGTGGAGGATGTTCCATACACCTATACCAACAGACCGGTATGAGGTGGTTGGAGATTATGTACCATGACGGTATTGTCAGAACAAGAAGGAGTTTTGGATAAACAGATACAATGATGATTTTCGGAGGAAAAATGTTTATTAAAGAGACTTCTTACCATTTTTCACAGAGATTATGTACCATGACGGTATGGTCAGAACAAGAAGGAGTTTTGGATAAACAGATACAATGATGATTTTCGGAGGAAAAATGTTTATTAAAGAGACTTCTTACCATTTTTCACAAGGGTGTACTTTTTTGGGAAAAAGTATTAAAGAGACTTCTTGCAAAGGCAGATTTATGGGAAAAGTTCTGAAAACCTTCTTCCCCTTTTAATAAAGATTTAGAGTTGTCAAGGCAACCAAAGTTTTATCAAACAAATAAAAGAATAGCGCATGTTCGTGTTGGGGGTAGTTTGCGAGTACGTAAATGTACTCATGGCTGTGTCCCTGGATATTCCCATGTCCAGAGTTCAAGAAGAAGCATGATGAAGACCGAGAGACCGATGACGTCTGTGCAAACTAGGCCGTCTTCCCAGTCAGCTGCCTGTAGGTGTCTTGGCAAATGACTCGGGCCCCACGTTGATTGGTGTTTTCCGCTGCAATAACTTATTGAAGATTATGGCTTCACTCAAGTAAGTAATTCTTTCGGTAATTATGGATGTTCTTTTTGATACCAGTCGATTGTGCCCAGCGACAGACTGATCACGGGATCGCTGATGTTGTAGGCACAAGGGTATTTCGGACAGCTAGTCCGGGGTCCCCACACACAGCCCCTGCAAAATAAAGTTAGACGCCTCTACTTTATCTTTTGCATATTTTACGTGGCTTGGGGCTGTCGTAAATAGAACCGCTTCATACCTACGAACCTATGACCACAACAACGATCAAATAATTGCATATTTATCATCCCTTTCGGGCCCTCCATTGAAAATGCAAAGCCAACTAAAGAGAGAGAGACAGACACCCGCCAGCCACATATACGGAACCAGCCGTATGTCAGTTGTGGAACCAGTCTCGCGTAAGCGTACGCGTAAGGTCGGTCCGGGCCGCTTCATCAACTCGATGCTGCCGGCAGTGCAAGTGCACGCGAGAGGGTAGCAAATAATAAGAACGTTGTCCCTGTAATAAACACGGGTGAAGCTAGTGCATAGCTATATATACGCATAGATCGGCTCTGATACCACTGAAGGGGATCGCATGCAGAAAACAAAAAAATTCCTAACATCGATAACCTTAAACTAGCCAGAATATATACTATGCAGATATAGTAGTACGCAGGGGGTTCGGTATACACACATGTTGTAGACCGAAAAGCGGGGATTACGCTCCCGCACAAGCGTTGCTGACGAAGACGCCGTAGCCGACCTCAAGGTCGTGGAGAACTTGGCGCGACGAAGAAGACGATGACGCGGCGATGTCGGTGAAACCGACGACGACCTCGAGGCCGTGTGGAGGAGGCAGACCTCCAGCACCACTAGCGTGGCACCTCGCAGGGCGTTACACACATATGGTGAAGCCGACGAACTCCGGGCCCGATCCAGGGACGAGCAGCGGAAGACTGGGACCGGAAGACCAGCAGCGCGGCGGTGTGCGTATGGTGGAGAAAACTTTGTCCTTGGCGCAACTCCAAACTTGGGAGTCACGTGATCCAAGGAGAGAGAGAGAGAGAGAGAAATTGGTGTGTACTTTAAGGGCCAGGGGTACCCCTGTATATAAAGGAGGCCAGGGCTGCCCAGCCCGCCGGCCTGGCGGTGTGGGACTATTCCCACACCCCAGCCGGCCAAGCCAGGTGCGCCGGCCTAGGTGGGCCCCATGTGGCTCACCTAGTGCCTGCCGAACCAGCCCTTCCCTTGGGAGGGACTCCTCCCCCCCCCCCCCTCGTGGGCCGTTTTGCCCACAAAGGCCCATTTAGGGATTTTTGCCTTTAAAAATTCAGGAAAAATTAAATAAAAATATATTTAACTATTAATTACACTAACTAATATTAAATACATATTACATAATTTATTCTGGCTCCGAAAACTATTTCGTCGCTGCCCGATCTCCATCGGATCCTTCCGGGACGTTTTCGGTGCTCTCTTTTCCTATTTTTCTCTTCCGGTAAAATTGTCGACTCCCCTTAAGTGTGTTACCCTAGCGGTTCAAGATCTCACCATACATGATCGAGACAACCTCTCCGATCAATCACTAATTCATGGACCGAGGATACCCAGAATTAATCCCTGTGAGATAACAAATACTTTGTCGTTCGAACCTGGACGTCTGAGTCTTAAACCTTTTGCCATCGCGTTACTTAGCGTGTCCGAGACTCGTTCATGGATATCACCATACCCAGCTTGATCTCGTTACCGACACCGCTACCTTCTACTCGTCCATGATATTATGTCCTGGCGACCTAGTCACACGCTTGCAAGCTCATTTGACATAATCTCACCGAGTGGGCCCTAGAGTATCTATCCTGCTATGCGGACTGGCAAATCCCGCTCTTGATCCCTCGTCTCAACATACTCCCTTCCGATACCCGAGAGGGACACCTTTATTGTCACACTATTAAGATATGACGTTTGATGCAATCAAATTATCTTTCAGGAATAGCAATAAGAGTTGATCTCACGGTCAAAGGCGTAATGACTACGTCCTACAAATATTGGGTATGTTCATCACGTCATTCTCCCAATGACATGACTCCATTGTCAACTGACATCAATGCCACATGATCGGAAAACCTCGATCATCAATTGTCCAATGAACTAGTTAGATAGAGGCTACTAGGGACCTGGTTGTTTATCTACCACACGTGTATTAATGTTTCCGCTTAATACAGTTATAGCATGGTATAAAACATATAATGAACAATTGAGGTACGACGAATAAACTATCTTTATTAAGTGCCTCTAGGGCATATCTCCTTCACGTCTGTTCTTCAATTTTTCGATATTTTTTGAATTTATTATGGTTATTTCAAATTCGTTCAAACCTAAGTTTGACCAACATTTAAACAAGTTTAAAACATGAAAATCAAAAACTAAGCATGGATCCTTCTTAGTCACTCCAAGATGAAGCTTTTGTGAGGTTTTTAAAATTTCATGTTGCAATTCCAAAACCAATTCTCTCTAAACTTAGACCTCATAGTTTGAGTTATGCAATATCACATGAGATCCATGCCCTTATCCTTTTGAATATATGTAGACCATGTTTTTCAACTTGAGTCGTTAGTATATTACATATGAAAACTATGTGTGTCGGTTTTTCAATTTTTCGATAATTTTTGAATTTATTATGGTTATTTGAAATTCGGTCAAACCTAAGTTTGACCAACATTTAAACAAGTTTAAAACATGAAAATGAAAAACTAAGCATGGATCCTTCTTAGTCACTCCAAAATGAAGCTTTTGTGAGGTTTTTGAATTTTTCATGCTGCAATTCCAAGACCACTTCTCTCTAACCTTAGACCTCATAGTTTGAGTTATGCAATATCACATGAGATCCATGCCCTTCTCCTTTTGAATGTATGTAGACCATATTTTTCAACTTGAGTCGTTAGTATATGACATAATATGACTATGTGCTCATGATTTATTTATTTTAATTTTTTTTGAATATTTGAAGCTCATTTCAAAAGTCGGTTAAACTACAGCCGTCCGATTTCCTCTAGAAGGAATCTGCATGCAGACTCGGGGCGATCCGCGAGAAGCTCATTCTGCGATCTGATTGGACGCGCGCGTAGGACAAGGGCTGTACACCCCCTGATAAGTGGACCACGGTGGACCCAACTGGGATTTTGGCTCGCCCACCCCCATTTGCCCCAGTGACACAAAATGGGTATTTTGGCACATCAAATGCGGATTTCGGCTGTTACATGTCATCGTAACTTAAATGGGGATTTTGGCAAACCAAATGGGGACAGGCATGAGCTTGCTCAGATCTAGCTTGAATCCATATAAATTTTCAAATGAGCTTGGACTCGCTGAAAAATGTGTTTCAAATGAGCTCCAAAGGTAGGGTAAACGGCCCCGTTTCTAAGCAAAAATGGTGGACTTGATGAAAAATGTGTTTCAAATGAGCTCCAAAGGTAGGGTAAAAGGCCCCATTTCTAAGCAAAAATGGTGGACTCGCTGAAAAATGTGTTTCAAATGAGCTCCAAAGGTAGGGTAAACGGCCCCCATTTCTAAGCAAAAATGGTGGACTCGCTGAAAAATGTGTTTCAAATGAGCTGCAAAGATAGGGTAAAGGGCCCCATTTCTAAGCAAACTTTGCAAACTGAAGTGGATTGGATTTACACACACAATTGGAAACGCCAAGCACAAGGCCATTGCCAAATTTCATGGTAGTACAAAATGGACTTGCCCTTGCTAAATTATAAAATAGATCAACAACTAATAACTAAATTGGCACTTGCACTTAATAAAGCAACTAATAACTAAAATGGACTACCACTCGTCCTCGTCATCGGAAACCTCCACCGACTCGGCCTTGCCCTTGACCCTGCCCTTGCTCTTGGCATCGACCTCTTCTGGGGCGATGTTGTTCAACGCCGACCACATGTCCTTCTTCTTCCCCTTGCTCTCCGAGGAGATCTTGAGCCGTTCCTGCTCGGCGGAGGAATGCTTGGCCAGCTCCAAGGCTTTATGGTCGTCCATTGCCCTGGCCAAACCCGGGTCCAGGACCTCCGTGGCCTCCTCCTTCCAGGCCATGGTCCATTCCATATGCTGGTCGTCCTCGTCGGACAGATCGATGAAGGGAATGGGATCGGCAGCAATGGCCCTGCCCCTGTCCCTGCCCTTTGGAGACTCCTAGTCCCATGCCGCTTCCCCCGCTCGCCTCCTGCTCGAACTTGGAGGAGTACGCGCACGCCCACGCCCATGCCCCATGCCGCTTCCCTCGCTCGCCTCAAGAAACCAAGAATAGGGGACGTGGCGGCGGCGGTTCGAGCTGGGAGTGGAGCTGCCATCACCACGAGGCATGGTGAGACGAGGGACTAGGCGAAGGTGTCTAGGAGAGGAAGAAGGGATTTGTGAGCGCAATGGGCAAGGAGATGACTCCTTTTAATTTTAGGAGTGGTCTGGACGGTGTCGCGATCTAGACGGCAGTAATGGCGACCGGACATTGATTCGGCTCCAGACTGCTCATCTTGCAGCAGGATAGAGTAGGCAAGAGCGACGCGAGGACGGCGGAGCAGATGCGCGTCCGGTTCGGTAGTGTAGGCGGCGAGGCAGCTTTTGCCGGCCAGGGGGGCACGCCATTGAAGTCGCGTCGAGCACAGGTGGAACAGCTTGGACGCGCACGTACGGCCGCATGCATGCAAGTGGGACGGGGTGCATGCACTTTGCTGGGCCCACATCTATGTTCAAAGGGCCGGCCTCACTAGCCGACCCCAGGAAATCCCAACCGAGCCGAGACAAGCCGACCCCACCAGTCAGGCCAAGTGACGGTTACCAGAGGGAAACATAGCGTTTGGCCGATTTCCGAACCATCTAGGGCACATACAAGAGAAACTACACGAGTATGGCACAGACGGATAAACTAGAGCCAAACAGGGCACCGAAGCAATTGTCCCAATAGATAAAGAGTAACATCACATATTCAACTAGATTGCAAAGCTCATGATCACATAAAGATCACACCACGGGAAACCACATAGCTACCGGTAGAGCCCGCAGCCCCGGGGGAGAACTACTCACTCCTCATCGTAGGAGTCAGCAACGACAATTGAGATGACGGTGGAGTTGATGGCGATGGCTATGGGGGCAATTCCCCGTCCCGGCACGGTGCCAAAACAGAGACTTCTGTCCCCCCGAATTAGGGTTTTTGGTGGCGGCGGCGCAGCGGTACTCTTCTCTGGAAAACGACTCCGTATTAGGTCTTAGAAATCTGGGGGGTATAAGTAGGCGAAAGGGCGAAGGCGGTGGAGGCTCGAGGGCCCCACACCCTGTCCTCGCGCGGCAGAAGGGGGGCCGCGTCGGGAGGGGGTGTGGGCCCCTCGGGGTCCTCCTCCGTGTCCTCCTCGGTGTTCTGGAACCTCCTGGAAAAAATAAGCACTTTGAAGTTTCGTTTGTCCAATTCCGAGAATATTTCCTTAACAACTTTTCTGAAACAAAAAAACAGCAGAAAACAGGCAACTGGCACTGTGGCATCTTGTTAATAGGTTAGTCCCAGAAAATGCATAAAATGATATAAAAGTGTATATAAAACATGTAGCAATTGACATAATACAAGCATGGAACATAAGAAATTATAGATACGTCTGAGACGTATCAAGCATCCCCAAGCTTAGTTCTACTCGTCTCGAGTAGGTAAAACGATATCAAGAATAATTTCTGCAGTGACATGCTTTCACATAATCTTGATCAAATAATAATGCAATGCATGTAAGTTGAGATCAAATGAATAAAAGTTGTAGTTTATATTGATATCAAATGAGTAATGAATAAACAAGTAGGCATAACAAAGCAAAAACTTTCAATGAATCAGTAATAGAGAACAATCAACCGTGCAAAGTAGATATTAAAGATGATTTAAGCTTTAAGCACAACAATATAATCATCTAATGAATCAAACAATCATGACAACTTTGTGAAAGGATCAAGTCAAGTAATAGCAATATGCACATAGAAGATCATTGGTTCACACAAAAACAAGCAAGTGTTCAGCGTTGATTCCTGGCACCAGGATGTTGTGGCTAAGAGAATAATAATGGTGGTTTGGAAGGCCAACGGAAGAAAGTCTCACACAGCTGAAAGTGATCATTAGACAAGAGAAAGTCTTATAATCGAAGCTATGCAAGGAGTAGTGATTGCCACACAATGGATGCACATAGAGCTATAAGTGTATGAATGCTCTCCAATGGAACTAGTGGGGGTGCATCTAACTTGTTTGCTCATGAAGAGCTAGAGCACTTTTGAGTAGGCTCATCATTGGAATATACAAGCCAAGTTCTATAGTATAAAGTTCCCCACATAGTTATGCAAGTAAAACATGAAAACTCTCTCCTATGGAGTATAGGTGCTAAACATGAGCACAAATGATGACTATGAATAATATGGGTGCTATAACATGAGCACAAGTGTGAATAAAGAGTAGTAATGTTGCCCCCCCCCTTTTTTATTCTTTCTTTCTCTTTTTTTCTTCTTTTTTTTTGTAATTTTCTGTTTCTCTTTTCGATGGCCTCCATGGCTCTTTTCACTTTTAGGGGCAAACATCCTAATATGATAATATGACAACACACTTTTGGTATAAATATCTCATGATGAATAAAACATGTTGTATGAAAACGGTGCCTCTGCCAGTGTAGCAGGATATGCAATGATCTAGCGTAACATGGGTAAAACCACACATCAGCTATATAGAATCATGCAAAGCAATATATAATTGATAAATGACAACAAGTCATGTAATGTAATATGAAAGTTGCACGGCAATATATCTCGGAACAGCTATGGAAATGCTGTAGTAGGTAGGTATGGTGGATGTTTTGAGAAAGATATTTGGCTTATGTGTAGGAGAATATGATGAAAATATCCCACGAGTTTTGGATGTACCCGCGAAGTATGCACCAACTCTTAATGTGAGAAAGGGCAATGCAAAGTATCGAAGAGGCTAGCAAATATGGAGTTCGAAGTGTCATGAAAACCGCAGCTTTAGAACTCACAAGAAAAATGATTCCAAATAGAAACATGATCTTATAAGCATAATGAAAATCATTCCACGAGGGACTGTGGCAAATGAACAAGTAACTGTTGGGACCCCGACCGTAGCGCATAACACAAAGTCATTACGGTTGCTTTTAACATTACAAGTTATATATCATTATGCTATCAACTGAAAATTTAAGTGTGGCACAGCTTCAAGTTTTCTAGACCAACCATTAATCATTCCACCTTACTAAACCATCATGTTTACCATTAAGCATGTTAATATCTCAAAACAACATCAATGATTCAAGTGACACAATTTAATGATCTACAAGATTATGTATCATTTCATCATACCATCTACCACATTTAACATTTTCTGTTCTTAACCAAACACTAATCAACTTATCTAAAAATAAAATCTCCAAGTATTTAACAATGAGATATGAGAGTATAATATAAGAAAACTAACAGCTCTAACAAGAGATGCATGAAAAACGAGAGCTGAAAGTAATGAAGTAACATAGAAGAATACTCAACAAATATATGTGAAGAATATGAGTATTCATAAGAAAAAGCGGAGCGTGTCTCTCTCCCTTAAAGTAATTCTAGGATCCATTTTATTCAGAGCATGAAAATAACAAAAGAAAAAATAAAAACAAATAGACGCTTCAAGTAGAACACATAAGATGTGTCGGAATTAAAATATAGTTTCACTATCATGACTTGATAGTTTGTTGATTAAGAAGGGGATGCCTTGGGCATCCCCAAGTTTTGACGCTTGAGACTTCTTGAAATATGCTTGGGTGACCCACGGGGGCATCCTCAAGCTTTGGTTCTTTCATCTTCTTGATCACATCACATCATCCTTCTCTCTTGATCCTTGAAAACTTCCTCCACACCAAACTCAAAGTAAACTTCATTAGAGGGTTAGTGCACAAAAAAATCTTATATTATGCATGAACACAGTTGATACCAATGCTACTGGACATTAGCTACAGCCTCTGATACTTTATGGAACAAAAATATCCATTCAAAATAGAAAAAGAGGCATTGCAAAATAAATGGCAGACTCTGTCAAAAACAGAACAGTCCCCAAAGACGAGTTTTTTCGGGGCACTTAACTTGTTCAAATCAGAAAACTCAAAACTAATGAAAGTTGCATACATATCTGAGTATCACGCACAAAAAATCACAGGTCCATCCGATTTTTCTGTAAAGAGTTATGAATTTAACGGTGGACAGCAGAAAACAGTTTCAGCACAGCAATCCAAATCTAGCATCAACTTTCTACTATAGGCTTAACTTGACACAACAATGAAATAAAATAAAGATACAAAGGAATTGCTACAGAGGTAGACATCTTTCTTGACTCAATAAAATAAAATAACAGGAATAAAATATTGGGTTGTCTGCCAAAAACTCTTTCTTTATAGCCATTAAGATAGGCATAGTGATTTTTACGATGCTATCATAAAGATGAGAGTTGAAAACAAAGGAGAGCATCAAGAGGTAAAAACATCAAACACATTTAAGTCTAACCCTCTTGCTATGGAAAGTAATCTTGTAAAGAAACAAGTTATGAAAGCATAAAGCAATAAGCATAGGAAAGCAAAACAAGTGCAACTTCAAAAATTTCAACATGGAGAGAGTTGTTTTAGTACCATTAAAACTTCTACAACCATATTCTCCTCTCTCATAGTAGTTGCAAGTAGTAGAAATAAATTCAACCATATAACCACAAGAATCATTCAACTTAGATAATATAGGCATATAAAGAGGATCATTAAATTTATTTTGGAATTCATTAGCATGCTTCCCTCTTTCAAAATAGTTATTAAGATTAATATCAAGTTTAAGATCATGGTTGCAACAAAGATTTGGAAATAGAGACAATTGCAAACTACATAAGTATTTCTCAACATAAGCAAATTTCTCCTTCATGGTGTAATTAGGAGAATTCAAGAACAAAGCAGGACTCTCGTGAGTAAGAGTACCATCACAAGCAGCAATTATATCATTTTTATCCTCACATAAATAAGTAATAACTTCTGAACATAGAGGATTATCAATAAGCATATGACCATCATCTAAAGCATTATCATATAACATATTTAAGCAATACTCATCATTATCATCAATAAGTTCACTTGTAGCACGATGAATAAATTTTACAACATAACTATCACATAAAACATTCTTATCATGAGCCACATGCATAAAAGAATTAATACTCTCCACATAAGCATAGTCATTCTTATTAATTGTAGTGGGAGCAAATTCAACAAAATAGCTATCATTATTATTCTCATCGCCATAATTATCAAATATAGGAGGCATATTGTAATCATAACTAATTTTCTCCTCAATAGTAGGTGGACTGAAAATGTCATATTCATCATTGTAATCATCATATATTGGAGGTATAGTATCATCAAAGTAAAATTTCTCCTCAGTGCTTGGGAGACTAAAAATATCATGGTCATCAAAACTAGCTTCCCCAAGCTTAGACTTTTCCATAACATTAGCAATAATGGTGTTCAAAGAATTCATACTAATAACATTGCTACCATCACGCAAATAATTTTCCGTAGGTTTTTTAATTTTCTCTTCAAACACATCATGTCCTAACTCAAGGTAAATTTCATAGAGCTCTCTAATTTTTTTGTTGTTTTCCATTAAGCGTAACTAGTGAAAATAAAAAAAATAAAAAAGTTATAACTACAGGATCTAAAGGAGATACCTTCCAGCGCTTATTTCACCGGCAGCGGCGCCAGAAAATAGCTTGATTTCTACGCACGCTTCTATTCTCGTAGACAGTGTTGGGCCTCCAAGAGCAGAGGTTTATATAACAGTAGCAAGTTTCCCTTAAGTGAATCACCCAAGGTTTATCGAACTCAGGGAGGTAGAGGTCAAAGATATCCCTCTCAAGCAACCCTGAAATTAAGATACAAGAAGTCTCTTGTGTCCCCAACACACCCAATACACTTGTCAGATGTATAGGTGCACTAGTTCGGTGAAGAGATAGTGAAATACAAGTAATATTGATGATTATAAGTAGTAATTGTAATCTGAAATAAAAATGGCAGCAAGCAAATATGTAGCAGAACTTGTTGGAAACGGTGTTTCAATGCTTAGAATCAAGGCCTAGGGATCATACTTTCACTAGTAGACATTCTCAACAATGACATCAAAGCTGAATAATAAATACTACTCTCAAACACTCTCTTGTTGGATGACAAACACCATTCATTGCGTAGGGCTATAACAGCACCCTCAAAGTATGAGTAAACACACACCACAACGTCATATAGGAATCACACACGGTGCACACACTGTCACCTTTATTACCGTGAATAACCCCGGAGTTCATATTTAAGTAACCTCTAGAGTGCATAATAGATAAAGAGTAACATCACATATTCAACTAGATTACAAAGCTCATGTATCACATAAAGATCACACCATGGGAGAGAGAGATAAACCACATAGCTACCGGTAGAGCCCGCAGCCCCGGGGGAGAACTACTCACTCCTCATACTAGGAGTCAGCAACGGCGATGGAGATGGCGGTGGACTAGATGGAGATGGCTCCGGGGGATATTCCCCTTCCCGGCAGGGTGCCGAAAAGAGACTTCTGTCCCCCGAATTAGAGTTTTTGGTGGTGGCGGCAAAGCGGAACTCTTCTCTGGAAAACGACTCCGTATTAGGTCTTAAAAATCTTGGGGGTATAAGTAGGCAAAAGGGCGAAGGCGGTGGAGGCTCGAGGGCCCCACACTCTGTCCTCTCGCGACAGAAGGGGGTCCACACCGGGAGGGCGTGTGGGCCCCTCGGGGTCCTCCTCCGTGTCCTCTTCGGTGTTTTGGAACCTCCTAGGAAAAAAAGCACTTTGATGTTTCGTTTGTCGAATTCCGAGAATATTTCCTTAACAACTTTTCTGAAACCAAAAACAGCAGAAAACAGGCAACTGGCACTGTGGCATCTTGTTAATACGTTAGTCGCAGAAAATGCATAAAATGATATAAAAGTGTATATGAAACATGTAGCAATTGGCATAATATAAGCATGGAACATAAGAAATTATAGATACGTTTGAGACGTATCAAGGCCCCGCTGCAAACGGGCTGGTAGGACAATCGAGGTGTGATTCCCACGGAACAGGGATAACCATTCTCGGGGGAGAAGTTCGTGAAGGGGACTGAACGCGGAGGTCTAACGAATCTCGAGAGGCACGACGACGGTGCTCGCAGGGCCTGGAGAAGAACTGTCACGCCAGAGATAGACATAGGCCCGTACCCAGGTTCACGGCCCTCAGAAGGAGGTAAAACCGCTACTCCTGCTTGTCTGTATTGCGCTGCGTTACAGACAGTACAATGAGCTAACCGAGGGCTCCCGTGCGGCTATGCGCAGCCTGGAGGAGGAAGGACGAGCTCTTCTTCCTCCTTGAGCTCGCTAAGCTTGGCTAGGCTGCGGTGGGATATTACGCGAGTAAGCGGTTCGTTTTCCCCTCCCTCTCTACGGTGGCGCTCCTGCTCCTTATATAGGCGCCCCGGGTCTCATCCCTGCGTCCTGCGCAGCGGAAGGGTTCCCACATGGCGACGAAGCGGAGGAGCGGGGTGCACCACAGCTCGGGTGTCCATGGACTTTGTCCATGGTCGTAAAGCCTGCCTCCGTGGCAGGACAGCTTTTGTCTTTGCAGAGCGGACAGCTGGTGCTGCAGAGGCCGGTGGGGCGCCCATGGTGACGTCGCCGTTGGAGCGTTGCGCCGGCCACCCGCTTTATCACCAAAGAGGAAGGCCTTGGTGGCGGCGCAGGGGACACAGTGCTTTGTTGACTCCTTTTATCACCAGAATGGCAACTGCGGCGCCGTCGTCATCGCGCGCAGACGCGCGCGTCACTCTGCGGCTGCTGCAGGGGCCATGTGCGCTCTGCAGCGATTCCTTCGGGGCGAAGTATCCCCGCAGGGTCCGGGAGGCCCTGCCGAGGGAGTTGTGTTGACTTCTCTTCAAGGGAGGAAAGCATTGCCGGGAGGCGGCCTCAGGGGGAGCCCCTTCAGGCGCTTCGCTGCCTCCTCAAGTCCCCGCGAGGGTGCTCTCCCCTCGAGGGTCTCCTCAGGCGCCTACTTGGTCCTTAGTCGTTTCGTCGGCATCGGCGCGTATGAGGGCCGTGGAGAGTGGGATCTGCACATCCTAGAATCCACTGGGCCGACAGTAGCCCCCGGGCCCGCGACGTGCACGGCGAGGCCCATCGGGTCCAGGCGAAGCGTCGCGGGTCCAAAACGCCCGGCCTGCCCGCGACACGCGTCACTTGGAGATGAACTTGCGACGACTCGGTTTCTCCGGTAGGAACGTGCGTAGTGGGGGGCCCCATCACGATCACTACGACCGCGCCTTGCTAACTGCCCGACGGCGGTATAAAGCTGCGCGCCGGTCCGAAACGCAGTCATTGCTTCCCACTCTGCGCCTCCATTATCCATCTCTCGAGCTCTTAGCCCTCCTCTCCGGCGAACTCTTTCTCTCTCCGGCGCGCATTTCCCTTTCCTTTGCTCTCCTTCGCCTCCGTCTTGCTCCACCAATGGGGAGAACAAAAGGCAAGCCGGCGATGACCTCGGCCCGCCAGGATGCGCAGGAGGAGGAGACGCTCGGCCCTGCCCTGATTGGGACGCGCGTCGATGCGGCCGCGCTGGGCAAGATCTAGCACCTGGTTGCCGGAAAGTGTCGGGTTAAGACTCCCAGGTATCGGGGGTAGTCACTTCCTGAAGTGTGGTTCGAAAGGGGATTGAATGCGGAGGTCTAAACCCTCAAGTGGCTCCGCGACGTTGCTCGCCGGACCCGAAGAAGACGCACACCCGACCAAGGAAGACACCGTCCTATACCCAGGTTCACGGCCCTCGTGAGGAGGTAAGACCGCTACTCCTGCCTGTCTGTATTATATGTGGAGGATTACAGTACAATGGAGTTGGTCGGAAGCCCCCTTGAGGCAGTTCTTGCCTGGGGAGGGAAGCAATGATCTTCTTCCTCCTCCAGCCAGAGGCTAACCTAACCAGTGTTGCTAGGGTTTACAAGGGTGTTTTGCGTGCAAAGGGCCGACCTCTGCTATGATGGATGTCTTCTCTATTTTATAGGCGCCTCTGGCCTTCTCCTTCAGCTTGGCCTTCAACGTGGCTCCCACATGCCAGTGGCAGGGCGGAGAACGAGTCCACCGCGCTCCCTTCGTCCATGGACTCGGTCCATTGTTGATAAAGGTGGCGCCGTGGCCGACAGGCGGCCGACCGCGCGGTACTATCAGCAGAGCGGGCAGTCTCTGAGGTGGAGCCCGCGATGACGATCTCCGTTGGAGGGTTGCGCCGTCCACCTGCTTTATCGTCAGAGTAGAAGGTCCTGACAGCTGCGCAGCAGGCAGAGCAGCTTTGTTGACCACTTTATTGCCAGGGACAACGACGGGGGTGCGTGCGTTACTGCACGAGCGTGGCAGAGGTCACGTCCGCCCTGCCGTGCTTCCTTGGCCGCGACGTTTCCCTCCAGGCCTGAGGGGAGATTCCTGTTTAACTCCCCTCAGGCGGGTTGGCGCCTCGGGGGGGGGGGGGTCCCCTGAGGCGAGGGGTCCCTTGAGGCCTTCGTTTCTTCTTCAGGCCCTCGAGGGGAATCGCCTCTCGAGGGTCTCGCCAGGCAGCCTGGTCCTTAGCCGTTTCGTCTGACTGGCCCGCGTGCGAGGCCTGGGGGGAATGGGCTCTTGATACCCTAGTTCCCACTGGGCCGACAGTAGCCCCCGTGCCCATGATGGGCATGACAGCCCATGGGCTTAGGCGAAGCGTCGTGGGCCCTTAGTGCCCAGCCGGCCCGAGCCACGCAGCACTTGGACGATTAACGGCCTCGCACGATCTGGGGCGTGAGTCGTGGGGGTCCCACCACGCCCCGGTAACTGCTCCTGGAGGGGACATAAAGCCCGAGGACTGCGGCAGGGAGCCGTTACCGTTTCCAATTCTTCGCAGAAAATTTCACTCCACAGAGCTCTCCGCCTCCGCTCTCTCCTGCGAGTTTCTGTTCTCCAACTCCTTCCAACCTCCGCACCCGTGACAATGAGTCCTCTCAAGAGCAAGGACAAGGCCGCTGCGGGGTCTTCCTCCCAGGCGGAAGCCACGGAGACTGTGATGGGCGTGGCGCTGCTCGGCGTGTGCGTCAACGAGAAAGCACTCTCCAAGGTCCGATGCCTGGTGGCGGACCGGACGAACGAGCACGGCGCCACAGCCCTGAAGCCTGCGGCGCACGGGAAGCGTCCGCGGGGGTTTTTCCCGGTCTTCCAGTACTGCCTGGCCGCGGGACTGGTGCCGCCCTTCTCGCCGTTCCTGGAGGCGGTGCTGGCGTTCTACCAGGTGCAGCTGCTGCACCTGCACCCCAACTCCGTCCTCATCCTCGCCGTCTTCGCCTACCTCTGCGAGGCGTACCTGGGCCTGAAGCCCACGGTGGGGCTGTTCCGGTGCTTCTACGCGCTACGGAATACGGCGAAGAACGAGCGCTCCGGGTGCGTCTCGTTACGCATCGTCGACGGCATGGGTGCGTCTACATTCCCATGTCCTGGAGCGAGGGCAAGGCCATCACGTCCGTGACAAAGAAAGTAGACGACTTCCGCCAGAAGTGGTTCTTCGTCGGGGTGGAGCGTCCCTGCGCCTTCCTCGAGGTCCCCGACGAGCCTCCGGTGAAGAACTCCCATTGGGGCAAGGCTACCTTCGACGGCGCCAAGAATGTGAGCCTGATGGGGCGCCTGAGCTTCCTTCACGAGGAGGGCCTCACAGGGCAGATGGTCGTGGCGGACTTCGTGACTCGCTGCATCGCGCCCCTCCAAGCTCACTCGGTCCCCATGTGGATGTACTCGGGGCCGAACGACAAGATGCGGCTCCACGTCGAGGACAACGACAAGGACGTCGTGGACAACATCCTCTCCGCGCTCTTCGTCAACCCCTCTGTGCTCCCCGTGGATGAGCTCCGCGCGGCGCTCTGGCCCCTTCACCAGTACAACCTGACGGAGCGCATGGCCCTCCTGGAAGGGATGCCTCCATTCACCCCGACAGGCCCGGCGCACTCCGATGTGCCGATGCCGGCCCTGCGGGGAGCGGAGGGGGCCGATTCTCCCTCGGCTTCAGGAGCTGGCCTTGTGAGGAGGAAGCCACAGCTGGGGAGGTCTCCTCTTCTAGAGCTGGGCCATTTACTGACGAGATTTGTGATATCTCGTCAGGCGACGCAGACGCCTTCGTGGTGGCGCCCTCGCGCCCCGTGGAGAAGGAAGCTGAGGAAGGGGAGGCCTCAGGCGCGGAGGGCTCTCCAGGAAGGTGTGGGCCTCGCACCAAGGTCGCCGTGGACCACACAGGGGCGAGGCCGTCTGACGTCCCTTCCAAGAGGAAGGCGGAGGCGCCCCCCGCGAGGCCTGCTCCCAAGCCCTTCCCCTCATGGCGCTCGCCAGGCCTGGCGTGGGTCGATGCTGGCGCTCCCCCTCCAGGGTGAGTCTATATGACGTTGGGTCGTTTGCCCTCTTGGTTTCTTTTTTCACCTCATCCTTTGTTGAAGTCTTTTCTTGGGCTCTTGCCAGCGGTCTTGCGCCTGCGAAGCGCCGTCGGCTCCGCAAGGCGTCCGAGGTGAAGAGCGCCACGGCAGGGGCCGTGGCTGACGAGGCTGCGAGGCCTGTGGAGGCAGCCCCAGCGGTCCCCCTTGAGGAGGCGCCTCAAGTGGAGGTGACTGCGCCCCTCGCGGGGGCGGCTGGTCCTCATGTGAAGGAGGGCAACGTAGGCCCAGATGCACCTGCAGCGCCCCGCGAGCCTCTGGCGGTGGAGGGCTTGGAGGCGAGAACTTCTGCGCCCCCTCTCGCTGCTACTCCACCTCGTGCGGCTACGCCTCCGCGCGAGGCCACTCCGCCACGCGAGCCAACGCCGCCGCACGCGTCGACGCCTCTGAGTGTGCCTGCTGCGTCGCCTGCGCCCACCGCTTCTGCGCAGCCCGCGACGGAGGCCTGCGAGGCACCGGCATGCGCGGGCGCGTCTGTCGGCGACGGTTCTTCCTCTCCTCCCTGCCAGGCTGGAGGCGAGGAGCGCCTCGCGGCTGCAGGGCTTGAAGGGGGCGCGGGCACGGGCTCAGGCGGGGCTCAAGCTAGCCCCCGAGTTGTCCCCGAGGCCGGACCCGCGGGACTCGACGCCGAGGCAGGGCCTTCTACGAGCCAAGACCTGGTGCTCCGCGGCTGGGATTGGAGCGCGGGGCGCCGCGAGGTCGCCTTTGGCCTCGTGAGGGAGTCCCTGGAGGGTTTGGAGGCGCACCTCGCCCTTGGGGACATATGGATCGCTCGGCAGCAGGAGGAGCTGGCGAAGTCGTGGGCGTCCTTCCACACGGTGGTCGAGGCGCGCCGGCTGGAAGATTTGGCGCTGCAGGCCGCCCGCGATGAGGCCATCAGCTTCACCAAGGAGATCCGCGAGGGGGCCATCCGCGACGCTGCAGAGCTGCTCAACCCCCTCCAGGCGGAACGCGACGCTGCGGCGGAGCTCCTGCGTGAGGTTAGGGCGGAGCGCGAGGCGATCGAGGGCTCGCTGGCGCAGAAGCGCCGCGAGCTGGGCCAGCTGGAGGCCCAGCTGCTCTCCGCCCACCAGTCCGCATCGGCTGCCCTGGAGGAGGACCGCAAGGTCTTCGCCGAGCGTGAGCAGCAGCTGGTCCTCAAGGAGGAGGAGCTGCAGCAGCGCGAGGAGCAGCGCCTCCAGGCGGAGAAGGACTTGGTTGCTCAGCGCGAGGCCCTCGAGGAGCGAGAGGGCGAGTTGGCCAATGCGACCCTGAGGTACGACGAAAACGTCGCTGTCCAGAAGGTGGCTTACGAGCGCTTCGAGCAGCGCTTCGCCGAGAAGAACAAAGAGACCGAGGACGCACTCGCGGAGCACGAGAAGCAGTTCCGTAAGTCCACTTCTCAGAAGTACCGCGACCTGGCCCAGTCGCAGGAGGACCGTTTCAAGGCCAAGCACGCCGCGGACGCTCGGAAGATCGCCGAGCTCGAGAAGGCCAACTCCAAGCTGGAGGCCCGCCTCACTCGCGCTAAGGATGGCCGCCGCCGAGCGGAGGAGGCTCGCACCGAGGCTGTCCACAACCTCAACTCCTTGGCCAAGGACGTGGAGGAGCAGGTGGCCCCGGTGATGCAGCAAGCGACGGAGGCCTCGGATTCTGCCAACGCGGCTCAGGCGCTCACGAAGCAGCGCGGGCGCATGTTCGAGGCGCTGGTTGCTCGTGGCAACGAGCTGGCCTCGCAGCTGGGAGCAGACGCGCCGCACACCGACGTTCGGGGCCGCGGTGATGCTGGCATGTACCTGGTCTACTTCGACCAGCTCTTCGCAGCGCTCGAGGATCCCGTCGCCGAGCTTCGGGAGATGACCGAGGACGAGAGTCGGCAGCTCTTGGGGGTGGTGGTGGATCGCAGCTTCACCAACCTCAAGTTCCTCACGCCAGACTTTGACCTCGGCTCTGTGACCGAAGCCGCCCAGGGCGAGGACGCGTAGTGGGTCTCAAGCTCCCTCCGCGAGCAGGTGGACGCCTTCTGCAACCGCTTCAGGCGCACGGAGGCTGCACCGGAGGACAGAGAGGAGGAGGCCTGCTCTGCCGAGGCTGAAGAGGGCGCTGCGGAGGAGGTCCAAGGCAGTGCTGCTTCCCTTTGAGCCATACTTTACTGCGCCTGCGAGCGCTTGCATCTGCACCAGCTGTGTGCTTAGATATCTTAAGACCTTTGGCCTGTAATATACTTTTAATTGATGTTTTAATTCGAGCTTGCCTGCCCCTCGTGAGGCCTCTTTGGACTCATCTCCATGTCTATTTGTTCTCTGCGTCGTTAGGTCCCATCTGAAAGAGCATTTTCCCTCATGTGTGGTTTTGGTAATTAAATGACAATCTCTATGGACTAATGTTTGCATTGAGATATCATTATAGATCATGTCCATGGAATTGTGGAGTTCATGTGTTGGACTCTTGAAGCTTATGTGTTGAGTGTAGCATATTGCAAGTATGTCTTGAAGGATTCAAGACATCATATTAGTGAAGAAATGTTGGAAGATACAAGGTTGATAAAGATGTTGATCAACACACAAAGCTACAAGATATACCAAGAGCGATCATGTATCTCTTGGGATGGTAAACACTTGTCCGCATAGCTTTGTGAACTGACCCATGATATATGTGTGTGTGGTATCTTTATATGAGGTTAGGTATCTTCCCATGGGCTTGCATCAAATGAAGATCTCATATAGCTCATGGAGGATGACGTCATGTGGTGATCGTCATAAAGGTGAGATGTGCAAGACCAAGAGAAGCTTCTTGAAGAGATCCTATGCTTGGTGCTTGCAATGGATACATGAAGATGAAGCTAAGCGAGACTCTCCCATTGTGAGCATGGGGGAGTATTTGGAGAAGTCTTCATCAAGCATGTGCTTGGACGCGCAATCAAGGAAATATGAACCACTTCAAGAGATCAAGATAGTCATCATCCAACTCAAGTGGAATGCTCAAGGCAAAGGTATGATCCTGATAGGGCTATAGGATAGATAGGCGTACTATCAAGAGGGGCTCTCAAAGTAGTAACTTGATCGCATCGTTGTGGAGAGCTCAAACCTTTGCATACTTGGCATATCATGTTTCTTGGTTCTTATTTGGCTTTTATGTTGGTGAGGAATTTGAGCTTGGTTCATCTCCATGTCAAGCTCTTGTTCATCGAAATCGGTGTTACTTTGGACAACTTGTTGTGTTTTCGGTGGCGGAAATATTGTCGGTTCTACCATGAGGAAAGTCCCACACCTTGCCATGTGTGGTGATTTTTGTTGGGTGCTCATCGTCGCTATCTTTCCAACAAAATTGGTCTCACCTCATTTGGTGTTCATTTGCAAAAGTTATAGCAGTTTTCGCTTCGGTGTTTTGCTGATTTGGATTATTGGGGCCGGATATTTCGCTCTACCGGAATTTCCGGTTCCCCAGCTGATCCAAGAAAACGGCTAAGGAAAGGAGAAAAAGGGTTCTTACTCCAGTCGGAAATTGTGCTCGGAAATTTCCGTCTACCGGAATTTCCGAGTGCACCCAGAAAGCCCTCCAGTTTTGGCTAAGGAAAGAAGGACTTTTGGTTCTGACTCAAACCGGAAATTGTGCTCGGAAATTTCCATATACCAGAATTTCCGAGTGCACCCAGAAAATTCCTCCAGAAACGGCTAAGGAAAAGTTTGGTTTTGGTTCTGACTCCAGCCGGATTTTCAGCTCGGAAATTTCATGAACTCGGAATTTCCGGTTTACCGGAATTTTCGAGTCTCACTTGTACCGGAATTTCCGAGTGTCGAAACAGCCAACGGCTATATTTCCTGGAGGGGCCCTTCTTCTTCCCCATCAAATCCAAGGCAGCACGTTTTTCCCCTCTCTCCTACTCCATTGTTGACCTTGGAAAGCTCACTTCCCTCTCAATCCCTCAATTGAATCTTCCATATTATTTAGGGAAAGTTGAGAGGAGATCTAGATCTACAATCCTACCAATCAATCTCTCCTCTAAGTGAGGGGAACTTAGTGGATCTAGTTCTTGGAGTTCCTTTGTGGTTCGTCTCCTTTGTTCTTCCTCTCCTCTCCCCCATAAGCATTAGTTGCTTTTGGTGGGATTTGAGAGTGAAGGATTCGACTCCTTTGTGGTTTCCTTTGTTGTTCCTCTCTTATTCCCCCATAAACATTTGTTGTTGTGTTGGAATTTGAGAGTGAAGGACTTGAGCACTTCGTGTGCTCTTGCCATTGCATTTGCATCGGTTTGAGCCCTCCACGAGGATTCGTGGTGGTGATACTTGTGAGCTTGTTACTCTTGGGTCTTTGGACCCTAGACGCCTTTTGTGGCCGGCCTTTTGTGGCCAAGACCTTTTGTGGTCAAGACCTTTTGTCGTCACTTGAGAGCCCCCAATTAAGTTGTGGGTGTGTGCCTCAAGACTTGGGAGCCCCCAATTAAGTTGTGGGTGTGTGCCTCAAGAGTTGTACGTGATTCGATCTCCGCCCCAAAAGAGATCAATAGTGGAAGGTGAACTCGCAACCTTTTGTGGTTGAGTTCATCAGGAGAAGAAGGTGAGCCTTTGTGGCGCTGCGGCTAACCTGTTGTGGTTGCGCACACCTCTCCGAACGAGACGTACACCCTTTGGGTGGAACTCGGGAATACATCCTCGTCTCCGCGTGCCTCGGTTATTTCTATACCCGAGCTCTTTACTTATGCACTTTACATTGTGATAGCCTTCGTGCTTGAAGTCATATATCTTGCTATCACCTTGTTACTTGTATTGCTTAGCATAAGTTGTTAGTGCACATAGGTGAGCCTAGTATTTATATCTAGGTTGTATGCTTGTTAAAGTAAACCTCTAGTTTTATTCCGCTTTTATCAAGCATACCGGAATTTCCGGGTCATTCTTGGACCATGACTCCGCCACCTCGGTTTTAAATCGCCTATTCACCCCCCCCCTCTAGGCGACGTCTATCCGTTCACCATCTCTTCGTGCCATGACTCCGCCACCTCGGTATGCAGGAGCAATGACTCCGCAATGCCGGGGGGAGTTTAAGCCTAGGAGAGGTAAGAGCCTTGAGTCGCGATGCTCAAGTGCCCCCCTTAGACATGCGAGTAGTCCGTGAAGCGTAAGGGAAAGAGAAGTCGCTCGAGGGGCAAAGATGCGTGCTAGGGAGAGAAAAACGCTCTTAAAGCGTGGGTGCGAGACTTAGCTTTTCGAGGTTTTCGCCCTGCGAAGGCTTTTCGCCTGGCGGGGTTGCCCACTTGAGGGGTCGCTTCTGGGGAGGCTCTTTGCCTGGCGAGGTTGCCCACTTGAGGGGTCGCTCCTGGGGAGGCTTTTTGCCTGGCGAGGTTGCCCACTTGAAGGGTCTCTCACGGATGCCCCTTCAGGCTCGCGGGGGAATTCTTCCCTGCAGGTATTAGAGGGGCGAACCCAAACACTGAAACACGGTTCAAGGGACTCGTGCGCGCTTATAGGTCCCCTCAGGCGTTCCTTGCGAGGAGAGTAAGTACCAAGGTCCTCTGTAGAGATGGCGTGCTTGTGGGATCTTGCCCTCTAGCCAGAGCTTGGACTCTTGGATTTTGCAGTGCTGCTGGTGTGTCATTTGAGGCACTGGCACCGTACTCAGCCCCCGCTCGCGAGGTACGCATGTGGAGAGATATAAGCACACACTTCAACAATAGTAATGCGTAAATAAAAAGCCCCCCAAAAAATATTTTTTAAGCGGCGCCGAAGCGCTAAGTTCTCTTAGGAACGAGATTGAGTCATTATGCTTGGGATTGCCAAGTTAATGCTCTGACCATGTCGAGGCATGGGGACCACCTATTGGTGGTAGAGACTCTCAACGGCCTGAGGTGGCTCGTTTTAATTGAGAGCTCGAAGGGTTTTTCCTCGAGTGAAGCCTTTGGGGCTTTGGAGGTTTAAGCCGTTGGCGTTTTAACCTCCAGAGACAAGAATGCTTGGAGGTTGAGCAGTAGGCTGCCTCTTCCGCTAGGAGTCTCGATGTGACAATGATCACGTGCGTGGCAATGACCACGGTTGTGTTTGTTCCCTTAGGAGACAAAGCATGTGTTTGAGGTTTAAGCCTTTTGGCGTTTTAACCTCTAGAGACGACAATGCTTGGAGGTTGAGCCGTAGGCTGCCTCTTCCGCTTGTCTTCTCGACGTGACAATGATCACGTGCGTGGCAATGACCACGGTTGCGTTTGTTCCCTTAGGAGACAAATCATGTGTTTGAGGTTTAAGCCTTTTGTCGTTTTAACCTCTAGAGACGACAATGCTTATAGGTTGAGCCGTAGGCTGCCTCTTCCGCTTGTCTTCTCGACGTGACAATGATCACGGGTGTGGCAATGACCACGGTTGCATTTGTTCCTTTAGGAGACAAAGCTATGTTTTTGGAGGTTTAAGCAGTTGGCGTTTTAACCTCTAGAGACGAAAATACTTGGAGGTTGAGCCGTAGGCTGCCTCGTCCGCTTGACGTCTCGACGTGACAATGATCACGGGCGTGATAATAATCATGTTTTTAATTTGTTCCTTGTGGATACAAAGGTTTGCGAGGTTTAAGCCTTGAGCTTTTAACCTTGAGGGACAAAAAGGTGCTTGGAGGTTGAACCGTGGGCTGCCTCTTTCGCTAAATGCCCTGACGTGATAATGATCACGGGTAGAACTTGCGTAGGTGCATAATGTTCCATGGATTCTTGACGGGAACGCCATCGTGCGTCTCGAGGCGAGCCGCGCCAGGCCTGGCGATGTGGGTGACCCTGTAGGGACCTTCCCACATCGGGGACAGCTTGTGGAGGCCCTCCCTGGAGAGGATTCGCCTGAGGACGAGATCGCCTGCCTCCAGGGTGCGCGAGCGCACATTGCGGTTGTGGTAGCGCCTCAGGTCCTGCTGGTACTTGGACGCCCGGAGGGCGGCGCGGCGTCTTAGCCCTTCAAGGAGCAGCAGGTCGTCGTTGTGGAGGTACTCTTGCTGGTCCTCATTAAAGGCAAGGACCCGTGGGGATCCATGCTTTACCTCTGCGGGGAGGACTGCTTCGGCTCCATAGACGAGTGCGAACGGCGTTTCCCCAGTGGGCTTGGGTGGCGTGGTACGGATGGACCAGAGCACCGAGGGTAGCTCATTGATCCAGCCCTTGCTGTGGCCCTTGAGGATATCGAAGGTCCTGGTCTTTAAGCCTTTGAGGACCTCTGCGTTTGCGCACTCGGCCTGTCCGTTGCTTTGCGGATGGGCAACTGAGGCGAAGCAGAGCTTGATGCCCATTTTCTCATAGTAGGCTCTGAAGATGCCACTTGTGAATTGCGAGCCATTGTCGGTGATGATGCGGTTAGGCACTCCGAAGCGGCAGACCAGGCCTCTGATGAATTTCACCGCCACGCGTGCTGTGATTGTGCGCGTCGCCTCTACTTCAGGCCATTATGTAAACTTTTCAATGGCCACGAAGAGGTAGCGATATACACCTTGCGCCATTGGGAAATGTCCCAGGATGTCCAGCCCTCAGACCGCAAACGGCCACGAGAGCGGAATGGTTTGTAGCTCCAGCGCTGGTTGGTGGATTTGCTTGGCGTGGAATTGGCAGGCTTCACAAGCTTGAATGATGTCCGTTGCATCTTGAAGCGCTTGAGGCCAGTAGAAGCCGGTCCTGAAGACTTTTCCTACGAGGGTGCGGGCGCACGAATGGTGGCCGCATTCCCCGCTGTGGATGTCCTTAATCAACAGTTTTCTTCTTCAGGAGGGACGCACTTGAGCGCGATGCCGTTTGGGCGCTTGCGGTAGAGAATTCCTTCGAGGATTTGGTACGATTTTGCTTGGCGGGCAATTCGCTCCGCTTCAGCATCTTTCTCGGGAAGGATCCCTTTGTGAAGATAGTCTTTGATCTCGTCGATCCATCCTGCCTCTTGGTGCACCGCTGTGAGCAACAGACGCTCCCCTGTGGGGGGCCCGCAGCCTGGGGCTCCGCTTGCAGGTGGTGGCGGGAGCGCTTCGTCTGTGCTTGCGGGTAGGGCCTCTAGGGGCTGCTTTATGGATGCCTTGACGAGCCTTTCTTCAAAGACACCTGGCGGTTGAGCCTGCCGCTTTGATGCACGCTTGGCGATGTCATAAGCCTCTTGATTTTCCTTTCTTTGGATATGCATGATCTCCATTCCCCTGAAGTTCTTCTCCAGCCTACGGACCTCTTCAAGGTACGCGGCCATGTGGTCGTCCTTGGGCTTGTAGCTTTTGTTAGAGAAGTTGACGAGCAGCTGTGAGTCGCCCTTGATGAGTATATGCTTGACGCCAAGGGAGATTGCGGCGCGTAGGCAAGCAAGCATCCCTTCATACTCGGCGATGTTGTTGGATATCTTGTCGATTCCGAAGCACAGCTGGACTGCGTAATACAACTTGTCGCCTTTGGGTGAGGTCAGGACTACGCCTGCCCCACCGTGGCGACAAGCGAAAGCTCCGACGAACTTCATGGTCCAGTGGCTGGGCATTGCGGCTCCAGAGGACTCGTGCTCTTCTTCCCAGGGCTCTTCAGGGGTTGGATCAGTCCATTCGGCGACGAAGTCTGCCAGCGCTCTTCCTTTGATTACCCTTGTGGTATCGAAGCGCAAATTGAATGGCGGTAGCTCGATGTTCCATCCTGTGACACGGTCTGTTGCATTTGGGTTGCGCAGAATTTGCTCCAGGGGGGAAAGAGGTTACCACCGTGAGGGGGTGCCCCTGGAAGTAGTGTCGCAGCTTTCTTGAGGCGATGAGGAGTACGAGGAGAAGCTTCTGCTGCATCGTGTACCGCTCGCGAGCATCACGCAGTACTGTGCTGACGAAGTAAACTGGATGCTCGACGAGAGTAGTTCCTGTTTCCTTGGCGTCTTTTGCCTGAGGTGGCCCAGCTTGGCCCTCGATGGGGTTGGCTTCAAGGGGCTTGTCCTGGGCCTCGAGGGACTTGGCCTCGAGGGGCTTTGCCTCGAGGGACGTGGCCTCGAGGGACTCGGCCTCGAGGGACTTGGCCTCGAGGGACTCGGCCTCGAGGGGCTTTGCCTCGAGGGACGTGGCCTCGAGGGACTTTGCCTCGAGGGACGTGGCCTTGAGGGACGTGGCCTCGAGGGACGTGGCCTTGAGGGATGTGTCCTCGAGGGACGTGGCCTCGAGGGACTTTGCCTTGAGGGACGTGGCCTTGAGGGACGTGGCCTCGAGGGACGTGTCCTCGCAGCGCTCCTCCTGGGACTCGAGTGTGTTAGCCTCTTGAGGCTCCTCAGTCCCTTCGACATGAACCTCTTGCAGCGGTTGACTAGGGGCGGTCCCCTCTTGAGGCTTTGGGCCTAGCGGTGGCTTTGTTAGGACTGCCCTTTCGTCGAGCTCTTTATCAGGAGGCTTTTTCTTTGGAGTGGTTGCACTCTTCTTGTGAAGTACATTCTCCTCTCTTTCCACCACAATGACAGCACTGGCTGGTTGTGGAGTAGCTGACAAGTACAGCTTCAGGTGCTCGCCAAGCCTTGGGGCGACCATTACAGGTGGGCTGGCCAAGTACTTCTTCAAGTCCTCAAATTCTTTTTCAGCTTCAGGGGTCCACTTGAAAGTGCCCGTTCTTTTCATGATCTTGAAAAACGGCAGGGCTCTTTCGCCGAACTTGGAGATGAATCGACCCAAGCTGGCCATGCAGCCTGCCAGGCGTTGCATGTCCTTGAGCCTGCGTGGAGGTTGCATGCCTTCTATGGTCTTGATTTTGTCTGGGTTCGCCTCTATGCCCTGATGAGACACGAGGAACCCCAGCAATTTGCCTGAAGGTACTCCAAAGACGCACTTGGCGGGGTTGAGCTCGATGTTCACCTTGCGCAGGCTGGCGAAGGTTTCTTCAAGGTCTCCGAGAAGAGTATTTCCTTCTCGCGACTTCACGACGATGTCATCGACATATGCTTCAGCGTTTCGCCCCATTTGCCCGCCAAGGGCTATCCTCATTAACCTCTGGAAAGTGGCTCTGACATTTTTTAGGCCGAAGGGCATGCAGACGTAGCAATACACACCGCATGGGGTGAGGAAAGCCGTCTTCTACTCATCCTCTTTAGCCATCTTAATCTGGTGATAACCAGAGAAGGCATCGTGGAAACAGAGGAGGTCGCAGCCTGCCGTGGAGTCCATGATCTGGTCGATTCTGGGCATGGAATAAGGGTCTTTGGGGCAGGCCTTGTTTACATCAGTGTAGTCGATGCAGAGGCGGCCTCCGCCGGCGGTTTTGGGACTACCACGCCGTTGGAGAGCCAAGTGGGGTGCGCGACTTCGCGAACGACTTTTGCCGCTTTGAGCTTCTCAACCTCCTTGACGATGAATGCTTGCTTCTCGGGGGCTTGCTTTCTTGCTTTTTGCTTGACGGGGCGCGCGTTTGGGCACACGGCCAAGTGGTGCTCGATCACCTCCCTCGGTACACCAGACATATCTGACGGCGTCCACGCGAACATGTCAGAGTTTGCCTGGAGGAAGGCGACGAGCGCGCTTTCCTATTTGGGAGGCAGCGCGGCGCCAATGGTGACGCTAGCCCCCGAGCCTTCAGCCCCTGAGCTACTGGAGCTCAGAGAGATCTTCTTGGTGGCAGCTGCCTCCTGGGAGAACAACTGCTTCTTCTTCTTGGGCCTCTCGAGGGGCTCTAGGTCCTCTTATGCGGGGAAGGCCATGGCGGCGGTCTCGTAGGCCGTCTCAACGGCGCGCGTAACGTCCAGGACACGCCCACGGATGGTGATCGTGCCGGCGCTGCCGGGGATCTTGACCATGTTGTACGCATGGTGCGTGACGGCCATGAACTTCCCGAGCGCGGGGTAGCCGAGGATGGCGTTGTACGGCAGGCCGAGGTGTGCGACATCGAAGTCGATGTGCTCGGTGCGGTAATTTTCCTCTCTCCCAAAGGTGACGGCAAGCCTGACCTGGCCCAGAGGCTCGATCGAGCCACTGGTGACTCCCGTGAAGGGCCTTGAGGGCATGAGCCGCTCGTAGGGCACTTGAAGCGCTTTGAACGTATCTATGGAGATAACGTTCAGGCCTGCTCCACCATCGATGAGCATCTTGGAGACGGCCACATTGTCGATGGTTGGGGTGCAGACCAGCGGGAGGGTTCCAACAGTCTTGGTGGACTTGGGGTGGTCCTGAGCGTCGAAGGCGATGGTGTACTGCGACCACTTGAGGGGACTGGAGGTTTCCGTGCTTGGGAGGGCGGCGTTGAGCTCGCGGGCGAACTGCTTGAACTGGTTGTTCGACTTCGGCGCCTGCACCCCCCCGAGGATGCAGGCAATGGCGCCCCTCGGGGCTTGGTAGCCGCCATCTTTCTCGTCAGGGAGGTTGCCGTTCTTTTCTGCGGTGTTGCCTTGATTTCCAGATGGTTTCTGGTAGCCGCCCTTGCGTCCGCTCCCATGGTAGCCACGGCCTCGACCGTGGCTGCCGCTGCCTTCTGCTTGCTTGTGCTCCTTGCTCAACCTTTTGAGGTCGTAGCAGGACTCCGTAGAGTGGTCGCGCCTGTTGTGGTAGATGCAGAAAGGGCGGTGATCATCTTTCCTCTCTCCAGCCTCGGGGGAGTCCCTGCGGGTGCCTTTTGTGTCAGGCTCTGCCGCCAGAACTGCGGTGGCCTTGCGCTTGGGCTCCTCCTTCTTCTCCTGGCTCTTGAACCCCTCAGCATGATTCTCCCCTCTCGAGGACATCTTCACGAAGAAGAGTCCTTCTTCAGCCTTGGCGCACTTGTCCGCCATGTCGAACAGCTTGACCACAGAGGTGAGCTTGTCGTGGATGCCCAGCTTCTCGAGCATCCTGCTGTTTGTGACGCCCTCGCGGAAAGCGGCGATGACTTGAGTGTCAGTGATGTTCGCGATCTTGTTGCGCACTTGGCTGAAGCGCTGGATATACTTGCGGAGCGCTTCATCCTTCCTCTGCACCACAGCACGCAGATCGTTGTGGGTGAGGGTGCGCTCGTACGTCCCCTTGAAGTTGGAGACGAACTACTTGCAGAGCTCCTCCCAGGAGTTCACAGAGTCCTCCGGGAGGTTCAGGAGCCACGACAGCGTAGAGTCGCGAAGCGCGTGGGAGAACCAGTTGGCCATGTCCTTGTCGTCTCCCCCCGCAGCTTGGATGGAGGTGGTGTAGAGCTGCAGGAACTCGATGGGGTTGCTGGAGCCGTCGTAGCCCTTGGGAAGAGCTGGCCTGAATTTCTGTGGCCAGACCACGCGACGCAGAGAGCGAGTGAACGACGTGCAGCCTGAGGTGTACGTAGCGACCCCGTGATGAAGCGCGATGCGGTTCTGCTGTCCTGCCTGGCCGAGCTCCTCCACAAGCCTGTTCTGGCGGTCTCGCTGGAGCTCCATCCCCACACGAGCATCGGGCGCGCTGCGCTGCACGATTAAGCAATCGTGCGGCGAGGACGCGTGCGAAGCAGCCCTTTGGGCCGCAGCCGGTGCAGGCCCCGGAGGTGGCGGAGGCGCATTTGTTGCGACCGTGCCCGCGAGAGAGGGGTGCATGTTGGACTGCGACGGAGCGGGGCGCGTCGTGGCGATGCCGACGAGGTGGTTGAGGCGTTGGAGGCACTGCTCGTGGGCCTCAGCGGTGGGCTGCTAGCGGAGCAGCTCCTGCGCCATGAGCAGCGCGGTGTGGGGCGCGGGGTCTGTCCTTCCCGGGCCTGAGCCGCTTGGGTGCATCGTCGGGTGGGACGACTGCGCGTCCTCCTGGTGCTCGGCGTCGTGCTCCGGTGCCTCCGTGTGAGGGCCAGAAGGGACATGCTCCTCGTGGCAGGGTCGGCCCCGCCGTGCGCGGGTGGTCGCGGCACCTGGGGGCGCGCGTGCTCCCGCGGGCGCACGTCGGTTGACTCGGGCGACGCGAGTGGCGCGCGTGTTCACCATGGCGCGGAGACGAACTCGAAGGTTGTTGACGCGCCTCAATCCCCTACCTGGCGCGCCAAATGTCAAGTTAAGACTCCCAGGAATCGGGGGTAGTCACTTTCTGAAGTGTGGTTCGAAAGGGGATTGAACGCGGAGGTCTAAACCCTCAAGTGGCTCCGCGACGTTGCTCGCCGGACCCGAAGAACACGCACACCCGACCAAGGAAGACACCGTCCTTTACCCAGGTTCACGGCCCTCGTGAGGAGGTAAGACCGCTACTCCTTCCTGTCTGTATTATATGTGGAGGATTACAGTACAATGGAGTTGGTCGGAAGCCCCCTTGAGGCAGTTCTTGCCTGGGGAGGGAAGCAATGATCTTCTTCCTCCTCCAGCCAGAGGCTAACCTAACCAGTGTTGCTAGGGTTTACAAGGGTGTTTTGCGCGCAAAGGGCCAACCTCTGCTACGATGGATGTCTTCTCTCTTTTATAGGCGCCTCTGGCCTTCTCCTTCAGCTTGGTCTTCAAGGTGGCTCCCACATGCCAGTGGCACCACGCTCCCTTCGTCCATGGACTCGGTCCATTGTTGATAAAGGTGGCGCCGTGGCCGACAGGCGGCCGACCGCGCGGTACTATCAGCAGAGCGGGCAGTCTCTGAGGTGAAGCCCGCGATGACGATCTCCGTTGGAGGGTTGCACCGTCCACCTGCTTTATCGTCAGAGTAGAAGTTCCTCACAGTTGCGCAGCAGGCGGAGCAGTTTTGTTGACCACTTTATCGCCAGGGACAGCGACGGGGGTGTGTGCGTTACTACACGAGCGTGGCAGAGGTCACGTGCGCCCTGTCGTGCTTCCTTGGCCGCGACGTTTCCATCCAGGCCTGAGGGGAGATTCCTGTTGGACTCCCCTCAGGCGGGTTGGCGCCTCGGGGGGGGGGGGGGGGATCCCCTGAGGCGAGGGGTCCCTTGAGGCCCTCGTTTCTTCTTCAAGCCCTCGAGGGGTATCGCCTCTCGAGGGTCTCGCCAGGCGGTGACGCCTGGTCCTTAGCCGTATCGTCTGACTGGCTCGCGTGCGAGGCCTGGGAGGAATGGGCTCGTGATACCCCAGTTCCCATTGGGCCGACAGAAAGAGCAACGAGCATGGCGCCTTGGCCATCCGGGCCGCGAGGTTCGGCCGTCTCCCAGCGGGTTTTTACCCTATCTTCCTCCAGACCCTCTTCGCAGGGCTGGTGCCTCAGTACTCGCCATTCTTCGAGGCCGTTTTAGAGTTCTATCAGATCCATCTCCTGCACCTTCACCCCAACTCCATTCTCATCCTCTCCATCTTCGCCTTCCTGTGTGAGGCTTATTTGGGGGTGAGGCCATCGGTGGCCCTCTTCAGGAGCTTCTACACGCTCCGGAACACCGCGAGGCCGAGCGGTCGGGCTGCGTGTCTTTTCGCATCGCGGACGGCATGGGGGATGTCTACATCCCCATGTCCTTGAGCGGCGAGAGGCCCGTGACGGCGGTGTCGAAGAAGGTGGACGACTTCAGGCAGAAGTGGTTCCTCATCGGCGTCCCGACGCAGAGCTCCCTCCTCGACGTCCCCGAAGCGCCGCCCATGAAGAACACCCACTGGGGCAAGCGGGCTCTCGTGTGCCACTTGAGGATGCTCTGGGAGCACGGCCTCACCGGCCAAATGGTGGCGGAGGAGTTCGTGAGGCGCCGCATCGCCCCCCTTCAGGCGCACAAGAAGCTGATGTGGGCGTACTCAGGGTTAATGGACTCGATGCGGCTCCACCCCTGCGACCACCGCCCCGTCGTCATCGCCACCATCATGGGCGGCCTCTTCGTTAACCCCGACATGCTCGTGGCGGTCCCTGTGGCAATAAGGCCTCTGTACTAGGTTCAGGACCAGCGCCGGGCCACCCTGGCGCAGATGCCTACATTCACCGCGCTGGGCCTGGCGGGGGAGGAGGAAGAGCTGGAGGGGCCAATGCCCGTGGCGAAGGACGGGGACGCTGCCAGAGGCGGAGCACGGTGAGCACGGTGATGCGGAGGCGGAGCATGGCGACGCGGAGCACGGTGATGCGGAGGCGGTGCCCTCCGCTAGCGGGGCGAGCCCGTCTCAAGTCGCGCCACCAACCGCAGAGGTCTACGAGCTTTCGTCCAGCGACAGCGAGGAGGCCGAGGCAGGGCGCAGAGAGCCTCGGACCAAGGCGGCCCATGATAGGCCTGCCGGGGAGCCCCCGAGCGCTTCCCTCAAGAGGAAGGCTGAGGCGGCTCCTGGGGGGTCAGATGGCCGGACCGCACCCTCATGGCGCACGTCTGGTATGGCGTGGGTCGACACCCGCGCGAAGAAGTCCAAGTAAGTGCTCTTGGGTTCTGTCGTTTTCCTTCGGTTTTCTGTCTGTCTCCTCCCCTGACCGGTCTCCTCGTCTCACGCCAGCGACCCAGTGCCCGCGAAGCGCCGCAGGCTCCGCAAGGCTGCGGACGTGAAGAAGGTCGTTCCCGAGGCCGAAGCGGGCGAGGCCGCGGCAGATGAGGCCGCGAGGCCTGAGGAGGAGGCCTTTGCAGGCCCTCAGCTGGACATGCCTCAGGCGGAGGCGCCTGAGCCGCCTCCGGAGGAGGAGCACATGGAGGAATAGCTTGAGAGGGTACCAACTCCGCCCCGCGCGGCAACCCCTCCGGCGCAACCTGAAGTGGCGGCTGGCGCTGCGTCGGCCCCGAGCGCGCCTGGGGCCAGCGGCGAGGATATTCTGCCATCCCCGCCATCCGCTAGGGTGGAGGAGGCTACGGCGACGGGGCAGACCTCCTCTACCCCGGAAGCAACTGAGGAGGTGCCCCCTGAGCGAGGCGACACCAAGGCGCAGGGCACAGGCGCCGAGGCAGAGGATTTGCCTCCAAGCCCCCAGGCCCACGCGGAGGCCCCTTCCTCCAAGCTCGACACCGACGTCGGGCCCTCCGTGCCACGCAAGACGTCCCATACCCTATCTCTCAGCGGCTGGGACTGGAGTAGGGGGTGACGCGATGTCGCCTTCCGCCTGGTGAGAGAGTCGCTGGAGGGCCACCTCGCTCTCGAGGACGGGAAGCTCGCCCAGCAGCGAGACGAGCTTGCGGGGGCCTGGGCCGCCGCGGCTGTGGAGGCCCGCATGCAGAGCGACCTGGCTCTGTAGGCAGAACGCGAGGAGGCGGTGCGCTTCGCCGAGGAGGTCCGCGAGGGCGCTGCGTGGGACGCCGAGGAGCTCCTGCAGCCCTTGAAGGCCGAGCGCCGGGCAGCGGTAGAGGACCTGGCTGTAGCCAGGGCCGAGCAGGAGGCCGTGGAGCACTCCTTGGCGGCCAAGCGCAGCGAGCTCGTCGAGCTCGAGAAGAAGTACCTGGCTGACTCCGTGACTATGCGGTCCGCCCTGGACAAGATCCGTGCGGACTTGGAGCCCAGGGGACGGAGCTTGGGCGAGCGCGAGGAAGACGTGCGATGCCGCGACGAGCAGCTGGCTCTGCAGGAGCAGGAGCTGTCGGTGCAGCGTGCTACCCTCGAGGCCCGCGAAGGGAGCCTGGCCGCGGCTCTCGTCAAGTATGAGCCTGAAGTAGCTACCCACAAGGGGCACATGGAGCGCTTCAACAAGAGGTTCGCTGAGCAGAAAGCGGAGGCCGAGGCGGAGTTCCAGGCCCGAGATAAGGCGTACCGCGCCGCCGTCTCTCGGGACTACGCCGACAAGTTCACCAAGCAGGAGACCCGCTTCAAGAAGAGGCTTGGCGAGAGCGGCACCCGGATCCACGAGCTCGAGGAGATGAACGCCAACCTCGTCTCCAAGGTGAAGCGCGAGGCGGATCGCCGCCGCGTCGCTAAGGAGGCCCGCAAGCACACAGAGCAAGACCTCGCCTCCCTCATGGCCGACATGGAGGAGATGAACCAGCAGGTGGGTCCTGCCGTGGATAAGGCGGTGGAGGCCGCTGAGAGCGCCCAGGCAGCGCAAGTGCTGTCGCAGCAGCGGGAGCGCATGTTCCTGACCCTGGCGGGTCGAGGCCGCGAGCTCGCTACAAACCTGGGAGTAGAAGCATCGTCTGTCCCGGCTCAAGGCCACGCCGACGCCGCCACTTATCTCCTGTACTTCGAGCAGCTTTTCATAGCGCTCGAGGGCCCCGCCGCGGAGCTCCGCGACGTGGTCGAGGAGGAGTGTCGCCAGCTCCTGGCGGTGGCGGTGGACCGCATCTTCTCCAACCTCGTGCACCTCCAGCCTGGGTTCGACCCTGCGACGGTGACCGAGCCCCTCGAGGGGGAGGAACGGTGGAAAGCCTCCAACTCCGTCCGCGACCAAGTGGACGACTTCTGCAGCCACTTTAAGCGGGCCGCAGCGGAGGACGAGGACGACGATGAGGGGAGCGAGCTTGAAGAGGAGTGATCCGGCCAAGACGACGACGAGGCCGCTGCCTAACTTACTCCTGAGATCCTCTCCTGCAGTTTAGTGCGCTTGCAGCGCTGTAGGGATGTTTATCTTAAAGACTTTCGCTGTTCAGTCTGTAATATACTTCTCATTTTAAGCATGTGTCGCCAAGTCTGTGTGTGCTTCCCTCGAGGAGCCTTTACTTCCACTCCATGTCTTTTTCGCTCTGCGTTGCCGGCCCCTTCTCTTCGCGCTATGACTCCGCCGCTGCGGTATGCTCGAGCAATGACTCGGCAAGGCCGGTGGGAGTTTAAGGCTTAGAGAGGTAAGAACCCCCGAGTCGCGATGCCGAGGGCTCCCCTTTGACGCGCAAGCAACCCATGGAGAGTGAGGGAAAGGACCACTCGAGGGACGCAGAGTGCCCATGAGCGAAATGCAAGGATTCTCTTTCTGTGAGCAGGGGATTCCTCTGGCGATGTTCTTCCCTTCAGGGGTCGGGCTTTTCCTCCATAGGCCTGGGGAGACTCTCATTCCCTATGGATGTTAGAGAGGCGAACCAAAACGCTAGAGCATAGTAGTAAGGACTTATGCACGTTGATAGGTTTTCTCATGGTTGCCTCGCGAGGAGAGAAAGTACCAAGGTCCTTTGGGGAGGTGGCGTGTATCCGGGAGCATGCCCTTTAGCCAGAGCTCAGGATCCCTTGGATTTTGCAATGCTGCTGGGGTGCTCTTGGGCACAGGCACCATACTCAGCCCCCGCTCGCGAGGTGCGCATAGGAAAAATATAAGCGCACATTTCAAAGTAAAGGATGAAAGTAAAGCTTGCCATAGAAATATTACATAGCGGCGCCTCAGCGCAAAGTTCACTTGGGAACGACACGGCGCCGTAGCGCAAAGTTCACTTGGAACAAAAATGGCGCATGAGCGCAAAGTTCACTTGGAACGGAAATCGGTTCATTATACTTGGGTTTGCCAAGCTAACGTTCCTTCCATGTCGAGGCATGGGGACCACCCATTAGTAGCAGAGGTTCACTGCGGCCTGCGGGGGCTCATCTGCAGGAGAGCTTGGAGGGTTGACCCTCGAGAGAAGCCTTTGGGGCTTCGAGGTTTAAGTCGTGAGCTTTTAACCTCTAGAGACAAAAATGCTTGGAGGTGGAGCCGTAAGCTGCCTCTTCAGCCTGATGTCCTGACGTGACAATGATCACGGGTAGAACTTGCGCAGGTGCGCGATGTTCCACGGGTTCTTGACAGGGATGCCGTCCTCGGTCTCGAGACGCACTGCGCCAGGCCTGGTGACGTGGGATACCCTGTAGGGGCCTTCCCACATCGGTGAGAGCTTGTGGAGGCCTTCCCTGGAGAGGATTCGCCTGAGGATGAGGTCGCCCGCCTCAAGGGTGCCTGAGCGCACATGGAGGCTGTGGTAGCGTCGCAGTTCTTGCTGGTACCCCCGCCGCCCTGAGGGCGGCCTGTCGGCGCAATCCCTCGAGGAACAGCAGGTCGTCGTTGTGGATGCCCTCTTGAGTGTCTTCATTGAAGGCAAGGACCCGTGGTGACCCATGCTTGATTTCCGCAGGAAGGAATGGCTCAGCTTTGTAGACCAGGGCGAAGGGTGTCTCGCGTGTAGGCCTTGAGGAAGTTGTGCGTATGGACCAGAGCACCGAAGGGAGCTCGTCGATCCAGCCCTTGCAGTGGCCCTTGAGGATGTTGAAGCTCCTGGTCTTGAGGCCCTTGAGGACCTCTGCGTTTGCTCGCTCGGCTTGACCATTGCTGCGTGGGTGAGCCACCGAGGCGAAGCAGATGAATTGCGAGCCATTGTTGGTGATGATGCGGTTGGGCACGCCGAAGCGGCAGACCAAGCTCTTGATGAATTTCACCGCGGCGCCAGCTGGTATCGTGCGCACTGGCTCAACCTCGGTCCACTTGGTGAACTTGTCGATGGCCACAAAGAGGAAGCGATAGCCCCCCATGCGACCTTGGGAAGGGGCCCAAGATGTCCAGCCCCTAAACCGCAAACGGCCAGGAGAAAGGGATGGTTTGTAGCCCCAGCGCCGGCTTAAATTTGCTTGGCGTGGAATTGGCAGGCGTCGCAGGTTTGCACAATGGCGACCGCATCTTGAAGCACTTGAGGCCAGTAGAAGCCGCTCCTGAAGACCTTGCATGCGAGGGTGCGCGCACATGAGTGGTGGCCGAACTCCGCGCTGTGGATGTCCTTGATCAGCTCTCGGCCTTCCTCAGGAGGGACGCACTTGAGCGCGATACCATTTGGGCGCTAGCGGTAGAGGTTTCCCTTGAGGATGCAGTAGGATTTCGCCTATCGACCGATTCGCTCTGCGTCAGCGTCTTCTTCAGGGAGGATTCCTTTCACCAAGTAGTCCTTGAGCTCAGCAATCCAGCCTGAGGCCTGGTGGGTTGCCGTCGCTAACAGGCGCTCCCCTGTGCTGGGGCCGCAATCAGGCGCCCCAGACTCAGGAGGTGGTGGGAGCGCTTCGTCTGCGCTTGCGGCTGTGGCCTGTCGAGGCTTCTTGATGGATGCCTTGGCAAGCCTCTCTTCAAAGACGCTGGCCTGCTGGGGTTGCCTCCGCGAGGCCCGCTTGGCGATGTCGTCAGCCTCTTGGTTTTCTTTCCTCGGGATGTGCATGAGCTACGTGCCCCTAAAGTGTTTCTCGAGCTTGCGGACCTCTTCGAGGTATGCGGCCATATGGTCGTCTTTCGGCGTGTAGCTCTTGTTGGAGAAGTTGACGAGCAGCTGAGAGTCTCCCTTGACGAGTAGGTGCTTGATGCCTAGAGCAATGGCGGCCCTTAAGCCGGCGAGGAGGCCTTCGTATTCGGCGATGTTGTTGGAGATCTTGTCGATCGTGAAGCACAACTGGACAGCGTAGTATAGCTTGTCACCCTTGGGCGAAGTTAGGACGACGCCTGCTCCGCCATTGTGGCAAGCGAAGGCTCCATCGAAATGCATGGTCAAGTGGCTGGGCTCTGTGCCTCCCGAGGGCTCGGCTTCTGCCTCGCGAGGCTCCTCAGGGCTTGGGTCGGTCCATTCGGCCACGAAGTCAGCCAGCGCTCTTCCTTTTATGACCCTCGTGGTGTCGAAACGCAAGTCAAATGGTTGCAGCTCGATGTTCCATCCTGCGACGCGATCTATGGCGTTGGGATTGCGCAGGATTTGCTCTAGGGGGAAGGCGGCGACCACCGTAATGGGGTGGCCTTGGATGTAGTGTCTCAGCTTCCTGGAGGCGATGAGGAGCGCGACAAGGAGCTTCTGCCGCATTCTATATCTCTCGCGAGTGTCCCGCAGCACTGTGCTGACGAAGTAAACGGGGTGCTCGACGAGGGTTGCATGGGGTGGCGCAGAGTCAGCCCTCTGTGGAGGCTCTTCTATGCCCTTGTCGAGATCTGCCTGTGGAGGCGTCTCGACAGGGGTGGGGGGAGCGGACTCGACTTGAGCCGGTGGGCCTGGCAGTGGGTCTGTGGAGGCTGCTCCTTCGACGAGGCCTTTGTCGGGGGGTTCTGGGCTTGGAGTTGCAGTGCTCTTCTTGGGGAGGACAGGCTCTTCCCTCTCGACCACCAAGACGGTGCTTGCGGTCTGAGGGGTGGCTGAGAGGTACAGCTTCAGGTGCTCGCCTACCCTGGGGGCCACCAAGACTGGAGGGCTAGCCAGATACTTCTTTAAGTTCTCGAAGGCTTTATCCGCCTCAGGGGTCCACTTGAATGTGTCCGATCTCTTCATGATCTTGAAAAATGGTAGGGCTCTCTCGCCAAACATAGAGATGAAACGGCCAAGGCTGGCCATGCAGCCCGCTAAGCGCTGCATATCGTTGAGTCGGCGGGGAGGCTGCATTTGCTCTATGGCCTTGATCTTGTCAGGATTTGCCTCTATGCCATGGTGGGACACGAGGAATCCGAGGAGCTTGCCTGAAGGGACCCCGAAGACGCACTTGGCGGGGTTTAGCTTGATGTTCACCTATCTCAGGCTGGCGAAGGTTTCCTCGAGGTCCCTCAAGAGGGTGTCCCCCTCACGAGACTTGACCACAATATCATCGACATAGGCCTCGGCGTTTCTGCCCATCTGCGCCCCCAAGGCTATCCTCATGAGCCTCTGGAATGTGGCTCCAGCATTCTTCAGGCCGAAGGGCATGCATGTGTAGCAGTACACACCACAAGGGGTGAGGAATGCCGTCTTCTCCTCGTCCTCTTTAGCCATCTTGATCTGGTGATAACCAGAGAAGGCGTCCTGAAAGCAGAGGAGGTCACAGCCAGCGGTGGAGTCCACGATCTGGTCTATCCTCGGCATGGGGTATGGGTCCTTGGAGCAGGCCTTGTTGACATCAGTGTAGTCGATGCAGAGTCGGCCTCCTCCAGCGGGTTTAGGAACAACCATGCCGTTGGAGAGCCAAGTGGGGTGCGCGACTTCGCGGACGACGTTCGCCGCCTTTAGCTTCTCTACTTCCTTGATGATGAAAGCTTGCTTCTCGGGGGCTTGCTTATGTGCTTTTTGCTTGACGGGGCGTGCGTCTGGACACACAGCTAAGTGGTGCTCGATCACCTCCCTTGGTACACCTGACATATCTCACAGAGTCCATGCGAACATGTCAGAGTTTTCCCGAAGGAAGGCGACGAGCGCGCTTTCCTATTTGGGAGGCAGGGCAGCGCCTATGGTGACGCTAGCCCCCGAGCTGGTGGTGTCCAGCGACACCTTCTTCGTGGCAGCTTGCTCCTGAGAAAACAGTTACTTCTTCTTCTTGGGCCTCTCGAGAGGCTCCATGTCCTCATCAGCCGGGAAAGCCATGGCGGCTGCCTTGTAGCCGCTCTCGACAGCGCGCGTGGCGTCCAAGATATGGCCATGGATGGCAATGATGCCAGCGCTGCCGGGAATCTTGACCATGTTGTAGGCGTGATGCGTGACGGCCATGAACTTCGCGAGGGCAGGGTAGCCGAGGATGGCGTTGAACGGCGGGCCGATGTGGGCGACATTGAAGTCGATTAGATCCGTGCGTTAGTTCTCACTAGAGCAAAACAGGCCACTGGTCCCGGGCCGGGAGGGCTTTTTATCCCGGTCACGCGCCCGGGACAGCGTGTTCGGGACAAATAGCCTCCCCTATTTGTCCCGGGCACGCCACGGCCCGGGACCAATAGGGGGGTCATGTGGCCAAACCAGACAGCCTCTGGCTGCCACTCATTTGTCCCGGTTCGTAATACGAACCGGGACAGTATATATGTTTTTTTTTGTTTCTTTTATTTTGTTTCCTGTTTTCTATTTTTGTTTCTGTTTTCTATTTATGTTACTGATTCTTTTGTGTTTATCTTTTTTCATTTACGTTACTATGTAATATATATCATGAATACACGATTTTTTCCTCGGGATATATTCATGAATACTACTAGTACACGAGTTCTCCCGAACAAATATTTACAACCGGAAGATCATGTCTAAATATTTACAAACAGAGATCATTACATGACAGAGAAGCATTAGACCCTATTTTTTTCCTCGGGATGGTGTTTTTTGGCGGCCGGATTATACTGCATTCTGCGCCTGGCTTCATAACATAGTCAAGCAGAAAGCCCGCAATTTCCTCCGCAATTGGTAGTAGGCGGTCTTCTGCATCAAGCCTGTTCCGGATCTTTTCAAACTAAAAAGGAGAGATCAACACCAATATATCAACCATTATGAAAATAATTCAATTTGAAACGTGAACAAGTTTGAATGAATTGTTAACGTACCCTATTCCAGTCTACACCCTCATTGAAGTGAATTCGGATGAACTCGCAGACATAGAATCCACACAAATTGGTGCCTTGTTGCTGCTTCGCGCACTTTATGATAGAATAAGATAAGAAATCAATAAAAAATAATAAAAAATATTGAAAAAATGGTATTGTGAGACTGAAATTAAGAATATGCATACGTGGAACCTAGCTAGTACGTATTACCTCTCGCCATTTAAAAGTGAGGTTCTTAGCTATACCGACTTCCTTGTGGAAACCGGTGAACTTGTCCCAAACCCTGAAGTTTACGGTATGGAAAATTAGTAAAGAAGTTAACTAATTACTATATATTATTAGAAAAGACGAGGTCGATTGTGATAATGAACGAAATTACCTCTGGAGCATCTGTTTCGTGTCGTCGAATTTTTTTCAGGTTTCGATAATGGGTCCAAGACATCAACGATTGCCTTTTCAACATCAATCTCAAATAATACCCAGTGAAATCTGCCATATGTTTATATTTGTTAATAACTAAATCATCAATTACATATACTTAATTAACATCGAGGCGGACTTGCCCCAGAGGTTCGATAGAACCACTGGTGACGCCCGTGAACGACCTGGAGGGCATAAGCCACTCGTAGGGCACTTGAAGCGCCTCGAAGGTATCGACAGAGATGACATTCAGGCCCGCTCCCCCATCAATGAGCGTCTTGGAGACGGTGATGTTGTTGATGGTGGGGGAGCAGACCAGGGGGAGGGTTCCAACTGTCTTGGTCGACTTGGGGTGGTCCTTGGCGTCGAACGCGATGGTGTACTGGGACCACTTGAGGGGTCTGGAGGTCTCGGTGCTCGGAAGCGCAGCGTTGAGTTCGCGGGCGAACTGCTTGAACTGATTGTTTGACATGGGCGCTTGAGCTCTGCCGACGATGCAGGCCATGGCGCCTCTCGGGGCCTGGTAGCCTCCATCTTCCTCATCGGGGAGGTTGTTGTTCTTCTCGACGGCGTTGGCTTGTGTGCCCGACGGCTTCTGGTAGCCGCCTTCACGCCTACCCCTGTCGTCCCTAAGGTAGCCACGACCTCTCCCACGGCTTCCGCTGCCTTCTCCTTGCTCGCGTTCCCTGCTCAGCCTCTTGAGGTCGAAGCAGTCGTCTATTATGGTAGACGCAGAACGGACGGTGGTCCACTTCCTTGTCGTCGCGCTCGGGAGAACCCCTACGGGAGCACTTCGCGTCAGGCTCTGCCGCGAGGACTGCGGTGGCCTTGCGCTTGGGCTCTTCCTTCTTCTTGTGGATCTTGGATCCCTCGCCAGGGTCGTCCCCCCGCGCGCTCATCTTGACGAAGAGGAGTCCCTCTTCAGCCTTGGCGCACTTATCCACCAGATCGAACTGCCTCACCACATAGGTGAGCTTGTCGTGGATGCCGAGCTTCTCGAGCATCCTGCGGTTCGTGACGCCCTCGCGGAAGGCAGCGATCACCTGGGTGTCGGGGATGTTTGGAATCTTGTTCCGCACCTGGCTGAAGCGCTGGATGTACTTGCGAAGAGTCCCGTCCTTCTTCTGCACCACAGCGCGCAAGTCGTTGTGGGTGAGTGCGCGCTCGTACGTGCCCTTGAAGTTGGCGATGAACTGCCTGCAGAGCTCCTCCCAGGAGTCGATGGAGTCCTCCGGCAGGTTGAGAAGCCAGGACAGCGCTGAGTCCCTGAGGGCGTGGGAGAACCAGTTGGCCATGACCTTGTCGTCGCCCCTGCAGCCTGGATGGAGGTGGTGTAGAGCTGCAGGAACTCGAGAGGGTTGGTGGACCCATCGAAGCCCTTGGGGAGCGCTGGCCTGAACTTCTGCGGCCAGACCACACGGCGGAGGGCGTGTGTGAAGGCCATGCAGCCTGAGGCATAGGTGTCTGTTCCTCCCTGGAGGGCCCTGCGGTTTTGCCGCCCCGCTTGGCCGAGCTCCTCGACGAGGCGGTTCTGGAGGTCTCGGCGTCGTTCCATTCCCACATGCGCGTCAGGCGCAGTGCGCTGCACGATTTGGCAGTCGTGCGGCCAGGAAGCATGTGAGGGAGCCTGCTGCACCGCGGCCGGAGGTGGTCCTGGCGGCGGTGGGGGCGCACCAGGCGCGGCCGTCGCTGCGGGGCCGGAGGGCACGATGGAGCGCGACGGAGCAGGGCGCGTGGTTGCGATGTCGACGAGGTGGTAGAGGCGGTCCAGCCACTGGTCGTGTGCCTCGGCACTTGGCCGGTAGCGGAGGAGCTCCTGGGCCATGAGCAGCGCGGTATGCGGGGCGGGCTCGTGGTGTTCCCGCGTGGACACGCTCTGGCGCCAGGACGGGTGCAAGGACTCAGCGTCCTCACGGCGGTCGGAGGGGTCCTCATCATCGCGCTGGTCTCCGCCGCGGCGCTCCTCTCTCTCTGGCTCCTCCACGCACGGGCCGGTGCCAGCGCGCTCGGTCGCGCGGGGGCGACCACGGCGGCCACGGGTGGGAGCAGTGTCGGGCTCGGTGTGAGCTCTCTCAGAGGTACGCCGGTTGGCGCGTGTTGCGCGGGTGTCCATCATGGCGCGGAGGCTGGAGGTCGAAGACGCGCCTCAGTCCCCCTACCTGGCGCGCCAAATGTCGAGGTGTGATTCCCATGGAACAGGGATAACCACTCTCGAGGGAGAAGTTCGTGAAGGGGACTGAACGCGGAGGTCTAACGACTCTCGAGAGGCACGACGATGATGCTCGCCGGGCCTGGAGAAGAACTTTCACGCCAGAGATAGACATGGGCCCGTACCCAGGTTCACGGCCCTCAGGAGGAGGTAAAACCGCTACTCCTGCTTGTCTGTATTGCGCTGCGGTACGGACAGTACAATGAGCTAACCGAGGGCTCCCGTGCGGCTATGCGGAGCCTGGAGGGGGAAGGACGAGCTCTTCTTCCTCTTCGAGCTCGCTAAGCTTGGCTAGGCTGCGGTGGGGTTTTACGCGAGTAAGCGGTTCGTTTTTCCCTCCCTCTCTACGGTGGCGCTCCTGCTCCTTATATAGGCGCCTCGGGCCTCATCCCTGCGTCCTGCGCAGCGGAAGGGTTCCCACATGGCGACGAAGCGGAGGAGCGGGGTGTACCGCAGCTCGGGTGTCCATGGACTTGGTCCATGGTCGTAAAGCCTGCCTCCGTGGCAGGACTGCTTTTGTCTTTGCAGAGCGGACAGCTGGTGCTGCAGAGGCCGTGGGGGCGCCCATGGTGACGTCGCCGTTGGAGCGTTGCGCCGGCCACCCGCTTTATCACCAAAGAGGAAGGCCTTGGTGGAGGCGCAGGGGACACAGTGCTTTGTTGACTCCTTTTATCACTAGAACGGCAACTGCGGCGCCGTCGTCATCGCGCGCAGACGCGCGCGTCACTCTGCGGCTGTTGCAGGGGCCATGTGCGCTCTGGAGCGATTCCTTCGGGGCGAAGTATCCCCGCAGTACCCGGGAGGCCCTGCCGAGGGAGTTGTGTTGACTTCTCTTCAAGGGAGGAAAGCCTTGCCGGGAGGCGGCCTCAGGGGGAGCCCCTTCAGGCGCTTCGCTGCCTCCTCAAGTCCCCGTGAGGGTGCTCTCCCCTCGAGGGTCTCCTCAGGTGCCTACTTGGTCCTTAGTCGTTTCTTCAGCATCGGCGCGTGTGAGGGCCGTGGAGAGTGGGCTCTGCACACCCTAGAATCCACTGGGCCAACAAGGACAAAAGATGATGTGCAAGTTTCTCATTGTGAGCACGCACAACCAAATTGGAACACATGCCTATGGTTAATAAATACTTGGATGCTTTATCTTATTTATCTGCAAATGCCCATGACTTGATTATTATATGAAATATCTCATCCATGCAACGCCCGTTCATCCGTCCCTTCGCCTACAGTATTTTAATCCTACTGTCTACTATAATCATCACTGCTATTTTTATTCTACTGCTGTTGTTATATCACTACTGTCACTGCTATAAAACTATTGCTACTAATAATCTGTCTCGAGCAAGTCTATTCACAGGTGCAGCTGAATTGACAACTCCGTTGTTAAGGCTTATAAATATTCTTTGGCTCCCCTTGTGTCGAATCAATAAATTTGGGTTTTACTTCCCTCGAAGATTGTTGCGATCCCCTATACTTGTGGGCCATCAAGACTATTTTCTGGCGCCGTTGCCGGGGAGCATAGCTTTATTTATAAGTTCACCTGAGTGTGATATTTCTCTCTGGAATTCATTCATCATGGTATGACCTGGTGATAAAAAATTCCCATCATACCATCCACTACGAGAAAAGGTACAACTCTGAGTTCCGCTGCTGCTCTTGATTCACCGTCTGTTTTAAGTAAGCTTGTTACACCACCTCAAGCTTCCTGCACTGTTACTCCTACTGAATCTGAAATTACTTATGATGATGCTTCTATTGTTCTTGATGGTACTGGTTCATTAGGTTCCTTTTTAGATGCTACAATTGCTAGATCTTAACAATTTGAAAATGCTAAAATTCCTAATGAAGATGCTGAAACACCTTTTAATTCACCTGAGTTTACAAATAATATTGATGATCCTGATGAAATGTATGTGGAGCTTGATGATGATTTTGTTGATGAGATTAATGCTACTAAAGATGCTAGTGCTAGGAGAAGCCTTTTTGAAAAACATGATGTTAGATATAAATTATCTCCTGATGCCAAATTTGCTACATCTCCCATAAACATTAAAGATAAAGATTATGATTTCTCCCTTGATTTAGCTCATATAGCTATTGTTGAGAGAGAACCTTTCTGTGGAACCGAAAAATAAAGTGTTGTGGAACACATGAATGAACTCTCTAATTTAAGTGGTATGTTTTCTGAAGACATAAAAATACGCACTTACTTTGTTACTAAAATATTTCCTTTCTCATTAAAAGGAGAATCTAAAACTTGGTATAATAATTTATTTCCTGGTTCCATTACTAGTCCCATTGGTTTGCTTGATACTTTCTTTCAGAAATATTTTCCTGCTAGTGCTCAACATGATGCTTTGCTAAGAATTTATAATTTTAAATCAAGAAGAGGATGAGAAATTGCCTAAGGCTTGGACACGTTTTTGCTCCACATTAAGAGGCCAGCCGAATCATCATTTCGAGAAAAATGATCTACTTGATATATTTTATAGTGGACTAACTGCTAAATCTAGGACATACCTGGATAGTTTTGCAAGTTGTGTTTTCAGGAAAAGGACTCCCGAAGAAGCTGAGGAATTATTAGCTAAAATATGCAAGAACCATGATGATTGGGATATTCCTGAACCTACTCCAACACCGAAGAAGAGGGGTATTATTGAATTAAATGATGAAGTGATGAAGGAGGCCAAGAAATCTCTCAAGGAGAAGGGTATTAAAGCTGAAGATGTGAAGAACTTACCTCCTATAGAAGACTTATGTAAGCCAACCCCTCCTACACCATTAATTGAGGTACACTCTCTCCAAAGGTTTGATGATAGAGATATTCCTTACTCTAAACCTCCCGCTCAATGCTTAGATGAATTTGATACTTTTATTGCTAAGCAAAGTAACTTTAATATGAGAATACAAAATCATTTAATGGAAAAATCTCGAGCTATTAGTAACTTGCATGATGTTGTTGATAGAACCTCCAATGATGTTAAAATACTCATTAAACATTTTCATATGGTTCAAACTAAAATTGATCAACTTACTAAAGTGCAAAAAGAATTGTTAGTGAATGCCTCTATAGCTAAAGAAAAACATGTTTGTGAAGTAACAACTAGAGGTGGTAAATCTACTAAAGATACTTTATATCCTGAGGGATATTCTAAAAATTGAACAAGATTCTCAACGAGTTAATGAACCTAGTGATTCTTCTAAGAAAAAGAAGAAGAAACATAAAATTGTTGTAGAATCCTCTGAACCTATTAATGATCCTAATAGAATATTTGTTTCTGATGTTGATACTGAAAGTGGTAATGAACACAGTAATGATAGTTCTAATAACAATGGCAATGATAATAAATGATGATTCTGATAAATAAGAATTAGAAGAGGAACCTGAAAAGCAAAAGAAAAATGAGAAGTACAATAAGGAAGATTTTATTGCTAAGAAACATGGTAGTGAAAGAGAGCCTTGGTTTCAAAAAAAATGCCTTTCCCTGGTAAGAAACTTAAAACAAAAGAACAAGAACATTATAATAAATTTTGTGAATGGATGAAACCCTTATTCTTAGAAAGTCCTTTGACTAATGCTATTAAATTGCCTCCTTATTCAAAATATATGAAAGATATTGTGTCTAACAAAAGAAAAATTCCTAATGAGGAAATATCTACTATGCTTGCTAATTACTCTTTCAATGGCAAGGTTCCAAAGAAGTTGGGTGATCCAGGTATACCAATCATTCTTTGCTCTATCAAAAATAATTATGTTAGAACTGCTCTATGTGACTTGGGAGCGGGAGTTAGTGTTATGCCTTTCTGTTTTTACAAGAGACTTTACCTTGATAAATTGATATCTACTGATATATCTTTGCAAATGGCTGATAAATCATCTGTTGTTGCTGTTGGTATTTGTGAGGATGTTCATGTTCAAGTGGCTAATAATTGTTTAATCATGACTGACTTTGTTGTGCTTGAAATGCGTGAAGATGATAATATGTCTATTATTCTTGGGCGACCTTTTCTAAACACTGCAGGGGCTGTTATTGATTGCAATAAAGGAAAAGTAACTTTGAATGTAAATTACAAGGAACATACTGTTTATTTCCCCAAGAAAATGGATAAAATGCCTGGAGTTAATACAGTTACTAATGTGAGGTCCATCAAAGTGGGAAGTATTGATTGCCCTTATAAAGAAGAATCCAAAACTCTTGTTATTGGATCCATATCAATACCATATAAGGTAACATGAGTATCTCACAATGTTTGAATTATTTTATGTCATCTAAAATTTATTTGGTGGCAAGACTTGATCAACCTTACTAACAAATATGTTTTAAATGCATGGAAGAGCTAACAACATTTTTCTTCTCCTCTTTACTTTACCTACTGTAATACTATTTGGTTTGCATAGTTTTTAATTGGATATGATTTGAAAAATAATTTTCATGCATTAAATTTATTATCTTAAAATCCAGAAAACGCCTAGAAAAAAAAATTCTCAGAATTTAAAAAAAATTATGTCCAAATTCCTATTTTTCCGAGGGGATCCTGGGAGGACCAGAGAGTGGCCAGGGGACCCACAGGGCCACCACACCACATGGTGGCGCGGCGGCCCTTGGGCCGCGCCAGCACATGGTGTGGGGCCCACATTGCCCCCCACTTACTCTCCTTCCTCCCCCTGCCTTCCTCTGTCCCGACCAAACACTCACACACTCGAAAAAATCGTGTTCTTGCAGTTCTCGCCCTTGGATTTCCCATCTCCTTCCTCAGCCCATCTTTGTTGTTGAGATTTGGGGTATTTGCTCCGGTATGTGACTCCTCCGCTCATCCAAATGGAATTTTGTTTAGTGAATTATATGTTGAGTATTTTGCTGCTGTAGATGCCATGTTTAGTGAGTTTGAATGCTTGTTTCAAGTTGGAATAACTAGTTTTGATGCATGCTTAAGTTTCTAGCAAGTCACTATGGTAGTTCCCCTCACTTAGTTATCTCAAAATCCACTTTTGTGATATTTTGTTTAAAATTTCAGAACATGGAGTGGAACTCACACCCTATTATTCAACATGAAATCATTGCGCATGAAGTCATGGGAGTTCACCGTGAGGACGGTGTATTTCCAGCTGTCAACCCATGCCCGGAATTCATGCAAGCTGCGGGAATTTACCAGGATGTTCAATATCTAATCTCCAATGCAGGATTGAGCAATTTTGCTATTGATGAACCTGACCAATATGGCAAGTTAGCCATGTCGGTGGTGCAGGACTTCAAGTGTGATTTGGCCTCACGTCATCCTATGGTTCATTATACTATTTATAACAAAACTGTCCTTTGCCCTTTGTTGATTTTTGTGCAGCAATTCGAGTACCACAATGGGGATCACTAGAGAGAGTGAAGGAGAAGCCCAAGCCACTGATGGATCTCTACAAAGACATCTGCAATGGGAAAAGCTTCTCTCATGAGGATGGTAAAATACGAAGCATTCATCTCCCATCTATTCGATACTTTGCTTAATATCACCAAATGTGTGCTTGCTAGGAAAGTGGGAAGTAAATTAGCTGCACCTGATTTGGCTTTTCTAGCTGCTGCCTTGCGTTGTGATAGAACTTATAACTTGGGTGCACTAATTGCTTATCGTCTTTCCACTAACCGTGAGAAAGGTGGAATTTGTGGAGGTCTTATTGCATCTCGTTTGTTAGCTATGCATGGTTTAGTGCCTCATCCTCTTGATTTTCAGCTTACCCCAGGGAATCTGGATATTATTTCCATGAAGAGGCATAACTTTATTGCTGCAAAGAGTAACATGAGTAACCTACTTTATGAGATAGATTCCTCCAAGAGAGTAGTATGGAGGAAGTCTACAACTGTTAGAATTATTAGGTTGCCTGTGCCTTCGTTTGATCTTGATGCCAGGAACAACTGGTCACTCTTAGAGGCTGAGATTGATGCACTTGCTGTGCAACCAGTCCCGGATGAGGAGGAGGAAGAGGAGGAGCCTGAGGAAGATGTTGAGAAGCCCCCAGAGACCACGGGTTTCACACACCCGGACCCTGGGTACGTAGGGCCTTCCGGTTCTTCCACCACCGCGGCTGAGTCGGGATATGATCACGCCATGTATGACCCATCGGGCTGGAGTTCATACTCACCATGGGATTGATCTCCACTTAGGCCAAAAGCCTAAGATTGGGGGGAGGTGTACCGATAGCACACTCATCTACATATCATTATCATTCGGTACTTTGTATATCCATGTTTCATTTTCATTTTCGTTCTTTCTTTTATTTCTTCATGCTTTGCATTACTTTCTTAATACTCAAAAAGACCAAAAATATTTCTGTTATTTATCTTGTTAGTTTGCTGTAGTATCTAGTATTAGTATGCTTAGTATTTTAATTCGGTTCAATATGCAAAAACAAAACAAAAATTACTTTGTTGTTGCTGTTTCGCGTAGGGACAGATTTCTTCTGTCCACAGTTAAATTCATAACTTTTCACAGAAAAATCAGAATGATCTGAAATTTGGTGTGCATGTTCCTCAGATATGTACGCAACTTTCATTAGTTTTGAGTTTTCTGATATGGGCATGTTAAGGCCTCGAAAAAATTCATCTTCACAGGATGTTCTGTTTTCAGTTTCTAATTCCGAAAACCCAAAAATATTTGTTGTTTCTTTTTGGTTTTGCATAGTTTGTTTCAGAGGTTATTACCATCCATTACTGCGTGGGGCTTGGTTATTATTTCATATCTTTCGAAGCAAACAAGTGAAAAGGCAATAATGATGATCTATGACAATTCGAGTTGGGTAAGAGGCTGGTAATGAACTCTATTTGTTTTTATTTTTGTACATATACTCATTAATCTGAGCATGCTTAGATGGTTCGCACACGGTATATGTATATTGGTGGATGCTTAGTAGTTCATGTTCTCTTATGATCAGTCCCAATTTACTAATGGTAGATAACATGCTTCGTGGATATTTGCTTGTATTGTTCTGTTCATAGTAGAATATGATATTGTGGTATCCTCTTCTGAACAATTCATTTGAATCGACTTGGCACATGCTTACACATGTTATGACTGAAAACAAAAAGTCAATTTACCCTCGATGATCTATTTTGCCTCAGAGTTCTAGTATCATTTTTATGCCTCCGTTAATTTTATTTTGTCGCAATCATGATTATGACGGCTATTGCTCTCTTGAATTTTCGCTCCCCTGTCTATTGCTAGCCTCCACTTGTACTAAGCTGCAAATGTTTGTGCTTCCAAATCGCTGCATACCAAGTTATTCCCAAAGAGTCCACCATAAACACCAATGTATGGCATTTCAAACCATTCAACTAAATTTGCATGTGCTACCTTAAACCTTCAAAACACTTCTCAATTTGTGCCATTGTTTCGAGCTCATGAGGAAGTAGTAGTTGGACTTGTTATCTTCCATATAATTAAGTAACCGACTTGCATGCTTCATCTGCTCGTCATTAATTTTGCAAAGGGCTGGTTAGACCACTATAATATCAAAAATATTTGAGATAATAAAATAGGAACTCCTCCATGGTTTGAGATTGATTGGTGGGCACCCGAGGATTTGGTTAGCCATGGTTTGTGAAAGCAAAGGTTGGGAGGAGTGTCAAGTTATCAAAATAAATGAATATAAGGATGCATATTATAAATGCTTGTTTTAAAGAAATCGGAATCGCTCTCAACTTGCTTAGTATGGAAAATAAAAAGAACTCTATTGCCATTCATTGACAGAACAACCCCCACTCAAAAACAATTTTACCTCTGTTTTGAAAATAAGAAAAGCTCTAGCACATGTTAAATCCCTGCTTCCCTCCATGAAGGGCATATCTTTTACTTTATTGTTGAGTCACCGTCATTCTTTGAGCACCTTCTTGAGAGCATAGTTGTCATTCTTAGTGTAATGTGCTTGTCCCAGAATACTGTGAACTGCGGTATAATTTTGATGCTCTTATCTTTGATATCTTTATTTCTAGTCTTCTCTTGAAACTCGGAGGTGCCTAGGCATTTATGTTTTGATGTACACATTCGGGCAAGCGAGATACCACCTTATCATACTTTATTATGAGCTTTACAATCTTGTGAATTAATATGTTTCATGTTGTTTATTATTAGTATGATTGGCATCTCTTCATAGTTTACATGGTTATTAGTTGACACCATTTGCATATTTCTTGTTATGAATAGTCTAAGCATTTGTCCTCGCAATTAGAATATTTACATCATATGAACAAATGTGTTCGTGAAAGTACTTTTATCGCACTCAGTTGTTAACTGAATTGCTTGAGGACAAGCAATAAACTAAGCTTGGGGGGAGTTGATACGTCCAAAACGTATATACTTTCCCGAACACTTTTGTTATTGTTTTACCTATAATTTGTGTGTTTTGAATGCAACTAACACAGACTATCGCTGTTTTTAGCAGAATTGCCCTGGTGTCTCGTTTTTGTGTAGGAAATCAACTTTTAGGAAAGATACCAGACAAAATCATAGAAGTCCCTATTTTCCCAGGAAAGTCACGGAGCCAGAAGACGAGACGAAGACGGGCCACGTGGGGCCCACACCACCTGGTGACGCGGCAGGCGCCTGGCCGCGCGAGCACCAGGTGTGGTGGCCCCAGGCACCGCCTCGTGCCCCCTCTTGACTACTTAGCCTCTCCTGACCTAAAAATCACTATCACGAAGAGTTTTTCTCCTGAAACCCATCGGAACGCCGCCGCCACCTCGAAACTCAATTCGGGGACCAGAAGTTCCTGTTCCGGCACTCCATCGGGACGGGGAATCGAAGGAGATCATCGCCGTCATCATCGCAACCACTTCTCCATCAACCATGTTTCCCCCATCCATGTGTGAGTAATCCACCGCTGTAGGCTTGAGAGGATGGTAGGGATTGGATGAGATCGTTCATGTAATAGCTGTAATATCATTAGGGCATGGTGCCTAGTATCCGTTATCGGTGTTTTATGTCATTGTTGCAACTTGTTATGCTTAATGCTTGACACTAGGGCTCGAGTGCCCTGATTTCAGATCTGAACATGTTATTGTATCATGAAGATAATTATTGTTTTAAGATCATATCTATGAGTTGTATACACATATTACTGTCCGGAACCCGAGGTCCCAGAGTGACAATAATTGGGACAGCCGAGGGGAATGACTGTGATGTGAGGATCACATGTGTTCACGGAGTGTTAATGCTTTGCGCTGATACTTTATTAAAAGGAGTACCTTAATTACCAGTAGTTTCCCTTGAGGCCCCGCTGCAAACGGGTTGGTAGGATAAAAGATGATGTGCAAGTTTCTCATTGCGAGCACGCACAACCAAATTGGAACACATGCCTATGGTTAATAAATACTTCGATGCTTTATCTTATTTATATGCAAATGCCCATGACTTGATTATTATACGAAATATCTCATCCATGCAACGCCCGTTCATCTGTCCCTTTGCCTACAGTATTTTAATCCTGATGTCTACTATAATCATCACTGCTGTTTTTATTCTACTGCTGATGTTATATCACTACTGTCACTGCTATAAAACTGTTGCTACTGATAATCTGTCTCGAACAAGTCTATTCACAGGTGCAGCTGAATTGACAACTATATTGTTAAGACTTATAAATATTCTTTGGCTCCCCTTGTATCGAATCAATAAATTTGGGTTTTACTTCCCTCGAAGACTGTTGCGGTCCCCTATACTTGTGGGTCATCAGAGCCTTACATTATTATATGATCAAGATTGTGAGAAAGCATGTCACTTCAGAAATTATTCTTTTTATCGTTTTACCTACTCGGGACGAGCAAAACTAAGCTTGGGGATGTTGATACGTCTCCAACGTATTTATAATTTCTTATGTTCCATGCTTATATTATACCACTTGCTACATGTTTTATATACACTTTTATATCATTTTATGCATTTTCTGGGACTAACCTATTAACAAGATGCCACAGTGTCAGTTCTCTGTTTTCTGCTGTTTTAGGTTTCAGAAAAGTTATTACGGAAATAGTCTCTGAATTGGACAAACGAAACGTCAAAGTGCCTATTTTTCTCGGGAGGTTTCAGAACACCGAAGAGAACACTGAGGGGAGCCCCGAGGAGCCCAAACCACCTCCCGGCGTGGGTGCCCCCCTTGCCGCGAAGGGACAGGGTGTGAGGCCCTCGAGCCTCCACCGCCTTCGCCCTTTCGCCTACATATAACCCCCAGAAATCTAAGACCTAAGACGCACACCTTTTTCCTCCACGAAGTCCAGAGCAGCTGTTGTCGTCAACCCTAGTTCGGGAGGTTTCAGAACCTCTTCCCGACACCCTGCCGGAGAGGGGAATCATCACAGGAGGGCTCTACATCACCATGCCCGCCTCCGGACTAATGCGTGAGTAGTTCATCCTTGGACTACGGGTCCATAGCAGTAGCTAGATGGTTGTCTTCTCCTCTTGTGCTACCGTGTTTAGATCTTGTGAGCTACCTATCATGATCAAGATCATCTTTATGTAATACTACATGTTGTGTTTGCTGGGATCCGATGAATATTGAGTACTATGTTATTGCTTCATAATATATCTTGTGAGTGCGTTATTTATGATCTTGCATGCTCTCCGTTGCTAGTAGATGCTCTGGCCAAGTAGATGCTTGTGACTCCAAGAGGGGGTATTTATGCTCGATAGTGGGTTCATGTCTCTATTTAATCTGGGGTAGTGACAGCAAGCTCTAAGATTTTAGATGTACTGTTGCTACTAGGGATAAAACAATAGTACTTTGTCTAATGATATTTGTATTACTTACATTACACACATTGCCTAATGCAATAATCTGTTGCTTGCAACTTAATATTGAAAGGGGTGCAGACGCTAACCGGAAGGTGGATTATTAGTCATAGATGTGGTTGAAACGGTCTATGTATATTGTAGTAATGCCCAAATGAATCACACACTAGACATCATAACTATCGTATATGTATCATTATGCACTTCTTTATTCTATCAAGTGCCCAGCTGTAATTTGTTTACCCGCATGTATGTTATTATTATTTATGGAGAGACACCACTAGTGAACTGTGGACCCCAGTCCTTTTCTTTAAACTGATAATATAATCTACTGCAATCATGTTACTTTCATTCTCTGCAAACAAACATCATTTTCCACACATACGTTTAATCCTTTGTTACATCAAGCCAGTGAGATTGACAACCTCACTGTCAAGTTGGGGAAAAATACTTTGATTGTATTGTGTGCAGGTTCCACGTTGGTTATCGTAAACGGCGCCACCAACAACCTTGAGAAGAACATTCAACTCCTACTGGATTGATAACCTTGGTTTCACAACTGAGAGAAACTTGCTGCACTCTCTTGGGGTTTCCCAACAACACCTCACCGGTGCATCAATATACAATGAGGATAAACACAAGTAAAGTTTTGGGAGTAAACTACAAATGGAAGGTTTTGCCTACCATGAGAGTTACGTTAGTTTCTTGGAACCTAGAAGCTGAGAAGATGAAGTACATCGAAGACATCATGTGAATTGAGATAAGAAGGTCATTGTGAAATCCTCTCATCTTGGTTTTCAGATTGACCCAAAGAGTGAGCCTTTAGTACCAAAAGAAGTTCAATGGACTTCGGTTATTCTGCAGCTCTACTGTGAAGGAAAGTTCTACTGAAGGATTCAAGACGTGAAATCCCAACAAGGATGCTACACATGGTGTACGAGAAAAGTCATGACAATGAACAATAATCAAGGGTTGAAGAAGAGAATTCTAGAATATCCACAAAAGTTCTTTTAAGGCCGGTAGCCACCCAGATGCTCTAAACTCATTTATCCAGAACCCAGTTATCTTTCTAGCCTTATCGAATCTTGGGGACGAGATGATTTTTAAGGGTGGTAGTCTGTAACATCTCAAAACTTTTGAATGTTTAAAAACACTAAAAATTAAACTTATGTTTTGATTAAAATAAAACATTGAAAACATAAGAAAACCAAATATACAAGACCTTATAACACCTTCAAAATATTTAACACTTTAAATATCCATGTAATCACTATTTGAAATTGGAATTTAGTTTAAAAATCTTTTATCCAAAGTATTTCTTTAAACCCTATTATATTTTTGGTAAGATGATACAAAATTGTTCAGAGCCATCTTCATTTCTTAAAATGTTTCTTTCCAAACATTTGATTTTGAACACTTAGCCCTGACTTTTTATAAACCCTAAAACCATAATTGCAAAGTGCTTTAAGTTATTTAAAAGCATGCCTACTTTATAAAATGGTTTGGTTAAAAATATGATTTGAAAATTATATAATATTCTCGGTGGTTAATAAGTCATGTATTAAGATTTATAAAATGCTTTAAATTATTTATGGCATATTCTATTTTCTAAAAGGGTAATGATCACAATTATTTGATTTTGCAAAATGAGGTTGAAAATAACTTGTTTCCAACATATGTATTTTGTGGTATTTTAAATGATTTATCATACTTTATAAACTAAATGTTTTACACAAGTATTTTTTATTTAAAATTAGTCCACTTTAATACCTATTTCAATAAAAGTATTTGTTGTATATTGTTTCACTATTTTACTAAGCAACAAATAACTATGTGAAAACACTACTTTAAATTGATAAATTGTCTACTTAAAAAAATGATAAAGTGTCAATTAAACAAAATTAAACCTTAAAAGTGTGGAATGTGAAATCCACACATAGAACCCTAAATAACTAATTTTAATAAAAGAGCTTATACATGCTCTGGACAATTTTTGATTTGTTGAAATATATTATGACTAAAGTAATATTACCAAAAGGTTCCAGTATGGACAAGTTATTCAAAACATACTTATATGTCTTTTTTTCTTTCTGTTCAAAGCCAAAAATGAATCTGTATATGGAAAAGGAGTTTAAATAACTTATTTTCAAACTTATACTCCCTTTGTTCCTTAATATAAGGTGTCTAAGGTTTTGGAAAACGTTTCAAAATATAAGGTGTATTGCGATTTATAGACAATTGTACTCATCAAAAAACGAGTCACAATATAGAACAGAGGCATTTGACCTACTGTTCTCAATTTATGACTATTAGTAATTCCTTTCTCTCGATTTTTGTCTAAACAAAATGAGACCACCGCATGTAAAATACTGACATCTTAATATTTGTGCCAAAACCTTAGACACCTTATATTATGGAACAGAGGGAGTATAATTTTGGTATTTTCGTAAATTATATTAAGCCACAAATAAATTTATTAAAGACCTATTTTCAAATTTGACATGAAATGTCAAATTTGTATTTAATCAATATTGCAAATTATCATTTCTGAAAAGTGTTCAAAACATGTCCATAATTTTTTTTAAACATCGATATAAATTTTAGAAACTTATTTGACTCAATTTCAACTCCTAAAACAAAAGTTATAAAGAAGTAAAAAAACATTAAAAAAAGCCTACCCAAACTGGGCCAACTATCGGCCCAACTAGTCTGAACGACCTGGTCGTCTTCATCCTCTATATTACCTCTATATAGAAAGGGGGAGATTTTCATGCCCTCCCATCGCTAGGTTACTGTTCCTATGAATAGTTATGAACAATGCGTCGATCCCGCGCCGTCGGTTCCCTATCCAACGGTCGGCGTGGTCTTTTTGCACAAAAGACACTTCGTTTCCCTCAATTTACGAATCGATCCTTTCATATAAAAACCAACTTTTAACCCTGGATTCCTTATCCTCATCACACTCGCCTCATCCTCTCGCCCTCCAGGCCCGACACAGCGGCGGCGGTTGTGCCACGCCATCTCTCTTCTCTGGTTTCGGCGCCACCCGGCGACCTGGTGTCGTTTCGGCTAAGGGCCCTGCTGCTGCTGCTTGTGCCGGAGTTGCACCCCACGCGCAGCTGCCCTAGAAGACCCCCTCGCCAACCCCGCCCGCTCCTTCGCCCCGCTCCCCGGCGCCGGTCCCTCCTCCGGCAGCATCCCGTCCTTCCCCGCCTGCCACCAGTACGACGGCTTCTGCCCGCGCCGAATCCAGGCCGTCTGGCTCTCCGCGCGCCGCTATCCGCTCATGCAGTTCGAGTCCAGGTCCGCCGCCGCGCGCGGGCCGCTCCTGGCCCGCCTCAGCGTCCTGGCCTCTAAGCACCACGCCAGCCTCTCCCTGTTGGACGACAGGGCACTCTTCTGGCGCGATGGAGAATTGGCGTTGTTGTTTCTGGTCCTCTTCCCTGTTCCCCAATTCTTTCGTATCCTCCAGTCCATCCATGGTACAGATCCGCTCCAGATTGAGGCCTTCACCTCTATATATAAAGGGGGAGATTTTCACGCCCTCCCACTCCTAGCGCTAGGTTACTGTTCCTATGAACAGTTATGAACAATGCGTCGATCCCACGCCGTCGGTTCCCCATCCAACGGTCGGTGCGGTCTTTTTTCACAAAAGCCACTACGTTTCCCTCAATTTACGAATAGGTCCTTTCATATAAAGAACCAACCTGTAACCCTGGATTCCTTATCCTCATCACACTCGCCTCATCCTCTCGCCCTCCAGGCCCGACACAGCGGCGACGGCTGTGCCACGCCATCTCTCTTCTCTGGTTCCGGCGCCACCCGGCGACCTAGTGCCGTTTCGGCTAAGGGCCCTGCCGCTGCTGCTTGTGCCGGAGTTGCACCCCACGCGCAGCCGCCCCAGAAGACCCCCTCGCCAACCCCGCCCGCTCCTTCGCCCCGCTCCCCGGCGCCGGTCCCTCCTCCGACAGCATCCCGTCCTTCCCCGCCTGCCACCAGTACGACGGCCTCTGCCCGTGCCGAATCCAGGCCGTATGGCTCTCCGGGCGCCGCAATCCGCTCACACAGTTCGAGTCCAGGTCCGTCGCCGCGCGCGGGCCGCTCCTCGCCCGCCTCAGCGTCCCGGCCTCTAAGCACCACGCCAGCCTCTCCCTGCTCGACCACGGGGCGCTCTTCTAGCGTGATGGAGAATTGGCGTTGTTGTTTCTGCTCCTCTTTCCTGTTCCCCAATTCTTTCGTATCCTCCAGTCCATCCATGGTACACATCCGCTCCAGATGGAGGCCTTCAACAAGCAAAGTCGGCATGCCGTAAGCAGCCTTGTGCGCTTCCCAGTTCCCATTCGATCTTTGTTATTCCATGAAGGACAGGTACAGGTCTTGAAAGAGGCAGCAGTAGGAACGCCTGGTTGGGCTCGGCGTCCTCTCGCCCCATCCCTCTACCTCCAGGACACTGTAACGTACCTACCCCTCTCTTTCTATGGATTCTCCTCCTGCCGTCTATCTTCTTTCCTCCATAATTACTCAACATACATATCTCTTTCTCTTTGTTTAGGTGTAAATCTGATGTAAAGAAATCTACGTGGATCAATTGTTTGATAATGTCTAAGAGGCAAGTAACTATTTATTTGGGGCCTATACTGCAGGTTATTAACTCTGAGCCGGTGCTGGTGATGGTTAGGGGACAAAAATAGAGAGATATACCCACTACGTCGCCGTATCCACGGCATTGGTTGTCATGAACAACCAGATCGACATGTACCAGCAGTCAATCCTCCTGCATTCTATCAATTACTCATAATATAATTTCTGCATAAACCTAAAGACTGCCATGTAGTGCATAAACCTAAAGACTGCCCTGTAAGTGCACTGTGATCTAAAAATAGCAAGGGCAGGCAAGCCATTCATCTCCATAGATGTCTCACCCTTTTTTGTACAATCTATGAACAAACTCATCTGCCTACAGCTCCTGGAGGTAAAGCTAGCTTTCAATAAGTATTTATCATTGTTATTTGAGGACTTCATTTGTGTATAAATTCGGTTAAAACAAAAAATAAAATGGTCAACGGGCATTAATAGGCTGAATGGTAAATTTATGTTCATTGTGGTGAGCAGGAGCGTGTGGGAGGCATGACGTCATCCTTGGGACCGGAAGTATCTCAACTCAAGCCGTCTCTGGACCATAGGTATACCAAATGTTTCTGTTGTTCCAATTACTTCATGCATTTTGCCCTTAAAGAAAGAAATAATAAATATAGCTGAAAATTGCAGTACTTCCATTCAAAAGAGTCCACCATGCAAATAAAAACAATCTGAATCTGTAATGTTAGTAACTTCAAATTTAACTTTGCAAAAAAAATCATATTCAAATCAAAACGATCTGAATCTGTAAGGTGAGGACTATCCTTATGTCATATCTTGACAATGATTAAAGTTTCGTTCATACAGTATTAAATTTTACAATATTGGCTCATTTACAGAACATATAATTTTGCAAATAGGCAAGTTCCTCTATATGTGGATTCCTTTCTTATCATCCTTTTTGACTTGGATTCATTCAAGACGCACACTATAACTGATGATTTGGGTTCCGTTGTTGGTAGATCTATTGCTAATTACAAGTGTTTTGGTTGGTTACGGCTGTTGATGTTATACCTGCAACTCTGAGAATTAAAATGATACCATCGGAACTTACAAACACATTGCTGAAGGGAATATGCCCTAGAGGCACTTAATAAACATAGTTTATTGGCAATATCCCAATCGTTCATTATATGTTTTACACCATGCTATAACTGTATTAAGCGAAAACATTAATACAGGTGTGGTAGATATACAACCAGGTCCCTAGTAGCCTCTACTAAGACTAGTTTCGTTGCGCGATTGATGATCGAGGTTTTCCGATCATAGGGCATGGCGCCGGTCGGCAATGGAAGTCATATCGTTAGGAGTAACGATGTGATGGACGTACCCAGTATTTATAGGACATAGTCATTACGCCTTAAGACCGTGAGACCAACTCTTATTGTTATTCCTGGAAGATACTTTGATCGCACCAAACGTCGTATCTTATTTAGTATGACAATAACGGTGATACTTTTGGGTATCGGAAAGGAGTAGTTGATACGAGGGGTCAACAGCGGGATTTGTCAGTCCGCATAGCCGGATAGATACTCTAGGGCCCACTCGGTGAGATTATGACAAATGAGTTTGCAAACATGTGACTAGGTCACCAGCTGACATAATATCATAGACGAGTAGAAGATAGCGAAGTCGGTAACGAGATCATGCTAGGTATGGAGATATCTGAGAATGATGCTCGGACACGCTAAGTATCGCCATGACAAAGGGTTTAAGACTATACGTCCAGGTTTGATATATGAAAGTCATTCGTTATATCACAGGGATTAATTCATGGGGTCCAGGCCTACGAGTTAGTCGTTGATCATAGAGGAGTCTTGATCATACCTTTTATTATATCGAACCGCTAGGGTAACACACTTAAGGGGTTTCGACAAGACAACCGGAAAGGAAAGAGATCACCGGGAGCGTCCCGGGAGGGGTCCGATGGAGATCGGGCAGCGCCGAAAGAGTTTTCGGAGCTAGGAAAAATTATATATACTATGTTTGATATTAATTAGTGTAATTAATATGCAAATATGATTTTATATATTTATTTTCAAATTTATTTAGGCTGATTTCCCTAAATGGGCCTTCTGGTCGAAAGAAGGCCCATGGGGGGGAAAACCCTCAAGGGAATTTTGTGGGGGAGGCTTGGCCGGCCTAGGTGGGCCAAATGGGGCCCACCTAGGGCCGGCGCACCAGCCTTGGCCGAACCAGGCATGTGGGATAGTCCCAGATTGCCTGGCTGGCAAGGTTGGCTCCCCCTGGGAGCCTATATAAGAAGGGGCACCCCTGGCCTTTTAATTCACCAATTAATTCCCAATTTCTCTCTCGATCTCGTTGTTCCCTTGTCGGAGCCGCGCCGAGTAGAGGAGGGGGATCTCTTCCACCATAGCCCGCTGCCGCGCTGCTGGTGTCCCGGTCCAAGTCTTCCGCTGCTCGTCCTGGACTGGAGCTTCGGAGGCCGTCGTCTCCACCGTATGTGTGTGACGCCCTGCGAGGTGCTGCGCTAGCGGTACTCGGAGGCCTACTTCCTCCACCCGACCTCGGGGTCATCTTCGTCGTCTTCGTCGCGCCGCGACCTAGAGGTCGGCTACGGCGTCTTCATCGTCAACGCTTGTGCGGGAGCGTAATCCCCGCTATTCAGTCTACGAGGGTATGTATTCCGATCTCCGCCGTACTTCTATATCTGCATAGTGTAGATCTTGGCTAGTTTAAGGATATCGTTGGTAGCAATTTTTTTGTTTTCTGCACACGATCCCCTTCAGTGGTTTCAGAGCCGATCTATCGTAGATATAGTTGTACGCTGTTAGAACCCGTGTTCTGCACGGGGGCACCGTTCCTGTTATTTGCTACCCTCTAGCGTGCACTTGTGATTCCAGCGGCATCGAGTTGATGAAGCGGCCCGGACCGACTTTACGCGTACGCTTACGCGAGACTGGTTCCACTACTGACATACGGCTTGTACCGTATATGTGGCTGGCCGGTGTCAGTTTCTCTCTCTTTAGTTGGTCTTCGCATTTTCAATGGAGGGCCCGAAAGGGATGCTTAAACATGCAATTATTGGATCGTTGTTGTGGTCATAAGGTTCGTAGGTATGAAGCGGTTCTATTTACGAAAGCCCCAAGCCACGTAAAATATGCAAAAGATAAAGTAGAAGCGTCTAACTTTATTTTGCAGGGGCTATGTGATATGGTCAAGGTAGGTTTATTAAATTGTTTATAAAATGCGGGCGCCAAGAAGACCATGGCGCAATGGACTATATCACATTGCATTACATTTGATGTTTTGTGTGCATCTTATATTGTGTGATTGTGTGTATAGTATACATTAGTTACACGGCGGTAGTTATATAAGATGATCCCTTCAAAATACCACCAGTGTTCTCCCTCCAACGCGCACCACCAAGAAAGTTCTACGTTATGAGGCAGGCCGTGATGATCGGGTGTCAGACATATCTTCGTTCGCATACGGTGGGTGTAAGCCATGTTGCACAAGCGTCAGCGTGGAGGTTATGGTGGCGAGCCTAGCATATTCAGAAATATGGCCTCGGAACAGGGAGACCGAAAGGTCGAGCACGAGTCACAAAATTGGTGTGGCGGACGATTTTGTCTACTCTTGAAGTTGTGCCGCCGGCTCTGATGATGAGGGGTGGTGCAATGGATGGGGGTCGTGTAATCGCTTAAACGGCCAGGAGGGATGTTCGTTTGAGTGGGAGTTCGGATAGCTATTTTCTAAAATACTAGAACTCAGAATATAATGAACAGAGTCTGTTTTGCAAACCTTTGTGGATATTAACCATTGTGATAGCATCTTTTTAAATTAGGCGCATTCCTGCGATTGAGAAACTTAAAAGGTTGGGTCCAAACTTCATAGTTTTATACTTTAGCTTGAGGATACTCCTTGTTTAAACCGTTAGCTCTTTGTGTTACAATACCCGCTAGGAGATAAACCCGGAGATTCCGCTAACAAAAGATAATTTGGATTATCGGATTTTGTGCGGATGATATCATCATAGTCCAGTGTATGGTATGATCTCTGCCATAGAGAACCAACGGTGGGTACGAGTTTTTAGATCGCGAACATATGATATGGTCGCTAAAACTCGGGGTACCCCTAAAGTTGGGTTGATGAAGTTTATCAGTACGTTGACTGATTGTCTTCTCAACCAAGATGGAAGAGAATGCACACATTGAGGGAGCACGTGGCGGTCATACTTAATGACATATGTTCATGATTAATGAACATTGAGACGCCTCGCTCAGCTCAATTACTGGATGATAGACATCGTTGCCAAGTGCAAATCCTCTGTCATAGACTATGTCATGCAAGGGGAATCGTTCACCTTCATGGTTCTTGATTATGGTGGAAGTATCAAGAAGATGAAACAGATCGCCGGAAGTCATCAATGATGATGGTGTATATATGATATACATGTTATGAATGTTTTAGCTAAGCAAGTGCTCGCAGTAGTGACTAAGTCTTGAACTAGTCATGTTTTGTGAAAAACCAAGTTTACTGCTTGAGTAGCTTGAAAGGATGAGGCGACATTGCGTGTTGATAACGGCAGTCAAGTTGTTGTGACGGCCATAGACACTCTCCCTCTAGATCTACCATTTGAATAAATTCTTTATGATCGGGTGTTGGTATGATCGTTACGAGTGTGTCTCCTCTAGCGAGACACTTGTTCATACATGATAGTGACAAATTGGTGTCCTATATTTATGAAGTAATGATCATATGCCGGTTTGAATTTAGGTGGTAGAAGCTCCCACATTCATAATATTAATGCCAAAGGATACAAACTTAATAAAGACACCACATATGTGTGGCACTACCGTTTAGTCATGTCAATGTTATATGCATTAGCTCCACACTGGATGGACCTACAAGTCCTAAGATTTGATCTTTTGACACTTGCAAAATAACTGTGACACCGTTTTCGGAAAACGGGCATATAACTCATTGATAGTCATACATAGAGATGTATGTGGTTCAATGAAGTAATTGACGGGTAGTGGAAACCTTTATTTCGTGAACTTCACTGAACGTTTTGAGTATAGCTTGTTGAGAATCATGCATATGGGTGTATGTGAATCAATAAAGTACTTTAACGTGTAGTGGAAGTCTTTATTTCATAGACTTCATGAATATTCCGAGTAGATATATGGATATCCACTCCGGGGAATGTTAGTCTGAATTTTTGATTCGATCAAACGAAGTTCAGAATGAAGTAGGAAATAAACTTAACAAGAAAATCAAATTCCCGCGATGCAAATCGAGGAATGAAGATTTGAGTTATAATGTTGGCACATCATTGGAAGACTTGTGAGAAGAGTTCCACAAATTACGTCGCATGGAACACCATAGTGTTATGGTGTGTTAGGGCGTCGTAATCGCACCCTATCGGATAGTGTGTGGTAAATGAATCTCTTACCGAATTATTGTAATCATTCAAGTCATATGGTAGAAACGTAAACACTCACGTTAGCAAATAGGGAAACCATTTGAATCCATGGAGACAATACCATACGAGTGATGGTGTGGCTTTTAGCCTGGATTGTCGTTTCAGCAATTTAGTGTTTCGATGTAATCGAACCTAAAATGGATGAATCTTTTTAGTATACCCTACCTAAAGAGTTAGTTGGGTACATGTCTCACGACATAGGCAAAATCTTTGCCGGGGTATACCTTGCGAAAGAAATAGTTTCTTGTCCGAGGGTATAAGTGAGAAAGAAAGTAGAGCGAGACGAAGTTGGTGAACTTCCTCTCCAGACATCAGAGTGGCGCAACCGAAAGTGTGTTCGGTGTCAGGCTCCACAGCTTGAAAAAGTTTATGATTCAAAATCATGATGTTCTGAGCTCATACTAAGAGCGTAGGCATACGAGTTTGTGTTCCACACTGTGTGTTACGACAATCTTGTTATAAGGGTCATATTAATGGAATATGACAGACCTACGAACTACGAAGAAGAGATGGTGGACCTAAGTCCGAGAAATGGCTATGAGTCATTTGTGATCCGAAATAAAACCCATATACGATTACCAGGTATTGAATTGGGAGATCTTCTTGATGGCATCTAGGATGTTGATAGTATATGGAGTTTTATGAGAGAGTAGATATTGAGCAGATTCGATTTGTCGTGAAATAGTTCCGACAGACCACATGAGAGTTTGTCTCAAGTGGCGAAGCCTAAATCTATTCTGGGTCGTTTAGCAATTACTATAATTTCGAATGAGAAATTGATAGATGGATGAGAAAACCATGGTTCTTAATAGTGTAATTAAGAATGGTTTGTAATCCTGAGGATGCTAAACATGTATGCAAAATTCGGTGGTCCATTCATGGGCTGAAGCAAGCATATCGGAGCTGGAATCTTCACTTTGATAATGTGATCAAAGAATTTTGGAGTTGTCCAAAATAGTTGAAGAAACCTACATTTGCAAAGAAGTGAGTGGGAGCAAAGCAGCTTTCCTTGATCTTATATGCGGAAGGCATATTTGAGTGGGAGCTAAGTAGCTTTTCCTTGATCTTATATGCGGAAGGCATATTTGAGTGGGAGCTAGGTGTCATTTGTGATTCTGTATGTAGCGACATATTGAATGACACAGATCCTCTAGTAGAGTGTAAAGGATTATTTAAGTGATTAAATTTTCTGTGAAATGAAGTTAGGAGTATTAGGCATCCGATTTATAATTGTATAGATCAGAGGGGGCTTAATAACATTAAGTCGGAGTATTTCCTAAGTCAGGATTCTGAAGTGTTTCAGAAAAGGACAAGCGAAGAAAGAGGTTCTTGCTTGTATGACTAGGTAAAAGATTAAGTTAATCTTGACTTTTTCAGTGATAGAAAATGATGTTCGACATTCTCTATGTATCACACATAGAGTCTATCAGGCTGAAAGCTCGACTTGGTGTGACCCGAGTTCTTGGTTGAAGAACAGGTTCTAGAGTGATCCTTGTGTGGATCAATGAACAAACGTTAAGTTTATTCTTCAGTGTCTATGAGAACTGAAGATAGGTTTTCTAGTAACGGGTAAGAGTGGAATGGCAACTTGCCGTAAAGCGGTTACGATGATGCAAGTTATTACACTGACCCATACGACTAGAAATCTCGTATAGGAGATGTCCTTTATTTTGAAGATAGACAGGGTTAGTTTGCGAAGTCGCATATGAATGCACTGTCGCACAATCTACACATGTATAGAAATATATCGCGACTTTAGAAGTAGCAAGTGTGATTGGACTGAGCAGTTTTCCGAGCGTAGGTGGTCCCCTTAATAGATCTCTTAGACTTTTAAGGCGCATGCTACGCGAATGCTCGAGTCTCACTCCATCCACTGGGATATATTTCACCGTCATCGTAAGATACGGGTTTATGTCAAACTAGATGACATAGAAGTGTTGCAAAGCACATATTGATCTCAATGTGTGAGATCTATTGACTGTATTCCTCTTCCACGAGGCGAGCAGGCACCAAGATGCTATGGGTGTTGAGCTTTTACCAGGTTGTAAACTAGATTAAGTGTTACTCTAGTGCAAGTGGGAGACTGAAGGGAATATGCCCTAGAGGCACTTAATAAACATAGTTTATTAGCAATATCCCAATCGTTCATTATATGTTTTACACCATGCTATAACTGTATTAAGCGAAAACATTAATACAGGTGTGATAGATAAACAACCAGGTCCCTAGTAGCCTCTACTAAGACTAGTTTCGTTGCGCGATTGATGATCGAGGTTTTCCGATCATAGGGCATGGCGCCGGTCGGCAATGGAAGTCATATCGTTAGGAGTAACGATGTGATGGACGTACCCAGTATTTATAGGACATAGTCATTACGCCTTAAGACCGTGAGACCAACTCTTATTGTTATTCCTGGAAGATACTTTGATCGCACCAAACGTCGTATCTTATTTAGTATGACAATAACGGTGATACTTTTGGGTATCGGAAAGGAGTAGTTGAGACGAGGGGTCAACAGCGGGATTTGTCAGTCCGCATAGCCGGATAGATACTCTAGGGCCCACTCGGTGAGATTATGTCAAATGAGTTTGCAAACATGTGACTAGGTCACCAGCTGACATAATATCATAGGCGAGTAGAAGATAGTGAAGTTGGTAACGAGATCATGCTAGGTATGGAGATATCTGAGAATGATGCTCGGACACGCTAAGTATCGCCATGACAAAGGGTTTAAGACTATACGTCCAGGTTTGATAGATGAAAGTCATTCGTTATATCACAGGGATTAATTCATGGGGTCCAGGCCTACGAGTTAGTCGTTGATCGTAGAGGAGTCTTGATCATACCTGTTATTATATCGAACCGCTAGGGTAACACACTTAAGGGGTTTCGACAAGACAACCGGAAAGGAAAGAGATCACCGGGAGCGTCCCGGGAGGGGTCCGATGGAGATCGGGCAGCGCCGAAAGAGTTTTCGGAGCTAGGAAAAATTATATATATTATGTTTGATATTAATTAGTGTAATTAATATGCAAATATGATTTTATATATTTATTTTCGAATTTATTTAGGCTGATTTCCCTAAATGGGCCTTCTGGTCGAAAGAAGGCCCATGGGGGGGAAAACCCTCAAGGGAATTTTGTGGGGGAGGCTTGGCCGGCCTAGGTGGGCCAAATGGGGCCCACCTAGGGCTGGCGCACCAGCCTTGGCCGAACCAGGCATGTGGGATAGTCCCACATTGCCTGGCTGGCAAGGTTGGCTCCCCCTGGGAGCCTATATAAGAAGGGGCACCCCTGGCCTTTTAATTCACCAATTATTTCCCAATTTCTCTCTCGATCTCGTGGTTCCCTTGTCGGAGCCACGCCGAGTAGAGGAGGAGGATCTCTTCCACCATAGCCCGCTGCCGCGCTGCTGGTGTCCCGGTCCAAGTCTTCCGCTGCTCGTCCTGGACTGGAGCTTCGGAGGCCGTCGTCTCCACCGTATGTGTGTGACGCCCTGCGAGGTGCTGCGCTAGCGGTACTCGGAGGCCTACTTCCTCCACCCGACCTCGGGGTCATCTTCGTCGTCTTCGTCGCGCCGAGTTCTCCGCGACCTAGAGGTCGGCTACGGCGTCTTCATCGTCAACGCTTGTGCGGGAGCGTAATCCCCGCTATTCGGTCTACGAGGGTATGTATTCCGATCTCCGCCGTACTTCTATATCTGCATAGTGTAGATCTTGGCTAGTTTAAGGATATCGTTGGTAGGAAATTTTTTGTTTTCTGCACACGATCCCCTTCAATTGCAACTTTCTTCTGATGCCAGATGCCAATGTCCCATAATAAAATGCATCTATACATGCTACAACGATAATTGATAACTCTTTTGTTACTTAGACCAATCAATGATAAGCTGTACCAAGCTCTGGATGTATGATGTACTTTCTTCCTACTGTTTAAAACCTTGCTCAGCTAAAGCTTCAGTATATGTGTGATATGCTCTTATTTAATTTGATTATTACCATATTATTCATTAATTAAATTTATAACGATATCTACAGGACCAGACTAGCATGGGCTCCGGTTGACTCTGTAGATGCAGAGTTACAGATAAATGTCGATAGTGATCTATCTAGATGAGTTTGAGCATGTTCAAGTATATTTGCTATGTTTTAAAATTACTTATTTCTGTTGTAAGCAGAGGCTTTGCCATAATTGAACTAGGATATCACTATTGTAAATGGAATCTATGGTGTTGCTAGCTCGTGCAGCATACTTTGTTTTCCGCATATGCCAATCTAACTTTAGTTTCAAGCCCCATTTTCTTCATATGCAGGTTGTACTTTAGCTTCAGAGGCGCTGCAGTTGTGAAATTTATCATGCTATCTAGGCTGTACATCCCATGCAAGCTAACAAAAGTGGTAAAGATACTTTTGAACTTCCTAAGTCAAAGATCTGAGGCATTCACATCGCCTTCTCTTGCCGAAAGCATTTTTAATGAATCGATTGCCCTCAAAACAACAGGAAATTTGCTTAGAATTGAATCCCATCGATTCACATTGCCTTCTGTCGCTAGCCATTTTTTCAGATGATAGCAGATATTAATTTCGAAGTTACAATAAAAATGTTCATCGTTTTAGTTAATATGAGTGATTATTCTATTTTAATTAGTAGGTAACCACTTACCGAACGCATTTTTAATGATTCGATTGTCCTCAAAACAAGAAGCAAAATTTCGATGGTAAGTTCTCCTGTGATCATCTGTTCAAGTTCACTCTCCAACTTTTACTGCTTCGCCCAAGATGAAATCTTATAGGCCTTTGCTTATTCAGGCACTCAAGACCATCTTCACGAAATGCATCTTCTTACTTGATGGTACTATCATTTATATAATCGATAAACTTATTAAAAATTGAAACTCTAACCATTCACTGTCATCTGAGGCTAGCAGTTCTCCTAATTGGAGAAGGAAATTGCAAAGAAGAAAATGTTTCACCTGGCTAGGATATGAATCAGCATGCACGCTGCCTATTAATTAATAAATGCAGATTGCGCTTCTACCACATTTTCAGTTGTTGTGGTCCTTAGATGCATAGAAATCAATAGGCACACCTCTTGGTCTGTACTATATGCATGCCGAAATTAGCGAGTAATGAATTCATAATCCTTCATCACATACACCTGAATGTGTGATACAATCATACAACTATTTAAGCTAGCATGCAGGTTGCGCTTCTGACACCTTTTCAGTTGGTGTGGTATTTATATGTACATAAATTAACAGGCAGGCTGCCTAATTGTAATATAGGTTAACCGAAATTAGCAAGCAGTAAGTTCATATACCTTCGTCACCTAAAGCTGAATTTGTGATACAGCTGAGCTAGCATTGAGGATTCACTGCAAATCATTCGGCTATACAGATAAAAACATTGTATAAATCAAAAACCGACATTTCTCCTTGCAAAATCTATTATAAAACAAAATCAAAGAGAAATATATTAACACAAAAATTCTCATAAAGGGCGTGGCGGCACGCCGCGCCGAATTCAACTAGTAACCTGTACGTTGCAGCAGCCAAGGCTGTTTCTCCTCCCCTCCTTCTCTTCACAATTAGAGCGACCGTTTCTTCTTGACATCAACACGAGAGTTACTCAAAAAACGATGTGCGTTCCATTTAGTGAGTTTATTTTTCACATAAGTGTCTTAATCTCCCTAATCGAACCGGTGAACCGAATGCCACCCGACAGCATCCAATTCTCCGTCTCCCTCCATAGACCTTACGAAGGTGAATCAAGCGCGTCACTTTGTGTCCCTTCTACTCCTCCCCAATTCTCATTCAGAAATTTTCACCATATGAGCCTTGTATAAACCACACCGAAAAGATCCCTTCTAGAAAAAAATTCAAGTTCATCGGACTTGTACGTTGTCTCCGGTGAAATCTAGTTTGATTCCTTTTACCAGAGAACTCCTCTCGTCAAGGCCTACCTTCAGGACATGGTTGTCAGTCGTTCCTTTAACGTTCGTCGCGCCGCTGCGAAGCCATGCCATCCAGGACATCGAAGACCTCCGACGACGCATGTCGTGTGTCTATGTAGTGTACCTGCACCTAAAATATGGCAGATACCTGTGTATAGTGCAAATAGCTGGATCGATTCGTTTGCACACGCAGTTACGATGTAATATCACAACAAGGTATCAATTTATTACAACGCTGATCCAGACTTAGAAAATATTCATTACAAATTTGCATAGCATAAAGCTAGCAGTAAACAGAGTAAACAACAGAAAATTTATTCTTCATGGAGTCCCCAAACATCATCATGTGCCACAGGCGAGCATGTTGGTTGAAGACTCGAAACCCTTAGTATAACTTTCACTCATCATCAGGACAGTTTGCAATAAGATATATATTGCAACAACGTGGGTCAGAACCATTAAAATGGAACTGGCAAGTGACACTATGGTGGACACTTAGAGGAATAACTCTATGACCTATATGCTTATTTGGCTGGTAGAGCTCAAGGCTATTTTGCAGAAAGTAAGTTTTTCCCTAACTTTTTGGAAACACTTTTCTTCTATTCGAGACATCCGTGGCATGAAATCTACTGTCTCATTCTACCCTTGTTCACCCATCAAGTTTTAATTTAGAAGTTGAAATGGTGGAATCCTCCGTTGACATCCTCGTTCAGCTGCTCAATTGTCCGTTTCCGTGGACACGGCTAAGTACTTAGATTTTAACTCTGCAGAGGTTGTGCACGTTCACCATTGTACCCATTCAACCCAGGTTATCCTTTACACACCATTTGTGATAAGGAAAGGAAAGAATGAGACGAGATCTTTCAGAAGCATTTTCCCTCCCACTCTGGCCTGACGCGCTCCACCTACAAATCCTCTACCACCACCTGTCAGGCCGGGGAGAGTCCACGCAGCTTAGTTGATCAAGCCAGAGCCCATATTGGCAATGGCTGCACGAGAAGCAATCTTCACTTGGAGTTCTTCAGATTCCTTTGCTCCTGGGTGGCCTTCCACAAGTGAATATTCCACAGGTAAAGCCCCTGGGAACAACACTCAACTCATACAGCCAAGCAACCGATTTCCACCCAGGTGTTTGATTAAAACTTAGTAGACTTTATCTTTTTCATCAAAATAGTTTTTGCATAGCATCACTATTCTACTAAGTAGTTTCATAGGAACCTAGACACAGGAATAAAGAGGTCTATCATGGCTTGCATAGCAATGCTATCCTACACATGCTTATAGAAAATACTCTACTCATGCACAGAAATAATATGAATTTTATGGGGGTGTGCCACTTGCCTTTGAATGATGTCTTTGCTCACAAACTCTATTCAACAACGAACGTTTGCTCTCCGTTCAATCTAAACAATATAAGCAAACAACAAAACAACAATCAACAAACAAACATGCACATTCATAGTGAACAAACAAGTTTTGTAAAACTTCTAAAGAAAGCATGTCATGTATGATATGTAATTTATTTCTAAGTACTAGGAATGCATGTCATGCCATGAAAATTCTTTAAGTTAATGCAAGCAAATGGGTTGGTCAAAATGACTAAGGACTGAAGTCAAAAATATATTTTGTTTTATATCATCTTGAATAAGCCCTCTAATGGCTTGGTTCTGATGTGGAAAATACTTAGAGAAAATACTAGCTTTATTCTTCGAGGTGATCAACAATTATTATCACTCTTTGTAAATTGGATATTCACTATAGTGAGAGAGACAGACACCCGGCCAGCCACTTAAATTGTGGAACAGGTCTCATGTACGTGGACATGTAAGGTTTGTTCCCAGGCCGCTTCATCTCACTATGCCGCTAGGATCCAACAAACTTCAAGATGGTAATAACATGATCAACAATCATTTATGTCGAAAGGGAAAGATAAGATTAGGAAAGAGGGAAAGGGTAGAAAGAAGGTTGTAGTTGGTCTTCTAGGAATCTTCTCCATACTTGTAACTTTCTCATGAACTTCTTCTTGATTTTTCTTCTAAGTGCTTCTACTTCTTGGAGATTCTTCTGGAGTCTTGTTTTGGCTAAGCACTTCATTGGTATTCTAGCTCCATGTTGAAAATTCTAAGTGTCTATGTTATACAACTTTTACCAAAATACTAAGTTTGAAAATATTTCTAACTTAGAGAAAATGGGGGAGGGGTTTTCTTATGGGAAATGTAACTACAAAATAAAATATGCTATGTATGAAATGCAATTTTAAATCACAAGAAACATAATACTAATTTTTGTGATATTTATATAAATATGCATGAAATTATAAATGCAATTTAATTAATTTCTATTTTTGGAAAATATAATAAAAGTAATAATTATAAGATTAAAGTTTTCTATGATTAAATTTTTATAACAAAGTTTTATAATTAGTGTTAATAGACAGGGGGCATTTAATTAGATTTATAGCAATTTGATTTAATCAAAAATAATATTTCTATTAATAGTTATGTTGAAAATACTCAAACTATTTGATTTATATATATAACTATGAATTCATTCAAATATTACTCACAAATATTTTATAGCAGTAGCATCAATTTACAAAATATTACAATTTTTGGATTTATAGATTTAAAGTTATGCCAAAAATACTCAAATCCACCATTTGAAATTTGAATATTTTAAACTAAGTCAAATTTGAATTTTGGCAGATCCAAATATTCTACATGTCAAGGGCTTTCCAAATATGTAAAAATATTTGAATTTGGATAAGTGGTTAAAAAGTTATGACAGATCTAAGTTGCAGGGTCTTTTCTGCAAAAGTGTCAGATCTGTTGACTGGGCGCTGACTGGATCCGACGTGGCGCTGACTGGGCATGCTGACTCAGCGCTGAGCTGGATAAGTCATTTGATCTGGGCCGTCCGATCTGGATCTGATGGTCCAGATCGGATCGTACCGATTCGGTTAATAAAATCTAATCCTAGCCGTATAATTTAAATCGGACGGCTCCGGATCGAGGGCCTTACCGTGGCAGCGCTGTCGGGCCGAAGACGATGGGGATGGCGACGGGGCAGGCTCTGGCGTGGACGAAATCGTCGGGGCGCTGCTCCCCGGGACACGAGATGACGACGACGGGACTTGGACCGAGGTGGCGGAGACGATGGGCTTGGCGGCGTCCTCGGGTTCGTCCTGGAATGACGGGGAGACGCGGCCGGAGTTGCTCGGGCGCCGGCGAGCTCCGGTGGTAGACGGGGATGGCGCTCCCGTGGTGCCCCAGCCTCGGGAAGATGACGAACGGCTCGGCGCGACACGGAGAGGTGGAAGGTGATGACATCATCAAGCATCCCGTACTAGAGTGGCGTGGGGGCGCGGCCGAAGACGCGACGGCTCCGGCCACCTTCGGGTGTGCACGAATTCGTTGAACCGGCTGCGGAAATTGGGGTAGGAGGGGTCCGTGGGGTGCGCGAAGATGAGTGGAGAAGGACGGGGAGGGTCTCAAGCAGACGGTGTGGTTCTACTCGCCGGAATCAGAGAAATGGAGGCGGCGGCCGAAGGATTCCGGCGACCAAATTCATCGGCCACGGGGCACTAAATGGAGAGAAAGGAGAGGGGAAATGGAGAGGGAGACGAGGGCGTCTTATAGGAACCAACGGCTCAGTAATTGGTGTTGTCAAACGCCCGAATTGAAGAGGAGAACGCCGGCAGTTTCGGGCGAGATTCCCGTGCGGGAGGTTGAAGACAACCTCTCCCCCTGACAGGTGGGTCCCACTGTCAGATTTCTCTCCTTTTCTTTTCTGTTTTATTTATTTCTTTTATACCTTTTGATTTAATTGTCCAAATGAGGTCAAACAAATTTCTACAAATTTGTAAAATTATTATCTTTGTGTTAAACCAGTTGTGGGCATGTTTTGAATAATTTTGAAAATAAATAATTTGAAATATTCATTAAATACAAATTTGACACTTAAAGTGAAATTTGTAATTATATCTTAATTAAAATTATTTTGGCTGAATAAAATTTGTAAAATACCCATATTCCAATATGTTTGAATTTAAGTCATTTAAACTCATTTTCAGATACTAAATTCATTTTAGGTTTTAGTATAATACTACATAACATAACACTTACTATATGGAAATAAAAAGGAAAATAATGTATTCATTTTAATTCAAAATCATTTGTGCACCATTATATTTTATATTAAGATAAATCATTTGAAAACTTCATAAACAACTTTGGGCAAGATTTTAAATTTAAATCATTTCTTATATAGAATATATTTATGAAATTCTTTTAAGTTAATGAAATTTGGATAATTCATTAATTATATAATCAATGAAGTTTTAGAGTTATGAATAATAAACTTATAATTTCCAAAACTAGAACTTGAATTTAGTTGAAGGAATGAAAACCATTTGGCAATTATACCATTTTAATATTCTTGAATTTATGAATATATATGGCTAAGTGGTTGGAAACAATTATTTATAAGTAAATTATTTTATTGGAATAAAATGGTTTGAAGTTTAATAAACCTTTGTCAAATTACATATTAAGGTTTTTGAAATACAATGGGTAAGAAAATGTTTAACCTGGAACAACTTTTAAAAAATGATGATAACTGAGATATTTGAAAATATTAAATCCTTTAAATATGTTTGAAATCTTTTATAGTTGGTTTTCTGATGCATATAATGTTTTATTTTTAAATCAAAAACAAAAGTTTTAAATTTTAGTGATTTTCAAACATTATAAAATGTTGGGATGTTACAGACTACCACCCTTAAAAGGAATCTCGTCCCCGAGATTCGGAGAGGCTAGAAAGAAAAGCAACTGCTTGAAATGATTCTGATAACTCGAGAGGTTTGAGAAATGTAAATGTTTTGACATGGAAACTTGAAAACTAGCAGAGGCTGATTTTTCTGATTTGGGGAGGCTCGAAGGACAGATAGTTTGGGATCTCTCGGTTTAAGCAACGGGGTTTTAATTTAACTGGGTGGCTACCACCCTTAAAAGAAAAGTTTTGTTGATAGTCAAACATTCTAACTTATACAAGAAGATCAAGACACATAATTACAAACAATATCTAACAAACATCAAGCAACGAGGTGCTAACACAAAGCAAACAATCTAGTATTGTCACACAACCAAAGTTGGTATGACCAATACACTAACACGATATCGTTGTTCTATTTGAGTGGTGGTCAAATCTACCTCTTTCGCAAGTGCTTCAAGTTCTTGTTCAACTTTTATGGATTTCTTCGGAGTGTTGGTCGAATCCTGGTTCTTCAGTGGTATTCCATGCATGTAGAACTTCATGATTAATCGTAGCTTTTCCATATGAGGCAGCAGAATCAGAATTAGACTACAAGAACATGGTCATCTAAAAAAAAGATGTTTTCTGAAGGTTGATAGTAGATGAGAGTATGAGGAAGATAAAATGAAAACTTTTTTTGTTTTGAAAAGTGAATAAAATGGATTTTCAATCATATGGTCAAATCCTATTTCTATCCAAACCTAGGGTTTCGAACCTACAGGCAACACAGTGCTCTGATACCATCTGTAGTGTACCTTCACCTAAAATATGCCAGATACCTGTGTATAGTGCAAATCCCTGGATCGATTCGTTTGCACACACAGTTACGATGTAATATCACAACAAGGTATCAATTTATTACAACGCTGATCCAGACTTAGAAAATATTCATTACAATTTGCATAGCATAAAGCTAGCAGTAAACAGAGTAAACAACGGAAAATTTATTCTTCATGGAGTCCCCAAACATCATCATGTGCACATGCGAGCATTTTGGTTGAAGACTCGAAACCCTTAGTAAAACTTTCACTCATCATCAGGACAGTCTGCAATAAGATATATATTGCAACAACGTGGGTCAGAACCATTAAAATGGAACTGGCAAGTGACACTATGGTGGACACTTAGAGGAATAACTCTATGACCTATATGCTTATTTGGCTGGTAGAGCTCAAGGCTATTTTGCAGAAAGCAAGTTTTTCCCTAACTTTTTGGAAACACTTTTCTTCTATTCGAGACATCCGTGGCATGAAATCCACTGTCTCATTTTACCCTTGTTCACCCATCAAGTTTTAATTTAGAAGTTGAAATGGTGGAATCCTCCGTTGACATCCTCGTTCAGCTGCTCAATTGTCCGTTTCCGGGGACACGGCTAAGTACTTAGATTTTAACTCTGCAGAGGTTGTGCACGTTCACCATTGTACCCATTCAACCCAGGTTATCCTTTACACACCATTTGTAATAAGGAAAGGAAAGAATGAGACGAGATCTTTCAGAAGCATTTTCCCTCCCACTCTGGCCTGACGCGCTCCACCTACAAATCCTCTACCACCACCTGTCAGGCCGGGTAGAGTCCACGCAGCTTAGTTGATCAAGCCAGAGCCCATATTGGCAATGGCTGCACGAGAAGCAATCTTCACTTGGAGTTCTTCAGATTCCTTTGCTCCTGGGTGGCCTTCCACAAGTGAATATTCCACATGTAAAGCCCCTGGGAACAACACTCAACTCATACAGCCAAGCAACCGATTTCCACCCAGGTGTTTGATTAAAACTTAGTAGACTTTATCTTTTTCATCAAAATAGTTTTTGCATAGCATCACTATTCTACTAAGTAATTTCATAGGAACCTAGACACAGGAATAAAGAGGTCTATCATGGCTTGCATAGCAATGCTATCCTACACATGCTTATAGAAAATACTCTACTCATGCATAGAAATAATAGGACTTTTATGGGGGTGTGCCACTTGCCTTTGAATGATGTCTTTGCTCACAAACTCTATTCAACAACGAACGTTTGCTCTCCGTTCAATCTAAACAATATAAGCAAACAACAAAACAACAATCAACAAACAAACATGCACATTCATAGTGAACAAACAAGTTTTGTAAAACTTCTAAGGAAAGCATGTCATGTATGATATGTAATTTATTTCTAAGTACTAGGAATGCATGTCATGCCATGAAAATTCTTTAAGTTAATGCAAGGGAATGGGTTGGTCAAAATGACTAAGGACTGAAGTCAAAAATATATTTTGTTTTATATCATCTTGAATAAGCCCTCTAATGGCTTGGTTCTGATGTGGAAAATACTTAGAGAAAATACTAGCTTTATTCTTCGAGGTGATCAACAATTATTATCACTGTTTGTAAATTGGATATTCACTATAGTGAGAGAGACAGACACCCGGCCAGCCACTTAAATTGTGGAACAGGTCTCATGTATGTGGACATGTAAGGTTTGTTCCAAGGCCGCTTCATCTCACTATGCCGCTAGGATCCAACAAACTTCAAGATGGTAATAACATGATCAACAATCATTTATGTCTAAAGTGAAAGATAAGATTAGGAAAGAGGGAAAGGGTAGAAAGAAGGTTGTAGTTGGTCTTCTAGGAATCTTCTCCATACTTGTAACTTTCTCATGAACTTCTTCTTGATTTTTCTTCTAAGTGCTTCTACTTCTTGGAGAATCTTCTGGAGTCTTGTTTTGGCTAAGCCCTTCATTGGTCTTCTAGCTCCATGTTGAAAATTCTAAGTTTCTATGTTATACAACTTTTACCAAAATACTAAGTTTGAAAATATTTCTAACTTAGAGAAAATGGGGGAGGGGTTTTCTTATGGGAAATGTAACTTCAAAATAAAATATGCTATGTATGAAATGCAATTTTAAATCACAAGAAACATAATACTAATTTTTGTGATATTTATATAAATATGCATGAAATTATAAATGCAATTTAATTAATTTCTATTTTTGGAAAATATAATAAAAGTAATAATTATAAGATTAAAGTTTTCTATGATTAAATTTTTATAACAAAGTTTTATAATTAGTGTTAATAGACAGGGGGCATTTAATTAGATTTATAGCAATTTGATTTTATCAAAAATAATATTTCTATTAAAAGTTATGTTGAAAATACTCAAACTATTTGATTTAAATATATAACTATGAATTCATTCAAATATTACTCAAAAATATGTTATAGCAGTAGCATCAATTTACAAATATTCCAAGGTCTCTAAAACAATTTTATTTACAATTTTTGGATTTATAGATTTAAAGTTAAGTAAAAAATACTCAAATCCACCATTTGAAATTTGAATATTTTAAACTAAGTCAAATTTGAATTTTGGCAGATCCAAATATTCTACATGTCAAGGGCTTTCCAAATATGTAAAAATATTTAAATTTGGATAAGTGGTTAAAAAGTTATGACAGGTCTAAGTTGCAGGGTCTTTTATGCAAAAGTGTCAGATCTGTTGACTGGGCGCTGACTGGATCCGACGTGGCGCTGACTAGGCATGCTGACTCAGCGCTGAGCTGGATAAGTCATTTGATCTGGGCCGTCCGATCTGGATCTGATGGTCCAGATCGGATCGTACCTATTCGGTTAGTAAAATCTAATCCTAGCCGTATAATTTAAATCGGACGGCTCCGGATCGAGGGCCTTACCATGGCGGCGCTGTCGCGCCGGAGACGATGGGAATGGCGACGGCGCGGGCTCCGGCGTGGACGAAATCGTCGGGGCGCTGCTCCCCGGGACACGAGATGACGACGACGGGACTTGGAGCGAGGTGGCGGAGACGATGGGCTTGGCGGCGTCCTCGTGTTCGTCCTGGAATGACGGGGAGACGCGGCCGGAGTTGCTCGGGCGCCGGCGAGCTCCGGTGGTAGACGGGGATGGCGCTCCCGTGGTGCCCCAGCCTCGGGAAGATGACGAACGGCTCGGCGCGACACGGAGAGGTGGAAGGTGACGCCATCATCAAGCATCCCGTACTGGAGTGGCGTGGGGGCGCGGCCGAAGACGCGACGGCTCCGGCCACCTTCGGGTGTGCACGAATTCGTCGAACCGGCTGCGGAAATTGGGGTAGGAGGGGTCCGTGGGGTGCGCGAAGATGAGTGGAGAAGGACGGGGAGGGTCTCAAGCTGGCGGTGTGGTTCTACTCGCCGGAATCGGAGAAATGGAGGCGGCGGCCGAAGGATTCCGGCGACCAAATTCATCGGCCACGGGGCACTAAATGGAGAGAAAGGAGAGGGGAAATGGAGAGGGAGACAAGGGCGTCTTATAGGAACCAACGGCTCCGTAATTGGTGTTGTCAAACGCCCGAATTGAAGAGGAGAACGCCGGCAGTTTCGAGCGAGATTCCCGTGCGGGAGGTTGAAGACAACCTCTCCCCCTGACAGGTGGGTCCCACTGTCAGATTTCTCTCCTTTTCTTTTCTGTTTTATTTATTTCTTTTATAACTTTTGATTTAATTGTCCAAATCAGGTCAAACAAATTTCTAAAAATTTGTAAAATTATTATCTTTGTGTTAAACCAGTTGTGGGCATGTTTTGAATAATTTTGAAAATTAATATTTTGAAATATTCATTAAATACAAATTTGACACTTAAAGTGAAATTTGTAATTATATCTTAATTAAATTTATTTTGGCTGAATTTTTTTTTTGAAAATACCCATATTCCAATATGTTTGAATTTAAGTCATTTAAACTCATTTTCAGATACTAAATTCATTTTAGGTTTTAGTATAATACTACATAACATAACACTTATTATATGGAAATAAAAAGGAAAATAATGTATTCATTTTAATTCAAAATAATTTGTGCACCATTATATTTTATATTAAGATAAACCATTTGAAAACTTCATAAACAACTTTGGGCAAGATTTTAAATTTAAATCATTTCTTATATAGAATATATTTATGAAATTCTTTTAAGTTAATGAAATTTGGATAATTCATTAATTATATAATCAATGAAGTTTTAGAGTTATGAATTATAAACTTATAATTTCCAAAACTAGAACTTGAATTTAGTTGAAGGAATGAAAACCATTTGGCAAATATACCATTTTAATATTCTTGAATTTATGAATACATATGGCTAAGTGGTTGGAAACAATTATTTATAAGTAAATTATTTTATTGGAATAAAATGGTTTGAAGTTTAATAAACCTTTGTCAAATTACATATTAAGGTTTTTGAAATACAATGGGTAATAAAATGTTTAACCTGAAACAACTTTTGAAAAATGATGATAACTGAGATATTTGAAAATATTAAATCCTTTAAATATGTTTGAAATCTTTTATAGTTGGTTTTCTGATGCATATAATGTTTTATTTTTAAATCAAAAACAAAAGTTTTAAATTTTAGTGATTTTCAAACATTATAAAATGTTGGGATGTTACAGTCTGTGTCTTCACCAACTGCGTCACGATGTCTGCCTCGTCCCCGCACACATCTACATCAACTCCATAAATTTTTTCCGGTGGCCAAACTCCTCCCGTCGACGAGCCTTCCTTCCTGAATGCTTTTTCACCTGTCCACTTTTTTTTTGAAATCTAGTTGTACGTCCAGGAACATATCAGCCAATAGAATATAGCCATGTGTCACATATTTTTCCATTTTCGTTTTTCTGTCTATTTTAGATAGTGAACTTTCAAAATTCATACATTTTAAACCTTTTATCCAAATTTAACAAACTTTATATCAATGGATTCAGAAAAATCAGATCTACCCAGATCTGTAAAAACATTTCAGTTTCGGTACAGTACTTGTTCCTGGTGGCAGAATTGTACGGAGTATTTTACGTATAATTAATATTCGTAATTTAAAATTGTTTAAATCTTTTTGCTACTGCTTACAAATTGAATGTCTAGAGTTTTTCTAAGAAGATATTATGTTGAAACCTCATTGTTATTCTATTATAGCAAACTATGATGCTAAATTTTTCTAAAACCTTTTTCACCAACATAATGTGTGATCTTTTGACCAAGATTAAAACTAAGTATTATTAAATCATTTCGAAACATAATCTCGTCTATATGTGTTGTTAAAATATGTTAGATAACTTAATATTTCAAACCTTGATTTGAAATAATTTAAGCCATCTTGATCATTTTCTATGTAACCCTTTTCAAACAAGAGAAATTCATTATTATCATTGGAACACCACGTCTTTTTCTCAATTGAAAATGTTCAATTTGATCAGAACATACCTTGACCAAAATGGAAAATCCTCAACCCAATCACATTGATTCCTTTTTGCATATTTTAAATCATGTGATCACCACTGACAAAATCTTTTGTATAAACCATGTTATGCATGTTTGCTTTTGTATGCCTAGTGTTGTGAAATTGTTTGTTTATTTTTGTGCTATTTCATTGTATAGATTGATCGGAATGCAACGTGCTTTGTGAGAAGAGTGTCAGAAATATCGATCATCTTTCAAAGGCAAGTGATACCATAAATGACCTACTATTTTACATATGCGTTTTTAGTATTTCAAATAGTATGCATGACAGGTTTATATATAATATGCTCTGCAAACCTTTTTGGGATATCCATATGACCAACTTAGTAGTGACCTATTATAATTTAGTGGAAGTATATGTTGCGAAAATGATTGTTTTATTGTAAATGTGATATGAGAAAATTCAACTAAATTAATTTGTCGTCTGAGTGGATTGGTTTGATAGAGAATGATTTGAGTGGAGTGGCTACTCTGGCCTACTGTAACATGGTTTTCTTTCGCCCAAGATAGTTTCCACTTACTTGGGGCTATGTTGCGTTGTAGTGTGAACCAGAGTACGCTCACTTGCGGATGGCCAACCAGGGCTATGAGATTTGATGTTTCACTGCGTCTAATCGCTTACCGTGCAACCATTAGTATTATGGGGCTCTGTTTTGATGAAGTATGTCGTAAGAACCTGAATCCGCCGTGACCAGCAGATATAAGGATGTAGGTTGGTATGGGTCCGCGTGTGATTTGGGGGATTACTTCTGAAAAATCTCATCTCGATCTTCTTCTTTTTCTCCTCATTAAATGAGTGTAGAGGATAGTTTGGATTGATTGGGTCTATTGGTGAAAGTGCACAAGCTCTCGAAAGTCTAAACCTAAGATCTTAGTCGTGTCCTCGGCTTCGGACATTTTGAGTGACTAAACAAGGATGTCAACTGAGAATCTCTTCATTCTAATTTCTAAATAAAACTGAACTCGGGTAGGAGACACGCATGCGTCCGGAATGTGTCTCATAATTATAGAGTTGATGATTTCAAAAAAATGGTTTAAAAAAGTAGAGGACAAAACTTACCTTACACAATAGCCTTGAACTCCACCTGCTAAATATGCATACAGATATAGCTTGGTAGATTTATAGCAATAAAGTATCACTTGCCACCACAATTCAATTGTGCTGACCTTTGAGTCTGGGCTGCAACTAACCATTGTAGGTTCGTTAGACGATGAGTGAAGTTGCAATAGGATTTCGAGTCTACAACCAACATGCTTTGCCTGTGGCACATGAAGATGATGAGGCTCATTGTATCGACTATTTTCCACTGATGTACTTTGTATATTGCTAGCCATTGAGGTTATGCAAGTTGTACTGAGCATTGTAACACTGGATCATGAGATTTAATAAAGTATTTGACACTTTTACATGATATACATCTTAAACTGTGGTGCTAGCATTTGATTCAGGGACTAGCACATTAACACAGGGATCTCGATGCTATAATAAAAGGTTAGGTCGCTAGAGTCTGGTGATAAGAGTATTGGCAGTCTCATTTGAAAGGATAAACACCTATACCTTCTACTCCTCGTGGGATAAATACTAGTACTTACACATCGAAGATTTTAACGATCCCCTATACTTGTAGGAATCAGGAGTCTCATCTTTATTCATCAGAAAATCTTCCGCTTGATCTTGAGTGGTTTCATACTTTGATAGTTGAATGCTAGAATTGCCCTAGAAGAGCGTGTTGAGGTTGATCCATGTTTGTTTGGCCGCCGTGCACATCCGGATTTGAGGGAGGTAAGCGGCGCCCGCTGCCGTTTGGATCATGTGCAACGCGGTGGAATTCATTTGGTTGTCAACCCTCTCGCTTGGAGTCATGTTGTTGATGTCCCGTGGATAGAAGCCTCGATCTAAAATTTCCACCAAAGAGATACAAGAGCTAGACATGTGTGATCACATCCAAAATTGCCGATTTGCAAAATTGGTAGAGTCAATCATAGGAGTTGCACCCATGTTTGATGTAGTGTACATGCACATAAAATATGGCAGATACCTGTGTATAGTGCAAATCCCTGGATCGATTCGTTTGCACACACAGTTACAATGTAATATCACAACAAGGTATCAATTTATTACAACGCTGATCCAGACTTAGAAAATATTCATTACAAATTTGCATAGCATAAAGCTAGCAGTAAACAGAGTAAACAACGGAAAATTTATTCTTCATGGAGTCCCCAAACATCATCATGTGCCACAGGCGAGCATGTTGGTTGAAGACTCGAAACCCTTAGTAAACCTTTCACTCATCATCAGGACAGTCTGCAATAAGATATATATTGCAACAACGTGGGTCAGAACCATTAAAATGGAACTGGCAAATGACACTATGGTGGACACTTAGAGGAATAACTCTATGACCTATATGCTTATTTCGCTGGTAGAGCTCAAGGCTATTTTGCAGAAAGCAAGTTTTTCCCTAACTTTTTGGAAACACTTTTCTTCTATTCGAGACATCCGTGGCATGAAATCCACTGTCTCATTCTACCCTTGTTCACCCATCAAGTTTTAATTTAGAAGTTGAAATGGTGGAATCCTCCGTTGACATCCTCGTTCAGCTGCTCAATTGTCCGTTTCCGGGGACACGGCTAAGTACTTAGATTTTAACTCTGCAGAGGTTGTGCACGTTCACCATTGTACCCATTCAACCCAGGTTATCCTTTACACACCATTTTTGATAAGGAAAGGAAAGAATGAGACGAGATCTTTCAGAAGAATTTTCCCTCCCAGTCTGGCCTGACTCGCTCCACCTACAAATCCTCTACCACCACCTGTCAGGCCGGGGAGAGTCCACGCAGCTTAGTTGATCAAGCCAGAGCCCATATTGGCAATGGCTGCACGAGAAGTGATCTTCACTTGGAGTTCTTCAGATTCCTTTGCTCCTGGGTGGCCTTCCACAAGTGAATATTCCACAGGTAAAACCCCTGGGAACAACACTCAACTCATACAACCAAGCAACCGATTTCCACCCAGGTGTTTGATTAAAACTTAGTAGACTTTATCTTTTTCATCAAAATAGTTTTTGCATAGCATCACTATTCTACTAAGTAATTTCATAGGAACCTAGACACAGGAATAAAGAGGTCTATCATGGCTTGCATAGCAATGCTATCCTACACATGCTTATAGAAAATACTCTACTCTTGCATAGAAATAATAGGAATTTTATGGGGGTGTGCCACTTGCCTTGGCAACCGGGAGTGCAGCAATTACAGTTGCAAAGATTCTCGTTTCCCTCCGAATAGTCTAACAAAGAAATAAAGAGCCACACATAAACACACAGGCAAAGGTTCATACAAAGAAGATATATGCTATGCATTAGATGAGATGCAACAATTTATTCCCAACGTCTAGAAACTAATAAAAGTATCCCTTTGGATTTTCATGATATATGCATGAATAAATTTTTGATTTGTTTCTATTATTTAATCATGAATAAAGGGCTAATGACAAGGACTTTAGTTCACTTAAATAAATTTCAAAATCAAATTTTGAAAAAATGACATTTGGGCAGAGGGCATCTAAAAAAGTTGTTAGCAATTTGATTTACTCAAAAATAATTTTTCTAACTAAAGTTATGTCAAAAACACTTAAACTACTCTCAAAAATATTTGAAAATTTTGTGTGTGTCAAAACAGAAAACAAATGATGCCAAAGTGTTCTACTGGTTCCAAGGATCTCAAATATATAAAAATATTTAAATTTGGATAAACAGATAAAAAGTAGTGATAAAAACAGTATGCAGGGTGTTTTCTGCAAAACTGCCAAATTAAATAAAATGGGAAAAAGAAATTACACGTCAGCGCTGACTGGGCGCTGACTGTGCGCTGACTGGGCATGCTGACGTGTTTAAGTGATTCGATCTGGGCCGTCAGATCTGGATCTGGCGGTCCAGATCAACCGTACCGTTTCGCTTAAAAAGATCTAATCCTAACCGTAGGATCGAGATCGTACGGCCTACACGCGTTGACCAGCAACGGGCGGCGCTAGGTCGCCGGAGGACCTCGCCGGAGCAGCGCGTGCGGCGGCGACACGCACGGCATCGCACGTTCTAGACGTTCTACTGCGTTCCGAGAAGAGTGGGTCATACCTAGGGGTAGAGGGCGTCGAGGCGATGTCGTTGGCGAAGTGGTGGGGGTCGTAGCTCTTCCTGCCTCCTGTGGTTGCTCGCCGGAGATGCGCACAGCGGAGGTTCTCGTCGGTGAGCACGGACACGGAGTTTGGCTGTGAAAGAACACCCGAGACCTTGTCACCAAGGTGTGCAAAGACAAAGTGAAACGATTGGGAGTGAAGAGAGGGCTCGAGGAGGTCGCAGCTCACCGGAGTTCGTTGAACTTGCCGTCGGCAACGGCGGAGCTCCGGGGATGCTCGTGGGCGGCCTGGTGGCTCTCGGGGTACGGGGCTTGGGGCAAAACGGAGAGGGGGTCGAGGGGGTTCTTATAGCAGCAACGGCGAGTTAAATGGGTGAGTAAATCGCCGGGAATCAATCGAATTGATTCGGCCGTTTCTCGGCTAGGTCGTGGGCGTGATTTGGGGAAGAAGCGGTCGCCGGGACGGGGATGACAGATGGGGCCCACTTGTCAGCGAGTGAGCGCGCGCGCGCGGGCTGGTTGTGTCGCGCGCTCGGTAGATAGCTAGTGGGCTTCGGCCCACTGGCTGGCCCGACTCCATTTTTCTTTTTGAAAATTCTTTTCTGTTTTTAAATCTTTTAAGTATAAACTAGATTCAAAACTATATTAAAACTTCTCAGAAAAATTCATAAAAATATAATTTGAAAAGCTTATGAAGAATAGATCCTTTTGACATTATTTTTGTCCAAAGTAAAAATAGAATAAAAGGAACATTATTATAAATTCAAAAAAACAATTTTAAGGACATAAAGTCAATTAAAAACATATTTAAATAACTAAATTCAAATTTTATGTGATTCATATGACCAGTTTAATGATGATGATGCATGGATGCAAAAGTTTAAATTTTTCCAAAAATTGGGATGTTACAAACCTAACCCCTTAAGATGAATCTCGCCCTCGGATTGGCTAGCAAAACGGTGGGGGTGATCTTCTTTAAGGTCATCTTCTCTTTCCCAAGTTGCTTCCTCTTCTGAATGGTGATTCCACTGTACTTTAAAGAATTTGATGGTCTTGGTTCAGGTGACACGTTCTGCTGTCTCCAAAATTTTTATTGGCTTTTCTTCATAAGTGAGATCACTTTCTAGTTGTACTTCCTCTAGTGGCACCGTATCTCTTAACAGTGTTTCTGCCATTTCTGGGTGACATTTCTTCAGTTGGCTGACATGAAACACACTGTGAACCGCGGAAAGTGCTTCCGGGAGTTCCAATTCATAGGCGACCTCTCCTTTGCGGGATAATACCTTGAAGGGTCCAATAAATCTAGGTGCCAACTTTTCTTTGTTTCCAAATCTTTTAACTCCCCGCATAGGTGAAACTCGGAGATAGACTCGATCACCCACTTCATACGTGACTTCTCTTCTTTTGGAGTCCGCATAACTTTTCTGTCTGGATTGTGCTATCTTTAAACGGTCCTTAATCAACCTGACTTTTTCCTCGGCCTCCTTGATTATGTCTGGGCCGAACAAACTACGTTCCCCTACGCCACTCCACAGTAGTGGGGTAGTGCACTTTCTCCCATACAGGGCTTCAAATGGTGACATCTCTATGCTCGCTTGATAGCTGTTGTTGCAAGAGAACTCGGCATATGGAAGATTATCATCCCAGCTTGACTTATAATCTAGAGCGCATGATCTCAGCATATCTTCTAGGATCTGATTTACTCTTTCTGTCTGTCCATCCGTCTGCGGATGAAACGCTGTACTAAACTCCAATCTAGTTCCCAGAGACTCATGTAATTGATTCCAGAAATGGGAAGTAAACTGAGTACCCCTATCCGACACAATTTTCTTGGGAACACCATGTAGACACACAATCCTCTTCATGTAGATGTCAGCTAGTTTGGCACTAGTGTATGTAGTCTTTACGGGTATAAAGTAAGATACTTTCGTCAGTCGATCGACTATAACCCATATAGAATCATACCCTGATTTAGTCCTGGGCAGACCCGTGATGAAATCCATACCAATCTGTTCCCATTTCCAATCTGGTACTGGTAACGGTTGTAGCAACCCTGCTGGTTTTTGGTGTTCCGCTTTCACACGACTGCAGACGTCACACTTTTCAAGTTGATCCACCAATACCTCTCCTTTACATCCATATACATCTTGGTGTTACCCGGATGTATGGGATAAGGTGAGTCATGAGCTTCTTGAAGTATTAACTTCCTGAGGTCGGCATTGTCAGGAACACAAATGCGTTCTTTATACCACACGGTTCCTTCTTCATCTTCTCTAAAATCTCTGGCCTTACCTTCACTTAGGTTCTTCTTGATTTCTTTTACTGCTTTATCCTCTAACTGAGCTGTCTTGATTTTGTTAAATAGAAGAGGTTGAACTTCTAAGGATGCTATGAATCCTTCAGGTACCACCTCTAATCGAAGGTCCTTAAACCCCTTACAAAGATCTTCCGGCAATTCTCCTGCCGTGAGTCCGTTTACATAAGTCTTACGGCTCAAGGCATCAGCCACTACGTTGGCTTTCCCTGGGTGGTACTGTAGACTTAAATCATAGTCTTTGATCAATTCTAAGCATCTCCTTTGTCGCATGTTTAATTCCTTCTGAGTAAAGAAATACTTGAGGCTTTTATGATCCGTAAAAACTTCACATCTCTTTCCCCATAAATATGGCCTCCATATCTTTAGCGCATGCACCACAGAAGCTAACTCTAAATCATGAGTGGGGTAGTTTACTTCATGATTTTTGAGTTGTCTTGAGGCGTAAGACACTACTTTGCCTTCTTGCATCAATACGCTTCCTAGGCCGCGATATGAAGCGTCGCAATAAACCTGGAAGTCTTTCTCTAGATCTGGTAAGCATAATACTGGTGCCGACACCAAGCGTTTCTTTAATTCCTGAAAACTGATCTCACAAGCTTCCGTCCACTCAAATTTCTTTCCCTTCTTCAGTAGTTCAGTCAAGGCCTTGGCAATCTTGGAGAAGTTTTCAATGAATCTCCGGTAGTACCCTGCCAGTCCTAGAAAACTGCGGATTTCTCCCACATTTTTGGGCGATTCCCAATTTGTCACAGCAGCAACTTTTTCAGGGTCCACTGCTATCCCATCTTTAGACACCAGGTGTCCTAGAAATCCTACTTGTTTTAACCAGAATTCACACTTGTTGAACTTAGCATATAATTTATGCTCTCGGAGCCTTTGCAATACCAGACGCAAATGTTCTTCGTGTTCTTTGTGACTTTTGGAGTAGACTAAGATGTCATCGATGAAGACAACAACAAACTTGTCCAGAAAATCCATAAACACCTTATTCATCATATTCATAAAATAGGCTGGAGCATTGGTTAACCCAAAAGGCATTACCGTGTACTCATACGATCCATATCTTGTAACGAAAGCAATCTTGGGTATATCCATCTCTCTGACTTTCATCTGAAAGTACCCTGATCTGAGATCGATCTTGGAGAAGACGACAGCCCCTTCTAGTTGATCGAACAGTTCATTGATTTTGGGTAGCGGATACTTGTTCTTAATTGTATGCTCATTTATGTCACGGTGATCGGTGACTAATCTCTGAGTACTATCCTTCTTCTTGACAAAAAGAATCGGGGCTCCCCAGGGTGATGAACTTGGACGGATAAAGCCTTTCTGCATAAACTCTTCCAGTTGTTTCTTGAGTTCTTTCAGTTCATCAATTGCCATTGGGTAGGGCCTTTTAGCAATTGGTCCTGTCCCCGGTTTTAGTTCTATGAGGAACTCTACATCTCTATCGGGTGGCATTCCTGGTAGTTCTTCCGAAAACACGTCAGGGTATTCCTTAACTATAAGGACCTCACCGAGACTAACCCCCTTAAGAGAATTAAGCCTAACCTTCTTTAGTTCAAACTTTGATCTAAAGTTGATCTTCGAGCCTTCTAGAGTGGTGAGAGTGATGGTTCTATTTGCGCAGTCTATGATTCCTGCATAGCGGGTCATCCAATCCATCCCTATGATAACATCCAGGCCTTGTGTTTCCAGGATGATCAAGTCCGTAGGAAACTGATGTTTTCCAATCTTCACACTCAACTGTCTACAGCCAGAGGTTACTAGCATCTCTCCGCCCGGAGAGCTTACTCTAATGGGGCTTCCTATATTTTCCACTACTAACCCATGTTTGTTTACAAAAGCTCTTGAAATGAAAGAATGCGATGCTCCAGTATCAAATAAAACTAATGTTGGGCATGAATTTAGCAAGAACGTACCAATGACAGCATCAGGTTCATCGTACACTTCTTCCACATTGATGTGGTTCACCTGTCCTTTCTGGAAGGGATTGGGCTTGGCAGCTTCTGCGGCCTTCTTTTCGGGGCAGTCAGTGGCGTAGTGACCCTTGTTATTGCACTTGAAGCATAGGACTTGGCTGATATCTTTCTTATATTCGGGGTTTAGGCGATGTTGTCCATTGTTGTGGCCAGCATTTCCATTTCCCTTGTGATTCCCATTGTTTCCCTTGAAACCACCACTATGGTTGTGACCATGATGTTTGTGGTTGCTTCCTCCACTGGGATAGGTACCAGGTTTATAACTCTGGTTTGCATCTTGAGGGAAAGTTCTCTTGAAAGAAGTCTCATAATGGGGTTTGTGAACATTCAACTTTCTCTTCCTATTTTCAGCCTTCTTGATGTTATCCTCTAGTATGATAGCCTGATCTAGGAGAGTCTGATAATTTGGGGCGTATGCCACTGTCAAAGGGATCTTCAGCTCGTCACTCAGCCCATTTAGGAATTTTGCCTTCCTCTTTGCCTCGGTGTTAATGTCTTCAGAGGCATAACGGGAAAGGGCATGGAAATCAGCCATGTACTCCTTAAGTCTCCTGTTTCCTTGTCTCAGGTTTCTGAACTCTTCCTGCTTCAAGTTCATAATGCCCGAGGAGATATGAGCATTATGAAAACCTTCCTTGAAATTTTCCCAAGTCATGGTTTCTAGTGGGTGGGTGATTTGATAGGTTTCCCACCACTGGATTGCTGGTCCTTCCAACAGATGAGTGGTGAACCTCACCTTCTCAGCGTCAGTACATTCACAAGTCACCAGATCCCTGTCCACTGAACGCAGCCAGTCATCTGCCACAATTGGTTCAGTTGCAGTGGAGAACTTGTTCGGTCGGAGCCTCAGAAATCTGGTAAGTCTATCCACATGGGGGGGTGGTGGCGGAGGCGGGTTGTGGTTGTTGTTATTGTTGTTGGTTGCCGCAATGAACTGGGTCATCATAGTCATTAGCTGAGCTTGAGCAGCCATCAACTGTTGTATAGCATCATTGTTGTTGTTGTTATCGGGCGTACGACGGGGAGGCATCGATGATTTGTATAGGTGAGTTTTTTAGACGGAAAGGTCTAAAGAGAAAGACTACCCCAACAAACAAACAACCTAAAGAACAAACAAACATCACACAACTCAAAACTTTGAATTAATCAGACATGAGAGTTTTGGAAAATAAAACGCTAGGTTCCTCGGAATACAATGGAAGGTACTGCCTTATCACAAGTTGATAGGTCAATACAAGACTAAGATAACGATGAGGTGTAAATAAATGGTAGTCTCGCTAACGAACTATTCGACCATGTCGTCTTCTTCTTCTTCAATTTCCTGAATCTCGATTCCTTCATTGTCGAGTACTTCCCTTAATTCCTTCACTTCTTTCTCCAGGGCAGAGTTCTTCTCTTGCAGTTCCCTTTTCTCGGTACGAAGACGCTTGATCAAGTCACTATCAGCTTCAAACTCGACTTCATTGCTCTCGAGTTCTGCCTTCTGTTCTCTGATAGTCTTGTTTTTCTCTTGAACCCTTTTCTCCTGTCTCTTGTATTTCTCCTCTTGTGAAGCAAACTTTTCTTCTTGGGCCTTAGTCACTTCCTCTTGAGCTTTCATCTTTTCCTCGTTCTCCTTGAGTAAGGCACACAACTCATCGTTCTTCAGAAGTTCAGTGCGTCTATCCTCATAAAGTTCTGTGACGAGGACCTCCAACTCCTGGAAATACAAACTAAGGGACTTTGCTTTGCCTCTATCTCCAACATCAAAGAGGTATGGTTCTCCCTCCTCGTTTCTCCTTCCAAAGAAAATGGAGTAGTGGCCCCTCAACTCTGCGCTATAGCGTCCGCAGAGACGTCCAATCAGGTCCTGCATGACGAGATTGAGTCCTTTTTCTTTGGAGTCACTAACCATTTTGATTTCCAACGGGGGCTCTTCTCCGCGTCCTGGCTGAGTTGCTTTTATTCCCCAACAGCCCTCCTTGTTAAACTTCTTCAGGATGAAGCCCTTAACTTGAGGCAGCGGTAAACCTATCTTCTCGCCGATGTCGAGAAGGTAGCAGCCAAAACGGGTGTCCTCGAAGTCCTCCGCAGCGGTGAAGTGGAAGCTCGTCATCCTTTAGGAAGAAAGAAAAGAATTTAAAACAAGAAATGTGTAAGGTAAGGAGGTACTAGTCATAAGTGTATTATTAAATTAGAGTCAAAACTAGGTCAAATCTCAATGTGATCAACAAATATAAACAACTCTTTGTAAATTGGATATTCACTATAGTGAGAGAGACAGACACCCGGCCAACCACTTAATTGTGGAACAGGTCTCATGTACGCGGAGATGTAAGGTTTGTTTCCAGGCCGCTTCATCTCACTATGCCGCTAGGATCCAAAAATACTTAAGTAGTTAATACTATGATCAAAAGGTTTTTCCAATCCTAAGGGCTCGAACCTACAGGCAACACAGTGCTCTGATACCATCTGTAGTGTACCTGCACCTAAAATATGGCAGATACCTGTTATCGTGGTGGTGTCACGGCAGATGCCATAGGATGGCTAATGTGTGGGGCATATGGACGTTGGTGGATCCGGGGGGGGGGGGGGGGGATAGCGAGCTGACTAGCCCACGCAAAGAGGATCCCGGTATAACCGAGATCTCCCAGGAACAAGAAACAAGATCAAAGTGCGAGGGGGAAGATCTAACAAACACGAACAAATGCACGAAGGCACACAACACACACACGATATACCCAGGTTCAGGGCCCTCGTGAGGAGGTAACACCCCTACTCCTGCCTTTCCTCTCTATATAACAATGGTACAAGAACTACAACTTGCTGCTAGATCTCTCAAAGGGAGGAGTACAAAGAACTAGATGAACTCAAGGTGTGAAGGAGTAAATGCTCTAAGAGTAAATGTGACTATAGCTTTGGCTCCCAAGTTGGTCTCTCTCCCACAGAAGCAGTTATGGCGCCTTTTATAGAGTTCCGGCCAGGAGGGCGGGAAACCCTAAATCAGCTTGGCCCCACCGGACAGGCCTAGCCGGCATGCCGTCGCCGGCTAGTGCGACCTAATCGCCGCGCTATCCGGTGTAGCCCCTTCGTCATCATCTCGATAAGGACAGCAGGCGCCGTCCTGAACCATCATTGTCCCTCTGTCAGAGACAAGACATGTCTTGGCCCATCCCGGATAGCCTTTTCCGGATTGCCGGGCTAGGCATGTCAGGTCTTGTCGTACCGTGGTCGTACCGGCTGACGTGCTCCCGTGTCAGGCGGGAGGTGACCATGCTTCCGTGTCAGGCGGAATGTTACTTCCCCCCGCAACAGACGGGAAAGCCTGCTACAGACCGTTGACGGCCTACCGGAAGCCCTCACGCCGGCTACCTCCTCGTTTGCCACTGCGAGCCTCTTCTGCATAAGATCAAGACCGAGACATATACTCCGGTTAGTACTTATCCGGACTACCTATCCGGTAAAGCCGAGTACCCCTCCTTCCGGGAGTTTCCTCGGAGTCCGAGATCCGGGACCCTTTCCGGAGGCGTTCGAGCTCGTCTCAGGATGAGTATCTCTAGGCCTAGCCTCCCGAAGATGTCTTAGCCTATCAGCAACGACATCTTCGAGAAGCTAGTTCTTAGAGGAACCACCAGATGAAGCTTGTGCTGCCATTGTGAAGGTCGGGGGTGTCTATTTATAGCTGCCAGAGCTGACCCTTGCGCCGGCCAGGAGGCACTTTGCCCTCTACCAGTGTTCAAGGGTCAAGTTGCCCTTTTAGCACACCAGGAGGTGTCCCTTGCTCTCGCCAAAGGTCGAGTACTGTTGGCACCTTACTGAATTATACCGGGATCTGCCCCTACCCGGGGGGCAGCCCCCCGACACTAGTCCTCGAAGCTGGTGCTGCACAGAGACCTCGGATGATGTGCGGGATCAGCTTTTAAATAACAACTATCTTCCGAGAACACATGACACCATTCTCCGTTTTCTTGCCGAGATTGATTTCTCCCGAGACCTTCTTACCGAGACTGTGTTAACCGGGAGGCGAAGCCTGCAACCGGATAACGCAGTCTCAGTGAATCTCGACTATTGGCTTCGTGCCGAACTCGAGATCGCGAGCTGGGCCCCACACGACGTCCCGTCCGAGCAGAAATGCACTCGAGTGCTTCTGCTCGAGCACGCTGTCGCTTGGGTTCCCGCGCCGGGAGCCGCAGCCGATCCGGAGCCCAACCGTTGGGGGCCGTGTGACCCTCGGTGTGGCTGGATCAGGCGCTCCGGCTAGCGCCACGTGGCGCGTTGCGCAAAACAGATCCCACCCACGATCGTGGAGATCGTGGGCGGGAAAACTGGGAACCGCTCCGGAATCCCCCCCATAAATAGGGGACCGGAGCGGTCTCCTCTCCTCCTTCCTCTTCCTTGCTTCTCCTCCGCCATTGTCTCGAGCGCATCGCCGCCGCTGCATTCGTCGCCCGAACGCCGCCGCACTCGCCGTTCTCCGGAGCCCGAACGTCGTCGCCCTCGCTGTCACCGATCTCCTCTTCTCCGGTGAGTTGCTCTCCCCGCTCCGATGATCTCCTCTGGTAGAATAACCGCTCGCCTTCGGTCTCGCCCTAACACGTGCGCCGTTGCGCCGCCGCCGGTGAGCACGACTTGCGCGGCGCGCACGGGGTGCACGGCGGTGATGCTAGTTGCTGTAGGACCTACGCCTTTTACTCGCACTTTGCTTCGTTTGAGTTTAGACCGCACCTTTTTTCCTCCCTTTTGTTTTGATTTTCTAGCACACGGTAGATCTTATTTCCCAGGAACCCGGTTGTGTTTAGCAGTTTGCGATCCGGCATCTTAGCTCCCGGTAGAATAACTATGACTAATCGCCGCCGCGCCTGCAGAGTAGCCCGGATACATCTGCTGACTTCTCCGACATGGGCGAAGAAAGTATCCGGGGGTGCTGGGATGGATCCGAGACCAAACAATGGGACCTGGACTGGCTGTACCGGACTCACCGGATTCCGCCAGAAGTCGAGAGCCGTCTTCCGGAGGGCGAGGTTCAGCCGGAACCCCAACCCGGGGAATACGTTGTATTCCTTACGCATTTCGAGTGTGGGTTTGGGCTTCCGGCTAGCCCCTTCTTCCGCGACTTCCTCGACACCTACAGCCTCCAACCGCATCACCTCCCAGCTAACGCCATTATGATGCTTTCGGTCTTCACCACGTATACGGAAGCATATCTCGGCGTGTGGCCCTTCCTGGATCTTTGGGCCAGGTATTTCATCCTTCGTCGCCAAGTCATCCCCAACCCGGATCAGAAAGTAAAAGACTTGGTCGATTGCGGAGCTGCCACCATCATCCCTCGTGCTGACTCTGGATTCCCTATAGTCAAAGGACTAGAATCCTGCCGGAAGTGGCAGCGCAGCTTCTTCTACGTGAAGAACCGGGAGAACTCGGGAGATGGTCCGGGATCCTCGAATCCGGATTTCATAAATTTGCCGGAGTTCGTCAATGGTCCTCGTCGCAAGTTCAATCTCTGGAAACGGTTCCCCGACACCGAAGAGGTCAAGTGTATGCACGATGTCCTCGCGGCGCTGACCAATAAGATGACCGGCGACGATCTCTTGCGCTGCTTCATTATCCGCCGCGTCTGCCCTCTGCAAACCCGAGTGCACAAGATGTGCCATATGGATGGGAGCTATGACCCCACCAGGACCAGTATTTTCCCTCTGGACCGTCCCGCGGTCGTCCGACGTGTCCGAGCTATTGCTCGGACGAAGATGTCGGATGAGTATGTTTGGGGTGTCATTGGGGGATCCCGGAAAAAACCATTAAAACAGGTGCTCCTGTCTGTCTTTCGTTCAATTGCACCCGTACTCGCGTTCACCTGGACACCGACATGGTCATCATGTGGTGATTTGTTTGCGCAGTTATTCGAGCGGCAAGCCGAGGAGGACGCAGTCCACGCCAACGGGAATTTCGTGTCGAACATCCCGGTGCCGGCTAAGATGCCGAGAAAGGACCCCGACGGCGAGGACCATCTCGCCATTCCTCTAGTCAAAGCTGCTGCCCCGGGTAACCCTTCAACCTCAGAGGCAGTTTCCATTTCTTCGGATGATGAGGATGAGATTGACTGCCAAATCCTCGATGTTATTGACGCTCTCCCTCTCAACTGGGCCTCAGCAGTGGTTCCGAAGCCGACGGCCGGGACCAAACGCGCCGAGAGCCGAAAGCGCGCGGCTTCCGACACCGAGGCTGCCGACAACTCCCGCAACCCCCCCAAGAGGAGCAAGCCGAATAAATAAACGGCCCCGAAGCCTCCTCGGCGCCGGCAAAGGGGCCCTCCCACTGTGGACTCCGGGTACATTCTCCATGCCTTATGCCACATGATTTTGCCTTCTCCATAAATTATTACTGAGATATTCTCTTTCAGGGACGCACTCGACCTCCCGTCACCTGCTATTCCTCCTCCTCCCGGAACTCGGACTCCCAGCCCGGCTCGGGCTTCCCCTTCTCCTCCTCGCCCTTCTACTCGAGGAAGCGAGCCTGCTGCCTCCGGTGCCGCACCGGCTACCGCAGTGACTCCGGATGCTTGCCCGGTGATTGACGAGATCCCGGTGTAGGCCACGACAACCTCGAGAGAGATTCTTCTTCCGGAAAGTTCGCGCCGGGTGCCCGGGCTTGAGGCGGAGATCCTGAGCCCTCCCCGGCAGTCCGTGCCAAGCGGTCCCTCCCGGCAAGCTTCGGACAAGACTGTCCCGGAGAAACGGCCCGCGGTCTCTTCCCGGCCAGCTGATCCACCTGTCGCGAAGTCACGTCCCAAGGTTGCTGGGCAGAAAACGACTTCTGTCAAGCCTGCAGCTGCCCCGACATCCTCGGCCCAGGACTTGGTGCTGCGCACGGGTACGTTTTCATCGTTACCACCGCCTCCCGCCGAGATCCCTACTGCTGCCTTGCGGATGTTGCGAGCAACCGTTAGCTCCTTTGTGCCTTCAGGGTCCCGGGATATTGCTGCTACCCGCGCGCCCGGCGGCTCCGGCATACAGGTTGTTGACGAATACAACCAGGCCTGGCTTGCCGCTGACGCCTCCGAGACCGCGGGAGACTTGCACGCTGCAGGCCCAAGCCGCAACGCCCAAGCTCTGCACGCTCTCCAGGTGGCCGCGCTGGATGTTACTCGGGTGACCGAGGTAAGCTTGTTCTATTTCTTTCACCAAAAAACATTTGTTCCTTCCACTACCACTAGTCCCCGAGATTGGTGCTTAGTGTTCTAGATTCCACCGAATAGCAGATCACTAGGTTCCAATCTTAGAGAAAATTTCAGGACTCGGACACCGAGTCCCCGAGATCCTCCCAACCGGGTAGCTTGCTTCAAAATTTGCTTCATAACCACTAGTCCCTGAGATTGGTGCTTAGTGCTCTAGATTCCACCGAATAGCAGATCACTAGGCTCCAATCTTAGAGAAAATTTCAGGACTCGGACACCGAGTCCCCGAGATCCTCCCAACCGGGTAGCTTCTTCAAAATTTGCTTCATAACCACTAGTCCCCGAGATTGGTGCTTAGTGCTCTAGATTCCACCGAATAGCAGATCACTAGGTTCCAATCTTAGAGAAAATTTCAGGACTCGGACACCGAGTCCCCGAGATCCTCCCAACCGGGTAGCTTGCTTCAAAATTTGCTTCATAACCACTAGTCCCCGAGATTGGTGCTTAGTGCTCTAGATTCCACCGAATAGCAGATCACTAGGTTCGAATCTTAGAGAAAATTTCAGGACTCGGACACCGAGTCCCCGAGATCCTCCCAACCGGGTAACTTGTTATGTGTTAGAGATCCCGGACTCTCCCGATTTCCTTACATTTTTCCCCGGCTGATTCCTCCTTCTTTGTCTTGATTTCAGGAGTGCAGCAAGAAACGCTGCAGCATCTTCAACCGAGTTCTTGCTGACCTCGGTCAGTCCAAGAAGTGCGAGGGGCGCCTCCGGGAGGAGCGAGATACCGCGCGCAAGGTCTCGGTAGACCAGAAGGCCGCACTCGCCACCGCGCAAGCCGAGATCGCGCGGCTCAACGGCGAGCTCGAAAAAGTCAAGGCTGCTGCGACCGAGATGAAGACGCGCTTCATCGAGGCGAGCAAGAAGCAAAAGGAAACCTTGGACCAGTCCGAGGAGCGTGCGCATCTTGCCGAGACCGGGCTGGCTCTCCTCCGGTCACGGTCCGATACTTGGCTCTCCGAGCTCACTGTATTGAACCGGGATCTGAACAGTAAGTGGATCGACATCCCTCTTCTCTTGTTGCTTTCTTTCTTTGCTGTCGCTTTTCTTATGACCTAGCCGTTTGACAGCTCTTCTTTTTAAAGGGGAATTTGAGCACTCCCGGGAGGCTGCTGTTCTTGCCGTTGCTGCCGCCCGAGAGAAGCGCGCCGGGAAGGGCCCTATCTCGGAAGACTGGGACATCGAGGATCACCTCACCGCCCTGAAGGCCCGGATAGTGCCTCTGCGGTCTATCGGGACGGAGCTGCTTAGCGCTGCGGTCCACGTCCACGGCGCACTGTGGCCGAGTATCCGCGCGACGCTTTCGGTTACCGAGCTCGCGAGCGCACTCTGGTGTGCCGGGAGGCGCATTCACGCCTGAAGCGTTCCGGTGCGCGGGCTGGTGCCGACCAGGTCTTGACCCAAGTACTTAGCTGGTACGAAGGTCTTGATCTGGAGGCGATCCAGCGCCTGCAGACGATCTCGCCGTGGCTGAGCGATCCGGCTAAGATCCAGCGGCGACAGGAGGTGGCGCACCGCATCGCCTCGTGGTCCAGCATCCGTTCCTTCACCGCCAGCATCCTTCCTTACGACTCCGAATCTGATTATGAGGATGACGAAGAAACCGGCGCGACCGGCGATGCGGATGACGAGGTCCCGGAAGAAGATGACGCTGCCTCCGGTGCCGCGCCCGAGAGCGTGGTTCCCCGGGATGCTACGTCTTCGCCGAGACCCGAGGTCTTCCAGACCGAGGTGCACCCCGACGTCCCGAGTACCGCTGCCGGAACTGAAGCCGAAGCTGCTCCTGCTGCGTCTCCCGAGACCGCTGCTCCCGCTGCCGCCACCGGGACTACCGCTTCTGCTGATGCCGCCGGGACTGCTGCTCCTGCTGCTGCTGCTCCCGAGGTCGCTGCTTCTGCTGACACCTCCGTCGAGAAGCCGACTTCCCCTATCACTTGAAATACTTAAGAGTAGATTCGTCAAATCCCCGGGATGCCGGGTACAATATGTAACATACACTTATATTATTTTCGTTTCGTAGTGAGCTACTTATCCGAACAACTTATGTCAATTTATTCTGTTATGAGTTCTCGAATTGCCTTTCATGTTTACCGTACTTAGGTAATTTCTGCTCTTGTCTACCATTTCGGCGTTCGACAGTCGAGTCACAAAACTCCACATACGGCATACATTACTTAAAACAATCCGAGTTCGGGCTAACCGAATTCCCGACATAAAAAATAACTGAGTTAGTAAAAAACAGGTCCGAGTCCCCGAGACCATTTTCGTGTTCCCCACCTTCCCTCTCTTAGCTCTTGACTACCATTTCGGCGTGCGTCAGTCGAGTCACAAGATGATTTCACATGACATACATTACTTTGACTCTGAGAATCGAACTCGGAACTTCCCGGCATACAGATAAAACAGAGGACAGTTATTCGGCAGTCCCCGGGTTCCTTCCCGAGATGCCGGTGCAAAACAGCAAATGAACTTGACAAAAATTAAAACAAAACATGCATATAACCAGGCAGTCCCCGGGTTCCTCCCGGGGTGCCTTTCTTTCATTAATACTGAAAACTGAGATACAACATACACTGAGCCCTTTACGTGTAAAAGGGGCGAAGTAGAGCTACATTCCATGGACGCTTGGTTTCCTCACCGGATTTGTCCATTACACCTTTCCTAGCCTCCTGTGCATCTACAAGATAATAAGAATCATTGTGCAATGCCCTACTTATCACAAAAGGTCCCTCCCATGGAGGTGACAATTTATGCATTCCGGCCGTGCGTTCGATGAGCCTCAGCACCAGATCCCCTTCTCGGAACACCCTCGGGTGCACTTTCCGGCTATGATAGCGACGGAGATTATGTTGATAAATTGCAGATCGAGATAGTGCCAATTCTCTTGCCTCTTCGAGTAAATCTACATCATCTTCTCGGGCCTCCTTTGCCTCCGTCTCGGTGAACATTTTCACTCTCGGGGAATCATACTGTATGTCAGTCGGGAGTACTGCCTCAGCACCGTATACCATGAAGAATGGCGTGTACCCGGTAGATCTATTCGGTGTAGTCCGGAGACCCCATAACACCGCCAGTAACTCCTCTATCCAGCATCCCGGAGTTCTCAACAATGGCTCGATCAAACGAGCTTTGATGCCGGCTAAGACTAAGGCATTTGCTCTTTCGACTTGCCCATTTGCTTCCGGGTGCGCAACTGATGCTACATCCAGCCGGATTCCCTTCTCAGCACAAAATCGAGCGAATTCCCCCACAGCAAAGTTGGTGCCATTATCCGTGATAATGTTGTGCGGGTACCCGTATCTCAAGATGATGTCTTTCAGGAATTGCACAGCGGTGTGTCCGTCACACTTCCGGATTGGCTTGACCTCTATCCACTTGGTGAATTTGTCCACCATAACCAGTATATGTGTCATATTGCCTCTTGCCGGCTTGAACTGACCGACCATATCCAAACACCAAACTGCGAATGGCCAAGTGATAGGTATTGTCTTTAGTGCTGATGCCGGCATGTGTATCCGGTGAGCAAATCTCTGACATCCTCCACACTTCCGGACAATATCTTCTGCTTGCTGCAGCGCAGTGGGCCAGTAGAACCCATGCCGGAACACTTTCGCCACCAGGGCCCGAGATGATGCATGATGTCCACACTCCCCTTGATGTATTTCCAGGAGCATCTCTTGTCCTTCTGCCGGTTCTACACATCTCTGGAGCACCTCAGTGACACTCCTCTTGTATAACTCTTGATTGATGACGGTGTATGCTTTTGACCTTCGCATTATCTTCCGGGCTTCCACTTCATTTCCGGGAGGGTTCCTTCCAAGATACAAGCCATAATGGGCTGTGCCCATCCCGGGACAGGTCTAACCGGGAACATTGGAGCGTCTATGTCCATTGGCTCTGCCGACATCACCTCTATCATCATATTTCTTTGCCTCTCTGAGCACTGCGATGCAGTCCCCGGGTTCGATGTTATGCTCCCGACATCTACTTCCATGGGTACGGCATCTGAACCAGGCTCCTTGGGGATGAAGATAGAATCCGACTCGGGTGAGGGTTGAATAGATGGCTTCCTCAAATGCTCCAGGGCTATCCCGGGTGGGATGGCATCCCGAGATGACCCTAGCTTGGACAAGACATCCGCTGCTTCGTTTTCTCCTCTGGGTATATGCTTGAACTCGCATCCTTCAAAAAATCCGGATATTTTCTGCACATGAAACCTGTATAAGGCCATGTTTGCATCGAGGGCATCCCAGTTCCCCGACACCTGTTGCACTACGAGGTCGGAGTCACCGAAACATTCTATCCGGCGGATGCCGATCTCCTTGGCGACGTTCAGTCCATGAACCAAGGCCTCATATTCTACGACATTGTTGGATGCCCGAAAATGAATTTGCAGCACATACTTCAGTACATCTTGTTTTGGGGAAGTGAGGACCACTCCGGCACCCAATCCGATCTTAGCCTTTGAGCCATCGAAATGCATCCTCCAGAAATTGTAATCCGGCATCGGAGGTTCATACTGCATCTCGGCCCAGTCCACCAAAAAGTCCGGCAGCGCCTGCGACTTGATGGCATCTCGTCTCTCATACGCCGGAGCGTATGGAGACAACTGGATGGCCCATTTGGCTACCCGGCCGCTAGCGTCCTTGCAACCGATGATCTCGGCCAGAGGAGCTTCGCATACCACTGTGATCGGGTGTTCCTGAAAGTAGTGTTTGAGCTTGGTCACTGCCATGTACACCCCATACGCCATTTTCTGGTAGTGCGGGTAGTTCTTCTTGGATTCCGAGATCACCTCACTGAGGTAATACACCGGCCTCTGTATCAGCTTTCCCCCTTCTTCCGTTTCTACTACCATTGCCACACTGACTACTCGGTTGGTTGCGGCGATATACAGCAGCATAGGTTCCTTGGGTAATGGGGATGCCAACACGGGTGCTGTTGAGAGCATCCTCTTCAAATCGTTGAACGCCGCATCAGCCTGCGGGGTCCAAACAAATGTCTTGCTCTTCTTCATCAGTTGGTACAGAGGCAAGGCCTTCTCCCCAAGTCGACTCACAAACCGACTTAGGGATGCAAGACACCCGGTAAACTTCTGCACATCCTTGAGACGCACGGGCAATTTCATGCTCTCAATAGCACGAATTTTACCCGGGTTGACCTCGATTCCCCGGCTGGAGATGAGGAAACCGAGTAACTTCCCTGCCGGAACACCAAATGTGCATTTATCCGGGTTCAATTTCATCCGGAACCTTCTTAAGTTTTTGAATGTTTCCCTCAGATCATCTATTAGTGAGGCTTTTTCTTTTGTTTTTATGACTATTTCATCGACATAGACCTCGGCATTTCGGCCTATCTGGTCATGCAAACATTTCTGCATGCACCTCTGGTATGTAGCACCAGCATTCCTCAAACCGAAAGTCATGACACGATAGCAATAAGCCCCATAAGGGGTAATAAAAGCAGTTTTTAATTGATCATCCAGATTCAAAGGTATCTGGTGAAAACCAGAATAGGCATCTAAAAAGTCAAAAGTTCACTCCCGGCAGTGGAATCTATCACTTGATCTATCCGGGGTAATGGAAAGGGGTCCTTCGGACAGGCTTTGTTGAGGTCGGTGAAGTCGATGCACATGCGCCACACCTAAGCAGGAGGGGATCATCCTTCTTCTTCTCTACCAAAACCGGATTCGATATCCAATCCGGGTGCAGCACTTCCATTATGAATCCAGCGGCCAGCAGTATAGCCAGATGCTGCATGACCGCGCCTCTTCTTTCATCCGAGAGGCGCCTAGTTGGTTGCTTCACCGGCTTTGCATCCGGTCTAACAAACAGAGAGTGCTCAGCCAACTCCCTCGGGACGCCTTGCAGATCGTCACTCGACCACGCAAAAGCATCCCGATTCTCACGGAGGAAGTCGACGAGCTCGCCTTCCTATTTGTTGTCCAGGTTGCTGCCAATGATAACTTGGCGCTCCGGGTTGCTGGGGTCCTCACACACCTTCTTGGTTTCCTTGGGGGGCTGAAATGATGCCCCCTGCTCCGGGTTCACCATCCCGGGCATTCCGAGTTGGGAGGTCTTGGCCATTGCCACCACCTTCTGAATCCTCTTCTTTTCTTCCGCGATCACCAGAGACTCAGCCAAGCACGACCCCGCCGAGGCACACTCCATGGAGCGCTTATGGTCTCCCGAGATGGTGATTACGCCGTTAGGTCCCGGCATCTTCATCTTGAGGTAGCCCATGTGAGTCGAGATCATGAACTTGGCGAGGGCCGGCCTGTCGATCAGTGCGTGATATGGGCTTTCGAGGTCCACGACCTCGAACTCCAAGCTCTCGGTTCGGCAGTTCTCCCGGGTTCCGAATAGCACCTCAACCCAGATCTTTCCCATGGGTGAGCAAGAGACTCCGGGCACAATGCCGTGGAAGGTTGTCTCGGTAGGTAGCAGGGTGTTCATGGATACTCCCAGCTTCAGCATCGTGTCCTTGTACATGATGTTAATGGCACTGCCATTGTCGATCAGAACCCGGCTGAAGCGGACGTTGAGGTTGGGTCCGACAAAAGTTGGGTCCACCACCAAGGCATACGCCCCCGGCTTAGGCATAACCCGGGGGTGATCCTTCCGGCTCCACGTGATCTCCATCTCGGACCAGTGCAAGAACTTGGGCACCGCCGGGATCATAGCATTCACCTCCAGGGCACGCTGTCGCATGCTTCTTCGGTCAGTAGGTTCGGTCACGGAGACCACATAGCTTTGATGTGCCTCCCGGTAGTTGCTCTGCTGCTGTCCGGCTTGGTTACTGGGGCCTGCACCGCTGTCGTTCCGGGTGTGCACCATATTCACTGGCCGAGGTGGGGGTCCTCGCGGAGGCGGGGGAATTCGAACAGCGTTGGCCCCCGATGTCGGAGGAGGGGGTCTCGGGATATTCGGCCGAGATGCCGGAGCACTCTGCCGAATAGCTCCCGAGCTGCCTTCCTGCAACGTGCGCTGATACCAGCTGCACTGCCGAGTAGAGTGGTTTGCGGGCTTGTTGGCCTCCAGAGTATGGTAGCAGCATGGCTTGTTCAGCATCTCTTCATATGTCAGGGGCTTCTTTTGTTCCACCCAGGTCTTTTGCACCTCCTGACTCTGACCCCAAGCCGGGCCACTTGTCTTTTGACGCTGGCTGTTGCCGGAATCCTCCTGCTCCCGGGTCACTGCTGCGACGTGCTGTGCGGCATGGTGATACTCGGGCTGATTTCTCTTCTGGCCAAAATCTTGGCGATCATGGCTCCTGCTCGGTCCTGAACGCTGAGGTCCCGCATTCCTCCTGTTGGAGTCACCGACATCCACCAGGGGTTGCATGGGATCTCCAAGCGTGTAGGTATCGGCGATGCGCATGGTCTCTGCAAAGGTCGTTGGCATTTTTCTCTTCAACTTCTGCCACAGCATTGAGCCATGCCGGCATCCTTGTGCAAACCAGGAGATGGCCTGTGCCTCTACCACTCCTTCGCAAGAATTGCGAATATTGCTCCACCGGGTAAGATATTCCCGGTCAGTCTCATTACTCCTTTGCCTACAGATGGCGAGCTGCTGAGGTCTGTTTGGCCTTTTGTACGTGCTGGTGAAGTTGCTGATGAATGCCTCCTCGAAATCTAACCAGCAGTCTATGCTGCCAGCTCTCAGGTTGTTCAACCAGATCCGGGCAGGTGCTTCCAACATCTGCGGTACGTATCGTACTGCCCATCGTCTGTTTCCACCGGCTATGCGTACTGCTGTTACATAGTCGGTTAGCCAGTCCTCCGGCTTCTTGCTGCCGTCATAGGTCTTGGCACCTCTGTTGAGCTGAAAGTTCCGAACAGGTGGTTCCCGCATGATCCGAGGTCCGAAGCAGGCAGGTCCCGGAGGTCCTTGCTCTTCCACCAACTCGGATTGGTGAATCCGGTCGAGCCGGAATCGGGCATCTGCCAGGTTCAGTTTCCTGGTTCCTATCCGAGATCCCAAAGGGTTCTCGTCTGGCTGATACCTGAGCTGCTGCAGCCTCGAGTTGCCATCGTTGAGCCTGTCTTGCGCGGGGATCACGGCCTGCTGGGGAACAGAGGCGACCTCCCTCTGTGGGTTTCCCTGAACATGAGGAGGGTTCCGGGGTGGATTACCACGGCCAACCGGGTTATTGTTTCCTACACCCAGGTTACCATCCCCACGGGTACTTCCCGCCTGCCCCGAGTTACGCTGTCCGGCTTGCCCGGCTTGCTGGATACCGGCGAAGGCCGGGTCATAGGTCTGTAGCTGCTTGTTCTTCCCGGAACCTCGACTCCGGCTCCGGCTCTTGCTCTTGCTCTTGCTTCTGCTCGGATGTGGGGAAGAGGCCTCCCCGTCTGATTTTTGGCTATTGGGTCTTGCCGAGTGCACTTGAGATCCTGCCCCGGGGTTCTTCTTTTTGAAGGCCTGATTCTGACGGTTGGCCTCAATCACCAATTCGTTTACCCGCTCCTGCTGCTTGCGCAGGGCCTCACCGGATAACCCCACCAACTCGGCCATGGCGGCTTCGGCGGCCCTAAGAGTTTTCGCCGTTGAGCTGTACACCGGCTTCCCCGCTGAAATCCGACTTCCCGTGTGACTGGTTGTTGCTCCTCCGGCCAGCTCCTCATTCACCATTCTTCCTTTCTTGCGCAGATCCGCGATGCGCTTGTCCCGGGAGTCTACCTTAAGGAATCCGTGAGCTGCATTGTACTCCCGGAGGCTAGCATTGAGCTCACGACGGATCTCGGCGATCTCCTGCGCTTCGGCGAGTAGCAACCTCCGCTGCTCCTCCAACTCAGCCGAAGTGCCCTGGGTATCTGCCTCAGCGGCCACAGGTACAGTCAACTTGGCCACCAGGCCCGAGAGGGGATCCGGGCGACGTTGTGGCTGGGACGGTTGTGGATCACCATCCCGAGCCGCACCCCTTTCTTGAGGAGGTTTGGCCAAACGGATGTGACCACTCCCGGTATCGCCGTCTGCGTCCTGGTACTCCTCCTCGGTTGCCCCGACCATCATCACCGCGACGGAACTCGGGGGGCGACCGACACGCAGACCCCGAGCGGCGGAGAGCATGGGAGGGTCCTCAGCTTCCAGCACCATGTCCGGGTAGCTACAGACAACCTCGGTGGCGACGTAGGTGGTGAAACCACCAAAGTCAATGAGACATCCGTTCACCGGAAAAGGTCTGTTCCGGAAGCACCCTGCGTTGTCGCAGACGAAGTCCATCTCCCCTAGCCTTACGACCAGGCCAGAGAGAACCCGAACCTCGAAGTGAACAGGGGAGCCCGTCCGGATGTGTACACCAGCCAACGCCTCTGTCTGCCCCACGGTGGGCGCCAACTGTCGTGGTGGTGTCACGGCAGATGCCATAGGATGGCTAATGTGTGGGGCCGATGGACGTTGGTGGATCCGGGGGGGGATAGCGAGCTGACTAGCCCACGCAAAGAGGATCCCGGTATAACCGAGATCTCCCAGGAACAAGAAACAAGATCAAAGTGCGAGGGGGAAGATCTAACAAACACGAACAAATGCACGAAGGCACACAACACACACACGATATCCCCAGGTTCAGGGCCCTCGTGAGGAGGTAACACCCCTACTCCTGCCTTTCCTCTCTATATAACAATGGTACAAGAACTACAACTTGCTGCTAGATCTCTCAAAGGGAGGAGTACAAAGAACTAGATGAACTCAAGGTGTGAAAGAGTAAATGCTCTAAGAGTAAATGTGACTATAGCTTTGGCTCCCAAGTTGGTCTCTCTCCCACAGGAGCAGTTATGGCGCCTTTTATAGAGTTCCGGCCAGGAGGGCCAGAAACCCTAAATCAGCTTGGCCCCACCGGACAGGCCTAGCCGGCATGCCGTCACCGGCTAGTGCGACCTAATCGCCGCGCTATCCGGTGTAGCCCCTTCGTCATCATCTCGATAAGGACAGCAGGCGCCGTCCTGAACCATCATTGTCCCTTTGTCAGAGACAAGACATGTCTTGGCCCATCCCGGATAGCCTTTTCCGGATTGCCGGGCTAGGCATGTCAGGTCTTGTCGTACCGTGGTTGTACCGGCTGACGCGCTCCCGTGTCAGGCGGGAGGTGACCATGCTTCCGTGTCAGGCGGAATGGTACTTCCCCCCGCAACAGACGGGAAAGCCTGCTACAGACCGTTGACGGCCTACCGGAAGCCCTCACGCCGGCTACCTCCTCGCTTGCCACTGTGAGCCTCTTCTGCATAAGATCAAGACCGAGACATATACTCCGGTTAGTACTTATCCGGACTACCTATCCGGTAAAGCCGAGTACCCCTCCTTCCGGGAGTTTCGTCGGAGTCCGAGATCCGGGACCCTTTCCGGAGGCGTCCGAGCTCGTCTCAGGATGAGTATCTCTAGGCCTAGCCTCCCGAAGATGTCTTAGCCTATCAGCAAAGACATCTTCGAGAAGCTAGTTCTTAGAGGAACCACCCGCTGAAGCTTGTGCTGCCATTGTGAAGGTCGGGGGTGTCTATTTATAGCTGCCAGAGCTGACCCTTGCGTCGGCCAGGAGGCACTTTGCCCTCTACCAGTGTTCAAGGGTCAAGTTGCCCTTTCAGCACACCAGGAGGTGTCCCTTGCTCTCGCCAAAGGTCGAGTACTGTTGGCACCTTACTGAATTATACCGGGATCTGCCCCTACCCGGGGGCAGCCCCCCGACACCTGTGTATAGTGCAAATCCCTGGATCGATTCGTTTGCACACACAGTTACGATGTAATATCACAACAAGGTATCAATTTATTACAACGCTGATCCAGACTTAGAAAATATTCATTACAAATTTGCATAGCATAAAGCTAGCAGTAAACAGAGTAAACAACGGAAAATTTATTCTTCATTGAGTCCCCAAACATCATCATGTGCCACAGGCGAGCATGTTGGTTGAAGACTCGAAACCCTTAGTAAAACTTTCACTCATCATCAGGACAATCTGCAATAAGATATATATTGCAACAACGTGGGTCAGAACCATTAAAATGGAACTGGCAAGTGACACTATGGTGGACACTTAGAGGAATAACTCTATGACCTATATGCTTATTTGGCTGGTAGAGCTCAAGGCTATTTTGCAGAAAGCAAGTTTTTCCCTAACTTTTTGGAAACACTTTTCTTCTATTCGAGACATCCGTGGCATGAAATCCACTGTCTCATTCTACCCTTGTTCACCCATCAAGTTTTAATTTAGAAGTTGAAATGGTGGAATCCTCCGTTGACATCCTCGTTCAGCTGCTCAATTGTCCGTTTCCGGGGACACGGCTAAGTACTTAGATTTTAACTCTGCAGAGGTTGTGCACGTTCACCATTGTACCCATTCAACCCAGGTTATCCTTTACACAACATTTGTGATAAGGCAAGGAAAGAATGAGACGAGATCTTTCAGAAGGATTTTCCCTCCCACTCTGGCCTGACGCGCTCCACCTACAAATTCTCTACCACCACCTGTCAGGCCGGGGAGAGTCCACGCAGCTTAGTTGATCAAGCCAGAGCCCATATTGGCAATGGCTGCACGAGAAGCAATCTTCACTTGGAGTTCTTCAGATTCCTTTGCTCCTGGGTGGCCTTCCACAAGTGAATATTCCACAGGTAAAACCCCTGGGAACAACACTCAACTCATACAGCCAAGCAACCGATTTCCACCCAGGTGTTTGATTAAAACTTAGTAGACTTTATCTTTTTCATCAAAATAGTTTTTGCATAGCATCACTATTCTACTAAGTAATTTCATAGGAACCTAGACACAGGAATAAAGAGGTCTATCATGGCTTGCATAGCAATGCTATCCTACACATGCTTATAGAAAATACTCTACTCATGCATAGAAATAATAGGACTTTTATGGGGGTGTGCCACTTGCCTTGGCAACCGGGAGTGCAGCAGTTACAGTTGCAAAGATTCTCGTTTCCCTCCGAATAGTCTAACAAAGAAATAAAGAGCCACACATAAACACACAAGCAAAGGTTCATACAAAGAAGATATATGCTATGCATGAGATGAGATGCAACAATTTATTCCCAACGTCTAGAAACTAATAAAAGTATCCCTTTGGATTTTCATGATATATGCATGAATAAATTTTTGATTTGTTTCTATTATTTAATCATGAATAAAGGGTTAATGACAAGGACTTTAGTTCACCTAAATAAAATTTCAAAATCAAATTTTGTAAAATGACATTTGGGCAGAGGGCATCTAAACAAGTTGTTAGCAATTTGATTTACTCAAAAATAAATTTTCTAACTAAAGTTATGTCAAAAACACTTAAGCTACTCTAAAAAATATTTGAAAATTTTGTGTGTGTCAAAACAGAAAACAAATGATGCCAAAGTGTTCTACTGGTTCCAAGGATCTCAAATATATAAAAATATTTAAATTTGGATAAACAGATAAAAAGTAGTGATAAAAACAGTATGCAGGGTGTTTTCTGCAAAACTGCCAAATTAAATAAAATGGGAAAAAGAAATTACACGTCAGCGCTGACTGGGCGCTGACTGTGCGCTGACTGGGCATGCTGACGTGTTTAAGTGATTCGATCTGGTCCGTCAGATCTGGATCTGGCGGTCCAGATCAACCGTACCGTTTCGCTTAAAAAGATCTAATCCTAACCGTAGGATCGAGATCGTATGGCCTACACGCGTTGACCAGCAACGGGCGGCGCTAGGTCGCCGGAGGACCTCGCCGGAGCAGCGCGCGCGGAGGCGACACGCACGGCATCGCACGTTCTAGACGTTCTACTGCGTTCCGAGACGAGTGGGTCATACCTACGGGTAGAGGGCGTCGAGGCGATGTCGTTGGCGAAGTGGTGGGGGTCGTAGCTCTTCCTGCCTCCTCTGGTTGCTCGCCGGAGATGCGCACGGCGGAGGTTCTCGTCGGTGAGCACGGACACGGAGTTTGGCTGTGAAAGAACACCCGAGACCTTGTCACCAAGGTGCGCAAAGACAAAGTGAAACGATTGGGAGTGAAGAGAGGGCTCGAGGAGGTCGCAGCTCACCGGAGTTCGTTGAACTTGCCGTCGGCAACGGCGTAGCTCCGGGGATGCTCGTGGGCGGCCTGGTGGCTCTCGGGGTACGGGGCTTGGGGCAAAACGGAGAGGGGGTCGAGGGGGTTCTTATAGCAGCAACGGCGAGTTAAATGGGTGAGTAAATCGCCGGGAATCAATCGAATTGATTCGGCCATTTCTCGGCTAGGTCGTGGGCGTGATTTGGGGAAGAAGGGGTCGCCGGGACGGGGATGACAGGTGGGGCCCACCTGTCAGCGAGTGAGCGCGCGCGCGGGGGCGGGGACGGGCCGCTGGCGGGCTGGTTGTGTCGCGCGCGCGGTAGATAGCTAGTGGGCTTCGGCCCACTGGCTGGCCCGACTCCATTTTTCTTTTTGAAAATTCTTTTCTGTTTTTAAATCTTTTAAGTATAAAACAGATTCAAAACTATATTAAAACTTCTCAGAAAAATTCATAAAAATATAATTTGAAAAGCTTATGAAGAATAGATTCTTTTGACATTATTTTTGTCCAAAGTAAAAATAGAATAAAAGGAACATTATTATAAATTCAAAAAAACTATTTTAAGGACATAAAGTCAATTAAAAACATATTTAAATAATTCAATTCAAATTTTATGTGATTCATATGACCAGTTTAATGATGATGATGCATGGATGCAAAAGTTTTAAATTTTTCCAAAAATTGGGATGTTACATTTGAAACGTGTGGCATGGGAACATGTGGTAGGGTGGTGTTGTACACTTCTCCCGAAGGTACATGTGGATAGACCCCGGCCGACTTCTTTGGGGGTTGAGGTGCCATCCACATTTTCTGTTGGTCTGATATCGTTATTACTCTATACTTCCTCAAGAACCGCAACCCTTATTTCAATGGGGACATTAGCATCAAGGATGGGTTGAGTGCAAGGGGAATCAACCTTAAGACCCAGAGCACCAAGAAATTCTTGGAGCATGCTCCTCATTTCCTCCTTCATCGTTTTAGAGAGGTTGGAAGTAATCTCGGTGTTTAGGCTTTCAAGCCTTGTCTCGATATTACTCACAACATCTTTAAGATGACCCTTGGAAAAGGGACCTTTTCACCTTCTCCGTTTGGCATGTTCTTTTAGGTGGTGAAACCTCAGATTAGAGTCAAGGCTCTAGTACCAATTGAAAGTGCAAACAAAGTCGGCTAGAGGGAGTGAATAGATGTGTAACTAGATTGTAACATCTCAGGATTTAGAGTCCAGAAATATAGTGGACACAGGAGTGTGCATTGAATTCATGCATCAGAAAATCCGAATAAATTCCGCGCATTTAATTTTCAAAACACTAAGTGATTAAAGTTTCACTTGAGTTGGTGGAATTGAAGTAGATCATCAACTTGAGCGCTATAAACGTTGAGATGATCTTAGCTTAAACCTTACTTTGGGGTTAGAGATATACAATAAATGTTACACCAAGTGAAAATAAAACCAAATGAAAGAAAACCTATAACACCAAAACACTACTTAGGAGTGTTTGATGAAAAACAAAACAAAAAGAGAATGGCAAACACACAGTATATATGGGAACTCTGTATCTTTATTGATCATTGTATTGAATACAATGTACATGTACATGCTCCCATAGGAGTTTGCCGATTTTGCCTTCTACCACTACGAAGGATCTGACTGAAGAGATTGCGTGTAGTCCGCTGATTCCCGGCGCTTTTGCAAAGCCACCGGTTAATTACATCTGTAGATCAAGCCTACAGAAGACTTCCGATTAAGCTGCGTCGTAGTCGTCGTCGTCGTAGATGAACATGAGAAAGGGTGAGTTTGTTTGCCGAAACACGATCACGAGATGATCTCGACGTGCGTAATAAAGAGTGAGATTGAATGGATGAAGAGGGTGACTATTGCCTTGTCGGTGCCCAACCATATATCCCGAATTCATCAAATTGGACAGTGTATGTGTTGCTTTTGCCTCGTCGGTGCCCAACAACAGTGTGTCCATCTCATCAAAATTAAGACGTGTTGATTGCATAGTAATCGAGTCTCGCCATCACAAGGCGATGATTTTGTCTAGTCTCGTCGGCAATAGACGTAAGATGAAAACGATGACTTTGACCATGTCTCCTCGAGATTAGGCCATGGATTTTGAGATACACAATTGATGGAGCATGTCGTATCTTCATAATGAACTAGTACATATACCAACGAAGTAGATACAACAATCGGACGGTATACTCTTGTGATGATAAATCATGTGCTCCGCATGGACGACGTTAATGAGACAGTCGTTGCCATGGTTATGTTTCGCCTGACGCATGTGTGACCTTGATGAAACAGCCAACACGGTGGTCGTAGATTTCCGCATGAGCGACTTTGATGAGATAGTCGGCACCATGGTTATAGATTTCAGCATGAGCGACTTTGATGAGGCAGTCGGCACAGAACATAACTGACGTTGATCAAGCGGTCGGGCCACGACGGTAGAGATCGATACATGCCGATATGAAAAATGATCGGATCATGATGGTAAATATTCACGGAACAACCATGTTAAGATTGTCCTTTCTCCATCCCATAATAATCAATGATAGATCCGAGCTTAACACATCTTACCATGGACGAACAGAGCCGACATGACGACGAGGCGTGGCCTCCGGCGCGACGACTCCGACGAGTGTACTCTGACAAGATGCGTTTGTGGTGGGATGATTTGGATTTGCACACCACGGAGCAAGGCGGTGATGAAGTCTCGCTTCCTCCGTGCGCGTACGTGAGTTCTCTCTGGCTAGGTATTTTTTTCCTCCTCCTTGCGATCGATCGCTGCTTGAGTATTTATAGGCAGGATATGGCTATCATAGGCGGTTCAAAACGTTTCAACGATCAATCAGGTAGTTTAAACAAATCGTATCTATCTTAACTGACGTACATGACCTAAGCCATGACATCATCCGTCTAAAACCGGCCGCACGTATCCAAACAAAATACCATGTCGGGCGTACGTGCATGGACTGCTTCGATTGATCAATATAGTTAGTTCTAGCTTGTACTGTAACTTTAAAACTTTCAGAGATCATATCTATTAAACGGTAAGTCAAAATATTAATCCGTTTGCACCATTGCATTGTGAATAATGAACTCTACAAAATGAATTCAGTATCGAATATATATTCTTTCAGAAATATTTTGTATCTCGTGGGTCCCATTTGTCATAGATAAAGGTTGTGCTAATTAATTCATATGTCATGAATTTTGATACCAAAAATTCATCGAACAAATGCCCCCTCGCCAAGTTTTATTCGTGCGTGTAGTAAAACGGGCTAAGCTTGGCGAAACCGGGAGAAATAAACTCCACGAGAGCGTGAGAAGCTTATTTTGTTTTCTTCAAAATTAGCAAATATCACGATTGCTTTACCGGTTCAACTCCCAACTTGTTTTTTCCGGCCGGTCAGCGAATCAAAGTCCGATCAGATTAGGAACCTAGCCCAACACAAAATATAGAGTTCCGCATAGCTACGATTGTATGATGCATCCTTCCGGCGTTTGGTGTATACTTGCCCGAGCAGGAATCGTATAGAGTTTTGCGCGGCTACAAATGCCTATGCGGATCCCTGAGTTGAACTTCTTACTATATATAATTCAAGAGTCGTCGCTGCTCGTTGAAGCACCTTGCGATTAAGCAACGTTAACATCACCATGGCCAGCCCCTCGAAGAGACACCCAACCCAGCCTTCTAGCAATGAGCGTGACGGCGGCAAGACTGGCCGGCAGAGTCGGAATCTCCCTCGCAAAGATACGAGTGCTGAGCGAGGTTCTGGTAGCGTTGATGCAGCCAAATCCAAGGAAAAAATCGCCGTTACGTATGAGCTGAAATCCCCACGAGAAATAAACTCACGGAGCTCCCAGGTATCATCTCCATGGCTTCGCCCTTGTTATTTTCTTCGAATTTGTTTAGACCGCGCGTATAATCAGCGCGTCGTGTATGATTATTAATATGTATGCTGGGAAACCGTGTATGATTATTGATCTGTATGCTGCAAAAATAGGTGTCCAGTCGTAGCACTATATGCCCTTTTATTTAAGTCCACTTACATACTTGCTTATATTTTCTTACACATGTATCTATGTATATGGAAACTTTGGACATCGCTAGTTGTCTCAATACCCCTTTTTTTACGTTTTATGAAGGACATCATGGATACGGTGCCGGCGGCATACCCTTTGTTTAGCGGCCCTGTTAAACATGCGCCAAGAGAAGCCAATGGGGAAGTGTTGCTCTGGCGCGATGAGTATGAGTTTTTTGTGATGCTGTGCGAAACGGCTTTCCATATGATGATGATGTTCCAATTGAGCGGGAAGAAGGAACTGACGAGTTCATGAGCCAAGTTGCTGACTGCTTGGCACTCGGACGTGGTGAACAACTTATTCTTGAGCCCGAGAACACGTTCTTGCAGAGAGCCAATGATAAACATGATCCACGCTACTCCAAAATTCTTGTTCCAGCAGGGCCAAAGATGCTATCAGGCGCAGCTTCTGAACAACTTTCTGGCCGCCAAGTTGGGCCCGGTGCACCCCCTATAGGAGTGAACCTTTTTATCCCCCTTGTCCTACAGCCCTATATGTTCATAAGTAAGCGTCCTGGTGCACTTGAGGAGAAACTGCCCCCAAAGACCTCGACACTTATTCAGAAATTTGCCGAAACTCATGCAACAAGATGGCTTATTAATCATCCACTCGAGTTGCACATCGAGGTTGTCGTGTGCGGAGGAATGTTACTTTGGGCTCGCATGATGCTATTGAATCCGGAGGATTCTTTGTTTTTGAAGAGAGCAGACATACTCCGGGGAGTCATGCCTTCGGTCTATCGATGTCGTGTTGACCCATCTTTAGTGGCTGCGTTCTTGACTCATTGGAATATTCATGGACACACCTTGATCACCACCCAAGGGGAGATGGGCTATCCACTCCACACCATATATGATGCAATGGGCATACCGATCTCTGGACGTCTTTACGAGGAATATATTCCCCTCCCTTCAACTGCGCGAGGTCACGTCAAAACCTTGTATAGCATATATGCTGATTTGTGTCCTGTCAGTATGAGAGATGGAACAGGGTTGGTCACTATTTTAGACTGGGTGGACAGTTTTTTTAAGGATCCGACTGATGACTTTGAGCTTTCAGCGACGAAGATGTTTGCCAGTTCGTCAGATCCTTTGTTGAAGGCACATGAGCTCCGCGTTGAGTTTCGTGGAGATCGTCCTACTCTTGTTGCAGGCACACCTTCAATATCCTACCGCGTTGCATATCCTTCAGTGGTGTATCGTTCTGCCTTTATTGCAGCTTGGTTGTGCACCTACTGTGTCCCAGCGGAGGAGGGACAATATATTCGTCCTGAGGTTTTTGTCATGGCGGTGAAATTGGCGAAAGGTGACCGCCGTGCCATAGGTGTGGCAAGCTTGGCGTTTCTATACCGTTGTCTGGATGAAGCTCATAACAATATCGTGAACGGCACGGGGGCGGCTAATGAGTGTAACTTATTTATTCCCGGCCATTTCATCATGGGCTGGTTTGCCTCTTTTCTGAAGAATATTCCCCCGACTGCATCTTTGAAATGCCCAATCCCATGTGCACCGTTTGTCATAGATTTTAGGCGCAGAGAACCCATGCCCCTCACGGACGCGCTCAATCTATTTTGGGAGTTTGATGATGCTAGCGAGGGCTTACGCTCACTTGACTTTATAGGGTGGTCGAGTGCGCGCTTCCCAACATCAGAGCTTCAACTACCGGATGATCGTGGCAAACCCCATACGCGCAAGGTAATAACAATGGAAGTTGTTGATTTACTAATTAGTTGCAGTGTCGGTGGTGTCACTCATAGGCGGGGTGAGAGTTTTGACAACCGAGTATACTGTCCACATCGGTTTGCCCGAATGTTCAACTATGATCACACTGTTCCAGCTTCCATTATGTGGGCGAGTAATGATTTGAAGACGAACAGCCTCGACTTCGCCAGTTATATGATTAATTCACGAGAGGAATCACTTCATATTCTTGCTCGTAGACACCACTCTTTTTTGCGTCCAGAAGGTCACATCTTATTTGTGCATCCACTGTCACGGAGGACCAGACGCACATTAAACTACATACAATGGTGTGAAAAGGCTTTTTCTTTTCTTGAATCACCTGATGCATATTGCTCTGAGGCACCTGAACTGCAAACGGTCTCCAGTCCCGCACCAGGTAGGTAACCAGCTGATAACCAGAGGCTTTGCATTATTTTAGTTATGTCACATGTCTACGTACGTGATATGTACATATATCTACTTTGCTAGCTAGGACCAGTACGTGCTTCTCTAACTGATTACTTCCTTGCTTAATTTTTCCCTTATTTTGTTTAAGATATAGATGACACAGTGACACTTGTTGGTGCTTACACAACCAACGAGTCCTTACAGCAGCCGGAGGTGCCGCATGATATTCCTACATCACAGGAAGTAAACGAAGAGGAGTCGCTTGATCATGTCGAGGAGGCTCCAAAAATTTCACAAGATCAGTCGGACAAAACTTATATAGAGACTGGTTTTACGAACGATCCTCAAGGTACTTCGACCTCAGGTATCTCTCATGGACCGAATATATCTGCCCTTCCCGAGAGCGTGCAACATAATGATAATGGTATAGCATTTGAGGAGGTATACAATGATGGACTGTACGTACCAGATGATGACATACGTACTGTTCCCGATAATGTATTCACTGATGACAGCATAGACAACTTTCTTGAGTCTTGGGGTAATCCCACCCGGACTGATCAAAGCAAAGTCTCCATGGAAAGGCAGTCAGGGGATAATTCAACACAACAAATCAACCATATGGCAGCAAGCAATATGGCTTCTGGTTTTCCAAAACGGAGGCCAAGTGATCTTGAAGATGGAGTAAATAAAAGGGCAAAGACCACGCATGCAGGTAACCTGATTTTTTTTGTGATTTACTAATTTTTTGTATGATACCTCACATACATACTTGCTTGTATTTCTTCATCATGTACACTTACTTCTCTCTTGTTTCCATTTTTTAGAGGAATTACTTGACGAGGAGTCTAAGAAAATATATGAGTCCATTGCTAGGGAATGCAAAGAACATTATGATGGCGTCGAGAGAAAGCTATGTCAAAACTCAACCAGCTCAACTGCAGCGGAAGACATTAGAAATCTTCTATTGGGTAATGAATTCTCTAGCGAAAATCTAGTGAACTTGGGAGAGCTAGCGGGTACTCCTTTTGCGCACTGTGTAAACTATGTCCAAATAGATCTTAGAAAGCTTAGACGCCTCCTCGACGCATTTCCAGTGAATAAGTCCGCTATGACTTCGGCAATAACTGATATTCTCAAGTTCTGGAAGAGACTCTTTTTTGATGACCCCCCTCGGAAGTAATCTGCATCATGAAGGGACTCGCTGCTTTACAAGCGGCGTATGAACATGACATGTCTGATCTTGGCACAAGAGTTGCTTTACAAAGAGAACAAGTTCAGCAACGAGCCTGTGTAGTGAAGACTCTCATTGATAAAGCGGAGGCTGCATGTACTTCCATGGCTACTATATCAGCCTCCCTTGAAGATCAGCTCCCGGAGAGTGAGAACAGCCAACAGATTCAGTTGTCACGTATCACGGACATAGAGGATCAAATCAAAGCGTTGCAAACTGAGCTTCAGGGATTGAAAGAGCATAGTTCACTTGGTGAGCCATTTGTACGCACAAAGAATTGTTTGTCCGTCCATGAAGAGCGTGTGGAACACACAATAAACTTCAAAACTTCTTTGGAGAACCTTTCCTCAAAGGATGATAAGTATTTGCAAGAGCTTGACCAGATCACCAGGGACTTCGTCGAGATGGACGATCTGGGTTTTACTCCACACATGTACACTTTACATAAATTCATCATAGCATGTATTTCTAGAGAGGATTAATTGCTCTAGGCTTCTCTTAGCTTGTTAGCGTTGGCAGTAGAGACTCTCCTTTTGTTTTTTTTTAAATTCCCTTACATTTTATCATGATCAATGATGTTTCACTCTTCTTCATCATTCTTTTAATGTTTATTCTTCGGCCGGCGGCCGGTCCGTCATCTGTAATTGAACTGTGCCTCGATCGATCACACGCTCACACGTTAAATTGGCTCTTGAGGAGCTAAACTTTATTTTATTCTATATATCAGATGTGCCTCGATCGATCACACGATGACACGTTAAATTGGCTCTTGAGGAGCTAACTTTTTTATTTTATTTTATATATCAGATGACGCCTCCACCAAGTAGAGTTTATGTGAAGCAACATGGACTCAACTTGGGAAGAATTCAGATCTTCGTCGTGAACGCACATATATATATATATATATATATACATTACCAGCCAAGCTATTTGCTAACTGATAGTCATTTAGGAATTGATCAATCGGTGGATCTAGTCACTGAAGTTGATGTATCCGAGGACAGATCTAACATCAATGTATGAATTAAATATACCAATATATGGGTGAAATACTCACATCATATATATCACGCCAAATACGTGAACCCAAAAGTCACTTTATTTGATAGCGTAACAATGCTATTCTAGACCAACACACATACAAAGTCAGCACAATGAAAGGAATATGGCGCAATGCCCATGCCATATACTAGGAATACATCTTGTCGTGTATTTCATTCCCATCGTGACCGGCTACAACACGGTGCCAGCCGATGGTGTATGTGGGGACCCCGGACTAGCTGTCCGAAGTACTTATGCTTAACACAACGATCCCATGATCAGTCTGTCGTTGCACATAATCCGAACTGAATACCAAAGTTTACATCCATTACAATACCGAATTAAAGTCTTACATAAATGGTCATTTGGACCAAGTCTTACATAGGTGCCTTCATGGGCCAAACCAAAACAATCAGCGGAACTAAGACGTAGTAGACATCAAATCCTAGCGATGACCCGACAGGCAGTCGACTTATGAAGATCCTTAGTTGGCATAGATGTCGTCATACTCTTTCAGGGCGTAGGGCTCCTCGAAGTCTGGCTACGACAATAACCAGGGACAAAACTAGTATGAGTACATTTGAATGTACTCGCAAACTACTCCAACATGAGTGCAGTAGTCTCAATTTTAGTTTCACACTTTTATTTATTTAAAACATCTATGTATCTTTGTTGAAGAAGATAAGGAGATTATAACTACTCTTAATATCTCAATTTTATTAGTTTTCTCCTAAAACTCCTCCTTTTCCGACCAAACCATCATGGTAATTAATCTCCAACTACCTCATACCGATCCGTTGGTATAGGTGTATGGAACATTCCCCACCTCCTTTTCCTTTTTAGAACTCAAACCTTTTTCCAAAATTTGCACATGGTCAAAGTAGGGCCTCTCAACTGTCCATATCCGAGGACTCGGCTATTCGAATAGTTTAATTACCCTCTGCAGAGGTCGCACGTTTTTCCCACACTCATCCGATAACTCATCGTGTCAGCCACGTTTCGCCATACCAGTGGTATGCGAAGTTGAGTCACCGACCCTAGTCTTTCCTTTGCTCATGCTAGTATAGGATCCTGCCCATATGATACTTTCCATCGACACTTAACCCAGCCCGTCGGGATCTAAGTGTGAGGACTCACATGTTTTATCTGGCGGTGTATAGGGGACATCCTTCTATCCTCCTCCTTATCTACTCATAGAGTTTGAGCGAGGACCCAGGTCAGGGGTAGGTCATTAAACCATCCCCTCATGCATAACGGAGTTATCTCCGTTGATGAGGTATCCCACACTAATATGAGCAAACTATATGACTAAGCCCTTTCCCATATGTGGGTAAATGTGGTCGCACAGAGTATCGGCTGATTGACGTAAGTACTAGGACACAATGTGCGTTTTATCAAACCACCATTTCCTTTTTCTCTGCTTCAGCACCGACATCTCGGTGTTTCATAACCACACAGGATTTCAAAAGGGTTTTGAATAAAACAATCTTTATTTTTCCATCCTATAATTTATAATATTTTCTACATAGGGTGGCAAAATAATTTCCATATGCTTTTGGAAAAGATTTTATAAGAACCTTTGCTTTAAAAATGACTTTGTAAAAGTAGATGCAGGTATTATGGTGCAAGCTCAGAGAGTACCTTGCCTTGCTCGGCAAAGTGATCCTGGTCTTGATCTTCAGGTTCCGCAAATCCTTCCTCCTCGATATATCCGGCAACGTTCTCGTCTAATACACAACCAAGCAAATACAAACAATCACTAACCTACTCAATCAATCACCACAACAATTCAATCTCAATTGCTCTGAATAGCCACTTCATATATCTAACAATACAATTGGGTTTCAATTTAATTGATTTAACCATTATTCAATTATGTTTTGATTAGGGCAGAAACTAGTTGCACATGTTTAATTACACAACTTAAGTTCTGTTGGTCACAAAAATACAAACTAAATTTCTACAAAAAGCTAATGATGTGTAGAAGATGACCCAATTGGATTTGAGTCATTTGGAGTTACCAAACTCCCTACACAATGTTTTGAGTCCAGAAGCTAATTAATAAAGTTTTGGCCATTATTTAAATTATGTTCATCTAAAAATTAAACCTTTTTAGGGGTGACTAACCATGGTTAAATGTGACCTAATAAAATTAGTTTCAACTAATTTGGATTAACAGAGTATCAGAAACAAACAAGTTTAGAATTTAAACCTGTTTGGGTATTTTGAATAGTGTATTTTTATTATATATCCAAATGGAGTTAAACCAATTGGGTTGGATAGATAATTTCATAAGCTTTCCAGAACAGTTGGATTTGTTCCATTTGGAGTTGTAAATCTAAAGTTATGAATTTTATAAATTTGAGTCCAGTACTGATTTCAATTTAAATCTAAATTCGAATTAAAAATCCCGGAGTGGATAATGTTGAAAAGTCTGACTAGTGGGGCCTACTGGTCAGTGACAGAGTGCGCGCGCGGGAAAAGATTAAAAATCTGACGGGTGGGATCCACTCGTCAGTTTCTTTTTATTTTAAACGAACCGGTAAGGCACCGTTGGATTAAGATCCAACGGCCCTCGATCGACCGCGACGCCGGCGACCTAAAACCGGCGGCGCGCTACTCCGGCGACGGCGAGGAGGACGGGCGTCTCACCTAGGGGCTCGGGAGGCGACGGCGACGGTGCAGGAGGGGTGCGGCGGCTCGGGGAAGCTCGTGGGCGAGGTGGCGCGGGCTGGGGAGGCTCCTGGCGACGACGGCGTCGAGCTCTTCCTTCCGCGGCCGCGCTCCAACTCCGGCGAGTCCTCCGCGTTGCTCATGGGCACGAACCAGAGGGGAAAAGGGACCGGGTGAGCGAGGCGGTAATGGGGAAGGGGATGGGGGTCAGAGAGAAGAGAAAGGGAGGGCAGCACGGCTCGGCCGTGGTCGTCGTCTACCTCGGGCACGGCGAGCTCGAGGAGACCCACGGGCGGTCGGGGTTTTGCGGCGACGGCGTCGCCCTCCAGGTGGTGCACGAGAGGGGTGGTGTGAGGGTGAGAGGTGGTGGCGAGGTGTGGAGGAAGTGTGGAGCACGGGGGCGTTTAAATAGCGGACGGGCGGTGCACGGTGGACGCGGTGCAGAGGGCACACGCGGTCGTGCGAGCTCGCCGTAGGCCGGTGGAGGGGTGCGGCTTGAAGGAGATATGCCCTAGAGGCAAATAAATAAGTAGTATTTATTGCATTATCTCATAAGTTTATAATAGGTTTGTGTATTATGCTATAACTGTATTAATCGGAATTATTAATACACGTGTGATACATAGACAACCAGGTCCCTAGCAAGCCTCTATATGAGCTAGTCCATTGGGCAACAGTTGATCGAGATTCCCGATAAAGGACAATGACGTCGGTTGACAATGGGGTCATCTTGTTAGTTGAATAAGGTAATGGACATACGCAAAGTATTGCAATAAGATCGTATTACGATGTTTGTCATTTGCAATAGATAACAGTATGATAGCTTATTCCTTAGACCGTGAGACCGTACTTATTAATGCTTCGTAGGGATGCTTTGAGAGCATCAAACGTTGTGTCTTATATAGCATGACAATAACGATTTCCATCTTGGGTATTCCGAAAGAGCATCAAGACGTAAGGATCAAGAGCGGGATTTGTTCATTCTTGTAATGGAAAGATACTCTGGGCCCACTCGGTGATATTGCATCTATATAGCTGCGCAGCTTATGACTAGGTCATGGGGATGTAATATCGCAGACGAGTTAATAACCTTCGTCGGTAACGAGATACAACAAAGACATCGGTGTGTCTACGCTCATATCTCGGACAAGGTAGTATTGCAGAGACAAAGGGAATGAATGTCATATTTATGGTTCAACGACGATATTCGTGGAATGCACAGGGGTCGTCATATACTTCCAGGTATCCCTGACGGTCATTGGCGAGCGGAGTGTCTCGACCATGTCTGGAGTGTTCTCGAACCGTAGCGTAACAAACTTAAGGTCTTAGCGACGCTAGGAGATAGGTTCTGAAATTTTATAGGAATTTGTTGGAGAGAGAAAAATGATCCGAAAAGAGTTCCGGTGGTCCGGAAGGAGTTTCGGGGAGGTATGGAATGGTTCCGGGAATGTCCGAAAGTTGTTCGGGTGGTTCCGAAATAGTTTCGGAGTCATGGGATATTGCATTATATATAAATATATTAATTATGAATTAATGGGATTTTTATATTAATTAAATAAAGGAAAAAGGGGGGCTCCCACCTACATGGGCCCTGAGAGGGCCCAAGAGGGGGGAGCCACACCCCACAAGGAAGGGAGGCTTGGGCCTCCTAGTCCGAGTTGGACTAGGAGTGGGAAAGCCCAAGGGGGGTTCGGCCGAACCCCCCCTCCCCTCTCCTCCTTTAGTCCCACATGGGGGAGCCAAGGGGTTTGCACACCCCCTTCCCCCTTTATATTGCAAGGCATATTAATTGATTTAATTCATTGGAAAATACAATTAATTGTATGCAGGCCGGCCGAGCTATTTCTCCGCCCGTTTTGCCCCCCTCTCTCCACCTAAGCTATACCGCAGAGCGCCGTTGCTCTGCGGAATTCCAGATAAGATCTACCCCTGCGATTTCAGCTGGATCTGAATGATCGGGGGTTGCCGCTAAGCTCCGTATGTTTGTGAGTGCTCGGAGGTAACTCCTTTTGAGTAGCCTGGGCGACGTCGTCCCGCCCCTGCAGTCGCCGCGCCTCCCCCCCTTCTGCTGCCGGCGCACCAGCCCCGGTGCTGGTTCTCTGCCTTCTTCCGCCCGACGCCCGTCGACGCAGATCATCATCGACACCCCGGCGTCATCGACTTCGACATCGCGGCAAGTTCTTCGCGACCTCGAGGTCGGCTACGTACGACTTCATCGTCAACGCTTGTGCGGGAGCGTAATCCCCGCTATCGGTCTACATGGAGGTAATGTAACCCGTTCCGCCACCGTTATCGCATGAACTAGATAGATAGATCCTGGCTTGTTAGGGTTTCGTTCGCTAGAAAAATTATTGTTTTCTGCACCGTAACCCCTTCAGTGGTATCAGAGTCGATCTATCCGTAATACTGCTGTACGGTTAGAACTCATGTTGAATGAGGGCGTCTTTCTTATATTTGCTACCCTCTAGCGTGCACTTGCGATGCCTTCGGTATTGAGTTGATGAAGCGGCCCGGACCGACTTTACGCGTACGCTTACGCGAGACTGGTTCCACTACTGACATACGGCTTGCACCGTATCTGTGGCTGGCGGGTGTCTGTTTCTCTCTCTCTAGTCGGCAAAGCATTTTCAATGGAGGGCCCGAAAGGGATGCTTAAACATGCAATTATACGATCGACGTTGTGGTACAAAGTTCGTAGGTAGGGAAGCGATTCTCTTACGAATAAGCCTATTTACCACGTAAAACTTGCAAAACTAAATAAAGCTAGAGGCGTCTAACTTTGTTTTGCAGAGGCGTTATTTTATGTGACATGGTTACAGTAAGTCTTGATATTACTCGTACTGTCGGAGGCAAAGGAGGGCTCTGTAGACTCGGAGCCATGCCGTGGCGCCGGGGGCCAGTCACATTGCGCCATGAAGGTCCAGGCGCATCGACCATGTCACGTCGCACTTCATTGCATCATTATTGTGTGTTGTTGTGTGTGCATCCTATTGATTGCTTATATGCTAGATATACAACGGTAGCATCATAAATAGGATGATCCCTAACAAATACCAAAATTGTGTTCTCCCTCGTTGCGCACCACCAAGAAAGTTCTACGTTATGAGGCAGGCCGTGATGATCGGGTGTCACACATCTCGTCGTTCGCATACAGTGGGTGTAAGCCATGTTGCACGCGCAGGGTCTTCGAGGTTTGATTGGCGAGCCTAGCATACTCAGAGGTATGGCCTCGGAACGCGGGAAGATCGAAAGATCGAGCACGAGTCACAGAGTTGTTGTGATCGACATTTTATGTCCACCTTTGAAGCTGTGCTGCCGGCCGTGATGATCGGGGGTGGTGTGGTGGATGGGGGTCGTGTTATCGCCATTATTATTTTTAGGGATAATAATCTTGGTGTGGTGTGTTTTAGATATTGAGATTATAAGACTAAAACTCACCTACATATTATAAACTTTACCTTACCTCCTTTTGCGATCGCATCTGTAGACTACGCAATTATACTTCGGTTACTTCCTCAAGAGCCCGGATGCTACATTAGAAGCCGACGGGTCCAACTTCATCATATGGTACAACGGTTTTAGAAACATTCTCGAACACAACAACATTCTATATGTTCTCGATGAACCGTTACGAGAAGGACCAGGAGATTCTGCTAGGGAGGAGGAGGAAGATAATTTCCGTAGGCGTCGAGACATATTCATTGAAGTGGAGATCACCATGACCGTATGCCTGGCACCCGAGTTGAAAGAGTTGTTTCGACGCAAGGAGCCAAGCGTCATGATGGATGCGATAAAGACACACTTCGGAGATGAATTAAAGCGTGAGCAATTCAGGCAGCTTAGAATGGTCCAGACCATTCACATGGAGGAGCATACCTGTTTGAAGACACATTTGAAGAGATTGTATGACATCTACTTCCAGCTGACGATGGTCTTCGATTACTGGATGGCAGATTCTTGTGCCATTCGGACTGTCCTGATATCTCTACCTCCTAGCTATGAGAAGCATGTGCGCAAGTACATTTTGAAGGCCGACGATATGAACTTCTACAAGTTCGTACGTGAGTTTCAATCTCTGAAGGTTGATTCCATCGAAGGAGAGATCTTCGATGCTGTAGGTATATATTTGATATATGCAGAATTATGAATTCGCCTCTTGGTATATGATGAAGTATTTGATACTTGTTCTGTTTGTGAAACAGGTCCTAATTATCACATATATGCGGCGCAGTTTGATGTGACCTGGCGCTGAAGCTGGTAATCAAGGAGTTGATGGCCTTTTGGTGTTCACGTCCTCAAGTTATCATAGTTATCATTAATAGTTTTTGATAAGATCTTTTGTAATAGTGAGCGAGTGTGTGTGTCTTGATTGTTGCAAGACAAAGTTATTCATGTAATAAGACAAGTTCAGTTGTTTTATGTAATGGAACAAGTCAGTTGTTTTATGTTATGAATAAATATTCCACATCTCAGTTGAATTGATTGTATGATAAGTATTCATGATTGTAGAATTGATAAAATAGCGTGTCCTATGAATAAGAGTTCTATTACTAGAACAAAACACCGTCGAGTTTAGTCATAAAAGCAATGAAAGAAGTAATGGATGTTTTGGTCCATTTAAGTATTTCGAGTGCTAAATTGATTGAGCTCGAAATCAAGTATTGAAGTTGCAATACTAGCGGAAATTAATTGAGTGTCATTTTTAATGATTAATTAATGGTGTTTACTACTTGATCCGAATTCTTCCATGATTTTGGTAAATAGGAGTATTTGCCCGATAGATTATGGAGTCTGAAATTAATTTGATAATAGATCAAATGGGGTTTTTTAGAATAAAGATTAGTGAACATTGTATTCACAAGATTCGATCAAAGGACAATATTTTTGAATTATGGTTTCAACACAAAAGACTTGTGGAAATTCGTTTCACAAAATTATAATGTCATATATAGTGATATATGGGGAATTATAATCATACTCTATTTTTAATATAGTGTGGTCTGCCAGAATCGGTCTTAGAAACTCCTAATATGTTTGAAACATTATAGTCGATGTCCACTTTAGAAAATAGATGTTTTTCTCAACAAGAATTCGTGAGATCGACAGTAGTGTCGACATGTATATGATTACATGATAATTCGAAATATACATGAATGGTTCTTTGTAGGATGCTCGCATTTAATGGGAGTGTATTCCAAAACCAAATAGAAACAAAACTTAGTTTGTTGTCTATGTAATTCCGAGGAAAATATTATTTTTCGAATTATGGTTTATGGATTGGAATTGGAAGTTTGGAATAAAGTGTCAGACCTATGTTGGAAGGGGTTCCAAAGAGTATATGTCTGCTAATGAAAGTTTAGTGATTAAGAGTGAGGGAGACTAGAAAATTGTTTTCTGCTTGCAATCCTCTTCATAAAGATCATAATATTTTCATGAAAGGAACTTCTAAATAAAGTGTTGTTATGTTTAATATCGCTGTCAGGTCACAGCACTGTATTAAATGTTTCGGATCTTGTTGACAGATCAAGGTGCACTTTATGAATACAAAGAAAGTTGAGAAAATATCGGAATACGAACAAAGGCTTTTTGAGTCTAGAAATCCAAAGTTACATTTGAAAGGATTAAGAGAGTAATTGTTGCTGCAATTCTTATTAGAGGAATAAGATTGTTTAATCGTCATATAAAGTGTTATATGAAAATGTGACTATAAGAAAGACGCGGTAGCATGTCTTGTCAAGAAATGTGTCTTGGACAAGATCAAATTTGTTGACTACATTTGTGTAGACATGCTTGAAGTCTGAGGGATTTGTATTAATGTAATATTGTAGTTTGTATTAAACTCGAATTGATAATAAATCAATGATTTTGGTTTGACCAAAATGTCGATTTAAGTGGGAGTCATAGTTAGTTCACTCAGGTGAAATATGTGAAGAACATATTTTTTAGTGGGTGCTCAGGAACTCAAATATGTGGATGACACGTTTTTGAGTGGGAGCGTGTATTCTCAAATATGTGGAGACATAATTTGAGTGGGAGCCAAATTCATCTTGTGTAAATGACACATTGTGAAATTGTACCAGTAGAATAGATAAGAAGGATGAAGTTGTGAAACTATTTGAAAGTCAGTGTCTATTTTGAAATGGAACGGGAATTTTAAAATAGTTAGTCGAGTTGTTTTGGATTATATCTGAGGAGTCAGATTAGAATCAAAAGGATGGTCCTTTGGAATCCAATTGATCATTAAGAGTAATGATGCATGAAAGTAATGGTTGTATGACATATGGGTCTATTATGTAATATTAGACATCATACAGAAACCATATTATCTGCTCGATGAAATATAACTGATGTTCTTGGAATAAGAGTAGTTATGAAAGTAAACTTGGAATTTACTGGAAGTAGAAGTGCGTTAGTTAAGGGATTGACATTTGAATGTCAAGTTTTCTACATTGGTGTGAAAGTATGTAGATATCGCGAGTTTGTAATTGTTACAAGGGGCTCTGCATGGCTGAGTGTGTTTTTCAGGGCAGTTATCTGGTTAGTATAATCAGAGTAAGCACTGGGAAACAGAAGTCTCACTTAGTTACGGTATTTGCATATATGTTGTTGGACAACATGGTGATATCAAGCTAGTTGATATCAGTGAATCGCAAAAGTTTGCACAAATCGTGTGTTGTGCAGATTGTCAGAGTAACACTCTTCCACAAGCAAGCATCATCGAATGATTCTTATTTGATAAAGTAAAATGCAGCTGGTTTATTTGTACTCTAGTGCAAGTGGGAGACTGAAGGAGATATGCCCTAGAGGCAAATAAATAAGTAGTATTTATTTCATTATCTCATAAGTTTATAATAGGTTTGTGTATTATGCTATAACTGTATTAATCGGAATTATTAATACACGTGTGATACATAGACAACCAGGTCCCTAGCAAGCCTCTATATGAGCTAGTCCATTGGGCAACAGTTGATCGAGATTCCCGATCAAGGACAATGACGACGGTTGACAATGGGGTCATCTTGTTAGTTGAATAAGGTGATGGACATACGCAAAGTATTGCAATAAGATCGTATTACGATGTTTGTCATTTGCAATAGATAAGAGTATGATAGCTTATTCCTTAGACCGTGAGACCGTACTTATTAATGCTTCGTAGGGATGCTTTGAGAGCATCAAACGTTGTGTCTTATATAGCATGACAATAACGATGTCCATCTTGGGTATTTCGAAAGAGCATCAAGACGTAAGGATCAAGAGCGGGATTTGTTCATTCTTGTAATGAAAAGATACTCTGGGCCCACTCGGTGATATTGCATCTATATAGCTGCGCAGCTTATGACTAGGTCATGGGGATGTAATATCGCAGACGAGTTAATAACCTTCGTCGGTAACGAGATACAACAAAGACATCGGTGTGTCTACGATCATATCTCGGACAAGGTAGTATCACAGAGACAAAGGGAATGAATGTCATATTTATGGTTCCACGACGATATTCGTGGAATGCACAGGGGTCGTCATATACTTCCAGGTATCCCTGACGGTCATTGGCGAGCGGAGTATCTCGACCATGTCTGGAGTGTTCTCGAACCGTAGCGTAACAAACTTAAGGTCTTAGCGACGCTACGAGATAGGTTCTGGAATTTTATAGGAATTTCTTGGAGAGAGAAAAATGATCCGGAAAGAGTTCCGGTGGTTCGGAAGGAGTTCCGGGGAGGTATGGAATGGTTCAGGAATGTCCGAAAGTTGTTCGGGTGGTTCCGAAATAGTTTCAGAGTCATGGGATATTGAATTATATATAAATATATTAATTATGAATTAATGGGATTTTTATATTAATTTAATATTAATTAAATAAAGGAAAAAGGGGGGGCTCCCACCTACATGGGCCCTGAGAGGGCCCAAGAGGGGGGAGCCGCACCGCACAAGGAAGGGAGGCTTGGGCCTCCTAGTCCGAGTTGGACTAGGAGTGGGAAAGCCCAAGGGGGGTTCGGCTGAACCCCCCCTCCCCTCTCCTCCTTTAGTCCCACATGGGGGAGCCAAGGGGTTTGCACACCCCCTTCCCCCTTTATATAGCAAGGCATATTAATTGATTTAATTCACTGGAAAATACAATTAATTGTATGCAGGCCGGCCGAGCTGTTTCTCCGCCCGTTTTGCACCCCCCCTCTCTCCACCTAAGCTATACCGCAGAGCGTCGTTGCTCTGCGGAATTCCAGATAAGATCTACCCCTGCGATTTCAGCTGGATCTGAATGACCGGGGGTTGTCGCTAAGCTCCGTATGTTTGTGAGTGCTCGGAGGTAACTCCTTTTGAGTAGCCTGGGCGACGTCGTCTCGCCCTGCAGCCGCCGCGCCTCCCCTCCTTCTGCTTCCGGCGCACCAGCCCCGGTGCTGGCGCTCTACCTTCTTCCGCCCGACGCCCGTCGACGCAGATCATCACCGACACCCCGGCGTCATCGACTTCGACATCGCGGCAAGTTCTTCGCGACCTCGAGGTCGGCTACGTACGACTTCATCGTCAACGCTTGTGCGGGAGCGTAATCCCCGCTATCGGTCTACATGGAGGTAATGTAACCCGTTCCGCCACCGTTATCGCATGTACTAGATAGATCGATCCCGGCTAGTTACGGTTTCGTTCGCTAGAAAAATTATTGTTTTCTGCACCGTAACCCCTTCACGGCTATGCTGCGGGGTGTTCGGGGGACCATTGTGCAAGGTGAGGTGGCGTGGCGCGTGCGCGGGCGCGCTCGGATTTTGGCCCGGTCGTGAGAGCGCTCGGGCGGCGCGCGGCGTGCACGGCATGGCGCGGGCGCGGCGTGCTCGGGCGGCTGCGGTGCGTGCTCCTGCTGCGCGAGGGAGCCAGGAGGTGAGGGAGGGAGAGAGAGGAAGCAGCGCGGCCGGCACGGCGCGGCGTCGCCGCGGCCACAGTGCCGACACGGCGACGTGCGCACGGCTGCCGCTGTCGCCGGCGTCTCCTCGCCGATCCCGGCCACCATTTGGCTCGTCCTCGGGTGCGGCGTGATCGTGGTGATTAGGGGCGTGCAAGGGAGGCCTCAATTCGGCAAATGATCAACGCTTAACACGAATTGATCCAAGGTTTGGTTCGGGTTTGGGAAGAACACACGATGCACATAAGGTGTTTGCTGGATTTCCTGAACCAAAACAGTACACCTTTTTGGTATTTTATTTTTATACTTTGCTTATTCCATTTGTGTCCAAACTTAGGATATAGTTTGATTATATTAGTGGCAAGTGTCTCAAAGTCCATTTGGAATATTTTGAATATTTCAAATAAAGAATTTATAATTTGGATTTAGGTGTTTGAATTTGTATTTAAAAGAGAGATACTTGGGGAAATCAAATAGTAGGATTTAGGATATTCCCCACTGATTTTGGCTTGAAAAATAAAGTAAAGTAGGTTCCTTATTTTGGAAAATATGGTGACATGTGTCACATTGTTTTCTAGTTTTGAAATGTTGTTGTGTTTATTTTCTATTCTTCAATTTTGTAATTAGAATTAGATTCCAACAATCTTGCAAGCAAAGCATAACAAACAAAAATCATGAAACAAACATATACCAATTTATAAGAAAAGTTTTTGTTGGCCCACATTTTTGCATTAATAATTTATATTAATATTTGGGATGTTACAAATCCTCCCTCCCTTAAAATAAATCTCGTCCCGAGATTTGCTAGGTCTGGATACTAAAGAGGTTCGGGAATTCACTTCTAAGATAGTCCTCACGTTCCCACGTGGCTTCATCTTCAGAGTGGTTAGTCCACTGGACATTGTAGAACTTGATTGCTCGCCTGCGGGTGAGACGAACATCTTCGTCGAGAATCTTGATGGGTTGTTCCCGATAAGTCAAATCTTGATTCAGGTCGACGGACTGGTGGTCGATGTTTTTGAAAACATCCGGCTGGTCAGGAACTTCAAGGCATTTCCGGAGCAAGGAAATGTGGAAGACATCGTGGTAATCTGCTAACTCTTGAGGCAACTCCAGTTGATAAGACACCTCTCCTCGACGGGCAAGGATCTTGAAGGGTCCAATATATCTTGGCGCTAGCTTTCCTTTGACATGGAAACGTTGCATTCCTTTAAGGGGTGTCACTCGGAGATAGACATAATCTCCGATACTGAAGGTGACATCACGACGCTTGGGATCAGCGTAACTCTTCTGACGGGATTGGGCGGTCTTGAGTCGCTCACGGATAAGCTGGACTTGCTCTTCAGCCTCACGGAGGGTATCTGGTCCAAAAGTTTGCCTTCTCCGGTGTCGGACCAATTCAGGGGTGTACGACACTTCTTGCCGTAAAGAGCTTCAAAAGGGGCCATTTGCAGACTAGACTGGTAACTATTGTTGTAGGAGAACTCTGCAAATGGAAGACAATCTTCCCACTTGGATCCATAGGATAGGACAAATGCGCGAAGCATGTCCTCTAATATCTGGTTCACCCTCTCAGTTTGACCTCCAGTCTGGGGATGATAAGCTGTGCTAAATGCTAACTTGGTTCCGAGGGCTTCGTGTAGGGCTTTCCAGAACCTTGAGGTGAATTGTGTGCCTCTATCTGATACAATTCTCTTAGGCACACCATGCAGGCTTACTATTCTGGAAATATACAGGTCTACTAACTGGTTTCCCCGATAGGTGGTGTTGACGGGAATAAAATGGGCAACTTTGGTTAGTCTGTCAACGATGACCCATATTGAGTCATGGCCTCGGTTGGATCTTGGAAGTCCGGTGATAAAATCCATTCCAATCTCATCCCACTTCCACTCGGGAATCTTCAAGGGTTGAAGCAATCCAGCGGGTCGCTGATGTTCAACCTTGACTCGCTGACAAATATCACACTTGGCTACAAAAACACCAATTTCTCGCTTCATTCCGTGCCACCAAAATCTTTCACGAAGGTCTTCGTACATTTTGGTTCCGCCGGGGTGGATTGAATAAGGGGTCTCGTGGGCTTCCTTTAGGATTAACTCCTTGAGTTCCGAGTTATTGGGGACACAGATACGACCATTGAATCTCAACACTCCTTCCGCGTCCTCGGTAAAACTAGGCGCCTTACCGAGAGAAATCTTCTTCTTGATTCCTTCTATGCTCTCGTGACCTTTCTGGGCCTCCTTGATTTGATCTATCAGAGTTGGAGCTAACTCTAAATGGGCGAGATAACCGCGGCTAACAAGCTCTAGTCCAAAATCTTTGAACTCTTTGAACAGGGCTGGCTGTTCTGCTTGGATCATGGCATTCAGGGTGAAGGGTTTGCGACTAAGGGCATCGGCAACTACATTAGCCTTTCCAGGGTGATAATGGATACCGATATCATAATCCTTGATTAATTCCATCCACCTTCTCTGTCGCAAATTTAACTCCTTCTGAGTGAAGATATACTTCAAGCTCTTATGATCCATATAGATCTCGCAACGATGTCCCGCCAGATAGGAGCGCCACGTCTTCAGAGCAAGAACAACAGCGGCTAACTCCAGGTCATGGGTTGGGTAGTTCTCTTCATGTGGTCGCAACTGCCGAGACAGATACGACACCACTTTGCCTTCTTGCATCAGAACGCAACCAAGTCCTAGACGTGATGCATCGCAATACACGTCGAAACTCTTGGTGACGTCTGGCATAATCAGGACAGGGGTTGAGGTCAATCTCTTCTTTAATTCCTGGAAACTCTCTTCACACTTCTGAGTCCATTCAAATTTCTTGTCCTTTTTCAGCAGTTGGGTAAGGGGTTTGTCTATACTGGAGAATCCCTCAACGAACTTGCGGTAGTATCCCGCTAGTCCGAGAAAGCTTCGGATTTCAGTCACACTAGTTGGGGCTTCCCAGTTCACAATGGCTTGGATCTTCTCTGGGTCAACAGAAATTCCTCCCGCAGACACAACATGTCCGAGAAATGCTACTTCACTGAGCCAAAACTCGCACTTGCTAAACTTGGCATACAACTGATGCTCTCGGAGGGTTGCTAAAACTAGACGCATGTGTTCAGCATGCTCTTCTTCAGTTTTGGAGTAAATAAGGATGTCATCAAGGAAAACTACCACGAATTTGTCAAGATACTCCATGAAGATCTTGTTCATGAGATTCATAAAATAGGCTGGGGCATTGGTCAGACCAAAGGACATCACGGTGTATTCAAATAAACCGTAACGGGTTGTGAAGGCAGTCTTGGGAATGTCTGTCTCTCGGATTTTTAACTGATGATACCCTGACCGAAGATCGATCTTGGAAAAGACTCGGGCTCCGTTCATTTGATCGAACAGATCCTCGATCTTTGGGAGAGGGTACTTGTTCTTAATGGTCACATCATTTAACTTGCGATAATCCACACACAGGCGTGTGGTACCATCTCTCTTATCCACAAAAATAATGGGTGATCCCTAGGGTGAAGCACTTGGGCGAATAAGTCCTTTGCTGAGCATATCCGCTAACTGCTTCTTCAACTCAACCAGTTCTTCCGGATTCCTCCGATAAGGTCTTTGGGATATGGGGGCTGTCCCGGGGATAAGTTCAATGATGAACTCAATATCCCGATCCGGTAGCATACCAGGCAATTCTTCAGGAAAGACATCTCGGAACAGGTGAACAACACGGATCTCATCTATGGTGGGTCGAGCTATGCTCTCATGGCATCCTGGTTGGGTCGACTGGTTTCTGACACATACTCCACTTGTACTTCTTTGTCGGTGGTGAGGGATACAGCTCTTCTGGCACAGTCAATTCGACCACGGTACTTGGCTAACCAATTCATACCCAGTATGACATCTATTCCTTGGGTTCCTAGAATGATTAAGTCGACTAGGAACTTTTCCCCTTTGATCTCAAGGGAAACGTCCGGGCAAAATGACTTGGTACCTATGGCGGATTCTGGGATTTGGATGACCATGGGTTTGGGTAAGAGGTTTCCGACTAAACCTCCCTTAGCAACAAATTCTTGGGTAACAAAAGAATGAGTAGCACCAGAATCAAACAGAACAGTTGCAGGTACTGAGTTGACAAGGAACGTACCCAGCACAACATCTGGTGCATCCACGGCCTCTTCAGCATTGATGTGGTGCAGGCGTCACTTGGCAACAGCAACATTTCCGCGGGGTGCGGGGTTCTTGCCATTTCCATTACGGCCTTGGCCGTTGTTCAGCGCCTGTGCATCGGGGCGTGGACCATTCTTCTTAGGATTGGGGCATTCTTTGGAGTAGTGACCTTTGGTGCCGCAATTGAAACAGACAACATTGGCATTGCGGTTGAAGTTGTTAGAGTTCCCTCCGGGACGGGTGTTGTCATTGGGACGGTTGAAGTTGTTTGGGTTGTTTGGGTGATTAGGGTAATTGGGGCGTGGGTTTGGTGGCGGTCGATAGGCTGGCTTGGGGTTTTGTGGGTAGGTGTGAGGCTTCTGGCTGCTCGAACCTTCCTGGGAAATCATTCTCCTCTTACGGCCTTCAAACATGGACTTGCGCTTGGTCTCTAACTGGATGGCCTTGTCCACCAGTGACTCCAAATCAACAAAGTCATGGATAACCAAAGCGCATTGCAGTTCATCATGAAGTCCGTTCATGAAACGCTCCATCTTCTTCATCTCAGTGTCGGTGTCATCAGGAGCATACCGAGACAAGTCAGTAAACTCATCTAGGTATCCGACCACATCTCTACTACCATGCCGCAACTTGCGGAATTCATCCTTATTCCTCTCAATGAGTCCGCGGGGAATGTGCTTCTTGCGGAACTTCTCCTGGAACTCAACCCAGTTGATAACATAACCAACTTGCTGGAGAGCCTTGGTAGCTTCCCACCAAGACCGTGCAGGTCCTGCAAGATAGTGGGTCGCATACAGCACCTTCTCAGGTTCTCCCACGGCTGCAACTTCCAGGTTGTTGTTAATGGTGCGAAGCAAATCATCGGCCTCAAGTGAGTGAAGTCCCCTGGAATAGGTGGGTGGGTTGGTCTTTTGAAAGTCGCTCAAAGTGGACCGCTGATTTCCTTCACCATTTCCATTGCCATTGCCATTGTTGTGGTGGTTGTTGTTGTTGTTGTGAGCGGCAGCGATCTGTTGCAGGGCAGCGATATAGCTTGACGCTCAGTCCGGGCAGCTTGGCGTTCCTCCATGATAAGTACAAGAAGTTGGCGGTGGTTGGTTCCGGTGGGGGTGGTGGTCCTCCATCCGTGTTGGAGCGACGAGTGTCCACCATCCTGAAGCACACCGGGAATAAGGGGCAAGCAAAAAGGGGTTTGACCAAGGAAAAGATTGGTTTTGCGTAGGGGTTGATTTACTAAGGATTATAGGAGAAACATTTTACACAGATTAACAAGACTAGCACACACTTATATAGCACAACCATTACATCAAGAGTTCACCATATCAAGCCTACAACATTTTCCCTTAAGCTAATGTACATAGTGAAAGCTCCAAAAGAACCACAACTTTGACTCTACTAGCGATAGGGGGTCGACCTAATCCTGCGGTAGTACTCAAGTCACTCGCCTACTGAGGTGGAACCTCAGGCTCTGCTACGTCAGCGTCGGACTGGTAGGGTGGCTCCTCTGGATCCTCCTCCTCGTCATCCTCCTCCTCATAGTCCATCTCCTCCAGATAGTCATCATCGTCACTGAGGAAAGCATCGTTCTCCTTGCGGAGATCCTCGCCCTCCTCCTCCATCTCATCAGTACGGAGCTCTAAATCCTCGATCAGCTCGTCCTGCTCTGCAACCTTCTTGCGGAGCTTCGCTATGGTCTTCTTCATCTGGGTTCCCTTCTTAAGAAGAGCGACCTTCTCCTCCTTCAGTTGTGCCTCACTCTCGCGACTCTCCTTGAGCGAGAGGCGCTCAAAGTGAGACCGAAGTCTAGCGCACCTCAGATCCTCCTGGGTGCGAAAGAGCATAATCTCCATGTCCAAGATATACTCTCCGAACGTCGGGTGTAGAGGGGACCGAATAGGGTGTCCATCGATGGTGCGCCTTCCGTAGAACTGGAAACGAGAGTTTGTCAACTCCGCCTTGTGTTCCTCACAAAGCCAGGATAGCATCCGCTGCATGGAACGACACAGTCCGTCGTCCCAGTGGACGTCCATGGTGGTAAAGGTGAGCGTCTTGGATCCGGGGGACTTGATGTTCCCACGAACAGACGCCTCGACCAACCAAGACAAGTTCCCGTTACCGGGAGTGTCCACCTGGGCTCCCTTAAACTCAGGAGTGGGAGGACCTAACAACTTGGTCAACTCGAAAAAGTCCTTCTTGAACATCAACTTGCCGTCCTTCTCAAGCTGAACGAACTCGGTGAAATGGATCGCCATCTATAATTTTTAGTCAAATTTTTAAGTTAGTGAGATGACAAGTATATCAAAATTTTAATGGAAGGGACAATATGTGAGCAGATTTTTAAGTTTATTAAAATGACAAGTGTGGCAAGTTTTTATGAATATGAGAGAAAACTTAGTAGTTTGTAAGAAGAGAATTTTGCATAAGTGAGAGGGTTAGAGATAAGCATTTTTTTAAAACTAATTCCTTCCTTTGTTTTCTTTAAAACTTAACTTTTGTAATAACTATCTAGCGACCATGCTAATCTAAGGCTCCTAAAGTCGAGATGGCTCTGATACCAGGTCTGTGGGGACCCCGGACTAGCTGTCCGAAGTACCCGATTATGCTTAACACAACGATCCCATGATCAGTCTGTCGTTGCACATAATCCGAACTGAATACCAAAGTTTACATCCATTACAATACCAAATTAAAGTCTTACATAAATGGTCATTTGGACCAAGTCTTACATAGGTGCCTTCATGGGCCAAACCAAAACAATCAGCGGAACTAAGACGTAGTAGACATCAAATCCTAGCGATGACCCGACAGGCAGTCGACTTATGAAGATCCTTAGTTGGCATAGATGTCGCCATACTCTTCCTGGGCGTAGGGCTCTTCGAAGTCTGGCTACGACAATAACCAGGGACAAAACTAGTATGAGTACATTTGAATGTACTCGCAAACTACTCCAACATGATTGCACTAGTCTCAATTTTAGTTTCACACTTTTATTTATTTAAAACATCTCTGTATCTTTGTTGAAGAAGATAAGGAGATTATAACTACTCTTAATATCTCAATTTTATTAGTTTTCTCCTAAAACTCCTCCTTTTCCGACCAAACCATCATGGTAATTAATCTCCAACTACCTCATACCGATCCGTTGGTATAGGTGTATGGAACATTCCCCACCTCCTTTTCCTTTTTAGAACTCAAACCTTTTTCCAAAATTTGCACATGGTCAAAGTAGGGCCTCTCAACTGTCCATATCCGAGGACTCGGCTATTCGAATAGTTTAATTACCCTCTGCAGAGGTAGCACGCTTTTCCCACACTCATCCGATAACTCATCGTGTCAGCCACGTTTCGCCATACCAGTGGTATGCGAAGTTGAGTCACCGACCCTAGTCTTTCCTTTGCTCATGCTAGTATAGGATCCTGCCCATATGATACTTTCCATCGACACTTAACCCAGCCCGTCGGGATCTAAGTGTGAGGACTCACAGGTTTTATCTGGCGGTGTATAGGGGACATCCTTCTATCCTCCTCCTTATCTACTCATAGAGTTTGAGCGAGGACCCAGGTCAGGGGTAGGTCATTAAACCATCCCCTCATGCATAACGGAGTTATCTCCGTTGATGAGGTATCCCACACTAATATGAGCAAACTATATGACTAAGCCCTTTCCCATATGTGGGTAAATGTGGTCGCACAGAGTATCGGCTGATTGACGTAAGTACTAGGACACAATGTGCGTTTTATCAAACCACCATTTCCTTTTTCTCCGCTTCAGCACCGACCTCTCGGTGTTTCATAGCCACACAGGTTTTCAAAAGGGTTTTGAATAAAACAATCTTTATTTTTCCATCCTATAATTTATCATATTTTTTACATAGGGTGGCAAAATAATTTCCATATGCTTTTGGAAAGATTTTATAAGAACCTTTGCTTTAAAAATGACTTTGTAAAAGTAGATGCAGGTATTATGGTGCAAGCTCAGAGAGTAGCTTGCCTTGCTCGGCAAAGTGATCCTGGTCTTGATCTTCAGGTTCCGCAAATCCTTCCTCCTCGATATATCCGGCAACGTTCTCGTCTAATACACAACCAAGCAAATACAAACAATCACTAACCTACTCAATCAATCACCACAACAATTCAATCTCAATTGCTCTGAATAGCCACTTCATATATCTAACAATACAATTGGGTTTCAATTTAATTGATTTAACCATTATTCAATTATATTTTAATTAGGGCAGAAACTAGTTGCACATGTTTAATTACACAACTTAAGTTGTGTTGGTCACAAAAATACAAACTAAATTTACAGAAAGCTAATGATGTGTAGAAGATGACCCAATTGGATTTGAGTCATTTGGAGTTACCAAACTCCCTACACAATGTTTTGAATCCAGAAGCTAATTAATAAAGTTTTGGCCATTATTTAAATTATGTTCATCTAAAACTTAAACCTTTTTAGGGGTGACTAACCATGGTTAAATGTGACCTAATAAAACTAGTTTCAACTAATTTGGATTAACAGAGTATCAGAAACAAACAAGTTTAGAATTTAAACCTGTTTTGGTATTTTGAACAGTGTATTTTTATTATATATCCAAATGGAGCCAAACCAATTGGGTTGGATAGATAATTTCCTAAGCTTTCCAGAACAGTTGGATTTGTTCCATTTGGAGTTGTAAATCTAAAGTTATGAATTTTCTAAATTTGAGTCTAGTATTGATTTCAATTTAAATCTAAATTCGAATTAAAAATCCCGGAGTGGATAATGTTGAAAAGTCTGACTGGTGGGGCCTACTGGTCAGTGACAGCGTGCGCGCGCGGGAAAATATTAAAAATCTGATGGGTGGGATCCACTCGTCAGTTTCTTTTTATTTTAAACGAACCGGTAAGGCACCGTTGGATTAAGATCCAACGGCCCTCGATCGACCGCGACGCCGGCGACCTAAAACCGGCGGCGCGCTACTCCGGCGACGGCGAGGAGGACGGGCGGCTCACCTAGGGGCTCGGGAGGCGACGACAACGGTGCAGGAGGGGTGCGGCGGCTCGGGGAAGCTCGTGGGCGAGGTGGCGCGGGCTGGGGAGGCTCCTGGCGGCGACGGCGTCGAGCTCTTCCTTCCGCGACCGCGCTCCAACTCCGGCGAGTCCTCCGCGGTGCTCCTGGGCACGAACCAGAGGGGAAAAGGGACCGGGTGAGCGAGGCGGTAATGGGGAAGGAGATGAGGGTCAGAGAGAAGAGAAAGGGAGGGCAGCACGGCTCGGCCGTGGTCGTAGTCTACCTCGGGCACGGCGAGCTCGAGGAGACCCACGGGCGGCCGGGGTTTTGCGGCGACGGCGTCGCCCTCCAGGCGGTGCACGAGAGGGGTGGTGTGAGGGTTAGAGGTGGTGGCGAGGTGTGGAGGAAGTGTGGAGCACGGGGGCGTTTAAATAGCGGACGGGCGGCGCACGGTGGACGCGGTGCAGAGGGCACCCGCGGTCGTGCGAGCTCGCCGTAGGCCGGTGGAGGGGTGCGGCTATGCTGCGGGGTGTTCGGGGGACCATTGGGCAAGGTGAGGTGGCGTGGCGCGCGCGCGGGCGCGCTCGGATTTTGGCCCGGCCATGAGAGCGCTCAGGCGGCGCGCGGCGTGCACGGCATGGCGCGGGCGCGGCGTGCTCGGGCGGCTGCGGTGCGTGCTGCTGCTGCGCGAGGGAGCCAGGAGGTGAGGGAGGGAGAGAGAGGAAGCAGCGCGGCCGGCACGGCGCAGCGTCGCCGCGGCCACAGTGCCGACACGGCGACGTGCGCACGGCTGCCGCTGTCGCCGGCGTCTCCTCGCCGATCCCGGCCACCATTTGGCTCGTCCTCGGGTGCGGCGTGATCGTGGTGATTAGGGGCGTGCAAGGGAGGCCTCAATTCGGCAAATGATCAACGCTTAACACGAATTGATCCAAGGTTTGGTTCATGTTTGGAAAGAACACACGATGCACAGAAGGTGTTTGCTGGATTTCCTGAACCAAAACAGTACACCTTTTTGGTATTTTATTTTTATACTTTGCTTATTCCATTTGTGTCCAAACTTAGGATATAGTTTGATTATATTAGTGGCAAGTGTCTCAAAGTCCATTTGGAATATTTTGAATATTTCAAATAAAGAATTTATAATTAGGAATTAGGTGTTTGAATTTGAATTTGAAAGAGAGATACTTGGGGAAATCAAATAGTAGGATTTAGGATATTCCCCACTGATTTTGGCTTAAAAAATAAAGTAAAGTAGGTTCCTTATTTTGGAAAATATGGTGACATGTGTCACATTGTTTTCTAGTTTTAAAATTTTGTTATGTTTATTTTCTATTCTTCAATTTTGTAATTAGAATTAGATTCCAACAATCTTGCAAGCAAAGCATAACAAACAGAAATCATGAAACAAACATATACCAATTTATAAGAAAAGTTTTTGTTGGCCCACATTTTTGCATTAATAATTTATATTAATATTTGGGTGTTACAGTGTATGTCTTCTATTTGTGAAGAAACAATTTATCAAGTTAAATGGACCATAAAATGATGCATGGTGCCAGCCATCGAACTTGAAGGGTTTCACAATTCAACATCGACCGCACTGGTGTGTCTCGCTGCTCCCAAAAGTTGTAGTGTCGGAATGTCGTCGACGACATACACGAACTAGGAGATGATGATGCCCTAGTATCATTATGATGATCATTAGAGGTATGTTGCCCCCGGTGTTGTTGCTACGATCACTAGAGGGGTGATGCCCCCAGTGTTGCTGCTAGGATCACTAGAGGGGAGATGCCCCCAAAGCGATGCATATGCTTGTGTAACTTGATAGCTGTCAAATAATCCTTCACTCTGTCATGTATGACTGCTTATAGTCGTATGTGTAAGTGTTCTTCACTTGCTGCACAAAACATTAAAGAACGATATGGATGATGGGCAAAAGCAAGAAGTATTGTAAAAGAAACCAAGAAAACCAAAGGTTTTTGTTTTGTTTTGTTTTGTTTTGTTTGGAATTTTGGCTTTTCCGGTAGACACTAGCTATTAGTGTGACATCAAAAAAGGCTGCCAAAGGACTAAATCGTTGGGAGCCGTCGAAAACCATGACGATTATCATTCAACAACTGATCCTTCCATGTGTGTGAAAGTGTGTGAGAGTGACGTGCTTGAGATAGTCCCGAGAGGCAACAGAGAATCGTACCCTAGCCCATCAGAGCACTGAGTGGCCACCGCAGCTCCACCACGATTCCTTCCATGCCTCAAGAACACAGAGAACATGGGAAAGGAGTGATCAAGGTAGATGGTTTTGGGATAACACGGCTTTACAAAAGTTTATCATGCCCTTATGTCAATCGACATTTTTTTTGAGGGGTGGTGAACAACTGCCATTCGCCTTCTTTCCAATGGTTCCATCGCTGACTTTCTTGGAGTTGATGAAGATTCTTCCTTTTGTCGGGATTTCTTGCATGGACAATTTTTTTTTATGTCTCTTGACTTCATGAGATTGTTTCTTCTTTTGATGTTTCCTTGGAAGTGCTTCGTCATAAACTTTATTTTGATTGCTTGAACTTTCTTCGAGATTGTTGAGTTTCTTCCTAAGGAACCACCTTGAGAATTTGGAAGGCAGTCATCCCCCATGGTCAACTAAAACCCTCAGGCATATTATGTGGGGCTTCTGGTGGCACACCTCAAGGTTGTCAAGCGGCTACGCACCAAGTCCAACTTTTGTCAGGTTGAGCAGCCCTTTCCTGATCTTTTCCTACGGTCTACCTCAGGGTGCGGTGTTTCCGTGAACCTGAGGCATATCCAGAAGCATGGAGGTGTGGGGACTCAGTGCTTAGAAGTTGCCCAAGTAGTCTTCACTATTGCCTCTCGGAGCGTGTGTTTGATGGTTTGTGTGTTGTGGGTGGAGGTGTTGCCGTACTTACCACAATATGCACCATATGCCTGCTAGACAAGTCTTAAGGCAGCCAAATCATCTGTCATGAGCATACTGTGATTGGGAAAAGCCTTTTATTGTAGGACAATGATGTCCATAGTTTAAAAAATATTTTAAGAAGAAACAAAAGGCAAATAACACAAAGAGAGAAAAAACGAAAGCAATATCAGCATGCGGAGATGATCATGCGTAATATTTCTTTAGGAACCTTCCATTAATGGGTGGCATTGGCCGTTCCACATGTTGATCTATCAGTTTATAAGCACCACCATCATACACTTGTTCAATGACAAATGGCCCTTCCCATTTAGGCTCAAGTTTTCCTTTAGCTTTTCCCTTTACAACAATGGGGCGCCTAAGTACAAGAATGAGCTCTCCTTTTCGGAAAACTCGTGGTTTAACAAGCTTGTCATATGCACGAACCATGTTTCGACGATATAATTCTAAATCTTGGAGTGCATTGAGTCGATCTTCTTCCAAGGAGTCCAATTGCTGAAAACGTAGCCGGATTTGCTCATCTTGGGTAATCTCATCATGTCGGGGGGCTGCCCCCCGGGTAGTGCAGAGCCCGGTGTAATTCGAAAGTGTGGCAACAGTGCTTGACCTTTGGCGAGAGCAAGGGCCACCCCCTAGTGCGCTGAAGGGGCAACTTGACCTTTCGGAGCTGCTAGAGGGCAAGGTGCCTCCTGACAGGCGCAAGGGTCACCTCTGGCGGCTATAAATAGCCACCCCGAGCCCTCATAGCTGCACAAGCATCAGCGGGTGGTTCCTCTGAGAACTAGCTTCTCGAAGATGTCTTTGCTGGTAGGCTAAGACATCTTCGGGAGGCTAGGCCTAGAGATACTCATCCTAAGAGGAACTCGGATGCATCCGGGAGAGACCTCGGACCTTGTAGCTCCGAGGAGACTCCCGGAAGGAGAAGTACTCGGGCTTACCGAATACGCAATCCGGGTAAGTGCTAACCGGAACGTTTATCTCGGTCCTATCAGGTTACTGGACTTGTGTAGGAAGGACTCGCAGGGTCGAGCAAGAAGGTGACCGGCATGAGGGATCCTGGTAGGCCGTCAACGGTCTGCAGCAGGCTTTCCCGCCTGATGCGGGGGGAAGTACCATTCCGCCTGACACGGAAGCATGGTCACCTCCCGCCTGTCACGGAAGCATGGTCACCTCCCGCCTGACACGGGAGCGCTTCAGCCGGTACGACAACGGTACGACAAGACTGGACGTGCCTAGCCCGGCAATCCGGAAAAGGCTATCCGGGATGGGCAAAGACATGTCCTGTCTCTGATAGGGGGACAATGATGTTCCAGGAAGGCGCTTGCCGTCCTTGCCGGAATGATGACGAAGGGGCTACGTCGGATAGCATGGCAACTAGGTCGCACTAGCCGATGTCGACATAACAGTTAGGCCTGTCCGGTGGGGCCAAGCCGGATTAGGGTTTCTGGCCCTCCTGGCCGGAACTCTATAAAAGGCGCCATAATTGCTCCTGTGAAGGAGAGACCAACTTGGGAGCCAAAACTCTAGTCTCATTTACTCCTAGAGCATTTACTTCATCCTCCCTCGAGTTCATCTAGTTCTTTGTGTTCTTCATCTCAAGAGCTCTAAGAGCAAGTTGTAGCCCTTGTTCCACACTTATATTGAGAGGAAAGGCAGGAGTAGGGGTGTTACCTCCTCACGAGGGCCCCGAACCTGGGTACATCGTGTGTGTGTTATGTGCCTTCGTGCATTTGTTCGTGTTTGATAGATCTTTCCCATCGCACTTTGATCTTGTTTCTTGTTCTTAGGAGATCTCGGTCACACCGGGATCCTCCCCGTGTGAGCTCTTCAGCTCGCTATCCCTCGCCGGATCCACCAACGTCCATCGGCCCCACACATTAGCCATCCTATGGCATCTGCCGTGACACCACCAGGACAGTTGGCGCCCACCGTGGGGCTGACAGAGGCGTTGGCTAGTGTACACATCCGGACGGGTTCCCCCGTTCACTTCGGTGTCCGGGTTCTCTCTGGCCTTGTCGTCAGGCTAGGCGAGATGGATTTCGTCAGCGACAACGCCGGGTGCTTCCGGAACAAACCCTTCCCGGTGAACGGATGCCTCATCGATTTTGGTGGCTTCACCACCTACGTCGCCACCGAAGTTATCTGCAGCTACCCGGACGTTGTCCTAGAAGCTGAGGATCCTCCCATGCTCTGCACCACTCGGGGTCTGTTTGCCAGTCGCTCCCAGAGCTCCGTCGTGGTCATGATGGTCAGGGCGACCGAGGAGGAGTACCAGGACGCCGATGGCGATGCCGGTAGCGGCCATGTTCGCTTGGGAAAGCCCCCTCAGGAGAGAGGCACGGCCCGAGACGGCGATCCGCAGCCGTCCCAACCACGTCGTCGCCCGGATCCCCTCTCGGGTCTGGTGGCCAAGTTGGTTGTCCCCTTGACAGCTGAAGCAGACACCCAAGCCGGCTGACTTGGATGAGCAACGTAGGTTGCTGCTCGCCGAAGCGCAAGAGATCGCCGAGATCCGGCGTGAGCTCAGTGCTAGCCTCCGGGAGTACAATGCAGCTCACGGGTTCCTTAAGATAGACTCCCGGGACAAGCGCATCGCGGATCTGCGCAAGAAAGGCAGAATAGTGAATGACGAGCTAGCCGGTGGAGCCGCAACCAGTCATGCGGGTAGCATGATCTCGGCGGGGAAGCCAGTATACAGCTCGCCGGCAAAAACTCTTAGGGCTGCCGAAGCCGCCATGGCGGAGTTGGCAGGGCTATCCGGTGAGGCTCTGCGCAAACAGCAGGAGCGGGTGAATGAGTTGGTCGTCGAGGCCAACCGGCAGAATCAGGCCTTCAAGAAAAAGAACCCCGGAGCGGGATCCCAAGTGCATTCAGCTAGGGCCGATAGCCAGAGATCGAGCGGAGAGGCCTCCTCCCCGCATCCGAGCAGAAGCAAGAGCAAGAGCAAAAGCCGGAGCAGAAGCCGGGGCTCCAGGAAAAACAAGCAGTTGCAGGCTTATGACCCGGCCTTTGCCGGTATCCAGCAGGCCGGGCAGCATAATTCGGGGCGGGCAAAGAGTACTCGTGGTGGTGGCGACCGGGGTGTAGGAAACAATAACCCGGCTAGCCGCGGTAATCCACCCCGGAATCCGCCACATATTCAGGGAAACCCGCAAAGGGAGGCCGCCTCTGTCCCGCAGCAGGCTGTGATCCCGGTACCAGACAGGCACAACGATGGCAACTCAAGGTTGCAGCAGCTCGGGTACCAACCCAATGAGAATCCTTTGGGATCTCAAATAGGAACCAGACAATTGGATCCGGCCGATGCCAGAATCCGGCTTGACCAGATTCACCAATCCGAGCTAGTGGAAGAGCAAAGACCTCCGGGACCTGCCTGCTTTGGACCCCGGATCATGCGGGAGCCACCTGTCCGGAATTTCCAGCTCAACCGAGGTGCTAAGACCTATGACGGCAGCAAGAAGCCGGAGGACTGGTTGACCTACTATGTAACTACAGTAAGCATAGCCGGTGGAAACAGACGCTGGGCGGTACGTTATGTGCCGCAGATGTTGGAAGGACCTGCCAGAATCTGGCTGAACAACTTGAGAACCGGCAGCATAGACTGTTGGTTAGATTTCGAGGAGGCGTTCATCAGAAACTTCACCAGCACGTACAAAAGGCCCAACAGACCTCAATAGCTCGCCATCTGTAGGCAGAGGAGCAACGAAACTGACCGGGAGTACCTTACCCGGTGGAGCAACATTCGCAATTCTTGCGAAGGAGTGGTAGAGGCACAAGCCATCTCCTGGTTTGCGCAAGGATGTCGGCACGGCTCAATGCTTTGGCAGAAATTGCAAAGGAAGATGCCGACGACCTTGGCGAAGACCATGCGCATCGCCGATACCTACACGCTTGGAGATCCCATGCAACCCCTGGTGGATGTCGGTGACTCCAACAGGAGGAATGCGGGACCTCAGCGTTCGGGATCGAGCTGAAGTCATGATCGCCGGGATTTTGGCCAGAAGAGGAATCAGCCCGAGTACCACCATGCCACGCAGCATGTCGCAGCTGTGACCCGAGATCAAGACGATGCCGGCAACAGTCAGCGTCAGAAGACAAGTGGCCCGGCTTGGGGTCAGAGCCAGGAAGTACATAAAACTTGGGTGGACCAGAAGAAGCCCCTGACGTATGAAGAGATGCTGAACAAGCCATGCTGTTACCATACCCAGGAGGCCAACAAGCTAGCGAACCACTCCACTCGGCAGTGCAGCTGGTACCAGCGCACATTGCAGGAGGGCAGCACGGGGGCTACTCGGCCGAGTGCTCCGGCATCTCGACCCAACATTCCAAGACCTCCCCCTCCGACTTCAGGAGCCAACGCGATCCGGATTAACCAACCTCACCGAGGACCCCCACCTCGGCCGGTGAACGTGGTGCACACCCGTAACGACAATGGTGCAGGCCCAAGTAATCAACTCGGACATCAGCAAGGCAGCTACCGGGAGGCATATCAGAGCTATGGGGTCTTCGTGACCGAGCCCACTGACCGGAAGAGTGTGCGACAGCGCGCCCTGGAAGGGAACGCTGTGATTCCGGCGGTGCCCAAATTTTTGCACTGGTCCAAGATGGAGATCACGTGGAGCCGGAAGGATCATCCCAGTGTTATGCCTAAGCCGGGGGCGTATGCCTTGGTGGTAGATCCAACCTTTGTCGGACCAAGCCTCAACGTACGCTTCAGTCGGGTTCTGATTGACAATGGCAGCGCCATTAACATCATGTACAAGGATACGATGCTGAAGCTGGTGGTGTCCCTGAACACCTTGCTACCTACCGAGACGACCTTTCATGGCATTGTGCCCGGAGTCTCTTGCTCACCTATGGGTAAAATCTGTGTTGAGGTGTTATTCGGAACCCGGGAAAACTGCCGAACCGAGAGCTTGGAATTCGAGGTCGTGGACCTCGAAAGCCCGTACCACGCATTGATCGGCAGACCAGCCCTTGCCAAGTTCATGATCTCAACTCACATGGGCTACCTGAAGATGAAAATGCCGGGTCCTAACGGCATAATCACCATCTCGGGAGACCACAAGCACTCCATGGAGTGTGCTTCGGCTGGCTCGTGCTTAGCCGAGTCCCTGGTGATAGCTGAAGAAAAGAAGAGGATCCAGCAGGTGGTGGCGCTGGCCAAGACCTCCCAACTCGGAATGCCCGGATGGTGAACCCGGATCAAGGCGCATCATTCCAGCCACCTAAAGAGACGAAGAAGGTGGGGGTGGACCCCAGCAAACCGGAGCGCCAAGTCATTATTGGCAGCAACCTGGACAGCAAATAGGAAGGCGAGCTCGTCGACTTCCTCCGTGAGAATCGGGATGCTTTTGCGTGGTCGAGTGACGATCTGCAAGGTGTTCCGAGGGAGTTGGCTGAGCACTCTCTGTTTGTTAGACCGGATGCGAAGCCGGTGAAGCAACCGACTAGGCGCCTCTCGGATGAAAGAAGAGCTGCCATCATGGAGCATCTCGCTATACTGCTGGCTGCCCGATTCGTGATGGAAGTGATGCACCCAGATTGGATATCGAATCCGGTCCTGGTAGAGAAAAAGAAAGATGATCCCCTCCTGCTTAAGGTGTGGCGCATGTGCATTGACTTCACCAACCTCAACAAGGCATGTCCGAAGGACCCCTTTCCACTACCCCGGATAGATCAAGTGACCGATTCCACTGCCGGGAAAGAGCTTTTAACTTTTTTAGATGCCTATTCTGGTTTTCACCAGATACCTTTGAATCCGGATGATCAATTGAAAACTGCTTTTATTACCCCATATGGGGCTTATTGCTATCGTGTCATGACTTTCGGTTTGAGAAATGCTGGTGCTACATACCAGAGGTGCATGCAGAAATGCTTGCATGACTAGATAGGCCGGAATGCCGAGGTCTATGTCGATGACATAGTCATAAAAACAAAAGAAAAAGCCTCATTGATCGATGATCTGAGGGAAACATTTAAGAACTTAAGAAGGTTCCGGATGAAGTTGAATCCGGATAAGTGCACATTCGGCGTTCCGGCAGGAAAATTACTCGGTTTCCTCATCTCAAGCCGGGGAATTGAAGTCAACCCGGGTAAAATACGTGCTATCGAGAGCATGAAATTGCCCGTACGTCTCAAAGATGTGCAGAAATTCACTGGTTGTCTTGCATCCCTAAGTCGGTTTGTGAGCCGGTTAGGTGAGAAGGCCTTGCCCCTATACCAATTGATGAAGAAGAGCAAAACGTTCGTTTGGACCCCGCAGGCCGATGCGGCGTTCAACGATTTGAAGAGAATGCTTTCAACAGCACCCGTGTTGGCATCCCCGTTGCCCAAGGAACCCATGCTGCTGTATATTGCTGCCACCAACCGGGTAGTCAGCGTAGCCATTGTGGTAGAGAGGGAAGAAGGGGGCAAGCTGATACAGAGACCAGTGTACTACCTCAGCGAGGTGATCTCGGAATCCAAGCAGAACTACCCGCACTACCAGAAGATGGCATATGGAGTGTACATGGCAGTGACCAAGCTCAAGCACTACTTCCAAGAGCACCAAATCACAGTGGTGTGCGAGGCTCCCCTCGCCGAGATCATCGGTTGCAAGGATGCTAGCGGCCAGGTTGCCAAATGGGCCATCCAGTTGTCTCTGTACGCTCCGGCATACGAGAGACGAGATGCCATCAAGTCGCAGGCGCTGCCGGACTTTTTGGTAGACTGGGCCGAGATGCAGTATGAACCTCCGATGCCGGATTACAATTTCTGGAGGATGCATTTCGATGGCTCCAAGGCCAAGATCGGGTTGGGTGCCGGAGTGGTTCTCACCTCACCAAAACAAGATGTGCTGAAGTATGTCCTGCAAATTCATTTCCGGGCATCTAACAATGTCGCTGAGTACGAGGCCTTGGTTCATGGACTGAATGTCGCCAAGGAGATCCGCATCCGCCGGATAGAATGTTTCGGCGATTCTGACCTCGTGGTGCAGCAGGTGTCAGGGAACTGGGATGCACTGGATGCCAACATGGCCTTGTATCGGTTTCATGTGCAGAAAATATCCGGATTTTTCGAGGGATGCGAGTTCAAGCACATACCCAGAGGAGAAAACGAGGCAGCGGATGTATTGTCCAAGCTGGGGTCATCTCGAGACACCATCCCTCCCGGGATCGCTCTCGAACACTTGAGGAAGCCATCTATTCAGCCCTCACCCGAGTCGGATTCTATCTTCATCCCGAAGGAGCCTGGTTCGGAAGCTGTACCCATGGAAGTGGAAGTCGGGAGCATCGCGTCGAACCCGGGGACTGCATCACAGTGCTCAGAGAGGCAAAGAAAGATGATGATGGAGGTGATGTTGGCAGAACCAATGGACATAGATGTTCCCGTGTTCCCGGTTCGACCTGTCCCGGGATGGGCACAGCCCATTATGGTTTACATCTTGGAAGGGACCCTCCCGGAGAACGAAGTGGAAGCCCGGCAGATAGTGAGAAGGTCAAAAGCATACACCGTCATCAATCAAGAGCTATATAAGAGGAGTGTCACCGAAGTATTCCTGAAAGACATCATCTTGAGATACGGGTACCCGCACAGCATCATCACGGATAATGGCACCAATTTTGTTGTGGGGGAATTCGCTCGATTTTGTGCTGAGAAGGGAATCCGGTTGGATATAGCATCAGTTGCACACCCGGAAGCAAACCGACAAGTTGAAAGAGCAAATGCATTGGTCTTGGCCGGCATCAAAGCACGCTTGATCGAACCACTGTTGAGAACTCCGGGATGCTGGATAGAGGAGTTACCGGCAGTATTATGGGGTCTCCGGACCACACCGAATAGATCTGCCGGGTATACGCCATTCTTCATGGTGTATGGTGCCGAGGCAGTACTCCCGACCGACATACAATATGATTCCCCGAGAGTGACAATGTTCACTGAGACCGAGGCGAAAGAGGCCCGAGAGGATGATGTTGACTTACTTGAAGAAGCAAGAGAATTGGCATTATCCCGGTCTGCAATTTATCAGCAAAATCTCCGTCGCTATCAACGCACGGCCGGAATGCATAAGCTGTAACCTCCATGGGAGGGACCTTTTGTGATAAGCAGGGCATTGCACAATGATTCTTATTACCTTGTAGATGCATAGAAGGCTAGGAAAGGTGTAATGGACAAATCCGGTGAGGAAACCAAGCGTCCATGGAATGTAGCCCTGCTTCGACCCTTTTACACGTAAAGGGCACAATGTATGTTGTATTTCGGTTTTTATCTATTAATGAAAGTTCGGCACCCCGGGAGGAACCCGGGGACTGCCTCGTTATGTGCCCCTTTACTTTGTTCCATTTCTTCATTATTTCATGTCGGCATCCCGGGAAGCAACCCGGGGACTGCCTGGTACATGTTTTATATGTTCTCTATATGCCGGGAAAGTTCCGAGATCGATTCTCAAGTCAAAGTAATGTATGTCATGTGAAATAATCTTGTGACTCGACTGACGAACGCCGAAATGGTAGTCAAGAGCAAAGAGCATAAAATGTGGGGAACACGAAAACGGTCTCGGGGACTCGGAGCGGGAACTTATCCGGCATATCTGTTTTACTAACCCGGTTATTTTTATGTCGGGAATTCGGTTAACTAGAACTCGGATATTCTTAAGTAATGTATGCCGTGCATGGAATTTTGTGACTCGACTGTCGATCGCCGAAATGGTAGACAAGAGCAGAGATTGCCTAAGTACGGTAGACAAGAAAAGGAACTCGGGGACTCGTTGCAGAGTAAACCGACATAGCTCGTTTTTATATATAGCATAGTGCGAAATATGAATTTAAAGGGTATATATTACATCTTGCACCCGGCATCCCGGGGATTTAACAATTCTACACTTGAGTATTTCTAATGGATAGGGGAAGCCGGCTTCTCGGTGGTAGCAGCAGCAGGAGTGACGGTGACGGTATCCTCCGCGCCAGCAGCGGTACTCGGGGCATCTGGATGCGCCTCGGCCTGAGAGGCCTCGGGTGGCGATGAAGTAGAAGCATCCCGGGAGACCACGGTCTCGGTGGCGGCACCGGAAGCGACATCGTCTTCCTCCGGGATCTCGGCCTCCGCATCACTGGTGGCACCGGTCTCGCCGTCATCCTCATAATCTGACTCGGAGTCAGAGGTGACGAGGCTGGTGGTGAAGACGCCGATGTTGGACCAGGAGGCGATGCGATGCGCCACCTCTTGGCACCGCTGGACCTTGACCGGATCGGTGCACCACGGCGAGATGGTGCGCAGGCGCTGGACCACATCAAGGTCGAGACCCTCGTACCAACTAAGTACATGGGTCAAGACTTGATCGGCCCCAACCCGCGCACCGGAGCGCTTCCAAGCATGGAGACGCTTCCCGGCAGCTCGGAGCACAGTCGCCAACTCGCTGACCGAGAGGGTCGCGCTGCCGCCCGGTCATAGTGTGCGATGGACGTGGACCGCGGCGCTGATCAACTCGGTCCCGATCGACCAGAGAGGCACTATCCGGGCCTTCAAGGCAGTGCGGTGATCCTCAATGTCCCAGGAGTCCGAGACAGGGCCCTTCCCGGCACGCTTCTCCCGGGCGGCAGCGACTGCAAGATTGGCAGCGTCGCGGGAGTGCTCGAATTGCCCTTTAAAAAGAAGAGATGTCAAGCGACTAGGTCATGAGGATTGTAGCAGTAAAGAAAGAGAGCAGGAGAAAAGGATGTCGGTAAACTTACTGTTCAGATCCCGGTTCAACCCGGTTAGCTCAGAGAGCCAAGTATCGGCCTGTGACCGGAGAAGCGCCAGCCCGGTCTCGGCGTGGTGCGCGCGCGCCTCGGATTGGTCCAAGGTCTCCTTCTGCTTCTTCGACGCCTCCACGAAGCGCGCCTTCATGTCGGTCGCGGCAGATTTGGCCTTTTCGAGCTCGGCACTTAGCCGCACGATCTCGGCCTGAGTCGCGGCGAGCGCAGACTTTTGCTCCACCGAGACTTTGCGCGCGGCATCCCGCTCCTCCCGGAGGCGCCCCTCGCACTTCTTGGACTGACCGAAGTCAGAAAGAAGCTGGTGGAAGATGATGCCCCGTTTCTTGCCGCAGTCCTGAATTCAAACAAAGAAAACTATGTCAATCTCGGGAAGGATCCCGGGGACTCCGGATGTCCGGGATCTATGTCAGTTAAAACTACTCGGTAGGGAGGATCTCGAGGACTCGTGTTCAAAGTCTTGTGAATTTTTCTAAAGATTGGAGCCTAGTGGTCTGCTATTCGGTGGAATCTAGAGCTCTAAGCACCAATCTCGGGGACTCATGTTCAAAGTCATGTGAATTTTTCTAAAGATTGGAGCCTAGATGTCTGCTATTCGGTGGAATCTAGAGCACTAAGCACCAATCTCGGGGACTAGTGGGGATGGAACAATTAAATTTTGGAAAAGGTAAAGGGAACAAACTTACTTCGACCACCCGAGTAACGTCCAGCGCGGCCACCTGGAGAGCATGTAGAGCTTGGGCGCTGCGGCTATGGTCGGCAGCGTGCAAGTCCTCCACGATCTCGGAGGCATCGGCGGCAATCCAGGCTTTGTTGTATTCTTCAACAACACGCACGCCGGAACCGCCAGGCGCGCTAGCAGCAACGACCTCCCGGGATCCTGAAGGCATAAAGGAGCTTACGGTTGCTCGCAGCATCTGCAGGGCGGCAGTGGGGATCTCGGCAGGAGGTGGCGGTAATCGCGAAAACTTACCCGTGCTTAGGGCCAAGTCTTGGGCCGAAGATGTCGGAGGAGCAGTAGGTTTGGCGGAGGCTGTTTTCTACCCGGCGTCCTTGCTGCGTGATTTCCCGGCAGGATGGTCAGATTGCCGGGAAGGGGCCGTGGGCTGTTTCGGCGGAGCAGTCTTGCCCGAGTTCTGCCGGGAGGAGGCTCCCGGCACGACCTACCGAGGAGGACTTGCGATGTCCGTCTCAAGCCCAGGCACCCTGCGCGGGCTGTCCGGAAAGAAGATGTCTTCTGATGCGGTGATAGCCTGGGCCGGAATCTCGTCCACCACGGGACGAGCATCCGGAGTCGCAGCGGCAGTCTGCGCGGCACCAGGAGCAGGATGCTCGCTCTCTCGTGCGGAAGGGCGAGATGGAGAAGGAGCAGCCCGAGGCGGGCTAGGAGTGCGGGATCCCGGAGGTTGGGAAGCCGCAGATGCCGGGATGTCGAGTGCTTGTCTGAAAGAAATATATCAGAAAAGACTTTGGGAGAAGACAGAACCATGTAACTCGAAGCAAAAGGATCTTACCCGGAATCGACGGTGGGAGGACCTCTCCTTCTGCGTAGAGGCTTCTCGGTCGTTTGCTTGTTCGGCCTGCTCTTCTTGGGGGTGATGCCGGATGCACCGGCAGGGGTGGTGTCGGAAGCCACACGCTTCCGGGTCTCGGCGCGCTTCGTCATGGCCGTGGGTTTCGGTGCCACTGGCGAAGCCCAGTTGAGGGGAAGAGCGTCAATCACATCGAGTATTTGACAATCAATCTCATCCTCATCATCTGAGGAAACGGAAATAGCCTCTGAGGTTGAAGGGTTACCCGGAGCAGCGGCACGAGCTAGAGGAATGGCAAGGTGGTCCTCGCCGTCGGGATCCTCTCTCGGCATCTTTTCCGGTGCCGGGACGTTCGGCACGAACTTCCCACCGGCGTGCATCGCGTCCTCTTCGGTCTGCCGCTCGAATAACTGCACGAACAAATCATTGCATGATAACCATGTCGGTTTCCAGCAGCATCCAGGTGCAAATGTAAGTTGGCGAAAGACAGACACAAGCACCTGCCGCAGTGGTTTTTTACGGGAACCCCCGACAAGACCCCAAGTGTAGTCATCCGGCATCTTCGTTCGAGCAATAGCTCGAACGCGCCGGGCGACCGCGGAATGGTCCAACCCGAAGATACTGGTCCTGGTGGGATCTAACATCCCGTCCATATGGCACATCTTGTGCACTCGGGTCTGTGGAGGGCAGACGCGGCGAATGATAAAGCAGCGCAGGAGATCGTCGCCAGTCATCTTATCTGTCAGCACGTTGAGGACATCATGCATGCATCTGACATCCTCGGTATCCGGGAGCCGGTTCCAGAGGTCCAATTCGCGGGGAGGACCAATGGCAAACTCCGGCAGATTGATGAAATCCGGGTTCGAGGATCCCGGACCATCTCCCGAAACCTCCCGGTTCTTCACGTAGAAGAAGCTACGCTGCCACTTCCGGCAGGATTCTAGCCCCTGGACTTTGGGGAATCCGGAGTCAGCGCGGGGAATTATAGTGGCCGCCCCGCAGTCGACTAAGTCTTTGACCTTCTTATCCGAATTGGGGATGACTTGGCGGCGGAGGATGAAGTACTTGGCCCGGAGGTCCAAGAAAGGCCACACGCCAAGATACGCTTCCGTGTAGGTGGTGAAGAACGATAGCATCATAATTGCGTTGGCTGGGAGATGATGAGGTTGGAGGCCGTAGGTGTTGAGGAAGTCGCGGAAGAAGGGGCTAGCCGGAAGCCCGAACCCACGCTCGAAATGCGTGAGGAATACAACGTATTCCCCGGGTTGGGGTTCCGGTTGGACCTCGTCCTCCGGAAGTCGACTCTCGACTTCTGGCGGGATCCGGTGAGTCCGGTACAGCCAGTCGAGATCCTTCTGCATGGTCTCGGACCCATCCCAACACCCCCGAACACTCTCTTCTGCCATGTTGGAAGGACCTGCGGAGGTGTCCGGTCTATTCTGCAGGCGGAACGGCGGTTAGTCGAGTTAGTCTACCGGAAGCTAAGACTCCGGATCGCAAACTCCTAAATGCAACCGGATTCCTAGCAAATAAGATCTACCTCACGTGAATAAATCGAAACTTAATCGATGCAAATACGCTCGGGCAAGATACGAAGGTGGCCTAAATGCAAACGAAAAGTAAAGTGTGGAACGCATCCTCGTTAACGCCGCGCGGCTCGTGCTCGCCGGCGGCGGCGCAACCCGTGGTGGCGTGGTTTCACGGCCGAGCGCGAAGCGTCGTCACCGTGGTGAAGTTCACCGGAGCGGGTGGAAGAACTTACCGGAGGAAGTGAGGCCAGTGACGAGCGAGAATAGCGCGACCCGATGGTGGAGGCGAAGAGCTCCGGCGACCAGCGGGAACGGCGGTGCTTGAGCTCCGGGCGCGGCGACGGCGAGGTGCTCGAGACGGTGATGGAAGAAATGAGAAGTTGGGGAAGAGGAAGAAGTGACCGTTCTGGTCCCCTATTTATGGGGGGGATCCGGAGCGGTTTCCGAATTTCCCGCCCACGATCTCTCCGATTGTTGGTGGGATCTGTTTTGTGCCGCGCGACACGTGGCGTCCCCAGGAGCGCCCGATCCGGCCACACCGAGGGCCACAGAGCCCCAACGGTTGGACTTCGGATCGGCTGCGGCTCCCGGCGCGCGAACCCGAGCAGCGGCGTGCTCGGTCAGAAGCACTCGAGTGCGTTTCTGACTCGACAAGACCTCGGGTGGGACCCAGCCCAAGATCTGGAATTCAATTCGGAGCGAACGATAATATTCACTGACGTGGCACTATCTGGTTAGGAGCATGGCCTTCCGGTCGGAAAGATCTCGGTGCGGGGATCTCGGTAAAACTCATCTCGGCATCAAGTCAAAGGATCATCTCATGTTTCCTGGGGTAATTATTGTTATTAAAGCTGATCCCGCACATCATCCGGGGTCGCTGCGCAGCACCAGCTTTGGGGACTAGTGTCGGGGGGCTGCCCCCCGGGTAGGGCAGAGCCCGGTGTAATTCGATAGTGTGGCAACAGTGCTTGACCTTTGGCGAGAGAAAGGGCCACCCCCTAGTGCGCTGAAGGGGCAACTTGACCTTTCGGAGCTGCTAGAGTGCAAGGTGCCTCCTGACAGGCGCAAGGGTCACCTCTGGCGGCTATAAATAGCCACCCCGAGCCCTCATATCTGCACAAGCATCAGCGGGTGGTTCCTCTAAGAACTAGCTTCTCGAAGATGTCTTTGCTGGTAGGCTAAGACATCTTCGGGAGGCTAGGCCTAGAGATACTCATCCTAAGAGGAACTCGGATGCATCCGGGAGAGACCTCGGACCTTGTAGCTCCGAGGAGACTCCCGGAAGGAGAAGTACTCGGGCTTACCAAATACGCAATCCGGGTAAGTGCTAACCGGAACGTTTATCTCGGTCCTATCAGGTTACTGGACTTGTGCAGGAAGGACTCGCGGGGTCGAGCAAGAAGGTGACCGGCATGAGGGATCCCGGTAGGCCGTCAACGGTCTGCAGCAGGCTTTCCCGTCTGATGCGGGGGGAAGTACCATTCCACCTGACACGGAAGCATGGTCACCTCCCGCCTGACACGGAAGCATGGTCACCTCCCGCCTGACACAGGAGCGCGTCAGCCGGTACAACAACGGTACGACAAGACTGGACGTGCCTAGCCCGGCAATCCGGAAAAGGCTATCCGGGATGGGCAAAGACATGTCCTATCTCTGACAGGGGGACAATGATGTTCCAGGACGGCCCCTGCCGTCCTTGCCGGAATGATGACGAAGGGGCTACGCCGGATAGCATGGCAACTAGGTCGCACTAGCCGATGTCGACATAACGGTTAGGCCTGTCCGGTAGGGCCAAGCCGTATTAGGGTTTCCGGCCCTCCTGGCCGTAACTCTATAAAAGGCGCCATAACTGCTCCTGTGAAGGAGAGACCAACTTGGGAGCCAAAACTCTAGTCTCATTTACTCCTAGAGCATTTACTTCATCCTCCCTCGAGTTCATCTAGTTCTTTGTGTTCTTCATCTCAAGAGCTCTAAGAGCAAGTTGTAGCTCTTGTTCCACACTTATATTGAGAGGAAAGGCAGGAGTAGGGGTGTTATCTCCTCACGTGGGCCCCGAACCTGGGTACATCGTGTGTGTGTTATGTGCCTTCGTGCATTTGTTCGTGTTTGATAGATCTTTCCCCTCGCACTTTGATCTTGTTTCTTGTTCTTAGGAGATCTCGGTCACACCGGGATCCTCCCCGTGTGAGCTCTTCAGCTCGCTATCCCTCCCCGGATCCACCAACGTCCATCGGCCCCACACATTATCCATCCTATGGCATCTGCCGTGACACCACCACGACACATCATGAATGGCCACTCTTAGGGATGGAAGTTCCACCTCAAGAGGTAGTACGGCCACACTCCCATATACTAAGGAGTACGGCGTAGATTGCGTTGGTGTACGGACTGTAACACGATTCGCCAATAGAGCTTCATATAGACGGTCATGCCAGTCACGATGATGTTTGTGAACCGTCTTTTTCAAGATTTGACCAAGGGTTTTGTTAAATGCTTCAACTAAGCCATTGGCCTGAGGATAATATCCCGTGGAATAATTCCATTGGATTTTATATTTGGCCATGAACTTGACCATTTTGTTCGACTTAAAAGCCTTCGCATTATCTATGGTAATGCGGTGTGGGACACCAAAGCGGTAGATGATATTGCGCTCAAGAAAGTTTATAATATTATCACTTTTTACTTCTCGCAGTGGTACTGCTTCGGCCCACTTAGAAAAATAATTTGTAGCCGTGAGAATAAATTTGTGCCCCTTGGAGGATGGAGGCTCAAAGGCACCAATGACATCAAAACCCCATGCGTCGAAAGGCCATGCGGGTATTGTCGGATGCAATGGGACACGTGGTTGATGTTTTATAACGCCATGAATTTGGCAACTATGACATGATCTCGCCACCCGAAGGCAGTCTTTCATGACCCCAGGCCAATAGTAGCCGCATAACTTGATACTATGATACATTTTTGGTCCACTTTGATGCCCACCGCACACACCATGATGAATCTCTTGTAAGACTTGATCAGCTTCATTTCGAGATACACACCTTAGCAACATCTCCTGCCCAAAAGAACGTCGGTAAAAAGTTCTCGCTTTAACTATATAGGAAGGCAAGCGACGCTGCAGCCTGCGCCTTTCCACTTTTTCATTTGGCAGTATCCCATGATTAAAATAATCAAGAAATGGTTTGCGCCAGTCATCATCACCACTAATATTGGTGACAACATGATGTACTTCACACTCAAGTGGGATTAATTCTAATACTGTTGGAAGAAGCCACCTTTCTTCTACTTGTACTTGAGCGGGCTTCCCTTCAGGGAGCACTAACGCCGCCGCTAGCTTGGCCAAAGCGTCTGCAGGAGCATTCTTGCTTCGTGGAACATGCAATAATTGAACATGTTCAAACTTCTTCATAAGGATCTAGGCCGCTGTGTGATATGGCATAAGTTCTGCTTTGCGTACCTCATATATATTGTTAACTAGGCGAACGATGAGTTGGGAATCACCATACACTATTATGCTACGCACGTCCATGGAGAGTGCTAAAAGAAGGCCAAAAAGAAGAGCCTCATATTCAGCTTCATTGTTAGAGCACTCATCTTTAAGAAGAGAGAAAGAATGATGTATGGTTCCCCCCTGAGGTGTTTTGAAAACTAGCCCTGCACCGGCTCGACGTCTTGCTCCTCCGTCGGGATCCGTCTCTGTGCGAGAGGATCCATCAATATATAGTTCCCACTGTGACTCAATGTCTACGGTAAATACCTCCTCATCAGGAAGCTCGACGATCAAAGGAGAGTCGTCGGGTAGAGGATGTGCTGCAAGAAAATCTGCTAAAGCTTGGCCTTTAATTGCCTTTTGAGGAACATAAGTAATATCGTATTCCATCATGGATACAGCCCACTTACCAAGGCGACCCATGAGTGCAGGTTGACTTAGCACATACTTTATAGGATCAGCACGTGCTACAAGTTGTATTTGATGTGCCAGCATATAATGTCGTAACTTTTTTAAAGCAAAAATAAGGGTTAGACATAACTTCTCTATGGAAGAGTAATTATGCTCAGCATCGGCCATAGTACGACTCAAATAGTAGCATGCCACCCCTTTCCCTTCATCATTATGTTGGGCCAGCAGTGCATCAACAGAGAGGGGTTGTGCTGCAATATAAAGAATAAGTGGTCGTCCTTTAGTCGGAGCAGCTAAGACAGGAGGGTTTAGTAAATATTGCTTAAGACTATCGAATGCATTTTGACATTGTTCATCCCATTCAAAAGGAACACCTTTTCTCATTAGTCTATTGAATGGTTGTGTGCGCCCAGATAGATTAGAGATAAATCGTCGGATATATGCCAAATGACCTTGTAAAGATTTTAACTCCTTCAAGTTCCGAGGTGGTGGCATGTCTCGCACTGCTTTTATATTCTTTGGTGAGATCTCAATACCCCGATGATGAACAATGAAACCCAAAAATAGACCGGATTGCACGGCGAAAGCACACTTAAGAGGATTCATCTTGAGTTGATGTTTCCTTAAGCGATTAAATACGACACGTAGATCATCTTGATGTTGTAGGCTATCTCTGGTTTTCACAACCATATCATCCACATAACATTCCACGGTATTATGAATTAGATCCCCAAAACTACAGTCATAGCACGTTGATATGTTGCACCTGCATTTTTTAGTCCAAATGGCATTACAGTGTAATAGAACTTGCCCTTGGGTGTTCGGAAGGCAGTGTTAATCGCATCATGCTCATCCATCTTGATTTGATTAGATGACCCATCCATGAAGGATAAGGCACCATAACCTGTAGTAGAATCAACAACCATCTCAGTGATTGGTATAGGGAAATCATCTTTGGGACATGCACGGTTTACATCACGAAAATCGACACAAATCCGCAATTGCCCAGTATTTTTCTCTACTGGGACAATATTTGCTAGCCAACTAGCATACTGTACCTCGGCTATGAAGCCGGCGGCGATAAGTTTGTCCACCTCAGCTATAATGCTATCTTGCAATTCTGGGCGAAAGCGACGTGGTAGTTGCTTCACTGGCCTAAACTGTGGATCAATTGCTAGTTTGTGAGTGGCGACCTGAGGATCAAGCCCTGGCATTTCTTTATAGGACCATGCGAAGCAGTCCCGGAACTCTATGAGGAATTCCCGGTAACTTTCGCGCTCTTGCAATGTGAGAGAGGCGCTAACAAAGGTAGGACGTGGGTCATCTTCTGTACCCAGATTAATCTCGACCAACTCGTCGACAGTGCATTGTCCACCGTCTTCAAGTTGTAAAGGTGCAGGAGCAGCATCAAGCACTTCTCCTTGACTAATTTTCATGGCTCTGTGAACCTGAGATAAAAGATAATTTTCATCCTCAATTCCATCACACGTATTTAGAGTAGCATGAAGAGAACGGGGTTGATACGAGGTTTGATAAAAAAATATTACCCCCATTTACGTGAAACATTGATTCTTGATTTTCAGTAACTTGATCATCATTCACAGAGGTCACATGACACATAAGATGTTGCATAGCACCATTATCTTCATCTTCACTTTCAGAGGATTCTGAGTGGACATATCCCAAACCATACTTTGGTCGTGTCTTCTTCTTTTTCTTGGCAAGTTTTTCTGCTTGATCCCACCACTCTTCGCATATAGCGGGTGGCGATGGCAACCTGTAATTCTTTTGAAGTTTAATACCTGATTTTTCTAGTAAGCGAACCATTCTAGCTCCGCCTTCATAGTAGTCGATGCTACATCAATGCCACAACATAAGGGAGAAAGATTAATTATAAAGTCACAAGGTTGTGACGGTGGTACCTTATAAAACAGGGTAGGGTCGGAGCCTCTGTATTGACCTGGGACCAACTTAACCTCCAATGGCATTGTTATTGATACATACATGGACGGGGGCTGCTTAAGCGTAGCTCCCCTTGAATTTTCAATTTCCTCCACCCTTCTACGTACTTTTCCTTCTGATGGCGTGGAGCTTTCAGCTGTGGGAATTGGTAGCACCAAAGAGGAAGGGTGTTGTTCCCACGTTGTTAAGGAGTTTAGGAACTCCTGCACATGCATAACTTATATTAGACTTAGCGTCCGCTGGAGACGGTGTTAAAAGGGTAAATGTCTCTTTATTTTCAAGTCTATGCACTTTAGAAGGTTCAGATACAGACCTCAACACGAGTGGAGCTTTGGTAGAAGCTTCCGCACTCGACAAGAGTGGTGGTGTTTGTAATGTAGCATTCAGAAAACCCTCATTTCCAAAAGAAGAACGACCATAATTGCGCATCATTGTGACGGAGGGTCTTCCTCTCCCGCAGCCTCTTCCCTGGAATTTTTCGGAAAAGCGCTGCCCTCCCAAAGACTCGGCTCCCGTGGATGGGATAGAGCCAGGTGTTAAAAGTATATTCGCGGGTGGGGTTACCCTCCCTTGTTGGGTCTGTGACACTTCACTTGGAAAATAGTATTTTGCATCCGCATGATGTGCTTCCTGGATGGTATAAGGCGTTGCATTTCCAACTATACGGTGTTCTTCTCCAGTACCATCCACAAATTTTAAACATTGGTGTAGTGTAGAAGGAACCACCTGATACTTCTGTATCCATGGTCTACCCAATAATGCTGAATATGAGGTTTTCGCTTCAATAACCAAAAAACGCACCTTAAAACTAAAGGATGACATTTGAATTTTCAAGGCAATAGAGCCTAATGCCGATCTTCCTTGATTATCAAAGCCACAAATCACAACTTATGTAGGCTCTAAGTCATCCAACGTGAAGCCAGCACGAGTTAAGCTTCGAATAGGCAAGATGTTAACCGCTGAACCAGGATCAATGAGAATGCGTCTCAAGTGAGCAGTTCCAATATTTCCCTCTATGTAAAGTGGGCGATTATGGTTATCATCTGCAATCACTTTATCTTCCTCTGTGAAGGTAATCTCATTTGAACTCAAGAAGTTTCACATTACATTATGCTTTGCCATTGTTACCTCGTAACTTTTTGGATCTTCAAGTGCTCTTATAAGGGCTTGTCGAAGTTCAGGCACCAACATTAGTGCATCATAGACACTTAGAAGTGCTGGAATGCGCTTCAAATGTGCTACGATGTTATAATCTATGTTTGGAGATGCTCCATTGCCTTCAGCAGGACTCTCTTGCACATCACGCTTCTCGGCGGACACATCTTTGTGACCATCTATTTTTTCTTTCGCTTTCTACGGCAGTGCTTTGTGAGGTTCTGGAAGAACCTTTCCTCCTCGAAGATTCATGTTTACTTCGAGCTGAGGTTCGTGTGATGCACTTTCTACATGTAGAGTCTCTTTTTCAATTGGTGTTACTGCATCACCAGAAGAGACGCTAGTAGTCAAAGAATAGTCAAGTACGACATTGCATGCAGCCTTGCTTGACAGAGGTTGAGGGCCGTTTTCCTTCGCTTTCTCTTCTGTAGGACTAGATACCTGCCTCCAAGTGCGAGGCATGAAATGTTCTAGCGTGGGAAGTACACGACTTGACCGAGGGTATGACTCACCACCCTCAGATCTTGGCACAAACCTCGGTGGCATGCGGCGCTGCTCTGGGTTCTACAATCTAACTGGTCTTGAATTGTTATAGTAAGGATACACAAAAGGCAATCCTTGCTCACGTGTTCTTCTTGACAAAAGCCTATACGTCACCTCGCTTATGAAAGATCTATTACCATCTCTAGAAGTCATGTGAAGGCTAGTAAATTTCTCTTCAACTTGGGAGAGTGGCACCCACGTCTCATTTCCTTGTGTCATCCTAGGACCATTCTGCACAGTCACCATGTTTGCAGTATGATAATTCGGATTTCTAGCATCAGGTTGTATTTGAAGTCTCTTGTCATTGATGGCTCGTTGAAGCCATTCCTTAAAAGCGACACAATCTTCAATGACATGTCCTATGTATTGATGGTACGGACAATACAAAGGATTATCTTTCATGTGTACTTGATCAGGACGTTTTGGATCAGGCAAATGCAAATGGTTATGTGCAATCACTTGAGTGAAGAACCCTTTTATCACTTCTCTTCGGAATATGTATTGTTTATTAAGGAGCTCTTGAAGAGTAGGGCGTTGCCTGAACCCTCCTTGCATGTTTCTCGCACCATACATAGGCACGTTATTTGCTTGCATAAAACCAGTTGCATTCACCTCATTGGTCGCCTTGGGTTTGTTCACAACAATTGGTTTAGCTGTCGAGTTGAAACGCTTAGTATTATCTTGTGTACCTGCATTCTTATAAAACTCCATAATTTGAGGATACTTTTCATACTCAAGCTTAGTAGCAGCCACTGCCGAGCTAAGTGCACTAAATGTTTTAGGTTCCCGTCAGGACACCTCGAGGGACCAATGTTGTTGCATCCCATGGACACATATTTCAATGGCATCTTCTGTATGCATTTATCTTGCAAGGCGCACAAAGCTATTACGAAACCTTACGACATAATCATCAATCTTTTCATCATGTCTTTGTCGAACTTGTGTAAGCTCGACCACTGACAAATCTGTTTTCATTGTTACAAAGTGAGCCCTGAAGAGATTTTTCATACTCGTCCAATCAGGTATGGATCCTACAGGAAGGCGGCTATACCAATGGAAGGCAGCGCCTGTCAAAGAACCAGAAAATTGTCGCAACAGTAGTGAGGTATTGCGAGCAGTATCACCGCATGTTGCCTCAAAATGGGCAAGATGTTCTCTCGCATCTCCTGTTCCATCAAATTGACGAAACTTAAGTGAATGCCACCCTGACGGGAAGGGAACAAGATCATGCCAGACTCATATGGTTTTTCAAGCTCACTTTCTGAAGATTGAGGTGCTTGATCTACAGCAATTTGTTTCATTTTCTTGTTAACCATATCCTCAATAATATTATGATAGTCCCTAAGCATATCTGGCTGAGCCACTGGACTATTAGGTAAGGCAATACTTGCAAGAACTTGAGGCGTATGTTTGACAGGCTCAACAATTCTCTGAGTTTCCAACTCCTCAAGTTGCGGATCAATGGTTCTTTGGTTCACACCTTGAGGTAACCCCCGATCTGAACCATTAAATAAATTCAAAAGTCGATCAAACTTTGATGCAAGTTGATCTAACTGTTGTTCTAGTTGTTGATCACGAGACCCTGATGCTTCTGGATCGGTATTCAGTAAATCAGTGTTCTCTTTTGCTTTATTTGGATCAGTTTCCTCTGTACCAAGGTTATCCACATGATCAGAAACCACATGAGTGGGTACGGTGTTTTCATCCTCCAGCTCACACTCTTCCTCTGACACTATGGAACGCGCCAAGTCTGAGTAGCGAGGGGATTCCGACATTTTCAGCAACGATGAGCTAGAGTCTCTATCAGAATCATCACTTTCATGACCAATTTCCCCTCTCTGTGAGGCAATGGACTTCAAGCGAGTTGCCATTCCTTCGCGCTCGAGATATTGTTGAAGCACAACTGGGTCTTGTGGAAGGTGTGATTCCAACGACACGTAAGGACGTGAATACTGAGAGTCCTCTAATGAAGATGAAGCATTTGTGATAGGAAGACAAGGTGCAGCCGATGAGGATGGTGCATCCTTATCACTCTTTTCTCTTTCTGAGGTTTTAAACCATCCACGTACTTTCCCTAGACTCAACAAGTCCTTGGAAAATGAGGCTTTAGGATTTGGGAGGATCTCCTCATCAGAAGGATAAGAGAACTCTTTCAGAACTTGCGGGGGAGCCCATTTTCGAGGTTGAACATGCTCAGTGATTTCACTCAAGGTGCCGCATATTGCAGTGTCCTTGGTGGTATTATTTTCATGCTCTTTTACAACATCATTACCACCTTTTGGATCCAAGTTCATATTATTACTTGCGAGCTCACTATGATGTGAGGGTGCTGATGAGTTTTGAGTTGGTACCGCAGCATGTGTTACATCATGAGTAGCCTTTTCAACGTCCTGTGAAGGAGCCGATGAAGTATTTTTTGTCTCGTCAACATCCATGGACTGAACTAAGGATTGAGACTCTAAACATGTAGTGTCCTTAGGTAAGGCCACTTTCTCTTTCTCACGAGCATCCTTTTTAGGGGGCGCTGCAGAATCATTATGAAGCATTCCTTGCGTCTCACTTGTTCCATCAAGTTGTTGCCGTGGTTTTGGAACAAGGCGTTCAACAAGGTACTTATACCTCTCATCTTGTAACAATGTTTGAGAGAGCTTTAAAGTGATCTTATCATAAAACGGATGAACACGTCCATCCGATCTAACTCGAACATGTACATTACCAAGCACAAGTTCTTGCAGCTCTTGATAAAGTGCACGACGGTTTCTCCTGCGTGAATCCCGCTTTTGTTGATTCATCCTAATGGGATATGTAGACCTTGGTGGAACGGATGGTGTTGGAAGAAGTGGTGGAGGAGTTGTTTGACTGGTGATGACTGGCGGAGCCAAGGGAGGTGTTGTTTGACTGATGGTGACTGGCGGAGCCAAGGGAGGTACAACTTCAGCATGTCGTCTTACGGGTTGAAATGGGGGTGGCATATTATGCCCCCTGTTTACACTGGTCTGTGGTACTCTTACATTATTCTCACGCTGATGGTCATGCATGTTACCATCTCTTCCTGGAGACTTTGGTTGCCATTCCTGACGTGACCATGAGTTCCAGTGTGAGATTCCTTGCGAACGTTGAAGGAGTGGTGCAGGTGGTGATTCCCGACGAGGAGCCCATGTTCGTCGATCATGATGTGGGCGATAATTAGACACATGGCGTATTTCTCCCTGAGATGACGACTCTGGTGCTTGTGAATGGAAACCAGGAGCTTGAAATGGTAGCTTGCTGCCATTATGTGAAGGGTAGCGAGGATATTGTACTGGCGCATGGTGTCTTGACGTGCCTCCAGTTTGTGATGGCGGCTCTCGGCCATGAACTTGTTGTTGCAGCATCCTTAACTGATTCTGGAGTTGTTGTAACTGGTGTTGCACATCATTAGAGCGAGGCGCCGGTGCCTCATTGGAAAGTACATCAAACTTGTTTTCACGTTTGTCGTTTCCGGCAGTAATGTGGCATGCCAAAACTAGCACAGATGGATTAAAGTGATGTAATCTGTTACCAATGGAAGGGTCACATCCAGGAAAGGTAGCGACACGCTTCAAAGTGCGAGTCCAAATTCATTCATGATTGCTTGTCTGACGAGCTCTTTCATCCGATGCAGCCTTGTGATCCACTCTGTCGGTGAAAGAACATAGGGCTCGTTTACAGGATCTAGGAATTCCTCATCATCAAGCAGTGATGGTGTATCAGTATCAGGCTTGGGAACATCATTGCTCAACTGAGCATGCAACTTCTTCAAATTACTACGCTTCCGGCGGAAATTACGGAGAGCATTAGCATTCTTGCTGGATCGAGCCTGGCATACAGACCAAGACAGACGATAAGTAGCCGTGTCGAGATCCTCCAGAAGCTTAGCTTTGTTGTTCTCAGTGGTTAAAGAAGGCAAACTCGGTGTAGCATTCGCCGTGCTTTTCAGCAAATTGCGAGCGTTCATGATTAAGGCCTTACGGTCCTCCCTATCCTTGGCAGCATCACGTTTTATGGCCTTTTTTGTTTCAGCAGCACAAATGGTCTTTGAATCTTGCGTTTGGTGGTAGTAAGTCTTACCCCCATGCTCGATGATAGCCACAGGCGGTAAGCTTCCAAACTGAAATAGAGTCGCAGATGGCGTATGCCTCATTGCTTGCTCAACGGTGATCATCGGGAAGGAATCACCTACAAAAGGGAATCCTTCGTGTCAGTATATTACCATATGGTATGAGAGACGTGAATATAGGCTAAACATATCCCAAGTACACAACACAAATCTTTTCTCATCCACGCTGCATACTTTTTCTTTTCTTTTTGTTTCGTGTGTGTAAACGACAAGCATTTTCTTTAATAACTTTGATTCATACCGATGATTCACTAAGCAGGAGATCAGACAAACTGTACGTGAACCACGCGGATAAAAGAACCTTGATGAAATTTATTTTCTGAGCCCAAGAAAATTCTTAAGGAGTACTACTACTCATGATGTTGTTGGATACAGTCGCAATACTTGAGACGAGTAAAGAATCTGGCAGATTAGCGTGTGAAGAACTTCTTTCAATGGGAAGTCTTTTGAATGATAATCGACCCAGTCGGAGAAAATGAGAGATGCATCTGTTTCAGCAAGCACATTGACACAAGGATCAAGGATGATACGTGAACCATAGACCTTTTTTTTTTAAGAAACAACCATCACTTGGAACTTGTGATCCAGAACACAAAGAATTTTGGAAACTAGACCAAGGAGAATTTCCTTTGAACAAAAAACTTTTGCCGATCATGTGGACTCAGCAAAGAAAGATATCTCAAACTTGCATTTATTTTAGTAAGCATATGGACAAAAGACTTATGTGTGGACCATGAAAAGAAACATTTGTAGCTGATCCATCACTTTGTACTTGTGAACAAGAAAACAGTTTCAGTTCATCTCTAGAAATCTTGACGACGAGCGCAGCAAAGATGGGAGGAGAATCAGGTCCCACCGGGCGTGCCATTTTTGTTTGATGAAAAACAAAACAAAAAGAGAATGGCAAACACACAGTATATATGGGAACTATGTATCTTTATTGATCATTGTATTGAATACAAAGTACATGTACATGCTCCCATAGGAGTTTGCCAATTTTGACTTCTACCACTACGAAGGATCTGACTGAAGAGATTGCATGTAGTCCGCTGATTCCCGGCTTGCAAAGCCACCGGTTAATTACATCTGTAGATCAAGCCTACAGAAGACCTCCGATTAAGCTGCGTCATAGTCGTCGTCGTAGATGAACATGAGAAAGGGTGAGTTTGTTTGCCGAAACACGATCACGAGATGATCTCGACGTGCGTAATAAAGAGTGAGATTGAATGGATGAAGATGGTGATTATTGCCTTGTCGGTGCCCAACCATATATCCCGAATTCATCAAATTGGACAGTGTATGTGTTGCTTTTGCCTCGTCGGTGCCCAGCAATGGTGTGTCCATCTCATCAAAATTAAGACGTGTTGATTGCATAGTAATCGAGTCTCGCCATCACAAGGCGATGATTTTGTCTAGCCTCGTCGGCAATAGACGTAAGATGAAAACGATGACTTTGACCATGTCTCCTCGAGATTAGGCCATGGATTTTGAGATACACAATTGATGGAGCATGTCGTATCTTCATAAGGAACTAGTACATATACCAACGAAGTAGATACAACAATCGGACGGTATACTCTTGTGATGATAAATCATGTGCTCCGCATGGACGACGTTAATGAGACGGTCGTTGCCATGGTTATGTTTCGCCTGACGCATGTGTGACCTTGATGAAACAGCCAACACGGCGGTCGTAGATTTCCGCATGAGCGACTTTGATAAGATAGTTGGCACCATGGTTATAGATTTCAGCATGAGCGACTTTGATGAGGCAGTCGGCACCACACTTATAGAGCCTAGAACATAACTGACGTTGATCAAGCGGTCGGGCCATGACGGTAGAGATCGATACATGCCGATATGAAAAATGATCGGATCATGATGGTAAATATTCACGGAACAACCACGTTGAGATTGTCCTTTCTCCATCCCATAATAATCAATGATAAATGATAGATCCGACCTTAACACATCTTCCCATGGACGAACAGAGCCGACATGACGACGAGGCGTGGCCTCCGGCGCGACGACTCCGGCAAGTGTACTCTGACAAGATGCGTTTGTGGTGGGATGATTTGGATGTGCACACCACGGAGCAAGGCGGTGATGAAGTCTCGCTTCCTCCGTGCGCGTACGTGAGTTCTCTCTGGCTAGGTTTTTTTTTTCCTCCTCCCTTGCGATCGATCGCTGCTTGAGTATTTATAGGCAGGATATGGCTATCATAGGCGGTTCAAAACGTGTCAACGATCAATCAGGTAGTTTAAACAAATCGTATCTATCTTAACTGACGTACATGACCTAAGCCATGACATCATCCGTCTAAAACCGGCCGCACGTATCCAAACAAAATACCATGTCAGGCGTACGTGCATGGACTGCTTCGATCGATCAATATAGTTAGTGCTAGCTTGTACGTGTAACTTTAAAACTTTCAGAGATCATATCTATTAAACGGTAAGTCAAAATATTAATCCGTTTGCACCATTGTATTGTGAATAATGAACTCTACAAAATGAATTCAGTATCGAATATATATTCTTTCAGAAATATTTTGTATCTCGTGGGTCCCATTTGTCATAGACAATGGTTGTGCTAATTAATTCATATGTCATGAATTTTGATACCAAAAATTCATCGAACAAGGAGATAATGATCAACCTAGTTATTCTTAGTTATTCTCTGAGCATCTATTCCTATCAATTGTTCTAGACATATCTCTAGTACATAGAAATCATGATAGTCTTGAAGACAAATCTGAGTTACCCAAAGCTTAACCCAGATCCTCTTACTTTATCTAGACATCTTATTTTCTTATCTCCCAATCGTCTCCAAGGCATCCACACGAGAAGCTACCAATAAGGAGATAAAACAACCAGAAAGTCTTGGATAAGTATTCCTTAGATAGACATAGAAGTGTTATGTCAATCTATCATGGAGAATTGGAAATTCTCGTATGATCATCCATCCTATCAAATTATCTAGAAAGAGTGTGATATTCAAAAGGTTTGAGTTCATAGAAGTAGTTTGCTAACAAGCCTCATGACCTTGTTAACAAATCACTTGTGTATGCTTAAAACAATTGAGTGTCATATTCAAGTAAACAGGAAGTCAGACAATCCAGTACATCAAAATTCATCAGCCATTGATCATGTGAAATCATTTGGTGACAAGCTTTGAAACCTTGTTAACAAAATCTTCTATATGCATAAGGCCATTTGATCTCATAAATATACCTACATTTATCTATTTCCAAAATATCTACTTCAAAAACATCTATTCTATCAGGAAGGAGTTATCAATTTGGTCATCACCATGAGTGATGGATTAAAACAAGATCCCATTCTCATTATTCTATCTATTTATCTATCCATAAGACCCGATATAAGGCAGGATATTCATACCTTGTTTTTCTAAGGACATCTGATCATGTTCCACATGATCTAGTTGTGAGATATCACAAATTAAATCCAATTTGGCAATATCCCATGTTTAAAATGGATTTGAAATATTCATTGTGCATACTCTTTGTAGGCACCAAAATGAAACATTCAATTATCCCTGGACAACAACTTGTTATTGCCCAGGAATTCCTAAAGCACCAAAGCATAGGTTCAAATATTTAGTATATATACCCTATATATGAAAGTACGTCGGATTCACCTTCAATTATGGCGTCCACGTCGCGCGATGAACGATGGCCGTCCGATCGGCGCGTTGGACGGTCCAGATGCGTTTAAAACACCCCCCAAATCGCGCAGTACTGTAGCTCGGACTTCTCCACCTATCATGGCGTGACACGTAGCCCGGTCACCACCCGGTGGCCTCAAGTTCCACTTATTTTATAATAATATGATTATGGTTATCCACCAGTGAGGTGGTAATCTCATATGGCTGGCAGATGGGACCACGGTAAGAATGTTGTGGTGGAGGTCCCATTTGCACGGGAAAGTATCACCTAGGACATAACAACAAATGTCGCCAGTGATTCTTGCGCCGTATATAATGCGCAACCATAAGATCTGAAATGGGACGGAAAAGTCAGCTGTGTCCTTTTCCTCTCGTACACCAACGGATGTCTAGACTTAGGCCGGGGCGGTGTGATACGCTGGCTTGAGATAGCCGTATAATAATCTCACCTTCGGGTTGTGGCCTCTAGCATCTATTGAAGGTTGGCTTCAGGACCAGTTTGAGACGGGCTTCAAATGGTCAGCAGGCTGGAAGTTGGGTTTTCCCGCCACCTACAACTGAAGTAATGAGGGGGGGTGCGGGGATGGTGGAAAGGCGCAGTGATTGGCTTGGATCACCGACCGGGCCCCACACAAAAGAAGTGTGGACAGGAAAGTACGACTGGCTGTGCAACAAGGCGTGGATCTCTTATGGGTAAAGCAGTGCACCTCTGCAGAGTGTATAAATGTGACATGTTACTCCATGTTCCAGGACGGAACGACGAACGCAGCAGGAAAGGAGGCTCCTCAAAGCCCTAGAACCTGTGACTCCTGACGAGCATAGCCTTCAGAATAAAAGCAACCTTTTGAAGAAATTTTTTCGAAAACTTGCATTAGCCTACGACAATCCATTGTATGTGGCTGTATTTATGCATCAAACTTCCCAACTTATATATTGGACTTGCTGGGTAACGCTGTTACTCACCCTTGCCTCTTAAACCCCTTCTTAGACATGAAGGACCATAAAAAAGCAACACTGCAGGATAAACTCAAGATACCACAGAAGGCAACTACATCGAGTTGAAGCAATTGAGAGAAGATGGAGGACAAATGAAGACGTAGTGTAGAAGAGGACAGATCCCTAGTCATAGAACCTATCTCTGTAGGCGTTGCTATAGCGCAATCGCAAGCCTAGCAGTATTAGCAGTAGGCTTAGTTTAGATTAGTTCTCCGAGATTTTCCATTGGATCTTCTTTTATTAGGGCCTTCCCTCATTGTTTCGAGGAGGTTCTAGAGATCTATTGTTTTGGATCTTCTGTTTGTAATCTATAGTTATGCCTTGGACATGTGATGTTTCTGTTGTACCACTCTGATGATGTAACACTGGTGGACGGTGGTCCATTGGTGCTATGTCAGCGACTAGCATACTACACCATGCAGTAGTATGCTGGGTCACCACAGCTGGTATCAGAGCAAACGCTTTGACCCTAGGATTAAAACCCTCTAAAGGAGACCTGTAGGTTGGGTAGTGACTATAGGCAGCCATCTTATCTAAACCAAACTTCCTAAGTCTTGTGATGGATATTCACTTGAGAATAACCTTATCACACTAGAGTAAAAATATTCTTTCATATCTTATTGGAAGAAGTATTTCCTACCTCTTCTTAGATAAAGTTATGTATGTATTCTTTAACGAATACGTACATATCTCATCCTTAGTAGGTATGAGCAAGTAAAGTTCATCTTAGGACTAGTGTTGTTCACCTGAGTAGAGTAAGAACATATAGCATTATTCTGTGAGGTATAGATGGTGGTATCTTTAAAGAGAAGCCATTTGAGGTAGTATAACCACAAGTACTAACCACGTGAGATTCCCTTGCGATTCTTTGTGTGATGGTGTAGTATCCTTAGTGAGCCAATACTAGGATGCCATAAGATAATGAGTTTTGGTGGTAGTAGCAACATAAGAGAAGGTATCATGGTGAGTTTAGCTCCTAAACCATGATAGGAAAGTTAATTTGGACAACCATCAAGTAATTAACTTCGATAAAAGGAAGGATGTATGGTGTAGGATTATGACGGAAGTCATAGAGGACATTTAGTTTGGATAATTAGGAGGTATTATATGCTAATAACAACTAGTGTAGCAATTGTGAGAGATTATGTGCGGTTAGTATTTAGTTGGAACACAATTGTTAGCATGCATAGTAAGATAGTTAGACCACATTTGGTGCTACATAACTATTACTTTGGATCACTTTGATGTTGTTTATCCTGTTGCAAGTGGACAATGGAGGTAGACAGTGAGACAAAGAGTAGTATGAACCATAGATCATAATATACAACGGTAGAGGCCTATAAACTATTATATGTGTGCATCATACTATAACACTATATTTAAGCCTTAGTACGACAGATGTCATACTCGAAGTACTATGTTATAGGCTTTACTTATGCATGTACGCACATCATTTGGATTTCTTGGATTTTATTGGTTCTTTGTGTGACTAGATCTATTCATGAAGCTTCGCTTGATGTGCAAATGCATGTTGCATCGCCAAATTATGGCTTAATGTTATAGATCTAGATAGAATAGGAATTAGTGTAAGGAAGAGACGAGTTCCAAGGGTCAAGATGAAGACTTGCATAAAGACGAAGGGTTATGGTTCTTGGACTCTTTGTTATGCAGTTTTGGCTATGCCCGTGTTATGGCGCAACTAAGGGGTTGTGTGCTGATGATCGATTCCGAGCACGCCTACCGATGAGCATCGGTCTGGGATAGGTAAACCCAGGGACCCTTGGTTACGTAGCATGACCAGTGACACATAGCATTACCGTATAATTCAGAGGTTGAGTCCGACAGTAACAAGAATTCTAGGATTCTTTGTTATGCATTCTTGGTTATGCTTAGCGTGGTGGTCTTCCGAGGGGTTTGTGTGACCGGTGTTCCCGGCATGCCTGCAGTGCAATTCTGCCTGGGAGTGGTACCCCAGTAACTCTCCGCTATCATGTCTAAGAGCACATAGCAGTTGTGTATAACTCTGGATTCCAGGATTCACCACAAGCTTTGGTATTAGAAGAGATAAAGGACCTTTTATAGCGAAGAGTTGTTTGGAGAATTTACCTCGGATATCCACAATTGTGTGGGTACACCGCAGATTGCCTTTGTGAGATCATATAAAGGTAAATGTAAGGTATGCAAAGACCAATATCCCAACCATTAGACCAATGGTGGTAAACACAAATTATCGAGGCTATTACAACACTCCTAGGAGGGGAGTGGATAGTGAAGTAGAAGTATTAAAAGCTGATACATTGAAGTATAAGATAAGAAGAAACCAAGTTTAGGTGCAGTTGGCCTTATTTTCATAAGGTTAGCTGTAATCCAGGCAAAGATAGAACCCTTGTGGTAATCTCAATTCAGGAGTTGAGATTCCTACTGGAATGAAGTAAGGAGTAGACTTGAAGTGGAGATTGACAAAACTAAGTTGTTAAACTACTTTTGTCAATAAAGGGTCATTCCTTGGAACCAAGAATATGACAAAAGAAGGGTGCTTGCGAAATCATCTAGTAATGGGGATCACTTAGCATCACTAGGATGAGTGTATCATTAAGATTCCAGATGACACGAGAAAAAGGAAAACCGATTAAGTAAGTCTTACAAAGTAAACCATCACGGTCAATCGTGTTAGGGTGGACTAGGCATAGTGTCATTACCAAGGTTGGTTCAAGAAGAAGTAAAAGTGTACCTTAGTAAGAATTCCTAAACCCTAAGTACCTTCCAAATAGTAAGTCAGTTATTAAGTAAAGGAGTTTAGTTAGAGCTACTAATAGGACCAATAAGGAGTAGATGAAGCTATGGTTCAAGGAGTTTCAAGAAGGTAGACCCAGAAATGGAGTATTCCAAAAGGGAATCACAAGAATCAAAGGAATTGACAACTAGCAATTGCTAAGTCAAAAGAGGAGTCAAGGAAAAATATGGATTTGGGGATACTTAATTATCTCCAGTAAGGATCAACATGAAGTTCAAGAACTACCATCTTATACACAAGACGGATCTACAATCCAAAACGTAAGAGAGTACGAACTTCGGGGACGAAGTTTAGTTTAAGCAGGGGAGACTGTAACATCCCAGGATTTAGAGTCCAGAAATATAGTGGACACATGAGTGTGCATTGCATTCATGCATCAGAAAATCCGAATAAATTTTGCGCATTTAATTTTCAAAACACTAAGTGATTAAAGTTTCACTTGAGTTGGTGGAATTGAAGTAGATCATCAACTTGAGCGCTATAAAATTTGAGATGATCTTGGCTTAAACCTTACTTTGGGGGTAGAGAGATATACAATACATGTTACACCAAATGAAAATAAAACCAAATGAAAGAAAACCTATTACACCAAAACACTACTTAGGAGATAATGATCAACCTAGTTATTCTTAGTTATTCTCTGAGCATCTATTCCTATCAATTGTTCTAGACATATCTCTAGTACATAGAAATCATGATAGTCTTGAAGACAAATCTGAGTTACCCAAAGCGTAACCCAGATCCTCTTACTTTATCTAGACATCTTATTTTCTTATCTCCCAATCTTCTCGAAGGCATCCAAAAGAGAAGCTACCAATAAGGAGATAAAACAACCAGCAAGTCTTGGATAAGTATTCCTTACATAGACATAGAATTGTTATGTCAATCTATCATGGAGAATTGGAAATTCCCATAAGATCATCCATCCTATCAAATTATCTAGAAAGAGTGATATTCAAAGGTTTGAGTTCATAGAAGTAGTTTGCCAACAAGCCTCATGACCTTGTTAACAAATCACTTTTGTATGCTTAAAACAATTGAGTGTCATATGCAAGTAAACAGGAAATCAGACCATCCAGTACATCAAAATTCATCAGCCATTGATCATGTGAAATCATTTGGTGATAAGCTTCGAAACCTTGTTAACAAAATCTTCTATATGCATAAGGCCATTTGATCTCATAAATACCTACATTTATCTATTTCCAAAATATCTACTTCAAAAACATCTATTCTATCAGGAAGGAGTTATCAATCTTTGGTCATCACCATGAGTGATTGATTAAAACAAGATCTCATTCTCATTAGTCTATCTATTTATCTATCCATAAGACCCGATATCAGGCAGGATATTCATACCTTGTTTTTCTAAGGACATCTGATCATGTTCCACATGATCTAGTTGTGAGATATCACAAATTAAATCCAATTTGGCAATATCCCATGTTTAAAATGGATTTGAAATATTCATTGTGCATACTCTTTGTAGGCACCAAAATGAAATATTCAATTATCCCTGGACAACAACTTGTTATTGCCCAGGAATTCCTAAAGCACCAAAGCATAGGTTCAAATATTTATTATATATCTTTATCTTAAACTCAAGCCCTCAAATCAAATATGCACAACTTCACTCCATATGTTAAATGCACTCAAAACATAAAAGGCATTCAAATTACAAAGTTGAATAGTTAAATCCTTTTACATTTTGGAATACAACCTCAAGTCATATTAGAATCTGAATATAGCTCATGACCGCAAACCATTAGTAGCATACCTAAATATTTCCTTGTTGCTTAAATGCACAAACTAAAATAAAGATAAAGAGGTAAAAACCACACATGTTAATTCATAGAATAAAACCAAATGTGCTCAAATTCACTTACCATGTTAAAGGTTTTCCAAATATACAAAGTATTCAAAATACAAGGTTAAAATAAACATCCTAAAGCAAATATAAACTTCCCCTGACTTATCTGTAAGTCTCTATTCAAAAACAGATACAAAAACAGTGATTAGGAGCCTGTTTAAACTGTTTTCACTATTTCCTAGAAACCCCGGGGGGTTTCAGCAATTTCTTTTCTTTTCCTTTCTTCCTCTTCCGGCCAGAAGGCAGTGGAGAGCCGTGTCTGCGACTAAACGCTCGCGTGCGACTCCAGCTCATTTCCTCGCGTGGATAAGGAGGGCGGGAGCCGTTCGCATCGAGCTCTCCGTCACTCGTGCCTCTCTTCCTCCCTATGTTTCCTCTGAAATCACTAACCCTAGTTCTTCGGTCGCCGCTGTTCGTCGTCAATCGCCATCAACCCCGGCCATCCCTTGCCGCTCTAGTCAGATGGGAAGTACCGCGACGTCATCCTCTTCCTATCGGCACGGGAGGGCGAGAAATCGAGCATCTCCTCCAACTCCGGCCGGCGGATGCTTCGGACAAGCTCGCCGCCGTCTGACCTCCTCCCGCCTCTCCGAGCAGTCCGGCGTGCTCGTGGTGAGATTTAGATCATTCCAGTATTTTTTCATTTGCATCAATTTGTCCCGGATCAATCTAGCACCGTGTTTCGTCTCCGGCCGCCTCAAAACACGCCGCCGGCGAGCTTTCGGCGACCATTAGGGAGTGGAGCTGCAACCATTCGACTCGTCTCGTGGTTCTCTACAAAACTCACACCTTCAATCGAGCTAATTCGTGCTATTTTGCCGAATTGATCCACGACTTGGAATTCAGTTCATCGCTGACGTCATCATGACGTCAGCAGCTGAATTAATCATTTCTTTCAATTATTTTCTGAAATGTTTAGTGTATGACATGTGGGACCACCATGTAAGACTTTTATTCTTTTAGGAAAATCATTTCTGTGATTATAAAAGCTATGACAGGTGGGCCCAACTCTATTTATTAAATTACAGAAATTGTTTAAATTGAATTAATCTTTGAAAAAATCATAACTAATTCATTTTATATCAAAAAAGTATAATCTTTATATCAAAATTTTCAGAAAAATAAAATCTACAATGTTTTAGCATTATTATTTAAGTTTGAATCAAATTTACACATGATGAAATTTAAAATACAAATTACTTGCTCTTTTAAATATGAAGTAATTTGGAATGCTTATTTTGGAAGCATTTCAAACTTCATGTAAATTATTTCACATGCATAACTTTAAGATTGAAAATATATTTTCATTATAACATGTAATATCCATATTACAATAATTGCTATTTAAAAATAATATTCTATTTTAGAAAAGAATAAAGAAGATCTGAAATGGGACGGAGAAGTCGGCTGTGTCATTTTCCTCTCGTACACCAACGGATGTCTAGACTTAGGTCGGGGCGGTGTGATCCGCTGGCTTGAGATAGCCGTATAATAATCTCACATTCGGGTTGTGACTTCTAGCATCTATTGAAGGTTGGCTTCAGGACCAGTTTGAGACGGGCTTCAAATGGTCAGCAGGCTGGAAGTTGGGTTTTCCCGCCACCTGCAACTGAAGTAATGGGGGGGGGGGGTGTGCGGGGATGGTGGAAAGGCGCAGTGATTGGCTTGGATCACCGACCGGGCCCCACACAAAAGAAGTGTGGACAGGAAAGTACAAAGTACGCCTGGCTGTGCAACAAGGCGTGGATCTCTTATGGGTAAAGCAGCGCACCTCTGCAGAGTGTATAAATGTGACATGTTACTCCACGTTCCAGGACAGAACGACGAACGCAGCAGGAAAGGAGGCTCCTCAAAGCCCTAGCACCTATGACTCCTGACGAGCATAGCCTTTAGAATAAAAGCAACTTGTTGAAGAAATGTTTTTGAAAACTTGCATTAGCCTACGACAATCCATTGTCTGTGGCTGTATTTATGCATCAAACTTCCCAACTTATATATTGGACTTGCTAGGTAACGTTGTTACTCACCCTTGCCTCTTAAACCCCTTCTTAGACATGAAGGACCATAAGAAGGCAACACTGGAGGATAAACTCAAGATACCACAGAAGGCAACTACATCGAGTTGAAGCAATTGAGAGAAGATGGAGGACAAATGAAGACGTAGTGTAGAAGAGGACAGATCCCTAGTCATAGAACCTATCTCTGTAGGCGTTGCTATAGCGCAATCGCAAGCCTAGCAGTATTAGCAGTAGGCTTAGTTTAGATTAGTTCTCCGAGATTTTCCATTGGATCTTCTTTTATTAGGGCCTTCCCTCATTGTTTCGAGGAGGTTCTAGAGATCTATTGTTTTGGATCTTCTGTTTGTAATCTATAGTTATGCCTTGGACATGTGATGTTTCTGTTGTACCACTCTGATGATGTAACACTGGTGGACGGTGGTCCATTGGTTAGCAAATCAATTGTAGTACCTTTCGATTAGAAAAGGTTATCAAACCCACAAGGAGCTGAAGGTATTGGTTAGCAAGAATGATAAATAAAAAAATAAAGGTTGCAAGTGTTTTTGGGGTTTTTGAGTGTATAATTGCAAGAGACTAAAATAGCTGAAAATAAAGAGTAGCAAGTGAAAGCTCTCAAAAGGAGAAAGCCCAATCCTCTATGTGGCAAGAGGACAAGCTCAAGTGACGTGTAACTTATATGTGGAAAAAGTTCCCGAGGGCGGCATGGATATTGCTAGGCATAGATATTTATAAAACAGCACGTTGAATATCTTGTCAAGTTTTAATCTTCTTTGGACGGAGCAATAATTAGGTATAGCTAAACAAACAAACTAAACCCCTTATGATGGATCTTATGGCCAAGTAAAGGACAAGACAAGAATTATTAAGACATAGAGTCCCACCATAGCCTTAAACTCTAAGGTCCCCGATATTAATTCCCCATAATGCAACTTCATGTATATGACTCAAGTTTACATGTCCTCCCAAGTCTTGCTAACTCTATTACACTACGGTGCTCTCCTATGAGCCCATATAGGTGAAGTGACGTGTAGTTGACGTTCACACATCACCATCATAGAATTACATAAAAGATAAACACTAGAAAAAATACCAACACATGTCATATATATAAATCATTGCCAATTCATCCTATGCCCTCAGGAACATACGTGAACTACTCACAACATGCAAACATGATTATATTCAGTGGCATAAGTGGTACAAAACAATCTGAAAAAACAACTTCACCTCCAAATAATGACAAGTACTCAATCAGAAACATGATCAATAGGAGCACAAAACAAGTACTTAGGGTTCGGTAACTCTCAAACTACGAGGGGGGCGGAATGGATCACGAAGATGGTGATGGAGATGGTGCTGGTTCTGGTGATGGTGATGATGGAGAGGACGATGCCCTTCAGAGCTTTCACTCGCTACTATTTATTTTCAGCATTTTTACTTTCTTCAATTATACACTCAAAAATCCCAAAAAACACTTCAACTTTTATTGTTTTATTTATCACTCTCGCTAACCAATACCTTCAGCTCCTCGTGGGTTCATTAACCTTTTCTAATTGAAAGGTAATACAATTGATCTCCTGCACTTGGGAGCCATCAAGTGGTAGTACCGAGGGTACTACCGTTTCTTCCAGACAGCGGTACTACCGGTAGATTCCTCCAGTACTACCGCTGAATTAAAACGCACAAGATGTTTTAATTCATGGTAGTACGTGGGAGGTACCGTATGGACAATAGAGGTGAAATCTCCGTTTACGGTACCTTGAGCGGTAGTCCTGCTGCAAGTACCGCAGCCTGAAGGACATGGTGCTAGCTAGTACTACCTCCCAGGGCGAGGTACCCACCTCTCGTGGTAGTACTGCCCCAATAGGAGCGGTACTATTGCTGGAGGATAGTGATACGACCATTTTGCATCACTATTGTATATCATAATTTGTTGTTATTCATTGATATATTTCATATTTAGAGATGATACTTATGTTATTTCATCTAATTTGCATGTTTGACGATTATTGGAGAATTGATCACCCGAGTCTGGAATCTGCTGGAAAAAGCACCGTCAAGATACATTATTTGCAAAGCTCAGAAAACAAAACGAAGACCGTGGAAATTATTATTTTGCCAGTTCATGGAGGGAGCCACGAGGAGAGGCCAAGGTGGGGCCCAGGGGGCCCACACCTCCCCCTCGTGCGGCAGAGCCTAGAGCCGCGCGAGCAGGTGGTCTGGCCACCCTGGCCCACATCTGGCCGAGCCCCTTCGCTTACTTCATCGCCCCGAAAACCTAAGGTGTCCTACGGAGAGTTAGAGTTATTCCGCCACCGCCACGAGGCGGAAAACACCATAGAGAAAAAAGCTCTCCGGCAGGGAGAAATCTGCCGGGGAAATCCCTTCCCGGAGGGGGGAAATCGTCGCCACCGTCACTCATCGAGCTGCTCTTCATCGGGATCATCATCACCATCATCTCCACTGCCGTCACCGTCATCTCCACCGCTCCACTCCGTTCCCGCTGTAACATCTAGGGCTAAATCTTGTGTGTTTGAAAGGGGAAACTCTCCCGGTGTTAATTACTATTGTTATTGATGCTATTGGGTGGAACCGTTGAATTAAGGTTTATGTTCAGATTCTTATCCATGATTATATCATCTCTGATCATGTTCCAAATGATGTGTTGTGAGTAGTTTGTATAGTTCTTGAGGACATGGGTGAAGTCTAGATGTTAGTACTGAACTATGTTGAGTAATATTTAATGGTGTTATATTTAAGTTGTGGTGCTATTCTTCTAGTGGTGTCATGTGAACGTCGACTACATGACACTTCCCCTTTATGGGCCTAGGGGAATGCATCGTGTATTTGAATATTAATTGTGGGGTTGCCGGAGTGACAGAAACCTAAACCCCCGTTGATATCTCGATGCATGAGGGATAGCAGGATCTTAGAGTTTAAGGCTGTGGTTAGATTTATCTTAATTACTTTCTTGTATTTGCAGATGCTTGCAAGGGGTGTAATCACAAGTATGTATTAGTCCTAGGAAGGGCGGTGCATTAGCATAGGTCACCCACACGACACTAATCAAAACACTAAAGATTAATCATCTATATGAAGCGAAAGCACTAGACATAAATCCCGTGTGTCCTCAAGAACGCTTGGTCATCATAAGTAAACAACCCGGCTTGTCCTCAGCTCTAGAAAGGATTGGGCCCTCGCTGCAATTATTATTGTTGCGCTTTATTTACTCGCACTTTATTTATCTGTTATATAAAAAACTCCTAAAAACCTGTCTTCTAGTATTTACGGTGAAATCCTCATCAAAACTGCTTATCAACACCTTCTGTTCCTCGTTGGGTTCGACACTCTTATTTATCGAAAGTACTACGATACACCCCCCTATACTTGTGGGTCATCAAGACTATTTTATGGTGTCGTTGCCGGGGAGTGAAGCGCTATTGGTATGGAAAACTTAAGCTGTAAGTGTTGTTTTTATTTCTGTCTCCTAATTTGCTTAATTATGGAGAAACAAACTATTGCTTTCCTATTTGGAAAGGCTTCTACCACTGCTGAGGTAGAAAATGAGGCGCCACCTGAAGAAATAGTGCCATTTCAAATACCTATGAAAATTATTGACCGTGTTATGGATAACCGCTATGAAGGGGCTGGAACTGTCCACCCCGGTGATCATTTACTGTTTTGACATGAATTATGCGAGTTGTTCAAGTGTGCAGGTATTACAATGGACAAAGTCAGGAAGAAATTATTCTCCATATCACTTACTGTGAGAGCTGCGCATTGGTATAAATTGTTGAAGAACATGAATTCTCTTGAATGGGAGGAAATTGTTCCTCTCTTTTATTCTAAATTTTATCCTCCAAGTGAGATTCACCAAGATCGGAATTCTATATATAATTTCTGGCCTCATGATGGAGAAAGTATTTCCCAAGCTTGGGGGAGGAAGAAGGCATTAATGCTCAAATGCCCCATTCATGAGCTTCCTGGTAATATTATTTTTGATAACTTCTATGCAAGACTCTCCTTTGAAGATAAAACATTATTGGATACTTCTTGTGCTGGATCATTCACTCGTAATAAGGAGGAGTTTAAATGGGATCTTCTTGATCGTATTGAAGAGAATACTAAGGCATGGGAGAACGACAAAGGTAGGGAGTCAGGTATAGAATATGACATCGAATGCATTAAAACTTTCATGAATACTGATGCATTTCGAAATATTAATAATGCCTATGGTCTTGACTCTCAAGTTGTTGCAAATTATTATAAATACTTTGTTTATTATTTCGGTTTGCCCAAGGAGGGTTTTGAAAAATATCATGAACCATATAAAGATAAATCTGTTACTCCTATAACTAGAAGCATTCAAGTTAATGTTGTTGATCATATTATTCCTGAGCCCTATATTGAAAAGGTTCCTTTTCCTGTTAAGGTGAACGAACATTCTGTTATGGCTAGTGCTGTTAACAAAAGTGAAAAGAAAGCTATACAACCCGATGAACAAATTAAAATTGAACCTTATGTTGCTATAGTTAAAGATCTTGTTACTAAAAAGGATGCTTCTAAAGTTGCTTCTCGTCCTAAAAGTTCAAGGAAAACTAGTGTTAATGTGTTATCTGTTAAAATTGGTGATCATTGCTATTATGGTTTATGTCATATTGGTGCAAGTTCTAGTGTTATTACTTATGAGCTTTACAGAAAAAATTATGCATGACATTGGTCCTTGTGAACTTGAAGAAATTGATGTGGTTATTAAACTTGCTAATAGAGAAACTATCTCTCCAATTGGTATTGTTAGAGATGTTGAAGTTTTATGTGGTAAGACTAAATATCCGACATATTTTCTCGTACTTGGTGTTGCTGATAGTAAGACTTGTCCTATCATTTTTTGTAGACCTTTTCTAAATACTTGTGTTGCTGTTATAGATTGTAAGAAAGAGAAAGTCTTTACTATATTTGCCGGTGATTCATATGAATTCAATTTTTTGAAATTTGCTAAAGTGCCTTATGAAACCGAATTGCCTAATGAGGATTTTTAAGTAGAACAACTTGCCTCTATTGCCCTTTCTCCTAATAATGTTTGTCAGCAATTTATGGAAGATCATGAAAGTGAAGTCTTTATGGAAGAAAGGTATGAACTAGAAGAAATATTTCTTCGTCAACCTATACTTAAACACAATTTAAAGGTGGAAGACTTGGGTAAAACACTTCCACCTAAAGAGGATCCTGTCTTTGATTTCAAACCTTTGCCTGATAATCTTAAGTATGCTTATATTGATGATAAGAAAATCTATCATGTTATTATTAGTGCTAACCTTTCAGGTAAAGAAGAGGCAAGATTATTGGAAGTATTGAGGAAACACCGTGGAGCTATGGGATATACTTTGGATGATTTGAAAGGGATTTCTCCTACTATATGTCAACATTCCATTAATATGGAGCCCGATGCAAAGCCAGTTGTTGAACATCAACGTTGCTTAATACCCAAAATGAAAGAAGTGGTAAGAAATGAGGTATTAAAACTTCTTGATGCTGGTTTTATTTATCCTATTGCTGATAGTAGATGGGTTAGTCCTGTGCACTGTGTCCCTAAGAAAGGTGGAACTACTATTGTGCCTAATGATAATGATGAGCTTATTCCTCAAAGAGTAGTAGTTGGTTATAGAATGTGCATTGATATTAGAAAGGTTAATAAACTTACTAAGAAAGATCATTATCCATTACCCTTTATTGATCAAATGTTAGAGAGATTAGCTAATAAAACTCACTTTTGCTTTCTTGATGGTTATTCTGGTTTCTCTCAAATTGCTGTTAAAGCTCAAGATCAAGAGAAAACCACATTTACTTGTCCCTATGATACTTATGCTTATAGACGTATGCCTTTTGGTTTATGTAATGCTCCTGCTACTTTTCAAAGATGTATGTCTGCTATCTTTCATGGTTTTTGTGAGGAAATTGTGGAAGTATTCATGGACGATTTTTCTGTCTATGGAACTTCTTTTGATAATTGCTTGCACAACCTTGATAAAGTTTTGTAGAGATGTGAAGAAACTAATCTTGTTCTTAATTGGGAGAAATGTCACTTTATGGTTAATGAAGGAATTGTTCTTGGACATAATATCTGTGAAAGAGGTATTGAAGTTGATAGAGCTAAAGTGGAGGCAATTGAGAAAATGCCTTGCCCCATAGATGTTAAAGGTATTCGTAGTATTCTTGGTCATGCAGGTTTCTATAGAAGGTTTATTAAAGATTTTTCTAAGGTATCAAAGCCTCTTACTAATCTCTTGCAAAAAGATGTACCATTTGTTTTTGATGATAATTATAAGGTAGCTTTTGAGACTTTTAAGCAAGCTTTAATAAGTGCTCCTATTGTTCAACCGCCTGATTGGAATTTACCATTTGAAATTATGTGTGATGCTAGTGATTTTGCTGTTGGTGTTGTTCTTGGACAAAGAGTAGATAAAAAGTTAAATGTTATTCATTATGCTAGTAAGAGTCTTGATCCTGCTCAAAAGAATTATGCTACAACTGAAAAAGAATTTCTAGCTGTTGTTTTTGCTTGTGATAAATTCAGACAATATATTGTTGATTCTAAAGTTATTATTCATACTGATGATGCTGCAATTAGATACCTTATGGAAAAGAAAGATGCAAAGACTAGGCTTATTGGATGGGTATTACTGTTGCAAGAATTTGATTTGCATATTGTAGATAGGAAAGGTGCTGGAAATCATGTTGCTGATAATTTGTCTAGATTGGAAAACATTGAATATGATCTTATTCCTGTTAATGATAGTTTTCCAAATGAACAATTAGCTGCAATAAGGGTGAGTTCACGAGATAGTCCTTGGTATGTTGATTATGCTAACTTTATTGTTTCGAAGTATTTGCCTCCAACCTTTTCAGCTCAACAAAGAAGAAAATTATTTTATGACGTGAGGCATTATTTCTGGGATGACCCACACTTATATAAAGAAGGAGTGGATGGTATTATGTGAAGATGTGTTCCGGAGTATGAACAACAAGAGATATTGAGAAAATGCCATAGTAGTGCTTATGGAGGAAATCACGCTGGAGATAGAACTGCACAAAAGGTTTTACAATCATGTTTTTATTGGCCTACTCTTTTTAAAGATGCAAGAAAGTTTATTTTATCTTGTGATCAATGTCAAATAATTGGTAATATCTCTAGACATAATGAAATGCCTATGAATCATTCTCTCGTTATTGAGCCATTTGATTGTTGGGGATTTGACTTTATGGGTCCTTTTCCTCCTTCAAAGGGTTATACTCATATACTTGTTGTTGTTGATTACTAAATGGGTAGAAGCTGTACCTACTAAAAGAGTTGATGGTGAGACATCATTAAAAATGCTTCAAGATATTATTTTTCCTAGGTTTGATGTTCCTAGATATCTCATGACTGATGGAGGTTCTCATTTTATTCATGGTGGTTTTAGAAAAGTTCTTGCTAAGTATGGTGTTAATCATAGAATTGCTTCAGCTTATCATCCTCAAACTACTGGGCAAGTAGAATTATCAAATAGAGAAATTAAATCTATCTTGCAAAAGACTGTTAATAGAACGAGGAAGAATTGGGCTAGTAAATTAAATGATGCATTATGGGCATATAGAACTGCTTATAAAAATCCCATGGGTATGTCTCCTTATAAAATGGTCTATGGAAAAGCTTGTCACTTGCCTTTAGAATTAAAACACAAAGCTTATTGGGCAGTGAGAGAACTAAATAGAGATTTTAAACTTGCTGGTGAGAAAAGATTACTAGATTTGAATTCTTTAGATGAATGGAGAAGTGAAGCCTATGAGAATGCTAAACTCTTTAAAGAGAAAGTTAAGAAATGGCATGATAGGAGAATCCTTAAGAGAGAGTTTCATGTTGGTGAAGAAGTTTTATTGTATAGCTCTCGTCTTAGATTCTTTGCAGGAAAATTACTCTCCAAGTGGGAAGGACCATATGTTATTGTTGAGGTGTTTCGTTCGGGTGCATTTAAAATTGCCTCACTTAAAGATGACTCTACACAGGTGGTGAATGGGAAAAGACTTAAACATTATATTTCTGGAGATTCTTATAATGAAGATGTTGATATTATTCAAGTTATTGCTCCGGAAACTTTTATCAAAGAGAATTTTTCTGAGTCTGCAGAAGCTGAATTTGAAAAGGTACAGTTTCGGTAAGAAAAAAAATCGTGTTTTTAATTTTTGAAGACATAGAAGTTATTTTTAGAAAATATGGAAAAATACAAGACGAAAACGAGCAGGACACGGAGCCCGAGGCGCCGACACCATGTGCTCGCGCGGGCCCCATCCTGGCCGCGCGAGCAGGGGTCTGGACGCCTTGGTGTCCATCTTCTACTCGATCACGTCCCGTTGCTTTCCTTTTGTTGCATAAATTTTTGCTATATAAACCCCCGGATACCCCGAGGTCCGTATAACGTGTTTTCGAAGTGTTTTTGTTTCGAGCTGTTTCTGCCAGATTTCATCCTTGGATCTAGAGCCATCATGTCTTCGCCTGAGCCTTCCGAGGATAGTTTCTTCATGAACGTCGTCAAACCGTACATGCACGAGTTGAGGATGCACCCGAAGGATTTGACTTTGAAAGGTGGGAAGGTGCAGGTGGATGATGTTCAAGGTCCTCAAGGAGAGGGGAGCATGGAGGAGTGTAACATCCCAAATTTCCCAAAAAATTAAAATTTTCATTTTTGCATCCATAGCATGCATCATATAATTGCATTTATCATTGCATCATTGTGATAAATATTGAATGAATCAAAAACTATGATTTATAAAAATGTTACAAAATGCTTTCAAAATATTTAGTTTGGTAAAGTTTAGTTCTACAAATTATTACAAATTAATTTGAATCCATTTGGAGTTATGAATCAAAGTTTATGAAATTTCAGAAAATAAAAAAGAGAGAACAAAAAAAAAGAGAAGGGAGAATCCACCGAGCCGGTCTGCTTCGGCCCGCTTACCTTTTTCTTCCCTCCCACGCGCGCACGGCCCAGTCCACCTCCCCCTTCCTTCCATCGCGCGCACGGCACGGCCCAGCTCACCTCTCCTCCCACCGACACCCGGGTCCCACCTCTGACGGATCGTATCATCGTCAACCTCCGAAACGAACTTCGGTTGGAATCCTCCATCGATCCGGAGATCGATCCCGTGACGTTTTCGAACGAAATTCTATCTCTTCCCCGCCCCCATAAATACCCCGACCCGCAGCGTCTCTCGGCACCCCGAAAATACCAGAAATCGCCACCGGGCTGCCCTAAAACCGAGCTGCCGTCGTCGCCATTGCCGCCGCCGTGCTCTTCAAAATACGGTGAGAAAAGGGCATCCTCGAAGCCTCTCGTCCCTCTCAAACGATTCACTGCGTCCGTGCAATCGTCCGTGACATCCTCTCGGCAATTTTTCTGCAGCAGATCGAGCCGCTCGTCGTCGCCCGAGGACCACCGCCGCGACCTTCATCTCCGGCGAGGGAGCAAGGGAGGAGAGAAGAACACCGACACCGAGCGCTACGCCATCGACTTCGTCTCGACGCCGCGCTTCTCCAGGTGTTGTCCCGATCCCCGTAGCGTAGTTTCTTCGAACTCCGGTCATGGAGCCACCGTGGGGAAGCAGCTCCGGCCGAACTCCGGCGCTGGCGCCGCCCCCTTTTGGCCCTTTCATCCTACGCCGTTAGATCTGCTACGGACGCGCTAGATTAAATCACTTCGCGAAGGGGTACGCACCAACCAGAAGCCGCCACGTCACCGAGGACCTCTGCGCGAAGAATTCCTTGCTGTTTATCACAGATCAGTCCCTGCAAATTGTTTCTATCATTAATTTTGACTCCTTTATCCAAAAATTATAACAAAAATTGTTTTGGAAAGCTTATGAAGTATAGAAACGTTTGGCATCATTACATTTGTATTTTATCGAATAAATTTTATTTAAAAACAGAAGTGGCATTAATGGTAAATTAAGCATAACTACAAATATAAAATTTATTTTTCATCAAACTATTTTGCTATGAATTTGTAAGGCCAAGTACTACTGAAGAAATTTTTCCAATATTTTGTTAGAATATTTTATGGGCTTTTGTGTAAGTTTTGTGTTTAAAAGCTTTTAGATATTATATAATAAATAAAATTAAATATAAAGATTGTTTTCTTCATGTTTCCGAAATATAAAGGTATATATTGTATTATAGAACCTTTACCACCTAAAAATATTTAGGAAATAATTGAGAGTTTTATTTGGTAAGAGGTACTAATTTTTCTCTAAGTGTTGTCTTTAGAAAATTATTGGAAACTCCTAAGTCCTTAGTAAAATGTTGGACCACAAAACTTGCCTCGCATTAACTCACATATTTCATCGCATGGCATGCATCTAGTCCTTAGAAATATTTTGCTCATCATACATGGCATATCTTCCTTAGTGTTTTTAAGAAAACTTGTTTGTTTATGTTGTACTGTTTGTTGTGTTAGAATCTTCGGAGAGGAACGAGGACTGCAGTTGTTGTTGCTGTTCTGCTTGTTGCCAAGGCAAGTGGCACACCCCATAAATTTCCTAAGTATTTTCTATGCATTACCTAGAGTATTTTCTATATGCATGTGTTGGACTTAGTAGTTTGCTATGCAAAACCTTAGAACTCTCCACCCCTTGAGTCTAGGAACCTATATAATAACTTGGTAGAATTTTGATGCTATGCCCAAGTTGCTTTATGAAAAATTAAATTCTACTAAGTTAATGTAACACCTGGGTGGAATTTGGTGTTGATTGGTTTATGTTGAGTGTTATTCATTAGGGGTGACCTCTAAGGAATAGTCACTTGTGGATGGCCACCCAGGGTAATAAAGGGACCAACGTTTTCTCTAAGTGAAGATTGCTTCTAGTGCAACCATTAGTCAATGGGCTCTGGCTAGATGGAGTAAGCTGCGTGGACTCGGCCCGACTTGACAGGTGGTGGTAGATGGTTAGCTTGGAGCGCGTCAAGTCTGCAAGGGACGGGAAAATGCTTCTGAAAAGTCTCGTCTCAACTCTCTCCTTTTCCTTAGCACAAATGGTGTGCTTGAGGATAGTTTGGGTTTGTTGGGTCTAATGGTGAAAGTGCACAACCTCTGCAGAGTTAAAACTAAGTACTTAGCCGTGTCCTCGGTTACGGACAATTTTGAGCAGCTGATAAAGGATTCAACGGAGGCTCCCAACATTCCAATTTCTAAGTTAAAATTTGATGGGTGAACAAGGGAAGATGAGATTATGGTTTTCATGCCATACTTGTCTTGAATTCAAGAAAAGTTTTCAAAAGAGTAGGAAAAAAAAATTGTCTTTATGCAATTTAGCCTTAAACTCCACCAGCCAAATATGCATATAGGCTATAGAGTTATTCCAAAGTGTCCATCATAGTGTCACTTGCCAGACTCCATTTTATATGGTATCTGACCCACTCTGTTGCAAATTATTATTTATTGCAGAAGTTTCTGACGAAGAGTAAGGATTTTGTTTTGGGTTCGAGTCTGCACCAACATGTTATCGCCTGTGGCGTGTCATGAAGATGGAGGCTCATTGAAGTTTATTTCCGCTGCTTTACTGTTTGAGCTAGCTTTATGCTATGCAAAGATGTATCGTACTATTTAATTTTACCAAGTCTGGATTATTCGTGTAATATTGATACAAGGTTGTGATATTCATCGTAAACTGTGTGTGCAAATGATTCGATCCAGGGGTTTGCACTATACACAGGTACCTGCCATATTTTTTTTAAGTGCAGGTACATTACAGATGGTATCAGAGCTTTGTGTTGCCTGTAGGATCGAACCCTAGGTTTGGTTAGAAATAGGTTGGCCAAAAACTTAATTTTACCAAGTATAAAACCTCTATAAAATATTCTTGCTTTTCTTCTGGTACTTTTCTGTTCCCTTATTTTTATCTCATATCTTTCCTTCATAACGTAAGGATGAAGAGATTCGAGTACACCTGCGAGGAAGACTACCCGGTGTCTCGTTTTGGCAGCATCTTGTTCGACATACTCAAGCATCTAAAGCTACCAACACCCATGATCAAGGGATGCATACTAAAGAAGTTCAAGAGAGAAGACCTTTGGGGAATCAGAATTTGTCAACAAGGACGTGAAGGCGAAGCGCCCATTGAGACAAGAATAATGGGAGTCTCCATAGAGAGAGGAATAGACGTCGTCATACAATACACAATAGGTCGCCTTTGTGGACGCTACTTCAAGGAACTGGAAGGACACTACTCCCTCCCTTTTGGAAGACGTAATGAAGATGGATACCCTTGCTGCTATGGCACCGAGGACATGGGCAAGGATGAGTTCGTGAGCGATTACCCCCAAGGCTTAGAACTCTTAGTCTATGAACTCTATTTTGATTCCTTTGAAGAGCTCTACAAAAATGATGAGATGTGCGCCCAAGTCAAGGAGAATGAAGAAAAGATGAAGGAACAAGAAGAGAAGACCAAGGAACTAGAGGAGAAATTCCAGCTACAAGAGAAGAAATTTATGAGTCAAGAAAAGTGGGTCAAGCAAAGAAACAAGCAAATAAGGGAGTTCAAGGTAGAACTTTCCACCAATGAGGTTGAGCTTGAAGCTGATAGCGACTTGATCAAGCGTCTTCGTGCTGAGAAGAAGTACCTCCAAGATCAGAACTTAGAGTTGGAAAAGGAAGTGGCAGACCTCAGAAACATGCTAACCCGTGAAGGCTATGAGATCGAAGACGTTGAAGAAGAAGTGGATGTAGAAGTTTTCATGATTGAAGGCTAGGATAGTTAGAGAGACTACCATTTTTCCTTTCACGCATTTAGATTTTCGAATTTTCTAAGCTTAGGATTTACCAAATGTGTAGTAAGAGAACTATCTCGTTTTGCTTCTTGTTATTTGGACCAAGAGTAGTAAAAGTTTGAATTGTTTGACATTTGTTTGATTGTTGTGTTTGCATGGGTAGAATTATTTCCCTTAGACCTTTCTATCTTTACTCATCTATGCTTAAACAACAGATGCCTCCCCGTCGAGCTCCCGAAAACAACAACAACAATGATGCTATGCAGCAGTTGATGGCCGCCCAAGCCCAACTGATGACCATGATGACTCAATTCATTACAGCAACCAACAACAACAATAACAACAACAATCCACCACCACCCCCTCCTCCAGTGGATAGACTTGCCAGGTTCCTTAGGCTTAGGCCAAATAAGTTTTCAAGTTCAACTGAGCCACTAGTGGCTGATGACTGGCTGCGTTCTGTGCAAAAGGATCTGGTGACATCTGAATGTAATGATGCTGAGAAGGTGAGGTTCACCGCACATCTGTTAGAAGGACCTGCTGCACAATGGTGGGAGACTTATCAGGTTACTCACCCACTAGATACCTTAACCTGGGAGGACTTCAAAGATGGCTTCCGTAATGCTCATATTTCCACGGGCATTATGAATCTGAAGCAGGAAGAGTTTCGCAATCTGCGTCAGGGAAACAGAAGCCTTAAGGAGTATATGGATGACTTTCATGCCTTGTCACGATATGCTCCTGAGGACATTGACACAGATGCAAAGAGGAAGGCAAAATTTCTCAAAGGACTTAGTGACGAGCTGAAGATACCTCTGACTGTTGCTTATGCCCCAAACTATCAGATACTCCTTGATCAAGCTATCACCCTTGAGGATAGCATAAAGAAAGCTGAAAACAGGAAAAGGAAGATGAACAAGCATTCCTCTGAACCTTCATTCAAGAAACACTTTCATGATGGGAACCAGGGTTTCAAACATGGAAACCACACTGGGGGTAACTTCCACAAACATGGACACAATCATAATGGAGGATTCAAGGGAAACAATGGAGGATCCAATGGAGGGCACAAAGGGAATGGAAATCCTGGAAATAATCATAACAACGGTCAGCAACGCCCAAATTTTGAAAAGAAGGATCTCAGTCAAGTGCTATGCTACAAGTGCAACAACAAGGGACATTATGCTAATGAATGTCCTGAGAAGAGAGTGGACACTTCTACCAAGCCCAACCCTTTCAACAAGGGACATGTGAACCACATTAATGTTGAAGAAGTCCTTGATGAACCTGATGATGTGATTGGTACGTTCCTAATCAATTCTTTTCCAGCATTAGTTTTATTTGATACTGGAGCATCTCATTCATTCATATCAAGAGCATTTGTTAACAAACATGGGCTAGCAACCGAAAATTTGGGATGTCCTATTAGAGTCAGTTCCCCGGGAGGAGAAATGTTAGTATCATCTGGGTGTAGACAACTTAGCCTTGAGATTGGAAAGCATGAGTTTCCAGCGGACTTAATCATCCTAGAAACCCAAGGTCTGGATGTCATTTTAGGGATGGATTGGATGACTCAATTTGAAGGAATCATAGACTGTGCAAATAGAGCAATCACCCTCACCACTCCAGAAAACAAGAAGATCAGATTCAAGTCGAAGTTTGAAATGAAGAAAGTTAGGCTTAATTCTCTTAAGGGGGTTAGCCTTGGCGATGTACTCATAGTAAGGGAATACCCAGATGTGTTTCCTGAAGAACTACCGGGAATGCCACCCGATAGAGATGTTGAGTTTCTTATTGAGCTTAAACCAGGTACAGGGCCCATAGCTAAGAGGCCATACCCAATGGCAACAGATGAACTGAAGGAACTCAAGAAACAGTTAGAAGAACAGTTGGAGAAAGGATTCATCCGTCCAAGTTCTTCACCTTGGGGAGCACCAATCTTGTTTGTTCAGAAGAAAGATAGTACTCAGAGGCTAGTCACAGACTATAGAGCTTTGAACGAAGTAACCATCAAGAATAAATACCCACTTCCTAGAATCAATGACCTCTTCGACCAATTGAAGGGAGCATGTGTGTTCTCAAAAATTGATCTCAGATCTGGATACTTTCAGATGAAGGTTAGGGAGTTGGACATACCAAAAACTGCTTTCACCACCTGTTACGGTCTGTACGAGTACACAGTTATGCCCTTTGGCTTAACCAATGCGCCAGCATACTTCATGAATATGATGAATAAAGTGTTCATGGGTTTCTTAGATAAGTTTGTCGTTGTATTCATCGATGACATCTTAATCTACTCCAAAAGCCATGATGAACATAAGGAACATCTACATCAAATTTTGCAAAGGCTTAGAGAGCACAAGTTATATGGCAAGTTCAGCAAATGTGAGTTTTGGTTGGATCAAGTGGGATTCTTAGGACACATCGTATCTAAGGATGGAATAGCAGTAGACCCAGAAAAGGTTTCAGCTGTCACCGACTGGGAGTCACCCAAGAATGTGGGAGAAATTCGTAGTTTTCTGGGACTAGCAGGATATTATAGGAGATTCATTGAAAATTTCTCCAAGATTGCTAAGGCCTTAACAGAATTGCTACAAAAGGATAAGAAGTTTGTGTGGACTGAAGAGTGTGAAACTAGTTTTCAAGAGTTGAAGAAACGCTTAGTATCAGCACCTGTTTTACGTTTGCCTGATCTAGAGAAGGATTTCCAAGTTTACTGCGATGCCTCGCATCGGGGACTCGGAGGTGTGTTGATGCAAGAAGGCAAAGTGGTGTCATATGCCTCAAGGCAACTTAAGAAGCATGAAATGAACTACCCCACACATGACTTAGAATTAGCAGCTGTAGTACATGCACTGAAGACATGGAGACCATATCTTTGGGGAAAACGTTGTGAAGTTTTCACAGATCACAAAAGCCTTAAATACTTTTTCACGCAGAAGGAAATGAACATGCGTCAAAGGAGATGGCTGGAATTGATTAAGGACTACGACTTAAGTTTGCAGTATCATCCAGGAAAGGCTAATGTGGTAGCAGATGCTCTGAGCCGTAAAACTTATGTTAACGGACTCACGGCAGGGGAATTGCCAGAAGACCTATGCAAAGGACTCAAAGATCTGAGACTAGAGATAGTACCGGAAGGTTATGTGGCCTCTCTTGAAGTGCAACCTCTTTTGATGGACAAAATCAAAGAAGGTCAGAAGAAAGACAAAACGATGGAAGAAATCAGGAAGAACTTAAGTGAAGGCAAGGCCAAAGGTTTTCGATTGGATAAACGAGGCACAGTGTGGTTCAAGGAACGAATTTGCGTTCCAGAAGATGTTGATCTCAGAAAGTTGATACTCCAGGAGGATCATGACTCACCCTACTCCATACACCCGGGTAATACTAAGATGTATATGGATGTGAAGGAAAGGTTCTGGTGGAACTATTTGAAAAGGGATATCGCAGAGTATATTGCTAAGTGTGATGTGTGTAGCCGTGTGAAGGCTGAACATCAGAAGCCAGCAGGTTTACTTCAACCTCTACCAGTACCCGACTGGAAATGGGATCAGATTGGGATGGACTTCATCACAGGTCTACCTAGAACCAAGTCTGGTTATGATTCCATATGGGTTATTGTTGATCGTTTGACCAAGGTAGCTCATTTCGTGCCGGTAAAGACGACTTACACCAGTGCCAAGCTAGCAGATATTTACATGAAGAGAATAGTATGTTTGCATGGAGTCCCTAAGAAGATTGTGTCAGATAGGGGCACTCAATTCACTTCTCATTTTTGGAAACAGCTGCATGAAGTCCTGGGAACTAGGCTCGAGTTCAGCACAGCTTTTCACCCACAAACGGATGGGCAGACTGAAAGAGTAAATCAAATTTTGGAGGACATGTTGAGAGCATGTGCCTTAGACTATAAGTCTAGTTGGGATGACAATCTTCCCTATGCTGAGTTCTCTTATAATAATAGTTATCAAGCCAGCATAGAAATGGCACCATTTGAAGCATTGTATGGAAGAAAGTGTACTACCCCACTTTTGTGGAGTGGAGTAGGGGAGAGGAGTCTGTTTGGTCCGGATATAATTGAAGAAGCTGAAAAAAAGGTCAGGTTGATTAAAGACAGACTGAAGACAGCTCAATCCCGACAGAAAAGTTATGCCGATTCCAAACGAAGAGAAGTCACCTTCGATATTGAAGATAGAGCCTATCTTAGAGTCTCACCCCTGCGTGGAGTGAAGAGGTTTGGAATCAAGGGAAAACTGTCACCAAGATTCATTGGACCCTATAAAGTTTTGTCACGTAAAGGAGAAGTGGCATATGAGTTGGAACTACCAGAAGCACTTTCCGCAGTTCACAATGTTTTTCACGTTAGTCAGCTGAAAAAGTGTCACCCGGGAATGGCAGAAACTCCGTTGAGGGATACAGTGCCACTAGAAGAAGTTCAGCTTGAAAGCGATCTCACCTATGAGGAAAAACCCATAAAAATTTTGGAGACAGCTGAGAGAGTTCTAGAACTAAGACCATCAAGTTTTGCAAAGTACAATGGAATCACCATTCAGAAGAAGAGGCGACTTGGGAAAGACAAGATGATCTCAAGGAAGAACATCCTCACCTATTTGCTAGCCAATCCGAATCTCGAGGGCGAGATTCATCTTAAGGGGGTTAGTCTGTAACATCCCAAATTTCCCAAAAAATTAAAATTTTCATTTTTGCATCCATAGCATGCATCATATAATTGCATTTATCATTGCATCATTGTGATAAATATTGAATGAATCAAAAACTATGATTTATAAAAATGTTACAAAATGCTTTCAAAATATTTAGTTTGTTAAAGTTTAGTTCTACAAATTATTACAAATTAATTTGAATCCATTTGGAGTTATGAATCAAAGTTTATGAAATTTCAGAAAATAAAAAAAAGAGAACAAAAAAAAAGAGAGGGGAGAATCCACCGAGCCGGTCTGCTTCGGCCCGCTTACCTTTTTCTTCCCTCCCGCGCGCGCACGGCCCAGTCCACCTCCCCCTTCCTTCCATCGCGCGCACGGCACGGCCCAGCTCACCTCTCCTCCCACCGACACCCAGGTCCCACCTCTGACGGATCGTATCATCGTCAACCTCCGAAACGAACTTCGGTTGGAATCCTCCATCGATCCGGAGATCGATCCCGTGACGTTTTCGAACGAAATTCTATCTCTTCCCCGCCCCCATAAATACCCCGACCCGCAGCGTCACTCGGCACCCCGAAAATACCAGAAATCGCCACCGGGCTGCCCTAAAACCGAGCCGCCGTCGTCGCCATTGCCGCCGCCGTGCTCTTCAAAATACGGTGAGAAAAGGGCATCCTCGAAGCCTCTCGTCCCTCTCAAACGATTCACTGCGTCCGTGCAATCGTCCGTGACATCCTCTCGGCAATTTTTCTACAGCAGATCGAGCCGCTCGTCGTCGCCCGAGGACCACCGCCGCGACCTTCATCTCCGGCGAGGGAGCAAGGGAGGAGAGAAGAACACCGACACCGAGCGCTACGCCATCGACTTCGTCTCGACGCCGCGCTTCTTCAGGTGCTGTCCCGATCCCCGTAGCGTAGTTTCTTCGAACTCCGGTCATGGGCCACCGTGGGGAAGCAGCTCCGGCCGAACTCCGGCGCTGGCGCCGCCCCCTTTTGGCCCTTTCATCCTACGCCGTTAGATCTGCTACGCACGCGCTAGATTAAATCACTTCGCGAAGGGGTACGCACCAACCAGAAGCCGCCACGTCACCGAGGACCTCTGCGCGAAGAATTCCTTGCTGTTTATCATAGATCAGTCCCTGCAAATTGTTTCTATCATTAATTTTCACTCCTTTATCCAAAAATTATAACAAAAATTGTTTTGGAAAGCTTATGAAGTATAGAAACGTTTGGCATCATTACATTTGTATTTTATCGAATAAATTTTATTTAAAAACAGAAGTGGCATTAATGGTAAATTAAGCATAACTACAAATATAAAATTTATTTTTCATCAAACTATTTGGCTATGAATTTGTAAGGCCAAGTACTACTGCAGCAATTTTTCCAATATTTTGTTAGAATATTTTATGGGCTTTTGTGTAAGTTTTGTGTTTAAAAGCTTTTAGATATTATATAATAAATAAAATTAAATATAAAGATTGTTTTCTTCATGTTTTCGAAATATAAAGGTATATATTGTATTATAGAACCTTTACCACCTAAAAATATTTAGGAAATAATTGAGAGTTTTATTTGGTAAGAGGTACTAATTTTTCTCTAAGTGTTGTCTTTAGAAAATTATTGGAAACTCCTAAGTCCTTAGTAAAATGTTGGACCACAAAACTTGCCTCGCATTAACTCACATATTTCATCGCATGGCATGCATCTAGTCCTTAGAAATATTTTGCTCATAATACATGGCATATCTTCCTTAGTGTTTTTAAGAAAACTTGTTTGTTTATGTTGTACTGTTTGTTGTGTTAGAATCTTCGGAGAGGAACGAGGACTGCAGTTGTTGTTGCTGTTATGCGTGTTGCCAAGGCAAGTGGCACACCCTATAAATTTCCTAAGTATTTTCTATGCATTACCTAGAGTATTTTCTATATGCATGGTTGGACTTAGTAGTTTGCTATGCAAAACCTTAGAACTCTCCACCCCTTGAGTCTAGGAACCTATATAATAACTTGGTAGAATTTTGATGCTATGCCCAAGTTGCTTTTTGAAAAATTAAATTCTACTAAGTTAATGTAACACCTGGGTGGAATTTGGTGTTGATTGGTTTATGTTGAGTGTTATTCATTAGGGGTGACCTCTAAGGAATAGTCACTTGTGGATGGCCACCCAGGGTAATAAAGGGACCAACGTTTTCTCTAAGTGAAGATTTCTTCTAGTGCAACCATTAGTCAATGGGCTCTGGCTAGATGGAGTAAGCTGCATGGACTCGGCCCGACTTGACAGGTGGTGGTAGATGGTTAGCTTGGAGCGCGTCAAGTCTACAAGGGACGGGAAAATGCTTCTGAAAAGTCTCGTCTCAACTCTCTCCTTTTCCTTAGCACAAATGGTGTGCTTGAGGATAGTTTGGGTTTGTTGGGTCTAATGGTGAAAGTGCACAACCTCTGCAGAGTTAAAACTAAGTACTTAGCCGTGTCCTCGGTTACGGACAATTTTTAGCAGCTGATCAAGGATTCAACGGAGGCTCCCAACATTCCAATTTCTAAGTTAAAATTTGATGGGTGAACAAGGGAAGATGAGATTATGGTTTTCATGCCATACTTGTCTTGAATTCAAGAAAAGTTTTCAAAAGAGTAGGAAAAAAAATTGGCTTTATGCAATTTAGCCTTAAACTCCACCAGCCAAATATGCATATAGGCTATAGAGTTATTCCAAAGTGTCCATCATAGTGTCACTTGCCAGACTCCATTTTATATGGAATCTGTAACATCCCAACATTTTATAATATTCAAAAATCACTAAAATTTAAAACTTTTCTTTTATTAAAATAAAATATTAAATGTATAAGGAAACCAACTATGAAAGACTTCAAACTTGAGTAATATTTCAAATGTCACAGTTTTAACATTTTATTATCCACTGTGTTTCAAAAACCTTAAAATATAATTTGACAAATATTTTACAAACTACAATCCATTTTATTTTAAATAAATTAGTTTCTTTATAAGTATTTGAATTAAACCACTTAGCCATATCTATTCATAAATATAAGATTATTCAAATGGTATATAATTACTAAGTGGTTTTCATTCCTTTAACTAAGTTCAAAATATAGTTTGGAAATTATAAGCATATAGTGTATAACTTTAAAACTTCATAGATTTTAAATTAATGAATTAGCCAAATAAACATTCATTTGCTTAAATGAATTTCATCTATTTACAAAGCATGAAATGATTAATATATTCTAAATAAGAATAAAATTAAAACAAAGGTCTTGTCCAAAGTTGTTATGAAGTTCAAATGAATTATCTTAATATAAAATATATTGGTGCACCATTTATTTTGAATTAAAAATGAATACATTATATCTTCCCTTTTCCATTTTCATATAGTTGTGTTATATCATTAATAATTATACCAAAGCCAAAAATGAATTTAGAAATTGAAAATGAGTTTAAATAACTTAAATTCAAACATATTTGAATATGGGTATTTCATATAATTTATTTAGCCAAAATTAAAATTAATTAAACCCTAGTTTTAAATTAAACATAAAGTGTCAATTTTACATTTAATCAATATTTCGAATTTATTATTTTTGAAAAGTGTTCAAAACACTCCCACAATTGGTTTAACAGAAAGATAATAATATTACAAATTTTTAGAAATTTGTTTGACCTCATTCGGACAAATAAAACAAAAGATATGAATAAATTGGAATAAAACAAAAAGAAAATAAAGGGATGACGTCAGCGATGACGTCATCGTCTCTAACCTCCGTCCGGGAAATTCTCCCGAGATCTTCGTCCCCGATTTCTCTCCAAATCCGGCGAGATCGACGCGCGGTTGGTTCCCTCCTCCTGCCCTATAAAACCCCACGTCCCCGCCGCCCTTTTCCCCCTCAAACCCTAATTAAATCGTGCCCCCAGGCCGCCGGAGAAGCTCGCCGGAGTCCGCACCATCCGCCGCCGTGTTTCTTCGATCTCCGGCGAGTGGAGACCTTTTCCGGAGCCCGTGAGCCCTCCTACCTCTCCCTCGCGTCCGTGCGCATCCCCTGACTACTTCCCTCGTCTCCTTTCGCAGCCGAACGGAGTGTCTCATGCTCGGACCGAATCGCCGGAGCCGCCGTGCCTACATCCACTCCTACACGGCATTCCAAGAAGAGAGACTCACCACCGAAGCAGCCATCCTCTCTCCCGCGTTTTTCCGCGACCGGAGATACCCTTCGTTCGTTTGGGGAGTCACCGGAGCGACGAATCCGTCGTCAACCGAGGCCGCGCCGCCGTCTTCCTCATCGCCGGCAACCATCGCGCCGCCACCCTCAGGTCAGTGCCTCTTGACCGTCAGATCTTCTATCGACGCACGAGATTAGATCTGCTTATTGAACCGGTACATATCGATGTGATCCGTCGGATCTGGATCTAATGATCCAGATTCAAAGAAGCCGAGCCGAGCCGCGGCTGAGCCGAGCCAAGCCCAGCCAACCACATCCCGCCACGTAGCCGTCTGTTTTTCTGATTTATTCCGAATTAGATTTAATCGGCTGTTTTACAGAAAAGTCCCTCCCTACTAGAATTATTATAACTTTTTCACCTTAACTCCAAATTGGACAAATGATATATCAAATGAAAGCTCTTGACATGTAGATTATTTTAGATCGGCCAAAATTCAAATTTGACTTAGTATACAATATTCAAATTTCAAATGGTGAATTTAAGTAGATTTGTAATAACTTTAAATCTATAAATCCAAAAATTGCAATTAAATATGTTTTAGAAACTTTAGAATATTTGTAAATTAATGCCACTGCTATAAAATAATTTTGAGTAATTTTGAATGATTTCATAGTTGTGTGTTCAATTTGAATAAGTTTGACTATTTTGTTTAAATAACTTTTAGAAACATTATTTTTGATTAAAGCCAATTGCAATAGATTTAATTAAATGCTCTCTGTCTATTAACACTAATTATAAAATTTTGTTATAAAAATTTAATCATAGGAAACTTCAATCTTATAATTATTCCTTTTATTATATTTTCCAAAACTAGAAATTAATTAAATTGCATTTATAAATTCATGCATATTTATAAAGAAATCACAAAAGTTATTTTTGTGTTTCTTGTGATTTAAAATTTCAATTCATTCATAGCATATTTTATTCTCATAGGAAAACCCCTCTTCATTTGTTTTCTCCAAGTTAAGATTATTTTCAAACTTAGTAGTTTGGGAAAAGTGCTATGCACTAGACACTTAGAAGACCAATGAAGGACTTAGCCAAAAACAAGACTTCAGAAGTATCTTCAAGGAGAAGAAGCACTTAGAAGAAAATCAAGAAGAAGTTCATGAAGGACTTAGAAGAAAACAGACTCTGGAAGCATCCTCAAGATGTCAAGCACTTAGAAGAAAAGTGAGAAGAAGTTCAAGAAGGCCAACCTCACTTTTATTCTCTAAGTCTTTCTCTCTGTCTTTTCTTCTCCTCTGAGACTTCATGAAGACTAAGTAAATCCAAGACCAGCCTCGAGGATACAAGAACCACCAAGTCTGAAGATCAAAACTTCAATCAAGACATCATCAAGGAGAATATTAAAAGTCTGGAGATGAAGCCTGGAGGACAACTACATCTTTCTTTCTATCTTTTCCCTCTTTCCTAATCTTGTCTTTTAGACTTAAACAAATTTTTTATCATGATGTTATCATCTTGAAGTTGTTGGATTCTAGCGGCATAGTGAGATGAAGCGGCCTGGAAACAAACCTTACATGTCCACGTACATGAGACCTGTTCCACAATTTAAGTGGCTGGCCGGGTGTCTGTCTCTCTCACTTTAGCGAATATCCAATTTACAAAGAGTTGATAGTAATTGTTGATCACCTTATAGACTTAGTATTTTTCTCTAAGTAGTTTGCACATCATGGCTAAGCCATTAGAGTGCTTGTTTAAAGATGTTATAAAACAAAGTATTTTATCCAACTTAAGACCTTAGTCCTTAGTCATTCTTGACCCACCCATTTTCCTTGCATTAACTTAAGAGATTTTCATAGCATAACATGCATCTCTAGCCCTTAGAAATAAGTTGCATATCATGCATGACATGTTTTCCTTAGAAATTTTACAAAACTTGTTTGTTCACTAGATATGAGCATGTATGTTTGTTGATTGTTGTATTGTTGTTTGCTAATATTGTTTAGATTAAACGGAGAGCAAACGTTCATTGTTGAAAAGAGTTTGTGAACAACGACAACATTCAAAGGCAAGTGGCACACCTCATAAACTTCCTATTTCTATATGCATTACTTAGTGTATTTTTATGCATGTGTAGAATAGTATTGCTATGCTAAACCTGTGTAGAATTCCTTACTCCTGTGTCTAGGTTCCTATATCATACTTAGCAGAAATATTGATGCTATGCAATTGATGAAAGGTTTGACAAAATGTTAAGTGACTACTCAGGGTTGTGCTCATGGTTGTCGTCGCCTAGGAAGAATTTCTATTCTACTTAGGGCCGTGAGCATGGTGATTTTTACCTGAGAGTGCACATCCACTAAGTTAATGAAACACCTGGGTGGTAAGTGGTTGCATGGTTTATGTTGAGTGGCTACTCAGGTCCATGTCTATGGTTCCTGGAGTATGTACACTTGTGAATGGCCACCCAGGAACCGAGGAATCTGAAGAACTCCGAGTGACGATTGCTTCCAGTGCAACCATTGCCATATGGGCTCTGGCTTGATCAACTATGTTGCGTGGACTCTCTCCGGCTTGACAAGCAGATGTAGGGGGATGTTAGGTGGAACGGGTCAAGCCAGAGTGGGAGGGAAAATGCTTCTGAAAGATCTCGTCTCATTCTTCTCCTTTCCTTATCACAAATGGTGTGTAAAGGATAATTTGGGTTGAGTGGGTACAATGGTGAACGTGCACAACCTCTGCAGAGTGTAAAACTAAGTACTTAGCCGTGTCCCCGGTTACGGACAATTTTGAGCAGCTGATCAAGGATGTCGACGGAGGATTCCATCATTCCAACTTCAGAAATAAAACATGATGGGTGAACAAGGGAAGATGAGATTATGGTTTTCATGCCATACTCGTCTTGATTTCAAGAAAAGTGTTTTTCAAAAGAGTAGGAAAAATTGGCTTTATGCAAATTAGCCTTGAACTCCACCAGCCAAATATGCATATAGGCTTTAGAGTTATTCCATTAAGTGTCCACCATAGTGTCACTTGCCAGACTCCATTTTTTAATGGAATCTGACCCACGTTGTTGCAATATTTTTCTTATTGCAGATTTGATCAGATGACGAGTGAGGTTTCGTTTGAGTCTACAACCAACATGTTTTCGCCTGTGGCAGCATGAAAGTTATAGAGACTCACTGCTATTGTATTTCCGTTGTGTACTTTTTCAATGCTAGCTTTACGCTATGCAACTTGTATAAAATATTTTGTAATTCTGGATCATCGATGTAATATAATTGATGCTTTGTTGTGATATTACATCGTAAACTGTGTGTGCAAATGAATCGATCCAGGGATTTGCACTATACACAGGTATCTGCCTTATTTTAAGAGCAGGTACGCTACAAAATCTGACCCACTCTGTTGCAAATTATTATTTATTGCAGAAGTTTCTGACGAAGAGTAAGGATTTCGTTTTGGGTTCGAGTCTGCACCAACATGTTATCGCCTGTGGCGTGTCATGAAGATGGAGGCTCATTGAAGTTTATTTCTGCTGCTTTACTGTTTGAGCTAGCTTTATGCTATGCAAAGATGTATCGTACTATTTAATTTTACCAAGTCTGGATTATTCGTGTAATATTGATACAAGGTTGTGATATTCATCGTAAACTGTGTGTGCAAATGATTCGATCCAGGGGTTTGCACTATACACAGGTACCTGCCATATTTTTTTAAGTGCAGGTACATTACAAGGAGAGGATGAAGAGTCTGGAGCAGAAGGTCTTCAAATATAAGAAGATGGCGGAACGTGAGGTGGATATCGTTTACCGTATCGTGGCTGAACTTATTACCAAGCATGAGAAGGAAACCGCAAAGCTCTGGGAGGACATCTTCTCACTTCACAAGACTACCAACAATCTTCAGGCGCAACTCTATGATGTTCAAAATCAAAACTGTGAGTATGAAACCAGGTTTAAACGCATAAGTGATGCTGCAAGTTTCAGGATACTCGAGACCAAGTCATCATTTGTTGATGGAGAGCCCCTACCTTGGAAGTTTGATGAAGAGGGCTCACCACCATCACCACCGAAGGAGTAATTCATCATCGGTATTGGCATCTCCCTTAGCTTGTTCCAAGCTTGGGGGGAGTGTCGCGGTATCACACCATCATCTTTTACCATTTATCTTTGGGACAATTGCTTTTGTGCCCTGGTTGGCTCTAGTTTATCCGTCTGTGCCATACCCGCATAGTTTCTCTCGTCTGTGCCCTGTATGGATCGGAAATCGCCCTAACGCTCCGTTACCCTCTGGTAACAGTCACTTGGCCTCACTGGTGGGGTCGGCCTGTTATGGCTCGGTTGGGATTTCCTGGGTTCGGCTAGTGGGGTCGGCCCTTTGACCTTATATGTGGGCCCACCGAAGTGAATGCACCCCGTCCCACTTGCATTCATGCGACCGTACGTGCTCGTCCATGTCGTTCCACCTGTGCTTGCCGCGCCTTCAATGGCGTGCCCCCCTGGCCGGCAAAAAGCTGCCTCGCCGCCTACACTGCCAGACCGGACACACATCTGCTCCGCTGTCCTCGCGTCTCTCTTGCCTACTTTATCATGATGCAAGATGAGCAGTCTGGAGCCGAATCAATGCCTGGTCGCCATTACTGCCGTCTAGATCGCGACGCCGTCTAGACCGCTCCTACCATTAAAAGGAGCCATATCCTTGCCCATTGCGCTCACAAATCCCCTCTTCCCCTCCTAGACACCTTCGCCTAGTCCCGTATCTCTCCATGCCTCGTGGTGATGGCAGCTCCATTCCCAGCTCGAACCGCCGCCGCCACGTGCCCTATCCTTGGTTTCTTGAGGCGAGCGAGGGAAGCGGCATGGGGAGTGGGCGTGGGCGTGCGCGTACTCCTCCAAGTTCGAGCAAGAGGCGAGCGAGGGAAGCGGCATGGGACGGGGAGTCTTCAAGGGGCAGGGGCAGGGCCATTGCTTCCGATCCCATTCCCTTCATCGATCTGTCCGATGAGGACGATGAGGACGACCAGTTATGGACTGGACCATGGCCTGGAAGGAGGAGGTCACGGAGGTCCTGGACCCGGGTTTGGCCTGCGCCATGGCCGACCAGAAAGCCATGGACCTGGCCAAGCAATTCGCCGCCGAGCAGCAACGGCTCAATATCTACTCAGAGAGCAAGAGGAAGAAGGACGACATGTGGTCAGCGTCGAACAGCATCGCCTCAGAAGAGGTCAATGCCAAGGGCAAGGGCAAGGCCGAGTCGGTGGAGGTTTCCGATGACGAGGACGAGTGGTAGTCCATTTTAGTTATTAGTTGCTTTATTAAGGGCAAGTGCCAATTTAGTTATTAGTTGTTGATCTATTTTATAATTTAGGAAGGGCAAGTCCATTTTGTACAACCATGAAATTTGGCAATGTCCTAGTGCTTGACGTTTCCAATTGTGTGTGTAAATCCAATTCAGTTTGCAAAGTTTGCTTAGAAATGGGGTCGTTTACCCTACCTTTGGAGCTCATTTGAAACAAATTTTTCAGCGAGTCCACCATTTTTGCTTAAAAATGGGGCCGTTTACCCTACCTTTGGAGCTCATTTGAAACACATTTTTCAGCGAGTCCACCATTTTTGATTAGAAATGGGGCCTTTTACCCTAACTTTGGAGCTCATTTGAAACACATTTTTCAGCGAGTCCACCATTTTTTCTTACAAATGGGGCCTTTTACCGTACCTTTGGAGCTCATTGGAAACACATTTTCCAGCGAGTACACCGTTTTTGCTTAGAAACTGGGCCGTTTACCCTACCTTTGCACCTTATTTGAAACACATTTTTTAGCGAGTCCAAGCTCATTTGAAAATTTATATTGATTCAAGCTAGATCTGAGCAAGCTCATGCCTATCCCCATTTGGCTTGCCAAAATCCCCATTTAAGTTACGATGACGGGTAATAGCCAAAATCCGCATTTAATGTGCCGAAATACCCATTTTGTGTCACTGGGGCAAATGGGGGTGGGCGAGCCAAAATCCCAGTTGGGTCCACCGTGGTCCACTTATCAGGGGGTGTACAGCCCTTCTCCTACGCGCGCGTCCAATCAGATCGCAGAATGAGCTTCTCGCGGATCGCCCCGAGTCTGCATGCAGATTCCTTCTAGAGGAAATCGGACGGCTGCAGTTTAACCGACTTTTGAAATGAGCTTCAAATATTCAAAAAAAAAACAAAAAAAAAGAAAATCATGCGCACATAGTTATATTATGTCATATACGAACGACTCAAGTTGAAAAACATGGTCTAAATACATTCAAAAGGAGAAGGGCATGCATCTCATGTGATATTGCATAACTCAAACTATGAGGTCTAAGGTTAGAGAGAAGTGGTTTTGGAGTTTCAACATGAAATTTTCAAAAACCTCACAAAAGCTTCATTTTGGAGTGAATAAGAAGGATCCATGCTTAGTTTTTCATTTTCATGTTTTAAACTTGTTTAAATGTTGGTCAAACTTAGGTTTGACCGAATTTGAAATAACCATAATAAATTCAAAAATTGTCGAAAAATTGGAAAACCGACGCACATAGTCTTCATATGTCATATACTAACGACTCAAGTTGAAAAAAATGGTCTACATATATTCAAAATTAGAAGGGCATGTATCTCATGTGATATCACAAAACTCAAACGATTAGGTCTAAAGTTGAATAGAAGTGGTTGGAATTGCAGCATGATAATTTTAAAATACTCGCGAAAGTATCATTTTGGAGTGACTAAGAATGGTTTAGGCTTAGTTCGCGCCCAAATGTACCCAAGTGCGCTATAGACCACGTTGTGGCGCGTCCGGAGCATGCCATGACGCGTCCAGAGTGCGCACTTAAGGTGTTCGATAGAAGTATAATAACAAATATTACAAACGATTCAAGTTGATAAAGAAGGTCTACACACGTTCAGATCACGTAAGTACACATAGCGCACATTGTAGGTGCCAGTTCACGTCCAATTCGAGTCCATATTGCGCTTGGTGTGTAGAGACGGATGCACCGATACGTGTAGTTGACGTCCAGTTCGTGCCCGGATATTTGCACGTAAAAAGAAATTAATCGCGTTAGCTCTCGCAAAAAATGATTCTGATACGTGTAGATGTCTCACAGCGTCTCCAACTGCATTAACTTGGACCAGAACGATGACGCGCATTAACGGTTCGACACTTGTACTCGACACGTCTAGGAGCAAAAGGTGACGTGGTAAACATTTACAGGCATGTCAGCTCGACTAGTGTGAAGCGCGGTCAGACGATGTCATCATTGCGAATATAATCTGTAAATTGTGTAGTCATGTTACACTGTGTTGGCAAGAAAACGAAGCGATGCGCCTGTTCGGTGCCCCAAGTGGTTCTCGATTTATGCGCCGGCGGCAGTGAATTCATCACTATCCCTTCACAAATAAAAACCCTAATCTCATTGCATTGCGGTTCACTCGCTCTTGTCTCCATTCTCGGTTCTCTCTTCTCTCCGAAAAAACCCCAACCACCCCTTCTCTCCAACTCCAATGGATCCGTGGTGGCAGAATGAAGACATCCCGAGCGACTCGGACGGCGAGGGGACCCCGTTCCCCTGGTGGGAGGGGGGCTGCGGGCACGCCGGCAGCTCCGACACCGACGACGACGGCGAGGGCGACGACGACGAGCAGAGCCAGGACGGCGACTCCGAACCCGACAACTCCGACCCCGACCCCGACTTCGACGACGACGACCACGGCGGGTCCGAGGAGGAGGACTCGGACCCGGAGTGGACGATGGGCGGCGAGGAGGAGGAGGACGACGCCGACGAGGAGGAGGAGGATGACTCCGATGACTCCAACGACGACGACTACGAACCGCAAGCCCAGAGGCGGTGGATGTAGGAGGTCATCGATCGTCGCAGTAGCAGTAGCAGTGCAGTAGTTGCACTACTACTTATTAGTAGTAGTGTTAGGATTTACCTCAAAAAAAGTAGTAGTATTAGGCCGCCGCCGACATAGTAGTAGTGTTGCATGCATTGTAATCGTTTGTAATTATTAATATAATCCAAATATAATCCTATTCGAGTTATTAATCGATTTTAAATTACTAGTAGCAGTTTCAATCCCTAATATAAATCGAGTTTCAGTTTTCAAATCGAGTTATGAATCCTATTATAAATTAATTCGAGTTATAAACCGAGTTTCAATTAGTAGTAGCAGTTTTAATTAGTAGTAGCAGTTTCACTAAACAATGACGTACTAATCAACGAATTGTCAATTAATTCAGTTAATTTAGGGTTAATTCAGTTAATTCAGTGTTAACGACTGATACGTCTCAAACGTATCTATAATTTCTTATGTTCCATGCTTATATTATACCACTTGCTACATGTTTTGTCTACACTTTTATATCATTTTATGTATTTTCTGGGACTAACCTATTAACAAGATGTCACAGTGCCAGTTGCCTGTTTTCTTCTGTTTTTGGTTTCAGAAAATTGGTTAAGAAAATATTCTCGAAATTGGACAAACGAAACGTCAAAGTGCTTATTTTTTCCAGGAGGTTCCAGAACACCGAAGAGGACATGGAGGAGGACCCTGAGGAGCCCACACCCCCTCCGAGCGCGGGTCCCCCCTGGCCACGCGAGCACGGGGTGTGGGGCCCTCGAGGCCCCGCCGCCTTCGCCCTTTCGCCTACTTATTCCCCCCGAAAATACAAGCCCTAGGACGCGCACCTTTCTCCTCCATGAAGTCCAGAGCCGCCGCCGTCATCAACCCTAGATCGGGAGGGTTCAGAAGCTCTTCCCGGCACCCTGCCGGAGAGGGGAATCATCACCGGAGGGCTCTACATCGCCATGCCCGCATCCGGACTGATGCGTGAGTAGTTCATCCTTGGACTACGGGTCCATAGCAGTAGCTAGATGGTTGTCTTCTCCTCTTGTGCTACCATGTTTAGATCTTGTGAGCTTCCTAACATGATCAAGATCATCTTTATGTAATGCTACATGTTGTGTTTGCTGGGATCCGATGAATATTGAGTACTATGTTATAGCTTCATAATATATCTTGTGAGTGCGTTGTTTATGATCTTGCATGCTCTCCGTTGCTAGTAGATGCTCTGGCCAAGTAGATGCTTGTGACTCCAAGAGGGGGTGTTTATGCTCGATAGTAGGTTCATGTATCTATTTAATCTGGGGTAGTGACAGCAAGCTCTAAGATTGTGTATGTACTGTTGCTACTAGTGATAAAACAGTAGTACTTTATCTAAGGGTATCTGTATTACTTACATTACACACATTGCCTAATGCAATAATCTGTTGGGTTGCAACTTAATACTGAAAGGGGTGCGGACGCTAACCGGAAGGTGGATTATTAGTCATAGATGCGGTTGGAACGGTCTATGTATATTGTTGTAATGCCCAAATGAATATCACACTAGACATCATGACTATAGTATATGCATCATTATGCACTTCTTTATTCTGTTAATTGCCCAGCTGTAATTTGTTTACCCGCATGTATGTTATTATTATCATTTATGGAGAGACACCACTAGTGAAATGTGAACCCCGATCCTTTTTCCTTAAACTGATAAACAATCCTACTACAATCCTGTTACTTTCATTCTCTACAAACAAACATCATCATCCACACATACGTTTAATCCTTTTGTTACAGCAAGCAAGTGAGATTGACAACCTCACTGTCAAGTTGAGGCAAAATAGTTTGATTGTGTTGTGTGCAGGTTCCACGTCAGTTCCGGAATCTCTGGTGTTGCGTCGTGCCATATTCCGCCACCAACAACCTCCAGGAGATCTCTAGTTTCCTACTGGATCGATAAACCTTGGTTTCGCAACTGAGTGAAACTTGCTTCTGCACTACTTCATACCTTCCTCTTGGGGTTCGCAACAACACCTCACCGATGCCATCAACGACATGTTAATTGGGGTGGAGATACCCAACCTGGGCGTCAGACTCGTCCCTTCTTGGCCCCACTTACTGTCCCCACTTGAGGACCCGAGCCGACCCCACCAGTCAAGCCGAGCCACGCCTGGCCGACTCCACCAGGCCGACCCCACCGGTTAAACAAGGTTGACCAGAGGGAAACGGAGTGTTTGGGCGATATGCGAGCCAGCCAGGGCACAGACGAGAGAAACTACGCGGGTATGGCACAAACGGATAAACTAGAGAGAACCGGGGCACAGAAGCAATTGTCTCTTTATCTTTTAGTAGTGTCATATCATGAGTAGGGAAGTTATCTTATTTGATGGTTTGCAATGTGTAAGTATCTCTCTTTAGTTGGTTATCTATCTATGTATCCCTTGGTGTGAGTTGTCGTTATGGAATATTAATGAGAAGTTTTATCATTTATTTTCTGCACATCTTACTTTAGTTTGCAATTTCTATCATATATGATTGATCTTGTCATTAGTATTGTTATCACTTTGGGAACATATAGTAAATCTTTTGGTTTTGGCAAACTTAGCTTTGGTCAGTAGCTACAATACTTTGAGACTTAAATGGAGGAAAGAATTACATTTAGATATAGTTTTCAATGATCTTTCTCACTTGTAGATGATAAGCTTAGTATTCACCATTTAAAATTGTTTGTGCTTCCAAGTAAGAACTGCATGATTGTCTTTACTACATTTATATTTGTTTGTATCCATCAACTCTTATGCTTGCTACCAAACCTTGCTAGCCAAAGACCAGTATCGAGAGGGAATGCTTCTCATACTTCCAAACCTTGAGTCAAAACCCTTGTCACTTGTGTCCACCATACCTACCTATTATGTGGTATTTTGCGCCACTCCAAGTAAATACTTCATGTGCTATCTTTATTCAAAACTTCTATCCCTTATTTGTGGCAATGTTTATTAGCTCATGAGAAAATAATAGTTGAGTTTGTTATCTTCTATACTAATTAAGTAACCCTTGACTTGCAAGCTTCATCTGCTCGTCACTAATATTGTAAAGAGCTGGTTAGACCACTATAATATCAAAAGGTTTTGAAAGTTAAAAATAGACACTCCTCCATGGTTTGAGATTGATTGGTGGGCACCCGAGGATTCGGTTAGCCATGGCTTGTGTAAGCAAAGGTTGGGAGGAGTGTCAAAGTTATCAAAAAATTTGTTTATTATAAAGGCTTGTTTTAAAATAATCGGAACCGCTCTCAACTTGCTTAGTATGGATGATGACAAGAACTCTATTACCATTCGTTGACAACAACAAACACCGCTCAAAAACTTACTTTTATGCTCTCTATATGATTTTAAAACTAAAAGCTCTAGCACATGCTTGTATCTCTGCTTCCCTCTGCGAAGGGCCTATCTTTTACTTTATGTTGAGTCAGTAAACCTATCTCTTTCTGTCTTAAGCAAGCATTTGAGTTGATTGTGATTCAACGATCTATACATTTGTATTGTTAACCATTGTCTTATTCTTCCTTGTTTGGCACATTGTTGTTATTTGATAAATATGACTTTGGAAATTAGCAACTATTTAAGAGGGTTGTTTAGTAGAGTAAGCTCAATATGTTCATTGTTCTCTGACCAAGAACGAAGTTTGCCGACACCAACTATGGTTTTCTCTATGCACTTTATTGTGATTTACCTTTACTTGTTACAAGTTGAGTTATATGAATGGAGTTGATATCTAAGATAACTTGTGTATTATTAAATGTGATGCTTCTTGTCTGTATATTCTTTATCGACACTTTACTCCATAAAACGGTGGTCATGTTTACCGAGCTCAGCTTTCGCATGGGGACAAGCGAGGTCTAAGCTTGGGGGGAGTTGATACGTCCATTTTGCATCACTATTTTATATCATAATTTGCTATTATTCATTGATATATTTCATATTTAGAGATGATACTTATGTTAGTTCACCTATTTTGCATGTTTGATGATTATTGGAGAATTGATCACCGGAGTCAGGAATCTGCTGGAAAAAGCACCGCCAAGATACATTATTTGCAAAGCTCAGAAAACAAAACGAATACCGTGGAAATTATTATTTTGCCAGGTCATGGAGGGAGCCACGAGGAGAGGCCAAGGTGGGGCCCCCTCCCCCTCGCGCGGCAGAGCCTAGAGTTGCGCGAGCAGGTGGTCTGGCCACCCTGGCCCACCTCTGGACGAGCCCCTTCGCGTACTTCATCCCCCCCCCCCCCCCCCCCCCGAAAACCTAAGGTGTCATATGGAGAGTTAGAGTTATTCCGCCGCCGCCACGAGGCGGAAAACACCAGAGAGAAGAAAGCTCTCCGGCAGGGAGAAATCTGCCGGGGAAATCCCTTCCCGGAGGGGGGACATCGTCGCCACCGTCACCGTCATCGAGCTGCTCTTCATCGGGATCATCATCACCATCATCTCCACCGCCGTCACCGTCATCTCCACCGCTCCACTCCGTTCCCGCTGTAACATCTAGGGCTAAATCTTGTGTGTTTGATAGGGCAAACTCTCCCGGTGTTAATTACTATTGTTATTGATGCTATTGGGTGGAACCGTTGAATTAAGGTTTATGTTCAGATTCTTACCCATCATTATATCATCTCTGATCATGTTCCAAATGATGTGTTGTGAGTAGTTCGTATAGTTCTTGAGGACATGGGTGAAGTCTAGATGTTAGTAGTGAACTATGTTAAGTAATATTTAATGGTTTGATATTTAAGTTGTGGTGCTATTCTTCTAGCGGTGTCATGTGAACGTCGACTACATGACACTTCACCTTTATGGGCCTAGGGGAATGCATTGTGTATTCGAATATTAATTGTGGGGTTGCCGGAGTGACCGAAACCTAATCCCCCGTTGATATCTCGATTCATGAGGGATAGCATGATCTTAGAGTTTAAGGCTGTGGTTAGATTTATCTTAATTACTTTCTTGTATTTGCGGATGCTTGCAAGCGGTATAATCACAAGTATGTATTAGTCCTACGAAGGGCGGTGCATTAGCATAGGTTCACCCACACGGCACTAATCAAAACACTAAAGATTAATCATCTATATGAAGCGAAAGCACTAGACATAAATCCCGTATGTCCTCAAGAACGCTTGGTCATCATAAGTAAACAACCCGACTTGTCCTTTGCTCTAGAAAGGATTGGCCCCCTCGCTGCAATTATTATTGTTGCGCTTTATTTACTCGCACTTTATTTATCTGTTATATAAAAAACTCCTAAAAACCTGTCTGCTAGTATTTACAGTGAAATCCTCATCAAAACTGCTTGTCAGCACCTTCTGCTACTTGTTGGGTTCGACACTTTTATTTATCGAAAGTACTACGATACACCCCCTATACTTGTGGGTCATCAGATACCGCTGGCAGAGATTCTGCCTAGGTGATTTTTGATACCCTCTCTTCGCCATTTGAACTTCAGGTGTAGACATTTTGAACTCCTGCGATATCTTAATGACACGATTAGTCCGGTGAGTGTGTTGTTATAAACACCAAAATGGATTAAGAGCTAGCATGCTCTTTCACCGGTACATTTTTAATTATAAGAAAACACTTTCCAACGCATTTTCATCACTTTCTATTTTTAGCCATTAAAAAAATCCGATAATACAAAACAAACCTAAACCTAAAAACACAACTTTTACTTGTTTTTATCGTCCCTGCATGTTTAGTTTCATCATTGCATTGCATTTTATTTGATTGCATTTTTATTTCAGTTTACTAATATACACCTTGTGCTTGACAACCACTTGGTGAGGTTTAGGGCACAAAGCAAACTACATGTATTTTTTAGGTTGATTGAAGGACGACAAGGAGAAATCATTCTAAACACAACTCCCCAAGGGTTCGATACTTAAACCTTCGAGTTACCTCGTTGGGAAAGCTTTACTTGCTACAATACTATACACTTAGTCTCAACCATCAGGAAGTTTTCTGGTGCCACCTACGCGTTCAGGAATCAGCAAGAAGTTTTCTGGGGCCGTTGCCGGGGAGCTAGTAGAAAGATACCCTCACAAGAAAGTTCAACTTCATCCCCAACTTGTCTAAACACCCAAGTTTGGGGAGGTTGCACCTACGTGAGCATCTTATGCTTTTAGATCTACAAAGTATTTTTTTTGTTGTCTTTATAATCATATTTATATTTTAGTTTTTGCCTTTTTAGTTAGTTTCATATTTTGATTTGTTTATTTCCTTTTTATTTTCAGTTTTATGTTTACCTTTTGTATTTCAGTTTGTCATTTTATTTTCAGTTTTGCATTTTGTTAGTTAGTTGTTATTTTGGTTGCATTAGTTTTAGTGTCATTTTATTTTTCATTTTCATCTAAAAACATAAAACATATAAAAATTAGTATCATTTTATTACTTGCATAATGGGAGAAAGAACTTAAATTGTGTGATTGCACAAACACACCTAATGATCAACTCATTGCTAGGCCCATTACCACACCTGAAATTAAAGTGGATAGCTTTGAAGTTAGTTCTAGTTTGTTAAACTTCATAACTAGGGAACAATTTGGAGGTAGTGCAAATGAGGATGCCTCTATGCATCTTCATGACTTTTGTGAAATATGTGACATGCATAAATTTAAAAATATTGAAAATGATATTCTCAAATTAAAATTGTTTCCATTTTCACTTAGAGGAAAGGCTAAAGAATGGTTGCATTCACTACCCGCAGCTAGTATAAACTCTTGGGATGACTTAAAAGAAGTTTTCATTAAAAAGTATTATCCTCCCGTTGAAATTTTGCAAAACAGGAATTGTATTCTATCATTTAGGCAAAATGAAAATGAGCATGTAGCTTTGGCTGGGAGAGAATAAAAATAATGCTTAGAACTTGTCCCTCACATGAAGTCAATGAATGGACCATCTTACATTCATTTTATAATGATTTAAACTACATGTCTAGAAACATAATGGATTCTGCCGCGGGAGGTGCTTTTATCAGTAAAACTATTGTAGAAGCAAAAGCCATACTAGAAAGTATGTTGCAAAATTATATTCAATGTCATACAGAGAGAGCACCTAACACCTCCAAGAAAGTAAATTCCATAGAAGAGGTAAACACTTTATCTAATAATATGGATGGCATTCTTGCTTTCATGACTAAACACAATGTTGAGAATGTTCCCTTACAAGATTTAGTTGGTAATAATGCTTAAAGTGTGGATGTCAATTTTGTTAGGAAATTTGGTAGTGGTAGCTATGGTAATAATAATTACAAGTCTTACAATAGGCCACCTTTTGTTCCCAACAAGTATGCTAGCAAAATTCATATCTACCCAAAAGGAGTTGAACAAATAATTTATATCCAAATTGAAAAACAAGATGCTTTGTTTGAGAGGATAGAGCAGCTTACTAGGGAAGTAACATCATTGAAAAATACTATCATTGCTCAAAAACACGAGGAAACTATAAAATATGTGCAAGAGATAATAGATAGATCCTTTGAAACTATTAATGAAAGAGAAAGAGCAAAAAGTAAACACTCATGTATGAATGAGAGAATGGAAGAAATTAAAATGCTTAGTGAGGTTAAGGATTCACTACTTGATCTAGAAAGATGTAGGTTACATGAACTCATTAATATGCTACAAAAATATGCTAGTGATCCATCTATAAATGCTAACCAAACAGGTTTTGGCTCCTATATTGTACGATATATACCTTCTTGATTGATGACATAGATATTTTTACCAATAAGACTACATACAATATAGGTACCTTTATTGATGGGATAAGTGCTCCCTTAGGTACTTTTTACTCCACATATTAGATTTTTCTAAATCAAACTTTGAAAATTTTGACCAAGTTTATATGGAAAACATCAAGTTCAGAATACAAATCAATATTATTCGATACATCATGAAATATATTTTCATACTGTATCAATTTTGTTATTGTAAATATTGCTATTGTAAACTATAAACTTAGTCAAACTTTAAGACGTTTAACTTATTAAAATAAACGTATTATGCTGAGTAAAAATGACCAAAGGAAGTTGATAGTTTTTTTTGGACATAAGTTGATAGTTTCTTTGTAACGGGATAACGTCTTTTTTCCATAAACAAGCAATCGAAAGCCTTAATATCTGGTGTCCAGAAAAGGAAGACCTTTTTGTAGTCACAGCCATAGGTAGTCTGACGACAGCGACGAGGAGGATCGTCGCACCTAAACACGTAATCAAGCGAAAACAAACGATTGTGTCCTTTTCTAGAGAGTGTTGCTTAAACACCAATCCTCTGTTGACTCTTGGCACTGCTATCGGGTCAGTAGGCTTACTAGAGCCGTTTCTAATGAAAATGGCCTGAGATTTTTTTTTGTCTATTCGACATAGTTGGGTGCCTCTTCACGTATATGTTCCTCCAACTCCAACGTTAACATCATTTTTAAAAAAATCTTAGCACAATCTGAGACGTGAAGGACTGAATGAATGATAGCCAACAAACATGAAAGCTACACTCAAGACTCAACTGAATCACATGACTGGATTAGGTCAATTTGACTTCAAGACATGGTATAAAATCAATCGGAAATTCGATATTTGTGATGACAATACCATTTTTAAGTTGTCTATCTTGTCTCGATCAATTATACTCCGTTCGTTTTAATTACATGTTAGACTGTATTTAGACATATTATAAGTCTAGATATATCCAATTTTAGATAAATAAAAGTTATCTAATTAGAAACGGAGGGAGTATGTGATTATGTCGTTCGGCATATGTTTGTCTCTTGTTTAGAATTCCTATTTTTTGCTTTATGCAGACCTTTTTTGTTAGACATACTTACTCCATACTACATTAGTTCGGGTCTAGATATTGGGTGTGAAAACGTTAGGTCTGAAATTCATTGGTTTTGTTGGTGCTTTTGAGTCTAGACATTCACTGATTGTATCAGACGGTGACATTTTTTCCTTGTTGAACACATTGTTTGGAAAGTTCAGAGTTTTTTTAAGTGAAAGCCTATAACTTTTTATTGGACGACAATGATGCTTGTGCACTTTTTAAGGCATCGGTTTTAGATAAATTCTTCTAGAGTTCTGGGTGTTGTATTAATAGTTTGGTTCCGACTGTTGCGAGTGATTAATCACTGTGACGGGTAATTTTTTCTTTATTCTTATATTTTCTTTTTTAGATGTGTGCATCGTTAATGTCTTAAGTAGTTTTTAACATTTTTGGGTGTAGACTATGCAATATAATTGGTATGTTATATTAGTATATTCCATTTGAAATTTATGAAGGGGATCGTGTGCAGAAAACAAAAAAATTCCTACCAACGATATCCTAAAAGCATGCCAAGATCTATTCTATGCAGATATAGTAGTACGAACGGAGATCGGAATACGTACCCTTGTAGACCGAAAACGGGGATTACGTTCCCGCACAAGCGTTGTCGATGAAGACTGACGAAGCCGACCTCAAGGTCGTGTAGAGGAAGCAGACCTCCGAGTACCGCTAGCGCAGCACCTCACAGGGCGTCACACACGTACGGTGGAGACGACGGCCTCCGAAGCTCCTGTCCAGAACGTGCAGCGGAAGACTTGGACCGGAACACCAGCAGCGCGGCAGCGGGCTATGGTGGAAGAGATCCCTCTCTTCAGCTTGGCGCGGCTCCGACAAGAGAACCACGAGATCGAGAGAGAAATTGGGAATTAATTGGTGAATTAAAACGCCAGGGGTGCCCCTTCTTATATAGGCTCCCAGGTGGAAGCCAACTTGCTAACCAGGCAATGTGGGACTAACCCCCACATGCCTGGTGCGGCATTGGAGGGTGCGCCGGCCCCCCTAGTGGGCCCCTTGGCCCACTTGGGTCGGCCCCTCTTGGCCCCCACCGAATCCCCAAGGGGATTCCCCCCCTCTTGGGCCTTATTTCGACCAGAAGGCCCATTTAGGGAAATCGGACTAAATAAATTCGAAAAAATATATATAAAATCATATTTACATATTAATTACACTAATTAATATCAAACATAATATATATAATTTTTCCTAGCTCCGAAAACTCTTTCGGCGCTGCCCGATCTCCATCGGACCCCTCCCAGGACTCTCCCGGTGATCTCTTTCCTTTCCGGTTGTCTTGTCGAAACCCCTTATGTGTGTTACCCTAGCGGTTCGATATAATAACAGGTATGACCAAGACTCCTCTATGATCAACGACTAACTCGTAGGCCTGGACCCCATGAATTAATCACTGTGATATAACGAATGACTTTCATCTATCAAACCTGAACGCAAAGTTTTAAATCTTTTGCCATAGCGATACTTAGCATGTCCGAGTGTCGTTCCATAGATATCTCCATACCTAATCCCGACCTCGTTACCGACGACGCTATCTTCTACTCGTTCATGATCTCATGTCTCCGTGACCTAGTCACATGCTTGCAAGCTCATTAGACATGATTTTACCGAGTGGGCCCGAGAGTATCTATCCTGCTATGCGGACTGGCAAATCCCGCTCTTGACCTCTCGTCTCAACTACTCCTTTCCGATACCCAAAAGTATCACCGTTATTGTCATACTATATAAGATACGACGTTTGGTGCGATCAAAGTATCTTCCAGGAATAACAATAAGAGTTGATCTCACGGTCAAAGGCGTAACGACTATGTCCTCCAAATCTGGGTATGTCCATCACATCGTTCTCCAACGATATGACTCCCATTGCCGACCGGCGCCATGCCCCATGACCGGGAAACCTCGATCATCAATCGCACAACGAAACTAGTCTTAGTAGAGCCTACTAGGGACCTGGTTGTTTACGTATCACACCCGTATTAATGTTTCCGCTTAATACGGTTCTAGCGTGACACAAAAACCTATTATGAACAAACGAGATATGATAAAGAATACACTTTATTAATTGCCTCTAGGGCATATCTCTTTCAATTTATGCACGATAAGCACGATAAGATTGACGACGCGAATCACGATTATTCAAAGAATGATTGGATTAGGTTGTGACACTTTTTCGTCGTCGGTGGAGATGCATTGATACTAGTCTAATATTCATGAAGGCATCCTTACCCGTTGGGGCGTCAATTAGGTGGAGACATTGGTGGCCCTATGGCCGACACGATAGCTGATAGCTGACCGTCCATGTGCTAATCGTCACATCTCAAAGTCTCTCTACACATCGAATCAATCTATCGATGGATGGCCACGTGTGGTTGTACCCCGATTTCATCATAGTTTCACACTTCAGGATTGACATATGTGTCCACCAGACTGTCCTCTGGCTTCAGAACAGGAGCCGCATGGGACCTCCACGAAAACGACAACAACAATTTTGGAGTGTGGCTCGAGCACTTCGCGTGTGAGGTGAAAGTGGAGCAGTACACGTCACACGTCGAGGAGGCAACATCGTCATGCGCTATGGTCGCATCAAAGCAGCACGCCGACTACCACTCCCATCGAGGCGGTCACCTCTTATTCCGTTGGAAGATCAAGAAGAAGGCCATCAAGCATCTGGGCAGCAAGCCTGCTTCCCCCGACGACAGTGTTTCCACTTCGACGCCTCCTCCTCCACCGCACGTCTCTACGTCTCCTCCGACGACCATGACGACTTCTGTTGTGGTAGCGACGACGAGGCTTAGGATTAGATTAGATTTACATTATGTTTAAATTCATTCAACATGTAAAATATTAATAAAATTTGGAATTGTCTGACACCTCAGTTTGCATCACCTATCCCAATATGAGTCGCATACCCACCAAACCCACTCGAACAATAATTTCTGAACTCTTCAAACACCGGCAAACCAACAACTCTTTGGCCTCGGAGGTCCCAACAAACAGCCGCACGCACCATCCAAAGTCCAGAACGCCCGTCTCTCAAAAAAAAAAGTCCAGAACGCCCCAGCCCCACACGCAGCCTGCCTGATCCGATCGTATCGCCCACTAACATTAAATTAAATGTTTTTTCAAAATAGTAGTATATCCATTCTGCAGATGGGGCCCACGCGCCCCCTCCGGTCTTGCCTTTAAATTCGCTGCCAAAGTTGGTCACTCCGTTCTCTCTCCTCCTCCCCGTGCCAACGCCGCCCTCCCCACCTGCCCCGTTCCCGATCTCCGAGGCAAGCATCGCCGCCGCGTCCGCCATGGCGTTCGAGAAGATCAAGGTCGCCAACCCCATCGTCGAGATGGACGGTCAGACCCCCTGCTCCTCTCTCCTCCCCTCCCCTTCCCCAGCAGATCTATCTCTTGCCCGCGGCGCCGCTCGCTTACCCTGATAGTGTAAACCAATACCGGTGCTGAATTTTGTTCTCTGGGCAGGGGTCTTGCATAGAGATCCGCGAGATCTAGCCATCGTTCTGCTCCTCTTATTGATTTAATCTCTTAGCAATTGGCTTAGTGTCTCCGATCTATCTGCCTCTGCCTAGTCGGATTGCCACAGATTTTGCGGAAACTCGGGAGGCGACACTTTGTAGATAACAAGTGCACATGCACGGCATCGTGAGTGCGATCGTGATGATCTATTGGCAGAGGGGAGGTGCAGAGCTATTTTTTGTTTGAACTGGGGAGGCGCGGAGTTGGACGTACTCTGCTGAGGAAATACTTCTGGCAGACGTAAATACGGGATCTTGTTTCTGAAATCAAAATCTCTAATTTAGTATTTTTCGTTCACTTGTTCGTGCTTTTGGCGCAATTGTAGCCATTGCCATTTACCACATGTATGCGTTGTATGTTTCTCAGAGTAGCTCTTTAAAATGAAAAGAAGTGCAACTTTCAGTGTTAGCAATAAGTTTGGAAAAAGAAATAACTTCGGACAGACGTATAATTAGCAGATCTTGTTTCTGAAAATTACTTTAGAAAACTGTATTCTCAAGTATTTCTCAAAGATCAGTTGTTCACACTTCGGGTCCAATTATAGCCTAGCCGGTACTACATGTCGGCATCATATGTTGCATAGAGTAGCTCATCTTTAAAATGGTCAGAGGTAGCAGTAAGTCCAAAGGATATGTAATTTTTTTAAATTGTAAATAAACTCTTGATTTATTGGCCCACTGCCGTGCTGATATCTTGTTATTTACCTACAGGCGATGAGATGACCAGAGTATTCTGGCAGTCTATCAAGGACAAGGTAATCAATATGACATAGCTCCATCTGTTCTGATAATTCTGTTTTGCATGATCCATTTGTGATCCATATGTTATTGTCTAAGCATTTCATTTGTTTCAGCTTATCTTCCCATTTTTGGACTTGGACATCAAGTACTATGACCTGGGAGTTCTGCACCGTGATGCAACTGATGACAAGGTTACGGTGGAGGCTGCAGAAGCTACTCTCAAGTAGGAACTTTTGAATAGTAATTTAAGCTGTGTGCTGCTATTATGCTTCAACTCGCTGCCGATGTTATGCTTTTGTGTGTTTTTTGCGGGAAGATATTACTTGAGTTGCACTGAATAATATGCTTGATTTGTGACCACACAATTTCCCATGATTTATGCAGACTTTAATTTTTTTGTCCTGTTTTTTATCATTAATTTCCCTCTTGTGGATTTTCTTATGAATTCTCAATATGATTGATGGTCTCTTCTTTTATATGATTATAGATCTCTTTTCTTGAATACTGTTGATTAGTTATGTCATACCTTGCCAGAAGGCTTTGGGCATTCACTCCATCATACTATTTTTACTATGTTCCATATTGCTTGAACTAATCCATTGTTTTTAGGTACAATGTGGCTATTAAGTGTGCAACTATTACTCCAGGTACATTTCACTCTTAAGCTTATGCAGCTCAAGTATTTGTTCTCCGTATTGTTGAAACACCAACACTTTGAAGATATTTCTAATATCTGGGCTACTTAACACCATGACAGATGAAGATCGGGTTAAGGAGTTCAACCTAAAACAAATGTGGAGGAGCCCAAATGGCACAATTAGGAACATTATAAACGGTAAGCTGCCCCTGTATTTCAATATAATCGACAGGATCAGGTTTTTTACCTTTCCCTTCATGCTTGTTACCTTCAGGCACCGTGTTCAGAGAGCCAATTATATGCAAGAATGTTCCAAAGCTTGTTCCAGGTAAGGAGCATTAAGACGTACTGCACATTGTTTTCAGGGTAACGTACTACACACTTCGAGTTCCAAAGTTTTCCTGCTCAATTGAACTTTGGTGTAATCAGGATGGACTAAGCCCATTTGCATTGGAAGGCATGCCTTCGGTGATCAATACAGAGCAACTGATGCAGTTCTCAAGGGACCTGGCAAACTCAGACTAGTTTTCGGTAGGGTTGCATAATCACTCGTAAAATGAAGTTTAAGAGAGCGACATAATCTTCAGAGAACTTGTGTTGGCAAACACTGATACTCTTTCATTTTTTTCTTTGTTCTACTGGCAGAGGGCAAAGACGAGACGGTTGACCTGGAGGTTTTCAACTTCACTGGTGCTGGAGGAGTTGCCTTGGCTATGTACAACACAGATGAGGCACTACTATCTCTGAACTTGTTTCCTATAATTGCAAAGAATATTTACATTTTGATATATCCCTGACATTCAATTAATTAATTAACTACTGTTAACAGTCAATTCAAGGTTTCGCAGAGGCTTCTATGGCAATTGCTTATGAGAAGAAATGGCCTTTGTACCTTAGCACAAAAAACACAATCCTTAAGAAATATGATGGCAGGTAGTTTATTGGTGCATTTAAACTATTGTTTAAAGCTTGTCTGAAACGATTAGAAAAGTTCTAATATCCTTTATATTGTAGGTTCAAGGACATATTCCAGGCGGTCTATGAAGCTGACTGGAAATCAAAATACGAGGCTGCCGGAATATGGTAGATTTTGAACTTATCTTGCTTCGAGCTCTCTTGGAAACTGTTGTCACAGTATGTCATGAGCCATTTTTTTTATAGGTATGAACATCGTCTGATTGATGACATGGTTGCCTATGCACTTAAGAGTGAAGGAGGCTATGTTTGGGCTTGCAAGAACTACGACGGAGATGTGCAGAGTGATTTCTTAGCTCAAGGTCACAATACACTAACTTCCGAGAGTGCATAAAAATATGAATTTATCTTTTGCCCCTTGGTCAGCATAACCAATGCTTAAGTATTTTCAGCTGTAAATAACTCTTATCAATTGGCATGCAGGTTTTGGCTCTTTGGGCCTTATGACATCAGTATTGGTATGTATTTTCTCATTTACTAGTGATGTTCTTGACTATGTTGTCTGCAGTATGAAAAATTCTGTACTTTGCTCATATCCACGCCAATATTTCTAGATGTGCCCTGATGGTAAAACCATCGAAGCTGAAGCTGCCCATGGCACGGTTACCCGTCATTTCCGTGTTCACCAGAAAGGTGGTGAAACCAGCACAAACAGCATTGCTTCAATTTTTGCCTGGACGAGAGGACTTGCACACAGGTGCAGCTTTTACTTTATGTTTATACCAGTACAAGTGTGCAACCCTTGGTTTTCATTTTTATCCATCAATAATAATGTAGTAGCGTGTGGCAGCATCATCCTTTTTCTTGTTGTGACCAAAGTTTTTATTCTAGCTGATTCACTAATGTTAACTCATGTGTCCACACTGCAGGGCTAAGCTAGATGACAATGCTAGACTTCTTGATTTCACACAGAAACTTGAGGAAGCATGTGTCGGAACTGTGGAGTCAGGGAAGATGACGAAGGATCTAGCACTTCTTGTTCACGGATCTTCAAAGTATGTTATGCTGCTCAGCTTTCCCTCTACTGTATATTTTTTTGTGCATGTATTTTCATTATCTTATTATGCGCTTTCCTATGGATTCCAGGGTCACAAGAGGTGACTACCTGAACACCGAAGAGTTCATTGACGCAGTTGCTGCAGAGCTCCAATCAAGACTGGCAGCCAACTGAAGTTTCAAGAAAACCTCGTAAACATCAGTGCTTAACAGTCTGTCACCCAAGGATTCAAACCATTTTGGTTATGCCGCCATTATCTGTCATGCATTCCTCCTGAACAGAATGAGTTTTGACTACACCATCTCAAATTATTGTCAAAATGCAAGCAATTCTATAGATTGTGATGTTATGTAAGTGGAGCTCTAAATAAAGGACAATGATTGGGGTAGTTCTAATTCACAGCTTTGGGTTTACGTTCGGACCATTGGATGGATATGCTTACAGTTGGTTCTTTTGATATACTTAGATAGTATTTTCTTTGCAAGAGCATAGAAACCTATTGAAAATTTTCTTAACCCGATATATTTAAAGCATCACAAATATTTTTCCACTTAAGTACACTAGTATAGTCGTATAGGTTAAGTTTTTAATCTACACTGAAATGAAGCTGTTTATGGGGAATATTTTTTGGGATTATATTTTCTAAACTGGCTTAATTAATAAATAGACTACTCAAATTTTATGGGGTTCAAAACTATAACCTGCATTTTCCTAAAATACATTCCGGGAACTGCTAAATTCAATGAATAGATAGAAGTTTGGTCCAATTTATAAGGGAAACCGGACCTAAAAATATATGTAACACACACAACCCAATAGACCAAGGGTCCCTCTGGCCAGATTCACCTCCAAAACGATACCCCCGGATCCACCTTCAAACGATACAAGGGAATAGAACACTAAAAAGCGCCGCCTTAGTCCTATCTAGAAGACTAGATCAAGAGTTTTCCCTGGAGCATGTCGGAAAAGGCAAGGTGGGAACCGCTACATCGATGCCTCCAACAAGGGAGCAACGCATACGGCCGCCGCGATCGACGACTCCGACCACAGCCGCGATCGACGACTCCGACCACAGCCAAAGTACGGCTTTCGCCGGCGGTCTCACCTGCACAGTCCGAACCAGGATCCAACCAGTCAACACATCAAACCACTATCATGCCTCCATGGCCAACCGCACTTCCCGGCGAGCTTGACGTGCTTCCACCTTGCAACCGCGGCCCCCGCTTGACGGAGGATGCAACCCCGCAGCGGCGCCATTCTTCTCCCAACGTAAGGATGCAACCAAGCACAACGCCATTCGTCTCCTCGAGGATGCAACGTTTGTAGGTCATTCATCTCCCGCGGAGGATGCAACAACCACAGCGGCGCCATTCTTCTCCCTCCAAGCTCCACCCTCTCTCCCACGCACCGGGCGTAACACACCAGCAGCACGCCTTGCTTGCCGATCCACCATCAGGAGGATGCAACACCTCCGAGTACACAGCGGCGCCATTCATCTCCCATCAACACCACTCGGGGCAACCGTCCTCGCACGGCCAAGACGGCGCCGTCCCACACAACCTCCTGCCCCTCCAAACCACGCCCGACAGGCGCCGAGCAGCCGCGCACATCTGCATCCTCGACTAGATCGGTTCAGATAGGGCTGACGCACCACCACAATCACCGCGAATTCCAGCCTCTGGGTGTCACTGTCACCATCTCCGCCGTCACGCCAAGCCTGGCACGGCCATGGCCCTCCCGGCCCAGATCGGGCCTAGAGTGGGGCCCAGATCGGACGTATGCGCGCCGCTCCGCATCGACCTGTGGCGCCATGGCTGCTGCCTCCCGCCGTGTGGCCGGCTCCACCGCCTCGCCCATGCTTGCCCCGCTGCTCACCTTGCTCCGCCGCCCCGCACAGCCCCGCCGCCACGACCTCTGCTCCGCTCGTAGGAGAACCGTCACAGCATGCTCACGCTCCCCTCCGCCTTTGACGGTCTGGGGCAGGGAGGAGGGGAGGGAGGCTTGCTGGCGAAGGATTCGGTCGGCATCCGGAACCGCTCGAGCGGGAGCGGCCCGGGAGGCGAGGGAGAAGAAAATACATTCCAATATCGTGGAAGTAAATGAGACCTTATGGACCTCACGACTACTGCAAGGGCGTCACCATCCAACGACCTCTAGCGCTAGACTAACAAGCTACTTGGCCCAAGATGTTATGCTTAGTTAAGACTCGGACTGTCCGGAGATAGTGTTCAAGTAAATGTAACACATGTGGAACTAAATTCAAACACACTTCGAAGGTGAGTTTATAGCGTAAAACTATCACTTTTGGCTCGTCTAATGATACCACTTTACTTTTAATCTTGCATAACTACCACATTTGATTTAAATTTTCGCAAAAAGCTTAAATTGCGTCTAATCACGAACTGACACGACGGGTTAGGCCCACCTATCAAGCTAACATGGAGAGCTTAGACAAAATAACGTCTAGACTGACCGTGGGACCCAGTTGTCAATGTAACAAAAAATAAAATAAATAAATAAAATATTTGTTTTAAAAAAAAATCTCCAAACAAGGGTGCCCGTTGAGGCCTTGTTTAACTCAAGTGTATATTAGAGGATGGGAAGAGTAGAGATATGAGGAGATTTGGTAAACACCCAATTCTCACACATCCCCGCAAATAGTCTTCCCCTACAATATAGTAGCATGTATTAGAGTTTTTTTTTGCATAAAAATGAGGTGGTTGGTGAGTGATATTTAGAGATTATCCCCTCCAATCTCTTAAATACATTAGGAGTAAACATATTAGTAGGGATTTTCTGAGATTCACGATAACCCCCTCACATCAAAAAATACACTTGAGATAAACAAGCCCTTAGATAGTAGGCCGTCGCCGCTGGGCTGGGGCTTCGGCGTCCCCGCGGCCGCCATGGCCGTCGCTGTCGTCAGCTTTCTCATGGGGAGCAAGCTCTATAGGTACCAGAAGCCCAGGGGCAACCCGCTCACCATGATGTTGTAGGTCGCCGTCGCCGCCTGCAGGAAATCGTGTGTGCCTGTGCCCGCCGACTCCTCCCTATTGCACGAGATGGCATCGCCGGACATAAATGCCGCCATTGAGGGAAGCAGGAGGCTGGAGCACTCGGAGCCTGGATAGGGCGGCCGTGGTGAAGGGCGACGACTCCATGGAAAACCCCGACCCGTGAAGGATGGTGCGGCTGCTTCCGGTGTGGGCGAGCGACATCGTGATGTCGTCAGTGTATTAGCCAGATGACCACCATGTTCGTGCTACATGGCAACACGCTCGACCCGCGCATGGGCCCCTCCTTCAAGATCCCAACGGCGTCCCTCTCCATCTTCGACACCATCGTCGTGGGCCTTGCCAGGAAAATCTCCCCACGGCGCCAATGCCCTGGTCGTCTCCATGGAGACCATCACCTCCAACTACTACCTCAGGAGGGAGCGCGCCATGCTCATGTCGAACTGCCTCTTCCACATCGGACAAGGCAGGACGCGGACGCGACGAGCACGGGGGCAAAGGGCGCACCAGCCAAACATGAACGCGGACGGCATCGTGCGCGGCCATCGGCGAGCTGCGACTTCTTCATCGGGAGGATGGGCGGCGGCGGTCCGATGACAGGACGGAGGGCGGGCAGGGGCGGGGTGGCCAGAGGACAGGAGGGTGGGCGGCGGCGGCGACGTGGAGAACAAGACCAAGGAACCTCATATTTTTTCTTTGCAGTTTTTTTCTATTTTTGTAGATTTTTTTATTTTTTCATTAGACCGACAAGTGTGTCCCATTGTCAGATTAGTTGTTAATTTACCACGTCATCCTTAGGTGGGCCCAACCGGTCAGAACCAGTGTCAATTCACGATCAAACCGTGATTTGGATTTTTTGCTTAAATTTGAATGAAATGTGGTAGTTCTGTGAGATTTAAATGTTAAGTGGTACCGTTACCAAATTGACGAGCCAAAAAGTGATAATTTTATGCTATAAACTCCTTCGAGGCAACACTGGGCGGTCGCATTGCCACAACAGAGACAACGCAGGGTGACAAAAACTTTTATGCACTACAAGATAACTCGTCCTACAGCAACGCATTTTGCTAGAGTACAGTACAACGCATATCAACCCGACCGGGTATGAGTAGAGGTTGAGTTGGTGTTTACACAACCCAGGGGATTTGAACCCTAGTCGTGCGCCTACCCTTCAGGGTGCTCTAACCACATGGGTTAGGCTAGCTTATTGTCTATGTATGTAGAATATTTCTTTTGAACCTTATATTTTGCTATGAAATTAATATTTTATTATTATTAACTGATTCAGCTATTGACCCACTGAACCAACGCTCCCCTTTTTTGAAACCTGATGTACATAACATGCACACCTTAAAGGCCTTGTTGAAATGAAAATAATCAATATGACTATAGATGCAAGAGAAACATATCATAAATTGGATACAACAGGAGCACCATCCATGTGATACATTATATAAATGTTTTGTTGGCAACATCACTACCCTATGATATAACTAAATGTGTATTCGGCTGCGACAACATTGTCCTCCGTGCATTCAACATGTCATCCATTTATCTTCTGGATCTAGAATAGAAAAAAGGTAAAACTGTTAAGACCATGTTTGGAAATAAAGGCATCACATTATGTAAATAGTGAGACAGCAAAATAATGACGTACAAAGGTTGAAGGCCATGCAATTTTTGTTCCTTCTGCACTACCAACCATGATTTTTGAGTCGCGAGTCTTAGTCGAGTCGTCGAGGCCAAGACTCGTGACTTAGTGACTTGACTCAGCGACTAGTCTCGATTAGTCGCCCCGAGTCGCCTAGCTTAAAATCATAGTTTAGTGGTCGAATTAGGAAGGCAATACCTTTGTAAAATACTGCTTGACCTCGTCCATGCTCTTCTTTCTTGATTGCAGCCTTGTTGTAGCAAACATGAAGATTGAAGAGCACAAGTTAGGAAATAGGAACTTGTACATGTACATCGACTTGAAATAAAGAGAATAACTTACTTGTTGTGTTTTCATTCTCCAATCTTCCAATCTGGCCAAGTTGGTTTCTTTGGAGCTGATTCACATAAGGAAAACATCTGCAGCAGTTCAACATCTAAATATCACCATATCAACTAGTATAAAAACAGGAATTAAGCATTAGTTCATTACAATTAACTACAAACTACCAAGTTCTTAACAACCAACAGGTTCAGCACCAAATATATCCTAAATCGTGACCAAAATAAGGCACACAGCCACAACCTCCAGAATCAATGATTCAATGCCCAAAAAGAAGCTACACTATGGCAGTAGCTCCAAATCCATATGTCTAAAAGAAAGACACATTCCATGATTCCATCAATCGAAAAGGAAATCATCCTCAAAATCTCCATTGCCTCTCTCCTCATCTTCACCATCACCTTCACTGTCATTTCCCTCTGGATCATCTTCACTTGTTGAATAATCTTCAAGAACCACCTGATTTGCATCTTCAAGCTCCATTTCATCATCCTCTTCTCCAACTTGACGCCGTGAATATGTCATTGTAACACCAGATCCCATTCACGTGGCTTGGCTCCCACTCCCACGGCTTCTAAGGTTGCGCAATAAACCTTGAGATGCACCAACTGCTTCATCAACTTCAGCCCAAGTGATATCAGCCCCTTCATAAACTGGTTGGGCATTCTGGTCAACCCATTCATTTTCCCAATCTATATCTTCTAGGACCAATGAGTCAGACCTAACACCTTTGGAGCCTTCCTCACGAAGCTTTTGGAACCTATCGGCGTTCTTGCGGTTGTATTGAACAAAGGCCAGATCATTAAGTCGCTGGAACTCCAACTTTGGTCTCTTTTTGCTATGGATCTGAAAATAACATACAAGAAAACAATGCATTATGAATTGAATGAATTGTTACTTTCAGCTACACATGTCCACATATTCACATAATCAAAGAAAGAGAGGCACTTACTTGTGAAAAGGTTGACCAATTGCGCTCACATCCGGAAGCCGAAGCACAAAGGCTAACTATGTGCTTTGCCAAATATTGCAGCTCGAAAGCAAGTCCACCATAAGCACCCCACCAAAGAACTACAATACAAATGAAGAAACTGTTAGGATTTGTTAGTTAAGAAAGATGGGTGTTGTAAGTTAAGAAAGATATGTTCTGAATTCTTACGAGGACTCTTCTTCTTGCGGTCTTTGATTGCTAACTTAGAGCTGAAGCATTCACCTTCACCTCTTTCATAGTCATCGGCCAATCTGCTTATCAAGCTTGCTTTATCATCATTGGGCTCCATGTGCAATATCACCTCATTGAACATATGCCTTAGCTTTTGACAATTCTTGCATTATCGGGTTTAGCTTTGAGATCAAAAAACATGTTGGGGTTTAAGAATAGTGCAGCCCCATACAACTTCACACCCATTTGGGATTCCCACCTGTCCTCTATAATTTTCATCACCTTCTTGAGCAAAGCTGGTTTGTCACCTATCACACCCTTGATTTTCTCCTTTGCAAAGTCCATTGCTGCCATTACCTCGGGCATCGCTGGCCTCTCATCTCCATCAACAATCCTTAGTACCCTTAGAAGAGGTTGAGAAACTTTCATGCAAGTTTCCACCGTGTTCCAAAAACTAATGGACAACAAATCGTCTTGAATCCTTTGTCCCACGAGTGAGGTTGACAGCTTCTTATTGTTATGCCAAACATCACTCACAAACAACTCTTTGAGAGCTTGCTTATGTTTGTGCAAGCTTGCCAAGTTGAGAAAATTTGTGGCAAAGCGAGTTGCTCCGGCTCTCACAAGATCTGCCTTGTTGGTCTTCTCTCTCATTTCAGCTAAGATCTTGATATGCCTATATATGAATGTGGTCACCCTCTTTCCATTTGTAATGCATTCAGCAAATTGCTTGATCTTGCAAATTGACCCCAACTGAAGGTTCAAACAATGGGCTGCACAAGGTGTCCACCATAATGTTGGGATCCTATCCATTAGAACTCTTCCCGCTGCCTTGTAATTAGCACCATTGTCTGTGCAAATCTGAACAACATATTGTCTTCCAATGTCATTAATCCTTTTCTCCATCAAATCTGCCAACAATGTTTTGTCGGCTACTACGTCTGATATGTTGACACTATCAATGAAGTAAGTCCCAGCTGGACTATTGAAAAGGAAATTTACCAAGTGTCTACTCCTCCCATCAGTCCACCCATCTGATATTAGTGTGCAGCCATACTCTTGCCAAGCCAGCTCATGCTTATCTCTCAATGTTGTTGTCTTCTTCTTTGCTTTTGCGAGAAGTGGCAGCCTAAGAGAATGTATTGTTGGAGGGATGTAGCCTGGACCATATTGCCCGGTGGACTCCAATGCTATCTCAAATGCCCTTGATCGTGTAACATTGAAGGGAATGGCATTAGCAAAGAAGAAATCTGCCCAATGATCATCAACTTTATCCTTCTCCTCGGTGGTCCTTTTGAAGCAACCTGCGTTCAATGCAGCTTGAGAAGGATCCTTTGAGTGCCTTAGCTCAATGACTTCTTCGGAGCTCTTCCTAAGCATCCCAGCAATTGTTCTTGTAGACTTTTGGTTTGGCGATTCAGTCTGGACAGATTCTGCCTTCCTTTTTGCTGTTGCCCTACTAGTTCCAGTGGCTGTTGCATCCTCTTCATCATCATCATCATTAGCTGCACCTGCATCCTCTTTATCAGACTCCTCAGTCACATTGTGCTTCATTGCATATGCCTTCATAAAAGCAATCATCTCCTTTGAAACAGCCTCAGTCACCTTGCTACATTTGTTAGCATTCTTCTTTCCTTTAAAGCTAACCCCAGCTAGGTGGCGCTTGAATCTTGCTATTCCACCAAAAAATTCTTTCCCGCAGAACGTGCATTTCATTTTATCTCTTTTTTCAATCTCATGCCAATACCCATATTTCCATCCGGGGTCTCCTGACTTTGCCTTACGCTTAGGATCCTTGGATGGATCATACTGCTCAGGCACAGGCCCATTGCTGCCGGCTGCGACGATCTGATTCTGGTCAGCCATCTTTGACTTGGCACCTGCAGTAAACAGAGGAGCACAAGCAAGTAAATATAGTGGGGCTGCAGGGCATACACAAGCAGAGCAGCACAGGGAGCAGCACATGAACTGGAGAGCAGCACAAGCAGCAGAGCAACCTGGCGAACATACATCAGCAGAGGAAGGGAGGGATGTGGCCTTACCTGACAAGCTAGGGTTTCCTGTCGCAGGAGACGGAGGTGGAGAGGCCGTAGCGGATTTAGGCGGAGGTAGAGGAGGCGCGTGGGGAAGCTTGGAGGGCGGCGCCCGCCGGAATCGGCAACAACGAGTGGGGGAGGTTGTTGTCGAGCCTGAAGAGGCGGAGAAATCGGCAGACGCGTCATCGCCGTGAGCAGAGGAGGCCTCCCCGTCGCCCAGGATCTCCAATCGTGCTCGATTGGAAGGGCGCACGTCGCTGGTGAGCAGCGGCGGCGGCTCCTAGGCCAGAGCAGCTCCCGCCCTTTCCCTTTCTCCCTCCCGCTCAGCTGATGGAATGGCGCGCGTCTGGGAGGAGAGCACGCGTGACTCTCTTATCCCCCAAAATTTTTTGGCAGCGTGGGCCAGAGCTGCCCGAGGTGCGCGACTTGCGACTGTAATCTGGCGACTACTCCGGCAGAATCGCCGGCGAGCCGCTGAGCCGCGCGACTCGCTCCATGAGTCGAGTCGCCTGTGCGAGTTGGCGACGCCGGGCCGACTCAGCGACTATACGGCGACTATATGGCGACTATACGGCGACTCAAAAATCATGCTACCAACATTGAGGCAGTTTTTCCGTTTTCCCCAACTCTTCATTTTTCACTAATGCGGCACTGACATGTACAAGGCAGAACTAATTTGTTATTTCAGCACCATCAAAGTTTATACTTTGGATCGTAACTTACAATTGTAGCAAGGGCAACGTCTTTGTTCCCGCTTGACAAAGCTCTTCAGAAATACTTTAGTGCATACCTGTCTGACAAATAAGTTAGGATTGGCTATTTTAATATTTTGCTCCGTGCATTACTATTTTGAACCGAAATTTCTTTACTCCGTGATCAAGGAATATATCATAAGTTTTGGAAAAATAGAACTGAGCCACTATATTGCAAACAATACAAGCATAACAGTTTGATCCTTAACAATGCTGAGTTCTAGAAAACAATTAAAGATTAAACCTTATCTAGTGCAACTCTCTTCTCGGATGGTTGCGAGTTCCCATGGAAACCACTTTGCTTGATCTGCAGAGAAAGGTAAGATAAATCAATAGTTTCAAAAAAGTTGCGGTTGCAATGTAAGAATACAGTACCATCAAATTATTTGGTTCCACAACCATTGGGACTTGTTGACTGGGAGAAGCACCATATATTCTAGATATTATGCTTTTTGCCTCCATCGCGTCTTTAATTGTAATTGTCTCTAGTATATATTTTTCCATTCGAACAGATAAAGGAACCTCATCTATAGTAGAATCAGAAAGCAATAGACTAACTAAGTTGTAAGGAAAATATAAGAATGTAGTAAAAGGTTCTTAGTGCTGTACAGCGTACCTTTACTTGGTCAAGTATAGGCTTTAAGTTTATCCTTTCATTGTCTTTTTAATCTCTTTCTCCTATCCGCAATCTCCAGTCCGTGTACGACAAGCTACACAAGGATCCATTCCTACCAACCAAGCCAACAAAGTCTCCAAGATGTTTACCTTCTTTTCCGATTGGCTGATCTAAATCATTGCACTTAACGACAATCATTTTCCCTTTTGGAAGGGTCCAAATATCTTTAAGCTTTCGCTTCTTTCGCTCTTTTGTTACTCCAATTACACCTGACAAATGTTAAATTAGCACAAAAAGTTATACATGAACTAAAGTGTATCTCTTATGAGGATGAATAATTATTGTTCCAGTGAATAATGAATAGCTTCCAGATTACCTTCCCCATTATCATCATCTTCATCATCACAATCTGAGAATCCATCTTCTTCTTCGACATTACTTGTTATTTCTTGTGGATCAGAAGATTCCACAACTTGTTCTGCACAAGTCTGTTGTTCGATCTGTTCCTCCATCATATATTCTTCATTGGATTTGACAACATACATTTTTTCCTTGTCATATCTGTTTGCAACATGACAATCATAACACACAATCAAATTCTCCCATTTAATTGTTCTACCTAATAAGTGAATCCACGCCCTGATCTAAGCTGGTGTGTGGACTGGTATGTCAAATGCACTACATCACAAGTCATCACAAGGGACAAACTCATAGGTTCAATGCACATATACACAGACTGAATCAGCCATCCACCGAGACTACTAGCTTCATGGATACTGTCTTAAAAAAATACTCTTACTAGGATTTCTCTTTTTGCCTAGCGCCTAGCACAGCGGCAACTCACGCATTTCTAGTGCAGTACTGATCTCTCTTACTCCCAATCCAATTATTCATCAAGATAATTTGACAAATCTACGGTAAACAATCTATAGGGGGTGACGGGATACTGCCCAACGCTTGTTTAGGCGCTTGTGGAGAAAAAAAATCGAGAAACAGAGCCACCGCTCGTCGGATGCGGACGTGCGAGAAACAAAGTCAAAGGGAAAATGGGGGATTGGGCGAATAGCACGGAACTAACCTGACGAATTCGCAGGAGAATCGGGGACATGTCAGGTCATCGTCAACATCTTCAGTTATCCTACGTTCAAGAGTGACGCTCCTCAACGGCTGGGATCACAACAAACCGTTTCCTCACTATTTGCTATTTGCTATTATCTACCATTCCCTGGACTGAGGTATAAAACCCAGCTCCACCGCTGCGTCGGGATTGATTCATCTATCTCCAAGGCAGACTCTAAACAGATACTTCCCTTAATACAGATCTGATGGCTTCTCTGATTGAGTCGTATCCGTGATATTTAGTGTCCATCTGTGATTTGTTCTAGTTTTCCCTTGTCGGATTCCCAGTGGGATCTAACAATTTGGTATCAGAGCTCAGTTGTTCCTCGGAGGCGGAAAAAAATCGGGAGGGAATTCTAGGGTTGATTCATCTTAGAAATCCCACCCACCCTCCCATCTGGCGTCGGTGATGGTACTCTCTCTAGCGGCGGCTTGGTGGCGGCGGCACTAGTTCGGACACAGATCAAGGGCGAAAGAAGGTTACCGACGAACAATTCGTTGGGAGTAAAATTCATGTCTTCAACGTGTTCCGTGTGTCTGTGGCGGCGTGGAGCGCGGCGGCGGTTGGATCTGTTGCGTGATTCGGGTTACTAGACAAGTTCTGGTGTAAAATTCCTCTTCGGGCAACAAGATCGAAGATGGTGCGGGCCAAAACAAGCCTCGACGACAATGACCTGGCCGAATTATTGGCCTTGAAGGGCGACGTGCTGGGGAATCAGCAAATCACGACCGAACTCCGTCAAGATGTTACAAATATTCAGACAGATGTGGCGTCCCTCCATTCCAAGCATGACGATCTATCGGAATCGGTGGCAGGGGTCAAGACCATGGTTGCAGATCTGGGGTTGCAGATGACAGCAATGTGGGACGTGCTTAAACGAGCATATCCAACACCTCAACCGAGTCCAACACCACAGCATCAAGGTAACACGAGTGCTGAACTCCAGAAATCTCCCACCTTGCAACAGCGCGAACATGTCTCCCGTACCGACGTGTTGCGCCAACAGCTAGCAATAGAGAAAGAGATCACTCGACGCTGTGAGAAGCTGGTATCACCACGGCTGCCGCATATCAAAACTGGTTGTAGGTCCACTCCCCCTGGGTATAGCAGGCGGGAGACACCGGAATTGTCATCGGGAAGCAGAACTAGAGAGGGCTCGGCACGATCACAGCAAACACCAGCTTTCAACAAGTTCAACCCCAAGTCCAGCAAGTGGGAAGATTATCATGAGGAGTATGAGCGTGAGATGCGAGCCAACTTCCTGAAATCAATTACCAAAGGTCCAAGAATGGATTTTCCGAGGTTTGACGGCTCCAATCCTGTAGGGTGGATACGCCAGTGTGAGAAGTATTTCCAAATGGCAGGTGCTCCTGCCGAATACAAGGTCTCTTTGGCTCAGCTGTATGTCATTGGGAGGGCAGATGTGTGGCTACGTCGTTCGGGGTTACTGAAGAAGAGGTGCACTTGGTCTCAGTTCTGTACTGAGGTGTTACACCGTTACTCACCCACAAGCTCGTATGATTTGGCGGACAAGTTTAATTCTATCAATTAGAACAACTCCACAGTGGCTGAATATACTGAGATGTTTGAGGATCTCATGGAAGATGTCCAAGAGGAGAACCCAGAAATTGCAGAAGACTGGTTTGTGCGCTGTTATGTTAATGGACTACGTGACGGCATCAAACATCAGTTACGACCATTGCGTCCTCTGTCAATCACTGATGCTTTTTGGCAAGCAAAGGATGTGGAACAAGCCCATCCACCAAAACGTAGCTTCACAGCAAATGTACCCCAGTATCAAAAATTTGCGAGTGGGCAGCAATGTAAACCTCTTCAACCAAATTTGGCACCAAATGCAGGGGCTAGACCACCCCTGGGGCAACCAAACCAAGTTCCAAACCGAAAGAAGAACCCGGGTGATTGCTGGAGGTGTGGTGAACTGTGGTTCCTAGGCCACAAATGCAAACAAATACCAGCAATTCACGCTCTTCAAGAGACTCAAGAGCAGGCACTGGAAGCACAGCGAGAAGAATTGGTTGAGCAACAACAAGAAGACCAGCCACCAGAGCCTGAAAACCCAGTGAATGTGATGAAAATTTCAACACAAGCTGCTGGCACTGAAGTTAACATACACACTCCAGTGGTGATGATAAATATTGGGGGTAAAAGTGCGATAGCATTGGTGGATTCAGGTAGCAACAGATCATACATGAGCTTGAATTTTGCTGTGAAAGCTGAGTGCCACATGCTCACAGCTCCTGACAGACTAGTCACTGTAGCAGGAGGTGGACAACTGAATTCAACTGCTGAATGCCCTGATTGTGAGTTCTCAATATCCAAACATGTGTTTCAACACACATTCAGAGTACTGGACCTGCCCAATTATGAAATAATTCTTGGGTGTGATTGGCTTCATCTACATAACCCTATGACAGTTGATTTTGATAAACAACAAGTACTCCTGAATAAAGACAGACAACAAGTAGTGAGCTTGGATATGTGTCCTTCAGCAACAGAAGTAATTGAAATTGACTCTGCACAGTTGGACAAGATGCTAGACAAAGGATTAACAGGATATGTCTTACAATCCTATGCCTTGCAGTTATCCAATCCTAACACTGCCCCTGAGGTTGTGGCTGACATTTTGGCGAAGTTCCAAGATGTTTTCAATGAACCAGAGGGACTGCCACCTTCCAGGAAGTGTGATCACACAATCCCACTAAAAGAGGGAGCACTGCCACCTAATGTGCGACCTTACAGAGTACCACACAAGCAAAGGGATGAGTTGGAACGCCAGATTCAAGAACTTATCAAGTCTAAAGTGATCAGAGATAGCCAGAGCCCTTATGCATCCCCAGCTATACTTGTGAGAAAGAAAGACTCTTCTTGGAGGCTCTGTATCGATTACAGGAAGCTCAATCTAACAGTGAAGAACAAATTCCCAATACCAGTTATAGAGGACTTGTTGGATGAGCTACATGGGGCTAAAATATTTTCCAAGTTAGATTTAAGATCAGGTTATCATCAAATACGAATGGCTCCTCATGATATTCACAAAACTGCTTTCAAAACATACTTTGGGCATTTTGAATATTTAGTCATGCCATTTGGGTTGTCAAACGCGCCAAGCACATTTCAAGCATTGATGAATGAGATATTTGCACCTTATATCCGCAAGTTCATCTTGGTTTTCTTCGATGATATATTAATTTACAGCCCTGATTTGACAACTCACAAGAAACATTTGCAAATTGCTCTTCAGATCCTGCAGCACCACTCATTGTCAGCAAGACTTAGCAAGTGTCTGTTTGCAGTCCCTCAAGTGGAATATCTAGGGCACATCATCAGTGGAAAAGGGGTAGCTACTGACCCGGCAAAGATTGCAGCAGTCGCCAAATAGCTGTCACCTACTGACATTACTAAGCTGAGAAGTTTTTTGGGCTTTACAGGTTATTACAGACGATTCATTGAGCATTATGGGATCATCTGCAGACCATTACATGACCTACTGAAGAAAGTACCATATGTGTGGGGAAGTAGTCAAGAAGAAGCATTTTGTGCTCTTAAGAAGGCACTAATGACAGCCCCAGTTTTGGCTTTACCAAATTTCAAGGAACCATTTGTCCTTGAAACTAATGCTTCCGGTACAGGGATTGGCGCAGTAATGATGCAGAAAGGCAGGCGAATAGCTTATTACAGTGCAGCCTTGTGTCCAAGAAATCTAGCTATGTCTGCTTATGAGAAAGAAGCCTTAGCCATCATTGAATCAATTAAAAGATGGCGACACTATTTCCTTGGCAGCCAATTGGTCATAAGAACCGACCAGCAGAGCCTCAAATTCATCACAGAGCAAAGAATAACCGAGGGCATACAACACAAGTTGATGTTAAAGTTGTTGGAATTCACTTTTACCATCGAGTACAAGCGGGGAAAAGAGAACAAAGTGGCTGATGCACTATCTCGCTTTGTTCACAAGGTCTTTGCTATATCACGGGTGCAGCCAACATGGATAAAGGATGTGGCTCAGAGTTATCTCACTGATGATGCCTGTACAGCACTGCTGGCACAGCTCACTGTTCACCATCCGGCAACAGACTCAAACTACAGTTTAAAGAATGGGATCCTACGCTACAACAACCGCATCATGGTTGGGACATCGTTGCGACCACAAATAATACAAGCACTCCATGCCTCTGCATTGGGAGGACACTCTGGCATGCGTGCAACATACCAGCGCATTAAAAGGCTTTTCTATTGGCCAGGTATGAAAAAGCAAGTGGAATCAGAGGTTGCTCAATGCCCAGTATGTCAAAGATCCAAACATGAGAACTGTCAATACCCTGAATTACTTGATCCTTTACCAATACCAGATATGGCTTGGACACACATTTCTATGGATTTTGTAGAAGGCTTACCTAAATCAAAGGGCAAAGAAGTGATTATGGTGGTGGTGGATAAATTGACAAAGTATGCACATTTTATTCCACTATCTCACCCCTACAATGTCCAGTCAGTAGCTGAAGCATTCATCGACAACATTGTGAAGCTGCATGGGGTTCCATTGGCGATCATATCAGACCGTGATAGAATTTTCACAAGTAATCTTTGGAAACAGATATTCAAATCTCTCAATGTGCAGCTAAGGTACAGTTCAGCTTATCATACACAATCAGATGGACAAACGAAGCGTGTGAACCAATGCCTCGAGACATATTTGAGGTGCATGGTTTTCAATGATCCCAAGAAATGGTGCTCACGGCTCTCCTTGGCAGAATTTTGGTACAACTCTAACTACCATACAGCACTGCAACTCACTCCTTTCCAGGCCTTGTATGGATTTCCACCACCTATGATATCCGAACTAGCTGTACCGGGACCAGAAGATCTGGATGCTCACCAGTTCTTGCAAGCTAAGCAGGACATGCTTACCCAATTGAAGCACAATCTCCTTCAGGCACAGAGCCGCATGAAGAAATATGCGGATCAACATAGAGTGGAGAGGCAGTTTCAGGTGGGTGACATGGTATATCTCAAACTCCAACCTTATCGTATGGCAGCTTTTGGACTACGTGGGTTCCTCAAGCTCCAGAGCAAGTTCTACGACCCGTTTCGCATCACACAGAAAATCGGCAATGTGGCGTATAAGCTAGAGTTACCAGCTGGCGTACTCATTCACCCAGTTTTTCATGTCAGTCAACTCAAGCAACATGTGGGACCAAAAGCTTGTCCTTGCCCAGACTTGTCCGCACTGACAGAAGATGGGACGATCAAGACAGCTCCAAGCATTGTGTTGCAGGTTCGTCAGGTTCCTCACAATAACCTGCCAGTCGTCCAGTGGCTCGTCCAGTGGGAAAACCTGTCGCCGGAAGAAGCAACCTGGGAAGATGCCGACTACATCAAGCACACCTTTCCTGTGTTCTTCCGAGCCACCGTCGACAAGTGGTTCGCTCCACCTGATACGACTTGAGGACAAGTCGCTGCTTGAGGAGGAGGCAATGTCAGGTCATCGCCAACATCTTCAGTTATCCTACGGTCAAGAGTGACGCTCCTCAACGGCTGGGATCACACCAAACCGTTTCCTCACTATTTGCTATTTGCTATTATCTACCATTCCCTGGACTTAGGTATAAAACCCAGCTCCACCGCTGCGTCGGGATTGATTCATCTATCTCCAAGTCAGACTCTAAACACTACACATTCAGATACTTCCCTTAATACAGATCTGATGGCTCCTCTGATTGAGTCGTATCCGTGATATTTAGTGTCCATATGTGATTTGTTCTAGTTTTCCCTTGTCGAATTCCCAGTGGGATCTAACAGGACAGGAGGGCGGCTGATCTGATGAACTCGCTGGGTCTTGGTAAAGCGATCAAGAAAAGAGAAGGGATCACAAGAGAGGCTGTTAACCTGCGGATGAACTTGGAGGGATCGGATTGGAGATCGGATGAGAGGCCACCGCTGCCACTGTCGGCGGTGCGCGCGACCAAATCTCAGATGAGACTGATCCAAATAGAAAGGGGAACCGTTGTTAGCGCGCCGAGGTATCTGATTATTAGGACAATTAGCTGGGAAAAGTGGAGGGAAAGTGGAAAAGAACGGAGGGTGGGTTAATTCGTGTGTAAGCAAATACTTACTATCTTTTACCAGATCGTAAATTATTTCAGTGCATAAGTAAATTGGGTTGTTGTTACATAAAATCAGACAAAGTCATTGAAAAAATTAATTTTTATTTCTATTAGCATGAAAATTATTATAGTCATGCAACACATATATTACAACGAATTATATCAGTTGGTATATGTATAATGGAGAGAACGGATATTGTTTCCAACACATGCTATCGGTAAGGCAGAGAACGGATAGGCCTGTATTGCAACAGTTGCTATATATATAGTGGAGAACGCGTTCTGACCCGATCTGCCCTCTCTCTGCAGTGGGGAAGCCAGCAGCGAAAGCCTATGGCCTATGGCTTTTCTTCTCTTCCTCACGGGTCGCCACCGCGCGGCGGCTCCGGAGGGCTCCAACCCTAAACATAAAAAAGCCCCAATCTGGTGCGCCTCCGGTCGCGCCGGCGGCGGCGGCACCCTACCGCCAAAGGCGGAAGGCGTTGGGGTCCGCACCTTGGCGCCTCTTCCGCGCATGGAGAGGAGGCTCTCAGGTTGCACGATGCGGTGCGAGGACGTTGAGCAGGCCGTGCACACACAGCTGGCGGCAAAATGGCCACTGCTCGGAATAAACTCAACATGAAAATGAGGTGCATAACAATGTGGTTCCTCCTGCAATCGGTTCAAAGTTTCGTTAACCGTTAACTTTTAATTTTACGTTCATGTTTAAATCTTGTTTAGACGAATTTTGTCAAATTGATCGCACACGGTCGACAGTTTAAAACCTCCTTTGAGCACTACTCACGTGTTGTAAGTTTTCAGTTTCCGTGATTGTAAGTAGACGAAGAGATCTTGTACATTAAAGTATGTACGTGTTTAGACCCGCCTTCTTCTTCATGTAGGTGTGTAAAGTATGTACGTGTTTAGACCCGCCTTCTTGATGTACGTGTGTTCTTCAGTGTGTGTCGTATCCTTCCTTTTAATCAATCAATAATACAATACTCGATTTAAATCAGTTGTTCCAGAAAATAAAGCATATTGATGATGAGGCTCCACTTCGGTACCAATTGCTTTCAAATGTTAACAGTTTAGTGTTCATGTATTCAGTTTGTTAGATGTATTTCGTCAAACTAATCGTACATCTTCGCCGTCCGCCGGAATTCTGAGCGCCTCCGGATGGTGCGGGAGCACCTCGCCCGCGAGGAGCCGGCGTCGATGCATGCCGGTCCAATACCGGTGTTGAATCAGCCGTCCCCCATCGCCGCAAGAACGATCAGAACGACAACAACCAACACGGCCGCCCTCCACGCCGCATGCATTGGGCGCGGTCAAGTCCAGATTGGGGTTTTCCGGCCAGTGCCAACCTAGGGTTTGCTGCCGCCAGGGCGGCGGCCGTGGCGGCGGGAGCGTCAGGGTCCAGCATGGAGGTTCTGACGCCTCCTCCGGCCGGACTTCCTCCTCCCGGATTTCCGGCGGCGCCGATGTTCGGGAGGCCGCGAACATGGAGCCCGACGCGCGGCTTTGCGTCGTACGCGTCGCCGCCCCCTTCAAGTTCAGAGGCGTCTCCTCCGACCGGTGCGCAGGCGACTCCACCGCCGCCTCCTCCTCCGTCGCGGCCTTCTACTGCCGGCCGCAGGCGATTCCTTTTATATTTAAATTTATTCATTTGCATAAAAGGACATATAGGAGAGTTATAGGGATTTAGAGAATAGATATTTTACCTTCACCTCCTCTTCTTGTGGGTTCGACACTCAAATACTTATTGAATTGTGTTATAATGATTCCTTCCTCTTGGGAATTATCACCGAGCTTGTTCCTTCCGAACAGAACCACCGCCACCTAGCTGCCACGCGACCCTGTCGATTTGTGGCCGCCGGTGCTGCTCCCTGTCCCTAAGCTTGAGCCCGTCGACCGCCTACCACTGCCACCCGCTTGAAACCCGGCGACAATGCCGCTCTCTTCCTACGAGAGGACCAGAAACTTTCGCATCAGACCTCGCCTATCCCCGCAACACACTCCTGGCAACCTAGCCTCCGAACGAGAGCACATAATCACGTGCAAGGATAATAGACGGACCTCGAGCCGGGCCCCTCAACCTCCATCGCCTGGCTCCGCCCTCCCGTCCCTCACCTTTGGCAGGCCCAGCGTGCGTTGTCCCAACCCGAGTTTGTCGGTGAAAGTATAAGCAAGGAGTAGTGATAATCTTAATATAAGCACCAGAAATTGATTGTTTGTACCTCTTGTGGTAGAATAGTATGTGCGATGGTCGAAGTAATTCTCACATGATCATGTTGCTTGATTGCTTCATGAAGAGAAAGAAGGGGTTACCAACAAGAAGTGAGAGGAAGAAGAGCAGGATAGCGGTTTGGAGTTGAATGTGCTACTGATGTTGTTTCGCTGGCTGTTTGTTTGATGTTATTTTGCTAGTTGTCACATGGCTCACTCTGGTGATTATGGTTCTGTAGAGAGAGTAGAGAGAGCTGCACAAACATCAAATAGAACTATATTAAATTCGACTACACCTACCTACTTTCAGATGAATCTTCAGAGATTTTTGCAAAGAAAAAAGATGGTTAAGGAGATATGACATAGAGGCAAATAAATAAGTAGTATTTATTACATTATCACATAAGTTTATAATAGATTTGTGTGTTATGCTATACCTGTATTAATCGAAATTATTAATATACGTGTGATACATAGACAACCAGGTCCCTAGTAAGTCTCTATATGAGCTAGTCCATTGGATAACAGTTGATCGAGATTCCCGATCAAGGACAATGACGTCGGTTGACAGTGAGGTCATCTTGTTAGTTGAATAAGATGATGGACATACGCAAAGTATTGCAATAAGATCGTATTACGATGTTTGTCATTTGCAATAGATAAGAATATGATAGCTTATTCCTTAGACCGTGAGACCGTACTTATTGATACTTCGTAGGGATGCTTTGTGAGCATCAAACGTTGTGTCTTATATAGCATGACAATAACGGTGTCCATCTTGGGTATTCCGAAAGAGCATCGAGATGTAAGGATCAAGATCGGGATTTGTTCATTCTTGTAATGGAAAGATACTCTGGGCCCACTCGGTGAGATTACATCTATATAGTTGCGCATCTTATGACTAGGTCATGGAGATGTAATATTACAGACGAGTTAATAACCTTTGTCAGTAACGAGATACAACAAAGACATCGGTGTGTCTACGATCATATCTCGGACAAGGTAGTATCGCAGAAACAAAGGGAATGAATATCATATTTATGGTTCAACGACGATATTCGTAGAATGCATAGGGGTCGTCATATACATCCAGGTATCCCTGACGGTCATTGGTGAGCGGAGTGTCTCGACCATGTCTGGAGTGTTCTCGAACTGTAGCGTAACAAACTTAAGGTCTTAACGACACCAGGAGATAGGTTCTGGAATAATATAGGTTTTTGTTGGAGAGAGAGAAATGATCCGGAAAGAGTTCCGGGAAGGTCTGGAATGGTTCCAGGGATGTCCGAAAGTTGTTCGGGTGATTCGGAAATTGTTTCAGAGTCACGGGATATTAAATAGTATTTAAATATTTTAATTATGAATTAATTATATTTATATTAATTTAATATTAATTAAATAAAGGAAAAAGGGACTCCCACCTACATGGGCCCTAAGAGGGCCCAAGAGGGGGAGCAGCACCAAGCAAGGAAGGGGGGCTTGGGCCCCTAGTCCGAGTTGGACTAGGAGGGTGCACCGGCCTCCCCCCCCCTCTCCCCTTTATATAGCAAGACATATTAATTGGATTAATTCATTGGAAAATACAATTAATTGTATTGTAGGCCGGCCGAGCTGCTTCTCCGCCCGTTTTGCCCTCTCTCTCCACCTAAGCTATACCGCCGGGCGCCGTTGCCTTGCGGTATTCCAGATAAGATCTACCCCTGCGATTTCAGCTGGATCTGAATGACCGGGGGTTGTCGTTAAGCTCCGTATGTTTGCGAGTGCTCGGAGGTAACTCTTCTCGAGGAGCCTAGGCGACGTCGTCTCGCCCCCCTGCAGCCGCCGCGCCACTTCCCCCTCTGCCGCCGGCGCCTCTCCCCTTGCCGCCGGCGCCTCGCCACCTTCTGCCCGACGCCCGACGCTCGTCGACGGAGGTCATCGTTGACACCCCGGCGTCATCGTCTTCGTCATCGCGGCAAGTTCTCCGCGACCTCGAGGTCGGCTACGCACGACTTCATCGTCAACGCTTGTGCGGGAGCGTAATCCCCGCTATCGGTCTACATGGAGGTAATGCAACCCGTTCCGCCACCGTTATCACATGTATTAGATAGATAGATCCTGTCCAGTTAGGGTTTCGTTCGCTAGAAAAATTATTGTTTTCTGCACCGTAACCCCTTCAGTGGTATCAGAGCCGATCTATGCGTAGTACTGCTGGTACGGTTAGAACTCATGTTGAATGAGGACGTCTTTCTTGTATTTGCTACCCTCTAGCATGCACTTGCAATGCCTTCGGTATTGAGTTGATGAAGCGGCCCGGACCGACTTTACGCATACACTTACGCGAGACTGGTTCCACTACTGACATACGGCTTGCACCGTATCTGTGGCTGGCGGGTGTCTGTTTCTCTCTCTAGTCGGCAAAGCATTTTCAATTGAGGGCCCGAAAAGAACGCTTAAACATGCAATTATACGATCGACGTTTTGGTACAAAGTTCGTAGGTAGGGAAGCGATTCTCTTACGAATAAGTCTATTTGCCACGTAAAACTTGCAAAACTAAATAAAGCTATAGGCGTCTAACTTTGTTTTGCAGAGGCGATATTTTATGTGACATGGTTACGGTAAGTTTTGATATTACTCGTATTGTCGGAGGCAATGGAGGGCTCCGTAGACTCGGAGCCATGCCGGGGCGCCGGGGGCCAGACACATGGCGTCATGAAGGTCCAGGCGCATCGACCATATCACATCGCACTTCATTGCATCATTATTGTGTGATGTTGTGTGTGCATCCTATTGATTGTTTATATGCTAGATATACAACGGTAGCATCTTGAATAGGATGATCCCTAACAAATACCAAAATTGTGTTCTCCCTCGTTGCGCACCACCAAGAAAGTTCTACGTTATGAGGCAGGCCGTGATGATCAGGTGTCACACATCTCGTCGTTCGCATACAGTGGGTGTAAGCCATGTTGCACGCGCAGGGTCTTCGAGGTTTTATTGGCGAGCCTAGCATATTCAGAAATATGGCCTCGGAACACGGGAAGATCGAAAGATCGAGCACGAGTCACAGAGTTGTTGTGATCGACATTTTATGTCCACCTTTGAAGTTGTCCTGCCGGCCGTGATGATCGGGGGTGGTGTGGTGGATGAGGGTCGTGTAATCGCCATCATTATTTTTTGGGATAATAATTTTAGTGTGGTGTGTTTTGATAATATGATTATAAACTAAAACTCACCTATATATTATAAACTTTACCTTACCTCTTTTGCGATCACATCTGTAGACTACGCAACTATACTTTGGTTACTTCCTCAAGAGGCCGGATTCTACCTTAGAAGCCGACGGGTCCAACTTCATCAGCTGGTACAGAGGTTTTAGGAACATCCTCGAACACAACAACATTTTGTATGTTCTCGATGAAGCGTTAGGAGAAAGACCAGGAGATTCTGCAAGCGAGGAGGAGGAAGATGATTTCCGTAGGCGTCGAGACATATTCATCGAAGTGGAGATCTTCATGACCGTATGCCTAGCACCTGAGTTGAAAGAGTTTTTTCGACAGAAGGAGACATGCGTCATGATTGATGCGATAAAGACACACTTCTGAGATGAATTGAAGCGTGAGCAATTCAGGCAGCTTAGAATGTTCCAGACCATTCATATGGAGGAGCATACTTGTCTCGAGACTCATTTGAAGAGATTGTATGACATCTACTTCCAGCTGACGATGGTCTTCGATTACTGGATGACAGATTCCTGTGCCATTCGGACTGTCCTGATATCTCTGCCTCCAAGCTATGAGAAGCATGTGCGCAAGTACATTTTGAAGGCCGTTGATATGAACTTCTACAAGTTCGTGTCTGAATTCAAATCTCAGAAAGTTGATTCCATTGAAGGAGAGATCTTCGATGCTACAATTATATATATTATATATACAGAATTATGAATTCGCCTCTTGATATATATGATAAAGTATTTGATACTTGTTCTGTTTGTGAAACAGGTCCTGATTATCACATATATGCGGCACAGTTTGATGTGACCTGGCGCTGAAGATGGTGATCAAGGAGTTGATGGCCATTTGGTGTTCACGTCCTCAAGTTATCATAGTTATCATTAATAGTTTTTGATAAGATCTTTTGTAATAGTGAGAAAGTGTGTTCAATGTCTTGACTGTTGCAAGACATAGTTATTCATGTAATAAGACAAGTTCAGTTGTTTTATGTCATAGAACAAGCCAGTTGTTTTATATTATGAATAAAGTTTTCACGTCTCAATTACATCAATTGTATGATAACGTTCATAATTGTAGAAATGATAAAATAGTATGTCCAATGAATAGAAGTTCTATTACTAGAACAAACACCGTCGAATTTAGTCATAAAGGCAATGAAAGAAGTAATGGATATTTTGGTCCATTTAAGTATTTCGAGTGCCGAATTGATTAAGTTTGAAATCAAGTATTGAAGTTGCAATACAAGAGGAAATTAATTGAGAGTCATTTTAATGATTAATTAATGGTGTTTTTGCTTGATCCGAATTATTCTATGATTTTTGGTGAATAGGAGTAGTTGCCTGATAAACCATAAAGTCTGAAATTAATTTGATAAGAGATCAAATGGGGTTTTTTAGAAGAAAGATTAGTGAATATTGTATTTACTAGATTCGATCAAAGGACAATATTTTTGAATTTTGATTTCAACACAAAAGACTTGTGGAAATTTGTTTCACAATATTATAATGTCGTATATGGTGATATATGGGGTATTATAATCATACTCTATTTTATATAAAGTATGGTCCTTCAGAATCCGTCTTAAAATCTCTTAATATGTTCGAAGCATTATAGTCAATGTCCACTTTAGAAAATAGATATTTCTCTCAACGACATCGTGTGATCGACAATAGTGTCGTAATGTATATGATTATAAGATAATTCGGAATATACATGAATAGTTATTTGTAGATTACTCACATTGGATGAGAGTGTGTTCCAAAACCAAATAGAAACAAAACTTGGTTTGTTGTCTATGTAATTCCGAGGAAAATATGATTTTTCGAATTATAGTTTATGGATTGGAATTAGGAGCTTGAAATAAGGTGACATACCTATATTCATAAAAGTAGAATGTTGGAAGGTGTTCCAAAGAGTATAATTCAACAGATGAAAATTTGGTGATTAAGAGTGAGGGAGACTAGAAAATTGTTTTCTGCTTGCAATCCTCTTCATAAAGATCATAATATTTCCATAAAAGGAAGCTTCTAAATAAAGTGATGTTATGTTTAATATTGCTGTCAGGTCACATCACGATATTAAGTATTTCAGATCTTGTTGACAGATAGAGGTACACTTTATGAATACAAAGAAAGTTGAGAGAATATCAGAATACGAACAAAGGCTTTTCAGCCTGAAAATCCAAGTTACATTTGAAAGGATTAAAATAGTAATTGTTGCTACAATTCTTATTAGAGGAATAAGATTGTTTAATCATCATATAAAGTGTTATATGAGAAATGTGACTATAAGAAAGACGCGGAAGCATGTTTTGTCAAGAAATGTGTCTTGGACAAGATCAAATTTGTTGACTACATTTATGTAGATATCCTTGAAGTCTGAAGGATTTGTATTAATGTAATACTGTAGTTTGTATTGATTTGAATTGATAATAGATCAATGATTTTGGTTTGACCAAAATGTCGATTTAAGTGGGAGTCAAAGTTAGTTCACTCAGGTGAAATATGTGGAGAACATATTTTTGAGTGGGAGCTTAGGAACTCAAATATGTGGATGACGTGTTTTTGAGTGGGAGCTCGTGTTCTCAAATATGTGGAGACATATTTTGAGTAGGAGTCGAATTCATCTTGTGTAAATGACACATTGTGAAATTGTACCAGTAGAATAGATAAGAAGGATGAAGTTGTGAAACTATTTGAAAGTTAGTCTCTATTTGGAATAGAACGGGAATTTTAAATAGTTAATCGAGTTGTTTTGGATTATATCTGAGGAGTCAGAATAGAGTCAAAAGGATGGTCCTTTGAAATCCAATTGATCATTAAGAGTAATGATACATGGTAGTAATGGTTGTGTGACATGTTGGTCTATTATGTAATATTAGACATCATACAGAAACCATATTATCTGCTCGATAAAATATAACCGATGTTCTTAAGAAAAGAACAGTTGTAAAAGTAAATTAGGAATTTACTGGAAGTAGAAGTGCGTTGGTTGATGGATTGACATTAGAATGTCAAGTTTTCTACATTGGTGTGGAAGTATGTAGATATCGCGAGTTTGTAATTGTTACAAGGGGCTCATTGTGACTGAGTGTGTTTTTCTAGGAAGTTATCTGGTTGGTATAATCAGAGTAAGCGCTGGGAAACAGAAGTCTCACTTAGTTACGGTATTTGCATGTATGTTATTGGATAACATGGTGATATCAAGCAAGTTGACATCAATGAATCGCAAAAGTATGCACGACCATGTATTGTGCAGATTGTCAGAGTAACACTCTTCGACTAGCGAGTATTATCAAATGATTCTTATTTGATAAGGGAGTTTGATAAAGTAAATTGCAACTAGTTTATTTGTACTCTAGTGCAAGTGGGAGACTGAAGGAGATATGCCCTAGAGGCAAATAAATAAGTAGTATTTATTGCATTATCTCATAAGTTTATAATAGGTTTGTGTGTTATGCTATAACTGTATTAATCGGAATTATTAATACACGTGTGATACATAGACAACCAGGTCCCTAGTAAGCCTCTATATGAGCTAGTCCATTGGGCAACAGTTGATCGAGATTCCCGATCAAGGACAATGACGTCGGTTGACAGTGGGGTCATCTTGTTAGTTGAATAAGATGATGGACATACGCAAAGTATTGCTATAAGATCGTATTATGATGTTTGTCATTTGCAATAGATAAGAATATGATAGCTTATTCCTTAGACCGTGAGACCGTACTTATTGATGCTTCGTAGGGGTGCTTTGAGAGCATCAAACGTAGTGTCTTATATAGCATGACAATAACGGTGTCCATCTTGGGTATTCCGAAAGAGCATCGAGACGTAAGGATCAAGATCGGGATTTGTTCATTCTTGTAATGGAAAGATACTCTGGGCCCACTCGGTGAGATTACATCTATATAGCTGCGCAGCTTATGACTAGGTCATGGAGATGTAATATCACAGACCAGTTAATAACCTTTGTCAGTAACGAGATACAACAAACACATCGGTGTGTCTACGATCATATCTCGGACAAGGTAGTATCGCAGAAACAAAGGGAATGAATATCATATTTATGGTTCAACGACGATATTCGTAGAATGCACAGGGGTCGTCATATACATCCAGGTATCCCTGACGGTCATTGGTGAGCGGAGTGTCTCGACCATGTCTAGAGTGTTCTTGAACCGTAGCGTAACAAACTTAAGGTCTTAACGACACCAGGAGATAGGTTCTGGAATAATATAGATTTTTGTTGGAGAGAGAGAAATGATCCGGAAAGAGTTCCGGTGGTCCGGAAGGAGTTCCGGGAAGGTCTGGAATGGTTCCAGGGATGTCCGAAAGTTGTTCGGGTGGTTCGGAAATTGTTTCAGAGTCACGGGATATTAAATAGTATTTTAATATATTAATTATAAATTAATTATATTTTATATTAATTTAATATTAATTAAATAAAGGAAAAAGGGGGCTCCCACCTACATGGGCCTTAAGAGGGCCCAAGAGGGGGAGCCGCACCAAGCAAGGAAGGGGGGCTTGGGCCCCTAGTCCGAGTTGGACTAGGAGGGTGCGCCGGCCTCCCCCCTCTCCTCCTTTAGTCCCACATGGGGGAGGCAAGGTGTTTGCACACCTCCTCCCCCTTTATATAGCAAGGCATATTAATTGGATTAATTCATTGGAAAATACAATTAATTGTATTGCAGGCCGGCCGAGCTGCTTCTCCGTCCGTTTTTCCCTCTCTCCACCTAAGCTATACCGTCGGGCGCCGTTGCCCTGCGGGATTCCAGATAAGATCTACCCCTGCGATTTCAGCTGGATCTGAATGACCGGGGGTTGTCGTTAAGCTCTGTATGTTTGCGAGTGCTCGGAGGTAACTCTTCTCGAGGAGCCTAGGTGATGTCGTCTCGCCCCCTGCAGCCGCCGCGCCACTTCCCCCTCTGCCGCCGGCGCCTCCCCCCTTGCCGTCGGCGCCTCGCCACCTTCTGCCCGACGCCCGAAGCTCGTCGACGGAGGTCATCGTCGACACCCCGACGTCATCGTCTTCGTCATCGCGGCAAGTTCTCCGTGACCTCGAGGTCGGCTACGCACGACTTCATCGTCAACGCTTGTGCGGGAGCGTAATCCCCGCTATCGGTCTACATGGAGGTAATGTAACCCGTTCCGCCACCGTTATCAGATGTACTAGATAGATAGATCCTGGCTAGTTAGGGTTTCGTTCGCTAGAAAAATTATTGTTTTCTGCACCGTAACCCCTTCAGATGGATCTTAGAGAAATCGTCAAGCATTCGGTGAGTGTAGAGTCCTTTGGATCTCACTGGTTTGCAGTTATTTCTAATATCACATGATATTATGCCAAGGTAATATCACATAGGGAGAATGAGAAGAAGTAAAGAAATGTGCAGGTATGTAAAATACTAGAAGGAAAAGCCGCGCGATTTCGTAGATCAATAAACTTTTTTTTAGCGAAACACATACTCCTATATAAAATAGTACTACCTCTGATCCGATAAAACTGTCGGGAGGTTTGTACTACCGTAATACAAACTCTCTATACAACTCCCGACGATTATTTTGGTTCGGAGGGAGTACTAATGATGGAAAACATAGTACCATTGGATCACTACATACAAAAGTAGAGAAGGAAATAAACTATTTAGTTGTAGTAAAGTTAGAAATACACCACTTAACAAAAAGAGCATGACCCCACTTCAAAAAAGTTTACACTCAATTAGAGAATCAGGATACAACGATAATTATGAAATGTCATGAAAGTAAAATTGTGTACATGGTTCTATAATGATATGATAAAAAAATTGATCAAAATTCTGACAATCTGCAGACATTGTACAATATGATCAAAATTGTAAACTTGAAGAGATAGATTAGTCAAGGTTTCATTAGCCATCGAGGTCCTATAACGAAGGTCATTGATTATTGATTTTAATATAATGAAATCAGGTAGAATTTTCGACATAAATTAACCCAAAATAATAATAGTTGGCATAATTATGTCTTGGCATATATAAATAAACTGTATCGAATGCGGTCGATGCTACATAAAAATAGTAGAACATTCCACAAATAAATATTAAATAATTCACCAAAATATAGAGCAAACTGAGATCTTATAATGTTTACATGCAATATCAATATGTGCATTCGATCCAGATTGTGTAAAAAAAACAGGCACGGATACCACTAACAATTATTTATGTAATTGCAAGAATGCCCTTCTTTTAACACATAATTTACATGTTCGCCACACTGACTTCAACACCACATGCTATTTTTGTACCCTCAGGGTCATGACTTCTCTACGCTCTGATGATTGCAACGGAGTCTAGTCAAACATAGGTCTTTTTTTGTTGTATGCATTCAACTATCTACACAATACATACATGCATTTTCTTACATGATATGGCTTGTTCTCTACATACAAGTGAGATATAAGCAAATATATAAAGTTCACGGATAAATACCCACGTCATCTTTCATCATTAATAGGTGGCATCTAACAACGATGCGTATAACTCATCTTTCCACCCCCATTCAACATCGATTTGTCATTCACGGTTTCAACCGTTGTTGCCACCACCATCGAGTCGACCACTACTAATAGCAACGGTGACAACGTCGGTCGATGCGGGAGGCAAGATGGGTGTTCACGTGCAACTATTGCGAGGGTTGTAGGAAATCAAGTCAATGTCGTTGGCTGGTTACCAGAGGGAAGCGCACAAGGCGTTCAAGTTAACAATGGACTTGAGTCGCGACATTAGGGATGGACAGTCGACAACTACTAACAACAACGGTGACAATGGCCGATGCGAGAGGTGGGAAGGGTGTTCACGTGCAGCTACTATGAGGGTTTTAGGAAGTCAGCTCAATGACGTTAGGTGGCCACCAAAGGGGAGCGAATGTGGCGTGCAAGTTAACAATGGACTTGGCGTTGGGTGGCCACCAGAGGGGAGCACACGTGGTGTGTCAGTTAACAATGGACTTGAGACTGGGCATCAGGGATGGAGGTGCATGTAGTCTCATGTACATGACGGAGCCAGAGGTGTGTGTGGGGAGACGGGAAAACTTTCCGCATGGAATGTTGATTCCAATAGAATATAGCTCGAGGGAGGTGGAGGGAGAGATTTGGTTTCACGTGGCGCAGGCTGGGCGACGCTATGGTAGAAGTTAGGCAAAGATAAGAGAGATTTATCGGATGTTGCCGATAGCTCCGAAGTCACCGCATGTTCTTTACAAAAATCAAAACGACATGTTCAGGTTTAATTTTTTTAAAATATAACATATAACTATGAGTTTTTTTTATATTTTGGTCTACATAAAAAGAGTAATTTTGAGAAGAATGAGCTAAGTTTTGCTTCTTACACCTACAATTTTCTTTCTATATGGATGGGAATCCTTTTCATTTAAAAAAAATTAGTAGATAGTTAAATAAAGCGTCGGGCGCCTCGGCTGGCTGTGAGCTGCGCGCGGCAGCGAGACACGAGTCCAAACCCGACGGCGCATGTGTCACGCAGACACCACGTTGCAACGCCACGCGCCGACGCCATGGCAGTCGGGCTCCCGGCAGCTCAGCTACTTATACTCCGGCACCAACGCTCGCCGCCGGACAGCAGCAGCAGCACAAGTGAACGGCATCGATCTTTACTAGAGGAGAGAACAAATCCAATCCAGGAGTGCAGACAGGATGTCGGGGGCACAGGGGGCGCACCCCGTCGGGGAGACGACGCCGACGACGTACGAGTCCGTGGGCGGCGGCGAGAACCGCACGCGCACGGACCTCAGGTCGCGGGAGGACCAGGGCAACATCCAGATCGAGAAGGTGCAGGACAAGGTGGAGGACGCCGCGTCGCGCAAGGTCGACGACCGCACCTTCGCCGCCAGGAAGGAGCCGGGCAAAGGCGGCGACTCCGGAGCGACTGGCACCGGCGCCTGATCCGTGTGTGTACCGTGGCCTGCTCTCCAGTGCTCCTCCGTTTGTCATGGCGCAATACTACGTATTAGCTTTACTTGAGTCGTGTGTGTGTGAGAGGTCGTTGAGTTTGTTAAGTTTGTTTGTGTGGGAGCTGACAATAATGTAGACTGCTCTTTCGACTCTTGAGTGATAAGCTCACGCCATCACGTCTCTCTCCACGAATTCGTGCAAGTTCTAACGCACATATTCTGCTATCTTATGGAAAACAGCATTGGAAGTTCACAACAGGCGCTGAGGTTGGCGGATCCTGGGGGCGACTTTTTCGACGAGGGGCCGCTATGTGTCGTGCGTCGCTCTGCGTCAATGAGGAACTTGGAGCATCGTCTGCGCTTCGCCCTTGTGGCCCATGTCGGGGGAACAAGACCGATTGTTTCCTGCGACAAGGTCTAGGAGATGCTTGCCCGTGTGGTGGGAAGCAGGGCCGGTCCTGAGATTTCAAGGCCCCGGGGCAAAAATATAAATTGGGCCCCTAAGTATAAATAAATATGAAATCATTTGTCCTATATATATAACCATTTTTTGATAACATATTTCTCAACAAAAAAATTGAGAATACATATTTCTCAATCGCTCATTTGACTAGAGTAATGGGTGTATGGAAAATATATTGACTTGTGTGTTTTGTATGAAGACTAGCCCAATTTACCGGACCATAAATATCCGTACAAAATTGTTCCTCATGAACACACTACCAAATTAATTATTTCTCATGAACACATTACCAAATTCTTTAGAAGATGAATTAAATATCTGTTTAGAATCACTTACATTGTTATCATCCGTACAGATGTATGTCTTGTATATGTGAATTCGATCTCGTCTTCTAGTTATCGAATTTCTTGTGTTACTCTTCAAAATAACCTTGTCTGTGATTATATCATTTGCTGTTCACCTCTTCTTCTTGAATCGGACAAGAAGGTTATAACAACGCTGAAATAAAAACAATTAGTAATCAAAATTAGAGCATTAACCATCTATACTAGAGAATTAGAGAATATTGGTTCGAACGAAAATAGAGCTATACTGGAAGCTGACAATCAATCTGTCATTCACGATCAAAGGTACGGCTGTACCGGAGATCAAGCCTCTGGGTGCGTAGCGGCGGCCGAGATGACCAGGCAAAATCAGGTGATGCTCCTGGTTTTAATCGGACGAGCGAAATCGGGTATGCATTCTGGGCTTATTCCCCAACTCGATCGTCAGGATGCTACTCCCCGGCCAATCTCGGAGGAGCAGAAATAAAAGGTCAAGGCCCAATTGGCCTATTGCTAGCATGAAGCGGTATTTATCTTAATATTTGTCCCTACTATATACACAGTATATACTAAGCCTACTGTACATATACCTGAGATGGGCCCCTGAAATTTTTGGGCCCGGGTGAACGGATAGACGTCGCCTAGAGGGGGGGTGAATAGGCGATTTAAAACTTTTTCGAGGAGCCGGAATATCCGGTCCAAGAGTGACCGGATATTCCGGGAAGCCGGAATTTCCGGTACACGAATGACCCGGAAATTCCGGTATGCTTGATAAAGGCGGAATAAAACTAGATGTTTACTTTAACAAGCATACAACCTAGATATATAAACTAGGCTCACCTATGTGCACCAACAACTTAAGCTAAGCAATACTAGTAACAAGATGATAGCAAGATATATGACTTCAAGCACGAAGGCTATCACAATGTAAAGTGCATAAGTAAAGAGCTCGGGTATAGAAATAACCGAGGCACGCGGAGACGAGGATGTATTCTCGAGTTCCACCCAAAGGTGTACGTCTCGTTTGGAGAGGTGTGCGCAACCACAACAGGTTAGCCGCAACGCCACAAAGGCTCACCTTCTTCTCCTGATGAACTCAACCATAAAAGGTTCGAGTTCACCTTCCACTATTGATCTCCTTTGGGGCGGAGATCAAATCCCGTACAACTCTTGAGGCACACACCCACAACTTAATTGGGGGCTCCCAAGTCTTGAGGCACACACCCACAACTTAATTGGGGGCTCTCAAGTGACCACAAAAGGTTTTGGCCACAAAAGGCCGGCCACAAAAGGCGTATAGGGTCCAAAGACCCAAGAGTAACAAGCTCACAAGTAATACCACCACGAATCCTCGTGGAGGGCTCAAACCGATGCAAATGCAATGGCAAGAGCACACGAAGTGCTCAAGTCCTTCACTCTCAAATTCCAACACAACAACAAATGTTTATGGGGGAATAAGAGAGGAAGAACAAAGGAAACCACAAAGGAGTCAAATCCTTCACTTCCAAATCCCACCAAAAGCAACTAATGCTTATGGGGGAGAAGAGAGGAAGAACAAAGAAGAAGAAGCACAAAGGAACTCCAAGAACTAGATCAACTAAGTTCCCCTCACTTAGAGGAGAGATGGATTGGTAGGATTGTAGATCTAGATCTCCTCTCAACTTTCCCTAAAGAATATGGAAGATTCAATGGAGGGATTGAGAGGGAAGTGAGCTTTCCAAGGTCAACAATGGAGTAGGAGAGAGGGGAAAGTCGTGCTGCTTTTTATTAGCTGGGGAAGAAGAAGGGGAGAGGTATTTATACCCCTCCAGGAAATATAGCCGTTGGCTATTTCGACACTCGGAAATTCCGGTATAAGTGAGACTCGGAAATTCCGGTCATCCGGAAATTCCGGTCTAGAGAGACTCGGAAATTCCGGTCACCCGGAAATTCCGGCTGGAGTCAGAAGCAAAACCAAACTTTTCCTTAGCCATTTCTAGAGGACTTTTCTGGGGGCACTCGGAAATTCCGGTATATGGAAATTTCCAAGCACAATTTCCGACTGGAGTCGGAACCCTTTTTCTCCTTTCCTTAGCCGTTTTCTTGGATGAGCTGGGGAACCGGAAATTCCGGTAGGGCGGAATATCCGGCCCCAATAATCCGAATCAGCAGAACACCGAAACGAAAACTGCTATAACTTTTGCAAATGAACTCCAAAAGAGGTGAGACCAATTTTGTTGGAAAGATAGCGACGATGAGTACCCAACAAAAAATCTCCACACATGGCAAGGTGTGGGACTTTCCTCAAGGTAGAACCGGCAATATTTCCGCCACCAAAAACGCAACAAGTTGTCCAAAGTAAAACTGATTTCGATGAACAAGAGCTTGACATGGAGATGAACCAAGCTCTAACTCCTCACCAACATAAAAGCCAAATAAGAACCAAGAAATATGATATGCCAAGTATGCAAAGGTTTGAGCTCTCCACAACGATGCGATCAAGTTACTAACTTGAGAACCCCTCTTGATAGTACGCCTATCTATCCTATAGCCCTATCAAGATCATACCTTTTCCTTGAGCATTCCACTTGAGTTGGATGATGACTATCTTGATCTCTTCAAGTGGAACATCTTTCTTGATTGCGCGTCCAAGCACTTGCTTGATGAAGACTTCTCCAAATACTCCCCCATGCTCACAATGGGAGAGTCTCGCTAAGCTTCGTCTTCATGTATCCATTGCAAGCACCAAGCATAGGATCTTTTCGAGAAAGCTTCTCTTGGTCTTGCACAACTCATCTTTTCTTCACTAAGATGATGTCTTGAATCCTTCAAGACATACTTGCAATATGCTCCACTCAACACATAAGCTTCAAGAGTCCAACACATGAACTCCACAATTCCATGGACATGATCTATAATGATATCTCAATGCAAACATTAGTCCATAGAGATAGTCATTCAATTACCAAAACCACACATGAGGGAAAATGCTCTTTCACCCGGGCGGCCGCCCCTCTCGCCCCCCCCCCCCCTAGGACCGGCCCAGTGGGAAGTCGGTCTGGGTTCACGGTTCACAAGTACATGCCGGAGGATTTCTTGCTAGTCTTTGCTAGCGGCGATCTGCGCGACCGCGTGCTGGCAAGGCCATCTGTGGCTCTCGACGGAGTCTCGCTGTTCTTCAAGAAGTGGACAAGGTTCGCACAAGCATCCATGGCGACCTGGCGTTCGAAAGTGCACCTGGTAATCGAGGGCATCCCGACGCATGCCTGGGAACGGGAGGTTATTGAAGACCTGCTTGAACACGAAGTGGCACAGCCGACTGCGTCGCGGAGGGAGTTGAACTCGTTCAGGTGCTCGGGTTGGACGACGGATGTGGACAGCATCCCGACGGCGAGGACGCTCGCTATACCGGAGCCGGAGGAGGAGCTCGTTCAGACACCCTTGCCGCCACATGCCTATTCCGATGATTCTAGTAGCACGGTGGCGATTCCGGAGTCAACAACACTCCAGCTGCTGAAGTACAAGGTCTTGATTCATGTGGACAAGATAGAGGAAGACGAGGATCTGGATGCTTGGCGATACGGTCTGATGGCGGTGTCCTCGGGCTCGGATCAGAGCGGCATCCCGCCTGCTAGAGGAAGAGGGGGGCGAACTACGACGAGGCCGCCGTGGCGTTCCGGCGAGCCTGACAGACGCGGCGGCGCTGGAGGCAGGTTTGACCGATCCGCCAGTGTGGGCCGCCAGTTCAGATCGTTCGGTCAGGTCGCAAGTGCAGGACCGTCAGAGTGGCAGCTGCCACCCATGTCTGGGAGCGTTAGGGTGGGTGAATTTCAAATATAGGTCTCCTCTGAGGAAAAGGACAGCGACCCCACCACTATCGCAGACGTTCCACATCCTTTGGCCACCGTCCTGCGACCAGTCGTAGCTGCAACGGAGGATCCCGAGGCGGATGCTACCTTCGGACACAAAGGACAAGAACATGATCAGTCTTTGGAAGGAGAAGGACAAGACGTCCAGAGGCTCGGAGACAAGGTTGGTGAGATAGCAGGCGCAATACATGACCCGACCGTGTCGGCCACCGATGTTGTCGCTGTACCAGAAGCCGGTGGCGCGCGATGTGAAGAGGAGGCTAGTAATTTTTCAAATTCTCAGCCTGAGGATGACGCAAGCAACGTGGAGGATACAAACCGCGACTCTTGCACTCTGCATGGGTCCCTGGGACAGGTTGGCCAGCATGAGCTGGTCGCCGTCTCCCTCACAAGCGATGGGCCAGCTGGACCTGGGCCGAGTCTAGGCCAGGAGGATGTGATGCCCGCGATGATTGTGAGCCCAGTTGTGGTGGAACAAGACACGGCCACCTCTGAGCTTGCACCTGAAGGATTCTCGGCGGGAAGGCTTAAGAAGTTCTGCGCTAGAATCCTCAAAACTTTGGCGCCCCCGCTCCTAAAAGAAGTCCAGTCAGTCTCGGCTTTGAGATCTGAGGCAGAACCCTACACTCCACGGCGTAGCCAGAGGATCGCGGTGCCCCCACCTTGCTCTGGGAAGGCGCCAAAGAAGGCCTCCAAAGCGGAAACAGTGCTACTCACAGCATTAGGGATCGCCCCCTCGGAGCTTAGGGTGGATGAAGGCGCGGTGCAGGATTTCCGAACGCTGTTCGACTCGCCTCTACGCGATCAGCAACTACGAGTCCTGGCAGCGGTCTTTGGCAAAGCTTTGCCGCCTCGTGAGGAGCTGCGGTTGCTGGGCAGCAGGGAGATCCAGGTGCTAGCTTAGCACACGGATCACAGGAGTCAACCTTCATTTTTAATGGATTTAAACCCAGAAGTACTTAGCTGGAATCCGCGCGGCTTGAACGACCGTGCGAAACGTGATTCTGTTAGAGAGTTCATTAGCTCGCTGCAAGTAAACATTGTATGTCTCCAGGAGACTAAAATGGAGGTCATGGACCAGTTTTTTGTTAATCAATGCCTAGGACCGTCTTTCGACGAGTTCGTTTATTTGTCGGTTGTGGGAACAAGAGGAGGAATTTTGTTAGCTTGGAATTCGGCGGTTGTTCGCATAGCGAACCTATCGCTGGACACCTTCGCCATCACGGGAGAAGTGCACACCAGGGATGCAGGCCCTTGGTGGATCACAGGGGTCTACGGGCCGCAAACCAATGAAGAGAAAGCCCAATTCCTTACGGAGCTGGGCGAATGGCGAAGCCTTTGCCCTGGTGCTTGGCTTGTCCTCGGCGATTTCAACATGATCTTACGTGCGTCTGAGAAAAACAACAGCAACCTCGACAGAACAAATATGAGCAGGTTTCGGAGCTTTGTCGAGACCCAGGAGTTGAAAGAGATCTACATGCATGGACGCCTTTTTACCTGGAGCAATGAACGGAGAGAGCCGACGATGTCAGGACTTGACAGGGCACTTGTCTCCATCGATTGGGAGTTGGCATTCCCGGACTCCCTCCTACAGGCACTTTCGTCATCTATCTCAGACCATGCGCCCCTTCACCTGTCGATGAACGCGGCGCACAGACCGAAACGAAGATTCAGATTTGAGCTATTTTGGCTAAAATTGGAGGGATATGATGATGCGGTCAAGGAGGGGTGGAAGTGTGCGCCAACTATCGTAGATCCGTTCGAGAGGCTGGATGAGTGATTTCGCAACTTGGCCACCCACCTGCAAGCGTGGGGGGACAGGAGAGTCGGCAACATAAAACTCCAAATCGCCATGGCAAACCTTCTGATCCATAAACTGGATGCGGCGCAGGACCGGAGACTGTTATCTGATGGCGAGTGGTGGTTGCGCAAAACCCTAAAGCCGCTGGTGCTTGGCCTCTCTTCCCTTGAGAGGACAATGGCGAGACAACGTTCCAGGATGCGCTGGCTTAAGGACGGTGACGCCAGCACGAAGCTGTTCCATGCAGTTGCAAATGGCCGCAGAGTTAAAAACTTCATACCGGCCATCCGCCATAACGGGGAACTCATCACAGATCAGTCAGGCAAGGAGGAGTTGTTCTCTGATGCCTACAGCGCCCTGTTGGGTGGCATTCAGAACAGAGGCAACACACTGAATCTTGACGAGCTTGGTATGCAGGCGCACGAGTTGTCAGAGCTAGGAGAAATCTTTACAGAGGAGGAAGTGTGGGCCACCATCAAGGAAATGCCGGCTGAAAAAGCGCCAGGTCCAGACGGCTTCGTGGGGGCGTTTTTCATGAGGGCCTGGCCAATCATAAAGCCGGAGATCATGGCGGCAATTCTCAAACTTTACGTCGGCGATGGGCGGGGTTTTGCGAAGCTCAATCGTGCGTGCATAACGCTGATCCCCAAGAGGCCCGATGCGCAGGAGGTGGGCGACTTCCGACCCATAAGTCTCGTCCAAAGTTTTGCTAAGCTCTTCTCTAAACTCCTGGCAAATCGGCTGAGGCAGAAGATGGACAACCTAATTAGCAAGAACCAATCTGCCTTCATCCGTGGAAGGAATTTGCATGACAACTTTCTCCTCGTACGACAGATGGCTCGGAAGATCAACAATAGAAGAGAAGCAGGAGTACTGCTTAAGCTTGATATCACAAGAGCTTTCGACTCATTATCTTGGGCGTTTCTCTTTGAGGTCTTGAGGCAACTTGGCTTCCCGGACTGTTGGCTGCGCTGGGTTGCAATCGCACTTCGCACGGCCAACACAAAGGTTATGGTCAATGGCGTTCCAGGAAGGAAAATTTGGCACGCAAGAGGCCTGCGTCAAGAGGATCCACTCTCCCCGCAGTTGTTCGTCATCGCAATGGAGATTGTGTCGTGCCTGCTGATCCAAGCTTCGGAAGCAGGCCTGTTAGAGCCGATTGGGAACTACTCACCCACACAACGGATCTCAGTCTTTGCAGATGATGTCATTATCTTCGTCAAACCTGCGGCACAGGACCTGCACACCATTCATGAGTTGCTGGAGATCTTTGGGGAGGCGTCAGGACTGAGGAAGACCTCGGCCACCCTGATCAGAGGCTGTGAGGAGGACCGAGCGAGAATCACAAGCATCCTAAACTGCGGCATTGCAGAATTCCCAATCAGGTACCTCGGGCTGCAGCTGAGCATCAAGCCGCTCACGAAGGCACAATGGCAGCTTATGCTGGACGCTGCTACTCACATTGTTCCTAGCTGGCAGCGTGGCATGATCGTGCGCACAGGGCGGCTCATTCTCATCAAAGTTGTCATGTCGGCGAGGGCCATCCACCATCTCCTTGTAGCTGAGGCCCCCATTTGGTTACTAGAGGAACTTGAGAAGAGCTTCAGGGTTTTTTTTTGGGCTGGCAAGGAACAGGCCACTGGCGGCCAATGTTTAGTGGCGTGGAGCCAAGTTAGCAAACCATATGAGTTGGGAGGTCTGGGCGTCAGGGACCTGAGGATGCACGGGTTGGCACTACGTATTCGTTGGGAATGGCTGAGAAGAACTGATCTGACAAGACCTTGGCAAGGTTTGCCCTGCATCAACGACAAGGCGGCGCGTGAGGCCTTCGACAACCTCGTCCGCATTGCTCCCGGAGATGGGAGCCGCCTGCTGTTTTGGAGAGATCGCTGGATCGGAGGCAAGCGGACAAAAGATTTTGCCCCAGGCTTGTGCAACACGATCAACAAGAGAATCTACAATACAAGAACAGTTGCCCAAGCCCTTCATGACAACAACTGGGTGGAGGATAACCCGGGAACCCTAGCCTACTTAGGAGCACGAGAATGCATTGCGTTGTGGTTAGCAGTCTGTGGCATTCACTGTCAGGAGGGAATCGAGGACAACTTCACTTGGCCTTGGGATAAGTCTGGAGTTTACACAGCCCAATCAACCTACACGATGCTGCTACACGGGAACACGAGTATGCTATTAGGGAATGAGATCTGGAGCTGTCGAGCCACACCTAAGTGTAAGTTGTTCATGTGGCTTGCGATACAGCACATAATTTGGACCTCGGACAGGAGACTCAAGCATGGCCTACAAACCACTTCAGCGCCTTTTTTCATCTGTCTCCAAGAAGAGGATACCGCAGAGCACATCACGGTCCAATGCGTGTTCGCTAGGGAGGTGTGGAGCCGTTGCATCGACGAGCTGAGGACTGAACACGATTGCACCGGAGCCGGACAACACCATGGCAAGCTGGTGGACTCGGGAGAGAAGAAAGTTCCTAGCAAAGGAAAGGAAGTGGTTTGATACTCTCATGTGCATTGTTAGCTATGGTCTCTGGAAGAATCGAAATGCTTGGTGTTTCAACAACGCCCAGCGACAGCTAGCGGCTCCAAGACTAGCCATGATGATCGTAGAGGAGTTCAGGGGTGTCATATTTTTAGGAAGACGTAGAGGCCAGGAGGGAGTTCACATACATGTCGCGAGAGAGTAGCCTTAGTTTCGGAGTAGGAGTTTGGTTTCCCGTCGTGGAAGCCTTTGCTTGTACATAAACTCTCTTTCTTCTATAAAAGTACGGTACGCGTTCATGTACTCTCTAAAAAAGGAAGTTCACAACACATACCACAGGGATCGATTCAATTTTCAACTATTACTCAAGTCAAATTTCCACCACAAATACAATTCCTCACAGAACAAACAATCGATCGACACAAGGGTGCTGGTTTTGTTTCTGACAGTTGTGACTGGATTACAAAGAAATCCTCTCTACCGGTAGCACCCATGATGGGAAGTTGTTCAACCTTCAAATGTCCGCCTTTTTTCTCAGTCTTTGATTCAACGATGTGAGTTGCCTTCGTTCTTCAAGCTCTGTGGGACGAAAGCTCGAATCAGTGAAATATGCACACATATGAAACGTTTTTTTTTCTAACTAGAAACACAAGATTGGTATTCACACATACCATTCTTCTAAAAGATCCACCGTGTACCAACTTCTTCAGCTTTTCCGCATCGGATTTTGCACGGTCCAAAGCCTGCAGCAATGAGCAGGTCAACCAAGGCATCAATTTTGTTTATAGGATATTCCATGATTAACCATTATCTTGTTTCATGAAAATTCTCCCTCCTTTCCACATAATCCTAGAGCTCAAATTCGGTTAATCTTTGCTTCCTGAAGAGCATTCAATAACAATTGGAAGGTTGTCGCAATTCGAATTAAGAAGCTTCCCATCACTAGCAATACAGCATTTCTTTAATAATAATACTACTGGTGTAATCCCATTCAAAATTCAAATCCTCAGTGATTTTTCACATTTATGTCCGTTGTTATTTTCATTGGCTGCTTCATTCTAGCAAGCTTAGGTGAACGACTGGATATCCAACTCACTTCCGCAGTCAAGCATGATATGATATGTTATCCGTTTAGTATCGCTGACGCATCACCTACTAGCTATGCACAATAAACAACTGTCTTAAACACACTTAGAAGCATGTTAACATTATGACCTACAGTCGGTTCTGTAGAATTACACTAAACCTGTATGTGCTACTATAATTACTCAGGCCGAAAGGTATCCAATAAGTCAAGTTTGAATAAACTCAGAAACCTTACCAGATAACTGAAGGAAATATTTCAGAATGTGCATGAAATGCTTTGACTCAGCAATAATGTTTATATTTACCTGGATCAGAGATTCAACTCTACGCCTCATCCTGGTATGCATGAAACCTTCGGAACACTGATAGAATAAATAGCAGCAATTGAGTGCTTGCGAGGTTACTATCATAGAACACCACTTATGGCATATCTAGATATTGCAAGTTCATAAGAGATTAAAAGTAAGGTATATGTACAGCAGCAGAAAAGTGCTTCATAAAGCTAACGCCATGCGGGAGGGCAGCTTAACATACTGTGCCCAGTTGGTTCCAACGCTGCCTTTTTGTACTATTGGTTCCAGCTGGCTCACCCATACTAGCTTAAATCACAAAAGACAGTGGATCTCGGAGTCTTGGTCAAGATTTTTTTTCAAAAAAGAAACAAGTTTTGTGTTTTCTTTTTAGGTCATCTCCTACTGGAAAATAAATATTCTCTGCATTTCCCATTCTAGGGCTTTGTCAACAATCACTCTTCTATTATGTTGTCTGTGATAGACTGATAGTCATTACCAGTACTTTGGAATAAGAATCTAATGACGTCATATTACAAATATTACTTACTAATGGACTAATAGTTACAAAACAAAATTGGAGGGACTATATCTGAGTTGCTGATAACAGGCTACAAAAATGTTATTCAGCACGTATAACGAAAATTTCAACTTCTGCAGCCAAACCCACCAAATGATGGGAAATTGGCAAACTGGCTATTACTGACAGATTCAGAGCTATTCCAGGTATCCACTAACTTGATTAAAATGAAACCAGATCATAAAATAAGGATCTCACCTTTACATGGTAGCTTACATAAGCATGAAAGGTTAACAGACTCCAAACTGTTTTGTCTAGCTTTTTACCCTCAACATGCCTAGGGGAAACAACTGCAATAAAGAAAGGCCGTGAGACAAACTGATATCTCTTTTTGCGGGTACACAAATCTATATCTTGAAAGAACATGAAAAACTATGGCGGGAAATACACATTACCAAAAGTAACAAAACCGGCATTTGCATTTAGTGCATCAGCGTTCATGCCTCTTAACTCAAGAGGAGGTGCTGGAGACCACATACAGGAAGGAGCGTTATTAAGTGCAGCAGTCCGCCTTGCTTCCACAAACTCCTACACATAACCATCGGAATTTGATTTTCTTTTAGTCAGCAGAATGCTCCCAGCAGATTGTGGCTTATCAAACGAATTTACATGAGATATGTGTACAAAAGGCGAGTTTAACTTGAGCTTCACACATAAACTTGATACACTGAATATATTCATTAATCATAAAAGATTGCAGTGCCTACCCCAACTTGCTTGGGAATGAAAGGTTTTGTTGTTGTTGTTGTTGTATAAAATGGTTGCAGTGCTGAGAGCCTAAATATCAGTCTACTATAGATGAACAGAAAAGGTCATATTTAAGTTGAAACTGAAGCTGAAAAGGCTGCAAGGAAGTGTCCACAATACCTGCAGAAACGAAGTCGCTAAGACAATATCGATGGAATCCTGGAACCTCATTGGATACACAATCGTAACTTTGTCTGCCTGGGGAAAACAATTAATTACATCAAAGTGATGCAGAAAATACCTAACACTACATCAAATAAAGAAGTATTTCTAAAGCAATGAATATGTCTACCAACGGGTTCACCCAGATTAACATACCTAACAAAGCACCTAGGTGTTACTTGCCAAGGAAACAATGATACTCCAAAGTAATATAGCTATATTTAGGATGGCTACTCTCATAGTCATACCTGGGGAGCAAGGAAGAATGATTCATTAGGACGGTGAACAAGGGCGACCAGCTTATCCACGTTAGGAGCCAGTGTCTTCGAAGATAGATGCTTCAGCAGAAGCTTCAGTGGTGCACCCAACACAACCTCTCTTACAGATGCAATTTGCGTCAACACAGCATTCCGCTGCTCTGGAACATACGAGGTAATAGCTAGTTAGATGAGAACCTGGATTAACTGGACAATATCACTAGTCAGTAGAATGTTATGATTCATGTAGGCTTGACCAAACCAAAAACATGCACATTATACTTCGACTGACTCCCTTGATCAGAAGAAGAAGCATGCAATAATCAGTGCAATTGTCCCATGAAGAACGGAAAAGCTTGAGTTCAATACTTACCAAACTGCACTGCATAAATCAACAATAATAATGGCTAAATAGACTCGCCATTATTATACTCCATCTGTTTCTATATTAAGGGTGTATATTTTTTGGCACGAAATTAAAGCACGCTAGTGGGAGGGGAATATTAGTAAATTACACCAGTTTTGGACGGAATTACCTCTGGCTAATTGACGTGGGAAAAAGAGAAGTTTGCATGAAATATAAGGGAACATAATCAAATCCATTAAAAGGTGGAATGCAATACACCCTATATTCTGGATTTTTGTCAACAAAAAAACACAACTTATATCTAGGACAGAGGGAGTAACAAATTACATCACAATTTCGAGGATGCAAATGTTGAAGGGAATGGTAGAATCGATATACAGAAAGTAATGCTGAGCTACTACAAACAAGGGTCACATGGAACTTATGGACCCATATTAACTACGAGTTCCATCTACAAAAACAAACTACTTCCCTGATATAGGGAAACTACATCTACGTTTGCTAACGTTTTGGCAACTAAGTGTATCATACAGTGCATTTCTGATATCTTTCAGAACATTATAATCCCAGGGCATGTACATTCAAAAAGATGAAGCTGGTTCCAGCCATCAATCACACCAAACATCCAAGATGGATACCACCAGCTAACTGATCATGTAGCACAACAAGACAATGATGACCTTGGAAAGGGAACTCTAGAACCTTCATCTGTCGGAAGCTTTGTTAAGTTTATCTTCATTGTGAGATCAAACCCATCCTTTGGAGGATCAAGAATTTGAACCACTGTCCCATAAGCCGCTTTTATAGCATCGATAGCACCAAGAGGAAGCCCGTCGTATAGAATAGCCTCAGGAGGTGCCAGGGGTAATGCCACTGATAGCAACATTACTTTTGGATTCCTCATAGAAAACTGTAACAGAAGTCCAACTTCCATCAGTATATAAATCATAAACATAGACTTGAGTGCATATAACTAAAAGTATCATAAATGACACAAAATTCTTAAACAAAAATTAAAACACAAGACTGGTTGCTAACAAAGCAATGTAAGTATTCCAATGACAAGCAAATTTAACTTCACTTCCAGCTTCAAACCTTGAAGATCAGCAAGTTAGGGTTCATATAATAAGAAATTTGATAGCAAACAAAACCCCTCAGTAATATGCCAACATTTCAATACTAACGACACGAACATCATGTTATTATCTACTCATGAATATTGATGTTTGGGTAATTTAAAGAAAAAAAGAAGGCCGCAATAGTTAAAAGACAGCACGCCATTACGGGAGTAATAACCTGCATATGATACCGCACATCGTCGAATTCCACCGTGTGGCAATCGATGTCCACGCCCTTGTCGCCACTGCACCGTGAATAGTCGAATGAACTACATACGGTATCTCTCGATGCCACAAAGAGAAATCGGTCGTGCACAAACGTACCTGAGGACGCGATCTTTTAGGATCTGGAGCAGGAACCTGGACGGGGACTGGAGCAGTATCATCCTCCCCTATCCCGATTTCCTGTGAACCAGCCCTGCTCCCGGCTGCTCGATCCCCGCCGATTCCTTACCGAATCTGATCGAAAACAGGAGGTGATAGAAGCGTGCGGCCGCGCCCGAGCTTCCGGGGTTGCTGCGCTGCGCAAGCCCGATAGATCTGCCCTTCTGGGGAATCCCGGGCGCTGGGAGATGCGATTCCAAATGGGAGACGAACGGTGAGAACTGAGAAGGGAGGAAGAAGAGAGTGGACAAGGAGGAGTAGATGTAAATCTGACAACCCAAGGGGCTTCTTTGCAAATCTGTCAAAGGTTTCAGCCTCCACCTCCAGCCTCCAGGTGGGATTTGTTCCGAAATCTACCCTCCATTAAAGATCCGACTCGGCGCTTCTCCGGCTCTCCGAGCTCAAATGGTTGGCGGCGGCGGACGCAGCAGGCGGCGCGGGCGTGCGCCGCCTGCTCTGCCCTCGACCGTCGCCGGGAACCAAACCGAGCACTCGATCTCGTGCTGGTTAGTGAAGTACACGGTCTCTTCTCTCCCGCTCTCTCCCGAGCTTTGCTTAGCTTCCTCTATCACCGCTCTCAAGCCCTAATACAGCTTAATCGAGTTTCGGCTTGTGATTAAGCTTTCCAATTTTCACTCTTGTCCTGTCTGGATAAAACTATTCATTCTCGTCATTCTGTGTTAATTTAGAAAGTGGCTGTAATGTTCACTTATTGTGATTATTTATGCCAACTTTAGGTACTGTGACTGCAAAATCTATGCCTTCAACGACATGATATTCAATTTGGGGTGGAAACATGCTAGGTATGCCTTCTCTTAGCCCTTTAGAGGTTTTTCTACTCTAGTTTTCTTCTTGCGTGCAAATTTCACATAACACCATTTTATCTCTGTGATTATAGTGTTACATCTGTACTAAGAGAAGTCAAGTATTTTTATCTGTTTGTGACATCTCTTACGTATGATATAGACCATGAACCCATAATATCCACATATGTGTAGATCAACAAATCTTAGTATAAATCAATCCCATTTGGAAGAATGTTGTCCATGCACCATACCAGAAGTTTAAACATATTCTGGAAGATCTGCCATGCTAAAAGTCGATACCAAAGTTAGCATGATAGCAATGCTTTTTTTCTTCTGAAGAAAGTATATACTCCTGTACTTGTTTTTTTGACTGATTTTTCTTCTTCTGATTTCCTTGTTATAGTGACTGTAGAGATTACCATTGAACTCATGCCGAGTTAATTCCTTTTGGCAGATACACCAGAGCATGGTTTTCTATAGGAGTTTATTTCTCACTCCTTGCTATAGTTGGTATATCTTTGGTAAGTTACATGCCGTGATGGAAAATAATGAAATATAGTTGTTCCTAGTGTTATGTTATGCATTTTGTATACCAATCCCAAAGTTCAATAATGCACTCCCGTGTCATGTACTATCATTGTATCACTGTTTGTTACTTCTTAAATTATTTGGCAATATATAATACTAGCTGATTATGTGACCTATTCAACATATCCATGAAAAAATGTTGTAGTTTATATTCATCTGTATGTGACTTTGTTACATGGCGGAAATCTGGAATCTACTTCAGACAGCACAGACAGGGCACTGAGATTTTTCACGGTTCCCTGATTATTTGACAGTTACTTGTAATGTTACTAAATTTCACATTAGTGTGTGCATAGATTTAAAATTGGTGCCTTTGATAATCCACATCCTATTCAGCAAAGCGTAGAGAAATGCTTTCCGGCTCGCAAAAAGAAAGTTGGTTTCTGTTTTTTCTACCTTCATGGCTTGCTTTTTTTCACACACAGATTTCATTGCAGCTCTGGTGGTCTTTACAAGAACATTTATTTGCCTATTAATAAATTGATTGACTCCTGCTACTCTGTATCTTTGACTTCATTAGTTCCTGAGCTGGCTTTGGAAGGTTGTAAACAGATATTTCTTACAGAATTTTGGATAGTTATATTATTCTGTTGCATTTCAGTGGCTATTGTGGGATTCAAGTGCTGCATTTCATGTTAGAGGTGGATCCGTTAGTGCCTTGTTACCAAATTTACTGGTGAGTAGACATGCTTCTTACTTCCATTTTTTTCACCTCAACCACTTAGCATGCATTTTATTTATTGTAGGCTTCCAGCCTGAGCGTATCGATAATGGACACCCCAATCATCATAGCATCAACAATTGTATCAATTGCTTTTCATGAATTTGGACATGCTATTGCAGCTGCAAGGTCTATATCTCATCTGCTCGTGCAGCTTTTTTGTGAGACGTACTGCTTGTGCTTACATGTACATCAAAATGCATTATGTATTTGATACTCTAAACATCTGAGAGTTATCTCAGTATATTACTTCCATCCACTGATATAATATTTTGGTCACACTGCTGATATGTACATTGCTCAATATTCAACAGTGAGGGTGTGCAGATGGAATATGTTGCAGTATTCGTAGCTGTGCTTTTTCCTGGGGCATTAGTTGCTCTGAACTATGATCTTCTTGAGAATCTACCCCTTTTTTCAGTGCTTCGGATTTATTGTGCGGGAATTTGGCATAATGTTATGGTAAGTTGTGCTATGCTCCTGTAGAGGTCCATGATGTATAGATAACAAGAAACACACATATTTGCATTATCTGTATTATGACATGCTCCTGTAGAGATCCATGATGCTGAGATAAAAAGAAAACACATAATTTGTATTCTTGCAGTATAGACTAATAAAGACATGAATGAAGAAATAAGAACAGTTTATCTTTATATAGATTGGCATAAAGATGTCATTAGATACTTCATTTTAGAAGAGATGTCCCGGCATATCTTTTCATAAGCTTCATAATGATGTATCTGTTATGATATCATGTTTAATAGTTATGTGCAGCATGTGTGCTGATGGCATTATTACTTCCTTTGGTTCTCTATCCTCTCTACGTGAGTGGTGATGGCCTTACTGTAAGTCTGTTTCCTCACACTTCTCATCATTTTGACCAGCAATCTTGTGATTCTAAATGGCTGTCATAACAGGTCATGAGAGTCCCCCAAATATCTCCCCTGTCAGGGTACTTGTCTGTTCATGATGTTATCCTCTCTGTGGATGGTCTGGACATAAGAACAACTAACGATTGGATGAAAATGCTGGATGAAGGCAGCATAGAAAAATCTAGTGGTCCTGAGTTTCTTGGTGCCACTAGTTCTGGCAAGGGTTATTGTGTCCCCAACTCATGGTTGGATGCAAGCAAGAATCTTTGGCAGATAAATAACAAGCTATCTTGCCCAGATGAACTGATAGTCTTTGGGAAATTTACCTGTAATGGCTCCACAACCTTTTCTGAGACTGGCAGAGTTAGTGACAAGAAAGAAGCTGAGGACAAGTATTGCTTGATTGCAAAAGATGTTGTTAAACTTAAAAAATGTGGAAACGGATGGCGGGGTACTAAAGATGATGAAAGTACCTGTACCTGTTTGGAGGTAAGATTCCTGATTCTTTTTTGTGAGTTATTACTATAATGTGGCAAATGAAATATGGGTTTTCATGAATAATCTTGAGGTATTTCTTCCTTATAATAACAGTTATCCTTTTGTATGATTCACCTACTGTGCTTGATTAAGTGTTTTTGATTAATGTTGGCAGGATGAGTACTGCTTGGTACCTGTTTTGGCCCCTGGATTTTCGTGGATAGATATCTCCTATACCAGACCATATTCTTTGGATTGTTTGAAGAAAGCGGGAAATTTATCATCACCACGTGCTACAAATAATAACCACAGTCCCAGTCCTTGTGGGGGAAATTTTGTTTATGTGGGGGATCTGTCATTGGCAGCACGATCTGTTAAGTTATGTTCCTACAGGCCCCGGTGGACACTCTTTCTTTTTATTGCAGATGTTCCCTATATCTTGGAAAATTGCTTAAGTTGTTTGCTTCATGTGTCTGCGGCATTGGCTGCAGTCAACTGCTTACCAGTAAGTCATTTATTTACTGAAGTTTTCTTTGGTTGATCGATAAGTAGGATTACTATAGATTTTTTACATTGCTCGTTACAGCAAAGAAATTTGGCATGGAATTGGGGAAATTCTTGTTGGTTCGAAGCTCAGACTTGGCAACATATTTCCTTCCCTTTTTGTGATAACTGATGATTATACTAATTCACTACTCTTTTCTTATTTCTCTGTAATGTCCAGAACTCACCATGCGTAGCCGCCAAGTTATTAGTAGATCTACAGAAAAATTAATGTCCACCTTTACTTTAAGACTTATTAGTTACTACAACCATGTAATCCTTTTCAATGCATGAAGTAGGGCCAGGTAGTGAAAACATTGAAATAACTACACCCTTAGTCCCCTAAATGGACTACCATTTTGAAACAAAGTCTCCAGAGGGCAAAGATAGATACAAAAAAGAGTAAGTTTCGGTGATCCAGCATTGTCGTTACCTGAGTTGCATTTGGGAGTGGAAACATTGAAATAACTACACCCTTGGTCCCCTAAATGGACTACCATTTTGAAACAAAGTCTCCCGAGGGCAAAGATAGATACAAAAAGCAGAAGTTTCGGTGATCCAGCGTTGTAGTTACCTTAGCTTGCATTTGAACTGAAACTTGCTTGCTTAGTGTGTCTCAACAGTTAAGAGTTCTCTTCTGGTACCTAAGCATGTAAATGATGAACAGGTATTCTTCCTAGATGGGGATGCAATTTTTGAGACTACCTTACGCTATGTTGCTTTGTTTACCCGAAGACAGCAGCAGGTGATTATTAAGGTCTGCCGCCTACTGTGGACCAGCCTATCCATCATCATGTTCTCAAGGTTCTTGTATTCCATGACACTGTATTATGGCTAATGTATAACTTGATATTATGGAGCTTTGCTGTAAATTATAGTATTTGCAAAAAATTGTTAAGATAGTACCAGTCAGCTGCATGAGATATCACACCATTGGCATGTCAACTGCCTCCTTATGAAACAATGTTAGTCTAAGATTGTTGCAAGTTGATGCAATATGGCCCCTTACATGTAGAACTACTCCAGTAGATTCCATGCTTAAAATTTTGGAATATCCAACGGTATGAAGAATATTTTGAGGCAAGAGATAGAGAGTATATGGGACTTACCAATGTATACTATTAATGAGGCTTCGTATGTTTGCAGGAGCTCAATTCTGTATCAGTAATATTAGACTATAGAATAAAACCTGAATCTGGAGCTTGTGCAGTTCATTGGGAAAAAAAGTGACTTCATTAGCATTGTAAAGTAACGTCACATTCGTGAAACAGATGGAAAGCAATTCCATTAGGTAAGTCTGGTTTCCATTCATCCAGTCAATGGAAAGATACAAAAAGTCTTAGCCAAATAAAAGGGACACGACACACTAGACCTGCTACAGCCCCTCAACATGACTGGAGGACGTTCCTCGTAAAAAATATCGGAACCACGTGTTGCCGGAGCTTCAAAAGCCAACCTTGTAGCCAAACACTTCCTCTCATAGCTCCAGATCCTCAATGGAGTTGCTCCAAGTGAGAGATGAGCTTGCCCTGGAGCGGAGCCATGCCAAACACCCCATTTGCCTCCTGATTTCGAGCAGTACCAAATCCAGAAACCAAATACAACCCAGGAAAAAAAGAGGGTACAAGCAAAGCAGCAGAAACGTATATTGTCTGATGTTGTGGCTGGTGGCTGCTCAGTTAGATGTGGATGCCATTGGTATTCGCGTAGTACCCGTTCACCAAGCTGTTCAGCGGCTTCTTCTTCACAGGATATGGTTTTTTGACCGGGGGAGCCGCGATGCCGTTGGTGGTACATCTGGGTGCGGAGTTCAGACTGATGATGCTGCAGCTGCGCTGGAGCAGTTGGTTTAGTTGTCCGGATGCTGCTGCTATTAACCCTGTGATCAGACGTTTGTTATGGCCAAGATTGAAAATAACAATAAAAGGTTTACCATCTTCATTCCTTCAGTATCATTATAAATGCCCTTGATTACAAAAGGTTCATTAGAAATCTAAAGTATGCACCTAAGAGTGACCTACAGTCCATTAAGGCACTGTAATAAGAATGGCATGAGCATAAGCAGCAGAACATTTTGTAGATTAGAGTTGTGTTACCTAAGAAAAGTGGAGATGGCTTTCCTGGTCTTGACTTGAATTCAGGGTGGAATTGTGCACCAATGAAGAACTCATGGTTGGGTATCTCAATAATCTGCATCCAGTAGATTAGTTATAGGCGATGGGGAATGCTTGAATTGAATTTAAGTTATAGTTGTGATCAAAGAAACTAGTTCTTCCAAATATACCTCCATCCGTCTTCCACTTTCATCCTTGCCAACAAACGAAAGCCCAGCTTTCTCAAACTCCGGGACCATTTCAGGGTTCACCTGAACAAAACCAATAGAATCTCCACCATTATACAAAAGAACAAGGAAAGTACGGAATGATTTGTGCCATCAGATAATTTCATGTGGCTAACCTCATATATGTGTCGACGTCTCTCGTCCACAGAGCTAGCGCTGCCATACCTAAGATTACGAGGATAAATAAATAAACATCTAGTGCAGAATTATCAATAAGCCATCCCAGGATAGTGGCGTTCTCTTACAGCTTTGAAGATTTACAATTATTGGCTAGGAAATATGTTCTCCTTGATCCAAGCCGCATCGTCGCTCCCATTTGAGTTTTGGAGCCCTGTGCAAAGTGTTGTCCAACGTATATGGATCAAAGCTGATCCTCAAACTGAGAAGAATAACAAAAACAGTAGGACAGTTAGGATAATCTACCTCTGGCATGAAAATGACACAAGGCGACGGTGTAGCCGGGTCAAACTCTGTGCTATTTGCACCGCTTAATTTCATGACAGAGCGGGCAAACTCGATCACTGCAACTTGCATACCCAAGCAAATGCCAAGATAAGGAACATTATTTTCTCGTGCATATTTTGCAGCGAGAATTTTTCCTTGGACTCCTCTGTCTCCAAAGCCTCCAGGAACGAGTACACCGCCTGCGCCCTGATGTAGAAATTTCTTTGAATGACTGAACACAACTATGAATTGCAGCATAGCAGCAGTCAAGAATGTAAAATGTGCTAACCTTCAGTAGTTTCCATGCTTTGTGATGGGCTTCAGGGGTCTACACAAAGTAAGCACCTACCAATCATCAGTGGTAGGCTCATGGAGGAAAACAAATTGTTGTAAGTCCATAGCTAGCAAGACCGACCTCTTTGGCTGCAGAATCTTCAAGGTCGCAGGAACAAACCCACTCCACTAAAAGCTTTCTTTCCATACCAACTGATGCATGCAGAAGAGCCTGGAACAAGGTCCAATAAGTTAGTCAATAATACAGTTATAAGGTAATATCATGATCGACAGATCCTATATGTTTTTATAGCTTGCATTTTACTGTTTCTCAACCTACCGTGTACATCAGTAATCAAGTTATCAACAAGCAAACTTTAGTAAGAGTCTTGTTAATCATGAGAGTAAATACAAGTGTATTCATGTAATAATTTCACCTTCAGAACAGATAGATAAGAATCCGACAGGCTGTTATATTTTCCAACCATGGCGATCTTAACCTGAATGTAAATTTGCAATAATTATCATCTATGAAAAACTATTGACAGAAATATATTGAAAAAGGTAGTAATACACTAGGCCTCACAAATAACAGAAGAAAAAAGAGATAAAAACATAAAACATCATACCGGAGTCTTCAGTTTGTCAAACTTGTTGGCTCTTTCAGTCCATTCAGCCAACTTAGGTTCTCGAGGTACTTTGCCAATACTGCATACATGAGTGGAACACATCGAAATGTCAATTTTTTCCTTCAGACTATCAGGTACTGAATTAACTTAATTAAAGGCATGGAAAGAATCACGTACAGCTGAAGATCTAAAACTTTTAGAATCGCTTCATGTGCCTTCTGGTCCTATAAAATGAACCCAGTGTAGATGATTAAATAGGGGGGGGGGGGGGGGGGGGGGCATTCCAAGTTGCGACAATTATTTCCATAAGACTCAAGTTCAGAATGCATGCATTTGAACAATAGAAACACGCCATACCCTTAGCAACAAAGGGATGTGCCAAATGTTTGTAACGTCGTGGAGTATCACAATATTGGAGATCTGCAACATACAGTCACTGTTAACACTACGCCAGTAGGAGTCAAAATCCCGAAAGAAGGCTTGAAATTGATTAAGTTTATCGTACTGGAACGTGGCAGAATTGCGAGAGCTTGGCAGTCACATGCTCTTCGAGTGGCTGTCAGAAGAACCGAGATGGCCATTAATTAGTTAACATTTTTCAGCAGCAAGATGATGGATCATAGAGGGCTATAAAGGGATGAAAGAATGGCTGTTAGATGGTGTACCTCAGTGCTGCGACATGCTAAAATGTCAGGTGCCAACCCAAGTCCCCTTAGATTACGAACACTATGCTGGGTAGGCTTAGTTTTCTGTATAAATGAAATGTACATCATGATTTGCAAATATCAGATGCAACAAGCTCAAATAACTGAAAGTTTATACTGGTTTTAGAGTCATCAATAATTCAATATTTTGTATGTTTATGCACCTCCACAGTAACAAAGTGCCAGTTTGGTCAAGAAAAATTGCATCACAGGCTTGCAGCGAAAACTACTACATGTAACTTACAGTTCCATAGTTCATGCCATTTCAGTATAATGTTTTGCTCCCAGTAACTTTTGCAGAATGTATCTATTTATTTTGCCATATAGTATAACATGACATGAACCCAAATAAAATGGCAAGAACTGTAACAAACATTTTATCTTAGCTCTTTGTTCAGATGAGGAAAATACCTGTTCACCCACTACATTTAGGACTGGAACAAGACTAACATGGACCAGACACAAATTGCCAAGTCCTACAACACAGGAATAAGGAAAGGATGTGTCAGTTGAAGCTAAATGGATTGTTAGAGCCCAAAAATACATGCAGGTAAGAGCTGATCTTTACTGACCTACACGGTATGAAAATTGACCTAATGCTTCAATAAAAGGCATTGATTCAATATCTCCTGCATCAAGAATGGCACCGTCGTTATGCACCGAGAAAAAATAGACTAAACTGCATCCATAGGTAGGCTTGAAGCATGTGCCAGTAGAATTTTGGCTACAGATGAAATTAATTTGTTTACCTATAGTACCACCGAGTTCTATTACACAAACATCAGGAGGCCCTTCTATACCATCAACCGGCTTTACCGCCACACGTTCGATCCAATCTTGTATTTCATCGGTAATATGTGGCACGACCTGAAAAGGAAGATAATCCACATTCAGTAATCTTTGTATTCCATGAAAGGTCCACGTCCACACTACATGCTGACGACAAACCTGGACGGTTTTCCCCAAGTAGTCTCCTCTTCTTTCTTTGTCAATGACAGCCTGATGTAAGCATTACGAACAAAAATGCTATTAAATTTCATAAAATAGAACGGGAAGCCACAATTGATATCACAATACATATATAATACTTTCATCGTTTCTAAATATAAGATATTTTAGCATTTGTACACGTTCACATGTATGTAAATGTATCTAGACATGTTTTTGTGTGTATGTTCATTCATTTTAGTATGCATCTATACAAAATGTGAAACACCTAAAAGATCTTACATATAGGAACGGAGCGAGTACAAAAGAGTTTGAATGCAAAAAAAATTAACCGGAATCATGGGAAAGTGAAAATTGTAGCACAAAGGATAGGTCATTTTTGCTCCTGAGATAACGGCTAACTGAAACTGCCATACTGGTGTAGGTTTCAACTGTAGACCTAGTTACCTAGTATACTTCGCAATCTGTGGGAAGCTGAGTCGGTCAACAGAATAAAGATTCTTTAATTCACTAATTGACAGCAGCAACCTGCAGAGTCATGGACTCCACAATTAAGCCACCATGTGACAGGTTGAATCTTAGTATATCAGTAGCTCCCGACAAGGGTGGCAGACTGGAGGCCCAGATGATTCTGCACATGCATGATTGTACCGCAGTAGATCTTACGATGAAACATAAAGCGACTCAATAAAGATTTGTGGGTTCCATTTATATTCGATTCGGTGAATCAAATGCTCAAATCTAACTTGCAGATATCCTGAAAGTTGCCGGTTTGTTAACAAAAAGGTTTAGGAAAACCTTTTCCCCTTTGTTCAAGAAGGAACGTATAAACCGAACTTTTGACTTGATAGCACAATCTTCCAGACAAGTTCTAATTGCACATGGATTAGGACTAAGGAATCCAGTTACCTGATAGATCTTTCCTGTGGTTATATTGTGGTCACGGGTCAATTTGATATCGAGAAAACGTTCATAGTTTCCCAGGTCCAAGTCCACCTTCAAAAGAGAAATAGGGAGTCCAATCAGCCAAAACAAATCCACATAATCCCTTGTTACAAAAGTAAAACTGATACGTCTATGAAAATATTGTCAACTGTTGGTGACAAAGCTATGAGCAATTTTCCGGCAAGAGGAGGCACAGAGAAAATGGGGACGTCGGAGCAGCTGGTAGCAGTTACCTCTCCACCATCATCCAAAACAAAGACCTCTCCATGCTCGAACGGAGACATGGTGCCAGCGTCAGTGTTGAGGTATGGATCTACAGATGAGCAGTCACAACAATAAGGACAACTAACAAAAATTAAATGGTTTGTTTAATCGTTCACCAACTTGTAATATAGAAACCAAAATGTTGAAATGAACTAAGGGCACACACGTATCATTGATCAGTTTTCTCTCGCCTCGTCATCTGGGTTGAAAATAAACAAACACTATCGCCCGGAAAGAAAAGGTACAGAGAAATTAGCCAGGAAAATTTAATGCATGAGATGTCAAAGTTGGCCGCAGGAAGAGAGGATTTCGTGTCTTTGAAGGAACTAAGATTGTGACACCAACTTAAGATCAGGTACCCTTGATAAAGGGGACGATGAGTCACCAGAAAACAAAAGGCAAAATCTTATTTACTTTTACCAATTAAAAGAAACGATAAGGAAACATCGGAAGAAGATGAGCTGGAATCACCAAAAGCACTTGTAGTAAGTATCTTGTGCGGACTGCGGAGCAATGCAAGCTACCAAATGGGCAGTTTCGTGTGCAAGATGTGAAGCACAAGTAGTAAGTATCTACTAGTAGTAGTCTAGTATGGATCATGTGACAGTGCCCAGTTCCGATGAACTGAAAACCACCATGGTACATAAGAAGAGCAAACAACAAGTTAGAAGCAGGCAGGTCTACACCATGGACGCCGAACAGAGAGAAGCGCGTTGGCACGAGCGGCAGCCTCCCGAAATATTCGGGAATGCCGCTGCTTCCCTATCCCAAAATGAGACGCTTGTTCCACAAAGGCCAGCGACAAAAGCAAGGTGTTTTTTTTGTTTCTGCCCCCTCGGCAGAGAGGATCACACAAAGCCGGGTTAAAAATCACCGAAAACCCCGCCCCTCCCTTGGCTCTTGGTGTCTACGTTCGCGGCGGTTGTCTCTGTGCTTGATGCCCGAAATTAGGACCCCTGGCACTAGTGGTGGTGGAGTGAGGAGGAGGAAGAAGAGAGGGAATGGCTACCGATCTTGATGGTGGTGACACGGAGGCCGCAGGCCTTGAGCACGGCGCCGATGCTGCTGGCCGTCACGCCCTTGCCGAGGCCGCTCACCACCCCTCCGCTCACCACCACGTACTTCATGGCGTTAGCTCGATTCTTGGCTCTGGCACTCACAGGAAGCGGGTAAAGAGCTGGAGAGTCCTTGGCTCTCTTGCTCTTGGGGCTAGTGCGGGAAGGCTGAATCCTGGAATGGGAGTAGGGAGAGGAGGGGGTTAAATAAAGTAGCTTCCTGGGAACAGTCTGAACAGATCTCAACTGAAAACTCCCTCTCAAAAATCCAAACCCTCTACTTATCTGTCTTGTGTCTTCAAAAAATAAACTAATGAAAAAAGAATGATTTGGATGTGTAGAAATGGGTTTGCTTTTCTGGGGTGAAACTGAATAGCCTGGCTAGTAGGGATCTCACTGGGTTTGATCGCGGGCACATATATTGGATCAACGACTAGGAGAGTGACAGTTGGTAGTTGTGAAATTTCTAATAGGATTTTGCTCGTTCATGTGACGTTCACGTGGATGCCCTATACTGTTTGTAGAGACGGCGACGTGCCGGGGAGTAAGAAAACCATCCCGTGGAGTTATGAATGGTCTGCTAACGGTACTATATATGCAAGCCATTGAGGGGCTATTTGGATTGTAGGAATTTTATATGATTTTTGGAGGATTTCAGTTCTTAGGATTATTTCCTATGGAATGCCTTTCGATTAAAGGAATGATGGTACCCAGATTTCTGTGAATTGGATTCTTATGGCTCAGTCACATAGGATTTTGTACATCCACTACACACGCTCTTTTTTTTTTGACTAAATGCGTAGGATTGAGGTACTTTATGTGTTTTTCCTACATTTATCCAAACAATTATTCAATTTTTCTATGTTTTATGATCCTCAGTTTTACACAAGCAAACATGTGAGATTGCTATATTTTTCATATTCCTATGTTTTTCAACCTTGTGATCCAAATAGGTGGAAATGAGGGTAAACTCTTGGTCTTTGCATCTATCCATGTGGTGATGAAATTAATAATATTTATTGTGGTCCTATCTAGGTCTACACGGTGTCTCACGTAGACAAAATCAAGCCAAGTCATGTTAACAAAAGCCAATACCATCAGCATGTCCACAAGTTAAAGTTAACAAAAAAAGAAAAGACTGTCCAAGATAAAATCATATGATATAAATAGAGTTCATTAGATGGAGTGATAGATGCGGTAATTCACCATAGACCAACGGGTGGCAATGGCGGTCGAAGGTGGCAACCATGGTAGTATCCATCGTCGGCAGCGGCCATCAACGGCTTTTCTCTATATAATTGGAGTTGATTATAGTATTTGTCCTCTATGAGTATCCCAGTGTTTGAGTGTGCAAGAAACACAGTGTTAAGGTGTGCAAGCAGTGCATTCTTGTTGACAAGAGTTCAACTCTTTTATCAGTAGAACTGTAGTGTCTCAACTGGTCGTTCCTAGGATCCTATCTCATTACTTTGTTAGAGCATCTTCATCGGGGGCCTCTAAACGTGTGTCCGGCATTCCCAATTGGGGCTCCTTTGGGGTGCTAGACATGTGTTCGGGCAACATTTGGAGGCCGCCCACAGCGGCACTCCCCAAAGGTCCACCCCTCAAACGGCCCAAATTTTGAGCAAATTGTCGAACACCTTGCGGGTGCACGAACCGCCGCGTCGCTCCGCGTTACGGCAACCGCCGCCGGTTCGTGTGGGCGTGCAACCGCGCCGCTTGGCAGCAATATCTAACCATACTCGCGGGTGCACGTCGATCTCATTCTATTCATTTGGTACAACATGGCCGAGTGGGATACCGGCGCCACCAGCGAGGAGTCCGGCGGCGAAGGCCAAGCACCGTGTCGTCATCCTCGAGCGGCAATGGCTCGGATTCTGTTTCTTCCGTTGAGCCATCGCCGTCAGAAGTCGAGCAACTCAAGCTCTTCTACGGGCTCGACGACACCCCTTCGCCGTGTTCCTCATCAGACGTGGATACCCCCGCAGAGGACGAGGAGGAGGAGGAGGACGACACGCCCGACGGAAACGAGGCAGCCCCCGCATCTCCGTATGAGGTGTTGAACCCGCATGGAACCCCCTCCGAGGAGGAGGCAGCCGGCGGGAAGGAGAGGGAGGTCGCGCCCGCCGCCAAGGACGTGGCCGTCGATGACAAGGACGAGGACAGCCACGTCGGCGACGTCGAGAAGCCGAAGGCCCCCAAGCGTCCACGCCAAGACGGCGATCACGCGGAAGCTTCGGCCTCCAAGAAGAAGAAGAAGAAGAAGAAGAAGAAGAAGAATGTGACGCCCTAAAATCGGTACTATGTAGATTTAAGCGTTCCCGCCGAAATCCACATAATAACGATTTTAGGTCGCCCACCAGACATAATGTGCACGCCGAAACATGCGCATTATGTGGGTGGAATTGTGATAACATTACAACATCTCCGATACATCCACAAATACAACAGAAAATATAAATACAACAACGACTCGAACGAGTCAAGATACAAGTGATACAAGACAAAGATTCAAATGACAGCGGAAGCAAAAGTAGTATCCGACTACGGATAAGATGCAAATTGGAATAAGAATCCTGAAGATAAGCAATGGCGTCATATCCCTGCCCAGCCAAGCCGGAGGGATTCCCAAGCTAACGTCGTCTGACTTCAAACCTGTTGACTGCATATAAAGCACAACCCAAAAGAGGGTCAGGGCACTCCCTGGCAAGCAAAACCGACTTGCCTACTTTCTACACCATCTCCCAAAATATAGGGGAGGTGGACTTAGCGGCAGCAGCACTAGCAACCTAAAGAGACACGCTACAACTTTCGTCTAATTAGAGAGGGATAAGAGAGCGCATAAGTAAACACCTACTACTAACACCAATCATAACCCATTCTCGGATTAACCCCCTCAACCAAATATGAGGAAGCAATTCGGGAAACTCACACATTGAATAATTTTAGTTACCATTCATTGTGAAAGTAATTCTATATTACTAGTCAAATTAATTATCATTATTTAGGTGTAAGTTGTCTAGATCTCATTAGTCGGCAACGCACCAAGTTGTCCATAACCGCGGACGCGGCTCATCGATAAGATTATACCCTGCAGGGGTGCACTACTGGACCCATACTCGCATGATCAACCCAGTCAGAAACATTAGGGTCTTTCAACCCAACTCTTTTCCTTCACCGCAACTAGTCTAGGAGCCACGAGAGCTATGTTGGTCCCGTCCAAAAGGGTGCGGACTCCCGCAGGACACACCCCTCCGCACCAACAGGCCGCGCCCTATATGCATGTAACAAGGCACACCGCCAAAGTAAAATACTACACTAGTATCATCAATGCATATGAGACAAATGGAAAACCCGAACTAGGTGTGGCGCCCGGACAAGTTGAAGTTCCAGTCAAAGTCGAGGGGGGCTCCATAGGGCCTCCCACAAGTGGTTAGTGCGCTCAGTCTTGGATTAGGGGAGCAAGATCTCAGTTCCTAGGTCGACACTTAGCAGAACAAAGCACCTCGCAAGGCCTTCCGCCGGTGCCTTATCTTTTAATTATAATATCCCAATATAATACAACATTTTATTAAGGTAGAAAAATCTATCATACTAAGCATATGAAATAAAAACCCAACTGACGACTCGCACAAACAACTATAAGCATGCGCTACGACTCGCAAGGCTAACAGATAAACATGCAACATGTATTAGGTTGTGGGGATAAAGCTGTATGGGTTGCAGGATAAACATGTGATGGGATCGCAAATTCAAGAATCGATAACTAGGATAGCATAGATCAAAAGGCAGGAATGAAAGACAATGTATAGGTAAACAAGCAAAATTTGCTTGCCTGAAATCCCGCATGGAAGCAGATCTTGTCGTTGCTCACACATCTCAACGTCGTATCCGCGAAGAAGCAACAAACACTGGAAAGCGTAAAAGATGCACTTTACAACTACGGCAAAAGATCCAACATGATCATATGAGAATGATGCATGGCATGGCAAGATGCAACACAATGCAGGTAATCCACATTAAGCGGGAAAGCAACCCCGACAACTAATATTTAGGTGCAAGTTATTTACTTACCAGCAATATTAAATGTTGGTTAACATGGCAACACATGGCATGGGTGACCTAATTAAATTAAATGGAATAGGGCATTATATATTTATTACCCCTAACATTCCATATTTAATTATTTAGTTGCAATTAACAAATTACACTAAGCAATTAAAATAACAGATGCAAAATAAATGGCATATGGATGACATAATAATGTTTATTACATTTTTCTGATAAATAAACATATAAAGATTATTTTATTTGGAGTTATAGAATTAAAGTTATTCACATATTAAGTTTATGGACGTTTCTGCAATTTTACAGGACCTGTTCGTGATGGAAACAGTTTCTGTGAGGTTCTCTGTGCAAAAAGAGAAGGGCAGGGAGGCTCGGTGTAAAAGTTACAGCGCTCCAGAACTTTTCTCACTCCGTGTGCTATACCCCGAGAGGCTGACGAAGGGGCCCGTGCGCCACGCTGGCAGAGGCGCGCGGTGCTGCCCCCGCGTTCACTGACCCGCGGGGTCCACTTGTCGGTGGCGAAGGAAAAACAGGAAAAAGGGGGGTTTTTACAGGCGAGTCGGGGATTCGAACTTGCGCGGCTGCGCGCGGGGAGAGTGGATCGGTGGTGCTAGCCAAGGGACCGGATGGGTGTTGTTGTCAGAGAAGGAAACGTGTTGTTTTTTACAGGAAAAATTGACTCGGTTAACTGACGAACTGACGAACTGAAAACTGAACCAGACTGAACTGAAGAAACAGAGCAACGGGCGGAGCATGGATCGTTCCGGCGTCGACCACGGTTGGTGCTGCTGGGGCGGGGTGCGTGCTCTGGTATGGGGTGTAGTACGTGTGATGGGTGCGTGTGTGTACTCCGAGGGAAGAGGAGGCACGGAGCGCGTTTGTGCTCGAGCCCGGGCCCGTGCTCCGGCGGATGCGCCACGGCCATGGCGGAGGCGGAGAGAGGTCGAGGACCAACGAGACTATGCACGCACTGAAACGAGAGTAGGAGAAGAGGAATGGGGAGAGGAGCTCACGGGGAGGTTGTTGGTGTAGACGATCGATCTCGACGACCACCGTACGCGGCGGATTCCGTCGGAGAAGAACCCCGGCCGTCGGGGAAGAACATGACGCCGGCGGCGTCCTCGGCGTTCCTGGCTCAATCCGTTCGGTGCAGAGGACGAAGACGAACCTATGCAGCTCCTGGCGTCCTCATCTGGGCTCGAGGTGGTCCATGGCGACGGCGCCCTTGCGCTCTCTCTCTCTCTCGGGAACGAAAACAGAGAAGAAGTTCAAGAAGAGGGAGAGAAAGAGAGGGGACGGTGGCGGCGCAGGAGGGAGAAGTGAGGAGCGGCTAGGGTTTTGGAAGGGGGGGAGAGGAGGCTAAAAGGAGGGGGAGTGGTTGAGGAGGTGGGGGCTGCCATGGCCACGCTGTAAAGATCTTCTCTGGTACGGAGGAAGAGGACTACGGGGAGAGGAGATGGTGGGCTTGGGCCAGAAGGATTGGACCAGGAGGATGGGCTTCGGCCAGGAGAGAGAGAGAAAACGGCCCAGGTTTTGTTTTTTCTCTGTTTTATTATTTCCCTCTTTTATTCTTTTCTTGTTTTCATGTTTTAAAACAAAATAGGAGAAGAACAAGATTTATAACTTTTGGCAAATATTTATAGTTTCAAAAATACATAATTTAATATATTAATTTGAATATTTGAAAAGAATTTAAATTTCACATTCAAATTAATTTGATTTGCATTTAAATTTAAAAATGGAAAAGAATTTAAATGGAGTTGAATTGAAATGCAATAATTTAAATTCAGATTGACAAATGCAAATGATGCATGATGATGTCATGTTGATGAAAAAAGAAAACAAACAATTTTTTAATTGGGAAAAATCCCGGGGCGTTACAAAGAAGAAGAAGGATGCGTAGACCCTAGACTAGGCGGAGAGAAGTACGCCTCATGTATTTGTAATTTTCATTTATTCAAACTTCATTCAAACGAGAATTAACAAACTTACAATTTCGAATTTAAACGAGATTTAACGTAGGGAGGCGTGTTGTCGGCCTCCTCGAGCCACATGCCTCGCTGGAACGCCTTGGCCATCTCCGCCTACTCGTTACAAGCCGGAGTTCCTCCAGCTGCTCCCGTCGGGCTGCCTGCCATGGCGGCCTATGTTCTTGAGTGAGAGGGAGAGAGAGGGAGAAGTGATGGTGTGTGGAGAGAAGGGCTGCGCTGCGTCGGGTTTTAAATGCGGCCGGAGGAGCGGGTTGGGTGGCCTGCATTAATGTGGCCACCGCTTCGCCTGGCCGCGCATTGACGTCGATGAAGCGTCTGCAGGGCGCCGCCGCGCCCAGCCGCTGCGACTCCAGCACGCGTCGCTTCTGTCTGCGCCATTGGAAGCGGCACAGCGTTATTGTGACGCTTCGCTTCGCTCTGCGCCCGCCAGGGGAACGGGCGCGGCGTTATTGCGACACGTGATGACAGTCGTGGCGCCGTCTCGTCGCCTCGACATTAAACGCGGCGGAACGGCCTCCTGTACAGCCTTCATTAACACGGGACGGGTGCGTCGTGTGTATGACGGGCCATCTCTGTTAGGGTCATGCCCGAGGCGATGTTCGGCACCCCAGGAGGGCCTCCAAACTTGGAGACCCGATTGGGGGTGCCGGACAAAAATCGCTCAGGGCGAGCCTTTGAGGAGTGCCGCTGGTGGACGTTTTTGGCGTCCGGTCCCCCAAAGGGTCTTTGGGGTCCATTAGAGGCCCCCGGTAGAGATGCTCTTATCTGGATTTACTTAGTTGCAGATAAAGACCCTGTAAAATAGAAAGGCAGTATTAAGATATATTCTTTGGCAAAAGGAAAGCATCAACATATATTTTACCGTAATAATAGTATTTTTTTCCGTATGAACACATAAGTGAGAGAACATGCAAACCAACCTGTGGTTGGATGGCTAGCAGGGTGGATGTACCCTCAGTCCACCAGAGTTCAAACCCCAGGTTTTACGGCTGTGTGTTGCATTTAGACGGAATATTCTTTCAGTGGAAGACGATGTTCCCGTCGAGGCGTCCATGGTGTGACTTCGTCAATCTCAAGACTCGATCCGCCAGCTCAGTATTTCGGAGGTGCTCATAGGGATAGGGTGTGCGTGTGTGCGTTCATAAGGGTGTGAACATCTGCGTTTGTACTACGTTTGTGAACATGTTTGCAGGTATACCTAGACTGAAACATGCCGACTCAACGTCGTGATCATTATTGTCCAAACAAGTCATAATCTGTGGGGTTTGGCGCACTTGTTTTTTCTTTTGTTTATCTGCCCAAATCTTCCTTCGATTCCTTTTCACGCTCACTTTTACAGCTCAAAATCTTGCTTCAAATCTATTCCTGCGCTGAAGTCTTAGGATTTTTTCACTGGTCTTCAAGAAAGGACGTTAACAATGGAGCAAAAGAAATTGTTGCATGTACACCAGCTAAACATGATTATAACCTTTTTGGGGCAGGAGCTCCTCCGCTTGAGAAAAAATAAAAAAAATAGATCAAAAGTTATTTCACTATTTTCACTTACAAGCACGATATCATTCAATAAAGAGCTTGGACGGCGTGATGTGGCCAGTCTCCCACAGTAAACTTTCAATATGCTAATTCTTACTGGTAGCGGTGTCACCTTTTATTTAAAATACATTTTCCAGGCATTTTGAAATTACACAAAAATCCGAACAGATCTTAATATTCTATGTGTAAATGAAGTCGTCACAAAAAGTATTTTGTGGCTTGTGTAAAAAAGAAATTTTTTGCTGCTAAAATAAGTTTTTTCACGAGATTTGGTTTTACACATGACACAAGGATATATTTATTATCCATGCATGAAACAATGTGAATACATGCAATGTAAAGATTTATCCGTGAAATTTATTTCAAAAAACATCAGCATTTTAAAATATGTTTTTTACGCACCTGTATGCCAAAGTGAATTAATTGGAAAGACAAAAGGAAGGTGAGAGTGTGACTCACTTTGGCACTCGGATGGGGATATGTAAAAAAAGAGTTCCAATTCTGCTTATTATTTTAAATAACATTGTGAGACACGATAATATAAGATCATGTTCGTAAGAGAAAATATTGATGACCTGCAACATGGATACGTATAGATCATTGTACGTTCATCCTACAAATCTGGTAAAATATTAGAAATGTCAAATACAATTGATTTCTTATCTTGAAACTGATGCGGGAAATACCTTTTATTATAATTTGTTTAGGCAAACTGGTTAGTTATCGTCCTCTTTTTCTTTGCTTGCACCGTGGTTTTCAAATACGCGAAAAAATCAATATGTAGAATCAGGTGTGGTTGAATGGCTGGCAAAATTTAGGGCTAATTTTGCGCCAGATGAAACAGTCAGGACGAAAAGTGGTTTAAAGATGAAAATGGCCTTTCTTCAATACGAAATGGAATAAAACTACACACGGTACAAGTTTTTGCGAAAATCTGGTAGCGTGCAAGAACCCGATGGGAGCAGCCACTCGTGCTGTGGACTTTGGACCAAACCGTGACCAGGCTCCGAGTCATCGATTCCGCTCATCAATTCCCCAACGTGCTTGGCTTCTGCAGCCTAACTTGAACTGAGAAGTTAATGGGGAATATTGCTAGCTACTTGTCCACTCGCTGACTCATCACCTACATGGATCCACGTGTGCACCGACCCGGAATTTAGAATATCTATGATATTTCCATGTTCACGTTTGAGATTGGGTTGTGGCCTGGAGACCTCTAGCCAATGCTTCCACTAATGTGCACAATTATATACTTTTGTATTATTTTTTAATACAAAATTAATGTCAGATATATAAGCAAAAAAATAATCTGAGGTCAGTCATATAGAAGATGTCTTAACTATTAAGGCGGCATTTTCAGTATCCTAATGATAAACCATACGACCGTGAATCGACACTGTTTGATCAAAACAGAAGGGTGGATCTCGTTTTCATTTAGAAGAAACATAACCATGAGTCTATGAAGAGTCGTCGTCCACCAATTGGCACGCTCTCAAAGAACTAGTCGGTCAAATGAGAAAACGCCGCAAGGTAGGCCACCATCATATCGCTTTTAGGCACCAGTGCATCTCGTCTTGTCAAGATTTCCGTGTGCATCTCTCTGGCCTAGGTCCATGATTCTTCGATAGAATCCGGTCACGACGACGTTTGTCAGTAACATTGAGGAAGAGGAGAATAGAACTCACACAACTTCCCCATGAGACCGATGCATCACACTAGATCCTTATGGTTAAGCAGGTCATGTCATCGTCGTGCTAGTCAACCCCACACCCGCCACTGGCACAGGTAGCCATTCCTTCTGCGACCAAACCGGCACATAACATTGGGGAGAGCACATAGCCTCACGAACGCACTAGCTTAGAATAGAAAGCATTTGAAAATGTCATTTAACTAATTTGTAGGATACTTCATCGGTTTCATTTAGAAATGTTTTCCATATTCTTTTGGAAACTACCCCTCTATTTCAAGATGTAAGCATTTTAGCTAGCTAGTTTAGCTTGTTAAAAAGACTTACTTCCTCTGTAGCAAATTGTAAGACGTTCCACTACCTATATGTATGCATTGGCGGCGGCTTAAAATCTGTTATGGAGGGAGTATATTTTAAAACATACAAATTTATGTTTTCTAAAAATAAAGACAACACTGGACTGAGGGAGTAGAAAATCCTACTTTGGTTGTTTCTCTACTTTGGACCATGTAGGGAGTAAAAAAACGTCTAGACATTTGCCAATCTAGCAACCATGCGGCGGGTTAATCAAGGGGAAGGAGGGATTATAGCAAATTATCCGTACTACTCCCTCGTCCCAAAATAAGTGTCTCAACTTTGATAAAAAATGGATGTATGTAGACATGTTTCTCCCCCAAAATAAGTGTCTCAACTTTGATAGAAAATGGATGTATGAATTCATTAGGACTGAGACACTTATTTTATTTTAGGACGGAGCGAGTATATTAATTCTTAACATTTAGTCGTTCCAAAATATTGGCATGTGTAAATTCACTCATTTTATTTCGTATGTAGTCTACGTTGAGGTAAAATATTTAAGGACTGAGAACGTACTAACATGATAATTAGTTGTCGATGTTAGGAATTAATTAATTATGTAATTAGGGATAATCCTATGTTGTAAAACCGTACGTGAGGATGCCTTCCAAGACAGCCGTTGTGACGGTTTTCCTCGCTCCCGATCAGACGCGACTCTCTCTTGTGTGTGAAGAATTAATTAATTACGTAATTAGGGATAGTCCTATGTTGTAATAACAGCACATGAGGATGCCTTCCAAGGCAACCATCATGACGGTTTTCCCTCGCTCCTGATCGGACGCGACTCTCTCTCTCGCATCTCTTCCCCTTGTATAAATAGTCCGATCGTCAATGGAAAGACAAAGTTTGATTCATTGTATAACTTTGTCTCTCGCTCTAGAAATCGACTCGCAACATGTTATCAGCGCGTTCGATTGCTTTTGCAATAAGGACGTTTTCTAGCATTAGGGGGAGAAATATACCACATAGAATGGCAGGAAATTAAGAAGAAATGTAGTAAACATTTTTGTCCACGTACTTAACAATATGAATCAGAGGTTCAGGTTATGAGAAATTTGCAATCTTTTGCAAATAATTTGTGATATACATTTACTGATGACAAAGGTGTCATTGAAATAAAGTACCACTCATATCGGATGAGTGGAATTATGTTTCGATACTGAATTGGCAGTATAGATCCATGCGGTTGATGTATATATTGGCTATGTACTCACATGGATCACTCATTTGAGATATATATTGAAATCACTGAAAGGGCTTAATATTCTGAATCCAATGATAAATCACAACATGTGTATGTGTGTGAAGCTTCGGAAGTCATTCCATGACTTTGAAGATGTCGGAGAGTTGTGTGGTACAACCGACTAAGTGAGTTACTCCTTGATACAGAGTCCTCTAATACTAATGATTGTTGATGTGTATTCATGAAGATATCCTGAATTGGATTTACATCATCTTAGTGATGTCAATGATCTTATCATCAATGTATATAAATGACATATGAGATACACACAATCATTTTAAGACGGATATTTGGGTCAATCCAAATGAAGCCAACTTTATAGCTTGAGCATATTCCCTTGTGAATAAATGTATATCAGTCTCCGTATATCCAGAAATATTGGAAAAAGTCAATATGGATATAGCTTATCAAACATATATGGTCATATTATACATGACATGGGATACAATCCCATTCAGACCTAGGTGAGATGATGAAGTGATAGTGGACCTGAAGTTCCATATCTGAATACCATCAGAATACTCATATATCTTGCAGAGTACGTCAGGCCTGACATTTTATTTGTTGGCATTGTATTGAGAGTGCAATCCCCCAAAGAAAGACATAAGATTTGTGGAATATTCTCAGATATGCCGACACAAAAAGTTTTGATTAGTTCCATCCGGAAAATCAAGACTGGACCATATTGTGAAATCTTGATAGTGACTAATTATGTGATCCCATTGGTATCATATCAAATACTGGATTTAATGGAAGAATATTCTAAGGAGAGCCTTCAGAATAGACTCTAAATGGGTCCTTCAGGTGACCATTCTGCAGTAATGAAGCATCCCAAGACGTGTATGGCTTCGCGGAATGATTGGCCACATGTGAGATCATGTGGAGATTCGACAAAATCATCAAGATAATGTCACTTGTATTGTTTACGGGTTATATCCTCGTGAATTACATAAGTGTAAGAGGATAATTTACAAACAAACTATTGTGATATTCACAATGTATCTACCAACGTTTATATTCTAGAATTAGGTTCGTGGAATTGGTAGAAGACAACCTTGAGGTTTGCAAAGTTCAAGGGAGTAAAATCCCTAGAAGCCCTAGTGGCTACGCCCATAATTGCTTTGTATGAAGCATCACGGGAATGTGTATGGCTTCAAAGGATGATTGACTTTGTGCAGAGTTCAAGTGGGATCGGTTCATTGAAATCTCCCGCAATTATCTATAAGGATAATATTTTTTGTATTGTACAAATGCAACAAGTTATATTAAGAGTAATATTACAAAGCATATTGCTCCTAAGCTATTTTATCCCATGAACTACAGAGAATGTGGAAATAAGTATTTTGCAAACAAAGCCATGCGATAATCTCGCTGATTTGTTTACCAAGTCCTTACCAAGTTGTTTGTTCAGTAAATATGTGAAGGGAATTGGTATGAGGAGACTTTGTGAATTGCAAAATTTAGGGGGGAAATCTCCTAGGTCATAACTTGCTGAAAATCATGAGATTTTCGGTATTGCACTATTTTGCTCTGTAAGTTTTTCTGAAGGTTTCTATGTAAGGTTTTTAATGAGGCAATAGTAGTACAAACATGGACGATATATGTCGATTTCTCCTTATTTTCTAACAGATTTTTTAAAAGGAGTTTTTCAGGACATATTGTGTATTTCCTCTATTTTTTTTCACAGAGTTTTTGGAGGAGAGGATCACAAAGGATGATCAGTCGCAAGGACAAACAAGGATTAGGGGAAGTGTTAGGAATTAATTAATTATATAATTAGGGATAATCCTATGTTGTAATGACCGAACGTGGGGATGCCTTCCAAGGCAACCGTCGTGACGGTTTTCACTCGCTCCCGATCGGACTTGACTCTTTCTCACGTTTCTTCTCTTTGTATAAATAGTTCGATCATCAATGAAAAGATATAGTTCGATTCATTCTATAAATTTGTCTATCGCTCTAGAAATCACTCACACAACAGTTGCATCGTTAAAGATATTGAAGCTTCTTTCTGTGACGTCTGCAACGACTTAATTTGCACTAACGAATGGACGCACGGAAATCCCGGCATTGAGGTCAAAGATTCGAATGTATATCCATAGGGGAAAGTGCGGGTTTGATCACTCTCTCTATTTAACAAAGAATATTACAGTCTACGTGCTTACGATTCTTTCTTCCAATGAAAGAAAAGGATACGAGATAAGATGCGGAAGCTGCCGGGCAAACTATTCAGTATTGTGGTGGGAGCTGAAGAACAATAAACATAACATAATGCCGTGATAATCTTTTCGGCCAATGTAGAGCGCTGACACTTCATAAATGGGTGTGAACCGTTTGCGGATTTGGTCTTGGATTCCAAAGAAAAAGTGAAGCTATCCTCTAGTCGGTCTATCTCCAATCGGTAATCGGTATAGTGGATGGGTCACAGATCACAGATGGTTGGATATGGTGGGAGACACCATATACTGTATGAACTACAAGGTATCAAGTCATCCACATGCCGGCAGGACATATCGCTTGGCTAATTTGATCGACCTATGCACTCTATAGTCCTTATTAGGAGAAAAAGACGCACTGTCTATAGTTGAACTCGTCGTGGCATTGGCATATTGCGTCAGCTGGTGGATTCGTGCATGATCCTATCTACTAGGATGCGTACGTCTTTTCTTTTTGCCGTACCAAGATTCGTTTACGTTGGTTGCAAGTCTCCTGCTCATCAATTCTGATCAATTGCTACTACTCTAGTTTATTCAGACACGCGCGACCAAGTGCTTTGCTGAGAGGGATCGATCATCGTAGCATATTTATTTTTTACAAGTTTTACAGTAGTTTGTATTTTTATTCAACCCACCCGCTATGATCAGATTGTCATAAAGTGAGCTCTTTTACGGTGGTTGTGGAAACTACCCACGTAGTAATTCAGGTAGTTTCCGTTTAAAATTATTTCAGCCTTTGATTTCAATCTATTCCTTCTAAATTTATACCCAATCATGAAACAATATTCAGTTTAATCACTTGGCCTATGGTGGTCATCTGTTCACGACCAGTTTCATGTCCTGCTCACCCTCGACTAAGCCTGTGCACAACTTGTTTCGAAACCGGCCAAACTGTAGCACCGCACCACGATTATGGTTGGTGCCGGGTTTCACCGGTCTCTAAATTGAAACGGCGAGCGGAAGACGCGTGCTGCGCTGAGACAGTTTGGAACCAATTAAACCATGAAACTGTCCGTGACCGCTCTCCGACTGCTCGACCTTCTTGCCGAGCTTGTCCGAGTACAGCTCAATGAACGAGCTCTCGAAAGCTGCGAACGTGTGGAATATCAGGCCATCTGTGGTGGCCTCGGAATCCAATATGTCGCGCCCCAGTCCAGGCCTCTCGAAGAACCTGAGCGACGTCGCCCGGTTCACCATGCATGGCGATCATCGGAATGTCCGGCACCTTGAAGGCTCGAAGTCATCCTCGACTCGGCCGTAAACGCCATTCTCGGCGAGGTCATGCATTGCGAGCTCGAAGAATGGTGAGCCACCGCCCAACATCGGCTGGGTATGGGCTGTACACGAGCCGGCGACGATGTAGTCTGGCAATCGCAGCAACACCTCGAGCGAGCACGGCAAACAGTGGAACATGTGTAGGAATTAACCCGGTTGGACATGGATTGGACAAGTTAGGAATATGTGCTAGTACAAGTCCTAGTAGGAGTAGGATTTCTAGTCCTAGTATGGTTCCAAATCCCTCCTTGGCCATGTATAAATAGACCATCAGGGGTGCTCTTTGTAACACAACGAAAATCAAGAAAGAAATAAGAGAAGAAGTAGAGAGGCGCGATACGTGCCTCTGGCAACATCAAATTCGTTTTTCCTCTACGTTTTTTGCTTGAGTTCTTGTTTTCGATCTAGCTTAGCTCGTAACGATCCAGGGTAAGAACCAACAAGTGGTATCAGAGCCTGGTCGAGCTTAAGGCGCTAGTCAGACGAGAGAAGATGTCAAGCGACGACGAGACAACGATGAAGGCGAAGGCGGCTGCGGCGAAGCAGGTGCTAGTGACGTCCGAAGGTAGCGGCAAGCCGCTCATGATGATGCCAAGAACAAGTTCTATGCCGATTCAATATCCGATGTTGACCGACACAAATTATGTGGTTTGGGCCACGGAGATGAAGTTTGTCCTCCGTAATCTCCGTGTCTGGAAGGCTATAGAAGGCGACGGCGCGGTGGATGAAGAGGTGGACGAAGGCGCCATGGCTGCTCTCTCGTAGTCCGTACCAGATTCCATGGTGATGACTCTTGCCAATTACTAGACAGCAAGGGAAGCGAGGGAAGCAATACGGGAGATGCGAGTAGGCGAAGATAGGGTAAAGCGTGCCCGTGCACAAGTGCTTAAGCGGCAGCTTAACAAGTTGGAGATGTCCCGTGGAGAAACGATCACCGAGTATTCCGTGAAAATCACAAACTTGGCGAGTGAGATTAAATCTCTTGGAGGATCTGTCACGGATACAGAGATTGTCGAGAAGTTGTTTTCATCGATCACCGACAAATTTACGGATATTATTGGGACCATCGAGCAGTTTAGCGACATCACGAAGATGACGGTGCCTGAGGCGATCGGAAGATTGAGGACACATGAAGAGAATCAGAAGGGAAGGAAAGAAGTCAAGGACAGTGGCGAGAAACTTCTACTCTCACGCTGATCTTGAAGCCCGAGTTGCGAAAGAGCGAAAGAAGTTTGAAGGCTCTAAAAGCAACAATCCCGACAGCGGTGGAGGCGGCAGAGGCCATGGACGAGGTCGTTCACAAGGGACCGGTCAGGGCAAAGGCAAAAGTGGTAGTTTCGTCGATGAAAGGAGGCCACGCGATTATGACATATCAAAAGTGAAGTGTTTTAATTGCAACGAAACATGTCACTTTGCGAAGGAGTGCAAGCAGCCGGATAGAAGATTGAAAGCAAATTTTGCAGAGAAAAGAGATGATGATGAAGAAGAAGAACGCCATCTGTTTCTGATGGAATCGGGTGTCTTGACTCTGGACAATCCAGACTTGCAGCATAGGGTATTTTTGACTGAGAAGAAGGTAATGCCCAATCTGCACGGTAGCCAAATCTTGTCGTGGTACCTCGATACTGGGGCGAGTAATCATATGACGGGCTGCCGGGAGAAGTTCATCGAGTTGGACACCAAGGTCACCGGTTCGGTCAAATTCGGTGATAGATCCACCGTAGAAATCATGGGAAAAGGATCTGTCTTGTTTGAGTGTCAGAACGGCGAGCACCGTGTCCTCACCGAAGTATATTATATAACGCGGTTGAGGAGTAATATCATAAGCATTGGTCAACTAGATGAGTTTGGGTGCAAAACATTGGTAGAAGACGACATCATGACACTCTGGGATAGAGGAAGGAAGGTGATTGCAAAGGTAAAACGATCTTTCAATCGGTTGTATATTCTCAACCTCAAGGAGACCGAACCGGAGTGCTGGTTAGCTAAATCAGCAGAAGATGCTTGGCTATGGCATGCAAGATACGGACATGTAAATTTTCATGCCCTTAAGAAACTGGCTGACAAGGAGATGGTGAACGGGATGCCACGGATCGATCACATCGAGCGTGTTTGTGATGGCTGTCTTGTAGGAAAACAGCATAGGGTGGCATTTCCAGCTGTGTCGAGTTTCCGAGTTGTTGCTCCGTTGGAGCTGCTGCATGGTGATCTTTGGGGACCAATTACACCGGCCACAAATGCAGGAAAGAAGTATTTTCTCCTTCTAGTCGATGACTACTCAAGGTTCATGTGGATCGTCTTGATAAAAAGTAAGGATGAAGCATTCGAGGCGTTCCTGAAAGTGAAGGCAGCGGCAGAGATGGAACTGAAGCTGCAAGTGCGTTCGCTACGCACTGACAGAGGATGAGAATTTATTTCAAGGGAGTTCAATGACTACTGTGAAGAGAAGAGAATAAAGAGATTCATCACCGCTCCATATTCTCCACAGCAAAACGGAATTCTAGAAAGAAGGAATCAGACTGTTGTAGCTATGGCTCGCAGTTTGCTCAAAAGTAAGAACTGAAGGGAATATGCCCTAAAGACACTTAATAAACATAGTTTATTGGCAATATCCCAATTGTTCATTATATGTTTTATACCATGCTATAACTGTATTAAGCGAAAACATTAATACAGGTGTGGTAGATAAACAACCAGGTCCCTAGTAGCCTCTACTAAGACTAGTTTCGTTGCGCGATTGATGATCGAGGTTTTCCGATCAAAGGGCATGGCGCCGGTCGGCAATGGAAGTCATATCGTTAGGTGTAACGATGTGATGGACATACCCAGTATTTATAGGACATAGTCATTACGCCTTAAGACCGTGAGATCAACTCTTATTGTTATCCCTGGAAGATACTTTGATCGCACCAAACGTCATATCTTATATAGTGTGACAATGATAGGTGATACTTTTGAGTATCGGAAAGGGGTAGTTGAGACGAGGGGTCAACAGCGGGATTTGTCAGTCCGCATAGCCGGATAGATACTCTACGCCCCACTCGGTGAGATTATGTCAAATGAGTTTGCAAACATGTGACTAGGTCACCAGCTGACATAATATCATGGACGAGTAGAAGATAGCGATGTCGGTAACGAGATCATGCTAGGTATGGAGATATCTGAGAATGATGCTCGGACACGCTAACTATCGCCATGACAAAGGGTTTAAGACTAGACGTCCAGGTTTGATAGATGAAAGTCATTCGTTATATCACAGGGATTAATTCATGGGGTCCAGACCTACGAGTTAGTCGTTGATCATAGAGGAGTCTTGATCGTACCTGTTATTATATCGAACCGCTAGGGTAACACACTTAAGTGTTTTCGACAAGACAACCGGAAAGGAAAGAGATCACCGGGAATGTCCCGGGAGAGGTCCGATGGAGATCGGGCAGCGACAAAAGAGTTTTCGGAACTAGAATAAATTATATATAATATGTTTGATATTAATTAGTGTAATTATGTCCAAATATGATTTTATATATTTATTTTCGAATTTATTTAGGCTGATTTCCCTAAATGGGCCTTCTGGTCGAAAGAAGGCCCAAGAGGGGAAAAATCCTCAAGGGAATTCGGTGGGGGGCATGATTGCCGGCCTAGGTGCGCCAGAAGGGGCCCACCAGGTGGCCGGCGCACCATCCTAGCCGCACCAGGCAATGGGGGATAGTCCCACATTGCCTGGCTGGCAAGGTTGGCTCCCCCTGGGAGCCTTTATATAGAGGGGCACCCCTGGCCTTTTAATTCACCAATTAATTCCCTAATTCTCCCTCGATCTCGTGATTCCCTTTGTCGGAGTCGCGCCGAGTAGAGGAGGGGGATCTCTTCCACCATAGCCCGCTGCCACGCTGCTGGTGTTCCGGTCCAAGTCTTCCGCTGCTCGTCCTGGACTGGAGCTTCGGAGGCCGTCGTCTCCACCGTATGTGTGTGACGCCCTGCGAGGTGCTGCGCTAGCGTTACTCGGAGGCCTACTTCCTCCACCCGACCTCGGGGACATCTTCGTCGTCTTCGTCGCGCCAGGTTCTCCGTGACCTAGAGGTCGGCTACGTCGTCTTCGTCGTCAACGCTTGTGCGGGAGCGTAATCCCCGCTATTCGTTCTACGAGGGTATGTATTCCGATCTCCGCCGTACTTCTATATCTGCATAGTGTAGATCTTGGCTAGTTTAAGGATATCGTTGCTAGGAATTTTTTTTGTTTTCTGCACACGATCCCCTTCAGTGGTATCAGAGCCGATCGATCGTAGATATAGTTGTACGCTGTTAGAACCCGTGTTCTGCACGGGGGCACCGTTCCTATTATTTGCTACCCTCTAGCGTGCACTTGTGATTCCAGCGGCATCGAGTTGATGAAGCGGCCCGGACCGACTTTACGCGTACGCTTACGCGAGACTGGTTCCACTTCTGACATACGGCTTGTACCGTATCCGTGGCTGGCGGGTGCCTGTTTCTCTCTCTTTAGTTGGTCTTTTCATTTTCAATGGAGGGCCCGAAAGGGATGCTTAAACATGAAATTATTGGATCGTTGTTGTGGTAATAAGGTTCGTAGGTATGAAGCGGTTCTATTTACGAAAGCCCCAAGCAACGTAAAATATGCAAAAGATACAGTAGAAGCGTCTAAATTTATTTTGCAAGGGCTATGTGATATGGTTGAGTTAGGTTTATTAAATTATTTATAAACTGCGGGCGCCAAGAAGACCATGGCGCATTGGACTATATCACATTGCATTACATTTGATGTTTTGTGTGCATCTTATATTGTGTGATTGTATATATAGTATATATTAGTTACACGGCGGTAGCTATATAAGATGATCCCTTCAAAATACCACTAGTGTTCTCCCTCCAACGCGCACCACCAAGAAAGTTCTACGTTATGAGGCAGGCCGTGATGATCGGGTGTCAGACATCTCGTCGTTCGCATACAGTGGGTGTAAGCCATGTTGCACAAGCGTCAGCGTGGAGGTTTTTGGTGGCGAGCCTAGCATATTCAGAAATATGGCCTCGGAACAGGGAGACCGAAAGGTCGAGCACGAGTCACAAAATTGGTGTGGCGGACTTTTGTCTACTCTTAAAGTTGTGCCGCCGGCTCTGATGATGAGGGGTGGTGCAATGGATGGGGGTCGTGTAATCGCTTAAACGACCAGGAGGGATTTTCGTTTGAGTGTGAGTTCGGATAGTTATTTTCTAAAATACTATAACTCAGAATATAATGAACAGAGTCTGTTTTGCAAAATAGCATCTTTTCAAATTAGGCGCATTCCTGCGATTGAGAAACTTAAAATGTTGGGTCCAAACTTCATAGTTTTATGCTTTACCTTGAGGATACTCCTTGTTTAAACCATTAGCTCTTTGTGTTACAATACCCGCTAGGAGATATAACCCCGGAGATTCCGCTGACAAAAGATAATTTGGATTATCAGATTTTGTGTGGATGATATCATCATAGTCCAGTGCATGTTATGATCTCTGCCATAGAGAACCAACGGTGGGTACGAGTTTTTTAGATCGCGAACATATGATATGGTCGCTAAACTCAGGGTACCCCAAATGTTGGGTTGATGAAGTTTATCAGTACGTTGACTGATTGTCTTCTCAACCAAGATGGAAGAGAATACACACATTGAGGGAGCACGTGGCGGTCATACTTAATGACATATGTTCATACTTAATGAACATTGAGACGCCTCGCTCAGCTCAATCACTGGATGACAGACATCGTTGCCAAGTGCAAATCCTCTGTCATAGACTATGTCATGCTAGGGGAATCGTTCACCTTCATGGTTCTTGATTACGGTGGAAGTATCAAGAAAATGAAACAGATCGCCGGAAGTCATCAATGATGATGGTGTATATATGATATACATGTTATGAATGTCTTAGCTAAGCAAGTACTCGCAGTAGTGACTAAGTTTTGAACTAGTCATGTTTTGTAAAAACCAGGTTTACTGCTTGAGTAGCTTGAAAGGATGAGGCGACATTGCGTGTTGATAATGGCAGTCAAGTTGTTGTGATGGCCATAGACACTCTCCCTCTAGATCTACCATTTGAATAAATTCTTTATGATCGCCTGTTAGTATGATCGTTACAAGTGTGTCTCCTCTAGCAAGACACTTGTTCATACATGATAGTGACAAATTTGGTGTCCTATATTTATGAAGTAATGATCATATGCCGATTTGAATTTAGATGGTAGAAGCTCCCACATTCATAATATTAATGCCAAAGGATACAAACTTAACAAAGACACCACATATGTGTGGCACTACCGTTTAGTCATGTCAATGTTATAGTCAATGCATTAGCTCCATACCGGATGGATCTACAAGTCCTAAGATTTGGTCTTTTGACATTTGCAAAATAACTGTGACACTGTTTTCGGAAAACGGGCATATAACTTATTGATAGTCATACATAGAGATGTATGTGGTTCAATGAAGTAATTGACGGGTAGTGGAGACCTTTATTTCATGAATTTCACTTAACGTTTTGAGTATAGCTTGTTGATAATCGTGCATATGGGTGTATGTGAATCAATGAAGTACTTTAACGTGTAGTGGAAGTCTTTATTTCATAGACTTCATGAATATTCCGAGTAGATATATGAATATCCACTCCGGGGAATGTTAGTCTGAAATTTTGTTTCGATCAAACACAGTTCAGAATGAAGTAGGAAATAAACTTAACAAGAAAATCAAATTCCCGCGATGCAGATCGAGGAAATAAAGATTTGAGTTATAATGTTGGCACATCATTGGAAGACTTGTGAGAAGAGTTCCACAAATTACGTCGCATGGAGCACCATAGTGTCATGGTGTGTTAGGACGTCGTAATTACACCCTATCGGATAGTGTGTGGTAAATAAATCTCTTACCGAATTGTTTTGATCATTAGAGTCATATGGTAGAAACGTAAACACTCACGTTAGCAAATAGGTAAACCATTTGAATCCATGGAGACAATACCATACGAGTGATGGCATGGCTTTTAGCCTGGATTGTCGTTTCAGCAATTTAGTGTTTCGATGTGATCAAACCTAAAATGAATTAATTTTTGTAGTATACCCTACCTAAAGAGTTAGTTGGGTACATGTCTCACGACATAGGCAAAACAGTTGCCGGGATATACCTTACGAAAGAAATAGTTTCTTGTCCGAGGGTATAAGTGAGAAAGAAAGTAGAGCAAGACGAAGTTGGTGAATAGACATTGAGCAGATTCGATTTGTCGTGAAACGGTTCCGACAGATTCAAAAGTTGACCACATGAGAGTTTGTCTCAAGTGGCGAAGCCTAAATCTATTCTGGGTCGTTTAGCAATCACTATAATTTCGAATGAGAAATTGATAGATGGATAAGGAAACCATGTTTCTTAATAGTGTCATTAAGAAAGAGTTGGTGATCCTGAGGATGCTAAACATGTATGCAAACTTCGGTGGTCCATTCATGGGCTGAAGCAAGCATATCGGAGCTGGAATCTTCACTTTGATAATGTGATCAAAGGATTTTGGAGTTGTCCAAAATAGTTGAACAAACCTACATTTGCAAAGAAGTGAGTGGGAGCAAAGTAGCTTTCCTTGATCTTATATGCGGAAGGCATATTTGAGTGGGAGGTTAGTAGCTTTCCTTGATCTTATATGCGGAAGGCATATTTGAGTGGGAGCTAGGTGTCATTTGTAATTTTGTATGTAACGACATATTGAATGACACAGATCCTCTAGTAGAGTGTAAAGGATTATTTAAGTAATTAAATTTTCTATGAAATAAAGTTAGGAGTATTAGGCATCCGATTTATAATTATATAGATCAGAAGGGGCTTAATAACATTAGGTCGGAATATTTACTAAGTCAAGATTCTGAAGTGTTTCAGAATAGGACAAGTGAAGAAAGAGGTTCTTGCTTGTATGACTAGGTAAATATTAAGTTTATCTTGGCTTTTTTCAGTGATAGAAAATGATGTTCGACATTCTCTATGTATCACACATAGAGTCTATCAGACTGAAAGCTCGACTTGGTGTGACCCGAGTTCTTGGTTGAAGAACAGGTTCTAGAGTGATCCTTGTGTGGATCAATAAACAAACGTTAAGTTTATTCTTCAGTGTCTATGAGAACTGAAGATATGTTTTCAAGTAAAGGGTAAGAGTGGAAAGACAACTTGCCGTAAAGTGGTTACAATGATGCAAGTTATGACACTGACCTATACAACTAGAAATCTCATATAGGAGATGTCCTTTATTTTGAAGATAGACATGGTTAGTTTGCGAAGTCGCATATGAATGCACGGTCGCATAATCTACATAGGTATAGAAATATATCGCGACTTCAGAAGTAGCAAGTGTGATTGGACTGAGCAGTTTTCCGAGCGTAGGTGGTCCCCTTAATAGATCTCTTAGACTTTTAAGGCCCAAGCTACGCGAATGCTCGAGTCTCACTCCATCCACAAGGATATATTTCACCTCCTTCGTAAGATACGGGATGATGTCAAACTAGATGACATAGAAGTGTTGCAAAGCACATATAGGTCTCAATGTGTGAGATCTATTGACTATATTCCTCTTCCACGAGGCGAGCAGGCACCAAGATGCTATGGGTGTTGAGCTTTTACCAAGTTGTAAACTAGATTAAGTGTTACTCTAGTGCAAGTGAGAGACTGAAGGGAATATGTGAAGGGGATCGTGTGCAGAAAACAAAAAATTTCCTACCGACGATATCCTAAAAGCATGCCAAGATCTATTCTATGCAGATATAGTAGTACGAACGGAGATCGGAATACGTACCCTTGTAGACCGAAAGCGGGGATTACGTTCCCGCACAAACGTTGTCGATGAAGACCGACGAAGCAGACCTCAAGGTCGTGTAGAGGAAGCAGGCCTCCGAGTACCGCTAGCGCAACACCTCGCAGGGAGTCGCACACGTACGGTGGAGACGACGGCCTCCGAAGCTCCAGTCCAGGACGAGCAGCGGAAGACTTGGACCGGAACACCAGCAGCGCGGCAGCGGGCTATGGTGGAGGAGATCCCCTCTTCCTCAGCTCGGCGTGGCTCCAAATTGGGAACCACGAGATCGAGAGAGAAATCGGGAATTAATTGGTGAATTTAAAGGCTGGGGGTGCCCCTTCTTATATAGGCTCCCAGGGGGAGCCAACCTTGCCAGCCAGGCAATGTGGGACTAATCCCACATGCCTGTTGCGGCTCTAGAGGGTGCGCCGCCCCCCCTAGTGTGCCCTTGGCCCACTTGGGGCAGCCCCTCCTGGCCCCCACCGAATTCCCCTTGGGAATTTTCCCCTCTTGGGCCTTCTTTCGACCAGAAGGCCCATTTAGGGAAATCAGCCTAAATAAATTTGAAAATAAATATATAAAATCATATTTGCATATTAATAACACTAATTAATATCAAACGTAATATATATAATTTTTCCTAGCTCCGAAAATTCTTTCGGCGCTGCCCGATCTCCATCGGACCCCTCCCGGGACGCTCCCGGTGATCTCCTTCCTTTCCGGTTGTCTTGTCGAAACCCCTTAAGTGTGTTACCCTAGCGGTTCGATATAATATCAGGTATGACCAAGACTCCTCAATGATCAACGACTAACTCGTAGGCCTGGACCCCATGAATTAATCCCTGAGATATAACGAATGACTTTCATCTATCAAACCTGAACGTAAAGTCTTAGACCTTTTGCCATAGCGATACTTAGCACGTCCGAGCATCGTTCCATAGATATCTCCATACCTAATCCCGGCCTCGTTACCGACGACGCTATCTTCTACTCGTTCATGATCTCATGTCTCCGTGACCTAGTCACATGCTTGCAAGCTCATTAGACATGATCTCACCGAGTGGGCCCGAGAGTATATATCCTGCTATGCTTTCAGTGTTAGGTGACGTGCCCGTCAACGGCGAGGCGCCCGTGGTGACTTCGTCAACTTCAAGATTTGCCGGACCAGTCTCTCGGAGGTGCTCATAGGGATAGGGTTTACGTGTGTGCGGTCATAGTGGTGTTTGTACGTACGTGTTTGTGAGCGTCTGCGTCCGTACAGTGTTTCTCAAAAAAAAAAAGGTTCAGAAGGTTCCAGCCAAAATACAATGGAGATGGAGCACTACGTGTTATGGAAATTTATGGATACTAATTGAAAAACAGCACAAACTAGGGGTACACTAAATTGGAGAACTGTCCAGCTGGAGCCTTCATCGCCACAGCTCAAACGAGCTGCTATCGCCACCGAAATCTTCTTAGTCTGCAAAGTCTGATTTTGAGGTGAAACATGTGTTGGACTTGTGCCCAACGACACTACAAACGCTGCATCTTGGTGGCTTCCGTGTCTTCCATTCGGGTTTTTGTGCGCATCCTCCCTGGTCCACCTCTTCAATATATGACGGACCGGAATCTTGGACACTCCCAAATGAATAATCACATGCACAAAAGAGATGTAAATGAATAATTCTATGGTTACAGATGGTATTATTTGTGTAGGCATCAATGGTATAAAAAAGAGAGAGAGCATACCAAACACTATCAAGTAAAGTGTCTTTTTTCCCTCAATATATTTACATGCCAACCATGTTTATTCAGATCTAAAAGAAACCCATACAGCTGCCATGAATTTTTTTTCCAGACCCTTAATATTCTGACAACTAGCTATTGGGAGAAGCATATCCAATAACCAAGTCAGAGAAGCATATGCAACGTCCAGAATAAAAGCACATTCCACTAATAAAAGCACGTCCAGAATCCTAAGAACATTACTGACATTTCCGCAAATAACTAACACACACTCGTATTCACAATGGCGGCGCCAACATGTATTTGCTATCTTCACCTGAATACCCAGAATCTGGAGTGCTAAAAACTTTCTACTACTTTGACCCAGCCCACGAAGGCCCTCGTCTCGCACCAATCGTTCGCCTGGGACTCGTAGACTCGCAGCCCATTTTCCACTTTTCCTTGCCTAGCTCGGTGCGTTGCTCGCGGCTCGCCTTATCTCCTGCGCCCCCGCCGCCGCAGTCAGGGACAGGCGACGACGCTGTGTCCCCGCCCCTGCCCGCGGCGCCCCGCCGCCAACCGCCCACGCCCCGGCCCCTCTTCCTCTTCGGCCCAACGCATCAGCGCGCAAGATACGCCCCGGCCCCTCTTCCTCTTCCTATTTTTTGCGGATTGCTTCACTAGTAGGTTTTAATTTTCTGTTTCCCTTGATTTGTTGTACAGTAGATGAAGAAAAAGGGGGTTGTTCATGTATTCATGTCATTATGGGCTTATAAACTGAAATATTACAATTGATGTTAAGCTACTATTGTTTTATCCTTATATTGCCATTGTTGTGTGATTGGGGTCATATAATATATATTTAGAGTAAAAAAAAATTGGGGATGAATACCCAGTGTCAATTTCCTGGCGCCGCAAGAAAACTGAACAAAGAAAATGGAACTTCGCACAATTTTTTCCACGCATCATGTTCAAGCTACGAGAATAATTAGCTAATTAATCTACACAAAACGGTAGCAGCCATAAAAGGATAATGTCCCAGTGTGTACCAAAGAAAGCGATTTCATGTGCACATCGACCACCCTACACAAAGTTCTATGCATGAAAACATTTCTTATGCAGAAGGAATTCTCTACTAACCATTGTATGTATGAAAACATCTATTGTTTCGCCACTAAGCATGTTATGTAGAACGAGTTCTCTGTAGGAACGAACATGCTTGGTGACGGAGCAGCTGCGACCTCTCGCATCTGTCCTGCAGTGTCTTCACATGTCGTGGCATACTGCCCGCAGGGTACTCTTCATCATCGCCGGTCGAGTAGGCGAGATCTGCGGGGGGATTGCGGTCGACCGTCCCGTCGAGGATGACAAGGTCGTGTTCCTCCTCTGGATCAGATGAATCAGACGAAAACCGGATTCAAAGCTGCGCGAATAGAGGGTGTTGGCAGATCAAGAACAAGATCCCGAAAAATAGAACACATCAAAAAGAAAGATTTGATCTTCTGAGAACCAAATGTGGCACTTGTACCCGGCCCGTCATCGAGGGAGTAGGCAAATGCAGCTGGTCCGGCTGCGCGACAGCCTACATCTTGGTGTACTCCGTACCTCGCCCCTCCGAATCTAAAACCATGAAGAACAAACAAGAACACGAGGTCGGCCGAGCTTTGTAGGTAGAATGATAGGTTTGCTACAGATCTGAGGACTCACCGCGTGGCTCCGAGGACAACGAATCTAGAGAGGAGCTCAGTGTAGATCCCAAACCCTTTCATGGCGGCTGTTGGAGCGCCTCCGCCGCCGAGTGAGGTGAGAGGAGAGCGGCTCGGAGGTACGCAACGTGGGGGAGTGCTCGGATCTTCGCTAGAGATATTGTATCTCAAACTGTCCATGGTTGCTCGAGACGTGCGAGGCCTGGGCTGGAGACGTGCGAGGTAAGATGAGAGAGAGCCCGGAATCGGTGGAAGACATGATTACCATGTACACTTAGGCCGTTTTTATCCCATTAACCGAGTCAACCGCTCGCACCAGGCACCCCGGTTATTCCGGATCTGCACCGCATGGACGGACAGGATAGGACCGAACAAGCGTCTGGAAAAACCGCTCACCCACTCCAGCACATTCTGACGTGCCTGCCAAATCTTCAAATTTTGCACAGAACTTTGTAGTTCATACAGATTGTGCCCAAGTGGTGGAGACGATGAAAGATGGAGGATATTCAGCATCAGCGTCAGCTGCTATTTTTGATGACTGTAACAGTTTGTGGATTGGTTTTGGCAATATATGCATAGATTACTGTAACACGGAAGCCAACCTAGTTGCTCATGAGCTTGCTAGAGTCTCTTTTAATTCGGAAAACTCTTGTACTTGGGTCGATGAACCCCCTAGGTTCATTCTTAGCAAGCTCGTAGATGATGTAACTATATTGTGATTTGGGGCAGTAGGTTCTTAACGCACTCTTTTCCTTCTAGGGTATCGAAAGGGACTAGAAGGTTTTTAATGAGGCGGCCTACTGTCCTTTTATAAATTGGAAAATGTCAAAAAAAAAAACTTCAAATTTTGCAATCAAGGACGCATGCATGGGCTGGTACACCGTCCAGACGACCTGGGAAAACGGTCCACACATACTCAATATCCTCTCAGACTATTGTTTAGAATGGTCGTTGGTCTCAGCTAACGAGTCGATGTGTTACCCCTAAGGTTTCTACCTCCGCCGTCGCCGCCAGGCTCCCCTCACCGCCGTCCACCTCACCCTCCCCTCCCGCAGTCCTCCTCCCGGGCTGCTCGCACGGGCGGCTCCGGAGGCCCCCAAACCTCAAGCCCAGCAGCCCTTCCTCCCGTGCTCCCCTGGTCGTCGTTGCAGTAGACATCGGCGGTGGTGGCGGCGCAAGACGGAGGGCATGGAGGGCGCACCTCGACGGCAGGTCTTCGCGTGGAGACGCTGAAAGGACCGAGTAGGTTGTCTAGAGGGGGGTGAATAGGCAACTACAAATTTTCTTTTCTTTTCTTACAATTAAGGTATTGCTCAAATATAGGTTCTCTAGATATGCAACTAGATGAACAATCATATATGATGAGCAAGATACAACTAGCAATCAATGAGTAGCAAGAGAATAAGCTAGTAAACAATTAAAGGTAGGTGTTGGGATAACCACATGGTGACTCAGAGATGTATCCCGAAGTTCACTTTGAGAGGGCATGTGCCCTCATGTATGGTTTTGGTAATTAATGACAATCCCTAAGGACTAATGTGTGTTTTGAGCATATTGCTAGTATGGCTTGAAGTTGTCAAGGCATCACCTATATGAAGAAAGATGATATCTTCCATGAGCTTGCAACAAGAAGATCAATTCATATAGCTCATGGAGGATGACGTCATGCCATGATCGTCATCAAGGTTGACTAGTGCAAGACCAAGGGAAGTTGTCAGAGACATGAAGACGAAGCTAAGCGAGACTCTCCCATGATGGAGTATGGGGGAGTATATGGAGGAGTCGACCAAGGGAAGCTGTCGGAGACATGAAGACGAAGCTAAGCGAGACTCTCCCATGTTGGAGTATGGGGGAGTATATGGAGGAGTCTTCATCAAGCATGTACTAGCAAGCGCAATCAAGAAAGGTGGTCCACTTGAGAGATCAAGATCGTCATCATCTAGCTCAAGTGGATTGCTCAAGGCAAATATATCATCTTGATAGGGCTATAGGATAGATAGACGTACTATCAAGAGGGGCTCTCGAGTGAGCAACTTGATCGCATCTTTGTGGAGAGCTCAAACCTTTGCATGCTTGGCATATCATCTTTCTTGGTTCTTATTTGTCTTTTCTCCTTGTTGGTTTTTGGTTCCTGTCGTGATCTTCATAACAAGACCAAGTTCTTCGAAAACGGTTTTAGTTTGGAAAACTCGTTGCGTTTTCGGTGTGGAAATATTACCGGTTCAACCTTGAGAAAAGTTCCACACCTTCACATGTGTGGGGACTTTGCGTTTTTGTTGGGTACTCCTTGTCAGTCCCTTTCCAACGGAGTTGGTCTCAAATAATTCGGAGTTTATTTGCAAAAGATCTCTCAGTTCTGGTGTTTCTGCAGTTTTTCAAAAGGGCGGAAATGTCCGGACCTTGCTCGGAGATTTCCGGAGCTCGGAGATTTCCGAGCCCTAGTCCGGAGATCTCCGAGCGACGGAAGATTTTTGCTAAGTCCAGAACTCAATTGCGTACTGACTCAGTTCAGTTTTCCATCGGATTTTCTACCGGAGATTTCCGGGGTTCGGAAATCTCCGGCCATGGTTCGGATATTTCCGGTCACAAGTTGCAGTTTTTCGCCAAGTCTCATTTGCTTTCAGCACTGATCTTTTCTCAGCTCGGGTCGGAATTCCTACCGGAGATTTCCGGGGTCCGGAAATTTCCGGACCCCAGTTCGGAAATTTCCGGTCTGGAGATTCCAACCGGCTAGAAATCTGGGAAGGGCTATAAATACCCCTCCCCTTCTTCTTCCTTGAGCTGACGACTTTCCCCTCTCTCTGTTGCCATTGTTGACCTTGGGAAAGCTTGCCCCCTCTCAAATCCTCCCATGATTCTTGCATATCTTTGAGAGAAAAGTGAGAGGAGATCTAGATCTACAATTCTACCAATCCATCTCTCCTCTAAGTGAGGGGAACATAGTGGATCTAGATCTTTGAGTTCCTTTGTGGTTCTCCCCCTTTGTTCTTGCTCTCTCTTATCCCCCCATAAGCATTAGTTGCTTGTGGTGGGATTTGGGAGTGTAGGATTTGTCTCCTTTGTGGTTTCTTGGTTCTTCCTCTCTTATTCCCCCATAAGCATTTGTTGCTTTGTTGGAATTTGAGAGTGAAGGACTTGAGCACTTTATGTGTTCTTGCCATTACATCTTGCATCGGTTTGAGCCCTCCACGAGGATTCGTGGTGGTGAAATTCGTGAGCTAGTTACTCTTGGACCCTAGACGCCTTAGTGGCCGCCTTTGTGGCATAGGACCTTTTGTGGTCAAGGCCTTTGTGGCTAGTTGGGACCTTTGTGGTCAAGACCTCTTGTGGTCATTTGGGAGCCCCCAATTCGGTTGTGGGTGTGTGCCCCAAGGTTGTTGTACGGGATTGTTCTCCGCCCCAAAGGAGTTCATAGTGGAAGGTGGACTCGGACCTTTGTGGTCGAGTTCATCGGAGAAGAAGGTGAGGTGTAACATCCCAGAATGTTAATATAATTATTAATGCAAAAGGTGGGCCAACAAAAACTTTTATTATAAAAAGTTGTGTATGTTTAATTCTTGAGTGTTGCTTGTTACATTGTTTGCAATATTGTTGAATTCAAGCCCTAATTGAAAAATTGAAAGAAAAGAAAACAATAAAGCAAATCCTAAAAACAAAACACCATGTGACACATGTCACATTATTTTTCCAAATTAAGAAGCATAATTTATTTTTACACCAAACCCAATGGAGAAATATTATAAACACTCCTAGTTAATTTTTACAAACTATTCCTTTTCAAAAAAAAAATTCAGATTCAAAACTTCAAATTCAAATTAGAAATTCATGATTGAAATATTTCAAAATATTTCAAAGAGACCTTGTGACACTCACCAATAATATACTTAGCCTAGATCTTAAATTTGGACCCAAAAGAATAAATAGAAATAGGAAAATTAAAATAACAAAAGGTCACTGTTTTGGTTCAAGCAATTCATCAAACACTTGGTGTTCACCACCTGTTCTTCCCAAACCGAACCAAACCTCGGATCAAATAGAGCAATTGAGTGTTTAACTTGTCGAATTAGAGCCTCCCCTGCACTCACCTCATCTCCACGATCCCAGAGCGCCCGAGATCAAGCCAAATGGCCACCGGAGTCGTCGAGGAGCCGTTGGCGACAGCCGCGGCCGCGCGCACGTCGCCGTGGTCGGCACTGTGGCCGCGACGACGCCGCGCCGTGCCGGCCGCGCTGTGCCTCCCTCCCTCGCTCTCCCTCACCCCCTGGTCTCCCCCCGCACCCGCAGCACACACCAGCACCCGCCCGTGCGCGCCGCGCCCGCGCCAGAACGCGCACGCCGTGCGCCGCCCGAGCACGCCCACGGCAGGGCCATGCCCCCGCACGCACCCGAGCGCGCCACGCTGCTCCACCTTGCCCGCTCGGTCCCCTGAGAGCCCCGCAACCCAGCCACGCCCCTCCACCGGCCTACGGCGGCCTAGCACGGCCACGGGCGCCCCTGCACCGCGCCCACCGTGCGCCGCCCGGCCGCTATAAAACGCCCCCGTGCCCTGCTCTTCTCCACACCACCCCACTGCCTCTTCCCCCTCTCACACCACCTCTCGAGCACCGCCTGAAGGGCGACGCCGTCGCCGCAGAGCCTCAGGCCACCGTGGGTCTCCTCGAGCTCGCCGTGCCCGAGGTAGACGACGACCACGGCACGGCCGTGCTACCCCTCCCCCTTCCCTTCTCTCTGCCCTCAGCCCTTCCCCTTGCACCCGTACTCACCCGCCTCCCTTTTCCCTCTGTCCCGTGTCCAGGAGCGCCGTCAATCGCTCGCCGGAGTCGGAGCAGAGCCGCGGAGGAGGAGGAGATCGTCGCCGACGCTCGGGGCCACGCCAGCACGCACCACTCGCCCCAGGAGCTTCCCCACCTCGCCGCCGTCGTTCTGCACTGTCTGCGCGCCCTCCCGAGCCCCCTAGGTGAGCACACCGTCCTCCTCGCCGTCGCCGGAGCCGCGGCGCCGCCCGATTTAGGTCGTCGCCGACGCGCTCAACCTCCGCCGTTAGATCTTGATCCTGCGGTCGCGTACCGGTTCGCTGAAAATAATAAAACCCTGACATGCGGGTCCCACGCGTCAGGTTTAAATAAACCGCGCGCGCGCTCGCTGAGTCACTGACCAGTGGGTCCCCTCCGTCAGGATTTTAATCTTTATCCGTTCTGGAATTAAATTCGAATTTAAATTTCATTTAAAAACCAGTACTGAACCCAATTTTAGAAATTCCATAACTTTAGATTTACAACTCCAAATTTAGCAAATCCAACTGTTCTGGAAAGCTTATGAAATTATCTATCCAACTAAACTAGTTTCACCCCATTTGGATATATAATAAAAATACAATATTCAAAATACAGTAGCATGTTTAAATTCTAAACTTGTTTGTTTCTAATACTCTAATAATCCAAATTAGTTGAAACTAATTTTATTAGATCACCTTTAACCATGGTTAGTCAATCCTAGAAGGATTTAATTTTTAGATGAATATAATTTAAATAATAGCCAAAACCTTATTAATTGGTTTCTGGATTCAAAACAGTGTGTAGGGAGTTTGGTAACTCCAAATGACCCAAACCCAATTGTGTCATCTTCTACACATCATTAGCTTTCTGTAGAATTTTAGTTTGTATTTTTGTGACAAACATAACTCAAGCTATGCAATTAAACATATGCAACAAGTTTCTGCCCAAATTAAAATACAATGGAATAATATTCAATTCAATTAAATTGAAACCACATGATATTGTTTGATATGTGGAATGGGGAATTAGAACCTCTAAGAGTGTATTGCTATGATGATTGGTTGAATAGGCTAGTGATTGTTTGTATTTGATTGCTTGTGTATTAGAAGAGAACGTTGCCGGATATATCGAGGAGGAGGGATTTGCTGAACCTGAAGACCAAGACCAAGATCACTTTGCCGAGCAAGGCAAGCTACTCTCTGAGCTTGCACCTAACTTATGCATCTAGATTTACAAATCATTTTCAAAAGCAAAGGTTTACAAAAACCCTTTTTCACAAGTATATAGAGACGATTTTGCCACCCTATATAGAAGTAGATACTAAAACTATAGGATGGAAAAACAATGTTGTTTATTCAAAACTCCTTTGAAAACTTGTGTGGATATATAGCACCAAGATGTGGTGTTGAAATAAGGAAATGGAGAAAGATGGTTTTGGAAAAGCTCATTGTGTCCTAGTACTCAGTCAAGCAACCGATACTCTGTGCGACCACATTTACCCACATATGGGAAAGGGCTTAGTCATATAGTTTGCTCTTATTAGTATGGGACACTGCATCAACAGAGATGACTCTGTTATGCATGAGGGAGTGGTTTGGTGACCTAACCCTGACCTGGGTCCTCGCTCAAAAATCTATGAATAGATAAGGAGGAGGATAGAAGGATGTCCGTATACACCGCCAGATAAAACCTATGAGTCCTCACACTTAGGGTTTCCGACGGGAAACTAGACTAGGTGTAGATGGAATGGTTCATAGGGGCAGGATCCTATACTAGCATGAGCAAAGGAAAGACTAGGGTCGGTGACTCAACTTCGCATACCACGGGTATGGCGAAGCGTGGCTGACACGATGAGTTATCGGATGAGTGTGGGAAAAGCGTGCTACCTCTGCAGAGGGTAATTAAACTATTCGAATAGCCGAGTCCTCGGATATGGACCGTTGAAGACCCTACTTAGACCATGTGCAAGTTTTGGGAAAAGAATTGAGTTTTAAGAGTAAAGTAAATTGGAGAATGTTCCATACACCTATACCAACGGATCGGTATGAGGGAGTTGGAAAATGATTACCATAATGGTTTATGGTTGGAAAAGGAGGAGTTTTGGTATAAAACTAATAAAATTGAGATATCTAGTAGTCATAATTTCCTTATCTTCTTCAACAAAGATACAGAGATGTTTTAAATGAATAAAAGTGAGAAACTAAAAATGGAACTAGAGCACTCATGTTGGGGTAGTTTGCGAGTACATTCAAATGTACTCATACTAGTTTGCTTCTGGCTATTGTCGTAGCCAGACATGGAGGAGTACTACACCCAGGAGGAGTATGGAGACTTCTATGCCAACTAAGGATCTTCTCAAAGTCGACTGCCTGTCGGGTCTGCGTTAGCTGTTGGATGGCTGCTACGTTTAAGTTCCGCTGCTTATGTTGATTGCTTTGGTTTGGCCCTTGAAGGCACCTATGTAAGACTTGGTCTAGATGACCATTTTATGTAAGACTTTAATTCGGTATTGTAATGGATGTAAACTTTGGTATTCAATTCGGATTATGTGCAACGACAGACTGATCACGGGATCGTTGTGTTAAGCATAATCGGGTATTTCGGACAGTTAGTCCGGGGTCCCCACATGAGGCCTTTGTGGCGTTGAGCAAACCTGTTGTGGTTGCTCACACCTCTCCAACGAGACGTACACCTTTTGTGGTGGAACTCAGGAATACATCATCGTCTCCGCGTGCCTCGGTTATCCCTATAACCGAGCTCTTTACTTATGCACTCTACTTTGTGATAGTCATCGTGCTTGAAGTTCTTTACCTTTCTATCCCATTGTTGTTTGTGTTGCATAGCATAAGTTGTTGGTGCACATAGCGAACCTAGTATATTTAGGTTGTGTCATTGATAAGTTAAACACTAAGTTTTATTCCGCATTTATCAAGCCTAAATTGTAAAAAGTGTTCCTCGCCTCCATGCTTGACGATATGATGATCCAATATATATGGTGTATCAACTCAATCATTCCTGCAATGCTTTAGCATACTATTAGTACTCTCATTGTGTTGTTAACAAACATCAAAATAGGATTAGGATAGGGCATGTCCTTTCAATCTCCCCTTTTTTGGTGTTTGATGACAACACCATGATTAGTTATAACGATTTGCAAAACATAGAGAGGATCCCCCTGAATATGTGCATTGATTGACTTTGCTTTGGAATGCAAGATGCACACATTCATTTGGACAGAGCCTTACTTGTATTTCACAAAAACACATGTAACACAAGATGTAATATCCATAAGACATAAGCATAAGATAGACATTAGATAGCTAAGTAAGTCTATTACAGACACATCATAGTCTTAAACGAATAGGTTCATGCATGTCTCACACCATGCCCAACCGAGTTCATAGAAATTGCCAAATAAGATGAAACACAAGCAATGGAAGATCAAAGCAAGAGCGAGCTTGTGTTCCCCCCATGCAAATCCCTCGATATACCCTATATATGAAAGTTGGACAGATTCACGTCCAAATCGAGCATCCACGTCGTCTTTTTTACCTCGACCGTCCGATCTGCCTGTCTAACCTGGAGTCAAACCCGCCAGTTACTGTAGCTTGGGGGTTTCCACCAATCAGTGCGTGACACGTCGCCCGGTGGCCCGCCGGTCGCCCCCGGTTTCGCCAGTCACCGCGGCTATTTTGCAGAAAAGTGCCTCGCAGATCGATCCCGTGCCCCGCAGTCCACATTTTAACACTACCAAGGATCTACTCGCGAATATGGAAAACTTTAAACACTTTTTTACAAAATCACCCCGCAGAATCCCCCGTCCTTCTCGCTCCCGCGATTCTGCCACCGCCCCCACCACATCTAGGGTTAGCCGCGCGGGTGGCGGCGCTGGGGCGGCGGTGAAAGGAGCAGCCTCCACCGGACAAACCTTCGCCTCCTCTTCTCCCACCGTTTCCGTCGCCGGCTGCTGCGTCCTACTACTGTCGCCGCCCATGCAAAGCCTCTCCTTCCGTCCCAGCGAACAAATCGCCCGCGCAGCAGGCTGCTGGGCCCTGCTCCTGTCGGCGCCCCTACAGAGCTTCTGCTCCACCTCCTTCCCTCCCGCCACCGGCGCAGCAGGCGCCCTGAAAACCACCCGGACGCACAGGGCTGCCACCTCCAGCCCGACGAGCCCGACCAGGATTGAAACGTCTACCGCGATGAAAGGTCCACCTTTTCTTTTTCTTTTTCTTTTTCCTACACATCTTCTTATTTTTGCTATACCGGTGCTGCTATTTTAAATTTGATGCCTAGTTGTTTCTGCACAGATTGAAGCTCCACTGCTGTGAGGGATATAGCAGATCGCCACAAGTTCCCACCGTGGGAAACAGTGAGAAGGAGTGTCATATAGTACTATCTATTTTAATTTGTTTTAGAGTATATTTTGATAGAATTAGAATTCCTACACATCTTCTTATTTTTCTTCTTCTTTTTGATATACCGGTGCTGCTATTTTCAATTTGATGCGTAGTTGTTTCTGCACAGATTGAAGCTCTACTGCTGTGAGGGATATAGCAGATCGCCACAAGTTCCCACCGTGGGAAACAGTGAGAAGGAGTGTCATATAGTACTATCTATTTTTATTTTGGTATGTTTTGGAGTATATTTTGATAGAATTAGAATCGCAGTGGATTTCTTTCCCTTATGTTGACGCCCGTGAAAGCAAGCAAGATGATTAAGTCCGCAGATCCAGCCAATTGGTTCTCAATGAAGCTGACTGCAGTCTCCATGATGCCCTATGTATCATCAGGTGATGGGGAAATAAGAGGTTCTCGATTGCTGCTGGCGGTGCACCTGAAATAGAGATGCCAATGCAACTGACTACTTGGGCTGTTTCGGCTGCATAATTTCATTTAAGGTATGCTGCTGTATATTTCATTTCATTTCTATTCTACTAGCTTTTCATTTAGGAACAAACTGAACCAGTTGTAATTTTCTGCCCAGCAATCTCCCCCACTTTGAGATTGAGTAATATTCTTATTTGTACTATTTTTCAGATTAAAGTTGGGGGAAATGTTGTTCTTGCTGCCTACTCAAAATTGTCACTACTTGAAAAGCCTTCAAATAAATATAGTGATGAGAAACTTGAGTATGCTGACACCAATTCTAGAGTTTCAAATAGTCCACGTAAGTTTGCTGACGCTAAAATGTGTGCTGACACCACAATCTTTTTGTTTTATTCTCATGATGATGCAAACTTGCAACACTCATGTTTTACACTTCTATATTTACTTAACACACCGGGTTTCTATGATGGAGCCTTTCCAGCATGATGAGCAATGTCGATCACCCTACTGTTGAATCCAAAGATGACCACTTTTGGGGGCATATGAGGTATTGCTTTAATCTTAGTTGATGCAGAGATTTTTTTATGTGTGTTTGCCATTACTGTGTTGGTCGACAAGTTTTCGACGCCCTGCACGGGTATGGCATGTCTGCGAATTACTTCTATCGTGCTACTGCTTAATGGTGTGCTCTTGATGTTCGCCTTCGTTCATATAGTCTACAAATGATCTTCAATAGTCTCCTCATGCAGTACAATGTTTTGATCTTTTATCTTAATGTAATATGAACCTATGTACAAGCTAGATCTTTATCTTTACTATCCTATGTATGAACTATCACTGCGTGAACCTAATATTACTTTACATAGCAATGCAACTACCAAAGATGTTATGGCTGCAACTTTCTGCTGCTAAATGGAAATTAATTGATCAGTCTATTTTGCAAGTTTGTTATAAACAAAAAGTACCATATGTGCAGGTTGTGTTCATTAATTGTAAGGCATTGTTATGACCTATGACCACCCATTAAGTGTATGTTTTCTGATGCGACCCTCTAAATCAAGCTTTAAAAAAATTACATTACAGAAACAAGATTTACTGGCATCTACCCTCCAGTTTCCTGGCAGCTACCCTCCCATGTTTCATCATTTTTATACATTGCAGATTAACAATCAGGTACCAAATAGTACTTTGCTAATTGTAATCTTATGAATAACATGATTTATCTACCTTTTACACTAAACACTTTGTGATATGGAGTCGTCTTCATTTTTTTGCATCGCTACATTTTAGACTGTACTTTTGTTGGTCAACCACAGAACTAACAAATTACGACCCTGATGACTGATGGAACAGGTGTGAAGATCATTTACCATCTACAGATCCAAGTGTTCTTAATACAGACTCTTGAGAATATTAAAAGTCTAGAAATACCAGAAGGGAAGCTGAAAACTCTGTCCACAAATAACATAGCAAGTGAGGCACTTGAAGAGGAGACATTATTCCAGGCAACCATGTCTGAAATTACGGTGACAATCCCCTCCGAAGCGTCCACTCAAAACAGGTTTCTTTAGGATTATGGACTACCATTGCATAACATTATTGCAATTTTGGTTATCCTTTATCTTCTTTATTCATGTTTAGCTGCGACCTCTTCTTCTCTTTTCACTTTAGGCGCAAGGAGAGAGGTGTAGGTGATAATCTGTCGAAGAAATCCAGGAACTAGGTCACCATGCAGAGATGGTACTCCTTAAGGTCCGACCAAACCATACCTATTGTTAATCCAGTCCACATAGCTACACAGAATTCATTCTGAATTTCGTTACTGCAGAACAAACAAACTTATTATGCATGTACATAGTTTTTGTCCAAGACTGCTCCAACAACACGTGCTCGGTGATATTTAGTTTTGCCATCGAGGTCTTGGTTGCCGAATGTCTCATTGTTAATGATGTTGATACCAGCAATCTCTGCTTTCGAATCGTTGTTCATCACATAAGACTCGTCATGTGTTTGAGATCGTCTCCTATCCACCTCAGATCAGTGATCTGATCAGAACTTATGTATTTGGTGTTATTTTCATTTGTCTATGTATTACAAGCATCTCGATGCAACTCTTAAAGATCCGTCTTATGTTAAATCAGTGTGTTGTGAATCTCTAAATTGCTTCCTTTTGAGCTTTAGCACTTTGCTTGTCTGCCAGTTTCTTAAGTTATGATTGAATTGTTACCGCTGTGCACGGTAGTTTCTGAACTTGAGCACTAACTTTGTTTGTCTGTTCATGAGTTATTTTTGCATATCTCTTTGCTGGTTGACGGCTCTTGACATTTAGGTAGCATGTGCCCATGATTTGGTATGGTAATTCTGCTCCGGAAGCCAAGAACTTTGTTTTTGCTGGTTGACGGTTCTTGACATTTTGGTAGTATGACATACTCGTGCCTTTTGAAAACACACAGAACTACCATGGATGACAACTGATTGGGCTCGGCAGTCGCATCACTGGCTATAGATGTTCTGTGTGGTGCGGTCACTGCTGAAACTATACCAGATATGCTACGAACTAAGGTGTTGCCATCAGATTTCACAGACACAACACAGGGAGTTTCAGAAAGTTCTTGAAAATGTGCAGTACTCAATATATTCATGGATACATCTGCATTTCTGTATGAAACTTTACCTGCCATAAATGTGATTCCAGCTGCACTTTACAGAGTCAATTCCTGTAAACCATATACTATAACAGCCCACATTAGAACATTTCTGCTCCTTTTATCAACTGGTTGCATTCATTTTCATGATATTGTAGGCTTAACACTGTCAACACGGGCGCGGCGTGTCGCCGCGTCAAGTTACCTAGTAATCCTAATAGAACACATTCTCCCCCTTTGTCATCGAAATGCCAAAAAGGAAGAAGCGCGATGCTAAGGCGTCCCTAAAAGAAACCACCCGTGGAGTGAGAGGTAAGGAAGGGGTCCATAGTGTCATCAGCTCTAACATGTCCAAACCCACCCGCACCATCGTCATCACTATCAGTCCAGGTGGTCACAGGGTAGCGCTTCTTCATCCAGTCCTCCTTAGGTGTGATCACATCATCTGAGGGCTGAGTGGGAGAGTGAGGGATCTCGAGCTTGTCCATCATAGCACGGTGACGCATAGCAACCTTCTTGTGAAGCACATGTGAATCATATAAATGTTCTTTGACATCCAGCTGCATGCAGAAGACTTTCTTCATTTTGAGCTTCAACTTGCCAACCCATGATGGCTCGTCAACCGGAGTAGTGTGGGAGCTAGAAGCAACAACCGGAGCACGTCGGTGAGGGGCACTAGCGGGTGCGGTTGGAGTAGTGGTTGCAGTTGGAGGGACCTTCCTCATATGTGGGGGAAGATGCTTCTTCATCAAAAGTTGCTTGCGAGGATGAGTAACAATGGGTAGCCCATCTTGCATGATATCCAGCCCCGTCGCATCGTCATACTTGTGGCAAATAAGCTTCACGATGTACGGGCCATAGATAGGGACCCTTTTTCCAACCAAGGTAGCCCACAGTTCCTCATACATGTACTCCATGACATCCAACTTCACCCCTTTGCCTTGATATTTCTTGGAGAGGGCAAGAAGATCAAACATGTACCCGTGGACTTGATCAATGTTGCCAACCCGAGGAGCAATGGTCTCACGATAGATACGGTGCAATATCTCAAAGGGAGGGATAAGGTCTTCAGTCTTCCCAGCAATCTCATATTGCATGGTGATATTAGTAATGTCACCCGGGGACTTGCAGAAGTTTTCAGCATGAGCCTCCCACTGATTACCTGAGCCATAGTTTGGATATCCCAATAGCTGTGCAAACTCACGCCAAGTAGCCTTAATAACCTTATCTTTGGTCATCCATATGATTGTCTGAGCAAGATCATTGTCAAAGTAAGCGGTGGCATAGAACTGATGAATGTAGTACTCAATGTATGGTTGCTCCACTGTCATGATGTTGAGGAGGCCAAATTCTTCACACATGGCTAAGGTCTCACGGAAATAGTCCGGGTGTTTGGTCCTCATGTGGTGCACATTGATGTGGTGTTGGAGAACAACCTTGGTCTTCTTGTTGGTTTGCTTGTACAACTCCTTTTATACCCTTTCTTGCTCATTGGTGTAGAAATGAGGGTTGGAGACACGTGGGTCTCTTGGTTGAGCATAGGGATTGACCTCACGATATGAAGTGTATTTCATGGAGTTCATTTGTGAGAATGGGCGAGAAGAGGTGGACCGGCGCTCTTGGACCGGAGCCTTCCCTTGACATCGCCGAGTTGTCTTGGCGGGCAATATTTCTTCATCCTCCAACTCATCAATCTCGGACTCAGCTGATTCAACCGGTGTAACCTGTTCTTCTTCCTGAATCTCATTTGCATATCTTGGTTTCTTGTGAACAGCGGTGCGGATAACTGCATGTTTTTCTTTCATTTTTCCCGAACCCACACCTCCACGGCTTGTACCTGAGAAACAACATATAGATAGGTGGAGAGGGAACAAGATGAGTGCACAAGTCCATTAGATAAAGATTTAAAAAACATAGCCCTTGGGTGTAATTAGAAAATTGAAAATCCCCAGGTCCGGTAGTACCGATCCGCGGCCGGTAGTACCGGTGCTGAGCAGTTTGACGGATCTTCAACGAGGATGCATCAAACCTCATGGATATCAACCAACTACTTACACACAAGTGCTATGGGTTGCACATTCGACCATTTGACTACTTCCTAACCCATTTTAACCGACATTACGGAGCTACCAATGATTTTCCCTAGATCTCATCTAAGAACTCAAAGAGAAACTTGGAGAGAGCAAAGTAAGAGCAAATACCAGAGTCCATGGGAGAGGAAGACGTGGGGAATCCTTCCCACGGAGCAGATCTGACAATGTCTTGTCAAATCCGGAGATCCACGGAGAAGGGGGGCGAAGCAACACAGTTTTTGAGTTGAGAGGATGGCGAAATAATGAGGAGGAGAGAGGCGTTCGACCCAGTCCTGGAAACTTAAGTCGTGCAGGATCGGAAGTACCGACCGTCTCAAATCGGTAGTACCGATTAACGATTTGTGTACTGACTATTTTGAGCACCTTATCCGGTAGTACCGGGCCTAAATCGGCAGTACCGATTGTTCTATGATATCACAATTTTAATTTTTATGAAAATGTGGACTTGTGCAGGGAATTTAAGCATGGTTCATGAGGTAAGTGGCTTAGGAAAGGATACTCATTGCTATGAGGAGACGATGCATACACCATAAGAGCAAATAAAACCAACTCTTAGTAATTTCTCTTGATTAAACCCAATGCAAATAATCTCAAAATAAGACCATAATATCAACTTCTCAAGAAGAGAAGGTCGGTGGCCGAGGCCACCTTATATGAGTGTATGTGACTTGGCACCGCGAAGATATATCTTGGGTCCAAAATCACAACTCATCTTTGAATCACATTTGTCACAAGAGTGACTATATTGTAAGATTTGTCTATTTGCGCATAATAGGGGATGTATTGACTCATGGATTGAGCTATACTCCCCCTATGTGTATGCCTACATCTAACCCCTTAACTATGTCTAACAGGGATATGTATGCATGATGTCCATTAAGTCCAATTACTTATATCCACCACATTGAGCTCACTTCTCAATTCCTTGAATCTTGCTTCACCTAGAGGCTTCGTGAACATATCGGCTAGTTGATGCTTGGTGTTGACATAAGAGATAGCAATATCACCTTTCTCAACATGATCCCGACCCATGAAGCACCAGATTGTGAGCAATTTTGATAGCACTTTCATTATCACATAAAAGAGGCACTTTGTCAAAAATGACACCGAAATCCTTTAGAGTTTGCCTCATCCATAATAGTTGTGCACAACAACTTCCGGCGGCAATATATTCAGCTTCAGTTGAGGAGGCGGCAACACAATTTTGCTTCTTTGAAGACCAACTCACAAGTGACCTACCAAGAAATTGGCAACCACTCGAAGTTGACTTCCTATCCATTTTGCAACCCGCCCAATCCGCATCCGAGTAGCCTATGAGATCAAATGTAGTTCCACTAGGATACCAAAGTCCATAGTTATGAGTTCCGATCAAGTATCTCAAGATCCGTTTAACCGCGGTTTCATGACTCTCCCTTGGACTTGATTGGAATCTTGCACACATACCCACACTAAACATAATATCCGGTCTAGATGCACAAAAGTAAAGTAAAGATCCAATCATGCAATGATAAAGTTTTTGATCTACCTCTTTACCATTTGGGTCCAAGTGGATGTCCGCCTTTTGATCCATGGGGAATTTTTCCGGTTTGGCACCAACCATATCGAACTTCTTGAGCATGTCCTTCACATATTTTGCTTGACATATAAAAGTCCCTTCCTTCCATTGATGGATCTCAAAGCCTAGGAAGAACTTCAACTCGCCCATCATGGACATCTCAAATTCCTTGGTCATTAGCTTAGCCAATTGATCAGTGAAATCTTTACTAGTTGATCCAAAGATAATATCATCGACATATATTTGGCATACAAAGAATTCTCCATCTACTCTCTTGGTGAAGAGAGTGGGATCGATTACTCCAATTTCAAAACCACGGTATACTAAGAACTCCTTGAGGTGATCATACCAAGCACGAGGTGCTTGTTTAAGGCCATAAAGTGCCTTATGGAGTAAGTAGACGTGATTTGGAAATTTAGAATCTTCGAACCCCGGAGGTTGTTTAACATAGACCAATTCATTTAATGGGCCATTAAGAAAAGCACTTTTGACATCCATTTGATGTAAAATAATTTTATGAGTGGATGCATAGGCAATTAATAAACGAATAGATTCAAGTCTAGCAACGGGAGCATAAGTTTCACCGTAGTCGACTCCTTCAATTTGGGTGAAGCCTTGTGCCACGAGTCTTGCTTGGTTGCGAATGACTTGACCAAGTGAGTCTTGCTTGTTCTTGAATATCCATTTAGTTCCAATGACATTATGGTTGGTGTCCTTGGGTCTTTCAACTAATGACCAAACTTGGTTGCGCTTGAAGTTGTTTAACTCTTCGTGCACAGCCACAACCCAATCCATATCTTCAAGAGCTTCATATACCTTGAGAGGTTCTACACTAGACAAACAAGCAACATGACCACAAAAGTTAGCTAATTGATTACGTGTGGACACATTTCTCCGTATACTCCCAAGGATATTTTCTTTGAAGTGATCATGGCAATCCAATCTTGAAGCGCACCGAATGACTCGTCGTTGCATAGTTTGTTGGATTGTTTCGCCATGACATGTATCTTCATCATTTCCTTGCTCTTGATCATGATCACCCATATATGGAGTTATTGGAGTAGTGGGTTCATGATGTTCTTGATCGCCACTTGAGTTGAGTGTATCTTGGCCATGTTCTTATTCTTGAGTTTGTAAGACTTGTTCTTGGGTGGCTTGTTGATTGCTAATGGAGGTAGGAGACTCGACTTGAGTGGAGCTTGTTCCTTCATCTTGTGGTGCTCTTGGTTCCTCAATAGGAATGAATTCTCCTATGCCCATGGTCTTTATGGCATGAGAAGGGGCATCACCACCTACATCACCATAGTCAATATGCCCCACTTGGGAGCCATTAGTCTCGTCAAACTCCACATTCATAGATTATTCAACACACCCGGTGCATATGTTGTAGACCCTATAAGCGTGGGAGTTTGCGGCGTACCCAACAAATATGCCCACAAAAGATCTAGATTCAAATTTAGCTAGTTTGCAACCCTTAATATACACATGGCATTTGCATCCAAATACACGAAAGTAGTTAACATTGGGTTTGTTACCGGTAAGGAGTTCATATGGGTTTTTTTGCATGGGAGGACGAAAGAATAACCGGTTTGATGAGTGGCAAGTGGTGTTGATGGCTTCGGCCCAAAAATTGTATGGTGAGTTGAACTCAGCCATCATTGTTCTTGCCATATCAATAAGAGTGCGATTCTTCCTCTCGGCAACACCATTTTGTTGGGGAGTATATGCAGCGGAATATTTGAAGGAGATATGCCCTAGAGGCAAATAAATAAGTAGTATTTATTGTGTTATCTCATGAGTTTATAATAGGTTTGTGTATTATGCTATAACTGTATTAATCGGAATTATTAATACACGTGTGATACATAGACAACCAGGTCCCTAGCAAGCCTCTATATGAGCTAGTCCATTGGGCAACAGTTGATCGAGATTCCCGATCAAGGACAATGACGTCGGTTGACAATGGGGTCATCTTGTTAGTTGAATAAGGTGGTGGACATACGCAAAGTATTGCAATAAGATCGTATTTCGATGTTTGTCATTTGCAATAGATAAGAGTATGATAGCTTATTCCTTAGACCGTGAGACCGTACTTATTGTTGCTTCGTAGGAGTGCTTTGAGAGCATCAAACGTTGTGTCTTATATAGCATGACAATAACGGTGTCCATCTTGGGTATTCCGAAAGAGCATCGAGACGTAAGGATCAATAGCGGGATTTGTTCATTCTTGTAATGGAAAGATATTCTGGGCCCACTCGGTGTTATTGCATCTATATAGCTGCGCAGCTTATGACTAGGTCATGGAGATGTAATATCACAGACGAGTTAATAACCTTCGTCGGTAACGAGATACAGCAAAGGCATCGGTGTGTCTACGATCATATCTCGGACAAGGTAGTATCGCAGAGACAAAGGGAATGAATATCATATTTATGGTTCAACGACGATATTCGTGGAATGCACAGGGGTCGTCATATATTTCCAGGTATCCCTGACGATCATTGGTGAGCGGAGTGTCTCGACCATGTCTGGAGTGTTCCCGAACCGTAGCGTAACAAACTTAAGGTCTTAGCGACGCTAGGAGATAGGTTCTGGAATTTTATAGGTTTTTATTGGAGAGAGAGAAATGATCCGGAAAGAGTTCCGGTGGTCCGGAAGGAGTTCCGGGGAGGTATGGAATGGTTCCGGGAATGTCCGAAAGTTGTTCGGGTGGTTCCGAAATAGTTTCGGAGTCATGGGATATTGAATTATATATAAATATATTAATTATGAATTAATGGGATTTTTATATTAATTTAATATTGATTAAATAAAGGAAAAAGGGGGCTCCCACCTAAATGGGCCCTAAGAGGGCCCATGAGGGGGAAACCGCACCCCACAAGGAAGGGGAAGGCTGGGCCTCCTAGTCCAACTCGGACTAGGAGTTGGAGGGCCCATGGGGGGTTCGGCCGAACCCCCCCCCCCCCCTTCCCCTCTCCTCCTTTAGTCCCACATGGGGGAGCCAAGGGGGTTGGCACACCCCCTTCCCCCTTTATATACCAAGGCATATTAATTGATTTAATACATAGGAAAATCCAATTAATTCCCGATTTCTCTCTCGATCTCGTGGTTCCCAAGTTGGAGCCGCGCCGAGCTGAGGAAGGGGGTCTCTCTCCACCTAAGCCATACCGCAGAGCGCCGTTGCTCTGCGGGATTCCAGATAAGATCTACTCCTGCGATTTCAGCTGGATCTGAATGACCGGGAGTTGTCGCTAGGCTCCGTATGTTTGCGAGTGCTCTGAGGATACTCTATTGAGAAGCTTGGGCGACGTCGTCTCGCCCCCTGCAGTCGCCGCGCCTTCCCCCCCTCTGCTGCCGGCGCGCCAGCCCCGGTGCTGGCGCTCTGCCTTCTTCTGCCCGACGCCCGTCGACGCAGATCATCGTCGACACCCCGGCGTCATCGACTCCGACATCGCGGCAAGTTCTCCGCGACCTCGAGGTCGGCTACGTACGACTTCATCGTCAACGCTTGTGCGGGAGCGTAATCCCCGCTATCGGTCTACATGGAGGTAATGTAACCCGTTCCGCCACCGTTATCGCAAGTACTAGATAGATAGATCCTGGCTAGTTAGGGTTTCGTTCGCTAGAAAATTATTGTTTTCTGCACCGTAACCCCTTCAGTGGTATCAGAACCGATCTATGCGTAGTACTGCTGGTACGGTTAGAACTCATGTTGAATGAGGACGTCTTTCTTATATTTGCTACCCTCTAGCGTGCACTTGCGATTCCTTCGGTATTGAGTTGATGAAGCGGCCCGGACCGACCTTACGCGTACGCTTACGCGAGACTGGTTCCACTACTGACATACGGCTTGCACCGTATCTGTGGCTGGCGGGTGTCTGTTTCTCTCTCTCTAGTCGGCAAAGCATTTTCAATGGAGGGCCCGAAAGGGATGCTTAAACATGCAATTATACGATCGGCGTTGTGGTACAAAGTTCGTAGGTAGGGAAGCGATTCTCTCACGAATAAGCCTATTTGCCACGTAAAACTTGCAAAACTAAATAAAGCTAGAGGCGTCTAACTTTGTTTTGCAGAGGCGTTATTTCATGTGACATGGTTACGGTAAGTTTTGATATTACTCGTACTGTCGGAGGCAATGGAGGGCTCTGTAGACTCGGAGGCACGCCGGCGCGCCGGGGGCCAGGCACATGGCGCCATGAAGGTCCAGGCGCATCGACCATGTCGCATCGCACTTCATTGCATCATTATTGTGTGCTGTTGTGTGTGCATCCTGTTGATTGCTTATATGCTAGATATACAACGGTAGCGTCATAAATAGGATGATCCCTAACAAATACCAAAATTGTGTTCTCCCTCGTTGCGCACCACCAAGAAAGTTCTACGTTATGAGGCAGGCCGTGATGATCGGGTGTCACACATCTCGTCGTTCGCATAAAGTGGGTGTAAGCCATGTTGCACGCGCAGGTCTTCGAGGTTTGATTGGCGAGCCTAGCATACTCAGAGGTATGGCCTCGGAACACGGGAAGATCGAAAGATCGAGCACGAGTCATAGAGTTGTTATGATCGACATTTTATGTCCACCTTTGAAGTTGTGCTGCCGACATTGATGATTGGGGGTAGTATGGTGGATGAGGGTCGTGTCATCGCCATTATTATTTTAGGGATAATAATCTTGGTGAGGTGTGTTTTTGATAATGAGATTATAGGACTAAAACTCACCTACATATTATAAACTTAACCTTACCTCTTTTGCGATCACATCTGTAGACTACGCAACTATACTTCGGTTACTTCCTCAAGAGCCCGGATGCTACATTAGAAGCCGACGGGTCCAACTTCATCAGATGGTACAGGGGTTTTAGAAACATTCTCGAACACGACAACATTCTATATGTTCTCGATGAACCGTTAGGAGAAGGACCAGGAGATTCTGCTAGCGAGGAGGAGGAAGATGATTTCCGTAGGCGTCGAGACATATTCATTGAAGTGGAGATCACCATGACCGTATGCCTGGCACCCGAGTTGAAAGAGTTGTTTCGACGCAAGGAGCCAAGCGTCATGATGGATGCGATAAAGACACACTTCGGGGATGAATTAAAGCGTGAGCAATTCAGGCAGCTTAGAATGTTCCAGACCATTCACATGGAGGAGCATACCTGTCTGAAGACACATTTGAAGAGATTGTATGACATCTACTTCCAGCTGACGATGGTCTTCGATTACTGGATGGCAGATTCTTGTGCCATTCGGACTGTCCTGATATCTCTACCTCCTAGCTATGAGAAGCATGTGCGCAAGTACATTTTGAAAGCCGACGATATGAACTTCTACAAGTTCGTACGTGAGTTCCAGTCTCTGAAGGTTGATTCCATCGAAGGAGAGATCTTCGATGCTACAGGTATATATTTGATATATGCAGAATTATGAATTCGCCCTTGGTATATGATGAAGTATTTGATACTTGCTCTGTTTGTGAAACAGGTCCAGATTATCACATATATGCGGCGCAGTTTGATGTGACCTGGCGCTGAAGCTGGTAGTCAAGGAGTTGATGGCCTTTTGGTGTTCACGTCCTCAAGTTACCATAGTTATCATTAATAGTTTTTGATACGATCTTTTGTAATACTGAGCGAGTGTGTGTGTCTTGATTGTTGCAAGACAAAGTTATTCATGTAATAAGACAAGTTCAGTTGTTTTATGTTATGGAACAAGTCAGTTGTTTTATCTTATGAATAAAGTTTCCACATCTCAGTTACATTGATTGTATGATAAGTATTCATAATTGTAGATATGATAAAATAGCTTGTCCCATGAACAAAGGTTCTATTGCTAGAACAAACACCGTCGAGTTTAGTCATAAAAGCAATGAAAGAAGTAATGGATGTTTTGGTCCATTTAAATATTTCGAGTGCTGAGTTGATTAAGCTTGAAATCAAGTATTGAAGTTGCAATACTAGCGGAAATTAATTGAGTGTCATTTTTAATGATTAATTAATGGTGTTTATTGCTTGATCCGAATTCCTCCATGACTTTGGTAAATAGGAGTATTTGCCCGATGAATTGTGGAGTCTGAGATTAATTTGATAATAGATCAAATGGGGTTTTTCAGAAGAAAGGTTAGTGAACATTGTATTCACAAAATTCGATCAAAGGACAGTATTTTTGAATTATGTTTTCAACACAAGAGACTTGTGGAAATTAGCTTCACAAAATTATAATGTCATATATAGTGATATGTGGGGAATTATAATCATGCTCTATTTTAAAATAAAGTATGGTCTGTCAGAATCAGTCTTAGAATCTCCTAATATGTTCGAAACATTATAGTCGATGTCCATTTTAGAAAATAGATATTTTTCTCAACGAGAATTCATAGGATCAACAGTAGTGTCGACGTGAATATGATTATGCGATAATTCGGAATATACATGAGTAGTTCTTTGTAGATTGCTCGCATTGGATGAGAGTGTGTTCTCAAAACCAAATAGAAACAAAACTTAGTTTGTTGTCTATGTAATTCCGAGAAAAAGATGATTTTTCGAGTTATGGTTTATGGACTGAAATTAGAAGTTTGGAATAAAGGGTCAGACTTATGTTGGAAGATGTTCCAAAGAGTATATGTCTGCTAACGAAAGTTTAGTGATTAAGAGTGAGGGAGACTAGAAAATTGCTTTCTTCTTGCAATCCTCTTCATAAAGATCATACTATTTTCATGAAAGAAACTTCTAAATAAAGTGTTGTTATATTTAATATTGCTGTCAGGTCACATCACTGTGTTAAGTATTTCAGATCTTGTTGACAGATCAAGGTACACTTTATGAATACAAAGAAAGTTGAGAAAATATCGGAATACGAACAAAGGCTTTTGAGCCTGGAAATCCAAAGTTGCATTTGAAAGGATTAAGAGAGTAATTGTTGCTGCAATTCTTATTAGAGGAATAAGATTGTTTAATCGTCATATAAGGTGTTATACGAGAAATGTGACTATAAGAAAGACGCGGTAGCATGTCTTGTCAAGAAATGTGTCTTGGACAAGATCAAATTTGTTGACTACATTTATGTAGACATGCTTGAAGTCTGAGGGATTTGTATTAATGTAATACTGTAGTTTGTATTAAATTCGAATTGATAGTAGATCAATGTTTTTGGTTTGACCAAAATGTCGATTTAAGTGGGAGTCATAGTTAGTTCACTCAGGTGAAATATGTGAAGAGCATATTTTGAGTGGGAGCTCAGGAACTCGAATATGTGGATGACACGTTTTTGAGTGGGAGCTCGTGTTGTCAAATATGTGGAGACATATTTTGAGTGGGAGTCGAATTCATTTTGTGTAGTTGACACATTGTGAAACTGTACCAATAGAACAGGATGAAGTTGTGAAACTATTTGAAAGTTAGTGTCTATTTTTAAATAGAACGGGAATTTTAAATAGTTAGTCGAGTTGCTTTGGATTATATCTGAGGAGTCAGAATAGAATCAAAAGGATGGTCCTTTGGAATCCAATTGATCATTAAGAGTAATGATGCGTGAAAGTAATTGTTGTATGACATGTGGGTCTATTATGTAATATTAGACATCATACCGAAACCTTATTATCTGCTCGATGAAATATAACCGATGTTCTTGGAATAAAGAGCAGTTATGAAAGTAAATTTGGAATTTACTGGAAGTAGAAGTGCGTTAGTTAAGGGATTGACATTTGAATATCAAGTTTTCTACATTGGTGTGAAAGTATGTAGATATCGCGAGTTTGTAATTGTTACAAGGGGCTCTGCATTGCTGAGTGTGTTTTTCAGAGCAGTTATCTGGTTAGTATAATCAGAGTATGCGCTGGGAAGCAGAAGTCTCACTTAGTTACGGTATTTGCATATGTGTTGTTAGACAAACATGGTGATATCAAGCAAGTTGATGCCAGTGAATCGCAAAAGCATGTACAATCATGGATTGTGCAGTAACACTTTTCCACAAGCAAGCATTATCAAATGATTCTTATTTGATAAGGGATTCTGATAAAGTAAAATGCAGCTAGTTTATTTGTACTCTAGTGCAAGTGGGAGACTGAAGGAGATATGCCCTAGAGGCAAATAAATAAGTAGTATTTATTGCATTATCTCATAAGTTTATAATAGGTTTGTGTATTATGCTATAACTGTATTAATCGGAATTATTGATACACGTGTGATACATAGACAACCAGGTCCCTAGCAAGCCTCTTTATGAGCTAGTCCATTGGGCAACAGTTGATCGAGATTCCCGATCAAGGACAATGACGTCGGTTGACAATGGGGTCATCTTGTTAGTTGAATAAGGTGGTGGACAAACGAAAAGTATTGCAATAAGATCGTATTACGATGTTTGTCATTTGCAATAGATAAGAGTATGATAGCTTGTTCCTTAGACCGTGAGACCGTACTTATTGTTGCTTCGTAGGAGTGCTTTGAGAGCATCAAACGTTGTGTCTTATATAGCATGCCAATAACGGTGTCCATCTTGGGTATTCCGAAAGAGAATCAAGACGTAAGGATCAAGAGCGGGATTTGTTCATTCTTGTAATGGAAAGATACTCTGGGCCCACTCGGTGATATTGCATCTATATAGCTGTGCAGCTTATGACTAGGCATGGAGATGTAATATCGCAGACGAGTTAATAACCTTCGTCGGTAACGAGATACAGCAAAGGCATCGGTGTGTCTAAGATCATATCTCGGACAAGGTAGTATCGCAGAGACAAAGGGAATGAATATCATATTTATGGTTCAACGACGATATTCGTGGAATGCACAGGGGTCGTCATATATTTCCAGGTATCCCTGACGATCATTGGTGAGCGGAGTGTCTCGACCATGTCTGGAGTGTTCTCGGACCGTAGCGTAACAAACTTAAGGTCTTAGCGACGCTAGGAGATAAGTTCTGGAATTTTATAGGAATTTGCTGGAGAGAGAAAATTGATCCGGAAAGAGTTCCGGTGGTCCGGAAGGAGTTCCGGGGAGGTATGGAATGGTTCCGGGAATGTCCGAAAGTTGTTCGGGTGGTTCCGAAATAGTTTCGAAGTCATGGGATATTGAATTATATATAAATATATTAATTATGAATTAATGGGATTTTTATATTAATTTAATATTAATTAAATAAAGGAAAAAGGGGGCTCCCACCTACATGGGCCCTAAGAGGGCCCAAGAGGGGGAAACCGCACCCCACAAGGAAGGGGAAGGCTTGGGCCTCCTAGTCCGAGTTGGACTAGGAGTGGGAGAGCCCAAGGGGGGTTCGGCCGAACCCCCCCTCCCCTCTCGTCCTTTAGTCCCACATGGGGGAGCCAAGGGGGTTGGCACACCCCCTTCCCCCTTTATATACCAAGGCATATTAATTGATTTAATTCATAGGAAAATCCAATTAATTCCCGATTTCTCTCTCGATCTCGTGGTTCCCAAGTTGGAGCCACGCCGAGCTGAGGAAGGGGGGTCTCTCTCCACCTAAGCCATACCGCAGAGCGCCGTTGCTCTGCGGGATTCCAGATAAGATCTACTCCTGCGATTTCAGCTGGATCTGATGACCGGGAGTTGTCGCTAAGCTCCGTATGTTTGTGAGTGCTCGGAGGCATCTCTTTTGAGGAGCTTGGGCGACGTCGTCTCGCCCCCTGCAGCCGCCGCGCCACCTCTCCCTCTGCTGCCGGCGCACCAGCCCCGGTGCTGGCGCTCTGCCTTCTTCCGCCCGACGCCCGTCGACGCAGATCATCATCGACACCCCGGCGTCATCGACTCCGACATCGCGGCAAGTTCTCCGCGACCTCGAGGTCGGCAACGTACGACTTCATCGTCAACGCTTGTGCGGGAGCGTAATCCCCGCTATCGGTCTACATGGAGGTAATGTAACCCGTTCCGCCACCGTTATCGCATGTACTAGATAGATAGATCCTGGCTAGTTAGGGTTTCGTACGCTAGAAAATTATTGTTTTCTGTAGCGTAACCCCTTCAACACCTTCTCTTAGTGTTGGTCTTGGGGTTAGATTTAAAGCCAATCCCTTCCTTTCCAACAATTTCCTTTTGATTGCTCAAGAGGTCAAGAAGGTTCTTCTCACCTTGGATGCAAGTGGCAAGACCCTTTTTAAGTTGGGCCTTCAACCTAGTGTTTTCCTCAATAAGAGATGCTTTCACACACAAAGGATTAGTCACACAAGTATTTTCATCTTGAGAGGGTTCTTTATAGCATTTAAGAAGATATGAGGCTTGAAGAGTGTGATACATCCCTTTGAGCTTGTTGAGTTCGCCAAGGGTGGCTTTGTGAGCCTCCCTTAGTTGCTCAAAACTCTCAACGAGTGTAAGTGACTCTCTTTAAGCTCATCATTTTTAATGTTAAGCTCACTAGCAATGTTTATGGATCGCTCACGGGTTTCCGTAGCCTTGGATAAATCCAAAACTTGGATTTCCGCAAGTTGCTCACGGAGCAATTGCTCTTCTTCCACTTGATTCTCAAGTTCACCAATTCTTTCGACATGGTTGCATGCATGCTCCTCGAATTCACAAATTATTTCCTCTTTTTCATCGAGGAGAGCATGAGCTTCACCTAGTTGATACATGAGAGCTTCTTCCATTTCCTTGGTTTTACCTTGGAGAGAATCCACAAACTGATTGATCTTATCAACCTTGTCATTCCCTACATCCGCAACACAATCCAAAAGAGATGGTTTAGAGGAGATATTAATTTTAGGTGGAGAATTCACCTTCGACGCATGTGCCATAAAGCATATGGGTTTGGAGATCTTGTCGTCGTTGGGCGAGGAGAATAGCGGAGCCAATGATGGAGGAAGGTGGCCTATTGCTAGAGCCGCCATCCCCACTTCTTCGCTTGAGTCGTCATCATCTTCTTCCTCACCACCGTATTCATATTCTTCTTTCGTGGAGGCCACGAAGGCCTTTTGAGGAGCTCGAGTGATGTAGTTCTTGGGCTTGGAGGGAGACTTGTTCTTCTTCAAGATGAGTTGTCCTCCATGGTCTTCTCTTCTCTCAAAGGGGCAATCCACCACAAAATGATTGCTTCTTCCACAATTGAAGCAAGTTATTTTCTTTTTGGAAGTGGAAGCCCTTGGGGTAGAGCTCTTGACGTTTCGTTTGTTCCAAAACTTTGTGGCCGCAAGAGCCAAGCATTCATTTAGTGCTCCCTTCAACTCTTTGTCACTTTCCACACTCCCGAACTCGTCATGCTTGGAATCTTTCACAAGGGCCTTCAAAGCAATATTCTTGGCAACATGCCGTTGATTCCATTGGCTTTTGGACGTAGCCTTCAATGTGTCATGGGTGACAAATTGAGATAGAATGTCATTGGGTGTCATTGTTGCATAATCCGCCCTTGAGTGAATTGTCATCACCATGTTCTCATTGTATGGTAGAATAACTTTCAAGAACTTGGACTTGACCCAATCTTCATCACAATAACGGAAGCCATTGTCCCTCATGGACATGGTAAGTTTGGTGAGTCTTCGAAACATATCGGACGGGGACTCATCATCCTTCATGACAAACTCATCCATTTGATGTTGGACAATGGCTTTCTTTGATCGACGGAGGCTTTCATTTCCTTCATACAAGTTGTCTATATATTCCCATGCGGCCTTGGTGGTTGGAAAGGCTCGAACTTCATCTTCATCATCCGCGGTCATTGCCCTTCCAAGCATGAAGTGTGCCGTCGCATCGAGTTGCTCATCAATCTCTTCTTGCTTAGTCAAGTTGTTGGGATCAACGGGGTTGAAGCCATTGACCACTATCCTCCATAGGTGCATAGATGAGCTGCGAAAATAAGACTCCATAGTTTTCCACCAAGAGATATAACGAACACTATCAAGAATAGGAGGCGGAGAACTCGTGTGGGTTATGTCAGGATAAGTGGGTGCATTTTGAGTGAGATAGCTATATGGTGGGGGAACCATATTGTTTTTAACAATTTTAGGTGGTGTACCCTCTTTGTCCTCCACATCAACAAGAGGACTCTTAGTTTCACTAGTTGATGATGAGGCATTGTTTGTAGATGTTTTAGAAAGCACTTCGTTTACAATGTCGGCCTTCATGCCTTTTAACAAGTCTTGGATGGCCTTCATTGTAAACGGAGCATCATCCACACCATCGGGAACTTCTTCATTAATTGGATTACCAAATTCATCTAGTTTAAGTGTTTCACCTACATCCCCTTGAGACATCCTTCTCTTCTAGGCGGTAAAGCCTATAACAAAGAGACCTTGCTCTGATACCAATTGAAAGGAGCGAGTAGGTTGTCTAGAGGGGGGGGGGGGTGAAAGAGCATTTTCCCTCATGTGTGGTTTTGGTAATTGAATGACAATCTCTATGGACTAATGTTTGCTTTTGAGATATCATTATAGATCATGTCCATGGAATTGTGGAGTTCATGTGTTGGACTCTTGAAGCTTATTGCAAGTATGTCTTGAAGATTCAAGACATCATCTTAGTGAAGAAAAGATGAGTTGTGCAAGACCAAGAGAAGCTTTCTCGAAAAGATCCCATGCTTGGTGCTTGCAATGGATACATGAAGACGAAGCTTAGCGAGTCTCTCCCATTGTGAGCATGGGGGAGTATTTGGAGAAGTCTTCATCAAGCAAGTGATTGGACGCGCAATCAAGAAAGATGACCCACTTGAAGAGATCAATATAGTCATCATCTAACTCAAGTGGAATGCTCAAGGCAAAGGTATGATCTTGATAGGGCTATAGGATAGATAGGCGTACTATCAAGAGGGGCTCTCAAGTTAGTAACTTGATCGCATCGTTGTGGAGAGCTCAAACCTTTGCATACTTGGCATATCATATTTCTTGGTTCTTATTTGGCTTTTATGTTGGTGAGGAATTAGAGCTTGGTTCATCTCCATGTCAAGCTCTAGTTCATCGAAATCGGTTTTACTTTGGACAACTTGTTGCGTTTTCGGTGGCGGAAATATTGCCGGTTCTACCTTGAGGAAAGTCCCACACCTTGCCATGTGTGGAGATTTTACTCTATTTATGGGATGCAATATTTTGTTGGGTAGTCATCGTCGCTATCTTTCCAACAAAATTGGTCTCACCTCATTTGGAGTTTATTTGCAAAAGTTATAGCAGTTTTCGTTTCGGTGTTCTGCTGATTCGGATTATTGGGGCCGGATATTCCGCCCTACCAGAATTTCCGGTTCCCCAGCTCATCCAAGAAAACGGCTAAGGAAAGAAGAAAAAGGGTTCTGACTCCAGTCGGAAATTGTGCTCGGAAATTTCCGTCTACCGGAATTTCCGAGTGCCCCCAGAAAAGTCCTCCAGAAATGGCTAAGGAAAAGTTTGGTTTTGCTTCTGACTCCAGCCGGAATTTCCGAGCTCTCTTTGACCGGAATTTCCGGGTGACCGGAATTTCCGAGTCTCTCTAGACCGGAATTTCCGGGTGACCGGAAATTCCGAGTCTAACTTATACCGGAATTTCTGAGTGTCGAAACAGCCAACGGCTATATTTCCTGGAGGGGTATAAATACCCCTCCCCTTCTTCTTCCCCAGCCAATCCAAGGTAGCACGATTTTCCCCTCTCTCCTACTCCATTGTTGACCTTGGAAAGCTCACTTCCCTCTCAATCCCTCCATTGAATCTTCCATATTCTTTAGGGAAAGTTGAGAGGAGATCTAGATCTATAATCCTACCAATCCATCTCTCCTCTAAGTGAGGGGAACTTAGTGGATCTAGTTCTTGGAGTTCCTTTGTGGTTCTTCTTATTTGTTCTTCCTCTCTTCTCCCCCCATAAGCATTAGTTGCTTTTGGTGGGATTTGGGAGTGAAGGATTTGACTCCTTTGTGGTTTCCTTTGTTCTTCCTCTCTTATTCCCCCATAAACATTTGTTGTTGTGTTGGAATTTGAGAGTGAAGGACTTGAGCACTTCGTGTGCTCTTGCCATTTCATTTGCATCGGTTTGAGCCCTCCACGAGGATTCGTGGTGGTGATACTTGTGAGCTTGTTACTCTTGGGTCTTTGGACCCTAGACGCCTTTTGTGGCCGGCCTTTTGTGGCCAAGACCTTTTGTGGTCAAGACCTTTTGTGGTCACTTGAGAGCCCCCAATTAAGTTGTGGGTGTGTGCCTCAAGTCTTGGGAGCCCCCAATTAAGTTGTGGGTGTGTGCCTCAAGAGTTGTACGGGATTCGATCTCCGCCCCAAAGGAGATCAATAGTGGAAGGTGAACTCGAACCTTTTGTGATTGAGTTCATCAGGAGAAGAAGGTGAGCCTTTGTGGCGTTGCGGCTAACCTGTTGTGGTTGCGCACACCTCTCCAAACGAGACGTACACCTTTGGGTGGAACTCGGGAATACATCCTCGTCTCCGCGTGCCTCGGTTATTTCTATACCCGAGCTCTTTACTTATGCAGTTTACATTGTGATAGCCTTCGTGCTTGAAGTCATATATCTTGCTATCATCTTGTTCTTGTATTGCTTAGCTTAAGTTGTTGGTGCACATAGGTGAGCCTAGTTTATATATATCTAGGTTGTATGCTTGTTAAAGTAAACCTCTAGTTTTATTCCGCCTTTATCAAGCATACCGGAATTTCCGGGTCATTTGTGTACCGGATATTTCGGCTACTCGGAATTTCCGGGTCACTCTTGGACCGGATATTCCGGCTCCTCGAAAAAGTTTTAAATCGCCTATTCACCCCCCCCTCTAGGCGACGTCTATCCGTTCAGGGGGGGGGGGGGGGGGTGAATAGGCAACTAAAAATTTTCTTTTCTTTTCTTACAATTAAGGTATTGCTCAAATATAGGTTCTCTAGATATGCAACTAGATGAACAATCCTATATGATGAGCAAGATACAACTAGCAATCAATGAGTAGAGAGAATAACCTAGTAAACAAGTAAAGGTAGGTGTAGGGATAACCACACGGTGACTCAGAGATGTATCTGAAGTTCACTTCCCAAACGAAGCTACGTCTTCGTTGGATCGGTGTGGAGTCACAAGTGATCCCCAAAAGCACTAAGGCCACCGTATTCTTTCTCGAGTTCCTCCTCCAATGAGGATGACCACGAGCCACTATATGATGCCCTTGAGGTCGGCAATAAAACCTTTACAAGGATGAGGCACACTCCACAACCAAATTGGAGGCTCTCACCAAATCTTCTCGAATCCCAAATCCGCGAAGAACACGAAGCCAAGGCACGCATCCACAACTTAATTGGAGGCTCTTGGAAAATCCTCGTAGCTCATAAAGCCACGAAGACCACTACTTCCTTCTTGAGTTCCAATGAACACAAGAGTAACGACAACCGAAGATTAGGTGGGGGGATTTGAAATTCCTTCGGTGGAAGTGTAGATCTAGGTCTCCTTGGGCACTCCTCAAAGTATCAAGGTATTCAGAACAAAGGAGTGGGAGATCTATGAGTTTGAAGCTTTTTCAACAATGGTGAAGAGAGAGAGAGCAAGCTTGAGCTGAATGGGGAAGATGACCCCCTTTTATACCCCTCACCAATAAGTGGCCGTTGGGCCCGGAAATCGTGCCAGTCGGTACTACCGATTGAGAATCGGTACTACCGGTCGCTCGGTACTACCGGAGGGGTACCAGGTAACTAAGTAGAAATGGTAGGAGGTTTCAGCGCCGAGCAGGGGCCAGTCGGAACTACTGGCGGTTGAGACGGTACTACCGATTTGGTCTCTGATCGGTACCACCGGTTGGGTACCGGGAAACTAAGTGAAGATGCCAGGAGGTAGTCAGTGCTGATTGTGCTAATTGGTACTACCGGTCATGGATGGCCGGTACTACCGCTTGTCACAACCAACACTAACTAAGTTTAGGATGGCTGGTGTGTGCGTATATGGTTTGTGCATTGTGTTAGAAGAATCAAATCCCCACAAACCTTTTCAACGGATGAATCTACTAAATGCAAAATGCCCTAGAAGATTAAGTCTTCACGCCTCCATGCTTGACGATATGATGATCCAATATATATGGTGTATCAACGCAATCATTCCTGCAATGCTTTAGCATACTATTAGTACTCTCATTGTGTTGTTAACAAACATCAAAATAGGTTTGGGTAGGGCATGTCCTTTCAGACGCGCCGTCATCCGGGTCGCGCGGCAGTGGTACAGCGGTGATGCGACAGGACCTGCAGCTGTGTCGCGGAACAGGGCTCCCAGGCGCGGATGCGGAGCAACGGAACAAGGGAGCGAGGAGGAGTGGTGGAGCTGGGTGGTGTGGCGCGCTGCCGTGCTGCATGGCGCTCGCAGACAGCTGCACGGGCCTGGACGGGCCCGATCTGGACGCTCGGGTCGCCGCCGGATGCGTTGCCCGGCTCTGCTACGAGGATGCACGAGGTGAAGGGGATCTCATGAAAACAAAAAATTTCCTACCAACGATATCGTTAAAACAGCCAGAATCTATACTATGCAGATATAGAAGTACGGCGGAGATCGGAATACCTACCCTTGTAGACCGAAAAGCGAGGATTACGCTCCCGCACAAGCGTTGACGACGAAGACGACGTAGCCGACCTCTAGGTCGCGAAGAACTCGGCGCGACGAAGACGACGAAGATGACCTCGAGGTCGGGTGGAGGAAGTAGGCCTCCGAGTACCGCTAGCGCAGCACCTCGCAGGGTGTTACACACATACGGTGGAGACGACGGCCTCCGAAGCTCCAGTCCAGGACGAGCAGCGGAAGACTTGGACCGGAACACCAGCAGCGCGGCAGCAGGCTATGGTGGAGAGATCCCCTCTCAACTCGGCGCAACTCCGACAAAAGGAATCACGTTATCGAGGAGAGAAAGAGAAATTAATTGGTTGAATTAAAATGTGAGGGGTGCCCCTTCTTATATAGGCTCCCGGTGGGAGCCAACCTTGCCAGCCAGGCAATGTGGGACTATCCCACATGCCTGGTTCGGCCAAGATAGAGTCGACGGCCCTAGGAGGGCCCCATTTGGCCCACCTAGGCCGGCCCTCCCCCAATCCGAAGCCCTAGGGGGACTTCCCCCCCCCCTCATGGCCTTCTTTCCACCAGAAGGAGGCCCATTTAGGGAAATCAACCTTTAAAAATTCGAAAATAAATATATAAAATCATATTTAAACATTATTTACACTAATTAATATCAAACATATTATATATAATTTATTCTAGCTCCGAAAACTATTTCGTCGCTACCCGATCTCCATCGGACCATTCCCGGGACGTTCCCGGTGATCTCTTTCCTTTCCGGTTGTCTTGTCGAAACCCCTTAAGTGTGTTACCCTAGCAGTTCGATATAATAATAGAAATTATCGAGACTCCTCTCCGATCAATGATTAACTCGTAGGCCTGGACCCCATGAATTAACCCCTGCGATATCACGAATGACTTTCATCTATCAATCCTGGACGCCGAGTCTTAAGCCTTTTGCCATAGCGATACTTAGCGTGTCCGAGCATCGTTCATAGATATCTCCATACCTAACATGATCTCGTTACCGACAACACTATCTTCTACTCGTCTATGATATTATGTCAGCTGGTGACCTAGTCACATGTTTGCAAACTCATTTGACATAATCTCACCGAGTGGGCCCTAGAGTATCTATCCGGCTATACGGACTGACAAATCCCGCTCTTGACCCCTCGTCTCAACTACCCCTTTCCGATACCCAAAAGTATTACCGTTATTGTCACACTAAATAAGATATGACGTTTGGTGCGATCAAAGTATTTTCCAGGAATAACAATAAGTGTTGGTCTCACGGTCAAAGGCGTAATGACTACGTCCTACAAATTATGGGTAAGTCCATCACATCGTTCCACCTAGCGATATGACTCCATTGCCGACAGACGCCATGTCTCATGATCGGGAAACCTCGATCATCAATCACGCAATAAAACTAGTCATAGCAAAGGCAACTAGGGACCTGTTTGTTTATCTACCACACGTGTATTAATGTTTCCGCTTAATACTGTTATAGCATGGTATAAAACATATAATGAACAATTGGAATATAACTAATCACGAAAATATGCAGCTGGCCCTGGCCGGCGATCTTATGGTGGGTTGATCTCATCTGGTACAGATTAGTGACAATGTGCGAGTGTCGATCAATCCAAAGTTCTTGATCTTCCTCTATGAAGTTTTGCTATAGTTTCTACTTGTAGTATGTGGTCTATATTGCATCGGTTTATCTACTGTTTTCGTAGATCACATGATTTGCTTAATTTGTATTATTCTAGTCATGAATTGTTCACAGTTTTCGAGAATTAAATCATATGGTAAATTTTCTAATTATTCAACAAAAGGCACCATTTGTGGTTTTCGGGTCCAGTTTTCCTTAAAAAATGAACCAACCTTCTATCTATTCAATGAATTTAGCAGTTCTCCTGCTAACATTTAAAAAATATATATCCTCTTAGACTCTAGGGCCAAATAAACAAACGGGAAAACCTAATGCAACAAGAAATGTAATTTTTGACACGGTGCATGGGTGTAGTTTTAAAGTTACTCCGCCAGCGACATGCACAAGGAATTTACGGAGAAAGAGGATTGTTGTCAGCCGTGAAGCTAAACAAGTGGGCGATCGTTCAAGGTGTCAGAGTTTCTATTTTTCTTTAATACTTTCGATTGATTATTTCTTATTATTTTTATCTGTTAACTATGCATAATGTCGAATTAGTGATTTATGCTTATAAAACAAATAGGTTACTCTTAACCGAGCAGACCACTCGGTGAGACGGTGGCCGATTGTGCGGCATTGTACAATAAGCAACATAAACAATGAAAAATCTTTCATGGGAAAAGCTAGTTGAAAGCTAACGTGGGTATACCTTCCGGGTAACACACTATGACGTATACCGAATATGAGACCCATCGGGTGGGCCAACGAAGTCCAAGAAGCTGCTAACTTGAATAACAAGATAAGCACTCTCAGTTCGTAGTCTACTAGGACTCGTGTAAAACTCCCCTGGCTGCATATATAAAGACAGTGAGGGGTAGACAAAAAGATAAGCCAACAGATAAACAGAAATAGCCAGGCGACTTCGCCATGGACAGAAAGATAGCCGGGCAAACCCGGCGAGACCGCCATAGCCATCACGGTCACCATGTAATCATCATCAATACCAGATCAGACAAGCAGGAGTAGGTGCCTCACCATGAGGAGCCGAACCTAGGTAAACTCTTTGCTTTTCAGCCGTCTGGAACCACCAGCCGTCTTACTTCTCTCTACGAAACCCAAGTTATCTAACCGAGAGATTTGCCAGGTTTACACCCCGTCAATTAGCGACGTCTGTGAAAAGAATAACGTGTTGGATTTACGGTTACGACGGATCAGTCTACAACGACTAACAACCTCTATATCAACAACGAGCCGTAAAAATCATCGGCGAGATCAGATCTGGTTAGCTCATCAAGCGTGGGACTAATTGCAGTCCCTCTATACGGCCAGAAGTCGGTTTGCCGTACATGCGCGGCCGGTTTCAAACTTCAGAGCGGAATCAGGTCTCAAGAAAGGAGCACGTGCATGCATCATCAGCTGGATCAAGCGAGTCCAAAGCATAATAGAAAAATCGGATGGAGAGCGAAGGATCAAAGAAATCAAGAAGAGAGGACCAGCCTCAAGCTGACTCGTACACGGATTGAGAGAGTATAATCAAAAAAGAAATCTACGTCACATACCAAAAGAAAAGAGGTCATCAAGCTGATCAAACGCACGCATGGATTTTGCGGCAGGAGTGCTAACTATAGGCATGGATCTTCCGGCCGGGCTGCTAATCACAAGAATCTCGACAATCCCGAGCTGAAAGCTATGTATCAGGCATCGCAGCACTCGCGACGGTGGCGACTCCAAGCTAGCCGTCGTGGCCAGTTTCAACATCAACCACCTCGACTCAACCACCACAGCATCCATGACTGGACAGTTCCGGCTTATACAGTTCGGTAGACTATACGACGACTCGCCGACGCCGACGTCCGCGCCTTCACAACAACTTTGTCCACCATCACAACAACGACCTCGCCTGCGGTATCGGCGCAAATAGCCCGCTCCCTGTGAGGGCGTCGCATGCACTCGGGGGTTGGCGCTTCGACATCTACAACATCAACTTTCTCGCTACACCGACAGGACGAATTCGGTGTCATAATCGACTCCGCTTCCTTTCATCGACCCGCATCGTCGCCTCCACATCGACGACTCGACAAGATGGACTCGGGGGCTGGACGTTGTAGTCGCCGTTTCGATTTCGCCTGGCCAAACGCCACGACAGTTCGCTTCATCGACCCCGCATCAACGACTCGACAAGATGGACTCGGGGGCTGGGCGTTGCAGTCGTCATTTCGACTCTGCCTGGCCAAACGCCGCTCCACTCCGCTACGTCGACTCCGTCTACTACATCTCATCGATAAGTTTTGATTTACAGCATTCAATTTATTAATATGAGCAAAATTTATTTATTTCAAAATATTATATTTGCTTACATTAATTGGCCTCAAAGACATTATACAATATATTAGCTGTAGCAACTGTGGGTCAATACGGCCATTTTATCTCTTGCAACAAATCAAATTATTCGTTGGCCGAAACCGCATGTCGGTAGATATATTGGATGATCAGCTGAATTTTTCAAAGTCGGAATACAACCCGCATTGGTTTTTTAAAGTCGGGTCATAACCCGCATCGGAACTTCAAATTCGGGTTCTCTAAAAACCCGCATTGGAATTTCTCAAAGTCGGAATACAACCCGCATTAGTTTTTTTAAGTCGGGTCATAACCCGCATCGGATAATCAAAGTCGGGTTCTCTAAAAACCCGTCTTGGAATTTTTAAAGTCGGGTTCTTTTATGACCCGCAATGGAATTTTAAACTCGGGTTCTCTATAACCTGCGTCCGATTTTTTTTAAAGTCGGGCTCTTTATTACCCGCATCGGGATTTTTCAAAGTCGGATTATCTACAACCCGCGTCGGATTTTTCAAAGTCGGGTTATCTATAACTCGCATCGGAATTTCCAAAGTTGAGTTCTCCATAACCCGCACCGGATTTTATGTTGAGTTCTCTATATCTTGCTTCGGTTTTCTCAAATAGCGGCACCCATCGCCGCGTCGACTCTGTCCTCTGCCTGGATTTTCTTCCGGTTAAAACGCCACACTCAATGCCGCGTCGACTCCGTCTGCTGACTCGACTACTTATTCTGCCGCGTTGATTTCATCCGCCGTGTCGATTACTTATTTCGCCGCGTTGATTTCATCTGCCGTGTCGATTACTTATTCCGCCGCATCGACTACGAGCTATCTATTAGCCGCCCCAATCGCACTCGACCCTCGGGGGCTACGACATAATAGTTCATTAAACAAGTCACTCCAGTCGCACTCGACGCTTGGGGGCTGCGTCAACTCCGGTCCGCGCATCCACTCTATCCACCACCTCACTCGTCGTGTCTACTACATCTCAAGATAAGTTTTAATTTATGCCGTTGTTTCAAGTCAATATTTACATATACAAAGACGAGTTGAGCATGTTCTCAGTCGCTTCATACTTCAGCAATTTACTCCCATCGGGAGTGTACCCGCAACATTTTCGACTATGATTTTGAGCCTACGCTCAATTGCAAGCAATTAAACATAGCCTCGGGGGCTACTCCCATCGAGAGCGTTGTCGCGCACCCGATGATTTCAGTCGACGATCAGCATCAGCCGAAGATGAAGTACGTTCGGCGGATTGGAATCACTTCAAGGATATATGGACCAAAAGATTATATATGCAGTCGAAATCCGGTCGAGTACATCCCCGACCATGTTCAAATATACAAATAACAATTTACGGGATGTTCCAGCCTAGACTGGTCCTCGGATGTTGTGCAAACAAGTACAAAGGGGCGGACGCGTCAATGGTACTCTAAATATGACCGGGTTCTGACCAGTAAGTCCAGACAGGGTTGAGTCGAACTTGAATGGTCTTACCAGGTTCGAGCCAAGGGACTCGAATCTGCGTAGTCTAGAAAGTTATTTTGCCCGAGTCGCGAATTCACTTTACCCCGATCCGTCGGTTGAATCAGGCCTACTATGTCATCCATCCTAAATAAGACGAAACAAATATACTCGATTTCGAGACAGCAAATATGGCAATCATTCCACAGCTGGACATTCATTACCAGGAGCGCCTGATAAGGCGAATTGCAGTAACTAACTTTGATACATCAAGCTTTTTACTATATTTACTCGCGGGATATGAGGAACCAAGAAAAAGAAGATAAAATACATGTGATTAGAACAACTTGAGCCTATGCCCGACTCTGCGATTCGCACATAGCCTCGGGGGCTGCTCTCATCAGAAGCGCTGGCCGCGCATCCGATGAGCGCTGATCGCGCAATTGCCGCACTCGAAGAATTACCAAGACAGACGCACTCGAAGAAGTATCAAGACAGACGCACTCGAAGAATCATCAAGACATGACCATTCGAAGTACAACCAAGACAGAAGCATTGAACGCAGTACCGACTGAAGACTCCAATCAAACATCAAGCATAAGGAGAACCTGAAGACCTGTGAAGTTATGAGTCCCTGCCCGACTCTTCGAGTCGACCAGGCACTCGGGGGCTACTGGCGTGGGTATACCTTCCGGCTACCCCACTATAACGTATACCGAAAATGAGGCCTACCGGGTGGCCCAACGAAGCCCAAGAAGCTGCTAACTTGAAGGACAAGACAAGAACTCTCAGTTCGTAGTCTAATAGGAATGGTGTTTAACCTCACTAGCTGCATATATAAAGACAGGGAGGGGTAGACAAAGATAAGCCAACAGATAGACAGAAATAGCCAGGTGACTTCGCCATAGATAGAAAGATAGTCGGGCAAACCCCGGCGAGACCACCATAGCCATCATGTCCACCATGTAATCATCATCAATACCAGATCAGACAAGCAGGAGTAGGTCTTTACCTCACCATGAGGGGCCGAACCTGGGTAAACTCTTTGCTTATCAGCCGTCCGGAACTACAAGTCGCCATACTTCTCTCTATATACAAAACCCAAGGTATCTAACCGAGGGATTTGCCGGGTTTACACCCGTCACAAGCGCGACACGAAAGTGATTCGCATGCGGCGACTAATTTGCTTTTTTTAAAATTGCATGCATTTCCCCCAATAGGGAGAGCACATGCATATACATTAAGTACCAAATTCAAAAAAATTAAATGATTTATCTTCCAAACCGTTATTTCAATTAGCCATCCGTTTATACCGTTAGATTTGTCTCGGTGAGAGATTCAAAACTAAATCTATTTTTAATATGTTTAGATGGAAATAGAAATTCTACACCCCTTACCGGATTTTGGTACTAGAGCTATCACATTAACACAAACAATTATCAAGATAAGTATACATCGTTACTAGATGATTTTTTACATGTTTTGAAACACTTATGACACATCTACAATCGGGTGTGATGAACTTTTCCCATCAGTTACCAGATTAAACACTATATTTATCAGATTTATATCGAATAGGTATCATAATAATCATGCATGGTTATCATATAATTTTGTAGATGTTTTTACACATTGCAATGATATATGCAAGTAGTGAGTAAGAGTTTCAGTGTTTCCAAGACCCAAGAAATAATACTGTTTCAAATAAAGTAGTATCATTCGGTCTTATATTGGTGTAGAATGGCGTACATCAATCTGATAGCCAAGTTATTATAATGTGATGAGTTAGCTATAATAATATGGTAATTACTGAAGATTTCTTTTTTTCAAAACATGGCAACATGGGATCTAGTTTCGAAGATTTTATCAGGACTAAACCAACGGTGAAAACAGATTTTCAGTTGGATTAACCATTTAATAAATAAAACATTTTAAATCTAAACAATAAAGGAAATTTAAACAATGTCATATGTAACATCACTTCATGCATGCATGGTAAGGAGCCGCCGCACAGAAGGGAAAAAATGTGGCGCCGCCGCGTATTCCGGTCCATCTTTCATTGGGATTCCACAATGTAGAGTTACCACACAATGAAGAAAGAGGTTATAGATGTTGTTTACATCATGTAAGATTTTGGTTAACTATTTTTAATGGAATCATGCACATATGAAAGATACATATTAAATTACAATTATGTGAATATATGGTCTATTTATACTATTTATTTGGTAAAAAAAATCCATGGTGTGACTTTTTAGTTACAGTGAGCCACACTACAAATTCTTCTTGGATCCGTCACTGGCTCAAACATATATAAAGTCCAATTTATGGAGTCCGATTGAAGATGTCATTGGATATTTTATTTAGGCTTTTTTTTATAAAACGGGTAACATTGCCAGATTAAACATATATAAAGTCCAATTTATTAAAATCCAATTTATCGAGTCCGATTTGATGATCCATCCATCCATTATGATCGAGTAGCTCGCGGTACTAATCACAAAAATATGCAGCTGGCCCTGGCAGGCGATCTTATGGCGGGTCGATCTCATCGGGTACAGATTAGTGACAATGTGGGAGTGTCGATCAATCCAAAGTTCTTGATCTTCCTCTATGATTTTTTTGCTAGAGTTTCTACTTATAGTATGTGCTCTATATTGCATCGGTTTATCTGCTGTTTTCGTAGATCACATGATTTGCTTAATTTGTATTATTCTAGTCATGAATTATTCACATTTTTTGAGAATTAAATTATATGCTAAATTGTCTAATTATTCAACAAAAGGCACCATTTATGGTTTTTGGGTCCAGTTTCCCTTATAAACTAGACCAACCTTCTATCTATTTAATGAATTTAGCAGTTCTCCTGCTAACATTCAAAAAATATATATCCTCTCAGACTCTAGGGCCAAATAAACAAACGGGAAAACCTAATGCAACGATAAATGTAATTTTTCACATGGTGCATGGGTGTAGTTTTAAAGTTACTCCGCTAGCGACATGCACAAGGAATTTACGGAGAAAGAGGACTGTTGTCAGCCATGAAGCTAAACAAGTGGGCGATCGGTCAAGGTGTCAGAGTTTCTATTTTTCTTTAATACTTTCGATTGATTATTTCTTATTATTTTTTATTATTGTGATTGTTAACTATGCATAATGTAGAATTAGTGATTTATGCTTGTAAACCAAATAGGTTACTCTTAACTGAGCAGACCACTCGGTAAGACGGTGGCCGATTGCGCGGCACTGCACAATAAGCAACATAAACAATGAAAAATCTTTCATGGGAAAGGCTAGTTGGAAGCGCGACACAAAAGTGATTCGCATGCGGCGACTAATTTGCATTTTTTTTTTAAAAATGCATGCATTTTTCCCCTAGGGAGAGCACATACATACACATTAATTACCAAATTCCAAAAAAAAATTAATGATTTATCTTCTAAACCCTTATTTCAATTAGCTATCCTTTTATAGCGATAGATTTGTCTCGATGAGAGATTCAATATGTTTAGATGGAAATAGAAATTCTACACCCCTTACCAGATTTTGGTACTACGGCTATCACATTAACACAAACAATTATCAAGATAAGTAGACATTGTTACTAGATGATTTTTTTAGATGTTTTGAAACACTTGTGACACATCTACAATCGGGTGTGATGAACTTTTCCCATTAGTTACCAGATTAAACACTATATTTAACAGATTTATATTGAATAGGCATCATAATAATCATACATGGTTATCATATAATTTTGTAGATGTTTTTACACATTGCAATGATATATGGAACTAGTGAGTAAGAGTTTCAGTGTTTCCAAGACCCAAAAAATAATACTGTTTCAAATAAAGTAGTATCATTCGGTCTTATATTGGTGTAGAATAGTGTACACCAATCTGATAGCCAAGTTATTATAATGTGATGAGTTAGCTATAATAATCTGTTAATTACTGAAGATTTCTTTTTTTCAAAACATGGCAACAGGGGATCTAGTTTCGAAGATTTTATCAGGACTAAACCAACTGTGAAAACGGATTTTCAGTTGGATTAACCATTTAATAAATAAACATTTTGAATCTAACAATAAAGGAAATTTACACAATGTCATATGTAACATCACTTCATGCATGCATGGTAAGGAGCCGCCGCACCGAAGGGAAAAAATGTGGCGCCGCCGCGTATTCCGGTCCATCTTTCATTGGGATTCCACAATGTAGAGTTAACACACAATGTAGAAAGAGGTTATAGATGTTGTTTAGATCATGTAAGATTTCGGTTAACTATTTTTAATGGAATCATGCACATATGAAAGATACATATTAAATTACAATTATGTGAATATATGGTCTATTTATACTATTTATTTGGTAAAATATCCATGGTATGATTTTTTAGTTACAGTGTGCCACACTACAAATTCTTCTTGGATGCAGCACGGGCTCAAACATATATAAAGTCCAATTTATCGAGTCTGATTGAAGATTTCATTGGATATTTATTTAGTCTTTTTTTAATAAAACGGGCAACATTACCTCATTTTATTAAAGTCCAATTTATCGAGTCTGATTTGGTGATCCATCGATCCATTATGATCCAGTAGCCCGCGGTACTAATCACGAAAATATACAGCTGACCCTGGCCGGCGATCTTAATGCGGGTCGATCTCATTGGGTACAGATTAGTGACAATGTGGGGGTGTCGATCAATCCAAAGTTCTATAGCAAAGCAGCAACCATTTGCTAGCGTCATCATGCCGTGCAGCGTTCGACGTCAGCCATGAAGCCGAGCACCAAACCGGGGACCTCTATCGACAGGGTTTTAGGATAACGCGGGACCGGCCGGCTGGTCAGGCCACCAACGCACATGCACCTGACGTGCACTAGAGCAAAACAGGCCACTGGTCCCGGGCCGTGAGGGCTTTTTGCCCCGGTCACGCGCCCGGGACAGCGTGTTCGGGACAAATAGCCTCCCCTATTTGTCCCGGGCACGCCACGGCCCGGGACCAATAGGGGGGCCACGTGGCCAATCAAGGCAGGCTCTGCCTGCGACTCATTTGTCCCGGTTCGTAATACGAACCGGGACAGTATATATGTTTTTTTTGTTTCTTTTATTTTGTTTCCTGTTTTCTATTTTTGTTTCTGTTTTCTATTTATGTTACTGATTCTTTTGTGTTTGTGTTTTTTCATTTATGTTTCATTTCAAACAATATCGAGTTGCATATTATACGTTACTATGTAATATATATCATGAATACACGATTTTTTCCTCGGGATATAGTCATGAATACTACTAGTACACGAGTTCTCCCAAACAAATATTTACAACCGGAAGATCATGTCTGTATCGGGGACACGGCTAAGTACAAATATTTTTTACATGACAGAGAAGCATTAGACCCTATTTTTTCCTCGGGGTGGTCTTTTTTGGCGGCCGGATTATACTGCATTATGCGCCTGGCTTTATGACATAGTCAAGCAGAAAGCCCGCAATTTCCTCCGCGATTGGTAGTAGGCGGTCTTTTGCTTCTAGCCTGTTCCGGATCGTCTCAAACTAAAAAGGAGAGATCAACACCAATATATCAACCATTATGAAAATAATTCAATTTGAGAAGTGAACAAGTTTGAATGAATTGTTAACGTACCATATTCCAGTCTGCACCCTCATTGAAGTGAATTCAGATGAACTCGCAGACATAGAATCCACACAAATTGGTGCCTTGTTGCTGCTTTGCGCACTTTATGATAGAATAAGATAAGAAATTAATAAAAAATAATCATAAATATTGAAAAAATGGTATTGTGAGACTGAAGTTAAGAATATGCGTATGTGGAACCTAGCTAGTATACGTCTTTACCTCTCGCCATTTAAAAGTGAGGTTCTTAGCTATACCGACATCCTTGTGGAAACCGGTGAACTTGTCCCAAACCCTGAAGTTTACGGTATGAAAAATTAGTAAAGAAGTTAACTAATTAGTTAACTAATTACTATATATTATTAGAAAAGACGAGGTCGATTGTGGTAATGAACGAAATTACCTCTGGAGCATCTGTTTTGTGTCGTCGAACTTTTCTTCAGGTTTCGATAATGGGTCCAAGACATCAACGATTGCCTTTTCAACATCAATCTCAAATAATACCCAGTGAAATATGCCATATGTTTATATTTGTTAATAACTAAATCATCAATTACATATACTTAATTAACATCGAGTATGTATAAGAAAGTAAACAACTCACTCGAAGTTGAACGGGAAAATTATGGTGCTTTTGTAATGTTGCGCCATCAAATAAGTAAGCAAAAGCTCCTCCGTTTGATCTGGGTAATGTAACAAACCATGATGATGAACTCGATTAGGGTCAATGAATCCAATCTTGTGATTGAGTCCCAGCTTTCGAGATTGTATAATTTTCAGCCTGCATAATAGAGTACAAAAGTAATATAGTGATAAGGATAATTACAAGCAATGAAAAATAAGTAGAGTTAGAGAATTACTGACATATATACATAATTTAATTACTTACATGCAAAAAGCACTGATGATAGATTTGTCGAGCGCGTCAAAATTGAATAACTGCCATAATTCGCAATACTCGATTTGAACCTCATCATCACCTGGGCCAAAAAAATCCTTTGGAATTTTCCCATAGAGCCAGTCTCCGTCTTGACTTTTCGTGGTACGCAAGTACCATGCATTTAGTTGGTGCAACCTAGCTGGTAGAGTGCGCACCATTGCAGGGTCGACAAGATCTTGTCCTCTCACATATGTCCGCACCACCTCATGTATGGTGACACTCTCGCCAGCTTGCAATGCCTTCAGCTCTGCCAGAGTTATACCCATATCTCTAGCTTGCTGCGAAAGTACATCATCGATCGGGTTCCGGTTGTAAGGCGCCAATATGAGTGGAGGGGCCGATTGTCCCGCCTGCATTCCGAGCTGTGGAACATCTCTCTTCTGGGTGGCAGCAGATTTTTGTTCTTCCCGCACTCTCTTAGATGTACGCACCAGAACGCGTGTGTAGTCATCGTCCATATTTAGTTCATATTGCTACGGATGCGTAAGAAATTCTATGGCCCACCGTATCGCTTCCGGAGAATAAACCGGAACAGGCAAAGACATCTTTTTTGCCTTCTTTCTCTGGGAAGTCTGGATCTCCTCGACCCATGTCTCGACATCTTTGCGAGAGTTCACAAAGCGAGACTTCCCGGCCGTTTCGCTTTTCTGAGTACTAGTCGACGCAGCGGTGCACTTCCGCTTCTTTTGCGGAGGCGATGGAGTCCGTTGACGCGGCGGAGTACGCTCACGCGGCGGAGTACGCTCACGCGACGGCGGAGATGGACTAGCGCCTTGGTTGTCGTTGTGGGGGGTGTCTGGACTAGCGCATTGGTTGTCGTTGTTGTAGTTATGTGGACTGGCTTGTGGACTGGGAGGGCGATTTAGCTGCATGTGTGGGAACACGATGTATTCTTTTTTTCATAAGCAGGTACTCTTGAGGGCAAATCTCAACTCAACCTCGTCTTCGCCCGTAGGGAAGTCCAGCTTAATTCCCTCATATGTCTTGATAACCTCATCAACCCCGACAACAGCATAGCCATCTGGAATAGGGCGACAATGGTAAGTTCCATTTGGGCTAGGCGGTAGGGCAAAGCCGTGCGCCACCTTTACGGTTATGTTCAAGCATGGCACATGTAGGTCGCAAAGTTCCCGCTGCACGATATTATCCACGGGGTGACGAGGACCCGGCATATCATTGTGGCGATCGAGCTCCGTCGAAGCCACGCTGCTTCTCCGCATTGATTTTGGATCAGGAGAAGGATTTTCGGGCGTCTCAGATTCGCAGGGCATCCGTCGAGTCTGCGCTGCCTTCAGCTCTGCTATCTCCTTCTCATGTTGTAGTAATTTATTTTCCATCCACTGGGCCCGGTCGGCAATCTCTTTCTTCTTTCTCGATCGGCTTCTATAAGTGCCAACATCTTTGGGAAACCCAAGTATCCACGGTACAGAGCCGACGGTTCCTCTTGTTCGTCCACTGTGTTCAGGATTCTTAAGGGCTCGCGATAGCTCGTCCTTCTCTCTGTTAGGGTGGAACCTGCCTTCCGTGACCTCCTTCCATACCTCTCTGAGAGCTTTAATAGGGTCAGGTCCGTGCTCCTTGGTAAAAAGACAGTCACATGTTTCAGGGTCTAACTTTCCACCATGCCCATAGAACCAAGCCTTAAGCCGGTCTGGCCAGTCAAATGTCTCGATCTGTATACCTTTAGCCAAAAACTCTTCCTCCATTTTCAGAAACTTAGGCAGGGCCGTCAGGTAGCCACCTGACCCCATGTTATGGTGATATATCTTTTTGTCTGCATTTTTCTTATTTCTGTCTGACATGGCCTTAGCGGCTTCCGATTGCTTGTACGCCTTAAATTCGGGCCACTCATCTTTTATCTTTTCATAGACTCCGACAAATTCTGGAGTTTTACCTTCTTTTATGAACTTGTTAAGCCTTTTCTTCCAGCTGCGGAACAATTCACTCATCTCAATATAAGTCCAGGCCTTGCATCGATTCTCTATAACCGGCTCCTCTACATCCTCCTCTTCCGGTAAAGTGAAATTCTGCATGAGCTCGTCCCAAAGGAGTTGTTTGTCTGCATTCGAGACATAAATAACCCCCTCCTTTGGCACCTTTGGCTTATACCATTCTTGAGCCCTGATGGACAGTATGTCCCGAACGATGACTCCGCACTGAGCTACAAATTTCCTTGCGTGGTTAGCGGTAGCAATCGGTTTTCCTTTTTCATTGATCTCCTCGATGTGGTACTTCTGTTTCCCTTGGAGCTTTTTGGTCCCGGTCCGTGGCCCGCCTCGTTTCACCGCTGCTTTTTTGCTTGGTCCAGGTTCATGGCCCGCCGACGGCTAAACACAAGAAAAAGTGATAGTTAATATATGTATACACACAAATCTTTTCAACGGAGACAAAAACCTGAGGGCATATATCTACCTCGGCGGCCGACTTTCCAACAGTAGAGTCGGTGAACTGTCGGTGAGCTGAACTGTCGGTGACGTCTATTCCGTCACCGGACTCGTTCAGAAATTGCCCGGTGAAATCGTCTACGTGTTCCTCTTCTTGTTCATGGTTTCTGTCGGGGTCCAATTCATCACCTTCGCGAATGATGCCGAACATGTCCTCTTCTTGTTGAAGATTTCTACGGGTGTCCATAGTTTCTGCAAGAGATAAATCCATTTAAATAATTTTAATAACTCAACATCTAAATAACTTTACCGATATGTCATACAACTAAATCTAACTCAACATCTTTTATCATTTATTTGTACAAACACATTTCAATTTCAACCTGAAGCAAAGTTATTTGAATAGTACAAATACATTAAGACATTTCAATTTTACAAACACATTTCAATCATATCGAGTATCTCATTTCTACGACGCGGTGACAAATCCGAGTACCTGCACGCAAAATCCAAGTAAGAAAAAATAGATATGAATCCAGTTGATATGAATTAATATGAACATTTCTATTGATTCACTGCGACGAACTCCGGCGGTCACCGGCGACGAACTCCGGCGGAAACCCTAACAATGGCGGAAACCCTAACAATGGCCAAACTCCGCCGGAAACCCTAATTTGCATACACAGGTTTTTGCACATTACACATTACACATTACAACAATTTTTTGCATTTGCACATTACACATTACAATAATTCAACACATTACACTAGTTCAACAAAATAATATCACATTTGCATTTGCAACGATATTCCCACAATTATTTTGTTTATTCAAACTTATTCAAACACACAAAATAATGACACAACAACATTTATTTTATTTTTATGAACATTTTGATAAAAAGTTTGTATTCACAGTAGAGGAGGTGAACCGAATCCACAGTAGAATCGACATTTATGATAACATTTTGATAAAAATAATGACACAAAAGCTTCTGAAAATGATGACGTCATGCTGACGTCATCAATGGTGAACCGAATCCACAGTAGAGGAGGTGACGCACGCGGTGGCGGCGGATTGCGGCACGGTGGCGTCGTGAGGGAGGGAGGAGGACTCACCCTCGGCAATGGCTCGGCGGAGCTCTGGTAAGGGCGAGGAAGAACGGCGGGACGGCGAGGGCGGCAGCTCCGGTCTCCGGACTCACCCGTGGAAGGACGGAGGCGCTGGGACGGCGAGGGCGCAGCAGTGCGCAGCGGCGTCGGGATGGCCGGAGGCGCGGGGAGGTGGCCGGAGGCGCGGGGACGGCGAGGAAGGAGGCGGCGGCGCTCGAGGGGAATTTTGGCAGCCTGATGGCGTCGTTCTGATTTGGCTCCGGGTTGAGCCACCACCCGTGGCTAAGTGTTGCTTATATAGCAACACTCAACTGTCCCGGGTGGTGGCTGCACCCGGGACAGATAGGACCCCATCTGTCCCGGGTGGTGGCTCAGCCCGGGATAGATAGCACCCCATCTGTCCCGGGTTGAGCCACCACCCGGGATAGATGGGGTTTTTTCTTTTCCTTTTTCTTTTTCTTCTCTTTCTTTTTCTGTTTTCTGTTTTAAATAACTTTGGAATTTGAAAAAACTTTCAATATGAAAAGTGTTTGAATTTGACTAACTAATACAAAAACATTTTCTCTTTTCTATAACCATTATTTTAATTAGTTTAAAACTATTTTGAATGTGAATTTGTATAACTTTTGTAAACTTTGGAATTTGAAAAAACTTTCAATATGAAAAGTGTTTGAATTTGACTAACTAATACAAAAACATTTTCTCTTTTCTATAACCATTATTTTTATTAGTTTAAAACTATTTTGAATGTGAATTTGTATAACTTTTGCAAACTTTGGAATTCTGAGCTGTTCTTTCAAGCAGGACTAAAGAACTAAACTTTCGATCAACACTTTAACTTCCAAACCAGGACTAAAGAAGCACACGGATCGTGTGTTTCTTTCAAGCACTTGTAAGCCGTTTGATCAGGTGTGAGTTTCTTTTGATTGCTTCTGAGCTGTTCGATTAACGCTTTCAGTTTCAAACCGGGACTAAAGAAGCACACAGATCGTGTGTTTCTTTAAAACACTTGTTAGCCGTTGGATCAGGGGTGTGCTTCTTTTGAGCACTTGATAGCTGTTGGATCAACACTATCAGTACCACTGGTTGAGCACTTCTGAGCTGTTCGATTAACGCTTTCAATTCCAGTGTGGTACCCAGCTTTTTCTGACCATCTTCGCAACTTGGATACAACAATTTCTTGTGATCCTCTAACATCTGGTCGAACTTCAACCTCTCCTTTTCAGTTCCGCACTCTCTCTTTGCATCAGCAATGGCCCTACCAAGATCGTCAGTGGGCTCATCTGGTGCCTCTTCAGCTTCATCTTCCCCCGTTGCAGAATCTCCGTACTCCGGGAACATAGGATAGTTGTCATCATCTTCCTCTTCTTCATTGTCTTCCATCATAACACATTTTTCTCCGTGCTTCGTCCAACAATTATAGCTGGGCATGAAACCATGCCGAATAAGATGACTTTGAAGGGTTCTCACGTTTGGGTGATATGTCTTATTCTGACAGTTGACACATGAACAACACATGAAACCATTCGTACTATGGGCCTGGGCTTTCTCTAAAAATTTCCTCAAACCTGTCATGTACTCGGCAGTGCGTCGGTCACCATACATCCATTGTCGGTCCATCTGCATTATATAATGAACTACATCAATAACCATTACAGAACATCGACAAATAAACACTGAACATGCACGGTATCAATTAATTACAAATGAAATGAGAGAAAAATTAACCTTGATCGAAAAGAAGAATAAACTTCTTTAAGTGTACATCAAATCAATTCGTGAACTCTCTCGGTCATTTCATCAAACACCTTGCATGCATACAAAAAAAACAGACTAGCACACACCCCCTCCTTCCATTTCAAAAAAAAATGCCTCCAATGGTTTTGGGAGGGGGCTGCTGATGATCAGTATATATAGGCACACCCCCCATTTGTCCCGGTTTCAGTCACAAACCGGGACAACAAGGAGGCCCATTTGTCCCGGTTTGAGACTGAAACCGGGACAGATGGAGATTTTTTTCATTTTTTTTATTTTCTGTTTTCTGTTTTAAATAACTTTTGCAAACTTTGGATTTTGGAAAAACTATGAATATGAAAAATGTTTGAATACATAGATAGTCTACTCATCAACGACATTAAGATGATCATTTTCCGTATTATAGCCGCGTAGACTATCCCACTTCCGTGCAATCTCGAAGCCAAGGCGAGCGTCTAAAGCAGCATATACGACTTGATCGTAGCTCAATGGAACGTTGCCCCATCCGAAAATTAGGTCTTTTTGTAACGTGTCTTCCTTGTCGTCGTCCGTGTACTTCCTCTTCTTGTATTTCTTCTTCTTCTCTAGATTTGTCCCAATGACCGCATTAGAGAGAGCATATAGACTAGGAGTAAAATTGCTGGTAGGGTTTCGGCGATCCCTCTGCAGGTCGACCGCGGACCGAATACTAATTCCGTAGTAGGCTAGCATCTTCATGTCATTATGGATTGCCACGCCGTAGAATTTGATTGTCTCGTCACCTAAGAAATCCACGAGGACCTGTGGCACCCGATCAGCTTTGCAAATTTGGAAGACAAGAGTCTCGGTCGCCACCGAGAGTTGAAGGACGGCGGCGCGCCGCGGAGTATCCTTCCGTCGAGGGTCGGTGAACTCGCAATCGAATCCAACGGCTTTGATCGGAGCGGCGTCGAGGAAGTTGTTCTTCACGTCGCCGATCCACTTCTCCACGCGCCATGCACGAAGGGTGACCCACACCTTGAACCGCATGCCTTCCTTCTCGTAGCCATAAAACTCATCGGACCGAGGCACGAGTGGCTCCATAGGAAATGGTGTACGTGGACGGAGAAAAGAGAGGAGAGATGGCCGGAGAAATGGTGTGGGAAGAGTCGTACTGTGCAGTGCATTTTATAGCGCCGGAGAGGAAGATGAATCGCCGGCGGAGGGCAGAGGAATCGCCGGAGGGCAGAGGAATCGCCGGCGCCGCTCGTCTTCCGTGCGCGTCGAAAAAACGCGGCGGTGGCGCGTAACTGAAACCATGCCCATTTGTCCCGGTTCGTGACTGGAACCGGGACAAATGGGTGTCGCCTGCGGGTGCTACATCATTTGTCCCGGTTCCAGCCACGAACCGGGACAAATGAGTGTCGCCTGAACTAGTTGTAGCGTTTTATGCCCCATCTGTCCCGGTTTGCAGTACGACCGGGACAAATGGGGTTTTGGAGTTTGGTCCTTTAGCCTGTTTTCTACTAGTGGTGGGCTCCGCAACGACGTAGTGGCACTCTAGCCCGGATCGCCTCGAACCGGAGTAGTGTATATTAACGGCACACTAACTCTACTCATTACTACACTTTTTAAACCTTTACAACATACGAATAGAATGCCACCGTAATATTCCATTCTTTTTTTTTTTTGAGAAACACAGTACAACGCAAGCGCTCATATACACACGCATACATTCACCCCTATGAACGCACGTACACCCTACCCCTATGAGCACCTCCGAGAGACTGAGCCGGCGGGTCTTGAGATTGACGAAATCACCACAGGCGCCTCGCTGTCGACGGGAACGTCGCCTCCCACTGAAAAAATATTCCGCCTAAATGAGAAACATCAGCGTCAAACCTGGGGTTTGAACTCTGGTGGGCTGGGGATACAACCATCCTCCTAACCATCTTGCCATAGGCAAGTTCTCCGTAATATTCCATTCTATTCTCACTTGGCTCCAGAATCAAACACAAGCATCTCCCGTCGCTCCAAGGCTTTTTTTACCGGCGTGTGAAATAGCGTCATTTTATGCTCAGTCGCCTTCTAGTAGGCCAAAAAGCGTCATATTGGGTCGAATTTTTATCTGACGCTCTCAGGTCGAACCCAACGCGTGGTGTTTAGACCGTCGTGGAAAGAAAACGTGTGAAATGCCACGGGCTAGTCCTGCCATCGAGTAGGCAATCCCGTACCGGTCTTAGGGTGACTTCTTTTGGGCTTATGATTATGCATAAGCCTGCTTATAGATTTCGGTGGGCGGAAACTGTTGTGGGCAGAAACTACTCAGGAGACTTCTTTTGGGCTTGTACTGTTTTAGCTTATTTGATGTGAATAGTTGTAAGATGTTTGTTTTGTCCATGAATTTGATATGTTCATTATTTAAGACATTATATATGATACATATGCTAGTTCTTAGTACAAAAGAAGCTATAAATAAAATAAAAATAATATGAACTACTCAAGCATCTTATACTAATATAATTCCAATAAATCACTACTTGCAAAAATTAAATCTCATAGGATTTCCAAAGCACCGCAATTTCATGTAGTCAAGGCTGAATTACACGGTCCATAATCATCAGTTGGAAAGAACTAGTGAGCCAAATAATTTCCATTCAGGACATACTGTTTGGGAACAACCATTTTCGAAGATACAGGAAACCAAGCCCACCAACACCGTGTACGAATTTTCGAGGTCAACATCACAGGACGGCTGGGTGGAGCAGAGGACTACGAGCTCGACGACGACCGAAGTTGGAGCCGAAGGCGGGGCGGAGCAGAGCAGTAGGAGCTCGTCGCAGCTTGGAGGAGGAGCCGACCAAATCGAGCATGAAGTACACCAAGCGAATCGAGCATCTTCCTCACCGCCGGTCGCCACCGTCTCCGCTCGATTTCTTCGTCGCCCGTCTTCCCTATCCCTTTCTACCCACACCACCGTGCTCCTCATGAGCTGGGCTTCCTCCGGCGTACCTCCGCTCGTCGAGCGCCTCCTCGCTGCGGGTGGAGAGATGGGCAGGGGTGGGTGGAGAGGCGGCCGGTGGAGCTGGAGAAGCGGCGGCGGCGGGTGGAGCGGAGGTGGAGCCGGCCGGCGGAGCTGGAGAAGCGGCGGCGGCGGGTCGAACCCTTGCTCGCTCGAGTGGATAGGGACGAGTTTTTTTTACGTTCTTTAGCTGCTCGGGAAACTATTCGGAGTGGCAATTGGTGGTAAATAGAGCAGAAAATGAGGACAAAGAAATATAACGCTTTGCAGAAGCTCGGGAAACGCTCGAGAAGTTGGTCGCGAGGAGTTTCTACCCATTGCACTGTGACTCGCTTATGGCGGGCTTCTCGGCCGAAATAAGCAGGAGAGTTCTTTTAGTCTTCTTCGGTTTGGAGGCTATAAGCAGGGCTAAAAGCCCAAAAGAAGTCAGCCTTAGCCTTTCTCAAGCAAACGGCTGACGCGTCCAATCAACTTCCACGCGACGGAGTAATGGCGCTACACCATCTCAGCCTCCACCGACGCGATGCGCTGAGGCCCGCAAACTGGGCTTTGACTAACCACACTAGGACGCCAATTCGAATCATTTTCTAAACAGGTTCGAAGCATTCCTTGAATCGGTGCATAATTACTTTACTGTGTGAAATCTACTGTCTATTCTACTAGGTCTCACTTTCATGTTCTTTTCCTAGTTTCTCCCTTACAAATATGCCACGAGGTTCCACATTTGCATGAAAGAAGCGAATCAACATGTTGAGCCATTTTATTGCGTGTGAACCGATTTAGAACCGGAATAACGAGACATTAGAATCGCCTTTCTCTCATGTGTGGTCGGTCTTAAAACGCGTGGCCGCCTACGATCGTGCAAATTCACGTCAAGGCAATGACAAACGCTAGAATAGATTTCATATCCGTTAAGTTTGATTCCCAGAGGGGATTTTTCATTGCGTCGAGGCTAAAAGAGGCGGCGTGTGCTTGCCTCTTTTTCTCAAGCGACACGCAGTGGAAGGCGAAGCATACCCCGTGCCATATATAAAAAATACAGAGTAAAAGTAGTGGATAGTTGCGAACATCTTTTTTTCTAGTGATTAATCTATTTAATCGATCACATTATACAGTCATCCTAATCAACAAGCAGCAACCCAAGAAGAAGTCAACAACCCCTACACAACCGTGTAATACACGGTGTGTCGCGGAAATCACTATAAAGAAAACTTTATCCTCGCTCTCACCATCATAAATGTTGCATTTTACTTATTTTGGTTCCCTATAGTTGTTTGTATGTCCGCCAAGTGTCGTTATCATAATAAAAATTGGGGATGAGGACGAGAGAAAGAGATACGGGAGAGGTGGGCAGTTTTCCCCTTTTTTTATTTTCTAAATCAAATTTTCAAAATGAAATATCTCGAGAATCGTTTGTCCAAATTACGAACCGCTTTCACATTAGAGCTCCTCACATTGAGATTTTCAAAACTAGATCCCATTTTGATAAGTTTTGACAAAAACAAATTTCCTACACCCGGTTATGTATAGTTGTACATCCTATTATGTGTACTTTGTACTCTTAATCTTGTGTACTTTATACTTCCTGTCCGGTGCACCTTTGTATTTTATTTTGTGTAGTTGTACTATCTGAGTCTGTGTACTTTTGTACATCCTTTTTTGTGTAGTTTATACTCCCTGTTATGTGTAGTTTGTATAATACTATTTTATACTTTCAATTTATGGTATCATGTAGTCTCAGTTATTGATAATATGTACATTATTTTCTATTTAGACTACCAGTATTTTTATATTTTTTGTACTTCACACCGTGTTTAGTTTGTACTTCATGTGATGTATAGTTTATACACTATGCTCTATGTATTATATACTCCCAACTATAATAATGGGTATGTTATTATTTTATATGTACATCTTATTTTTTATAGATCTGCTGGGGCTTCATGCGGGCGTCCACGTCCACGTCCGTGAGGCTTCGTGTCCCGCCCCAAGCCAGGGCCTAGATGGCATGAAAGTCGCCATATACTTATGAGCTGAAGGACTCATAAGAATATAAGGCAAATTGTAGAACAATATGGAGTATGGTACAAAGGAACCCTTTATTTAGACTTGTAGGCATGAAAGTACAAAAGAAGTGTTCAACTCTCCAAACAACCGAAGGCTCTATATTTATTCTCTTAATGAAGATAAAGCTTAAAGTGACTATTCATCTTGAGGTTCCTACGTCGTGCGTCACTCCCCAAACCCATCGTTCATCGCTTGATCCTCATTAAAATCTGCGCATATCAGTAAATAAAATATGAGTATGAAAATACTCAGCAAGATTAAGTTAGAGGTGATGAATACATCAAGGAAACAAGTAGCTAGGCTCTGTTTTACCACAAAGAACTAGTAAGCAAGCACACAATCTACATGTTAGCATAATGGTTCAACCAGGCTATACTCTAGTACATGGTTTCAGGTTTTGTTCTCTGCAGAGAAAGCTTATTAGGGTCAAGCATCCATCATAACAGCCACCCTTAGTAATACCCCATCTCTGAGCACCGCATACCGAGTTCCCTACTTGTGTGAGGATTGCCCATCTCACCGTGACACCGGCCTTGCCGTGCATCGCTCTTTCAGAAACCGGCCGTCTCAGGCTGAGTATACCATATATTTCCCATGTTATGATGAACATCAATATGTTTTTGACATTTAGTTGTTCTTCAATCATTCGTTCATACAAGTCAATGTTATCAAAATTGACATCAGCTAGCAGCAACATGTAAAAGAGTTACTGCAGTATTTGTTCTTCATCCAAGAACCAATCAAATCTTACGAGTTCAGTGCTCGAAAGCACATCACACAACAAGAAGTCTAAGTCGCTATTAAATTGACTTGATTCTTGTCGACGATGACCTGCGTCGACGGGCGTCGGGCGGAAGATGGCGAGACGCCGGCGGCAAGGGGGGTGCGCCAGCGGCAAGGGGGGAGGCGGCGCGACGGCTGCAGGGGGCGAGACGACGACGCCCAGGCTCCTCAAAAGAGTTGCCTCCGAACACTCGCAAACATACGGAGCTTAACAATAACCCCCGGTCATTCAGATCCAGCTGAAATCGCAGGGGTAGATCTTATCTGGAATCCCGCAGGGCAACGGCGCCCGGCGGTATAGCTTAGGTGGAGAGAGGAGGCAAAACGGGCGGAGAAGCAAATCGGCCGGCCTGCTATACAATTAATTGTATTTTTCAATGAATTAATCCAATTAATATGCCTTGCTATATAAAGGGGGGAGGGGGTGTGCAAACTCCCTAGCTCCCCCATGTGGGACTAAACAAAGGAGGAGGGGGGGTGGCGCACCCACATGGGCTGGCCGAACCAGCCATGGGGCCCACCCCCCTTTGGTGGTGCGGCTCCCCCTCTTGGGCCCTCTTAGGGCCCATGTAGGTGGGAGCCCCTCTTTTCCTTTATTTAATTAATATTAAATTAATATAAATATAATTAATTCACAATTAATATATTTAAATACTATTTAATATCCCGTGACTCCGAAACATTTTCCAAACCACCCGAACAACTTTCGGACATCCCTGGAACCATTCCAGACCTTCCCGGAACTCCTTCCGGACCACCGGAACTCTTTCCGGGTCATTTCTCTCTCTCCAACAAAATCCTATATTATTCCAAAACCTATCTCCTGGTGTCGTTAAGACCTTAAGTTTGTTACGCTACGGTTCGAGAACACTCCAGACATGGTCGAGACACTCCGCTCACCAATGACCGTCAGGGATACCTGGATGTATATGACGGCCCCTGTGCATTCTACGAATATCGTCGTTGAACCATAAATATGATATTCATTCTCTTTGTTTCTGCGATACTACCTTGTCCGAGATATGATCGTAGACACACCGATATCTTTGTTGTATCTCGTTACCGACAAAGGTTATTAACTCGTCTGCGATATTACATCTCCGTAACCTAGTCATAAGCTGCGCAGCTATATAGATGTAATCTCACCGAGTGGGCCCAGAGTATATTTCTATTACAAGAATGAACAAATCCCGCTCTTGATCCTTACGTCTCGATGCTATTTCGGAATACCCAAGATGGACACTGTTATTGTCATGCTATATAAGACACAACGTTTGATGCTCTCAAAGCACCCCTACGAAGCATCAATAAGTACGGTCTCACGGTCTAAGGAATAAGCTATCATATTCTTATCTATTGCAAATGACAAACATCATAATACGATCTTATTGCAATATTTTGCGTATGTCCATCATCTTATTCAATTAACAAGATGACCCCACTGTCAACCGACGTCATTGTCCTTGATCGGGAATCTCGATCAACTGTTGCCCAATGGACTAGTTCATATAGAGGCTCACTAGGGACATGGTTGTCTATGTATCACACGTGTATTAATAATTCTGATTAATACAGTTATAGCATAATACACAAACCTATTATAAACTTATGAGATAATGCAATAAACACAACTTATTTATTTGCCTCTAGGGCATATCTCCTTCAGGTGAGCGGTAGAGTATGGTGGGGAAAGGGGAAGGTAAATGAGGGCGGAGGGGGCCATACTAGTCCGGCCACCGCCGGTAGGGGCAATCGCTCGCTCGAGGTCGCGGGCTTCTATTTACCGCTCGTGCGAACGGGTATTCTACGATTCCAAGCGTTTCCGAGGTCAGGACCTCCGAATTCGTGAGAGTGTAGGAAGGCATCGCGCGGTGGTCGCTCGGAATTCGCTCATGTTTCCATATCCCAATTTCTTAACCAGTGCAAACAGCGTAATCGGGCCAAGAATTCCAGATTTCCAATTCCGAGTTCTTTTTTCCAACATCCAAACACTACATTAGGTATATATTTGGTTCTTCCACTCGTAAGGTTTTTTTTTGCATCTCCTCTCGTTGGTCTTCTGTAGTTTCCCTGAGTGAGCCTGGAGGCGCACCGCGGAAGGGACGAACAAATCGTAGCGCTCAGATCAGCTTCAGACACTGTAGGAGTCGACCCAGTGCTTGTCGCGGCGGAGGTCGTCCTCGCCATCATCGAGGCGCAGGGAGAAGGCGAGTGCGAGGGAGGCCCACTCGAGGTCAAAGATGGCGGTGCCGAGCCCTTTGACCATCTTGAGGATGACGGCGCCGTCCTCATCGTGGATGTAGGAATGGATCTCGGCGAGGAAGTCGGCGGTGCGGGTGAAGGCGAGCAGGGCCACGACGCCTTGGAAGATGGCCGTGAGCGCCCCCCCCCCCCCCCCCCCCCCCCCCCCCGCGGCGGGCCGACGGTGAAGGAGCCCGAGCACCCCGCGGCCGCGGAGAAGACGGCGGTGAGGGCGTGGAGGAAGATGAGGAGGAGGCCGCACGGGGAGGGCAGGAGGCGCAGTGAGAGCGTGAGGAAGATGCAGCTGGAGGCCACGCCGAGCAGCGCGTAGTTGCATAGCAGGAACGCCTTGTGTGTGTGCGTCTTGCCGGCGAGGATGTCCTTGGCAACGCGCCAGGGACGCCTTGATGTGCTTGACCGGGGACGGCAGAGGGAAGGGGCGGCGGAAGAAGCGCCTGGGCGTGGAGGTGGACGTAGCCGGAGACGGCGCGATGCCATCGGGGAGCGGGCTGGCCGCCCACGGGCTCCCCGCGGAGGATGTCGGCCGGTTCACGCGATCAGGGGAGGCGTGCTGGATGGAAGGCCTGCGCGGCTGGTGGGAGGAGCCATGGTGCGGGTGGCGCTCTGGGCGGCCAACGGGTGGTTGGTGGAGGCGTGCGGGGTGGAAGGTTTCGTCCGCTCCAAAACTAGGGATGGCAGGTATGGGTAAGGGTGGAGCCTCCCCATACCCTTACCCGCCCTCCTCAATCTTACCCGTCACCCGTACTCATACCCTTGTGCGGGTACAACTTTTTCCCATACCATTCACCCGACAGGGTAAAAGGGTACCCGGGGTAAAAATACCCGCGTTTGCAACATAGCAAATTTAGTAGAAAATAATCATAAACAACATCATATAACTTTAATGAGCAACACATTTAAAACCGCACATTGTCAACAACAAACACATTGAAAACAACAACACATGCAACACTTTCGCATAAGCAACGCATGTAAACATCAACACTTGCACATAAACAACAACACATTTTAATAATAGACAACAACACATAGTCATAAAAATTAATAGGTACACTAGGTTATTATTGAGAGACCCATTTGTCACAGATTTAGAAGGGTATATGGGTATGCGGGTATGGGTTATACGAACCCATACTCGTACCCTCTCTGCCCGATGGGCATGAGATTTCCCCATTTACATACCCATGGGTATTTTCCCTTCCCAAACCCTTACCCTAATAGGGTTTTTACCCGCAGGGTACGCGGGTAAAGGGTACCCATTGCCATCCCTATCCAAAACCGTTTCACCAAATAAATTGTTAGATGCACACACTAATTGGTTGGACGAATCTGGATGGTTGGATGTCTCATAGTGGGTCTAATTATTAGGTGAAAATAGATTTGTGTATGTTTTATGGGGTGGTTGTAACAAAGAAAAGTTTGCTTGTTTAATAGTAGTAGAGATTAGAGCTTTTTTGGGTTAACGTGGCTCGTAATTATTTTGTATTACACTGACATATGATATTTACATTTTTTTATAAGCTAACTATTCTCCAAAACGATGACTCATGCATGCTACTTTCTGCGTTTTTCAATTTAAGATGCTTTAGACTTTATCCACATTCAGATATATACAAATGTATCTGTACATATTTTGGTGTCTATGTTTTCTCATTTTAATATGCATCTAGCCAACATGTATAGCACCTAATACATCTTTATATTTAAAAACGAAAGGACTAACTGTAAATTAAAATATTCTACTCATGGTAATGTTTATGTTTAGATACCAATCATTAGTGCAAATTAAGCTATTGGTTCTTTACATCTTCTTGTGCGCAGGCATGTTAACCATGCTACACATTAATATATCAAGCTAATGTCAGTGTCCATTGCTGACGTTACATTTTTATTTGTTTCATTTGTCTTCTGTTTCCTTGGATTATTCATACTTTGTTGTTGTTGTTGCTGTTGCTGCAATAGTGAGAGTGTTATGTGAGCATGCTTTCAGTGTTGTGGTTTCATCCCTGAGATAGTAGGTTTCTTGTATGCCCATGTATCTATGCTATGGAGCATTTCACATTATTTTGTTTTCAGATCTGTATCAGTGTATTGTATCGAACGAATATTCAATGTCTATGTATTCATGATATATACCATAACCATATATGCACACATTTCCTTCTTCAGTCTATAGCAAAGATGTAAATGACATAGGCTGGATATCTGTGATCATCTCTGGATATCCATGACCCTATCTAACTGGATGTGGATGGATCGGGATAACTATTGCCATCGTTAATTTATGATAGTCGATAGTCTGAGACTTTGGGTTGGTCTGTGACTCTGTGTGCTTGAGTGAGTTGGGTTGTTCTTGCATAACCTTGTGCGTGTTTGTCAATTTGCTAACTTCAGTATAAATGCGAGTGCACGTATAAATGCGAGTGCACGTCATGTGCGTAGAAATTCTTACAATATTGCTTTTAATGGAGCTTACTGAATAGGAATTTCATTAAAATGGGCAATCTATTTTAATAAAATGGGATTATTGCTTAATAGCAGTTTTTAATTATTATTTTTAACTAAAACATATTTTATTTCATGCTTATATTTAAAATATATATATCATAAGTAGTTGGATCGTGTGTTGCACCTGCATGACTACTATTGATAAAATTATTATTCTTCGCACTTCTTTAAGCGGTTTAGACATAATATTATTATTATAGACATAAAATTATTGTTATACTATAAAGACGTGCGTTGCAAGTGCACGGCTACTAGTTGTAGTATAGTGTTTGAACAAAGTGTATTTTTTCCCATAGAATAAAAATAATTATATGTTTTTACTCCATTACTGAATTACTATCCGAAATCCGTTTCAATGTCACCAACCTAGGTCGGCCGTAGTGGCTAGCCCAGCGTCAATGCATCTGTGCGACACGTTAGGTTTCAAGTTCTATTCTTGACCCAAACATAATTTTTCATGTGCTTTGGTAGGCCTTTTTTTTCTTCTAAAAAGTAACGGTTTTGTCTGTGCTTCTCGGTTCACCTATACGTACAGCGCTCTACCAAATTTTAGTTTTGATCAGTTTTTATTCATGTCTATTTTCACGTGATTTGGTAGGCTTTTTTTTCTTCTGGAAAGCAACGGTTTTGTCTGTGCCAAGCATGCATAATTTTTCACATGCTTGGGTAGGCCTTTTTTTTCTTCTGAAAAGCAACGGTTTTGTCTGTACTTCTCGGTTCACCTACACGTACAATGCTCTACCAAACTTTAATTTTGATCAGTTTTGATTGATGTCTATTTTCACGTGCTTTGGTAGGCCTTTTTTCTTCTTCTGAAAAGCAACGGTTTTGTCCGTGCCAAGCATAAATTTTCACGTGCTTTGGTGGGCCTTTTTTTTCTTCCGAAAAGCAACGGTTTTGTCTGTGCTTCTCGGTTCACCTACACATACAGTGCTCTACCAAATTTTAATTTTGATCAGTTTTGATTTTCTTCTGAAAATCAACAGTTTTGTCTGTGCTTCTCGGTTACGTACAGAGCTCTACCAAATTTTAATTTTGATCAATTTTGATTGATGTCTATTGTCATCAAATGTTGATTGTTGTAAAATTCTCAATTTTTGTTGTCTATTTATAATTTTTTTTTAAGGGTTGTCTACTTATATTATAGGACACTCCACGAGAGCTTTTGTTCATGAAGTTTTTTTATTGTCAATCTGGAAATTCGGAGACCATTTGAAGAATAGGGTACTTCTGAAATTGAAATTAAATGAGACGGGCAAGTTTATCCAGAAGTCTAAATGAGCCATCATTTTTCCAAGACAAAAGTTGGGCATATTTTCACAATACAGAAGTTAAATTAAATTTTCGTAGATCCATTAATTTATAAATAGATTTTTTTGTGTCTTAAAATTTTAGACTTTATGTGTTCCCCCTCCCCCCGTCTCAACGGAGGTGTTGGTACATATGCAGCAGGGATCCGTCCGTGTGCACCCTCATATACCGCCTGCAAGAACAAGGGCGAGCGGTAATACGCGAGAGCGAGACTGGGTAAGTTTGATCTGGCAGGAGGAGGAGGGGCTACTCACAGGAGGATGACGAAGGGCTGGCAGAGGGAGAGCAGCTAGAGTATGGAGGCGTAGGTGAGCAGCGCGGAGGGCACCGTCTTGGGCGGCGCCGGCGCCGCGGTGGAGAGCCTCGTCAGGAGGGTGAGACGGGCCCCTGGACGTCGTGGCGGTGGCATGGATCGGATCAATCGCTCGAACACCGCCTGGGAGCTTCCGTGCGTTGTGTGTTTCCCCTTCCCTCGGGAACGATTCGGTTGACCCTTTTTTCAGTGCAACGGTTCTATTGATGTGCTTTTACACTCGAACAAGCCCAATTGCACCACAAAAGGCCGATTTGATGGGCAGACCAGCGTCCTCAGGGACATTTGACCCATTTTGCCTGTGCGAATAGATCCAACGGTCAGAATCGTGAGCGGCAGCAAATCCAACGGGCAAAACGTGAGGTGGGCTGAGAGAGCTCGAATTTGGCTCACTTTTAATATCCCTAATAAAGATCAGCCGCACATTGAAGGGATTAAGGTCCAATAGTCTACTTATTAAAAGGGCTAGTTAAAGAACCAAACAGTCTAAACTAAAACATGTATCATTCAACAATTATGTAAGTAGCGGCAACCAGTATAGTTGAGGCTACTAATACTAGTATCAATGCATTTCTTGGCTTGTTTAAAAGACACGCTTATCAGCATGAGATGCAGCAGTTTAATCTTTTCGGATTAATCCTAGCAACCAATACAAAGCCTCATCCTTATGTGACAGTGAAGAACAAGTGTGGTGTGATGCGAGAAATTCTGGGGATTAAGTGGGGGATGCATATGCATACAGAACAGGAAACAATACTACAGTATGAATGTGTTCCTCGCTGATTCATAGAAGCTAGTGAAACACATATCCTAGACAGTAGAAATAGGACAGCACAAGTAACCTCCTTCCCAACGATCCCTTTCTAGTTCTCTAGTACTACTGCTGAAAATTTCCTCTGATGTGTGCGTGCGAGAGTGCTTTGGGTGCAGCCTGACTAGTGTACGAGAGAGCTGCTATTTATACTACAGGAGCATGTGTAGAAGACTCCACGGATAAGTATGATCAATCCCTTTTATTTTAATTCCTACCACTGTTATCCTTATCTAGTAAGGCTCATTGCCGGTTCGTAATATAATATCTGCTATGTGAGAGAGATGTGTAAGAAGTCCAGCAACTTACTTTGTAAGGCGCGGGGAGATCTAACTTGCTAAAATTATTTTTTAAGGAGTTATTTCTGTACCGGGTTATTACACTTCGTCCAGATTATTTTCTAAGGAGTTATTTCTATACCGGGTTATTACACTTCGTTCAGCTGCTGCGGCAGCCGCTATGCATGACATGTACGAGCGAGATCAGGTGTGTACGATCGAACCGCACGGGGGCTTTGTTATGATGTGCGCGTGTCACCTGCCCGACCGTTCCTTAGTAGTATTTTTTTAGATCAGATTCCTAATTTGGAAGCTCCTATTTCACGATTTCTAACTTGCTGGCCTTTGCCTTTCTTGACCATCTCGGATATAGGTTTGGCGATTGGATCTGGAAGAGGAAGGCAGAAGGAGGAAGGCATAATAGGAGACACGGTGGGAGTACGTCTTGGCAGCCCAAGGCTTTAAATAGCCGAGTGAAGGGGGATGTGTCTTCCCCTCCGCCGCGTGTCCATGGGGACATCCCGAGGACACGCCGTTCAATGCATCTCGCTCTCACTCGCTGCAGTTTGGGCCTGCATGACCGGAAATCCAGGAATGAGGCGTTAGACTCACGTCTCATCAAAGATGCTCTCTCTGCGGCCCATACTCTCGAGTGGGCAGAGCCCAGCTAACTCGCTTGGCCTAGACGTGCCATGCCCGGGGGCTACCGTCGACACCCAGCAAACCACGGTGTCCACAAAGGAGTTTGGGCACAGAGTCTGAATCCCCGGCCATAGTGCCGGAAGGCTTCCTCCGGGGGAAGTGTTGTCGCGTTTGGGAGAAGACCTCCAGCTTAAACCCCGGGTCGCCATGTGTCCACCCGGGGGGTGTGACGAGGGTGAACGACCACGACGCGTGGTGGGGCAGGTGGCACCACCACCAATCATCATCAGGAGTGTTGTGACACTTGGCTGGCGGCGGGTGCCCCATGGTCGGGCACGCGTCGTAGAGGAAGGCGACACTCCTTCCCTATAAAGAGGACGTGAGAGGAAGCAGAGGAAGGCGGCACTCCTTCCCTATAAAGAGGACGTGAGAGGAAGCAGAGAAGGAGGTGGGGTGTGCAAGGAAGCGTCCAAGGAGAAAGGCGAAGAACACCATTACCAATCAGAGGCGAGGAACCCAGGAGAGAAGAGATAGAGAGAGAACCATTGTACTCATTGATGCATGTAAAATGCATACATGAAATTTGCATTGTATTACTCATATTTCAATCATATTTGCATCATATAAGGGTTATATCAATGTTTTATATTGATTTTGAGAATATTTCACAGTTTCCCTATTTTTATGGAATTAACCCTGCGCTGTCAGGAAACCCCCCTTTCTATATATTTTGATGTTTCAGGGACCCAAACGACGTCCAAATGACCTAATATTTCACGGAGATCAGTTTTTGGAAGGAACAAAGCGTAGGAGCGAAGGAAGCGAGAAAATGGAAACCCGAGGGCCAAAAGGGGTGGGCCCATGCGGCCTGATTCCTTGGCTGCGTGGAGCACCCCCTTTGCCCCCTCGAGCGTCTGATGACGTCGATCTTCGTCTCCCTACCTCTTCCGTGACCTAAAAACAACTATAAAAATAGTCCCCCGAGGAGTTTCGCAAGGGGGCGGCTGAGAAACACAAAACCACGAAACAGAGAGGCAGAAGGCTGCCGCCGGAGAAGATCGGAGGGGGGAAACTGCCGGAATCACCTCTGGAGGGCTCCACCCCCCTCCGGCGTGTTCATCATCAACATCTACATCAATATCATCTCCTCCAACATCTCCACCATCGTCACCATGATGAAGGGGGAGTAGTCCACCCCTTGGACTTTGGGTTTGTGGTGGTACCTTGATCTAATCTCTCTATGTATGATCATTGTTGAAGTCCATATGATGTTCCTTGCATGATTATGAATCTATCTATGTAATTCCTATGGTGGATATTGTGGTGTGAGATGATATTTGTTATGCATTTACCGTTGTGTTGGATCTTTTATGACTTGTCATACTTTGGAGATATTCTATGATGCATGTGATGCTTTGAGTTATGCATAATGCCTTGTTTATCCTTGTCATGAGGTGATGACACCACCAAGTGTAGATAGATGAGAGAGATGTGGTCATGCACACGAAATATGAATCATTGCACTAGTGTTTAGAATATTGTCCATTCTGAAGTATGATGTATGTGGGTACGGGATGGGCGATGTGACATAAGGCATAGGTATTGAGTGACACAGTACCACCCAACATCCTTTATCTGGGGGTAAAAAGGGAGAAGTATGATGTGGGTGTAGCAGCAACCACGCTAGCCTTACGAGGGTGACCTAGCAACACAAATGAGCATTTCTTTAGACTATGTGTTTTAGGACATATAGCCGTTATAAAAGCTACCATTAAAACATGACAATTGTGTATACTTTATAACATGGGTTATAACATGATAATCACCGTAGATGAGAGAGAGAGGATTGAGTGAACCCATGAACCCATGTCCATTGTTCCTTTAAGAGAAACCTTTGTCTTGTCCTCTCACATTGAAGAGGATTGGGACACTTTTTACATTCTTGTTTGTTACATTAAACTTCCATTCATTAAAACAACCATCTTGTTCTTTAAACTTGTTTAGTGCATAATCAACTAAAACTTGTGACACTTTAGTTGCAGAGAATAGATAATTTTTCCTTCTTACTCATGCGGATCGATACCCTACTTCCACATTGAGAGGTACTACAGTGATCCCCTGCCCTTGGGGGTTATCACTCATCCAACAATCATAATACAAGATAAGACAAGCAAGACGTAGGGCCTTGCACTCCGGATGGGCTGAACCTGGGTAATATCGTGTGTTTGTAGTACCTTGGTAATTCCTCGCCAGTGCCTAGGAAATTACTCGTGCCCCGTCCCGCTACCGAACAAACAAAGGGGAAGCGGCTCGGCTTCCATGGTGGCCGCGTTCGCAGACGCGACAAATTTGTTAGCAATGTTATAAACCTTGTCACCAAAGTACTTCCTATATTCAAGTGGCTGAGGAATTTGATGTACTGGATTGTCTGGCCTTCCGTTTATTTGCATCTAACACTAAATTGTTTTGTGCATACAAAAGTGATTTGTTAACAAGGTTTCGAAGCTTGATTTCAAACTACTTCTATATAACCCAAACATTTGAATATCACACCATTTCTAGAGATATTAATGAGAATATATTCTGATGTAAAACTTTCAAATTTCTTCATAAATAGTTGGCATAACACTTCTATGCCCATCTAAGAAATACTTCTCCCAAAGCCTTCTTGTTGTGTTACCTCCGTTCTTGATAGCTTCTCTTGCTAATGACTTCGAGGAGATTGGAAGACAAGAAGATAAGATGTCTAGATAAAGTAAGAAGATCTAGGTGATCCAGATTTGACTTCAGGACTGACATGTTTTCCATGTACTAGGAATATGTCTAGCACAATTGATGAGAGTAGATGCTAAGATGATTGATGCACCAGTGTGGTGTTGTTGGGAAACCCCAAGAGGAAGGTATGAAGTAGTGCAGCAGCAAATTTTGCTCAGTTGAGAAACCAAGGTTATCAATCCAGTAGGAAACTAGAATTCTTCCGAAGGTTGCTGCGGTTGAGCTAGGCAGGGCGCACTACCGGTGTCAACCACGAATGTGGAACCTGCACACAACACAACCAAGATACATTGCCCCAACTTAACAGTGAGGTTGTCAATCTCACTGGCTTGCTGTAACAAAGGATTAAACGTATGTGTGGAAAATGATGTTTGTTTGCAGAGAAAGAAAGTAACATGATTGCACTAGGTTGTATTATCAGTTTAAATAAAAGGACCGGGGTCCACAATTCACTACTGGTGTCTCTCCATAAATAATAATAGCAAACATGAGGGTAAACAAATTACAACTGGTCAATTGACAGAATAAAGAAGTGCATAATGATGCTTGTACAAGTCATGGTGTCTAGTGTGAGATTCATTCTGGCATTACAACATGATACATAGACCGTTATCCAATTGCATCTATGACTAATAATCCACCTTCAGGATAGCATCCGCAACACCTTTCAGTATTAAGTTGCAAGCAACAGATTATTGCATTAAATAAAGTGTATAATGTAAGTAGCACAATTATCCTTAGACAAAAAACTATTGTTTTATCCCTAATAGAAACAGTACATTCACAATTTTAGAGGTTGTTGTCACCCCCCCCAGATTAAACGAAGACATGAACCCACTATCGAGCATAAATACCCCCTCTTGGAATCACAAGCATCTACTTGGCCAGAGCATCTACTAGTAACGGAGAGCATGCAAGATCATAAATAACGCACTCACATAATATATAATGAAGCAAATGGCATAGTACTCAATTATTCATCGGATCCCAGCAAACACAACATGTAGCATTACATAAAGATGATCTTGATCATGATAGGCAGCTCACAAGATCTAAACATGATGGCACAATAGGAGAAGACAACCATCTAGCTACTGCTATGGACAGGTAGTCCAAGGATGAAATACTCACGCATCAGTCCGGAGGCGGGCATGGTGATGTAGAGCCCTCCGGTGATGATTCCCCTCTCCGGCAGGGTGCCGGGAAGAGCTTCTGAACCCTCCCGAACTAGGGTTGACGGCGGCGGCGGATCTGGAACGTATCGTGGTTCGGGTCACTAGGGTTATTTTGTCGGGGGGTATTTGTAGGTGAAAGAGCGAAGGCGGTGGAGCCCCGAGGGGCCCACACCACGTGGTGGCGCGGCCAGAAGGGGGGGTCGCGCCTCCACCAGGTGAGGCCGCCTCGTGGCTCTCCTCCGTATCCTCTTCGGTGTTCTGGAAGCTCCCGAGAAAATAGGGATTTTTGCTTTTGATTCGTCCAATTCCGAGAATGTTTCCTTAACAGTTTTTTCTAAAACCAAAAACATCAGAAAACAGGGAACTGGCACTGTGGCATCTTGTTAATAGGTTAGTTCCAGAAAATGCATACAAATCATATAAAGTGTATATAAAACATGTAGCAATTGGTATAATATAAGGATGGAACATAAGAAACTATAGATACGTCGGAGACGTATCAAGCATCCCCAAACTTAGTTCTACTCGTCCCGAGTAGGTAAAATGATAACAAGAATAATTTCTCAAGTGACATGCTTTCACACAATCTTGATCATATAATAATGTAATGCATGTAAATTAAGATGAAATGAATAAGGATTGTAATTTATATTGATATCAAATGAGTAATGTATAAACAAGTAGGAAGAACAAAGTAAAACTTTCAATGAATCAGTACTAAAGAACAATCAACCATGCAAAGTAGATATTAAAGATGATTCAACCTTCAAGAACAACAATATAATCATCGAATGTATCCAACACTCATAAGAACTTTGTGTTAGGATCAAGTCAAGCAATAACAATATGCACGTAGAAAATCATCTCTCTATTTGTTCACTTAAAAACAAGCAAACGTTCAGCGTTGGTTCCTGGCACCAGGATGTTGTGGCTAAAAGAACATTAAGGGGGGTTTGGAATGCCAACGAAAGAAAGTCTCACAAAGTTGAGTGGGGGTGCATCCAACTTGCTTGCTCATGAAGACCTAGAGCACTTTTGAGGAGTCTCATCATTGAAATATAAAAGCCAAGTTCTATAATATAAAGTTCCCCACATAGTTATGCAAGTAAAACATGATAACTCTCTAATATGGAGTAAATGTGCTAAACATGAGCACAAGTGTGGATAAAGAATAGTAATGTTGCCCCCTTTTTTATCTTTCTCTTTCATTTTTTTTCTCTTTTCTTGTTTCTCTATTTTATTTGTGTTTTTCTATTTCACTTTTTGATGGCCTCCGTGGCTCTTTTCACTTTTAGGGGCAAACATTCTAATATGACAACACACTTTTGGTACAAATAACTCATAATGAATAAAACATAATGCATGAAATGGTGTCTCTGCCAGTGTTGCACGATATGCAATGATCTAGCGTAACATGGGTAAAACCGCACATCAGCTGCAAAGAATCATGCACGGCAATATATAAATGATAAATAACAACAAGCCATGTAATGTAAGATGAAAGTTGCATGGCAATATATCTCGAAACAACTATGGAAATGTTGTGATAGATAGGTATGGTGGATGTTTTGAGTAAGATATTTGGCTTATGTGTAGGAGAACATGATGAAGATCTCCTACGAATTTTGGATGTACCCGCGAAGTATGCACCAACTCTCAATGTGAGAAAGGGAAATGCAAAGTACCGAAGAGGCTAGCAAATATGGTGGTGGAAGTGCCATGAAAACCGCAGCTTAGAACTCACAAGCAAAAAGATTCCAACTAGAAATATGATCTTACAAGGCATAATGAAAATCACTCCATGAGCGACTGTGGCAAATGAACAAGTCACTATTGGGACCCCGACCGTAGCGCATAACACAAATTCATTACGGTTGCTTCTAACATTCGAAGTCATATATCATTATGCTATCAACAGGATATTTAAGTGTGGCACGGCTTCAAGTTTTCTAGACCAACCATTAATCATTCCACTTTACTAAACCATCATGTTTACCATTAAGCATAATAATATATCAAAACAACATCAATGATTCAAGTGACACAATTTAATGATCTACAAGATTATGTATCCTTTCGTTATACCATCTACCACATTACACATTTTCTGTTCCAACCAAACACCAATCAATTTATTTAAACATAAACTCTCCAAGTATTTAACAATGAAACAAGAGAGTATAACATAAGAACACTAACAGCTCTAACGAGAGATGCATGAAAAACGAGAGCTGAAAGTAATGAAGTAGCATAGAAGAATACTCAACAAATATAATTAAAGAATACGAGTATTCATAAGAAAAAGCGGAGCGTGTCTCTCTCCCATAAAGGAATGCTAGGATCCATTTTATTCAGAGAATGAAAAAAAAAATACGCTTCAAGTAAAGCACATAAGATGTGACAGAATTAAAATATAGTTTCACTAGAGATGACCTGATAGTTTTTTGATGAAAAAGGGGATGCCTTGGGCATCCCCAAGCTTAGACGCTTGAGTCTTCTTGAAATATGCTTGGGTGACCCACGGGGCCATCCCCAAGCTTAGGCTCTTTCATCTTCTTGATCACATCATATCGTCCTTGTCTCTTGATCCTTGAAAACTTCCTCCACACCAAACTCAAAGTAGACTTCATTAGAGGGTTAGTGCATAATAAAAAATTCTCATATTCTTGAGAAGCTCTTTTAGTATGCCACTCAGAATAATTAACCATCATATCATCTAGAAGTTTTGTTGTAGCCGCCAAAGTGATGGACATAAATGTCCCTCCAGCAACCGAATCAAGAAGGTTTCTTGAGGAAAAATTCAGTCCTGCATAAAAGGTTTGGATGATCATCCAAGCAGTCAGTCCATGGGTAGGGCAATTTTTAACCAAAGATTTCATTCTTTCCCAAGCTTGAGCAACATGTTCATTATCAAATTGTTTAAAGTTCATAATGCTACTTCTTAAGGAAATGATCTTAGCAGGAGGATAGTATTGTCCAATAAAACCATCTTTGGATTTAATATATGAATCAATACTTTTCCTAGGCAATGAAATCAACCATTCTTTAGCCTTTCCTCTCAAAGAGAAAGGAAATAATTTCAGTTTTATAATATATCTATCTATATCCTTATACTTTTGCATTTCACAAAGTTCAACAAAATTATTAAGATGGGCAACAACATCATCAGAACTAACACCAGAAAATTGCTCTCTGATAACAAGGTTTAAGAAAGCAGGTTTGATTTCAAAGAATTCTGCTTTAGAAGCAGGTGGAGCAATAGGAGTGCATATGAAATCATTATTATTTGTGCTAGTGAAGTCACACAACTTAGTATTCTCAGCAGTACTCATTTTAGCAAAATTAAATAGAAACCGAAATAAATAATTTAATGCAAGTAACTATTTTTTTTGTATTTTTGATATTAAGCAAACAAGACAGTAATAAAAATAAACTAAGCAAGACAATAACAAAATAAAAAGATTGGGTGTGAGAGACTCCCCTCGTAGAAGAGCTTAGTTTCCCCGGCAACAGCGCCAGAAATTAGCTTGATGCACCGGTGTGGTGTTGTTGGGAAACCCCAAGAGGAAGGTATGAAGTAGTTCAGCAACACATTTCTCTCAGTTGTGAAACCAAGGTTATCAATCCAGTAGAAAACTAGAATTCTTCCGAAGGTTGCTGCGGTTGACCTTGGCAAGGCGCACTACCGGTGTCAACCACGAACGTGGAACCTGCACACAACACAACCAATATACTTTGCCCCAACTTAATAGTGAGGTTGTCAATCTTACTGGCTTGCTGTAACAAAGGATTAAACGTATGTGTGGAAAATGATGTTTGTTTGCAGAGAATGAAAGTAACAGGATTACAGTAGGTTGTATTATCAGTTTAAAAAAGGACTGGGGTCCACAGTTCCCTAGTGGTGTCTCTCCATAAATAATAATAGCATACATGAGGGTAAACAAATTACAGCTGGGCAATAGACAAACTAAATAACTGCATAATGATGCATGTACAAGTCATGGTGTCTAGTGTGAGATTCATTCGGGCATTACAACATGATACATAGACCGTTATCCAACTGCATCTATGACTAATAATCCACCTTCAGGATAGCATCCGCAACACCTTTCAGTATTAAGTTGCAAGCAACAGATTATTGCATTAAGTAAAGTGTGTAATGTAAGTAGCACAATTATCCTTAGACAAAGAACTACTGTTTTATCCCTAGTAGCAATAGTACATTCACAATCTTAGAGGTTGCTGTCACTCCCCTAGATTAAATGAAGACATGAACCCACTATCGAGCATAAATACCCCCTCTTGGAGTCACAAACATTTACTTGGCCAAAGCATCTACTAGTAACGGAGAGCATGCAAGATCATAAATAACGCACTCACATGATATATAATGAAGCAAATGACATAGTACTCAATTATTCATCGGATCCCAACAAATACAACATGTAGCATTACATAAAGATGATCTTGATCATGATAGGCAGCTCACAAGATCTAAACATGATGTCACAGTAGGAGAAGACAACCATCTAGCTACTGCTATGGACAGGTAGTTCAAGTATGAACTACTCACGCATCAGTTCGGAGGCGGGCATGGTGATGTAGAGCCCTCCGGTGATGATTCCCCTCTCCGGCAGGGTGCCGGGAAGAGCTTCCGAACCCTCCCGAACTAGGGTTGACGGCGGCGGCTCTGGAACGTATCGTGGAAAAGTGTTCGGGTTACTAGTATTATTCTGTCAGGGGGTATTTGTAGGCGAAAGGGCGAAGGTGGTGGAGCCCCGAGGGGCCCACACCACGTGGTGGCGCGGCCAGAAGGGGGGTCGCGCCTCCACCTGGTGAGGCCGCCTCATGGCTCTCCTCCGTATCCTCTTCGGTGTTCTGAAAGCTCCCGAGAAAAATATGGACTTTGGCTTTTGATTCGTCCAATTCAGAGAATATTTCCTTAACAGTTTTTTCTGAAACAAAAAACATCAGAAAACAGGGAACTGCCACTGCGGCATCTTGTCAATAGGTTAGTCCCAGAAAATGCATAAAAACCATATAAAGTATATATAAAACATGTAGCAATTGGTATAATATAAGCATGGAACATAAGAAATTATAGATACCTTGGAGACTTATCAATGATAACTAGGAATAACTAGGTTTATCGTCAACTCTTAAATTAATATTTTCATGTAACAAGTTTTATTTCCATTGGGTTTAACAACTTATCGTATACCTCTCTACCCAAAAAAGGGTTTAAGCCAAGTTTATAACACTCAGGTTGATGATCTAGTTCAATCCCACCAACTCAATTGAAACTTCAATCACTCTGTGTTTTAAAGATAATTGCACAATTTTTTTTTTGGATTTTTGGATGCATGAATGCAATACACACTTCCGTGTACTCTCTAATTCTGGACTCTAAATTCTGGGATGTTATAGATGATCATGTTGTTAATCAGTTTCTTGTAGCCTTCCTTATATGTTAGGGATTAGTGCATCAATCCATTTAGAAATTAATAGAAAAAATGTTTATTTCGGAATATTGGAGGGTGACACTGTTAACTGAATTTTGGACGGTGCACGTGTTAACTAAATTTTGATAGTGCACATGTTAACTGAATTTTGGAGAGTTAACTGAAATTTTGACAGTTTACGTATAAATCACTGAACTTTGTTGTCTGCTCCAGTTTTGAATGTAGGAGAGCTGACCAATTTGTTCACAGTTGATTTAGTATACGATGGTTTCTTTTGTGGATTGTAAGAAGATTTGGAATATGTCGGTGCTTCAATTGCTTCTTTTGATAACTACACTCTTGACACTTGGTCAGTTCAGTGATATGATGAAATTCTGAGAATTTTGGGTGAAAAGCGAGATGTAAGACTGCATGTGTACTCGTGTTTGTCAGACAAGGAACTTAAAGATGGATTGGTACTTGTTGAATCATATGGACACATTGTGCATATGGTTAAGGCAAGCAGGGTATACAAGACTGTGGTTTTATTTGTTGATCACTCTATTTTTCTACATATGGGGAGGCCAGATGGGCTGGTGCAACTTCATGGCTTGCCCTCTAGCAATAAAAAGGTGCATGTAAATCATCTGCATGTCCTATAACTTAATCCTCAAGTTCATGTGATGTACCAGTTGCTAGGGTAGAAGTTGATGATGAACCTGAACCTGTTCTAGACACATGTCCTACGGCTGAAGCTTCTAGTTCTCACAGTGAGTTTGAGTTGTATGACAGTGATTTCAATGTCGAAGAAGAAGACGATCTATTTTCGGAGAATATTGGCAAATCTCTGAATGACCACAATGAGAAAAAATTCTGTGATGAACATGAAGATCAGGCTGCCCTTGAGGATCACGATCTGAACCTACAAAAAGGAGAAAGACAATAGCTAAAGAAACAACTCAAGGCATTTAATCTAGAAGTTGATATGGATAATCCTTCTTTCAAAGTAGGAATGGGTTTCAATGGTGTTGAGGAGGTTAGGAAGGCATTGGGAACTTATGCTGTAAGAAACTAAGTGAAAATCAAGAAGATCAATAATGACATGAGAAGGGTTAATGCTGCTGTGCTGATGGATGCTCTTGGGTGCTTAAATCATCTAATGATTTAAGAAGAACATGTGGCTTTGTAATTACTAAATATGAAGAGACTCATACTTGTGACACAGGCTGGCCAGTGAAAGCAATCGCCACCAAAATTCCAACTGAGAAGTTCATCCATGAGTTCAAGGACAATCAAAAGCTAGATCTAGTAAGCTTTGCTGCAAAGGTGAAGAGGGAATTTAAAATATACCCTCCCTGATTATCAATGTAACATATGCATACATCACTACACAACCTGCTACGACACACACAGAGAACATTTCCTTCATATATCTGTTTCTCACCTCTTCCCTATGATTTTTGTGCATTTTCTTATTTTCTACCTTCAGTTTCTCCGGGTCTAGCTCCAATGCAGCAACATTCCTCACATTTTTCACATTTTCATCTTCAATTTCTCTGGATTTTCTTTTACTCGAAACCTAGCCAAATAGCTCTGTCAGAACTGGAGAACTGAAGAACAGAGGAACTGGAGAACTGTCGCAAGATTCGAAGGGAACCTAGGCAAATAGACAACCAACCTGAGTATGCTGAACAATTCTTATTCCCAGCGTCGGTGGTGTCGGATTCCAGTAGACCTCACCAGCCACCATGGCGCAACCGTCTCCGCCCGCCATGTTGCTTGCGTCGCTGCCCCCGACACCACCCGCGAGCTCGGATTGGAGACGCCCCGCGCTTCCAGACAAAGCCATACACACCACTGACTTTCCGCTTCACGCCCTCTACCGCCCGATCAACGCTAACCACGGTCACCGCGTCGCCCTAGGGTTCTTAGATTTGGGGAATTTTCTTTTAACTAAGCAAAGGACTGTTTGAGAGAGAATAATACATCAAGGGGGTTTCCGTGAAACAACCACGCAACGGCGTGCCAATGACCACACTGGCATCACAAGTGTCAACACCACATTGGCTAGGGACCAAATCGTCATAGATCTGCAAGTTGTGGGACTAAATCATGAACTAATATACAAGTTATATTGGCACATGTCGACATCACAAGTGTGAGCACCATATTGGCTAGGGACCAAATCGTCACAGAGTCTGCAAGTTGTGTCAGCAAACAGTCCGTTCTGCAAGTTGTGGACAAAATTGTGAACTGAGGTATAAGTTGTGGGACCAAAAATATAATTAGCTCAAACTTTTTTTTTGGAAAGAATTAGCTCAAACTGTTTTTTTTATATAGCTCAAACTGTTTGTAGCTCAATAACCAGACAAGGCCACCACCCACCAAAAAGCGAGCAGGCCCAAGTTACCCATTCGCATAGCTCACCGTACTCTCATTCTGTCCTCAGAAGAAAAAAAAAAGGCTCGTTCCAAAAAAAACAAGAAGAAACCAAGCTCACCTTACTCTCTCGTCTTTCTCGTCGTTCAAGTCCCAACTCAGATCTTCCCGACCTCCAACCCGCGCGAGCTCCCGCAACAAATAACACTACCCCCATCCCGGGATCTCCAGATCTCTCGAGCTCACGCCTACACCCGCTCCCCGCCCTCTACGACGCCGCTGCCGCACGCGGCGGGCGCGGCGATATGCTCCGCCTCAGGGCGTTCCGGCCGACGAGCGACAAGGTGGTGAAGATCCAACTCCACCCCACTCACCCCTGGCTGGTCACCGCCGACGCCAACGACCGCGTCTCTGTCTGGGATTGGGAGCACCGCCAGGTACCACTTATACATGAGATCCCGCTCTGAATTGGGCCCTCTTACACTTTTCGTCCCCATTTGTTCTCGTCCTGCTGAACCAGCTTAGCAACCTCTGTCTGCGATTGAGCTGATCTCCACTTGATTTGGAATTCTTTGGTGTATGGGGGATTAGGTTATCTATGAGCTGAAGGCGGGCGGCGTCGATGAACGGAGGTTGGTCGGTGTGAAGCTTGAGAAGCTCGCAGAGGGAGAAACTGGTACGCTGTGCAGTAATTCTGGTTGAAATAGCTTGTTGGGCATGCCATAGGGTTGTTATTTGCGGTTAGAGCGATAATGTAGATTTGCAGTTTTCTCGTTTGTTGAATAGCAATGGACTGCTGCTTAAATTGTTGAAATGCGTGGTTTAAACCGATTGCCAGTTAAATTAGTCATAGATATTTAATAAACAATCATCTTCTCACACATTCATATTCAAAAAGTAACAGCAGTGTTAATTGTTGTACTGATAGTGGTTTGAGAGACTTTAAATTTAATATTTTAGAGCTGATACGCAATCCGGTTGTTGAACTATGTTGAACTACTACACGTTGCCAAGTTGTATCCTCGAACTAAAAAAAAATGACCAAAACAGTCCTTGAACTTCCATCCCTCGAGCTTATTCACTGATGAAGTCCAGACCGAAGTAGCCTCCAAATCGCTCTCACATGGATCCTAACAATACCCAAATTGCTGTGCTGGTGGGCATGCTATTCCATGGAGCTTCAGCCAAAGGCAGCCCTGGAAGCCGGTTCTGTTTGGTTTGCAGTATTTTTGTGGTGGTAAGCCAATCCAAAAGCTGAAACAAACAGGTCCTAAGAATTTATTGTGTGTGTCAACACTATTGTGTGTTGCAAATATAGATAATATGCAATGGCAGAATAAGTGGAATGGATGCATAATATCTTAGTTACATTTTCTGGGTACAATATTATCTGTTAGAGTCTATAAGGGCTAATTGCGTCTTTGAATGCTATGACCGGGGTGAGACTTGCCCTAGTGCATTAGCTTGTCCACGTATAGTGACACATAACAAAGGGATGAAGAGAGCCGAAGTTCAAAGTTCAGGCAGCCTGGTTGGTGGTTATCTAGTTCAAAAAACTAAATTGAGCCCCAAGTGATATTTCGAGAGCCAATTTTTTTTACATTGTTTATATGCTGCCGACATATCTAGTAGTATTGTTTTATTTTTTGAAAGTAATTTGTAAAACTTATTTAGAAAACATTCCCCGGTCTTAAGTCTCAAGTGCAAGCTAAATTGCAATCCCGGTAGAAGCTGGTTTTAATTTAGTTTTTATGACAATAATCTGTTTTCTGGTTTCACAACGCTCTCTTCCACCTTCGCTATACATGTTTTGTAGTTATTTGCTTTATTTCCGCATTCTCTCTTTTCAAGATGGGCATGTAAAAGTAATATACCATATTACCATATGAGATATATACTTTTGGCTTACTATGACTTGGCCCAAACCTGTGCAGATTCAAAAGGAAAACCCACCGAGGCAATCCGAGGCGGAAGGTATTGATTTGGGAGTTTTGTTATTTTCCCATGGCCATTTTACATGGTATCTTGCCTGACATCCCTATCGGCCAACTGTTATACTCCAAGTGTAAAGCAGGTTTCCTTTTATGACGACGATGTACGCTTTTGGCAACATTGGCGCAATTGCTCTGCTGCTGCTGAGGCTCCAACTGCAGTTAATCAACAATCATCAGCTTTCAGTGCACCTGCACCATCTACAAGAGGAAGGCATTTTGTTGTCATTTGTTGTGAGAACAAAGCAATATTTTTGGACTTGGTCACTATGCGTGGCCGTGATGTTCCTAAGCAAGAACTTGATAACAAGTCACTTTTATGGTACAGTTACTTTGCAGAGTACCCATCCTTATGTCAATATGCATTTTTTTCATTTATTTATAGTGCTTATATAGACCTAAATGAATTTTGCATGCCAGATTTAGTGCTCAGTTTAATTAACATTTTGGGTTGGTGATGTAAGGCATAAAATAGAAAAAACTTATTTTGCTTGTGATGCTTGTCCTGCATCATTTAAAGCCTATATATAGGCTATACTGGCTGGGAACCATTTCTGGCAGCTGAGTATCCCTGGGTCAATGTTTCTTGGAAATGATAGTAATTAATCGTTATTGGTAGGTATCATATTCTTAGTTTTCACAATAGCATATTAGTTTATAAATCCTAATTACATGCACCTTGATGATGTTAACTAAGACATCTGCATTTGGTATCGATTCCAACATTTTAGCCTTGTATTATAACTGGAACCTGGACTTGAACTGAGCTGAAATGTTACATTCATAAACCTCATGCTCCTTTTTTATTACCGCTGCTGCACTTCCTTGCATATTTTGGCAATACAGTAATACATGAGAGAATGGATCAGTTACCAATAAGTTCAATACATGTTTACGAACTACAAACAGCTTGGCTTTAGTTATCTCCAAAAACCAATGCAACATACATCTTTTGAACAGCACCAAGTACTTTAAAACTTTGGATTAGTGCTAGATGTTGACTTAGATCATGTCTGTCCTTTTGCAGTATGGAGTTTCTCTCCAGGTCATCTTCTAGTGATGCCCCTCTTGTTGCATTTGGGGCATCTGATGGCGTGATCAGAGTTCTCTCAATGATGACATGGAAGGTTCCACATCTTATACTTCCCCCCTCCGCTTCTTTGTTATTGCATTTCAAACCTAGCAGTTTGGTCCTTGCAGCTCGTACGAAGGTATACTGGTGGACATAAGGGAGCAATATCTTGCTTAATGACATTCATGTCTGCAGCCGGCGAGGTAATTTTTCTCATAGCTTGTTTTGTTGTAGACTTTGGCCTCTTCTGTTTGGTCATCAAACTGTAATTTTCTCCTATTGACTGTCGTGTCCATATGCTATGTGCTTGTGTTGTTTGTTGTACTTATCTGCATTTCCATTGCTGTTAGTTTCTGCAGCATTTTAATTTCCACATGGTAGTGTTATATCATAATTTTCCACATGGCTTCAGGTACATTTAGTTTCTGGTGGTAGTGATGGTCTGCTGGTATTATGGAGCGCTGATCATATCCACGACTCTCGTGAACTTGTACCTAAGATTAGCTTGAAGGTATCATTTTTAACACAGTTTTTGTTACTGCTTTTTTAAATGCATAATATTTAGTTTAATCATGTAAATATGATTAGTAAGCAGTTTATCATGTGGGTTGTTTGATACTGGTTCATTTCTGTGGGTATCTTTCCGAAGGCTCATGACGGAGGGGTGGTTGCGGTTGAACTTTCTAGAGTAATGGGAAGTGCTCCACAACTCATTACGATAGGGGCTGATAAAACTTTAGCCATATGGGATACCGTTACATTTAAGGTATGTATACTAAGTATTTCCATGAAATTATGTGTTTCATTATCCTAGGAAGCGCTTATACAATAGCATAATTGCTGTGCAGGAAATAAGACGCATTAAACCAGTACCTAAGCTTGCCTGTCATAGTGTTGCATCTTGGTGTCATCCTCGTGCACCAAACCTTGATATTCTGACTTGTGTCAAGGACTCCCATATTTGGTATGGTTTCTTGTTGGAGAAGAAACATCAGATTCTAGCTGTTCTATATAGTGATGAAAAAAATACGTGCATAATTTTTCATTCTGGACTGTTACAGGGCCATAGAACATCCGACTTATTCTGCTTTAACAAGACCACTCTGTGAGTTGTCCTCGCTTGTTCCTCCACAAGCCCTTGCGCAGCATAAGAAACTGAGGGTATGCTTCTGGACTGATACCTTTAATAGAAACTATTATTTTTTCACAGGTTGGATCTATTTTGGTTTTGTGTTTATGACTATTATGTTATGATTCCACAATTTTGTGTAAATATTTCTTTCTTGCTCATTTTCTTTGAGCTTTAGCAACTGTAGTGCTGCAGCGCTAGGCATGTGTTTTGTAAGTAATAATGTGGCATGCTGCCAGAGTAAGCACTCAACAATCACTGGTCATGTTGTTAATGTTGTCTCCAGTCCTATTTGGGACATATTAGACAAGATTTTGATGAAGAATTACTCCTTTAATATGTGGTTCCTATGATACCAATTTCATGTCATAAAACACGTTTAAAAAGTGATTCTTTTGTCAAAGTCTAGTCTGAATGAAACCTAATACGCCCTGCAAATAGGAACAGATGGAGCATTAATTATTTAGGTGATAAGACTAGCCACAATGGGAGTATCATAGGTAGTATCATGCATGCCACGTAGACAAAAATCTGAGGTGGCACAATAATTAATGAAGATAGAGGTGGGAGTAGTATCATAGTATGATACCGTATCATAGTATGATACCGTATCATGACACACTAAACTAGAAAATTTAATGGCAAATGTATCATATACACACATTTACATTGAGATTCTACAAAACATTAAATATGGTGTGATTATGATACTTCTAGATGATACTATGCATTGTAGGAGTGGTATCATAAACTAGTATCATATGCATGATACTAGTATATGATACTTTGCATTGTGACCAGTCTAAACATATGTCTCTACTCTCCAGTGTATAATGATGCAGTTTGTGAAACCCGTATACCACATCATTCTGGACATAAAAATGGAAAGCGAGTTATCACACATCAGTGGAAGATAATTTGAATGCGCATAATGTAAAAAAAATCGGTTCAGAGTAATCTGTTGCTGATGAAATGCTGTTTTCTGTACAAAAATAAAGCCACTGTAATGCATTTTCTTGAGCATGCTAACATACACTGAGCTTTGTGTCTACTCTAGGTTTACTGCATGGTGGCACATCCCTTGCAACCACATCTTGTTGCTACTGGAACGAATATTGGTATTATCTTAAGCGAGTTCGATCCAAGAGCACTTCCAGCGGTTGCCCCTTTACCAGCACCTGCAGAAAGCAAGGAACACTCTGCTGTTTACATTGTTGAAAGAGAACTTAAGTTACTGAATTTCCAATTGTCAAACACAGCGAATCCGTCCCTAGGAAGTGCATCTGAAACAGGAAGAGCAAGGAATGAATCTATGGATCAGCTGATAGTAAAGCAATCCAAGAAGCATATTAGCACACCTGCTCCTCATGATTCGTATTCAATCCTCTCAGCTAGCAGCTCTGGAAAGTAAGTACTTATGCCATCTTATTGCAGTATTGTCTAGCACACCTGCGTACTACGAAGAAAGACAATCATGTACTCCCTCCAATCCACCATATACTATGTTTTAGCCATTTTCCACATTCAAATGTATATATATGTATCTAGACATGTTTTAATGTATATGTCCACACATTTTAGTACGAATCTAGACAACATGTAAAACACTTAAAACATCTTATATTGTTAAACGGAGGGAGTACTTGTTTTTTCTATTTCATAAATCTCTCGTTGGCTGCAGTGCACATAGGCCCTAGCTGAATTCGTTCTAGTCTTCATGGATATTGCTGCATTAATGCATTATACATTGTGTGTGAGAGGTTTAGTGTTGCATTGTAGTTACTTTGCCGTTATGTGGCGAGTTGTTCATTGCAAGATGTCAACGTTTGTGAATTCTAATCTGTTTTGCATGTTCTACTGTTTTACAGTGCTTGTGTAGGCTATAATTACTTGCTCCTTAGGTATATGTCTGGAACTGGACACAGATCCAAGTCCAAAACTTGCTAATCCAATTATTGTCCACTTAAAAATGATCCAATCCAACTCCATGTCCACGTTTATCTCGTAATATCCAAATCCGTCCAAATCGAGCCTGCCGTAACGTTGGACATCCAAGGCCCAACTGGGCCACGTATGTACGCACACATCAATGGATCAGAGTCGATAGCAAAAAAACAAAGGAACGAGGCATGAATATTCTCGATCTGACGTGGGGCTGGGATCGCCGGCGAGCGGCCAGCGACGGGGCTGGGTCAACGGTGATCTGCGAGAGACGGCGTTGTCGCCGGCGAGCGGAAGGCTGAATTACCGACGAGCTGCAAGGATGGGGCCGGCGAGCGGCGATCTGCACGGCTGTGTTGCCGGTAAGCTGCAAGGATGGGGCCGACAACCGTCGAGCTGCGAGCGGCGGGGCTGTGTCGCCGGCAAGCGGTGAGGACGGTCTGTGTGACTGTGTCGCCCGCGAGCTGCAGGGCTATGTCGCCAACGAGCTGCGACTGCGAGGACAGGGATGGGGCCGGCGAGCGGTAGGCTATGTCGCCGGCGAGCTTGGTGTGGCCGCCGGCGGCGGAGTTGGGTGCCTGCAGGGAGAGATCGAGCAGGTCGATACGTTGGTGTACAGGTGGTCCAATGGATAATGGATTATCCAACTCTCACGGTCCAAATCTGTCCAACTTAACTGGACCTAATATCCAGTTGAGGTCTGTGTCCAATAATACCCAATCCATGTCAGTCCAGTTAATTTGGGGTCCAAAGACCATGGACATCAGAGGCCCAGTTCCAGATTTACTTAGGTATATGCTATGATTTTAATGATTTTTCTATACAATCTATTTATTTATTTGCAGGTACGTTGCAGTTGTATGGCCAGATATTCCATCGTTCGCTGTGTACAAAGCTAGTGATTGGTCAGTTGTTGATTCAGGTACAGGAAAACTTTTTGCATGGGACAGCTGCCGTGACAGATATGCTCTGGTCGAGAGTGCATTGGCTCCAAGGATGCCACTTATTGTGAAAGGTGGTTCTTCTAAAAAGGCAAAAGAAGCAGCAGCAGCGGCGGCTCAAGCAGCAGCTGCAGCAGCTAGTGCTGCTTCTGCAGCCACAGTACAAGTTCGCATTTTGTTAGATGATGGAACAGCTCATGTTTTGCAGAGGTCCATTGATGGCCGCAGTGAACCGGTTAGTAATCATCATTTATGATAATATTCTTTACAAACTTAACGGAAAATATTTCTTTTTCTTTAAATACACCAGTTTAACAGCATGTGATTTTAGAATGGCAGTAATTATATTGCTTTTTAATTTGTGGTTTTGTTTCTTGATGGAAATATGAAGACCACATCACTCATAGAAAACCATCATACCATGCTCGGCATATACTGGAAAATTTCCATCCGAAAAACTCCCAAGATGTTTTACATATTCCAATACAGACTATATATGTAACAAAGTGAGTGAATCTATGCTCTAAAATACGTCTATATACAACTCATTCCAAAAAAGCTACTCCATCTGATCCTAGAATTTTGATGCGGAACATGACTCACACACTTACTAATTTATGAAGAGCTTCCGACACTTAATTGGGATTGGAAGGAGTAAAACATCTTATGATATGGAACGGATGGAGTATCTTAGTTGCATTCAGACATTGTTGAAACAAATACCTGACCACATTTTGACATGATGCGGTCATTGCTTTTTGTGGGGGATAATAGAGCTATAGTTTCGTACATATTTGATAGAAAGTGTTGGGGATATATCAACTAGGGGTATAACCAACATGGATCAATCCGGCTAGTCCAGGGTGGCCCAAGGGTGGTAAGGCCGAAGCCTGCCGGGCGGCCTAGATAGCTGACGTACAAGGAAGTAGGCGGACGGTCCAAGGAAGGCGGAAGGCCGAAGCACATCAAGCCACCGAGCCCAAGACGGAAGGCGGCAACTAAGCCGGCTAGGTCTAGGACTCTGTTTACTTGCCGGACAAGTACTTACCTTGTACCCTGGGGTCTGGCCGCCTATATAAGCCGGCCACCAGGGAGCCTTTAGGGCAGAGACAACTTCAATAGGCATCATACCCATTGTAACCTGTTCACGGCTATTGCCTCATAGTGAATTATAGCAGCACGTAGGATTCCGCCACCGCTGTGGGATCCGAAGCTGGGTAAACTCGCCGTGTTCAATCCCGTCCTCGACGACAACAACCTTCTTCCCCACAATCCATACGTAGGCTAGAGGACCCCCGTCTCCTATCAAATATGCCGATACCACGACAGTTGGCGCCCACCGTGGGGCATAAGGTTCCTGGCGTCACGTTCCAGGCGGGAACACTTGGCGGCGTGGGCAAGCAGATCGCCGTCGGTCGCGTCACAAGGTATGACGGCCATAGCTACGTCAACTCGGATGAGTCCTGGCTCCCGGCGGACGACTACCTTATCGGATGCGCAATCGTGCCGATCGGAGGGATCGACGTCTTCATCGGGTACACGCCAGAGGCGTACGGCCTACCGCGTTTCTACAACCCCACCCACCAACCTTTCGACCAATCAGTCGACCGGCAAGATGGATCTGAATCCGCCTTCTCCCAGGAGTCGGCCGAATCTGATTTCCACTTCGTCGGAGTTGTCGGACTGGGATCCGACTCCCAGCCGGAAAACAACGATCCTGAGTCAATCCTCCCTGCTCTACAGGAGGATGCGATGTCAGATGCCGGATCCAGATCTACCGTTCAAGTCAACGTAGACTCTGATTTCGATGATGATGCTAGTCTCTTCGAAGAGAAGATCAAAACCCACTTTTCCAGTGGAAATCCGGCTCCCTCAGAAGGTACAGCGGATACAGACATGCCTGACAAGCTGGCTATGATGGTTGTTGTCGGTCACGAGACAACCCCAGTTACTTCGGAGGCGCAAAACAAGCCGGCGGAAGAAGCCGGCGACACCACTGCCGGCCAACTCATTGAAAGTTCCGACAAGGTGCGCGCGAAGAAGAAAGCTGGCCTCAAGAAAGGCGGCAGCAGCAAACCCACGGATTTGCTCTCCGTCATCAAAGAAGTAGACGAGATCATGAATACTCCGGTAAACAAAAACACCCCACTCGACGAAGTGGAAGAACTTAGGCTTAACATGCTTAAGCACTCTGACTTCCTGCGAAAAAGAGAGGAGCACGTTGAGAGCCTTGCGAAGAAGATCGAGAAAGAGCAGGAGAAGATGTCGGCCAAAACAAGCCGGCAACTCTTCGAGGAGAAAAGGTCATCAAAAAGCCGCCGTGGAAAAGAGCCGCCTGCGCAAGCAACGACAGCGGCTCAAGACCTAGGGTTCGATTGGCGTACGACACCACAACGAGTGGACAGAAGGGGGGATGTTGTCTTCTGCACCCCTGTCCTCAACGCGGCCGCCGCGCTAGATACCCTGGACGACAACACTTACACGGCGGAAGAAAAGCTGGCCAACGCAAGACACTTCGTGAGCAAGGCCCTAGAACAACAAGCTCGCGCTGATTCCTACGGCCACATGGCGGATGCTCGTGGGGGAGACCTAGAGTCTAAGTCGGGCAAGTGCAAAGCTGCACCCGACGCCGACCCCGAAGGCCCGTCTGGCTCCAGTAGCCATGGCGACAAAAGGAAGGCAACGCCACCTCCAAAGAAGGCGCCGCCGCCAAAGCCAAGGCGGGACGAGAACTCAAGGACAGGAAGCAGAGGAGACCTACCACCTCCATCTCAGCCAAAACGCGACAATGGCGGTAGCCGGAACAACAGGCAGCCGCCTAGAAAAGATGTCGGCAACGACCCTCCAAGGAGAGGCCGCAGCCGATCTCCGCAGCGTAGCACTGGCAGCAAGAAGAGAGGGGAGGTAGAAGGGCCCAGGCGCAGCATAAGCCGGCCAGCGCAGGACGAGCCGGACGCGAACAGAGGCGCACGGCAGCTCGATCCAAAAGACGCACGACATCGCCTACAAGACATAGCAAGAGGAAAGGAGCCGCTATACTCTGGACCAAAGTGCTTCGGTGACGCCATCCGCAGAGAGCCGTTCCCTAAAGACATGACATCAGTGTCAAAAAACTGTTCTAGGTACAACGGCCTCGTTAAGCCGGACTCATGGCTATCCGATTATGCCATGGCCATAGAGATTGCCGGCGGGAGCAGCCATATTGCCGTCCGCTACCTACCTCTCATGTTGGAAGGCACGGCAAGAGCTTGGATCGACAACCTTCCTGAAAAGTCCATCCATAGCTGGTACGACATGGAAAAGGTTTTCTCCCAGCACTTCCAAGGAACATACAAGCGTCCAAATACCTACACGGATTTGCAACGCTGTATCCAAAAGCCGGACGAAACCATGACAGATTTTGTCAGCCGTTGGATATCCGAAAAAGCCAACTGTCATGGTGTTTCGGACGCACAGGCTATCCACGCCTTCTACACGGGCCTACAGAAGAAGTCCTTGCTCCGTCATAGGCTCGTCCGCGAGCAAATCACGGACCTTGGTGAGATGCTCAACCTAGCTGCCCAATACGCGGCGGCGGATGACGACGCCCGGGACGATGACCCAGACGTCAACATCATACCAAAGCGGAACAACAAGCGCAAGCAGGCGGCGGATGACAAAGCCGGGCCTTCCAATGAGGTAGCCGCAGCGTTCCAAGGAAACGCCGGCAAAAAGAAGTGGAAAAATAAGAAAGATAGTCGCGAAGCCGGCTCAGGGCCTAAGGCGGCACGAATCACTTATGAACAGGCAAAGCTTTTGCCGTGTCCCATCCACGCCTCATTGGGCAAGGTCAACCATATGCTTGGAGAGTGCCGTTTCATGGACGACTTCAAAAAGGATCCCACAGTCGGTTGGAAGTCAAAGAAGTCAAAGAAGAACGACAAGAAAGACAGCAAGGAGGATGAGGACGACGACGACATGTCTATCTCAAGCGAAGATGACGCAGCCGCCAAGAAAAAGAAGCCGTATCCGAAGGTCAAAGAATCTCTTGTGTGCTTTGTCGGCACGCCTTCGGCTAAAGCGGATAAGGCGGAGATGCGCGAACTCAACGCGACAATGCCGGACGTCCCTCAGTACTTAAACTGGTCGGAGGCAACAATCACTTGGGACCGGTCCGACCACCCTGATCACGTCCCTCACCCAGGCAAGTACGCCCTTGTCGTCGATCCCATTGTCGACAACTTCAGACTCACAAAGGTACTTATGGATGGCGGCAGCAGCCTCAACATCCTGTACTACGACACACTAAGCCGCATGAACCTATCAGAGGATCAGCTGGATCACAGCAACCTCACCTTTCATGGCATAGTGCCCGGCAGGCAAGCAAAGTCAATGGGAAGCATCAGGCTGAAGGTAACTTTCGGACCAAAAGAGAACTACCGCTCAGAGTTCCTCCGGTTCGAAGTTGTCCCCTTCAAAAGCGCCTATCATGCAATCTTCGGACGACCGGCTTTCGCCAAGTTCATGGCAAGGCCGTGCTACATATACAGCAAGCTTAAAATGCCGGGGAAAAACGGAACCATCACGGTTTCCGGCAACTTCAAGAAAGCCAAGGAGTGCGAGCGTGGCATGGCCGCCTTCGCAGAAGCCGTCATCCACAAGGAAGAACTCGCGCTGCTCGGGGCGGATTCAGACAACTCCATGCCAAAGCCAAAGATGGATGTCAAGAAGACTTTCGAAGCTTCAGAAGACACCAAAAAGGCGGACCTCATCCCAGGTGACAAGTCTAAGCAAGTTGTCATCGGCTCCAACCTTGACAGCAAATAGGAAGGCGCGCTCGTCGAGTTCCTCCGTGAGAATCGTGACATCTTTGCATGGTCGCCTTCCGACATGCCTGGTGTACCGAGGGAACTTGTCGAGCACTCGCTCAACGTCATAAAAGGATCCAAGCCGGTGAAACAAGCAACAAGACGCTTTGGAGATGAGAGGCGCAAGGCTATAGGAAAGGAGATAAATAGGCTGAAGGCCGCCAATTTCATAAAAGAAGTTGTACACACCGACTGGGTGGCAAATCCTGTACTCGTTCCAAAGAAGAATAAAGAGCTGAGGATGTGTATCGACTATACTGGTGTTAACAAGTGCTGCCCAAAGGATCCCTTTGCGCTGCCTAGAATTGACCAAGTCGTAGACTCCACAGCAGGCTCCGAGCTGCTTTGTTTTCTGGACGCCTACTCAGGATACCACCAAATCAAGATGAGAGAGTCAGATCAGCTGAAAACATCTTTCACAACCTCCATATGGGACTTTCTGCTACATTACAATGCCTTTTGGCCTGAAGAATGCAGGGGCAACATACCAGCGCTGTATGCAAAATTGCCTGCACGAACAGATCGGCCGCAGTGTTCACGTCTATGTAGACGACATCGCGGTAATGTCAAAAAAGAAGGCGGATCTCCTAGAGGACTTGGAAGAAACTTTTCAGAATCTCCGGAGGTATCAGATGAAACTCAATCCCGCCAAGTGCGTTTTCGGCGTTCCAGCCGGCAAACTGCTAGGGTTCATCGTCTCAGAACGAGGGATCGAAGTTAATCCGGAGAAGATCAAGGCCATCCAAAACATATCCAGACCTACTTGTCTGAAGGACGTGCAGCGCCTAGCCGGATCGGCAGCAGCCGTCAGTCGTTTCATAAGCCGCCTAGGGGAAAAGGCAATGCCTCTCTACCGGCTATTGAAGAAATCCGACAACTTCGAGTGGACAACAGAGGCAGATGCCGCCTTACAACAACTTAAGGAGGCCCTCACATCCGCTCCAATATTGGCAGCACCTCGATCACAGGAACCAATGCTGCTGTACATCGCGGCAACTGGAGCTGTTGTCAGCGTTGTCTTGGCTGTGGAAAGAAAGGAGAACGAAGCCGCGACGTGTGAGCAGCGACCGGTCTACTTCATCAGTGAAGTGTTCTCCGCCTCCAAGCAGAGGTATCCGCATTACCAAAAGCTGGCTTATGGTGTATTCTTCGCCGCCAGAAAGCTTAGGCATTACTTCCAGGAACACACAGTGACAGTAGTCAGCAAGGCACCGTTGGGAGACATAATCAACAATGCGGAGGCAACGGGTCGAGTTGCCAAATGGGGCATCGAACTCGCCGCCTTTGATATAGTCTACAAACCACGGACCGCCATTAAGTCTCAAGCGCTTGCCGACTTTGTCGCCGACTGGACAGAGGCCATGGAGGAAACGACACTCCCCGAATCAGAATATTGGGTCATGCACTTTGACGGATCAAAGATGCTCAAAGGCTCGGGGGCTGGAGTCGTTCTACGCACGCCTAAAGGTGACAAGCTTAGCTACGTGTTACAAATCCACTTCACAGCAACCAACAATGTTGCCGAGTACGAAGCCTTGCTTCATGGGTTACACGTGGCAAACGACCTAGGCGTCAAAAGAATCCTCTGTTATGGCGACTCAGATTTGGTCGCACAGCAAGTAAGCGGAACATGGGATGCGAAAAGCGCAACAATGGCGGCTTACAGAGCCAAGGTTGATGAATTCGCAAAAAAACTTCGTAGGCTACGAAGTCCGGCATGTTCCAAGAGCTGAGAACGAGGCGGCGGACACACTTGCAAGACTTGGATCAGAACGCAAAAAGGTACCAAAAGACATCTTCCTGGAGCATTTGCACAAGCCATCCATTAAAGGCGCCGATTTGATGGACCCCGACGCAGAAGAACCGGTAGAAGCGGCAAGTTTCGCTGTCTACTTAACACAGCCGGATTGGACAGTCCCATATCTCGATTTTCTAATCGACCAAAAGTTGCCGGAAGATGATGAGGTGCTAAAGAGGCAGATCATAAGGCGAGCCAAGGCATTCACGATAATAAAAGGCGAGCTATACAAGCGAAGCACTTGCGGCATCTATCAGCGGTGCATACAGCCGGAAGAAGGCCGGGAAATTCTGAAGGACATACATATTGGCACCTGCGGGCATCATGCTTCCGCTAGGTCCATTGTATCCAAAGCTTTCCGCCAAGGTTTCTACTGGCTCACCGCCAAAGAAGACGCCGAGAACATCGTAAAGACATGCAAAGGTTGCCAGTTGTACGCTCGTCAACCTCATTTGCCGGCACAGGAGCTAAGGACGATCCCAATCACCTGGCCGTTCGCGGTCTGGGGCTTAGACATGGTGGGTCCCTTCAAAAAGGCGCGCGGTGGGTACACTCACCTATTGGTCGCTGTCGACAAGTTCACCAAATGGGTCGAAGCTAAACCGATCAGCAAACTTGACGCACGAACAGCCACCAATTTTCTCTGGGGAATTATCTCTCGGTTTGGAGTTCCACACATCATTATCACCGATAATGGCAGCAATCTGTCCCAAGGCGACATAGAAGAATACTGCAGCGATCTGGGCATCCGGCTTGATTTGGCATCCGTGTCACACCCTCAATCCAATGGACAAGTAGAGCGTACAAACGGCCTAGTCTTATCAGGACTTAAGCCTCGTCTCGAAGCTCCATTACACAGGGCAGCCGGCGCTTGGGCAGATGAGTTACAGTCGGTATTATGGAGTTTGCGCACAACGCCAAACAGGTCTACTGGCTACACTCCTTTCTTCTTAGTATATGGCGCGGAGGCAGTGCTACCTACCGACATGAAATACGATTCCCCAAGAGTTCAAGCCTACATCGAGCAAGACGTAGAAGGTGCAAGACAGGATAGCCTAGACCTGCTAGACGAAGAAAGAGACGTCGCTCTCCATCGCTCCGCCTTGTACCAGCAACAACTTCGCCGCTATCATAGCCGGAGAGTGCGGAAGCGAAGCTTCAGAACAGGTGACCTGGTTCTCCGCCTAATTCAAGACAGAAAAGGCTTGCACAAGTTATCCCCGCCATGGGAAGGACCGTTTATAGTCACAAAGGCGCTGCTCAATGGTTCCTACTACCTAGCCGACATCCGCGACGAAGAAGAAAAGAAAATGCGTTAGAAGGCGGCAGGAAAAAGGGGGACCAAGCGCAAGAAAGGCATTGACGATCCGTTCGAGCAAACAAGACGGCCTTAGAATATTGAGCAGCTACGTCCTTTCTACACTTAGCAATTTATAATTGTAATAAGTTATATATGATTATGAAATAAAAGTCTATGGTTTCTCATCTGTGTTGAGAAGCATGCCATCTTTTGTCTTTTCTTGCAATCATATTTCCCCTATGTATCTAAGTTACCTATTTTCTAGCTCCGTGCAAAGGTTCAAACTGGTAGATACTTGCAGCTTTCGAGCCAACCCAAAGCAAAAATAAACTTTTTTGCGCCGCCTAATTCCTTTACCTCTGATTACTTATATGTGGTTCGCTAGTATGTCTTTGACACCAACATGTTGGCTTTGGTCTCTGATTCTAAACGCATGGTTTAGCCCTGGTTGTTTCAGCTAAAGTTACCGGCTGAGGTTTCGTCAACATGCAAAAAGTCAAGCATATAAGTTAGGGTAAAATTAAGGCGGGCCATATAAATAAAGACAAAATAAAACTTGTCAGCTAGTTTCCGCCTAGCAAAGCAACAACAAAAGTATATACAAATATTACAAGTCAATGTTGCATTGTTTCAGGAGCCGACAAGTAAGGCTGATAGAAGGCAAGGGCAGAAAAGATATGGCTCGGGGGAGCGTCTACATCAAGCTTGGGGGCTGACAACTTCAGCCCCGGAACTATCACTCCCCTCCGCCTCGGCCGCGCCGGCAGCTTCAGCTCCCTCTCCGCCAGGCACAGGATGGCGCCGGTAGAAGATTGAAGTGTCCACCATGTCGGCAACCCGCGTGGCGTAGCCGGCAACGCTGTCCAGCACAGCGGCCGGCTCAACCTCGCTACCGTCTTCGTACGTTGACGGCATGCCTTCGGTGACGGCTTCTATCTCCGCCTCGGGGTAGTGCGCCATGAACAACCCAAGGGCGGTCTTGGCTCCACCCCGTGCCGCCGACTTCAGCGAGCTTTTGTGCAGCTTGGTCGCCTGCTCCAGGATGGCGGGCACGTCGCTGAACTCGGTCGGCTCCTGGCTGCCGGACGAAGTGAAGAACTTGGCGGCAAACCGCTTGGACGCCGCCAAAGTCTCGGTGATCAGTTCGCCTAGACGCGCAAGGCGATCCAGGCGGGGGCTGACAACCTTGTCATCGCCTAAACCGGCGGGAACTGCATAAAAAATAAAGCCATTAGTTTGGCTCAGGCTAAAGCAACATGGCAGCATCAAAAAAGGAGCAAGAAATTACCAAGGACCGAGTTATGGAAAGCGGACAACTCAATCATATGAGTTGCCAGCGCGTCCTCCGCAGTTTGGGCGCGAGAAGTCTGCTTAGAGATCTCCTCCGCAGCCGTCTTCTCCGCCTCCGCCAACTTGTTGCGCAGGCTTTCCAGCTCACCAGTGAGCTGGCTAGATTCCTGCGCAAACTTGAGTTGCTGGGCCTCCATCTCCTTTTGATGAGTCTCCTTCAACTCCAAGTTGGCGTCCGCCAAGTCGGAAGCTTCATTCATAAGAGCTTGCATATCAGTGGACGCCTTCAGGATATCCTGGGCGTGGTCTAGCAGTTCTACAAATATGGATTCGCTAAGCTAAATGATTGACGGAAACATAAGTCAAAAGCATAGTTGAAGGCGAAAAGGATAAACCCTACCTTCATCTTTTTTGCGGGCCGCCTCCAATTCGGCAATCCGCAGGTCCTTGGCCTCGCACTCCTTCTTCAGGACGCGGCAGCGCCGGTTTATCTCGACTCGGGAGGAGACAAGCTCGACGTTGGCGGACACAAGGCCCTGCAAGACAAAACAAAGGCATATAACATATTGTCGAATAACCACTAAGCCGGCAGTCAAAATTTCTTTTGACTTGCCATCTAAGTGCTCGGGGGAAAGGCTATGTATATACCGGAGTGGTAAGAACTTACAGATAAGTCGCCCTCCAAGTCGGCGAAGGCCTGCGAGGCGAAGTTGGCAAACGCCAAAGTTGACTCCTTGGCCTCCTTAAAGGTGGACCAAGGGTCCCTGACCTTGCCGCCTCCCGCAGTCGGGGCTGCCCTCCGAGACCCGCCGGCAGTCGACTCCAGCAACCCTTCGTTGGCAGCGCGCGATTGAACGGCATCATCGGCCGTAGCCTCAGCCAGCAGAAGGGGAGTTTTGGGCGCGCGGTCGGCGGAAGGGGCCCTTGGCGGAGCACCTGAAGCCGGAGCTGGGGGCTGACGACGAGCGTCGCCCATAAAGCTACCGGCGTGGAGCTGAGGAGTTGGCGGCACGGTAGCCGGCGAGCCGCCTTGCGGCCGCTTTCCTTTGCCAAGAAGCCTGGTCGTCAACCGGGAGGTTGCGATCCTTTCCCTGTCAATAAAAAGCAAGCACAGTCAATTGGCCAGTATTGAAGAGGTTTGTCGTCTGGTAAGGGCAGAATTGAGTACCTTCGGGGGATGTTAATCCCCGCGTTCTCGCCGATGTTGGCGAAAGTCGGCTCGGTAGCTGACGCGATCCGTTTCTTCCTCTCAGCATTCGCCGTAGAGGAAGCAGCGCCGGACGCCTTGCGCTTCTTTGTCTTCCCGGCTTCCGACTCGTAGAAGTCGGGAGCCAGGTCATCCTCCCCCAACTCGGAGAGCTGAAAAAGAAGACAAGTTAAAGTAACTCAATCCTAGCCGGCAAAGCTATCAAACAAGGGGCGAAGGAAGAAAATATTTACCTCGAGGGGAGGGTTGTCGTGGGTGTGCATGGGCACGCCCTCGGCCGCCTTCACCAGCCCCGCCTTGACGAGGCTGCGGAGCCGGAATGCCAGGTCGGCGACCGGCAGTATCTCTTCGCTCACGCGAAGAGAGGCTGTGTCAGTAGGCGAATACTGACACATCTTGTGCGGGCTGTACCGCAGGGGGAGGATTTGCCGGCCGAGCCAACAAATGACGGTGTCGACCCCATCCAGCTGAGGAGGAGCCATCGTCCTCGTGAGGAATTCAATCCGCCTTTGAATAAGGCGGAGTTCCTCCGTCAACTTGGGCACCGCCTCTTCCCAGCATGGTCGAGGCATGGGTGGCGCGTTGACAAATGCCGGGATGCCGACTTGGCGGCCCGGCGCTGCCATATCTTGGCAGTAGAAGAACGTGGAGGTCCAGCCCTTGACGGACTCGAGATATGGTATCTTGGGATACCATTGGCGGCCCTGGCGGCAGTTGAAGGTGACGCTGCCGCAGGTTGCCAGCCCGCCGTCCGGCACCGTCTGTCGCCGGCAACGGAAGCAGTATCTGAAGAAGTCTAAACTAGGCCTAATACCTAGATAGCCTTCGAACAGAGCTGTGAAGCCGGCTAGGACTAATATGCTATTGGGTGCAATGTTGTGGGGCTGGAGCCCATAATGATCTAAAACCTCGCTAAAAAGGCGGAAGCGCCATTCCCCTAACAAGATGGGAGGTGAGGATTACCCGCTCTCCGGCTTCCGGGGCCGGGATGACGTCTACGAAGGCGGCCCTCCACCGGCAATCCTCCCGAGTGGGGAGATAGCCGACAGCCTCCAAATCTTGGAG